>JASUUG010000798.1:0-1272500 GCA_030449905.1 Luvunga scandens | reverse complement strand
AACGGCATTTATCGTCACCTGCCGTCCACTCTTTCGTTAGAAGTTATTTCGTGATGGCCCATCAGAGAGCGCAATCGCAAAAGCGGGACCCACCAAGAAAGCTTTGGACACGTGTAAAACGTTCGCAGGCCTCGGTGGCGTTTCGGTTAGGTGATTTGTCGTTTGAGATTTGACAAGGAGGAGCAACGATGATGCGTTTGCTTACACCTGCAAATCCTAAGCAATTTGTAATTGAACCGACAAAGCCGCCACTTTAATTTTCTTAGAGTTTAAAAATGCGAGTGCGTAACCGACATTTTATCTCCTTTCTTTTGCCTTATATGCCAACGTTATTGTTCTTATCGTTCTAGATTGTTCTAATGTGAGAATCATGATTACTTGTTTAATATTTTTTTTTCCTTTTAATCGAATTGGAATTTGCCAAGAGGCGCTATATTAATGGTCGAAAAATATCTAATGTCGAGAGAAAAAGAAAATTTTAATTAATTTTCCTTTTCCCTTAACGGATTTTATTTGATATACAATCTGTTTACGACTTTAATTTGTACATGAAAAATTAAAAAGGTGAATTTTCATTGACGTCTCATTGTTTTTGGTTTTCAAAACGTTTCAAGTATTTTATTATTAAAAATATCTTTAAAGTCTGTATTAAAACTGTTAGAAGTTGTACTGCACGTCTGCTTTGGACGAGCTATTACATAAAAATTATAAAGAACCAATATTAATGAGAGTTGTTTTTTTTTTTTTATATATATATTATGAAGAAAGTTTTTCTTTATAATATCATACACAATACAACTAAAGTTCAATACAAAAAAGGGTAATAAAATATATAATTAATTCAATATATGAAAGTGCAATATAATTAAAATTCAACATTATAATAAATGCCACAACTATTGAAAATACTCAAATTTTTCTCATTAGAGTTAAGAAGAATAGATGCCAACTAATCGAACCAATGATTTATTGAGTAAAAATGTTAGATTTTTGTGAATGTTTATTTAGTTTACTCTTATAATATATGACTTTTAAGTTCTCATCATTGATATTTCTTCTTAGATAATAGTATATATTATCTAGTTAAGCATTGATTTTCAGACTATCCTAAAACATAATTGATTAATCTCTCCCTAATTTGGAGTTAGCCATTATTCAATTTAATGCAGCTGCATATTCTTGTCTCTCTCCTTTTTTGACATATTTTTGTGATCACACACATCTATTTTTAAATGCAATGGAAGCATCATTACATAAGACAAAATCAGGTAATTTGCTTTAGCAAAGTATTATTTATGGGCTTAAGCTCCAAGAATACATGTATGTAGATGACCCCTTATGGATGAGGTAAAAGATACAATGACCGAAAGCACAAGTGAATTCGCGCACGGCTTCGGAGTCAACGGGGATACTAATATAATAAGTCCGCGAATGAAAACTCCACACGTGTAGAGCATGAACATACCTCTCAATCGGATGTCATGATGCATGGCCATCCATCACCACTTTACACATGCGGCACCGAACGCCATCCATGATATGTCAAGCCATGGCCCCACCAGAAATCAAGCGGAAGCAAGTGGGCGTGAGTCGAAGAAGATCAGAGAAGATATATTCCTATCCCAGCACTGCGCCACGTGTGTGTTCGGCGAGATCTAAGTTGTTTATATCTATAGCTCTTCAGCAATTGGCTACACGTCACCAACTATTTTTAGTTTTTAAAAGCAAAATATCTGCAGATGGTGCGTCGACAACCAGATATTTCTGGTGGCTGCCCGTTAATTCCCAGCCTTTGAATTTGTTAGCGTGTCGACTCCACGGTGGTTAGATTCTTTTCGGGCAACCATTGACTGTGGCCTTTTTTGGTACTCGGACATGGGGCCCACTTGACGAATCGAATGTACTATTTTTTTGCGGTTTAACTCGGTCCTCCTCGGATATCAACAGAGACTCGGCCGGAGTGAGAAGGTGAGATGTCGAAACTCGGTAAGTTTGAACCTAAAAAAAGAAATAAAATCTAGACGGAAAAAAAAAAAAAAACCTCGATCGAATTATTAAAAATTTTGAAACGTTCAATTGTTGTGTTTGATTATCTTTATCTAAAATTCTCCAGGTTGTATCGTAGAACATTCAACGTTCATCATTATTTTTTTTTCCTCCATCGTATCTTTTAGAATTGGCACATGAGCCCTTGTCCACCATTTGCTGTTTATCATTAGAAATTCTTTGAACATCTGTAAGTATTTGTCAAAACAAAAAAAAATAGTTGAAATCTATTACAAATCTGAAATTGCGTGTTTCCTCCACTTCACAGCGGAATGATTATCTTGGTTTTAATCAACCCACCATTTACAAATTGGGACAAATTTACAAGTGTTACACTATTTTTTTATTTATCTTTCCAAAAACAATAATAAAAAAATAAATAAAACTGCTTTATTTTTGTTCATGATTGCCAATAATTTTAGTGTTTTTTGACCTTTCGAAAGTCAATGGATTTTGACCTATGACATCTTATTTGCTTTATCTCCTTCTCCCCTCTTTCAAGACCACTATGACTATTTTAGAATAAACAATCACCAAAGCTTCTATGATTACTCGCCACCTATTCGCATGAACTAATATGATTTGCATGTAGTCAAATTAGAAGGAAAAGGTTTATGTAATGCGTAAGTTAAAACATTAGTGAAGTGAGAAGTGGACACCCATATTTTAGTATATATAAATATAATGCGTAATGCACTACACGTCATATGAATCCCTTGTTTTTGAAATACTGTGTCCGAAGTTACATGTTCATATGTCACATGAAAGGGATTTGTTACAATAGTTAATTTGGCTACTTTTTTTTGTTGGGGGGGGGGGGGGAGCTAGTATATATTGTTTTGAGTATATTAATTTTTGTAACTTTCAGATGTAAAATCAAGAAATTGTGACCTTAATTGTTAGATTCTTAATCTTAATTATGAGTCGTTTTGTCTTGCAAAGTTAAGGCGCTCACATACACAAGTTTTAAACTTAACGTTATATGTTGAACTGTATAATCTTCATACTATTATTGAAAACTCCATTCCTTTAATAGCATCGGCAATATGGTTTCGATGATTTAATTATTTTCTTTTGAAAATCTTAAGGAGTGTGAAGATTAACATTGTATTACCTATCATATTATTGATACGATTTATTTAATAAAATGTTAATATTGATAAAATTTTGTAAGTAATAATAATGTAGCACATGATAACATAAAAACATGACATTTAATTGATACAAAAGTGAGCACTTCTATATATAAATATTACTCTCATACCATGTAATTAATTAAATCGTTTTAACTTCAAAAGTTTAAGCGACTAAGTAAAGACTCAATATTAGTATTAAAGATAAATTTTAATACACAACAACATTTTATTAAGTGTAACAAATAATTTTTATTATCATTTTTTATGAGTATTTTTCGTGGACAGAAAAATTGTTGAAGAGTCGATCGTGCTGGAAAGAAAGAAAGAAAGAAAGAAAGAAAGAAAAGGCATGAGATTTGCGTCCATTGAACCCCGCGTGTTGTTACTTAGCTGACTTCGGCTTAGCAAGAACAAACAAGCGAAAATCAAAATGGCCCCAGTACGCAAAAAAGGCCGCCAATCCACGAAGCCAAAAATAAAGGAAAAATATCAGGCGCGTAATACTTTGAAGTTGCCGTGACCTTTTAAAAGCAACGGCCACGTTACTTCGCTGATGTCCCTTTTGAAGCCGCGCGGTGCTAGCTTATTTTCCATTTTTGTGAAAATAGATTACAATCTAATACACGTGTACGGTCCGGATATGAGGGAGACGTACACCTTCGCTTGAAAAGCTACAAAACTCCTGCGGAAATATCTTCTCACAAATCAGTTCAAATATTAATAAAATATTTCGAACAGCCCAACATCCTCGTTCCAATAATTAATTCGTTGGGATACTCGCAGGCAGGAGGGCATCTTCGTCATTTGGAATCATGACTCTTGTTCTCTATTCTGGTCATGCTCATGGATCCGTGTATGATCATGCATGTATGTTGCGTTGGAACATGCATGCATTTGCTGTGACGTGGCAACGTGGCCTCTAGGGTGAGAGGAAAATATCCTTGCCACGTATGCATCAAATCTGTGCTAAGAGCACATCTAAAGATCTCTCTCTGCCAGAACTTCAACCTCTTAATAAATTCCTCAAGTAATTTATTTATTTATTTGCAGAATAATAATATTATTTTTTACAATGACAATTGTTGACAACCAATCAAGTTTCCAGAATAAAACTTGCAGGAGCTCATGAGTTCTTAAGAGACAGAGTTAGATTTCAGACACTTTCTCCGGTTTCATTTTCCTCTTCTTTTTTTTAAATTTTAATTTTATTGCAATAATTTTTCCCCTATTTTGTTCTTTTGATCTCGAAAGTTAATTTGATGCTACGCATTTGTTTAGTATTATTATTATTTTTTAAATATGTGTGAAGTTGCTGCCGTTATTTGTTGAAGATTCTTCTATTGTTTCCAAGTATCTGCTGAAATGAACATAAAGCTGACGATTTTGTGATTATGAAGCGAAAATAAGAAGGAAAGGAAAAAAAAGAAATTTATTTGCTGATATTGTGATATATGCATTTTTTTAAAAAAAATTTATGCGAATTATCTTTTACCTTTTGTAAGTTTTATACCTTTTGTTATCAATTTCATCAAGTCTTGAGATTATTTTATTTATATAGATAAATCTGATTATCAGTAGTAATAAATTATTTATTATATTTTTATTTCTTTTTTTGCAGAATAGTTTTGAGTACGAAAATTATGAAAATTTTGGACGTTTGAGACTGTTTAGAGACAGAGGCTATCAGACTCTGGTGAATTCATTCATTTTAAAGAGTGCGGTAGCAGCAGTAGCAACAGTCAACAATTCGTTTTGCAAATTATAGTAAAGCTGACTTCATTTTCTTTTCATTATTGAATCTTGGGCTGTTGTTTGGAATGTTGAATTACGATATTTTGATTCTTGATTGGTAGCGGTGTCAAAGGAAAAAGTTGTTTTCTTGTAAGTGACTGGCTGAAAAAGAAAGGATAAAGTTGGACGATAGTTTTTAATAGATGGCCAGTTCATCTGAGAGGTGGATAGATGGACTTCAATTCTCATCATTGTTCTGGCCTCCGCCACAAGATGCTGAGCAACGCAAGGTTTGATGCTTTTTCCTTTCTCTCAATGTTTCTGTCTTGTTTGGTTTTTGTTTTGATGAAAGTTAAAAAAGTGAGAGTAGTAATTTTGCTTCTATCTGTTAATTTGTGGGAAGAGTTGCCTGCAAAAAGAAATGCGTATTGGAGATAGTTTTAAATTTAATACTTTGGTCTATTAGCTCTTTATGTATTAAATTTTGCAACAAATGCCTTAGTATGTATGGTTGCTGTCATATTGGAAACTAGTAATGAAAATGAGACATTTCTATTTGAACAGAAGATCAGTTTCCTTATTCCATGTTGTCAGATTTTTTGATTTTTCACAATTATGTGATTATTATTGGCGATTTCACATAGAATTTAATCTCTAGTTTTCTATGTGAGGTTCAGCTACAAGATTGTCCATCTGAGTTCAAGCTGTTATGGCCATTCATTCTGTCTCTTAATTATAGAGTGCCATTCTGTGTGATGTTCGCGCATTTTGTTAACCAATGCTGTTCTTATTCTAGTAGTGAGATATGTCTTATAAAATACCTTATACCGACTGAAGCTGCCATAAATATGTTTAACCTACTAAAAGTATGTCAACTGAGTTATTAACTTTCTTTTGTTTAGGCACGGCCTTACTATTTTGAGAGATTAAACATACCATTAATATATTTACCATTAGTCAGGCTTTCAAATGCTTTAAGCTGGTGCTAAAATAGTTCTGTAGGGGAAAAGTAGGTGGTCTAGTGGATTTTGTACTTCCTGTTGAAATAACTTATGAGTTGGTGTGTGCAGTTCCCTGTTGGCAGGCTGTTTTTTGATTTTGTTGATTAAAATGTCTTTCTAATTCCAAATTTCTACAACTATTAATTGCATGTTATCTCTTGGCCTCTCTACAGATTCAAACTACTGCCTACGTGGAGTACTTTGGCCAATTTACATCGGAGCGATTCCCTGAGGACATCGCAGAGGTATATGCTTTATCTTTGTGCAAAGTTTTCATATGCAATGTCAATGGGAAATATACAAATCTGATATATACAAATCAGGAATCTCAAGATTCAAGGATTTTTAAGTGATGTTGCTTACTCATCATATTCTTGTGCAGTTGATTCGTAACCATTATCCGTATGAGGAGAGGCGCCTTTTAGATGATGTTCTGGGTATTGATTCTTTATCCATGTTAGTTTTAAAGAAAAATTGATTGCTATGTTCAAGAATTTCTGTCTCTTGTTTCTCATCAAAAAGCAAAACCTTTTCTCACATAATGACTGCTTTATTGTATTTAACAAACAGCGATGTTTGTCCTTCATCATCCGGAGCATGGGCATGCTGTTGCTCTTCCAATTATATCATGTATCATTGATGGAACGTTGGTGTATGAAAAGAGTAGCCCCCCATTTGCTTCTTTCATTTCCCTAGTTTGTCCAAACAGTGAGGTATGAGAATGGAACAGATTAACCGGGTGAATTTTAAATAATCTTTTTCCCTTCTAAGTATATTTTGAGTATTATTCATTCTTGATAGGCTGTAATTTGTAGTGTACTTTTTAGTTGATCTTCAAATTTGTTGAATAGAGAATGTAATATGCTTTGCAACTTGAGGAAAACCTTGTTGGTGCTGATTCATACAATGACATATTTCTTTTCACAGAATGAGTACTCTGAACAGTGGGCTTTGGCTTGTACGGAGATTTTACGAATATTAACTCATTACAATCGCCCAATATACAAGACAGAACAGCAGAATAGTGAATTTGACAGAAGTAGTAGTAGTAGCCATGCTACAACAAGCGACTCTAGAGATGGAGAGCTGAGCAATATGCCTGTGGTGCAACAAGAGAGGAAACCTCTAAGGCCTTTGTCCCCTTGGATTACAGATATATTGCTTGCTGCCCCCCTTGGGATCAGAAGTGACTACTTTCGGTGGTAAGTAAATTCTTCAGTTCTGGCATATTAGTAGTTAACCCAAATTTGGTATAAGATGATAATCATTACCAATTGGCAACAAAACTTGTCGTAAAACCGCATATGTCAATTTTTGCTCTTTTACTCCCTTCCATTAGGTTCTTTCTTTTGGTTTGTTATTGGATTTAATGCCTTGTGGCTCATATGCCCTTGGATTTGTTAAAACCCCTCCACCTTCCTTTGTGTTACAGGTGTAGTGGTGTTATGGGAAAATATGCAGCTGGTGAGCTCAAGCCACCTACAATAGGTTAGTTGAATTTTGTGTTATTAAGGATGTGCTCTTCTTCTTGCACGTATGTGTTTGTTTGCATTTGTATTTCTGATTAACTAGTAACTGCAATTTAAAGATGTTAATCATGAGTCCGGTTAATTGACTGATGTTTCTTCTTAGCGTCTTCTCGTGGGTCTGGAAAGCATCCTCAGCTCTTGCCATCAACTCCAAGGTGGGCTGTTGCAAATGGTGCTGGTGTTATATTAAGTGTTTGTGATGATGAACTTGCTCGCTATGAGACTGCTACTTTAACAGCTGCTGCTGTCCCAGCACTTCTGCTTCCTCCTGCAACAACAGCTTTGGATGAGCATCTAGTTGCCGGCCTTCCAGCACTTGAGCCATATGCACGCTTATTTCATAGGTGAAGCTCTGAACCTTCAAGGGCATTTAACTGGCTTTTCTTCAATATTTTGTTCAATAAATCTATGGGCACAAACACGAGTGAGTGTCGTATTTTAATTTAGATAGAGATTGAGTGTCAGACATGATGATTCCCCAAAATCTAAAATAGGAAACATGACTGCTAAAGCTTGCTGTGTGGCGTAAATAAATTTTTAGCATATATTTTTCCGAAGTAACTTGTTGGAGCACAATAGAACTAGGGATTAAATCCATAATGGAAATGATACATGTCAACTCAGAAATGATTTGCCACATGTTCAGCGTACTGATCAAGTATCTAAATGTGTAAACTTGTACAAGTGTCCAATCAGGCCCTGAACATGAACTAATGGGTTGTCAATTTTTACAGTTCTTGAATATGCCCATCATCAACTGTGATGCCCAACATGTTATAATATTTATTTAATTGTTTTATAAAAATTTTCTGTATTAGATATTATGCCTTCGCAACTCCAAGTGCCACCCAGAGGCTACTTCTTGGACTTCTAGAAGCACCACCATCATGGGCTCCAGATGCACTTGATGCTGCTGTGCAGCTTGTAGAACTTCTTCGGGCTGCTGAGGAGTATGCAACCGGTATAAAAGTAAGCGGAGTTCCTCTGATTGCACAGTTTAGTTGTGATATCATGCTTGCGTTTTCTCAATATTTATCCATGACATTCAAACTTTTGGTATGCTTTTACTCTGTGCGATTAAGTTTCAATAATCATTAGTCTGTGAGAATATATTTTGTTGTAGATTCTGATTCATGTATTTTGGGGAAGTAACTATATGTAAATATCCTTTTATGCTTTTTACATCTCAACACCTAGCTGGCTTTCTAGGGCTTGCCTGGCCATGTATTTTTGCCCTAGAAATACTGTATTTGACTAAAACGATAAGAAGTAAACAATTCAGAACTAGCCCAGTCCAGCTTGAAAGAACTATTGTTATTAAGAAAAAGTAATTATTTCCGTGAAGATGTCTTAAAAATATACTGTTATATACATAATACATTTTAAATTACTTTGTTATCCACAATTATTTTTCTAAGGGTAAGGATGGGACAATATATGCAATATCTTAAGCGCTGGCCCATGGCTGAACTTGCCAGGCTCATTATTAACCCAACTGTAACTTGCTTAAAGTAATGCATGAAACTGAATACTACTCATTCACTGACTAGAGGATTGGCATCTTGTTACTTATCTTAATGGAGCTGCTCACAAAAAACATTAGCCGTAGAAAAGGATTCAGCTTGGAGATCTAAATTTGTAACTGTGATTTGTTTTTTGTTTCTGAAATATGTGCAAATGGTGGGGATGTTGATCTCTTAATCGGACAAAGTCTTGGGATTTAGCTAAAGAAAAGGCCGTACATTAAGTTGCTGACATTGTTAGACAGAGGTTGTAGAAGGACAGCCTGCAGAAACTTTTGAAGTTACACAGGGAGGGCATATGGCTAGAAAAGGGCTTGGATTAGCTGTAATCTGCTTTAAGCATTATAAGGGTCTGTGTTGCCTTTAGAGTTGTAACTATGGGATAGTGGTATACTCCCAGTGTTCCCCCTCCCCTCCCAACCAATTAGTAGTTATAAAAGAAATCAGAAATGAGAACTGCTGAGATAGAAGTAGAATTCTATCTAACACAGCACCTTAAGAGATAATGAGAGAAGTGGGGCTGTAGTGGTACCCGATCTGGCAAGGGTACCACGGAGGGGAAGTCAGAACTGTCTAATCAGCTTCTCCCACGGGGAAAGAAAGTTTTTCTAGTGAAGCTAGCCTATAGCTTATTGGGCGCCACAAATAGCATCTTACAGTTGTGCACCCTCCACAATTACCTCCTGAAGCAGTGCCACCACAATTAGTGAGAATATTTTAACTTGTACTTTATTAATTAGAGATTAAGGAGGTAGTAATAACTATCTGAAGTTTATGTAACACTTCATATCACCAATAGAAGTGTTAAAAGATTGTGTTGCTGCCTGAGGAAGGCCTTGCACTGTTCCTGGTGTTTCCATTTGAATCCTTCAGTTGCTGCTGCTTTCATATTAATCATCTATGTGCTATTTTAGTTAGAAAAGGTGCACCATGTTAAAGCTCCTTTTTGTTCGACATATAGGTAAATTCTTCTCTGGTGAAATATCTGTAATGTTTAATGCTTTAGTCTTGAGAATGGTGTCCTTTAATTTATCTTTTAATTTAATATCAAATTCAATTCCTTTTTTTTATTTGTCATTTGTTTGTCTTACCGTATTGCCCTTTTTGGTGCTGTAGCTTCCTCGGAACTGGATGCATTTGCATTTTTTGAGAGCAATAGGGGTTGCAATGTCCATGCGAGCGGGTATAGCTGCTGATGCTGCTGCAGCTTTACTTTTTCGCATATTATCACAGCCTGCATTGCTATTTCCCCCATTAAGGCAAGTTGATGGATTTGAAGTTCAACATGAACCTTTGGGTGGTTATATTTCATGCTATAGGAAGCAGGTACTAATTATCAGTGTTAATTTTCAGCTTACTATTTTATTGCTTATGTTTTATGCTTGTGCTTGCTATAAAGTTCATACTCTGCTCTATTTGTGTATATATTATATATATATTTTAATTTGTTTTTGTGCTGCATATATTTTTCCTGTTACTGATTATCATCCTATAAAATATCTCTGAACAGATAGAGGTGCCTGCAGCCGAAGCAACTATTGAAGCCACCGCTCAAGGAATTGCATCAGTGCTTTGTGCTCATGGCCCTGAGGTGGAATGGAGAATTTGTACAATATGGGAAGCAGCTTATGGTCTGATTCCTTTAAGTTCCTCAGCAGTTGATCTTCCTGAAATTATAGTTGCTACTCCATTGCAACCTCCCATATTATCATGGAACCTATACATCCCTCTCCTTAAAGTCCTGGAATATCTTCCTCGTGGGAGCCCTTCAGAGGCATGTCTCATGAAGATATTTGTTGCCACTGTCGAAGCAATTCTTAAAAGAACTTTCCCACCTGAGTCCTCTCCAGAAAACACTCGAAGGGCAAGGCATCTTTTGGGCGCAGGATCTGCTTCCAAAAATCTTGCTGTGGCAGAGCTTCGAACAATGGTTCATTCACTTTTTTTAGAATCATGTGCCTCTGTGGAGCTTTCATCACGCCTACTATTTATTGTCTTAACTGTGTGTGTTAGTCATGAAGCTCAGTCCAATGGGAGCAAGAAACCGAGAGGTGAAGAAAATTATTTTCCTGATGAAAGCACCGAGGACTTACAGAAAGATCTGAGAACTAGAAAGGTGAAAAGACAAGGGCCTGTAGCAGCATTTGATTCATATGTTTTGGCTGCTGTTTGTGCTCTTGCTTGTGAGCTTCAGTTGGTTCCTTTGGTCTCAAGGCGTGGTAATCATTCAAAGTCCAAAGATGCACAAACTCTAGCCAAGCCTGCCAAAATAAATGGAAATTCTAATGAGTGCAAAAGTAGTATTGAATCAGCGATTCATCATACTCACAGAATCTTGACAATATTGGAGGCACTGTTCTCACTGAAGCCATCCTCTATAGGCACATCATGGGGTTACAGTTCAAATGAGATAGTGGCTGCCGCTATGGTTGCTGCACATGTTTCAGAACTGTTTAGACGGTCCAAGGCTTGCATGCATGCCCTCTCTGTCTTGATGCGATGCAAGTGGGATAATGAAATTTATAGTAGGGCAACATCTCTATATAATCTCATTGATATTCACAGGAAAGCTGTTGCATCAATTGTTAACAAGGCTGAGCCATTAAAAGCATACTTAATGCATGCACCTATTTGGAGGGACTCCATTGCATGTTCTGATGGCCAAAAACTGCATAAATGTGCAAAGGGTGGCTGCTTTGATCCAGAGAATGCATCTTCATCACATTGTGAAGCTTCGGACCAACCAGAAATTCATCTTAAAAGTGAAGGAGCATCATGCACGGATGAAAGCTCCGGAAATGGTTTGGGTAAAGGCATTGCAAGTTTCCTATTGGATGCTTCAGATTTAGCCAATTTCCTTACTATGGACAGGCATATAGGATTCAATTGTAGTGCACAATTTCTTTTAAGATCAGTGTTTGCAGAGAAACAAGAATTGTGCTTCTCTGTTGTTTCACTACTATGGAACAAGTTGATTGCAGCCCCAGAAACCCAACCCAGTGCTGAAAGCACTTCTGCCCAACAAGGATGGCGACAGGTAATCTAAAATTTTTCACACCTCTGATGCATATTTTTAATTTTCACTTAATCCATATTATTTGCACATGATACAAATCAAACAACATATGTAGTAACATGCATTTGAGATCAATTTTTCAACTATATTTCATGAAAATAAATTAAATGATAAGAACCTGGAAAAACCTTGGCATACAAGAAGCCTTTTTTTATAAATTAATTTGGTTCTAAATTCAATTTGACACACTTTTATTCTTTCACCAACCAGGCTTATGTTATATGGTACAAAAGATAGTGAAAATAAGAACTATGGTGAAAAGAAATAGGATAGTTGCTAGACTAGGGTTGCTGATCACCAATAAACCCATTTATTAGTAAATAACTCCTATAGGCTTACCAGAAAACTTGCATGGGAAGATCCCAAGGGACAGTCCAACATAATCATGTCATATGTTCTAAAATTTTCTCTCTCATTTAATAGCATGATTGGTCAATTTCAAAATGAATGTGTATATGTTGAATATTATTGGATGGGCAATGAATGATGTATCCATCCCACCAAAGTATTTCTCAAGGATTGCTTCATCTTTTCAAAATCCCACTTTAGCAAAACCGTGTAATACAAGTTGCCAAACGCAACCTTGCTATCACCAGCCTTCGCCATAGAAGCCTCCTAATGTAAGACACTCAGATTTACTAAAATTGGTCTTTATCTTGCATAGTAAGTGAATTGGTGAGATCAACAAAAGGACCTGTGCTTACTCAAAGAGAAAATACTTGGGAAGTATGTCAGACCATATGTTGTCATTCATTATGGTGCCCAAATGTGGTGTCTCACAATTAACAGCACAATACACTTCCTACAATTGTCTAACCTTGTTGGGACAATTGTTTAAATCTTGGTTGAGTTTTTCCTTCACAAATTAGTTGGGGTGTTGGTGCTATTCTCTTCCTATATCCATTACCTTCATGATTTTATAATTATATATTCATGCATTATATTGATTCATTGCTAGTGAAACAACCTCGATTTATGTAACCGATATACATGAGACCTATGCAGTTGTTGTATATCACTATCAATATATGTCTTGACCTTTTATGTTTGTCTGTGCAGGTGGTTGATGCACTGTGCAATGTTGTCTCGGCATCACCTACAAAAGCAGCTACAGCTGTTGTTCTTCAGGTCCACATTTTGTTCAACTAGTAAATTATTGCTTGAAATAAAATTGCTCACTTTCTTTTTGGCTACTGATTTGAACATTGCCTGATTTTGCTAATGGTTACTCCATCTTCTGTCTGGGGCATTAAAAGTGTGGTACTCCATTAGCAATTGTGTTTGTAGTGTTTCATTCATGCCTTATGTGGAAGGAGGTGTTACTTAATAGATGTCCAAATTAGTAGCCTTTTCCCATATAATATTGCATTTCAATTGCTTCATTTGTTTAGTCACGTTCATGCCTCGTGTGCTTGTCAGGCGGAAAGGGAATTGCAACCTTGGATAGCCAAAGATGATGATCAGGGTCAGAAGATGTGGAGAATCAACCAGCGGATTGTAAAACTTATTGTGGAGCTAATGAGAATTTATGACAGCCCTGAGTCACTGGTAATATTGGCAAGCGCATCAGATCTGCTTCTACGTGCCACAGACGGGATGCTTGTTGATGGTGAAGCTTGCACACTGCCACAACTTGAGGTAACATCTCCTAAGAATATATTTTGAGGTCACCTGTTTCAACCATATAGTAGACCTAGTCAAGCTTGTTGTAAAGCATCAGAAATTTGCTTAGTTGAAAATTTACGCAAGCTTAGATAATAGACCAAGTGCTATATGTGCTTCCAAATGTGTTCCCAAAGCTTTGTTGACTTATTGGTGTTCTCACTTACATTGAATTGGCAGTTACTGGAAGCAACAGCTAGAGCAATTCAGCCCATCCTGCAGTGGGGAGAGTCTGGATTAGCAATTGCAGATGGTCTTTCAAACCTTTTAAAGGTAAAAAATAAACATAAAACTATTGCTTCATTTATTTTTGTCTGGATTAGCATCGTTCACTTATATTTTCCAACAATGTTTGCAGTGTCGTCTACCAGCAACGATCCGATGCCTTTCTCATCCAAGTGCCCATGTCCGCGCACTGAGCACTTCAGTTCTTCGTGACATTTTACATTCCAGTTCATTCAAATCAAACACTGAGCAAGTACGGGGAAATGGCATCCATGGGTCTTCCTTACAGTACTTCAATATTGATGCAATTAACTGGCAAGCTGACATTGAAAAATGCTTAACTTGGGAAGCTCATAGCCAACTTGCAACAGGAATGCCAATTCAATTTCTTGATATCGCTGCCAAGGAATTAGGTTGTACAATTTCTATATGAAATAAAATAACCTTCAGCAGTCATTTCAGGTTTGTCTTTATAATTTATTTTTCCAAGTGAGACCTATGGATAGTAATAACCAGATCAATTGCTTTGAAAGATATCATTTGGTTTTTAATTTATGTTTGCTCTTCAGGCGTGTTTGTGTATAGTACTAAAGCAACAGACAGGGTTGTGATCATGTTCATCTGTATGTTATATATGGGCTGGAGCTCGACTTTGCTGGTTAGAGTAATAGATGTAATTTAGATTGTCTGCACGGACCGGGATTGGATGAAGAGGCAAAATTAGCTTGCTGGTTATGCCTTGGTAATGATAATTTCATATTGTTTTCTTGTTTGCTGCAATTATTTCAAGATGGTAAATTTATTTATTGCATAAATCAACTCTTGTAAATCGCAATTAAGCAGAAAGAGAAGTTCAAACTGCATCCTTTCATGACAGTTTGGCCATCATAAGCGGGGAGAAAGTCCTCTATAACCGTTGTTACGAGTCCCTGAAATCTTTTTATGCCTTCAATTTAGTTTGTAATGCAAACTCTGGGAAGCGTAACGAACAATTTGGAAAGGTGGCTGAAAATTTGTGATCCTTTTAACATTCAATGATGGTCAGATAATGTGTTGTCTAAAAATCGACCATCCACACATTGAATTTTAGACAAGTAAGATTACAAAAACAATGAATATAAAAAAAATGTTGTTATTACTTTCGGCCTTTTCACGTTAAGTATCGTGAAGTTCGTACTTCATGGCGAATGAAATGCTAACCAAATTTAATTTGTTTCAATCAAATCTTCGGCTAATAACAATATTTATTGAAATATCTTATCAATGGTACCTGAGAATGAGAATACATTTATGAACTTAGAAACTTTATTAATCAATGAAATACATAATAAATATGGATACATGCTAGTTTAATCACTATATTTCGATTTAAGTATTTATTTAGTTTTTAATTTTTAAAAAAATATTTAAAAAGCCTTTGTAATTAAATATGTTACATTGTTACTTTATTTTTTCTTTACTTTCATAATAATATCCTTAAAGCAATATTCTTAACATTGATTAATTTATTTATAAAAAATTTATAAGTGAATTAACTAATAAATATCAATATAAAAGAATTAGTATTTTTTTGTATCCGTACAATAATTTTGATGATAATTTTATTTATAAATAAATTAATATCAGCTAATCCAAAGTAATATTTGATGTCCTTACAATAATTTTATTAATAGTTATTTTATAAAAAATTAATTTACCAAATTGATCTTAAAAGTAAAATATCAAAAGTTTTTATATCACTTTTAAGGCTGTTTAATAAATTAACATTTTTTTTATTTTCATTAATATTTTCAAGAAGATAAGAATATTATTTTAAAAAAAAAATTACAATAGTGTTATAATTTTAACAATAAGAATATTTTGAGGTACTGTAAAATAGATGGACAAAACGGATACTTTAGTTAAAATATAAGAACTAAACTAACATTTACCCAATTATATACTAATGCTTGAGAGCTATTTACAATAAATAAATGATTAGTTCAATTGTGGCAACTAAAAAAAATTATTGATAAAATCAAAATAATTATTTTTAAAATATGGAGGAAAGGTAAGAATAAATTGAAGGATAAGAAAAGAAAACATAATAATCAATAAATTGATACCATATAATAAAAGTATGGTCCCAAGTCATATATAGTACATGCTTGGATTTATGAAGCTTAAAGGAGGGCACAATCGTCATAGAGCAACAAAACCCTAATGACAGTGAAGCAATTGCATCATATATAATGCACCTAAGAATCCCTATTATGACTTCTCAGTTGGCTTGGCTACTTGCTGCAGCTTCATTTGTCGCGGAAGGGCCTCTCTTCTCTTCATCATCAATCCTCAGGATCAAAAATGGTAACTGGGTTCTCAATTTCTGGCCTTAGTCTTCTGAAAAGATTTTATCTTTTTTATTGTTTTTATAATTTTTTCAAAATCTGGGATTTTGATCTTTTGTTTGAATATCAATTAATTTTATGTGGGTTTTGATTTTTGAATGAAGTCTCTGGTGGCGAACGAAGATTTTCAGCACATTTTGCGTGTGCTGAACACTAACGTCGACGGGAAGCAGAAGATTATGTTTGCTCTTACTTCAATTAAGGGTATTGGAAGGCGACTGGCTAACATCGTTTGCAAGAAAGCTGATGTTGACATGAACAAAAGGTCTGCCTTTTTCTTCTTTTTGTATATGTTTTGCTGCTGTGAAAAGGAAAAAAAATTTGAATCATATGTTTAAGGTTGAGCTTTAGTGAATACGTTACTTGTGTATTGCCTTCAGATGCTTATGTTGGTGTTGGGGAAATTATGCAGACTTTAGTTAAGTTAGGTTTGGAATTGTGGTGCTGTCGAATGAAATTGTTAGTTGTCAAGTATAATTGGGTTGGCGTTGGAAAACGTTAGTTGCTGAGAAAAAGTGTGTTGTTTCAATTTAGAAGCACATCAATGGACGTTTGTAAACCCATTCATTTTTTAGAGGAAAGTTTTGAAGAATGTTTGAAGAATATTTGAAGAAATCTACTTTTTATGACATCTGTGTAGTGTTGATTTTATGTTGTTTCTTTGTTTGGTTTCACGGCTATGTCCATACTAAGATGTCTTCTGGTGTATTTCACAGGTTCACTTGAATGAAATGTTTGATTTACTGTGTTATAAAACTTAACATGATGTACCATATTGGCTCTCAGGGCTGGTGAACTATCTGCTGCTGAACTTGACAATCTCATGGTCGTTGTTGCAAATCCCCGACAGTTTAAAATCCCTGACTGGTTCTTGAACAGACAGAAGGATTACAAAGATGGAAAGTATTCTCAGGTTGTATCCAATGCATTGGACATGAAGTTGAGGGATGATTTGGAGCGTCTGAAGAAGATCAGGTAACTTTTTCTTGCCATGTCTTAGTTTGATGATTGGATTTACGGTCAGCTGCTCTCACAGAATTGTTTTAAGATGTTTATACCTGCAAAGGAAGGAATCAATTTTGTTTGTTCTTGTGTACTGAGAAGGCTATTTCGCGATGCTTTTAGAACATAACTAAGCATTCTTCTGAAATAGAATTGCAATTCAATGCTGAGATACTATGCTTCTGTGCCGTACTAGACTATCTGAATGTTGGGGTATGACATGAAGCAATTAAAACATAAAATATTACCATGTCACCATTACAGATGGTCTCTTAAGTGAACAAAAAATGTACCGTACTGGGTTAAGGCTGTATGGTAGTTATCTTTCAAAAACATCTTAGGAAGTCTCCCCTTGCCTTGTGAATATTCTTTTATTCTGTACGAGGCTGTGTTCTGAAACTTTCAGCCAATGAAAAATACCTACTAATGTTACATCTTTCATGCAGGAACCACCGTGGTCTCAGGCACTACTGGGGTCTTCGTGTCCGTGGACAACACACCAAGACCACTGGTCGTCGTGGAAAGACTGTTGGTGTCTCCAAGAAGCGTTGAGCTGTGCTTTATTAATGTTTTGAACAATCTATACACATGTTCAGGAAGAGTTTGGACTTTCTATTGCTGAACGTTTGCATCAGACAATATTAGATTTATTTTCTTTTCTTTGGATGGGTTTTAAGCATTTGAACTGTCTGTCTTTATCTATTATTTTCTCTATGGCAATATTTTTATTCAGAATGTTTTGCAACATGTATTTCATCCCCCTCTTTTATCTCATTGAATTTTGACCTCTTTTCTTTTGTATGTATTCTGAAGAATTAAGGTTTAGGTGTCTTGATAAGACTTGATTGAAAGCTTTAGTTGTCGATTTAATAAGCCCAAATGCGCAATGTTGAAAAAAGCAAAAGTTCTAACTTTTGAGGTCAAAATGAAAGGGTTGATTTGCTTCTAATCAAATTTAGACTGGTTGCCCATCTGGCTATGCTAAATTGTCCATCGTAGCTATTTGGTATAAAATGAATAAGGGTCCCCTGTAATATTCTAATAAAATCAGAGGCTATTATGATTTAAAAGGTTTCGATGTGTTCCGATCAAAATTACTTGCGAAGATAGTTGGCACAAACTCTCTTGTTTTGATAAATTGAAGGACCCATGTCTCCGAACCATTAGATCAAGAAAGAACATGAAGTGTGAACAGACGGAGATTATAAAGGGAAAAGAATAATCACCAAAAAATTGTATTTCTAACACAGAAAGGTGCCCCTATCGAAAAAGGTGTGTTTTTTTTCTATAAATTGGATTCAATACAAACAGAGAAAAAAAGTTTACAGAATGACGGGCAAAAATAATTTGAATCAAATGCTCGACAATCTAATTTCAAATGATCAATGAATTTCCTGCAATCAGTTATTTTTGTATGCTCAGTGTCATCCTACTTAGACTTTCGAATCATGTTCATTGGATTCTCCCAAATTACCATGTGTTTGTGGTCTGGTTGTAGGAAGTGAACTCCGTCGTTCCTTTCCACCGGGCTTCGTTGAGGCATTGCTGTACCAAATCATTCCAATGACAGCAATGATCATACCCAGAACCACATGCAAGTTGAGACCCTCCTTTCCAAAAAATAAGAATCCCATGGTCAACACGAGTATTGTCTTCATATGACCGAGTACTTGAAAGGACACAGCTGTGAATCTGCCAATGCAAATAAACTGGCTGAGGTTGGTCCCTACAGCTATCGTGCATGACAGGATTAGGAAAATCTGCAGGCCAAAGCACAGATTAGCTACCAGAGGAGATTCATTCAATTTTATGAGACAAACATACCAATTTTTCTAAGACTAATACAACCAGTAAGCATCATATGAGGGGCTACCACAGGGTCATGGAGCTTCTATATACCATTAAGTACTTATAGAACTTCAATGAAAAAAGCAAATTTAAATTCCAAAACCAATATCATGACAGTTTTCACAGGCAGAAGCTACTGCTAGAGCATGTTTAAGTCCTTTTATGGACAATCTAAGGTGCTGTTTGGTATCGAGGTATTGTAGCTTTTTTGCTATGAAAAAAAAGTTGTAACTATGAAATAAAAGTAAATAATCTGTAGTAAATATGACTTTCAAAAAATAATTTTGACAATAATAATAAAGATATTATAGGTTTTCATCATACAAGTGTTGGATGAAATCGACTTGGCTTCCAAGCCACAACAGTTATTGTTTAACAAACACTTTAGCGTAGTAGTTTTTAAACTACAGCTGCCCAATCTTAATACTAAATAGGGCCTAAATTAACAAATCCTGTAAAGACCAAACATGTATCACTCAGGGGGTAGCATAGCATCACCAAACTAATACAAACAAGTTACCTATAATACTTACATAAACAATTTATCTTCCAACAGAGAGAAACAGATCCTGATGTACTTACCACTGAGGCTATGTTGTAGTCATAGGCATAAATTCTTTTGTCTGTCAACCAATAATCAAGAAATGGGCCTATTACCAACAGCGTTGCAGCTTGGGCAGGAGCAGTATGTCCCAATAGATTGAAAGAAGTAAGTGAATATTTCCGTTGAAGATGATGTACATACTGCACTTGAAAAATTGCCAGCACTATTAATCAATCCATTTTGAAAAATACATAAAAAATTGACAAAATTTTGAAATATAGGCACAAATTAATTAGCCAACAGTAGAGATCTAGAAGGTTGAAAACTCTTAAGAGTGCTATGCTGAGGATGGACAACTTACATACTGTTGCATAGAAGTGCTCCAAACTGCAACAAAGGCAGCTATGAAGCCTCTGGCATTGACACTCACATCAGTAACTGTGCAAACCCCAACACCCAATAGAACAACTGCAATGCTTAACTTTGTGTGTCTGGAGTATCGAATCTTGTCCAACAGAACTTCCAAAAGGCAGGATACAGGGATCATACTCAGTTTTGCAATCTGATAAGAAAGTTAGAGTTGAGTCATAAAGAATATGTAATATCAATGGCTAAATCCCAGTTTATAAGGTGCAAGTATCCACCTGATAGAATCCCACTGAGTTCCACATTAGACTGACATTCATTCCAACTATAGAGAAGTTCGCAAAAATAACGAATTTTAGAAGTTCCCAGAACGGTAGATGGGAGGGTTGGATGTATCCCAGCCACCTTAGAACACCCGTCATCAAGGTCGTGGTAGCAAAATGCATACCGGTTAACGTTGTGGCTGAAAAATTGAAATTAGATATAGATACAGAAAAACTGAAAAGAAAAGGTAATCAAAATGGTTATACTATGAATGCAGCTTAAAAAATGGAAACAAATTTCTTTATAATATCGACTAGACGTTCTAAAGTGAAGCTTACCAAAACTGAAGCCATATGTAGCCATTAACGCTTTATTGACTAAAATAATCCCAACAGAAGTGACAACATTGAACATCCAAGCAGCTGCATCTGCAGCTGCCTTTCTCTCAGCCTTGCTAGCAAGAGACATTTTCATTTTTTTTTTTTAACAATTTACAAGCCTCAACTAGTTTATTTCTCCGTCTTCACGAAAAAACCCATCCACATGCAAATGAAGTGCAAGGGACTTACCCTATTTGGCAACAAAACCTCCTACAAAGACAAAATTGGAACAAGTTAGAGAACTTGTCAAATTGTGATAAACCATAATCAAATTGTATTGTAATTTATGATTTAATATATTTAAATGAAAAATAATAAAAGTACAGAGCAATCCACTGATTGATTGAAAAGCAAGAAAAATGTAAATGAACATGGTCAGACATCATTTTTTTTTTGCGTTACAATGTAAAATTATTAAACCAAAACTGACAGTAAGAGCAACTACATTTCTCATTTATATCGTTCCGCTATTCTTGATTTGGTAGTAGATGTGACATCATTTGGCATAAAAAACTTGAGAATACAAAACCTTACATTAATTTTTCCCAGCAAAAAGGAAAAAAAGAACCACACTCTACTTGGGACCTGTAAACCATTACAATCGACACTCCATTACGTTCCATTTAAAATACACGATTCTAGATCCTGCTCACTCTGCTATAACCACTTAATTATAAAAAAATAATAATAATATTAATAACTTGAACAACAATCAAAGTCAAAGTTTACTTCGAAGAACTAGATTTGAGTGACTACAGGCTTAAAAAAATCTTAGATACATTCAAAACTATCCATCCTTTAAACATCAGCTCCTCACAATTTCAGATCAAGCACTAAAACTATTTGCACCGAATCAAGATCAATCAATTCACAGAATCAGATCTACCATTAATACAATCACAATTGAAGTCAATTCGTCAACAGATCCAACGTAACGATGACAGTACGTACAGTGAAATCAAAAAACGAAAACGTTGGGTTTTACCTGAAAAGGCAGCAAAAGTGCGAGCGCCGGTTACACTTACGGCGTGTGCCAATCAGTTGGAATCAGCTCTGATAGAGTGCGAGGGTCGTTTCGTTTGGTTTCGTTTTCCGTTTTTGCTGTTTGTTTCTATTTCAGTTTCGTGGAAATAGTTTAGATCGCCGGCTGCCAGCATAAGCATATCATCACGCGAGCGTTTACTTTGGTGCTCGCACATTCTCATTTTTATATACGCATAGAATCGTTATGCTCCGCATTTTATTTTGTCACAAGTCTGTGACGTTGAAACTGTAAATTAATTGGATAGTGAGTGCTCCGCGATGATGTTATACGCCAGAACGGCAGCGACATTGCTAAATAAATTATTACTTTTGGGTGCAGCTATTTGATTCCACAAAATATTTTTTAATATAAATTTTTATTTCATAAAAATACGCATAAAGTGAATTATCAGTAAGTGCCTTCACCAGATCATGAATGTTTAGAATCTATTTTATACAAATTACATTAAATTAAAATAAGATAAAAAAAAATGACGAACCCTAATCTATATTCCTCTTTCTATTCAAAAGCAAAATTGAATGTTTGTGTGGAACTAGCATAATTAATATTCAACATTCGAACTGATTATTTATTTCATCATCATGTTCTCTATCAGTTTTCGTCCTAATAATAAAATATATAACAAGTATTCTTATTAATACCTAAATTATTTTAAGTTTCAATAAAAGCTGATTTCTTCCATAATATTTTATTTTAATGTAATACGATGAACTCATCAAATTTAAACGCAAGAGAGAGAGAGAGGGGAGGGGGAGGTAGAGAGATGAAAATCTGTTGGAAATTATCATAAACAAATAGAGTTTCTTGAATTGGGGGCAACCAAATGTAGATGATTCCAATGAATTGATTGTGATTTTTAAGAGATTGTTTTCCTTATAGCCTCAATTTTGGACATGAATCATGTTGCCCTGGCCGTTTATAGATGTTGGGAGATGAATATTGATGTTGTGAATTTGCAGTTTTTAACAAGTGTTTAAAGCTATCAAACAAAATATAATTGAATTGGTTAATACGAAGGAGAAGATTGTGTTGCTTTTGGTATTTAGACAAATTTGAAGAGTAAAACCTTTGTTTCCAAATTTTACCAATGACTTTTGTTAAGAAAATGGGTGCCAAAATAAATTTTTGAGGTTTATATAGTCCCGTCCATTACTATATTCTATATATACATAAAAATAGACCGATATATATATTCATATTGAAATGAAAGTTATATGTAAAAATAACAATGTGTACAATTTTTTCTTTAAATACTATATTAGTATGGTTTTTTTTTTAATAAGAAAATGAGACTCTCATTCAATAATAATCAAAACATGCTTAAGGGTTATCCAACCATATGACAGATTCTGAGCTTTTCAAAGTTTTTTTAGCCAAGAAGTGAGTAAATTTATTACGACATCTTGAGACATGTTGGATTTTAATTGATTGAAACTTTGCCTTGCATTATTGGATATCTGAAATGGCTTACACAATCTCTTTTTTGAGTATGAAATAAACTTCTGTCAAAGACCTCAAGGAAAAGAAAAAATTGCTAGCGCGACACAAATAAAGCTACTTAAAATCTCAACTTCAATCATGAGGTGAAGAGTTGCCGCACACCACTGAGACAAAATTTAGTGACAAATCCACTATTTAAATATTGGATGATGAGTAACTGACATGAAATACGAGATTAGTAATGATAAATAGCAAAGATACATTGCATCATGTTTGATACTATCACTCTACTAATATAAATGTACTAAAGAAGTTAAAAATCGAATCGGATTTGATTATAACAATCCATTTACCACTCGAATTCATTCATGAATACGTGTGGGAGTTTGATCTTGATTAGTAGGGTTAGGATGGTTAATAGGTCAATTTTAGTGTTTAAAACTTAAACATCAGTGTCATTTCCTCTTGATTCTATGTTTAAGAAAGAAACCATTTATCTTATCCGAATCTTGGCAAACTAAGGTATGGCTTTTCCATCATCAGGTGAAAGGTGAAGGTGAAGACAGGAACCGGGACTTGATTAAAGCAGCGCCTTTAATGAGGTTATAATGAATAAATTAATTAAAGTAGGACAATGCACGTTGATTGATGGCTTCTCGTTAGGTAGGATGATTGAATCGAAAAGACAAATGACGTTCACTATTCGGAGAGACAGTGGAGGGGGGGTGTATTTAGATTGTTAGTTCGTGGTCTTACAAACACGTACGAAACGATGCATAGTTGTGGCACAAGAAAAGAGAGGATGTATTCAGAATTTCAGTAAGGTGATTTTAGCATCGCCAGAATATAGAAATCGGGCTAGAAAGGGAGCCCTGCATCGAATCAGGTGCTGTCCACGTGCGATCGAGTCGTCGTCTACTCGTCTCTTTCTCCCTAGTTATGATTGTATTGAACAATGATTGAAGCGAACACATGATGAATGCTCCAGGAGCACCAAACAAATTTTCCCTCTCATGCTCGGACAATTCTGCTAAATCAACTAAGATGAAAATCACAGAGACACGGACTTAGCGGAAAAGCTCACCTGAAACTCATAAAAAGATTTCGTTTTTTATAATTTTTTTTTAAAAAATTATCCAATAAAACTAATACAAATGAAGCTTGTTTTCTCACTTCTCGTTCTTTATCTCAATTTATCTTCTGTTCTCGCGAGAGGAGCCGAGCGTGGTTTATTCTCCACTTCGTTTTCAGGTCATCTTCTTCATTTGATCTAATAAATTACGCAGGAGCTAATCACGTTTCATTTTTTCTTTTTTCACCTATCGTTGACCCTTCTTTACTCTTCATTTGACTTCTATTTTACAACGACTGATCTTTAATTAATTCTGACCTTTCAGGTTCTACAAGACATTTATTTGAAGGCAATCCCTCGGGAACTAGGTATTAATAATTGTAATAATTATAATTATCTATTAAATTCAGCTTATGTATCAATTTTTATTTTTATTTTTTGTTAATGAAGTTGTTGGTGACACAGCTTTGATAAAGCTAAAGGCTATATGACTAATGCTGAATTAGAGAAAGCTGTGAAGGAGTTCGGGCAAAGATGCAGTAACATTTCTAGGATTTACAGGTATATTGTTTAATTTTTTTTTTAATGTATTTTGGATATATGTTTGTGATTAAGTTGTTGTTAATTTTAATTCACCGTTGATGTGGAGTACAATCACTGACTCTCAAGTGTAAGTGGGTTTTGTGGTTAGTAAATTAGCTACCAGGTTTAATTGTGTGTTTATTAAACAGTATAGCTGTTGTGCTTTCAAAATTAAGCAAAACTGCAGCAATCTGGAATATAGTCTTATTAAAGTAAAAAGTATGATTGTGATATAATGAATGTTTCATGTGATTATTGGTATTAATTTGTTTTTCATTTCTCTCTTTGAGGGGGTTTTGGATTGGATGTTTAGCATTGGAAAGAGTGTCAGTGGATTTCCTTTGGTAATAACAAACCCTCCTTTTGTTTAGAGTTGTAGATTTAATGCCAAAAATTGTGTCTAAGTTGGTAATTTTTTTTCCCTCGTGTATTTGCTGTAGTGGGTGATTGAGATTTCGGACAAGCCCGGGTTGGAAGAGCCAGAACCTGCATTCAAGGTGAATGAACATGTCATTTACATGAAAGGCTAGTGTGAAGCTTGGTCTGGGTGGAAGCTACAGTTTGGTTTTGAATTCTCTTGGTTGTTAGTTTTATTATTCTTTGCTGTTTTATTTTCTGTTGGATTACAAGTGAATTCTCTCTGTTTTCTTACTTTATCAATGCTTTAGTTATTCACTGTTGCTTCCCCCATTTTTTTTTTAAGTTCTTAAAGTTAAAATACTATGATGTAAAGATGTCCTATGACGAAAACTACGTAATAAGCCTGGTACAAGTTATCCAATGAGGAGGACAATGTCTTTTAATATCCATTTTGAGAATACTGTTGTTTTAATTTCTTTTTTCCGCAATATTATCTACTTTGTAGCATTTATGATCACAATTTATCTTTTCTGACAGCTGGTTTTGAGAAATTCTTGTATTCTAATTTTTGGATACTTTGTACTAATATGCTGATATTGCAGTTCATTGGAAATGTACATGGGGATGAACCTGTTGGTCGTGAGCTTCTAATACTTCTTGCAAACTGGATATGTGATAACCATGTGAAGGATCCCTTGGTACTTTATTCTTTTTTAACTTAACTTGATTTTACTTCTTCTTTTCCTTGAATGACATGGAAAATTATAATGTGCTTTATCCGTTGTTATTTTGCAAGGCATCTAAAATAGCATGTGCTTTAGCTGCTACTTGGCTGCTACATTTGACTGCTCTCATGTTCTAAAACCGTTTTTTACTCACTAGCCATTTCTTTGTAGTTCCACAGTCACAAATGATTATTTCATAGACTCCTAGATTTTGTGTCCAAATGCTTATCTTATCCTGGAATATTCTTTGGTCTGTACAGGCTAGGTCGATTGTGAAAAACATGCACCTTCATATACTTCCGTCAATGAATCCTGATGGGTATGCACTCAAGAGGCGTGGTAATGCAAACAATATTGATCTAAATCGTGATTTTCCAGACCAGGTGACTTCTTGGAACTTTGGTTTTCCACAGTATTGGGACATTTCACAGCTAGCTTTATTACTAAATTTATTTGTTTTTCTCTTTTTTGTCTGATAGTTAAAAGGGATTTCTGAATTTGTATGGTTTACTCTTTAAAAATTTGAATTACCCTGTTACAGTTCTTTCCTATGAATAATGATGAGGAGGCTTGTCAACCTGAAACAAGAGCAATTATGAGTTGGGTGCGACAGATACGTTTCACAGCATCAGCCAGTTTGCATGGGGTAATTTCTCTTATTCAGTCTCTACACTTGGTTAGGGTACACATGGTACTGCGTTTTCTATCCATGCGTATTTCATGTTCCTTTGAGCAATATTAATTCCCTAATGCCTGCTAATAATCGAAACTTGTTCACCAAAAAAACAATTTCTGGAGCGGAGTACCTGCATTCAGATATTTGTTTTGGTAACTCTTGAGAGAACCAGTTTAAGCATGAGGGAAACCTTCTGAGTTTTGTTTGTTCTTTATCTCTTCTTCTTCTTAATTAGTGCTAAGGAGGTAAAGAGTACAAAGTGACTTAGAAACCATGCGAGAGTTATAGAACAATAAACTCGTAAAGGAAACTTTGTTTCTAAAATGGTGGGTCCATAAGTTCATTACTCCATATGATGATTTCACAAGTTTGCAAGATAGTGATTTTTTGTGAATATCATTGGCCAAGTGTTGTTCAGAATTCATTACGAATGGAGCTATTAAATGGGTATGGACATTGAGATTGTCCATCTGACAGGGGCCCATTCCCTCTCATGAATGTTGATTTGTCCAATAAGAGAGTCAATAAGTGTTCGGTTATAGAAGTATTCTTGGCTGAAGAAGACTATGGATAAAATTTGGAGAGAATGGTCCGTGATTATGGCTTTTGTTGTTTACAGGGTGCACTGGTTGCTAATTATCCGTGGGATGGCACTGAAGATAAAAGGTGATTATTCTACCTATAAGGCTAAGTTCTTCAAATTATAACTTGATAGATCTGTCCCCTACCTTATTTTCCTTGTTTCCTGTTTACTTCATGCAGGTCTTTCTTACTGTTTGTCTATCATAAAGTCATGAGTTTATTTATCTATGGTAGGTTAGGTAACCATTGCTTAGGCCCTGCTTAGTCAAACTCATGCAACAATTGCAAATTACTGAGTTAATTGTGGTGATATGGCTAGTAAACTTCATCTTCTAATCCTTATTTGGTATACATTTCTAATTTGTAATTAGTGATGCCACCATGATGTGATTTCCAGTCATTCCATTCTATTGTTATGATTGTTTGTTTGTCCTTGTAGTAGACGCTGTAGGTATATCTAACTTTGCATTTGGTTATAATATGACCTTCTGTCGGTTTCTAACCTATTTAAGTATTCTCGCATTTTGCAATAGTGAGGCAATTTGTCTTTTTCAATAGTCTCTGTATTGTCAAACAACTAATGGCACCTACATTTTGGTATATTGAATACAAAATCCCTTTTTGCATCTCTTTATTAATAATTTTCTAAAATAATTTTTGAGGTGGATAACCTATAGTGTTAAATCAACTCAGAAGAAGTTCGATTCGTGCTTTTGGGTGAAGTTTGTTTTACCTCTTATTCTTAACTAGTTGTGCTGAAGACGGTTTAATTTGGACCAATTTCAGGAGATATTATTATGGTTGTCCTGATGATGAAGCATTCCAGTTCCTGGCTAGTATTTATAGTCGCTCACACTATAACATGTCTTTGAGCATGGAATTTCAAGGAGGGATTATCAATGGAGCTTCTTGGTATGGTGGTGTAGAATAATTTAGTTATCAAGATAGTATTAGAGAAGTAAATTGATTTGAAACTTGTTAAAGACTTAATATTCATTCTTCCAGTCATTCAACTTGTAAGCATGTCAGATTTATAAGTTCTCTCTTTCTCTCTTTAGCTTTTGGATTCATTTTTGTTTGTTTGAAGTCATTCAAGCATAACCTGCTGCAGGTATCCAATATATGGTGGCATGCAAGATTGGAATTATATATATGGTGGCTGCTTTGAGTTGACCTTGGAGATTAGTGATGACAAATGGCCTAGTGCTGAACAGGTTGGATATCTGTGTTTACCATCTTCTCCTAATTTCTGGTAAATTTAAGCTTGGATGAAGAATTGCACTAGAGAGTCAAAAGTCTCTTTCTGATCCCGGAAAACCTTTTCTTTCAGTAATATCTGTGGGGAGATATGTAGTAGATAATGAAACAATTTATTGTTGGCTTTTCCTTGTCATGTGTGTGATAAGATCAGAATTTAGAATTGATTTGTCTTTTCATTAGGGGCCCTTTCAATTACATTAACATTAATAATATTTGATTTTAAGAAGTAGAAGGACAACATATTGGTGCCCTTGCTGCTGTCGTAAATGATGCCCTTTGACATACTAAGATCTTAGGAGATATGTGCCTCTTATGCATTTTTCCTTTTTTGATTAAATACACAAAGGTACTTCCTTATTTTAACACATAAAACTTATGGTTGTTTGTCGTGGTTCATTATTATTTCTATTCGACACAGTTTTTTTTTTTTAAAAGGAAAGGGGGGGTGGGAAAGTCCAAATCAATTTTTACCCCCCTCCCCACTCCCAAGACTTGAACTCGAGTCTACACAAGTGAGGGGCGATAGATTGCACTGCCAACCAACTCGGCTACGCCCTTGGAGGCTATTTCTATTCTACACAGTTATGTGTTTGCGTTTTACATTGTTTACCAGTTAGTATTCTATCATTGCTTGAATGTTTTGCTTTCACCATCTGATTTATTTTAACTGTTTGTGTGTGGGTTATGTTTTATAGGTTTGTCTGGATAGATATTTGGGATGAGTAATTTTCGTTTGCACTGTTTTTCTTACTCATCTAGTTGCTTACACCAAAGTAAGAAAAAGGGTCATCTAGTCATATAAGCTGTTTTATCTGCATGCAGCTTCCTACTATCTGGGAGCACAACAAAATGAGCATGCTTAATCTTGTTGCAAGCCTTGTGAAGGTAGGATTTGAGTTGCCTATTGTTTTTCCTTCTCCTGTAGAGTTCAGTGATACTGTTTTTTATTTTTGTTCTCGCAATTACAGTGTAGGTCCTCCAATTATTAATTACCATGTATAATCACATTTGTTTCATCAACAGAATCTTGCTTGTCATGAACCATTTATTCTTGCCTTAAAAGTATGGTTTTGGTCTTTATTCCATGGGATACATGGAAGACAATAATCTCAAATTTCTAAAGAAGCCATATCAATTGTTTGACGTTTTAATGAATGTGACGTGTGTCTATTTGGATTTTACACATCTGTAGACTGGAGTTCGTGGGAGGATCTTTTCATCAGACAGCGGAAGGCCATTGCCTGGCTCAATCACAATCAAGGGAATAAATTATACGGTATTTTCATAATTCTTGCATGCATGCATATTGTTTATATTTCCTTGTATGTATGTGCTTATCTGTTTGATTTCAATATGATTGATTTGCAAATTCTCTTCGGTGAGTCAGTTAGATAGATAAAACTGTTGTCTCAGCTGCTTATCTCCCCATAACATGTGCATTAATGGCAATACTTTCGGAATTGTTCAACAGGTTAATGCTGGTAGAGCATTTGCTGATTACTATCGACTGCTCAGACCAGGCAAGCGATATGAAGGTATATAATGTTTCTTTTATGGAATTGATTTACTTTTTTCTTTTCTTTTTTTTTTAAATCTCCTTACGCATATGGAAATTTTCAAGGATAAAGTACAAATGACCAAATTTGAATGGTTGATGGAGGTTATTTGGGAAGTGCTGATTAGACCTTCTTCTCCCAAAAGAAAAATCTATTACTGATAACCAAAGTGTGAAATGCTTATACATATCACAATACGAACGATGACATTTTGATACATTTTGATAATGACTCTCCCGACAACTAGTAGAATTAGAGCAAATAAATATTTTCTCCAATTCCAATATTCCTGATGTGGGCTTAAACAATCTGCTGTAGTTATGGCCAGTATGCCTGGGTACAAACTGAAGTCCGCGTCTATCTGGTTGGAAGAAACAACTACAGCAGATTTTGTTCTTGACCCGGATAGCACACTCAAGGGTAATACACCACGAAGCATTTGTGACTGCGGCTGTGACAGTAAGGCGAAGCTTGTCCTGCTTGATTTTCTCTTGGGATTCCACATGGAAGTTTGTTTTGTTTTGATTGTTATTGGAGCATTCCTTTGCTTTTTATTAAAGAGGAGACAGAAATTCACACTTGGAAAACACAAACAGTCACCAAAAAGGTCAGTTGTGGTATAGAAGTCTTTGTGTGTAGATCATGTGAAACCTAATTGTATATTATGTTGTATTAAAAAGATGATTAAAAAGTAAAATATAAAAAAATATATATATTTCAATACATTAGAGATTTTTTTTTTATCTATTGGTGTATTGAAATTTATATTTTTTTATTTATTAATGATATCTTCACTTTATTAAAATGAGCATGTCCTTGTTAGAAAATTATTCTATTTTTATTTTTTGTGCCTCGCGATTGTTACTGCTGTAAACTTATTATATTTTTTCATTCAATACATATGACGCTCCCGTTCTGTCTCAAAGACCGATCAGCTTAAAAATAGCACCACCATAGCATTCATTATTCAAAATTAAAAGGATAAAATTATTTTACTCGTCAAGTCTACGAGAGCCCTAGATTATAATTACAGAGTAATAAACCCAATTTGTTGGGAATTGAGATTCACAAACGAGACGAGCAAGTGTGCATAAATGGATAGAATTATTTTACTCGTGAAGTCTACAGGAGCTCTAGAACATAATTACAGAGCAACAACAGAAACTAACTAAAATCAGTAACATGCATTCCTCTTCATTTTAGTTTTCACAGGCAACGTTATCTTCGACTAGTGTTGTTGTGGATATGACTGCACCCGTTGCGGCACAAAACTGGGGTTAAAACAAGACTGAACAAAACCCACCAAGCTCATAATGGATAATAAACATTTAAAAATATCAAATTATGGAGCATATATAGCATAAACTTCAAACTTCTTAAGGGTACATGGAGGATCCATTAGATAAAATAAATAAAACCCGTATGCTGAGCATAAACTTCTGCCTTGGTTTTTAGAGTTTGGACAAGAGGCCTCCTTCAAGTTGGCTTTGGCGAGGCTTCAATTAATGATACGAGGTTAAGTTCGGAAGTTAGAAGCTTTCGTACACAATATATCTTTACGCTAGGTCGTTTGTTTCTTAAAATATCAAACGTCATTGTAAAGTTGTATTTAGACGACGTATCATACATAGTATGCATCGATACATATAATTTCTTAATGTCGTTTATATTTTGAACAAGTAGACAACATGTTGTCTATTAATGTAGTAATTAGATGTCACGCCATTTTATTGCGCAAATCTGATTCTTTGAACTTGTTGGAAACGGAGAGGATTTTGAGTTCAAAGAGTGAGGGCGATTGGACAATGCATTTTCATAGCAAGCGTCGATAAAATCAAATCAAATCAAACCAAATGAGCACCCACAAACAATTGTATATATTCAAACTTAATCAATTTATGTTCTTGAAAAATTCTTGAAAATTTGATTAAGTCGATTTCTCACTCTTATCGCTTTAGATTCTTTCCAAGTCATTTTTGAATCCTCTCAAGGCTTAGCTGCTTTGCGTAGGCTGCTCAAGTTAGAACTGCCTTACTGCCTCTGTTTTTATGGTGCAATCATTTGCCTTTTGTTGGAATTAAATAACGATCGCATATGAATATCTCGTCTTGGTTAAACCCTTGGGCGTTATTTGCTATCTTTGCTTGTGTACTTTGGTTTCATCACTCATGTCACTTAATAAAGATTGGTCACGAGAGCTAGACCTTAAACTTGGTTTCAGAAAAGAGTTGGGCAATTACCATGGAGACTATACACTTTTAATCGGGTGATTTTTATTGGGATTTCTTTTGTAAACACAAGGGAGTTTAGCTACATGAGGTTTTAGACTCGGTCAAGTTGCTTGGCTATTATAGCTCTGCTCTCTATCTATTGTTGAATAGGATTGATCACTTGGCCTAACTCCCCCTATTCTTCTCATAAGAGGTAACTTGTCAACATTTCATTATGCTTTGCTTCATAACTGCTGCCAAGTGGCCAAGGTTTGGCAAATCACATGCAAAGCTTAGCAACAAACACCAGACACCGCGTTAGTTTTTATCCCCGGCAATTGTCCCGTCCTTCGCCGTCAAATAATGCGCTTGTCTGCAAATACCAAAATTATTTATTCCAAGAGTAATCTGCAATATCACAAAAAGCAAAATACATATACTGACAGACACAATGTTAAATGGTTCCACTAAATGGACAACTAATTCTTATTTTTCAATCATCAGCTCTTTTTGTAAACGTAAGTGTTCACAATTAGTTTCAATGACAACATAATTCAGCAAAACTGTTACTACATCCGCAATTTAGCATTTTAATGAATCTTACAACTTCAAATACAAAATAGACAGAGAAATCATGATGCCTTAGGACAGACTGGCATGTTTGGCAATCAGCAAATGGTTTTCAGGAGAGATGCTCGAAGGGACATACTTAATGAGCTTGGCTTCTAACCCTCGTTCCTTCATCCACATCAATCTACCTGCATCAATGATCTGCTTGCACATAAATCCCAACATTGCCCTTTCAACTGCTTTCATATTCCTCACGATGTCTTCAACTCCCACTGCAAGCCCGCTACCTACTTCTTTCTCACTGCAGACATGTATAAAACCGTATAATAGATTATAAACTGATAAAGAGAGGGAAAAAATTTTCCATATAGGAAAACATTGAGATTACTAACAAACAAAGATAGCAGCATTTGAATAAACACAAGTTCAAAGAGGTTACATTGATTCTAAATGCATTCTGCTATCAGTAAAGTCAAGATGATCTAAATCATGATCAGCATCTACTGCCCAGCTGGTAAACCAAGAAATCGCATGAAATTCATCCTTTGTGACCCCTAGATTCAACATATATTTTTTATCTGTAGGAAGGCCAAAGTAGCACAGTCAGCCTAGAACTGAATGATCTGAGCAATTTTGGTAACTGGTTGTATATTAATTATGTGAGGCAGGCGATATTTTTACTTGTATAGTGTTTCCACTGGCAATGATGATGGCAACATGTTGCTATAGAAAGACCTCTCATGTAATTGTTACTGCTGCAGTGTTCAACATTATGTCGTGTATGTTGTTCCATCAAACAGCATCTTAGAGCCAAATCTGCAGAAAAAGTTTTTCAAATAGAAACACAGAATGCACCCAATGAAGCAATCTCGTGCAACTGATAGTTATTTACATTCAACATTCGACTACAAGCTTCATAGTTAATAAGGTGCAAATTACCTGTGGCAGGACCACAGAGATGTTTACCAATTGCCAGATAAGGAACATTCCTTAATGACTCCACAGCACTCAGGTCCAAATCCTCAACTGCAGAAGTAGGATCTATAATGTATCAAGTGCAGAAAAGTAAGCAATATGCAAACTAACTTTCATCTAATGGACTGCATTCCGGAATGTATGCAAAAAGTACAAACATTTTGTTTAAAAAATGTATACTGATTAACTATCAGTAGCAAATATAATCATTATATATCCAGTAGAAAAGAAGTGCAGGATTAGGTTAATGCATGATCTTCTAATTACATAAGCTCCTGGAAGGAGATCAAAAGTGTTCAAAAGTTCATCAACCTTATACCCTTACACTGTTTCCCCTTAAGTGAGCCAAATAAAGAGGAGAATATTAATCAGCATACTAAGTGAATCCATCTTCACAAAAGTTAATGTAAATCTGGAAGGCAAACTAACATATGAATCATAAACAACATTCCTAGAAGCAGAATTCTGAAAAAAAAAAACCTTACTGTCAATTCTCAACCGCTCTATTGTCAAGCTCTCCTTCTGTCTCAAGGACCGATCAGCCTAAAAGTACCACCACCATACCACCATAAAATAGTATAACAACAGAAACTAAATCGATATAGCATAGATGAATAAGGTGAATTAAGTTCAACTTGACTAGCCTTCAACTTGTATGACTTTCTTTCAACTAGAAAGACCCTTTTTGTGCCATAACAATCTGCAAGCATTTGTGTCAAGTATCCTCTCCCAGCACCAAACTCAACCACTGCTAGTGCAGCCTTCTCATCATCCTGATTCACTCCACCAGAGTTCTTCAACACCCCAAATTCTTCCAAGTTCCCAAGGATTGATGCCTGTTGCGTAACATGTTTCTCCTGAAATGGTAATTTCCTGCCAATAATCAACTCATCTCACTTCAAACAACCCAAAAACAGAACAAATGCATAATTCAACTTAACTACCTGTCTATTTCTCTCTTAATCCACATACCACAAGCTTCTGGAATCTTAAATGAGTCACAAATACCACTACATATTAGAGCATGAACAGACTCAATCTTCTTAATCAAATTACAGAATTCGAGCACAGTCATGCTATAAACAGCATTCCTCTTCATTTCAGAGGTCACATTATCTTCAACTGCCGTGGATGTGGCTGCACCCAAATCTTCTTCATCATCTTCTTTGCCAGCATTGATGCCCTTACGATAAAATGGTTGCTGACTTAAAGACCGAACTTGTTTCAACAGAGGGCATCTCTTGACATGTCCGTCAAGGTTTTCTTTAAGAACGGAACTACCAAGTTGTAGAAAATAAAGGAACAAAATCAAACTATTTAGACATCACATAAGAACCAACACTAACATACACAAATGCTATGATTAGTCAGTGTCGAAGAAAATTACTGGGAAGGGTCAATTGGGCATGGAATCCACTGACCATCAGTCCTCCGATTATGATTGCCACAGAACCTTCTTACGATCAAATTGCAAGATATATGAGAATTAATATATGCTACAGAACTAGAAGAGGGATAAATAGAAAGAGATAGCATACGAAGAAGAATCGTTGAGACGAGCATTTGAACAGAATCTGTTCTTCTTGGGAAGCCAGAATTTGCACCGAGTCTCCTCCATTGTGTTTTCGGCAGTAACCTTAGAACACAAAGAGAATACATCGAATCATTTTAAAAGCTTCGGAATTGGCTAGTATACTGAAGTTGAAATTCTAAATCAAAACTCCTTTAAAGTTTTAACTAATAATCTTAAAAAAAAAAAATTGAAACTTTTAACTAATAAACTCTAACATGGAACTTTGAAACGCCATCAGTTGGGAGAAAATTAACAATAAATAAATAAATAACAGTTGCTTAATGCAATCAATTCATTCACGCGTATTAAAAAATCTTGAATGAATTGAGAGACTTTACAGATGAAACTAAAGAGAAGCGAAACAAACCCAGAAGCGAGACAAATAAGAGAAGAGAAATTACTAACTGTTGCAGTGGAGTCAGCCTGTCTGTTCCCGGTACCCGCGGCTGCGGCGGGTGACGGAAAAAGAAAAAGGTCGTTAAATTTTAGTTTATATATATAATTTTCGAACAATAGTTGGTTCGTTAGGGTGTGTTTGGTGATTGTACTAAAATCTTTGGTTGCGTTACAGTTATACAGCCCTATTTGACAATTGCAATTGCTACAGGAGTACTGCATAAAAGGCTTCCTTTTTTTTAATAATATTAAATAAATATAACCTTTTAATTTAATATAATATAATATTATATAATATTAATATTTATTTTTATTTTTACATTATAATTTTTAATATAAATTAATAAATTATAAATTTATTATTCAATAATATTATATTATATTATTTATTTTTACATTAATATAAATTAATAAATTTATAATTTAATATAACTAATAATAAATATTTAAATTTAAATAAATTTAAATAATATTAATTTAAAATTAATAATAATTTAAAATATTAATATAATTTAAATATATTAATTAAATATAAAATATTAATATAATATAATATAATATATAATTTAAATTAATCTCAAAAAAATTAATACAATATAATATAATATTAAATATTATATAATATAATACTAATGTAATATCACATAATAAAATACATAAATATTAAAATAATACAATACCATATCCAATGCACCCTAAAATTCCTAAGACTATACTTTATTCCATAAATATCTCTTATTTTAAACAGTTGGTAGACACACCCTGCGAGGTCGAGGGTATATTTGCAGCTTCAAGCCTTTAATGTTGTTGAGTAAATATCACAATTTTCAAGTCGTGTTTTAAGAGATTTCAATTTTTATCGCCAAGTGTCGTTCTTAAACTTGTGCACCCGTCCAAAATCATTAGGAATTAAAAAGTTTTACAGAAAGTGGTTTGTTTTTTCATATTTACTAAAAATTCAGCAAATTCTACATAGGAAATTAACGATAATAGTTTTCTATTCTTGTATCTTGTACTCCAATAAACAGGGTCAGTAGCCATGACTCCTTTCTCCTTCCAAATTATTATTTTGAAACGTCAGGCTTATAATTACAAAAAAGAGAAAGTTTTAGATACTTTTGATGCATGCATGCATGAAAGTTTTTTCCTTTTTTTTTTTTTAATTTGTATGATCAACGGGTGGTTGATCATATTTTTCGAATAGTTTCAGCTCATTCCTTGGAGATCAATTCATCGAGTCGATGAAGCAACAGGTCGAAATCATCTTGGCTTTTGAGGAGGCTGAGACGAACAAAACGAGATTCTGCTCCAAACAACTTGCCTTCCCGGCCAATGATTTTAGCAGCTTTCAGAATTTCATAACACTCTTTGTCTTCTTCCCTCTCACATTTCACCCATGCATAAGCTGCATGGCATGTGGTGTAGTAAGTATTGTTAGTATATTTGGAAACTTTAATTAATTACCATTTTAATTTGATTTTATAAGATCCTGCAATTAATTAATAGTTAAATTAATTTTACCTGGAGAAGGTGGTCTGATTCTCTTAAAGTATGTGCAGTACTGGGGTGCAATTTCCTGGAGAGAAAATCTGTTTGATAATGAGATGATTTTGCTCAAATTTTCCCAACGCTTCTTCATAGTGTTGTATCCGAATTCAAATATATTGTTTCCTCCATCTTCAAGCACTACTTTCAGAAGCTTGAAAGCTCTCAGCTGACTGTCGCGAGAAACCCCCATTGTGTTCAAATTTATATACGCCAACATTCTTTGGTACACAGCTTCATCCTTTATCACTGCCCATCTGCATTTACATTCAATGCATCTCATTATCATTACGCAGTGACCGAACCATATATTTTGGTTCAAATTCAATGCAGGGCATAGTGTAAGAATCATAAACTTGAGTAGGCTATGACATAAAATCAGTGTAGTTTCTTGAAGATTACCCAAATCTGGAGCCAGCATGACCAGTGAGCTTGGAAATTGTAAAAATCATGAGATCTTCATCAGCAGGAGCTGGAATTGAAGTGAAATGCGGCCAAAAATAAGCATGATCATAAATTGACTTTGCATGTGGGTCTTTAAGAACTGCTTTGTTCATTTGTCCATCGGGATTGTTTGGTGCAGTCACAAACTCAACCAAATGCATATCTGAGCTAACATTCCCCCATAAATTTGCATCTCCTTCAAACTTATAATCCACTGAATCGAAATAGTCTGTTTGCTGTTGATAAAGCTGACCAAGAAAATCATTAATTAATTAATTCGAAGATGTAGTAGAAAAGAGTTAATTATTAAGTTAATAAAAACTAATTGGCATAAATTAATAAAGCACGAACCGGGTAAAAGGGGATAGAAGCAACAACTCTAGTAGGTGAGGTAGAGAAGTTATAATCAGAGGAAAGAGCATGAACTGCAGCATTGAGGAGTTGTGTCGATCCGGCGCCAAAAATGATGAAGCGATTTTCGGTTACTGCGTTTCCAGTAATGGAATGAAGCTTGCGGATTTTCTTTTCAAGCTCTAGGGAGATAAAAGAAGCATTTGTGAAACCGTAGCTCATTCTGTGCCACCCTGCAATCAGAATTGCACTACTTGCTGCATGCTTCATCCAAAATGGCTCCAAGAACAGTGGATCCCCACTGCAATATTAATTAACTAATAACGATCACCTTTCAAAGTAGTACGTGTGTTTTTTCTTCTAATTTTATAATTTTTATCATTCCATAAAACATTACTTTATTAGCTTGTAAAAATACCATTTTGATTAAGATACCCCTAAAGTTTTTTTTTTCCTAATTACAGACCTCACATATTGACAAGTAATAATGAAATCAATGAATAAATAAAATAGTGACATGTTTGGTGCTTCTTGGACCTACAACTTGTAAAAATGCACTGAATAAGGTTAACTGTTTTTAGTTGCATCAGAAAAAAAATTACTTACATGTTCAGAATTCAGTTTCCTTGTTTTCTGCAAGGAAAAATTTGGTGATTGTTTCAGAGAAAAGGAGTTAGAGAAGTACCTATCAGCATCAGCAACGCAACCAGGCAAAAAAAGAGAGCAATCAGGGCCAGAAAAGCAAGAGTTACATTCACAAACAGGCTGTTTTCCATCAAAAACTTGGCTATCTAAGTAAGCTCTTCCATGCCCTAGGCAAGAAATGGCAGCCACAGCCTCAGCTTCTTTCGCTGCTTTGCTACTCCAACTCAGCTTCCATTCGCTGCCCGCGTATAGATTTATGATGAAGTAGAGATTGAGAATTATAGAAGCCGAGAGAAGAAAGATTATGCACTTGAAGCTTTGAATCTTTGCAGCAGCTGCCATATAACAATATTCTTAATTTCTCTTTTGTTTTGATTATGTAGGAAATTAAAATTATTTGCCTTATGTGAGCTACCTATAAGATAGAGAATAAACAATTGATTGGTGGGACTGACTTATGGCTTAGGACTGTAAAATGGATTTTTCATCGTTCCATAATTTATGTGTTGATGAATAATTTCAATCAATGTAAAAAGGAAGTATGTAAAGAAGAGGCTGGCAATATAATCTAGCTAATTTTAGATGGAACCAAAAAAAAAAAAATGGTCTATTTCATGATGTAATTTTTTGGAAGTTGTCTCTCGTTTTCAAGTTTTCGTGCACCATTTCGCAATTAGATTCTCCTTTCTCCTTTCTCCATCAATGTCATGGGCTAAAGAAATAGACCTTATAACTTTATAAGAGTGCAAATATTTGAACGAATTATCACTTTTATTATTATTATTATTATTATTATTAGTAACTCTTTACTTCACTTTAATTAGCTCTTTTCAAATAACATTACATATATTAATTATAATGAAACACAATATTAATTAAAATAAAACACAATAACGGTTATAGCACAGTTTCGTCCGTATAGATTGTGTATTTATAATTTTCATAGAAATGACAATTGACAAAGATGTAGACTAGTTATTATTTCATTGAGTGAAAAAATTATGATAAAACATTTTATCTTCTAGTAAATTAAAAAAAATAAAATAAAATCATTGAAGGAAAATTCATAAATTCCACAAATATCTTGTCATGATTTGGTTGTGATTATGTTCCTTTATCATTTTTTTTATTTGTAAAAAAAAAAAATCCAAGTCAAAAATTCTTCAACGACTAATAGAAAAATGCCACGCTAGATATGACAATAACAACTTGGGAAGAATTGAAGAAAACAAAATAGAATAATAGAATCTTTGGAGTAAGAATCTTATGAAGTGTGTGTCAATCCAAACAACGTCCAGTTTCGTAACATTATCACAAGACTATTTTTGGGAACTTGTGACATTATCATTCACGGAACACTTGACTTTTTTTTATTTTTTTAATAATATATAATTTTTTATTTTTTTACTTGAATTACACTTGAAGTTATAATTTTTTATATTTTTCTACTTCCGTCTATTAATCGTTAAGATTCTGTTATTTTTTAATAAAATGACGGTTTTATCCCCTAAATGTAAAATTACAATTCCATTCTATAGCATTAATTTTAGGAGACAAAATCATTATTTTGTTAAAAAATAATAAAATTTTAACGGTCAACAGACGTAAGTAGAAAAATGTAAAAAATTATAATTTTAGGTGTAATTCAAGCAAAAAAAAATTATATATTTTTGAAAAAATCTGAAACATTAAGTTGTCGGTAAATAATTTCTCTTATCACAATCACAATATTTTTTACTAGTACGAGTATATATATTATATTAACACCGCAACTGCTACGTTTGGAGCAGGTATAACGTGTAACAACAGCTCTCATAACTGTTGAATGAATGTAACTGAATTTGAAACATTTATAACAACGTGCTTTGAGGATTGCTTTACACTAAAACATCTTCAACACAGCTGAACCCTATTAACACAAACCTGTCCTAATAGAGATAATGATAAATTATAAGGCTAATTTAGTCATTTTAGTGAAGATAACAATTAGGGACTCTATATATAAGAGGATAAAGATTATGTTTAGAAATTATAATTAAGTGAATGATTAGAGTAATTTTCTGGATAGAATATTAAATTACGTTTGGCACATAAGATTAGATTGGATTATATTAAGCTACATTATATTTAATGCTGACTTATATACGTTATAATATTTAATTAGATTCAAATAAAAGTAAATAATATTTAAGTTAATATTTAAACTTAAAATTAGTATTAACTTAAATACTATTTAATTTTATTTAAATTTAATATAATACTGTATCAAATATAAGTTAACACTATATATATAATCTAACCTGATAATTCTAAACTTAACCCAAAAAAAAAATTGTCTTTCGGAGGAAAAAAATACAAAAGTAGAAGACCCCCCATATGTTCTTATTTATTTCCCGTCTACAAGATATAAAATCACTTTATAAAAGGTAGCTTATGACTGACCTGATCTTGCTCCGAAGAAGGACGAAAAGGCATTCAAATAATGTAAGTAATTAATAATAAGTCTTTACAAATTAACAAATACCTAATTAATATTTATTCTCTGTTGCTTAATTTTCTGATCTCTACAATTTAACTTTCTTTTTAATTTTCCGAATAATTTCATCTCAGTTTGTAGCTAACTGACCGATCAATGGCTAGGAGTGCTAGCGGCTCTAGGACAAAATCATCTGGTATTGTTGATTAATCGTCTGATTGATTCTGTTTTGCTTTTCGGTTGCTATGTCAAATTGTTCGCAGGTCAAATGAAACTATAATTTTTCAAGAAAAAAAAAAAGAAATAAGAGAATATAAGAATGATGTGGTACACGTGGCAGTATATGTTTATGAGAGAGTAATGCTGCTACACATTCAACCTCTTCCCCAGAAGCTAACGTGTCATCAAGCATATAACCTCTTTTAACCAATTTTATTCATTTATTTTGTCTTTTTATCTTCACTTGTTCACTACTTTAATGTCACAGCAGTAGTCAGTTATGGTTGTACAGATGAGTTGGTGTTGAAGAGCAAGTTTTGGAATGGTAGGGATGAACCTAGAGTGGCTCTCGTATCTGTCAATGTGGAAGAAGATAAGCCATTTAATTGCTTAAATGTTTTATTTGGTATGTTGTGTGGATATTACAAGTACGTTTTAAAATTTTAATGCCTCATAATCGAGTTTCATAGCAGATTAATAGCTGATTTTAGTCGAAGTTATTTCAATTTGTAGAAAATTGAATAAACATCTAGGAAACAAACAATTCATTCAATCGTGGACTTCCTTGAGTTGTTGGCATATTGATGCTTATATTTCTTCATATGTGAATTTCACGTTGCCACCTTATCACAAAACTAGCTTGCCTGCCCATGTCCAGTGGCTCTAACTACTGCACATTGCTTTTGCAGATTGTGCTATAGCTGGAGGCACTGCGGGTGTTTTTGTTGAAGCAGCTTTATACCCAATTGATACTATTAAAACTAGACTTCAGGTAGGCAGATCGTCAACAACATTTTTCTTTCTTGTCTGTTCCTTTTACTGTCAATTTTAGAGTTACCTCAGGTTCATTTTACTGATCTTGAATTTAAAGATAAAAGGAGCTAAATATTTTACAATTAATTATATCAAATTTTCTTTTGACTGCTTGTAATAATGGCAGGCAGTTGCTGTAACTTTGTTCTGTATTACATTGGTTAGAGTTGCTGTTACAGAAACATTGAACCTGCTTGACCATTTTTGGTTTCGTGTTCTGCATTACTATTGGAATAGTTAGACTTACAGGTTCTTTTCTTAATCATGTTATCTCTAAGTAAAAAGAGGTTAATTAAGAATTGTCCGGAAAGGTATATGCCACATTCAGTAAATGAGTTAACATTGAGTCACTCTGTCCCAAGAATGGAAAATATTACCAGTGTCATGCCATTTTATTTCTTTCCATCAAGCCCAGATGCTCAGTCCAGTATGATCCTATGTAGCCTTTTGATGTGATAATGGATTATGACAATGTGTAGCATTGGCTGTATTTCTTGATAATTTAATGTTATTAAATAAATTTTGACTGTGTATTGGTTCAATGTTAGGCAGCTCATGTTGGAGGGAAAATTAATTTGAAGGGTCTATATTCTGGTTTGGTTGGAAATCTTGCTGGTGTCTTCCCGTAAGTGTTTTTATTTGCAAATTTTCTGTTGCACAGGGATCATTCTGTGGTTTATTACCTTTTCAATGGAATTGCATACATTAAGCAGCAAGGATGTAGTGAGGACAAATATATTATACATGCGTCATGAATTTGTGGTGGCAACTATGCTATGACTGGCAGTATTTATACGTGGTGATTTTACTGTTTGTCGATCTAAAATGATCTAATTTGGTAGTACATGAAGGCAACATATACTTGAATTATTATATCAATGTAGCTTTTGGTTGAAGGAATCGAATATGCTTAATTATGGATTGGGCTGAGGATAGTGGCATGTGGATTGGGTTTGAATATGATCAGCTTTGGAGATGTTGTTGCTGAGCTGAGCTGTTTTGCCATCAAAGTAGTTGTATGAGAAGACATTGGATGAGTGAAATGGATTGGCTTGCTTCCTCAGATCTATAGTCTCTTATATCTTGCTGCTTCTTTTTCTTCACTCAGATTTGTTTTCTCCCATTGGACAGAAAAGAACGGTTGACATGGATGTAACATCCAATATAATAGGAAAAAAAAATTAATCATAAATTTTTTGTTCTTCTTTGCTGAAGCATTCATAGAATATCTGAAAATGTCAAATCTCCTTCATAATTAGGCATTTTTCTCTTAACGGTGCAATTTGGATTGTTCAGCTGTGTTTTGGCTTCTTGATGGGTCAATGCACCATTTTAAGTCTTAATTTGTTGATCATTTTGAGTGGAACTTATGTTATAATGCTTTTTCTGTTTTCTCTCTCCCTATTTTTCCCCCACTGTTTTGTGCGATGCATCTGGTTGATGAAACTCTTTTATTCTTTGCAGGGCTTCTGCCATATTTTTTGGCATATATGAACCTGTGAAGCAGAAGTTGTTAGAGACCTTCCCTGGAAACCTAAGTGCTTTTGCTCAACTGGTGAGTCTACTGGCTTAGCAAAATATTGAGCTGCAAGAACATAATGGTCAGAGCTCCAACCAAGCTTTGATTTTTTTTTTTCCCTCCCATAATCTCTATGTTAACATGGCATATATAACCTTGAATCTAAGGGATGATCTAGTGCATACTTCTCTCTATATGCTTCTAATTGTAAAGCATGAGAACAGTTTATAAGAACAAAAAGACGCGTGTTCATGCATGTAAGTTTCCTTCGTATTGTCAAGGGATTTATAGCCTGGATTTACCTTGACGACTATAGATTGAAACCAATTGTGAATCTTTCTTATTTTTCTATGAACTTGTCTATTATATACTCCCTGGACATGTGCAGTTGCTTGAATTTTATCAATGGAAGATTGGTCTCAAATCTGTCTTTTCTTATTATGAATCTCCTTTAATTGTAACATAGGGAACTTTTACTTCTAGCTGCAGGATCATGCATTTTTCTGTCATTTAAAAATCTTAAGACATCATTCAGACTGCAGGTGCAGTTGGAGGGGCTGCTTCTTCTCTTGTTCGTGTACCAACAGAGGTATTTAAGTTTGTATCTTAATTTGCAATATTTAATCTTATACCAGGACCCATTATCATGCTGAGACTTCCCAGGTGATCAAGCAAAGAATCCAGACTGGGCAATTCACTTCGGCTCCGGATGCTGTCCGCCTTATTGTTCGTAGGGAGGGTCTTAAAGGCCTTTTTGCGGTATGTTAATATTAGCTGTCTGAGTTTTCAAGTTGTCTGAGAACTGAAATGTTGTCTGAGGATTGCAAAGTTTTCTTATCATGATGTCAGTATTAGTAAAATTAAAGTAGAAGCTTACACTTGTTCTACATTTACTTGAATTCTTGTCATGCATTTCAGTGCTAATTGTTGTTGTACATGTCATGATTGTTGCTTCTAAAATTGTAGGGATATGGATCCTTTTTGTTGCGAGACTTGCCTTTTGACGCTATTCAGTTTTGCATCTATGAGCAGCTCTTGCTAGGTTATAAGCTAGCAGTAAGTGTAACTACTACAGTAACTGACATATCATTACGAATGTTCACTTGGTAATAGATTGCCTTTTGGCCGCAGTGGAACTTTGGGTATGCACCTATTTGTGTGCAAATGGAAATGTTTAACTGTGAATCCTTGAAGCCCAGTTGTCAAACTCAAGGAACACTGATGCCCTTGATAAAGCAATCTCTTTGGAGCGAGTTAGCTTATGTTCATGACTAATTTTCTGCAGGCACGACGAAATTTGAACAACACTGAGAATGCAATTGTCGGTGCTTTTGCAGGTAATTTGACAATCCCATATGACTTTTAAGTGTGCCTGGAGTTGTTTATGCTATTATTCCCAACTGCGTTGATTAATAAAGTTTTAGGAAAGGAAACAAGCTAAACCTCCAAACGCTCTATTTCTGTATCTAATTGCTGTATTAATATTGTAGCGTGAAGACACTTAACTCATAAATCCTTTCTTTTCAAATAGATAATAGAAGAGCTGTTTTTTGATATTATCCATACAAATTCCTAATGTTTTCAACTCTTTTTTTTTTTATTGAGTGACTGAATTCCAAGATAATTGTAAGATACATGTGCGCAAATATAATGAGTGCACTAGTTGTCTCTCCTTCTTGATTTGGCTTGCACTCCAATGCTTCCTAAATAATTTCTTGTATGCCATTTCTAGTCCCACTTGATAAAAGACATTTACAAAATAAACGCCCCCAATCTATATAGGAATGAATCCCTCTAGATTATTTCCCAAATAGACTGTACTTGCCATAAGATCCCGACACGTTCTTGGCAATACATTTTGTGAATATTCTGGAATTGAGTTCCTTTTGGCTGCAGGTGCAATAACTGGAGCCGTAACTACACCTCTTGATGTGATAAAGACCCGATTAACGGTTCAGGTAACACATTTTTTCTCCTTTCTTAAATCATGTCATGAATAGACATGCTATCTATCATTTCTTTCCATTTTCATTTCTGTTTTCCATTGTTTGCAGGGTTCAGCAAACCAGTACAAAGGGATTTGTGATTGTGTTAGTACTATTGCAAGAGAAGAAGGAATTTCTACTCTTTTTAAGGTTCGGTGGATGCACTTAAACCTGAATTATTTCAGTTGTGAATCTTGAGATGTCAGTGAGTGTACTAATGTATTTCTTTATTTCTTCCTTCCATTCGTAAAAATTTCACGGAGACAACGTTTACTAGTTGATGTGGCTACAAGAAACAGATTCATTTGGCTGAGAACTTGCCACATACTCGATAAATCATTTTTTATAGTCGGTAATTCTTTTGGCTACCTGCTGCAGGGAATGGGGCCTAGGGTACTGTGGATTGGCATCGGAGGCTCGATTTTCTTTGGTGTTCTCGCGAAAACGAGAGAGGTGCTTGCCCAGAGACACTTCAATTTTCAGGATTCAAGATCGTTCAAACAGGATTAACTTTCAGCTTTTTAACTAGCAGTTTTTAAGATCGAATAGCGGGGACTCATCTTCATCTAGCTTTTTATTTCGATTGAATAACTGAGACTTTGTGTTTAAATTCAAGTCAGACAGTTAATTAAATTCAACTGTTAGCATTTGATATTTGGAAGTAATGATCGATCATCATGTGCTATCAATCATTAAAAAAGTAAATGAAGAATCCAATTTCTATGGTCACAAATGCAATCCCTTTCTCTAAATGTAATTATAGGTGCTTATCTAAATTATCATAAAGTTTGTTTGAAGGTACCATCAATGATCAGAAAATAGAAACAATTGAAGAATAAAATAACATGATATGCGATTATGTACCCCGAGTCTTTTTAATGTGGAATTCAGAATCACTTTTGCTCATGCGAATTTTTTTGAAGACCTCCTCTAATGTCGTATTAAATTATTGCAATATGTCAGCATAGCCGGCAAAATAAAAATGATGAACCTGAAATTTCTAAGCATACATATTCATTTACTTTCAACTCTACATGATCATTCGTACGTGCGTATTTTCCCAGATGTTAACCTATTGGTGAGAAGAAATATCTAGAGCTACAGATATGCGTGCATAAGAACTGCAAAATATACAATATCGTGACAACATTTTTTTAAAAAAAATCAAATGAATTTACTCTAAATTGTGACGGTATATAATGTTACCATGATTGCTGGAGCTCGCATCATCGATCCCTCTTCATCACGGTGGCTTAAACTCCCTGCGTAAGAAAACAGCCTGACGTTTTGAAAGATATCGAATTGATTAATTGAAGGGTTAAAGCAATTAACCAAACTAGTCGACAACTTTAAGCACTAAGTTTTTAGAAATCTATTTGGCAATTTTTTATTTTTTATTTTTTGGTACAGCCTAGTGCTACACACCCTAAAATCTCATCTCAAATGATGCAACAGACGTTAATTACTTGTTGAAGCATCATAATTAATTCACTTAATTTTTTTTTTCTGAAAAATTATATGAACCACTGAATAAATAGCACATCTTATATTAATTTAGAATGAAATTGAAATAAATTTAAAAATATCTATAATTATTATTAGTATTTTTTAAAAATATTCTTAATGAGTGACTCTCCCAACGGTCAGCATTTGAGGCTTTGAAATTTGAAAAGAACGATAATATACATACATATATATATATTGGAAAAAAGAAATAAAAGCATAAGCACTTGAAATTTTGCTTTTGGAGGGTCCAAAAGTCACCATGTGAGGATATGATTGCAGACTTTTTCTCTCTAAAAGTAAATGGAGCATCCAAATTCCACGGATACAAATAACATCCCTTACCTTTACAGCACCCACCATATAATTACACGTGCTTATCTAAATTATCATATCGTCAAAGTTTGAATGAATCGTTAAGGCCGTTGAGAATGTGGTAGTGTTCCCAGCCAACGTCTCTTTAACGAGGAACTGAGAATCAGTTTTGGTCCCACAAAAAAATAACCTGAGAATTTTCTTTTAACGGGATTATATAATCAAAGTACATCATAATTTGACGTTTATTCAAAATTTAAATATATTTATTTATAACATAATTCGGAGATCAATTAAAACTAGTTCAAAAGTGTACTTTTATTATCACTTGAGAAAATACTTATTCTACCAATAATTTTATACACACACACTATTCTCCTTTTGTTCTATTCAAACCTATTTCTTTTCGATTTTTTTCAAGTCTTTCTCTAAAAAAGTATTCTTAAAGTTTTTTTTTATCTAATTCTTTAAATATTATTTATTATATTTCATATTTATTATATATGTTTATTAATATATAATTTTGACTTGTTATTTGGATTTGAATTCAATTTAATAAACAACCAATCAACTCTTTTTATTTTTGTTACTATTTTTTTTGTATTTTCTCAATCTAAATATTCAATATTCAATGTCACATTGACAATATTGTATTGAACAAATATAGATATATATTGAGTCTTCCAATAAAAAACTCCAATTTGTGTCTTAACTTTGTTGAGGAAAGAAGTTTGTCACTAAGTCAGTGCCTCAATGGCTTATGAGAATCTATTTCAAATCTCTTCTAATGTTGCATTAAATCATTGCAATATGTAGACTGCTTATTAACTATATATGTTAGATTTGCAAGCTAAATTTATGTCTCGAATCCGGATGCCAATGTTATAAACGTCTTTACTTGTGTTTTGCTGCATAAAAACCTAAACCCAGGCTAAAATATCTATACAATAACGCGTTTGGAAAAAAAAAAAAAAAAGGAGTGTGATTTTTAAAAAGACAACTTGACGACCAATTCAAAAAATAATAATAATAATAATAATAATAATAATAATAATAATAATAATAATAAAAAGGACACTCTCTGCCGACCTAGCTCACACGTTATCCACACTGTTTAGGATAATGGTTTCCCCTAGAACTCTCATTCAAATTATTATTAAAAATAAATAAATTACGTGCTGTATGTATACCGTTGGTTTAAAAAAAGAAAAAAAGAAAAAACAGTCAGATTACGTGACATTATCATGTGTTATATTTAATATTATAAATTGCGTCGCGGTGTAAAAACTGAAAAGTCGTTGACATAACAGTAGCTCCTCGCCTCTGGCTATCTTAACAAACGATAGACTATTTTGTTCTCTTAATCTAAACATTTACTTTAAATAAAATAAATTGGTGACTTGTCATTTTTTTTTTGTTTTATTTCAAGGGCTGTGGCTCGAATTTGTGTCAATAAGCTAGAAAGCCCATCTGCAAAGACCTATCGTTATATATAGAAATATAACAAAATAAATCTTTGATTAAATAAAAATATAACCCCATCAACAGGAGCTTTATATTTTAGGTAAGTTTAAATAAGAAGAGATTGTAACAAGTATAAAAAAGGGCTCGAGATTAAGGCTCAAGTTTTGTTTATCCACATAAGGTCTCATTTAGAATTGAGATACGGTAATATTTAAATAATTATTATAAAATAAAAATTGATAGTATATAATAAATTTAAAATTTAAATAATAATTTTAATAAAATTATTAAAAATATAATAAAATTTTTATTATATAAATAAATAATTATATTAACATATTTTTTAAAATATAATTATTAATATTTATTAAATATTTTAATACTTTAATTTTTAAGTTAGGACTGGCTAAGGTCAATTCCAAACAGGTGACAAGTCATTGTGCTATCTTTCTCGGTCGGTCAGATGTTTATTCGTTTCAACTTTCAAATCCTAAACATAAGGTAATGCCTCTCAACTTCCTATTGGCTAATAATACACCAGTTCGGTCGCTTTCGTTTTGTATTAATTTTCCTTTCGGCAAGTCCTTATTATTTTACATTTGCTCATTTGAAGACTTAGTTTGCTCATTTGTGTGAATAGGTCTCTGGCCGGTATTAAATTACTAAAGTATCCTTAAAGTGCGGAATGTTCATAACGGTTGCAATGTTTAAATTAACAATATAAAACTAATTGTCGAATCACAATTAAAACATCACCTTGTGAAATAACTAGTGTTTGACAAAGCACAGTAGATCACAAAATAACTATATTATCCTTATAAAATATTAAAAACTATGACTGTCATAATGATAGTGTAGGCAAGCTATCACCAAAGGATATTTTAGTTATTTCACTAAGAGATAAGGACCTATTTCATATAAATGGACAAATTATACCTTACTTGAGAAATTATAAAAGATATCAGGGATCTATACGTTGTCATCCTTTTCGCTTTCTTACCAGAATCTCGTATCAAGTTGATGACTACTTGTTCTTATCTTTACTTTCGCAGAATCTCCAGCAAGATTCAACTGCCCGCCCACGGTGCCAGCTCATGATTGGTCGGTTCCCATTTTTACCCGAGCGCTCACCGTATCCATTAAATTACCACTCCAATCCAATGTGAATGGAGTGCTGTTCATGTCTTGGACCGAAGAAAGGCCATGCAATTAAAGCTTTCACTTTTTCAAGAGTCAAACTTTCAAATAAAAAAATAATTAAAACCATTTTTAAAATCTGGACTTTCTTTTTTAATTTTTAATTTTTGTTTCATTTTTCTGACTTTATAAAGATGGCGAGAGCCTTGGCATTACTTGCCGTGCTTTCAACTTACCTGACAGCTCAGTTTTTCTCATCTTCTTAGGTGAGATTTTGATTCTTTCTCATAATCATGTAGATTCTTTCTCATTAATCATGTAGATTCTTTCTGTTATATTTTCTCGATCCTTTCAATTCTCCGAGCCTATATCTCAACTGGGTTCTTTTTATTTTTCACTCATCATCTTGCATGTTGCTTCTTCATACACACACACACACACAAACTGAGGTTGATATAATTGATTTTTTTCCCGTAAATTTTAATTTTGCTTCTTGATGCTTGACCGCTTGCTCAGAAGAAATTTTCTTTGCGTGTTTCTTGAGTCTTTCATTTTAATTTTAGCACGATTAAGATTCAATCTTGAAAATTCATCATGTCTTTGATTTTATGTTCTTACTTTATTTACCTTTATTATTTCAGGTGAAGTTTTCAATTTTTGTTGCAATTACCACTTTGTGCTGAGCTGACTACAAGAATGGCTATAAAGACAACTGAACTGCTACCAAGTTCATCTCCAGAAGAATTAAAGAAAGTTCTTCAATCAGTTGCTTCTGATTGGGGAGACGTTATCGATGATTCGGATGCATTGCAGGTGATTCCATTAAAAGGTGCAATGACTAATGAGGTTTACCAAATAGCTTGGCCTGCAAAAAATAATGGTCTTGCTAGGAAGGTTTTGGTCCGGATTTATGGAGAAGGCGTCGACGTTTTCTTCAATAGGGATGACGAAATTAGGACTTTTGAGTGCATGTCAAGCCATGGCCAGGGGCCTAGGCTTCTTGGGCGGTTCACTGATGGAAGAGTTGAGGAGTTCATTCATGCCAGGGTATGAATATATTGACATTTCCTTTAAATTTAGATTGATTGGTTAAAGATAGTGACATAGGGTGAGGCCCCAGAAATCTTGATTTATGAAACAGAGTTCGTTCCAATTCTTCTGCTGATTGTTTTATTGATTTGTCGTCTGAGCTTGAAGCTTCAGAAATCTCTGCATGTTATTCGGAAAAGTTGTTTTACCGCTCTGTTAAAGTCAATATGTATGCTGGAGAAATATAATTACATAAATACAGATCCTGCCATCCTAATTCTCATTCTCCGTCAGAAATAGTAAAAGGAAGAAAAAAATGAATCGGTTTCGGCTGAATATTTGGTTCGAGTTGCATGACTTTACAGTCAAGTTTGGTCTGCATTATTTAAATTTCACAAAGACTTAGTGCTCTTTCCCTACACATATATAGCTTGCTTTACTGACAGTAGTTATAAACATTTTACATTTTGTTGAATTTCCAGACACTGTCGGCTGCTGACATCCATGACCACAAAATCTCTGAGTTGGTAGCAGCTAAGATGAGAGAGTTCCATGATCTCAAAATGCCTGGTCCAAGGAAAGCACTACTATGGGACAGACTGAGGTACTGATATGTTTGGAGAAAGTTATTAGAGCGTTTTAATTTCAGGATTGTAGATGTTTAATGCTTTTCATGCACAGGAAATGGGTTAGTGTGGCCAGAAGTTTCTGTTCTGCTAAAGATGCAAAGGAATTCTGCTTGTGTACTCTGGAGGATGAAATCAGTATGCTGGAGAAAGAGTTGCCAAAGGCACATCAAGAGATTGGCTTTTGTCACAATGATCTTCAGTATGGAAACATTATGATTGACGAAGAGACCAGCTCAATTACTATAATTGTAAGTTTTGCTTTCTTACAGAACATGCTAAGTTTTAAGAAAGCATATGCAAAGATCTTGTTAGTTCTTAGCTTTTCTGACAATTCGCCAATGATATGCACGTGGTGGTTGAGAATACTTTGTGTACAGATTTAGAAATTTAATTCTGAAAGCAAGCATAAAAGCACTCTCAAGCATATATGCTTCAAACCATTTGGTGCATGCCTTTTCTGTCACCTTTTAACAACGTGATAAACAAATGAAATTATCAATCGTCTTTCTTAAACTTTACCATGATGAATATGTTTTTATTCTTAGATATTTGTTGCCATCTCAGGATTACGAGTATGCAAGTTACAATCCTGTTGCATATGACCTTGCGAACCACTTCTGTGAAATGACAGCAAATTACCACTCTGATACCCCTCACATTCTGGACTATAGCTTATACCCAGGTCAGTAACTGCAGACACCAGCTTCTCCAGTGTTTCAATATGTCCAAATCTACCCATATTCACTTTACTGCCTGCAGTGGACTAATTAGTTTGCTTTTTTTAACTGCATTTGGCATCAGGCCTGGAGGATCGCCAAAGATTTATCAAGACGTACCTTAGTTCTGCAGGTTAGTCCATATGTTTCTACTCACTTTATTCATTTGAAAAACAAGAAGCTAGATTGTGAACATATGATTGATTACTTTAATTTTTCATTATCATGGAATTCTGAAATTTTATGGCACATTTCTTCAACGTTTGCAGAGAAGCAACCCAGTGAAACTGAAGTAAATCAGCTGGTTGATGATGCAGAGAAATATACTCTTGCAAACCATATCTTCTGGGCCTTATGGGGACTAATTTCGGTAAGCATTTCAGCGTAATTTGTTCATTTCTCCCTTCATCTATATAAGCATGTTCAAATCATTGACTTCTGCTGATCTGCAGGCTTATGTGAACAAAATTGATTTTGATTACAAGGAATATGCAAGGCAAAGATTTCAGCAGTACTGGATGAAAAAGCAAGAACTCTTGAGCTCCTCAGGCATTCACCAGAAAATAAATGTAAATGGACACGTCGTATAAGCCAAAAGATATTGTCAGATTCTTGATGAAATTTGTGTAAAATGAAAGGGAAAATGTATTCATCAAAGCTCTAGTACGCCTACTTCAGAATTATAAACATAACTGACTCTCAGTTTATTTTTGTTTGATCCAGTTGTAAAGTTTGATTCTGGTTACAGAATGTTGTCTTCTCTTTTCTGCCCGCTGCTCTCTATTATTTTATATGGTTATGCAAATGTTTATATATATATATATATTGTTTTAATTTATAAACGTTTACATTTTCATATGTAAAGCATGAAAATTTTTTAAAATCCACAACAATCAACCAACAAAATATTGATATTTGAGCTATACAAGAAAGCAGAAATTGCTACAGACAGAAAAGTGAGCTTAATCAATAATCAATTATCTCAGAAAACATATATTTTTACCAATAAATAATTTTTTTTAAGCAATTACAACCAAATTGGATGAAGGATATTCTCAGCAAACATTTCTGCCAAACTCACATTCTTCAACTTTAACTTGGTAAATCAGATGTACAACTCAAATTTCTATTAAGACATCAAAAAGTAGACAATATTGATAGCTTTAATTCGTTAACGGAGGCTGGCCATGGAATGAAGAACGTCCACAATGGGGTCAATTCTTGCATGAGAGGCAGCAGTAGCCGCAAACTTAAGGTGTTTAGGTGCTTCAGCTCTATCAAAGTAAAATGAACCTGATACTAATTTCTGTTTCGGCTGTAAAGCCAACCAAAGGACTGTGTCTGCACCTTCCTCACTAGTTCGAAGATTCCCGGCAAACCTGAAACACATTTTGTAAGCTCATCAAGGAGTTGTGGATAAGAGAAATGAAGTTTCATAGAGTGATCTCTAGAAGAAAGTGCCTCACCTTTCATTAAAACCAGGCATACTCTTGGCGACACCAGGTGTCTCAGCCCACCCTGGGTGCATTGAGTAGAACCCAATCCCCTTCTCCTTGTACATTTCCGACCACTTTTCAGTTAGTGCCACCTAACATACAAGGAGAACCTTACATGAGAGGATTACTTATGAAAGAATTTAGCATCTCACTCATTTCTCACAAAGTAGATAGTGAAAGTCTTTAGTAAATCTGCCAAGAAAGTTAAAGACATCTTACGTCGACAAGTATTCTGCATAAAGTTCTTCAGATATCCATTTGGTGAAATTTACCACAACCATTTTATTTATTTTCTGTAATCTATGGTTAACATCATAAAATATCATAGGAAGGTTATGGTAACTACAGGTTAACAAAAGTTTCTGACCTGGACTCGCTTGTTTCGAGCATATTGTTCGATCCCATCAAATCTTCCACTGTTAAACTGCATTAAGACCATTACTTGGAAAATCAATGAGTCTCAATGATCTAATTTAGGCAGCCATATAGTTCAAAGAAATAGTTACCTCTAGATCATCAGTTAAGTGAGCTGTATACATTCCTCCAGAGGAAACTGTGATCACTCGAGCATCAGGTGCAGCTTTCTCCAGCAAAGGAACCATTAATTCTGTTATGGTGTATGTGCCCAATACATTTACAGCAAAGTTTAACTCAAATCTGGAGTTACAGAGAAAATTAAAAGGAAGAGCATGAATTTTCTGGGAAAGCAAAATAGAGGTGATGTATTTAATTTGTCTTTGAACACATAATACTAAGAAGTGATTATGTACCCTTCAGATGTGATTAATCGGTTATTTTCAAGCAAGCCAGCATTGTTAACCTAACGTAGTAAAGGACAGGGAAATCACATTTTTCATCAGTTTCAGAATAAAACCCAGTAATAGCTATTAACTGCAGCTTATATGCATAGCTCCCAGCCCAAGGGCCATGAATAAGTGCAAAAGATCTTGATTCATTCATTAAAAAAAGAAAAAAAGGAAGATTTCAATGTCTGGACAAAATATATGTATGTAACCAAAAAAGTGTAACTTGGTTGTTTAATCATGTAAAATGATGCACTTCAAATGTACTTTATAGCAAAAGGTAAGGAAGCTTTACCAAAACATGAACTGGCTCATCCTTTAATGAAAACCTGGTCGCAAAAGACTTGATCTCGGTGATAGATGAAAGATCGCACAGCTGCAAGCTAAAATTAATAAGCAATTTTACGAGCAAAACACAAGGGGAAAAGGCTTGTAGCCAAATATCAAACTGGCAATTACAAAATTTGAGACTTTAATGAAGCTCTGATTCACAGAAGCGGTGTTAAATGAGATACATCAAAGAGTAAATGAAGAAGTGAAGGAAGAAGAATACCTCCAGATGAACATTTTCATTGCCTGTCTTAGACCGAATTGCGGAGAGAGCAGTTTCTCCTTTCTCTTTACTGCGACAAACCATATAGACAGTTGCCCCACTAAGGAGACATTCAACAAAAGATGTCAGCCGCAAAATATTTTGTTTAAGAACAACCAGCAATATTTAACTTGATTTTTTTTCCTTTTTTTTTAAAGGTAATGGGTGGGCAAAGCCAAAATCCACATTTTGGCCGCTTACCTTCCCCAAGATTTGAACCTAGGTTGCCAGCCAAATAAAGCTGGTTGAAAACACCTTGGCCACACCTTTTGGGGCAAAGAATTTAGCAATATTTAACTTGATAAATCAAATAATCAGCAGAACATATAGAAGATCACTACCGCGAAGCAAGACCCTCAGCAGTAGCATAACCAATGCCAGAATTTGCTCCTGTAACTACGCAATTTTTCCCTTCCATGCGAGCTTGCATATCTTCCGGTTTGAAATTTTTGGAGTGTTCTCTATACACCAAAAAGTTAATAAACAAAAACTACTCATTTCTAGAGTCTACTGACCAAATAAACAACTCCCACTAACTTGTTCTTTCATAGAATCGTTACCCAGAAATGATGATATTGTGGATCATTAAAACAAATAATTTGAACATAACGCTCATAACTTAAAAAAGAAAATGATGAGCACAAAAGTGTGGCCCTACATATATATTTTCTAATCAATACGATAGCAAAGGCTAAGAAACATAAGGAGATTGAGTTAAATAATCTGTGTGTGTGCATTCGATAAATCTGTTACGAGCAGTACGAGGTCATAACCTTCTAAAACGGACATAAAATAAACAAACAAATACAGCATCCTCATACATCATTTGATTCATTTACGTCAATTTCTTTTCAAATTTGGAAAATGCCCAGTTATATATAATTTGAAAAAGATCAAGAATTTAGCATACTTGAAGCCGTTTTTGGTGAAATTCATAAAGCCATACACACCAAAAGCTGCAGCTCTCCATTTCTGTTGAAACAAAAACCAAATTCTGTTAAACATAATTAAACGTTTATAATATAACAAATATATCGAAATTAAACGTCTATAATATAGCAAATATTATACTATATTCAAAGTGTGAATTTGATGTACTTTGAGGAGGAACATTGAGAGTTGTGTGAGCGAAATCTGAACTCGAAAGTTGAGCGTTGGATTTTGCATGTTAAAATTTTTAATTAATTAAAATTTAAATCGTATTCTGTAGACTGAAATTTCGATTGAGGTTTTGCCACGTGGCAACTATCTACCACTTACTTTTTGGGCTTTCAGGAAAGGGTGGTGTTTTCTGTTTGGGCCCATTAATGAGCGTATATTTAGCCCAAACATTAGAAACTTTTAATTGGGATAATCAAATTAAGGACCCCTAAATTTTAGTGGTATCACAATCAGATACAGAATTTGTAATCTGCGCACAGGTCAAGTTAGAAATTTTCACCTTAAAAGTTTCACCTTTTTCATTCTTTTTGCATTTGGGTTCTTGAGTTTGCCATTCTTTTTTCAGGCGGTTTCCTGAATCAGTAGCATTGTAGATTTACATTTTCCTGACTTTTTTCTTTTATGCTCATTTTTCTTCATACAATCAATTTGACATGGTTTTGCCCTCACTTTAAAGGAAATCCGGAAATGCTATTTTTGAAGGAATTCCTCAGGGCCCTTACCATTTTTTTTATCTCCCGCTAATGGGCAAATCCGCAAATAGCTACTTTTATTAATAGGGAACAAATCCCATAGGACTTGAACTTATATATTGAGGGCATGAATAGCATTAGGCTATAAGCTAAATATAAAATACAATGAACCTGAAATATTTAAAATTCAATACTTCCAAGTCTATTCCTCCTCCTGTTAAAAAGGGGGGAAAAGAATCTATTCTTGCGTAAAATTTCACTACATGCATCTTATCAATTTGATGTTCTTCATCATTAATGGTTTCAGACTTTCAGTATGCAGATTATTAACTATTAATCACATGAACAAGGAAATAAATCAAACATAAGAGGGAAATTAAATGGCTAGATTTCTCACAAAACCATGCATATACAATGTTGCTTCTACAATATAATTGTTCATGCAGTTAAGAGACACTGCCGAAATTTCTCTCTTAAGGACTCTGCATAAACCCAACATGATCAATCTTACATATTTTCCCAGAAACCTAGGGTGAGAAGAATCTCTAGAGCTACAGATATGCACAAGAACTGCAATATCATGACAAAATTAAAAAAATCAAATGAATTAATCTGAAGTGTGACAATAATATCATGATTGTTGGAGCTCACAACATCAAATATCTTTCAAGTTTTTCCATGGGTTAAACTTCCTTAATGCTCCTAGATATCCTGCATAAGAAAGCAGACTTATGTTGACAGACAGATCGAATTCAAGGGCTAAAGAAACCATACTAGTTAACAACAGAAGCAAAAAGCTTTTAGATTTAGTAGTTACCTAACAGTCAGACATTTGAATTCTTCCATTACATGATTAAATAGAAATAAGTCATGTTCGTGTTTGACCAAGTTGTCTTATGCTACATTGTTAAGATTACAGTCATGTTTAGTTCACGTTCCTTGAACAGGAGGGAACGTGTTAGAGCTTGAATACTATCTTTGGGCTTTTACCTATAACCATGAGCTTCAGGCCTAGAGAATCTATTAGACTTCACAAACAGGATAAAAGACTCACCTGCTCCAATCTAAAGCAGCCGATTCCAACATCAATACCCATCTCTGCTACAACATCCTCATTTTCAATTTCTGCATCGGTAAATGTGAGGGCTCGCTGTAATTTCCTAGGAGAAAATACCTCAACCTCTGCCATATATGTGGCAGTCACAGGTCGATGGTCGGACATTTTAATTTCATTCCTTCTGTAATTCAGTAGCTTCATTCCTTTACCGTATGAAAGAATGCGATCACACCTGAAAATTTTAAATTTTGGAAGAAAAACTTGTAAGTAATCTGGGATTGGACAACTCAGTATCTTATTAACCATACATTTCAGGTTTTGGCAAGCAATCCCAAATTTCTTCATATCCTTCATATCCTTTATGAGATTCTAAGAGAAATGTTGCCCTTTTAGAAGATGAGTGAAAAACCACATCAAAACAAAAATGAGCAGAAGGGAAAGGAACCCCCTGCCACATAAAAGATTCTTGCAGACTTACCAAGCAGGGTTGCGCCTCCCAACCTTTGCATCCTCTCCGTAGTACTTTTCTGAATTTAATTCATATTTATATGTTGGTGCAAAAATCAAAGAACCCTCAGACCATCCATCAAATGCACGACCTTTCCTCAGTTCTTGTAGAAGCTGTCATTACAAAATATCAACTTATTTAAAACCAATTAGAGCATCCCGTCAACTTAAGAAAACTGCAGAGGTCTCAGAGTTTCAGACCCACTACAATGCCTATCCATATTCACAGATTATCAAGAAAATATGTACCGAATTTAAAGTATTAATGCTGAAGCAAAATGATTAATGTCGATCCCAAATAAAATATTGTTAAGATACCTGGTCACTTTCAGCCAACTTAGACCATTGCTTTTTGGCGATAAGTTCCCTTGTTTTCTCATACGGCAAGTTGATCCGGTAATTCAGATCACCCAGCCAAATTATTCGTCTGCAGAAGAAATCAATTTTATTTAATGGACTGTTATCTTCTTCAAAAGGAAAGATTTGATCTTGAATCAACAAGCAAAATAAAGTTGGCAAGTAACTTACAAGCAGGTATTTCATGTTACATTTACCAGTTTAAAAAGTATTTGAAGAACTACAAAGTCTTTGAGGATATCGAAAACATTCTTGCGGGTAGTTTCACGAGTTTAAATTTTGTTCTTAAAAGTTCAAGATAAAACGTATCGTTGTTGATAAATTTTCTGAATCCTACCTAGCAAAATAGGGGTGTAACGGTGTAACATTCCAAAAAATACAAAGATATTGTAGATGAAGTTCATCCGTAATTAACTTTTTAATTAGGAAAAAATTTTAACAGAAGACCATATTTATAATGCTAGCCAGCATTTCTTGATGTTTTAAATTAAAATCTTACACAGAAGTGGACGTGCACACTCATTCATGATATAAGAAGCATTGAAGCTTCAAGGAAATGGGAGACCAAAAGGAAAGGCCAGAGACATAGCATTGTCCCATCCTGCTTCAAAGCAAGAAGAAAATCTGAAATGTACACCAATTGAATATTATCATGATTAGATGTCAAATACTTACTCATGATCATAGATGCTTTTGGGAAATCCGATTTCTGAGTGCGAATGAAAGTGAGTTCTTCGATGTATTTCATGCACATCTGCGTTTCTTTTGAGTTCTTCTCCATCTTTTTCACCCGATGTTAGATGAGTACATACAAAACAAAATAGTGTCTGATAAATTGACATGCTAACCGAAATAGATCCCTGCAGAATTGAAATAGTGCCACACTTAAAGTTGAGCTAATTAATCACAGAAAAATGTGAAATAGAAAATGGATGAGAATGATACCTTGTTACCAATGTAGCCCATCACACCAACACCAACAGTAGACACCCTCACATTCTGAATATGCCTACGCAAGCTCCTCCGAACCCATATTGTAAGGAAAATACCAACCATTTGCTTACTTACCATCCTTACATATGATGACCTTCTTCTGCGTTTCATGAGAGTGTCGATGTCAATTTCTGCAAGCAATGCGAGCTCTGATGACATATCATTGACGGCTGGCTTGAAAGAACTATATCTCCGGAAAGACTTGGATGTTTTGAAAGATTTAATTGTCTTAAAGGAATTTGGTCTCTCTAAAACATTCTGAGTCAGCAAGTTTAATGGAGGCTCCGGCCAGCTCAAACCTATCCGTTCTGACCCACTACGCATTTTAGTTAATCGGCCACTGTATTGCACAGCTGGTGCTTCAACATTTCCTTCACTCTCTTCCATTCGGAGGCAATATAACCTATCAAACCTCTTTGGAGAAGAAAAATGCCTTTGTAAATTATTTTCTGCTGGCATGTCTGGTTTGGCACTATCGGCACAGGCTGAAACTTCATCATTCGTGTACATATTGACTGGTTTATCATTGACTTCATCAAAACTGTTATTTTCATCATCCTGTGGATAAACTTCCTCACCTACATCGCTATCGCTTTCATGCATTATCTCCTCTTCTATATCTGGAATATCCTCAGATGGCTTAAACTTGGATGGAGATGGGGGATCACTAAAAGATTTAACCTTGCTGGCGGTAGGTCGAATTCTGTTTAGGGTGTCACGAATAATATTTTCCCACTTTGAAACAGGACGGCTATCTTCAGCACCAAAGATATTCCCAGCGGTTAATGGTACAATCTCCTGAAGACTATAAACACAAAGTGGTTCTGATAATCCTAAAATGTGCTCATTAGGACAGGTAAAATAGATGAAAACACCAATAAACAGTTTCATAAATGATATTTTGAAATAAAGAAGTAAGATGAAAAACGACTTCATCCAGCATGAGACTAATAAATTATTGGAGAAAATCAAGCTGATACACTGGAGAAAAAGTTAGAGTGATCAAGCTCATAGATTTATAATGCAAAAGCAAGCACATACATGAAGTTCAGAACATAAATCAGGAAAATACTTACCCAAGCACATAGATGTCAGCAGGCTCATTCATATCTATCCAATCATCAATATCTAGGTCATCAGGTGGAAGTTTCCCTCCAACATTCCATGTACCAACGCATATTCTAGGACACAAAAAGTAGTTGGGATCAGAAATTTAATAAATTCATGACTAATGGCGCTCGTTAGAACTGTAGTTTCTAAAAAGCTCAAAATTATTGCAACTATTTTTTGGATTGTAAAAAGTTACATGGAAGGAGCATCATACCTGACTTCCTTTGTATTTATATACTGTGCCCTAAAAGTTTCTGACTTCCGTCTTCTTATTCTTGGAAAAGTTTCTGAAACCCCTACCAGTTGGACTAAGCATTAGCAAAGGGAATGAAGAAGCAACTCTTCAATTTATATTCTCAGCCTCTTCAATTAAGAACGGTCAAGAATAACTAAAAATTAACAAAAGGGAATGGTGATACTCTAAAAACATATCAACAAAATGAATATTGACAATAGCATATTAGGAACAAGACATATGTGGTAGACAAAGTAAACAATGGGAAAAAAAAAATTAAACAGATTATTAAACTGGATGCAGCGGGCTGTTCCCATCAATGGGATGGCTCTAAGCATCTTCCAATGTGAAACAGGAACATTATAAAATCCAATTCAAAAGACAAAAAGAGAGGAAAGGCCCCTTGCTGACCTTGATCAATTCCTCCACTAGATAAAAGTAATTAATATGATAAGGGTAATGCTTTGCTACCCAAGAATCATTGACCTAATGAACATAGTCGGCATTACCTGATCTTGACTTAAGAGTGGAAGCTGAGATTACTACAATAGCGAAATCTGGTTTTATTAGTTCAGATGGTATATATATATATAACCAGAAACTCCTCAAAGCACAAGGAAAATTTCAAGCCAAAAGAAGATGAAAATGAAAAAACGAAACCCCCCCAAAAAAAAGAGATTTCTCAGAATGAATTATGCACAAACCAACTATAGACATCAAGAGTAGATCTCATCATTCCCAAAAATAAAGAAATTTCAACATTTTATCCAAAAAATTACCATTAGGATCATACTGAGCTTCCTGCTCTTTCGGAACTTTGAACCGCGATTGAGCAAATTCTGCAAAACACCCATCTCAAAGCTCAAAACAAAGTTCCAAACAAAATCCACAGTTTCCAAATGGTGCATTCATAACCGTTGTCAATTTTTGAAGCACTACAGCTGAAGTGTCCAATAAACCCCACCACTTTTTTTTGACAGATCTATGTACCACTTATATTTGACTACTAATGATTCTATTCGAAAAAAAAAAGTGACAACAACTCAATCAGAAATATACCCATAAACTATCAAAAAAATCAAGTAAATTACAGAAAATACAAAAATGGAGGTTTAAAATTTTGACCATTGAACTGACCTTCAGAGTCAGAATCATCATCGATGTCATCTTCGTCGGTGTCAGCACTGAAATCAGAGTCTTTGGTGCTGATGTTGAGCCACTTGCGCATGACAACTCGAGGCCAAAAGAGCTGTAGGCAGCCCAAACAAGAACAGATTTCAGCCCAAGTTCTCTGCAAATTCTCTCTCAGTATTCCCGAATCAACAACCAAATAAAACCCAAAACCCCAATGAATAAAAAAGAAAAGCATAAGATATGTATGAAGTGTAATTAATTAATTACCTCTGGCTGGTGGTCCTTTGAGCGCTGTGTTTTCATAGCTGGTGACATGAAGAAAAATGGGAGAGCAGAGAAGAAGAAGAACAAATCACAATGAAGTGAACTTTTGTGGAGAAATTTAATAGAGAGATTTTGAAAACAAGCAGTTGAAGAAATAAGAATCAAATTTTGATGTAGGATAAAATATTACAGTAACGAACTGCTCGTTGGCTCTAAGCAACCGTTTTGTGCGCGGTAGACTTTAATAGTTTGGTCACGGCCACTGACCAGTCAGGTGTGAATAACATTTGGAGCCCTGACTTTTTTATGTTTTCTCAATTCAGGACATAATTTCTCCGCGTTGGCCTGTTGGGCTACATTGGTTGACCACTAATTACGATCTTGGACCATCCAGATGTCCGCATGTGCGGCGTTGACGGTAATTGGTATTTTTGTCATTTCGAACAAGTTAGGACTTATTTGATATAACTTGGGAAAACATGACCTCCTTTGAGAAAGTATAAAAGTTTAAGGCTCCATATGTCAGTATCCCGGTGTTCTAGGATTCCAGAATGGAAAATAAGTTCATTGGTTTTTAGCCAATTACGCTTTTGTATTGAAGTTTACTACTAAATAAATACTAGTTAGTTTACCTAATTAAGCCTTAATCCCTCTCGTTTTACTATTTCGGATTGAGTTGCCTGTCTTTCACAATAATGATCTCAATTAAAAAAAAAATGATGGCATTTTCAAATGGAATGGATCAAAAAATTGGAAAAGGGATTGAGTTATTCGGGCAGCATGAAGTGGGAACTTGGTTGGAAGTTGGTCACATGAGCAAGAGAAATTCTTGTGGTTGGAATTGACTGGAGAGAATTTTTAAATGCAGGGAGAAAATGAGAAACCCTAGCCAATTGGTCATTAATTTGGGTTGGCATTTTCGATTCATTAATGGGTCATAATCTGCATTAGTTGCTTCCATGTCATTGTAATTAAGATTTGAGGATTAAAAAAAAAAGGCAAGGTGATTGATTTGTGAATTTTAAAAAATAAAATAAAATAAAATTATGTAGTCCCACGTATATCTCATCCCCAACTCTTTTGGCTTGATCCTTCGTATTAATTAATGTAATTGTGTTATCAATAGTGATGTGCTGTTCTTGGAAATATCCCGCTCATAATGATTTCAAAAAAAAATTCTGGTTAAAATGAATATTAAAAAGGAAAAAAATATTAAGATACATATATATATATATATATATTATAAATTGTTGTATAAATATTATTTGTACAATTTGAGGTGAGAGTTAAGGTGGCATGAATCATTTTTAGATCAATATTGGATTTGAAATAGTTATCTGGAATCTGTAATGTAAATTGATAAAATAGAAACAAAAACTTTTGTATTTCATTGTTGTAGAATTTTGTTTTTAAATAAATATATATAAATATTAGGGTTTCTCTCTTTCTTCTACTCCTTTCAGCCTCGGAAAAATACTCTCCTCCATTTAAAAAAATGAAAAAAATAAGTTTCTCTTGTGAATTTAAACGGTTAAGGGAATGATTAATTTGTTGTTAATTTGATTTGTGAGAAAATAATCAATTACATCACATAATATCTAGACATGATTTATTATACTTAAATATACGATCTTTGTAATCTCTTGACTATCTAATTTTGATGTATAAAATAATTTCAATTGTATAATTTAATATTTAATTCAATTGATTTACAAACACTTGATGAACATTTGCATTTTTTTTCCCCTTTTAAAATCACACAAAGACGCCGGTTTCATAGTCAGACATGATACTGATTATCCATCCACTGAGAGATTAAATTAATTAAATTTATTTCTAATAATTACAATATTGACCTTAATGTGCCGACTAATTATATTGGATGGTATTAATTTGGTCAGCTATGTTAGCTAGTGAGTCTTTTCATCTATACAGTCAAATGGACCTACAGGTTAAAGATACTGCCAAATTTTTTAATTTTCCATTTGCTCACTTAAAAAACATGATTAATAATGCTCGCTAAAGTCTATTTCATCGATATCACTTTTTAATAATAATAATAATAATTTTGTATGCAAATGGCTCAAACAAAGGAATGAATGAAAAATAAGTAAATTTAATAACATCATTTTTTATTTTGATAAAAGTAATTGGATGGATTTCACAATAAGGATGAAAAGCAAGAGAAAAGCACGAAACTTTATTGAATTTCTTTTTTTCAAAACTCAAAAGCATATAATTGTATTTGTATATGGATTTCACAATAAGGATGAAAAGCAAGAGAAAAGCACTAAACTTTATTGAATTTCTTTGTATCCAAATTCAAAATCAAACGGGCGCTCGAATTTTCTTATTAATCTTTAATGAAAAAACACGAAACTCGTCGGCAGCAACGTTTAAAAAAAAAAAAAAACAAGGGAAAAATAACATGCGGCGTAATGTTCGAGCTTCCGGTTACGTGACAAAAAAGAAATAGTAAGTAAAATGGGATTTGTTCAGAATATAGGGACTCACTCGACATGAGGGCGCCGAATTGATCGACGGTTGGGATGTCATTTTTCACAAATGTTTGAGCTGACTTTTAGGAATGGATTTCTCCCTCATGTTTCAAGATAATCACGATCTAGATTTTGTCTAGTGTTAAGTATAGTTTTGCTGTTAATTTTACATTATTATAAGTACTAATTAATTCAAATTTTCTTTTTAAATAATTGATATAAAAGATTTCGAAATAGACAAGTTCCACAATTCATAGTGTGATCTTGAAGCTATCATGAGGGTAATCAAACTAGCGACAATCTTAACCTAAAAGTATGATCTTTATAATCTCACAGAATAGATATTTTTTTGACAGAAATAATCATAACGGGATAAATAATAATATAATGTCACCCACTATGGGTCACCCTCGTTATTCTTTTTCAACTTTTCCTTCCAAAAACAAGTTAATTTTATGACTGACATCAATTTTTTCTTTTTTAAGTGAGGCTCAATATCATCAACAATTGAAGTAAACAAACATAAGACTTCACTAATAATACAAAAGCAGATTACCAAAAAAAAAAAAAAATTATTAGTGATACCGATTAAACTTGCATACTGATCATCACAAACAGAGACACCATTTTAGTGAACTTGTATTATGTAAATGCCAAAGAGAGAGAGAGATTCTAATTTTCTTGTTTAGTATACCTTTTGTTAAAAAAAAAATTCCAGTTTCTTAAACCCAATAATAATAATAATAATGATATCAAATTAAGAGCGTAAAATTATTTAGCTATAACAGATTAAGAAAACTTTCTAAGCATGCATCAAGATAAAGATCTAAATTCTAAACTGAAGCAGTAAAAAGAAAAGGATAAATAATCAAAACAAATTTTTTTTAAAAAAAGAACAAATTAACATATGTATGAGAAGATCATACCTTTTATATATGTGTGTGTATGTAAAATGTGGATTCTTGATTCTTGAATATCAACTGAGTTTCTTTTCCCTCTCTCTCCTAAAAGAAGGAGCTGCCGCTGTTCCACTTTTTTCTATTTCTGGAATGAGAGAGCGGTGGATCAGATCGGCAGGAACTTTAAAGCTAGTTTTAATTTTCTTTCGGTTTTGGCACCTGGGAAAATGAAGAGAAAGTTTTTGGAATGTTCTGGGAAATAATTGCAAAATTTCTCTGGGCCGGCCTCTAGTTTTGGTCCAGTCATTAATGGCTGCTTCTGCTGCTATAAGCTGAAGCTGCTTTTGTGTGGCTAGTTGTAAAGCTGAAGCTGCTTTTGTGTGTGTGTACATATATATATATTTGCATACATACTACACAACACATGGTTGAAGAAAGTTTATTAGAACCGGTTGCTGTCCTCACTTCCCACTTTCCTCGACAGTGTTGCTCCACGTGTCCTTCCCTACTTTGTTTTTTTAATGTGCATGCGACACATTGTACAATCATGCGCACCATTAATTTGTTTTTTTTTTATTTACTTTATATTAAATCATCATCCACAATTGACTCCAATTTTCTTTGTTTCTCTTTTTTCTTTTTTTGCTCTTTTAATTGCCAACACAATAATTACTTAATCAGACGTTTGCCGAGAGGCATTTAGATTAATTTCACGTGTAGCATATAGTAGTCGGAGTATTTTCCGCCTAGTTCATGAAAAAAATTCGTCGAAAACTACATAAATTAAGTCTAATTATCATGCAATTCTGTGTGTTCAAGCTGAAATTTGTTAAGAGAATGTGCCATTTTGCAAATTAAGAATAAATTTATCTTTTAATTATTGAATGAATCTCATTGGTGGATATGCAATTCGTTATCCTCTCATCAATATCATAGGTTTTTACCGTACGTCTTCTTTTTGGAAAGCAGAGACCTGCCTGAGAGAAAAAGCTTTCACTTTTGAGCGGCCGCTCAGGGGTTTCCAAATTTGAGGCAATTACAGAAAGAGAGGCCCCATTTCCACCTTCTTTTCTTTTAAAAGTGCTGTAAAGCTAATTCTGTTTTCATTATTCGTTGCCCGTACTTTCTTTGAAACTTCATTAATGTAAAAAAATTTCTTATAATGTTTTAAATCCATCTCTAGTGTAAAATTTGAAAGAATCTAGCTACAAAATCAAAATGTATAACCAAAAAAAAAAAAAAAGAGTGAAAGCAAAATAAGCTCCACGGAGGAAATTTCCAAAAAAATTGTAGCCCTCACGTTCCGTGTTGTGAACATTTGCATTTGAAACCAGGATCCCAACAACTCATCGAGTGACACTTGTTATGATCGTCACCAGAAATTAAATGAAAACAAAGTCAAAATCCAAAGTCAACAAGAAAAGAAATATCTATCGTGCATATGGGCTGAAATTAAGAATTTTGGTGATCCCAGTTACGTGTTGTCTCCAAATTAATTGATGCTGTTTTTTTATTATACATTCGATTATGAGCTAAATAAAATAAAACACCCAGTGATGCTCGTAATTAATTTTTTTGGGTATCTTCTCATCTTAAAGTACCGACTTCACATGTCAACAGTTATTTAAATTATTGCATGCATTTTGTCTCTAGTAATCTGTTCTGAAACAAGATTAATATTAATTAGTATTTAACATTGAAAATAGGACTTACATGATAATATTATTTAATTGTCAGACAACAATATCAATGAAAAGCTGTAGCTTGTCTTAGCTCATACATCCTTTAATTATATATATATATATATATATATATGAATTAATTTATTATTAGCCTATAATAATCGATCACTTAAATGAAATGCATCAAATTTGTGACATGTATTACAAAAGCTAGCATCATTCTTGTCACACATGGCATGCGATGATGATAATTGATGATGAAATGTATTTCGAGTTGTCCATTGTAGGGTTTTTATTCAGTCTTGGTCGTGGAATGTTTCTTGCTTGCTGGCCGTTTTGTTGAATTCAATATTGTAACCATTCATGACAGTTTTTAATCTTTTTCTTCAAAAGTAATGTAATCTTGATGGAATTATTGATTTCGCATGTTGGCTTTTGTTTGTTTGGTTGGTTGGATTCTTTTTTTTTTGCGTTGGAGAGAAAATATAGGACTTTCATTTGAGACATTCATAATTAAGAATTGACAGAATATATAATAAAGGATAAATTATATTCAAATGAGGAGAATTTTAGTGAAAATTCAAAAAAAAAAAAATCTTTTTGAAAAGCAAAGTGAATTTTTATTGATTCAACTTTGTGAATACATCTTTGATTTCACCAAGTAATTCATCCAACCATACAACAATTTTATTTCTTCTCAATGCTAACTCAACTAAGGAACAGGCATGAGCATTATACAATCTTGGGGTGTAATAAAAGCTGACGTGCCGAAAATATTTGCTTTGATTTTAAATTTCTGATATCACCCCAAAAATTATGTTTTGTCACTCTCTTGTTGTTTACTAATTCTAATGCATCTTTGCAATCAATCTCCATCACACAGGGATATTAAAAATACTTGCGGCCCGGACCTTAGGAGATAAAAAATGAGGTTAAATTGGACTTATATTTAAAATTTTAAATACTCAAAGTCTATATTTTCAAGCCTAATTCTATTAAAATAAAATTAAAAAATTATAATATATAATATATAAAATTTAAAAATTTAGATTTTGAGTTATATATATATATATATATATATATATAACTCAAATTTTCATGATTGAATAAAACCTAACATCGGAAATTTTCAGCTCGACTTGAATGTTCAAAAAATATATCCAAGTCAGATTCGGATATTGCCATATTCGAAACCGACCCCATGTTTTTACCGTCTCTACTGTTACCGCCATAGGAATGGCGCAAGGTGGGTTCTATTCTTGGGAAGTTTTAAATTTTATTATCTTTGCATTTGCTCTGTTGACCTAAAGTTTCATGTTAATGCCCTTACTGCCTACAGCGACAGTAAAATTGTAAAAAGCATAGGTTTATCATCATTTCTCTCTGTTGCTCAAGTGTCAAGTGTTTTTTTTTTTTTTTTTTTATACATAGGCTTATCTATTGCATCACTTCGATCTGAGACTTTTTTTCGAATATATGTGTATTAGTACTAGGCTGGCTGCATATTTCTAATTCGAGCCGCACCCGAGTTACTGCTGTCGGTGATTTATTTAAGGAGGGTGAGAAGGTTAAAGCTCTTGTCGTGAAGTCAATATTTCCTGACAAAATCTCTCTCAGGTAATTAAAGACAGTCTCGGTAGATTTTGCTCACACTCCAGTACTGCTGACCTTGAAAGTGAGCCTGGCCTACTTGTTTCTAACAAAGAGGTGCATATGATTTGTCTGATATCGATTCATACTTTCTTGAAAGAGAGTATCTTCTGAAGATGAAGAGATGGCCGAAAAGTACAGGCAGAAGCTGCCCACTGTCCCAGTAAGTCCCAAGTCAGACTCACTTCCAACTGATGCTCTTCTTCTGATAATGAAGCAAGCATGTGTGCGAATTGGAAGCGGTTCAAATTTGAGCAGGGTACGGAAATCAGGCTAACTCTTAAACTTTCATTTGTCGCGTCATGCTGTCAAATTGCAAAATCAAAAAACTGTCCTTGTTTCTATCTCTCCGAAACCTATGTGCATCACGGCATCAAAGGCGAAGAATCTAATTTAGGCCATTGATCTCTTTGAGAAACAAAAATCAATTTTGTTGAGAACTTGTTTTATGTTTCAGAACACAATCCATCGGGCAACCAATAGAAACAAATTTTATAGCATTTGACAATCAGCCTGAACAATGAACATTTACTCCCTTGTTTAATCCCCCACTGTTGTACATGTATATTACGATTCTCATATTCCTTTTTTTGTAATGCTTATTAAAATGATACACGTGTTCCCATTGAGGGAAATAATGAGATGATTCTCTCGCCCATTTCGTTTTTTTTGCACGGTTCATCACATTTGTTGTTGCAAGTCCAATGGTTTTATGTTATTACAAGTATCACGTCGTTAGTATCTTTAATATTGTAACCATTTCCTTAATAGCACCGACCTTAGGAATGGAATGACTCTACACACACGCGCACGCGCACGCATGCACAGACGCACACACGCATATGCACCCCGACACAGACGGGCATGCACCTTTTCTTCCCTTATTTATTTTCACTTTCTTCTTTCCTCTTCTTTCCTCTCATTTCTCCAAACCCAAAGTTGGGATTTGAAATTCAATCCACGACCTTCTAGGAACAAATTGCTATGATCAAAACAAAATAACTCAATCACAGAGATGCCGTTTACTTGTAGGCTGCTGAGGCATGCATCTTTTGCAATCCCATGTGAATTCACTCTATCTAACTAAAAAATATTAAAAACAATCACTCTTTTTCCGTGCCTGATGACCAAGCAGCTTATTGCGAAACAAACTATTATTATCTCTTAGATAACAACAATTGTACGTAAAGATAGTCATGAACAGAATGGACAATATCAGACCGACACAAAAGCAAGCATGGACATATTTGCCAGTATTATTACTCATTGAATTGCAAAATATGGGTGAAAAAGTGACGAAAGGCATACAAAACAAGCAAAAAATAAATGAACATATAAAACTCGTTAGGTTTCAGGCATTTGTCACGAATCTGCAATTTATCAATGTTTAAAACTAAAGTATCAGGCGGCCGGTGCAACTCTGGTCAGGATTTGGCATTTTAGAAATGACCAGACCTTCTTCGTTTACTTTGACTAATCAAATCAATATATTTCACAACATGTCTTATATAGAAATAAATTAATTAAATAATTTATACAATATATTTATTGGGGAGTGCATTCCATTTTTTAAAAGTGTTCACAAAAAAGCCTTGATATGTAAGCGCCAAGTAATCAAGAAATAAAAATTCGAAAAATTAAACTATCAAAGGATTTTTGTTAAAGCTTTTCCCATGTTTATTCAACTGTAGTAATGGATTTACAGATAGAAACAAAACTACCATATTCACTTTGCCCAAGGATCATTTTCATCCATAGATCGTTTGTTTCAAAGAGCCATCTCAGCGAGCGCTGTTCCTTTCTCAGTCAACTCCTCTTCAATATCATGCTTTAAGTTCCACAGTGCGTTATGTAAAACACAACGTTCTAATATTCTTCGAGCTGAAGAGCAGCTGAGAAACTTGTAGTTGTACTGAACATGAAGGCAACAAAGTGGACTTACAACACCCTGCACAAGAAGCTCAGCTCTTTACTAGCCTGACATGCAAAGGAAGAAGAGGAAACGTCTAGTCGTCCGTTACCTAGCTACTTTATAACTTTTGGTTCAGAAAAAAAAAAATTGACCACCAAGAAAAACACCTCTAAAACATAAACTGTAGCAATTGTGGCATGAACAATAATATCATTTTGTACGCAACAATGGTAGTGTATTATGAATGGTAACCTTATTTCAAAAGAATAGTAAACTCACTACTATCTTGATGGTGTCTTCTTGATATTTAAAAATCATTATTCTTTAGTTCAACTCAAAAAGATTGAACCATATTTCAATACTTTCAATAATTGGACCATTGGCAGCCCTCCAAAATCCCATTAAAACGCTTCTGTAATAAATTTATAATTTCACCCTCATTCAAACCAGCAATGCATTATTTCATTGCCAAATAAATAAATAAATAAAAACATTGCATCATGATCATCTTCCTTATCAATTAAGATAATTCTCTTTTTTTCAATTTTACAATTTCTGGGCACGTATGCAAAGCTATAGAAAAAAAAATTGTTTAGAATATTTGTTGTCAAGTTTTTATGTTGCAAGTTGAGAAGGGTTTTAAAAATTGAGAAGCAAGTGGCGAGTTAAAAAGCAAAAGAAGTCGAAGGAAATCAACATTTAAAATGATTCTTATTAATCGAATTAAAGCTTCATATTAACTAGTTAAAAAATTTTGAATTAAAATAATTTTTGCTCAAATGGGGGTGTATTAAGATTGCAGAAATAAGAATATAAAGGTTAATTTTGGAATTAAAATGGATGTTATTAAAAGTGGTGTAATTTACCAATATTTTTAATGGCGTATTCATGGAAAAGGGTTTGTATGAGAAGTTTAAAAGGGTGCTAATCGCTCCGGTTTAATTTCAATTATTCATGGGCTTCTTCTTCTTAGGCCTTTGATGCACATTCCAAGACGAGAATTGAGTAACCGGGGTTGAGAATCTAAAGTCAGTAATAAATTTACATATTTGGTCCTCTCATTATATTTCACCAAATTTCACTCATCACTTTTATTTTAATTCTTATTTTATCTTTGTATGAAATAACTTAAAAGGATAAGTGTCTTTTTTGTATGATGCATCAAATGATTATAAATACTTATTTAATCTTATAAGTTCTTATTAAATATTTTTTATTATTTATTTAGAGTTTTTAAATATTAAATAAATTATTTTAACTGCAATAGCAGAATCTCAAATTTTAAGTTTTTGAAAATAGCTATTGACAAGCTTTTTTTAATATTAAAATATTTAAAATATTTACTACTTATTTGACAATCATATAAAATCTAGCAACATTTTTTATTAGACACGGCATCTAATGATGATAATTGATGATGAAATGTGTTTAGTCCGTTGTAGGGTTTTATAATTCAGTCTTGGTAGTGGAATGTTTCATGCTTGTAGGCTGTTGTGTTGAATTCAATGATCGATTCGTGACAATGTTTTTTTAATCTTTCTATTAAAAATAATGTAAGCTTGGTGGAATTATTGATTTTGCATGTTGGGTTTTGTTTGATTGGTTGGTTAGAATTTTGTTTGCTTTGGGAAGAGAATCTAGGACTTTCATCTGAGACATTCGTCATTAAGGATTGACAGAATATATAATAAACGATAAATAATATTCAAATCAGAAGAATTTTAGTGAAAATCCAGGACCCTTTTTTTTAAAAAAATGAAAAGTAAAGTGAATTTTTATTGATTCAACTTTGTGATTACATCTTTGATTTTAGTTAGTAATAGATCCAGCCATACAATAATTTTTATTTCTCCATAATGCTAACTCAGTTAAGGAATGTGCTAGAGCATTACATGATCTTGGATTGCAACGAAAGCGAACGTGTCAAAAATCCTTGATTTGTTTTTAGATTTCTGATGTCACCCCCCCCAAAAAAAAAAAATGTTTTGCTACTCTCTTAATGTTTACTAACTCACCCATCTTGACAATCTATCTCCACCATTTAGAGATGTCAAAAACATTCTATTGGCCCTGGGCTGATGCAAGAATGAAGTAAAACTGACGTTAGATTTCATTTGATAAATTTGGTATAGATCGGAACTCAAATTTCAAGAGGAAAATATTAAAAATGTATATTATTTTAAATAATTATATTTATTTAACCCACCTATTACATATGTTTAAAATTTTAAATTTTGAAAGTGCATATTTTAAACCCTAATTTCATTAAAATATATATATATATATATTTATCTGTGTGTGTAATTTATAAAACGCAAAATCTGAATTTTCTAGGCTCGGATGAAGGCCAGTGCCGGGGTTTTTGGTCCAATTGAATGCTCAAAAAATATATCCAAGCCAAATTCGGGCATTGCCACAGTCGAACCCGACCCATGTTTGTACCATCTCTACCATCACGGGTCCTTAACTAATTTTAAAAATGATTATTCCCAATTGCAAATATATGTAAGAGTTTTCTAATAATCTACTGGTACACAAGAATGGGCTTTTCAACTGTGGGCCTCTAAGAGGCCCCAAACATTAAGCCCAATGCAGCAAAAAGATAAATCAAACCGAGAAAAGAATAAAAAAATCCAACTCGAAACGGAGACACAGAGATGCAGTAGTTGTTTGTAGCTATTGAAGTGGGGAGTTGCAGGATAAGAGAAGATGCAAACTCTTGTTCAGCCTGGTAAGTCTTTCACTTTCACTCTTCTCATCTCAGCACCACCACTTAGCACTTGTAGTTTTGTACAAAGCGGCAACACAAAGTACCCACTTCAACAAGGTAGGAAATTTCATTCGTTTGCTGCTAGTTTTCGGTTCTTGAGGAGTACCCACATTGTGTTCTGTTCCCAAAAAGATGTCTTTGATGATTTATCAAGTGCCCAATTTCCTAAAAATGTTGAAAATGAAGGTCTTGAAGGGAATGAAGAACTTGAGCTTTTGAACAAGCCTAATTTAGTGCCTATTAGTAATGGGGTTGCTTCAGATGTTGATAAAAAATCTGAAAAGCCTGATGAGGAAGAGGCCTTAGCGCCTTTTTTAAAGTTCTTTAGGCCTAGAGATTCAGTGGAAGAGGTAGAAGAAGAGGGAAGTGAAGTGGGGGTTTCAAGGGAGAGCATTGATGTAGATGATAAAGTTGAGGAAGATAAGGTTAGTGTGGAGTATTATGAGCCAAAACCGGGTGATTTTGTTATTGGTGTTGTGGTATCTGGCAATGAGAATAAACTTGATGTGAATGTTGGGGCAGACTTGTTGGGTACAATGTTGACTAAGGAAGTGTTGCCTTTGTATGACAAAGAGATGGAATTTTTGTTGTGTGATTTAAAGAAGGATGCCGAGGAGTTTATGGTTCAAGGAAAGATGGGGATTGTTAAGGATGATGATGCTATTGCTATGAGCGGGGGCTTGGGGCACGGAAGACCTGTTGTGGAGACTGGAACTGTTTTGTTTGCTGAGGTGCTTGGGAGGACTCTTAGTGGTCGGCCGTTGCTTTCTACTAGGAGGCTGTTCCGGAAAATGGCTTGGCATCGAGTGAGGCAGGTTCTTTTCTTATTTTCTTCTTATAGTTTGTTGGATATATAAATTTGGTCGAAAATTTATAATCTTGTTGTGTTACTTGTTATATGATGTTTTGAATTGTACCAGTCATTTCGAAGCATGAACAAGGGTGAGATACTGTTGATCTGCTGCAAAAGTTGAGAATACCTAAGAGTGTGCTTTTACAGAATTATCTATTTAATTTTGTCTTAGCAATTTTTTTAATGCAAGCATTCAATTTTCAGTCAATGAAATGGCCTATGTTAACAATTTTTGCTTATGATGAAATTTGAGTAGTTTTGATGAGTTTGGGCCACATCTTGGACAGATAAAACAACTCAATGAACCTATCGAGGTTAAATTTACAGAGTGGAATACCGGTGGCCTGCTTACAAGAATTGAGGTTGGTTGACTTATTAGTTCGTTTGTTCATGCACACGTGTTTCTGATTTTGATAATTTTCAAATGATCTTGCAGGGTCTACGAGCGTTCCTTCCTAAAGCGGAGTTGCTGAGTAGAGTGAACAATTTCACTGAGTTGAAAGAGAAAGTTAGTTGAGATTATTTAGACTTTTAATTAATGTTACCCTAAGCTCTTTAACTGTTTATGTCACAATATTTCTGGCCTTTAACCATGAATAATGATTACCATCATCTCAATTTAATACATTAGATATAGATGTTAAATTAACAATCTGCTGCTGACGGCTTGGTATATCACCAATTCTAGGAGGCTAAATCTAGCATAGACTTGTATTCTGTAGGTATGAGGAGTGGAAGCACTTGTAAGATATTTAGTTCAGAATCAGTTATATTCACTTCTGACATTAATGGATTTGTTAAACTAATTGCAGGAATTTTTAGCAAGACACCTAGGTGGCTAGATTTTTCAAATGGAGATGATACTGTGACTTCTGGACATCCCATTACTTTATTAAAGGTGATGGGAAGAAGAGTTTCACCTGTTTCTGCCAAAAAGGAAAAAAAGGACTTCTATCTTAAACTTAGCGACCAAAAAGGAGGGAAAAATTTTGTTTTAACTCTATATATGTTTTTTCATGGCTGTCAATTCCATTCAAACATGTCTTGGCAATCTTGTTTCTCTTGGGCATCTTTACTTAAGTTCTTTTTTTCGGGTTACTCTTGTTCTTATATACTATTGATGTACTAGGGTTCACTCAGATATTTCCTTTGTTATGTTTTTTGCTCTCTTGCTTCTTTTTTTGGCATTTATGGTATGCTTCTATTGCATTGTTGGTTTCTTGATGTTACAGGTGGGGCGCCGCATGTATGTGCAAATTACTCGAATAAATGAAGATACTAATGACTTAATACTGAGTGAGAGAGAAGCTTGGGTCAGTTTTAATGTGGCTTTTCTGTACCTTATTGTTATTTGACGTACTTTGGATTTCTTCCTCTTTGTCCTACTTCTCCAGGGTAGGAAAGACGGCCTGATTACTTTGATGTACGATATGGCAGGCAACATTAAACCTCCGGGAGGGAACACTTTTAGAAGGAACTGTTAAGAAAATCTATCCCTATGGAGCTCAAATAAGAATAGGTGACAGTAACAGAAGGTGTGTTCTATTCTTGGGAAGTGTTAAATTTTATTGTCTTTACATTTTCTTTGCTGACCTGAAGTTTCATGTTAATGCCCTTGCTGCTTACAGCAACGGTAAAATTGTGTAAAGTATAGGTTTATCATCATTTCTCTCTGTTGCTCAAGTGTTAAGTGTTTTTTATATTTGCTTATCTATTGCATCACTTTGATCTGAGACTTTTTGCAATGTGTATTAGTGGCCTGCTGCATATTTCCAATATGAGCCGCACCCGAGTCACTTCTGTCAGTGATTTACTTAATGAGGGTGAGAGGGTTAAAGTTCTTGTTGTGAAGTCAATGTTTCCTGACAAAATCTCTCTCAGGTAATTAAAGACAGTGTTGGTAGATTTTTTAGTTTATTTGCTTCAAAAAGAAAAAAGAGTTTATTCCATGCATGCTTGATGCATCAAATATCTTTAAAATTTTTCTCTTTTAGAAATGTTACTGTTCACTTGCTACCTGAATTTCTATCTTGATACAAACATTATACTTAATATTCCTGGACCTGAACATCAAAAGCTTTACGGTGTAGGGAAGATTTTAGTTTGTGGACCTCTGATTCACTTTTGTAATACTTATTCCCTTCTAATATTTTATAAAGGTTCTCTGTTTTCTATACCCAAAAAAAAAAAAATTCCTGGACCTGAGGTATGTGAAATAACCATTTGACTTTTGGAAGAGAATCCTGTCCTGGCCTGAAAAACTCTCTATTCAACTTTTTTTTTTAAATAATAAAACTAAATAAACCAAATTTTGATTCTCATGATATTTTGTCGACAAGTTTAGTTACTGCTAACTTTTGCTTCCTTGGATTGAAATCACTTTAGCAGACGCAAAACAAAATGGTTTCCAGCATGGACCATGTAGGATTTACTAAGATGAAAATGAATTCGAAAAAATAGATGACTTACTTTGAAACCTCTTGGACATTTTCCAAATTACATCTGTTTTAAATATTTTAGTATGAGCATGACTTGTTGGATATATTCCTCGTGCTTGAGCAAGATTGGAGTACAAATTATCTATATTAGCAAATCTTTGCAGATACCAAATTGTTGCGGATAGTATCTAACAATGACAATTTTGCTTACATTGCAGTACTGCTGACCTTGAAAGTGAGCCTGGCCTACTTGTTTCTGACAAAGAGGTGCACATAATTTTCTTGTTATCCTTCTTCTTAATAAGCAATATAGTGTATGGTTCTTAGTTCATTTACGATAACTTGTCTGATATCAATTCTTACTGTCATGAAAGAGAGTATTTTCCGAAGCTGAAGAGATGGCCAAAAAGTACAAGCAGAAGTTGCGCGCCGTTTCAGCAAGTGCCAAGTTAGAATCCCTTCCAACTGATACTCTACCTTTTGATAGTGAAGCAAGTATGTGTGCAAATTGGAAGTGGTTCAAATTTGAGCAGGATACGTAAATCAGGCAAACTCTTAAGCTACGTAAATCAGGCTGACTCTTAAGCTTTCATAGTCATGTCATGCTGTCAAACTGCAAAATCTAAAAGCTGTCCTTGTTTCTCCCTCTCTGAAACCCATGTGCATCACGGCATCAAAGGCGAAGAATCTAATATTAGGCCATTGATCTCTTTGAGAAACAAAAATCAGTTTGGTTGAAAAGGTATTTTATGTTTCAGAACACAATCCATCGGGCAACCAATAGAAACAAATTTTATAGCATTTGACGATCAGCCTGAACAATGAACATTTACTCCCTTGTTTAATCCCCCACTGTTGTATATGTATATTATGATTCTCACATTCTTTTTTTGTAATGCTTATTCCAAATTGCCTAAAATGATACTTCTGCTCCTACTTGAGGGAAGTAATGAGATGATTCTCTCACTCATTTCATATTTTTGCACGGTTCATCTCATTTGATGTTGCAAGTCTAATGGTTTTATGTTATTACAGGTATCACATTGTAAATATCTAACCATTTCCTGAATAGATTAACTATGTTAAGGTCATTGTTCTCTAAACATAGCTCTAACTTATTTACCTTAATCGTGAAGATGTCAAAACGTAAGACAGAGCTTGTTTTTTTAATTGATTTCATTTTCGGCTCGCTTAGATGTGTTGCAATTTCAGCTATTTGTAAAATCTTGATATATGTAAGTGAAATGAGGCAGTGACTCATTTCAAGTGGGTGTCTCTTTTTTTTATTTTATCTTCTACATTTTTTCTTCTTCTCCGTGTAATTTTTTCTTTCTTTCTTTCTTTCTTTAGATTATGTGAAATAAATTAAGTTACTAAAATAAAATAAAATCCAGATGAACATGACAACCTAGCTATCAGTATAGGGTTTGGGGCTCCATGAGTTAAGGGCAAAAAAAATTAAGAAAGATGCCAAAAAGTCGGCCTTTGTTGCGGCATTTGTCCACAAGGGTTGATTATGGACCAGGTTTGTTTGGTTGCCTAACATTTGTATTTTTTCCATTTTTGGTCGGAGTGCTTTGCCCAAAAGTTGATTGTGTTAAGAATCACCCTTAAAGGTTGATTATATGACTATTAGCATGCATGTAGCAGTTAAGTTACCCACTTGGGGTTAGTGAGTAGTAAACCACTTTCTTCTTCATGCATGCGAGAGGAGGCTTAAGTGCTTTGTGTGAATAGTGGGAGATATTTTAATGTAAACTTAACTCATTTTAGATTCAAATTTTCAAGCCAGCCATAGCATGAAGTTTTAGCATAATTTTAAAGGTAAATTTTGTTGTACCCCTTATTAAATTAACATACTTCAATTTATCATCTAAAAGTATGAAAACTTTAATTTGCCCTCAAAAATAATTATTTTTAACGGTTAACTTATGTTGATGTAATAAAATACAAAAGGGTTCCTAATCCTAACTAACAATTTTGTGGGGTTAACAAGAATAATTTTATTTCATCTTTTAAAGTTTGATATATTTCAAGTTAGATGACAAAAATAAATTTATCGATGAAAATTTCTTATAAGAAATAATAAAATAGCTGTACAAAATTAAATTAATTTTTACTTATATTTTAATTTATAAAAAAAATATAATAACCAAGAATTTTATTCACAATATCACCACAGTGAAAATTTCAAATGATTTTACATATTGTAAAAATTGAACGAAAATAATCAAATTTAAAATAATAAGCTATTTGGGTGTAAAGTGAAATTTATTAAAGTATTTAGGTGCATGCTTTAATTTATTTAAACATTCGGGTATGAACCAAAGTAAAAATAGAGGTTTGACTTTTATTGTTTAGTTGACCCTAGCCGAAAGTATAAAAATACAATTTTATCCTTGGTTTGTTAAAATTAATTGAGAGAAAGTGGCTTTTGGGTGATAGATCAAAGTTTTTATACTAATAAATTAAAGTATGCCAATTTAATAAGAGGGTAAAATGAAATTTACCCTAATTTTAAAGTAAAATTTATTTTTATATTGTAAATGAGAGTATGCTAATGCATAAAATGAGACAGGTTCACAAAGAATTAGGAAAATCAACAATTACATTTCAAGATTATTATTTCATAGAGTTTTGCATTATTGCTTTGAAAATGATTCAGAAAAAAATAGCTGGATCGGAGGCAACAATAAATGTGAACCAATAATATATGAAGAATAAAAAATAAAAATCTGTTGAATGTAAAGTATCAAAGGTTGTAAATTTGCAATACCTACATTAAGGGGAACATTGTTTGCAAAAGAAGCAAATATTTAAATGAACATTTTCATAAACTACAATAAATGAAGATATTATAAAATTATTTATTAGTAACTTTTTATTAAACTTGAGTGAATTAATTATATTATCTCACTATACAATTAATGAATGTCATATTATTTGAAATAATTTTTAAAACAAAAAAATTTGAGATGTGTAATACTATTCATAATGTAAGAGAGTTCAAAAACACTTTGCTAAGATGATGAGTTTTAAGCTCAACGTCAAAATCAAAAGGGGGTTGACAAGTCATTCATCAGAGCAAGGGTAAGCAACAGCCGCTCACCTACAAACTCAGGTCTCGAAACAACGCCATTGGTATGACACAGGCGGTTCTCTTCTAGCACCGCTTCGTACTGTTGCGGCAGATAGCACAACAGTTGGCATCAAACATAAAAATTATAATTATTAGCTGAAATTCACATAAGTTACAGCAAATCTTTAATTCACAAATCAAATGACTTGGACCTCTTTTTGTTTTTGGGTTGAAAGTTAAGAACTTGGCCACTGTCGATAAAATGCAGCCTTGTCAGCAACGTGCTCATTGAATTTGAGGCAGTAGAGACACGTGCATAAAAGAGTTGTCATTCATTAAAATTATCCTTGTTTCAAGATGTATAAAACCTATTTATTTCATGATTAAAAGATCCCTGGTTTTATCAGAAACTAAAAGATGTATGGTAAATTTAATCGCTTAAAGAGTGCAATCATTAAGATTTTCATGCTCAATTGTTTTCACCTGCATACAAAGTTCATGATTCAGGTTCCAGTGCTAATTCCTGTCATGCAAAAATAATTAAAAAAAAGAAAGAAAAACATCTTAATAACAAAAGAAAGTGGCTTTTTCTCACTTACCAAGGGTATCTTATTCCCAGCTGGATGCAATATAAAGTTCTAAAAAAAAAAAAAAGGCTGAAAAAGCAGCTGTTACTGATAGGCTGTAGCGAAGCACATGCTAGTCCAACAGAAATAACTCCAAAATATAGTTCACCAAGTTGTCAAACTTTTTCACAGAAACAGCCTATAAAATACAGCATTGATTACAGCACCTTAACATCCTTAATGAAACTCTAAAAACAGAAGAAAGATAGCACTGATATATATATATATAAATAAAGGGGTTGGAATTTTACTTTTATACGTATTTGCAGTTTGTGAAGAATTTATCATGATTTTTTATCTCGAATTTAATAAGGCGAGTGTTTAAAAAAGATATTTTGACACTTAAGTTAGTGTTTAATTAAGATTAAAGAAAAAAGAAAAATAAAAAATATGGGTTTTTCTCTCTAAATATGAACAATGTTTTTGAAGACCAAAATTACAAAAAGTAAAACTCTAACCCCTCAATATATAAGAACACAAAAAAAATAAAAAAATCCATTTCGATAGAAAGAGAACTCATTTCCAGCACGGGCAGCATGAATAAAACACCCAGGCATTTATGATAAACAAGAAGTCAATACAAAGAGGAGCATATAACGAAATTGTTTTTATTTTAAATCATAACAGAAACACACATTAGAAAGTCTTTACCGAAGGCAACTGCAATGTTATATTTACTACAGTACACTACATCTGAAGTAGTTGCAGCAAGAAAATTGTCGAATACTTCTAAATGCAGTTATTTTTTAAAATTAAACAAGAATTTAGCTGAGCAAATTAAACAAGAATTTATAAAATGAGTTGGGTTCACAAGTGAAAGTGGGAAATCAACAATAACATTACAAAATTATTATTTCATAGAGTTTTGCTTTATTATTTTGAAAACGATTCAAAAAAACACACTACATGAATTCAGGTATTTAACGATCAACCTTTTAGCGATGAAATTTTTTTTTATCATCTTATATATGTTTAAGCAAGAAACAACAATTTCATCGCCAAATATCTAATAAAAAATTAATATTTATTTCAAGTTGTTAACTATGAATTTTTAGCGATAAACTTTTTCCATTGCTAAATGTGTATTTTTAAAGATGAAATTTTGGTTTCATCGCTAAATATATATTTTTAGTGATGAAATTCTGAATTCATCACTAATAATATTTTTAAGTAAAAATTTCAGACTTTTTATTATTAAAATTAGATTTCGTTGCTAAAAGTATACATTTAGCCAAAGTGTAAATTCGTTTCTATAAATATTCATTTAAATATTTAAAATAATGGTAAAATTTTAGAACTTTTGAGATGAAATTTAAATCTTGTTGTTAAATGCTTGAAAATATTCATTTAAAATTTTAAAACAGTTAATTTTCCACCATAATTTAAGAATTTTAGAGATGAAATTTAAATTTTATCACTAAATGAGTACTTTTCATGACGAAAATTAGATTTCGTCATTAAATGTGCACTTTTAGTAGCGAAATTTGTATTTTTCCACTAAAAAATGTGAAAATTTTAAAAATTTTGTCAGATGATTTTCCACCAAAATTTAAGACATTTAGCAATAAAAATAGGTTTCATCATTAAATGTGTGATTTTCCCAACAAAAATTAGAATTTGTCGCTAAATGTGCATTTTTAGCGATAAAATTTATCTTTTATCTACAAAAAATGTGAAAAATTAAAAATTTTGGCATATTATTTTCTACCAAAATTAAGTTTTAGTGATAAATTTTATATTTCATTGCTAAAAACTACACTATCATATTTATGTATCATTTACTTCATTTCTTTGATTCTTTATTTATATCATTCTCTCATTCTCTTATTCCATTAGTTTTATTATTTAATTCTCTCACTTGTAAATATATAATTTTCATTTTTTAATTTAATCTCTACTTCTTCTTTTTTTTATTTCCAACATGGTGTAATTTATTTGTTTTTACTTCCCTTGTTTATTACAACTTATGTTATTTGTGTTTCTGTTCATTGTGTTAAATAATTATTGTGTATTTATTAGCAGGGAATATTGAAGATCAATTACATCAAGATGAAGAAAATAAAAAAATTTACATTCATTTGTAACAATTTGCTTCCAAAAAATAGATATTAATTTTTTGTAATTTTTTGTATTTTATCAATAATAATAATAATAATACTTTTTTAAAATTAATTAATTTTCCTTTTATTATAATGGTGTTAATTGTCATTGTAATTTAGTATTAAAAATGATAATATTTTAACAATACTAATTATAATTAAATGGCATAAAAACGATACCTTTTAGCGATGAAAATTATTATTTATGGGTAAAAGTATATTTAGTGACAACAAATTATTAGTTGCTAAAAATACATTTAGCGACGACAAACTATTCATTGGTAAAAGTATAAATTTAGCAACGAAATATTATTAATTGTTAAAATAACTTTAGCAATGAAATTTGAAAATTTAACACCAAATAACTAACACGATGTTTCTATTGGGATGAATTGATGATGGAAATTTTTCATCGTTATAGTCTTTAACGACTAAAATTATATGTTTTAGAGATGAATTTATTTGATACTAAAGTATTTTTGTTGTAGTGATAGTTGGATTGAAGACATGAATAAATGCAACTCAGTAATATATGGAAAACAAAAAAACAAAAAACAAACAAAATCTGTTGACTACAAAGTATTAAAGGTTGCAAATTTGCAATGCCTAGATTAAGGGAACATTGTTTGCAAAAGAAGCAAACACTTAAATGAACTTAATTTTTATAAATTTCAATAAATGAAGATATTATAAAATTATTAAAAAAAAAAAGTTGCACGATCCTTTCTCATACAAATCCACTTTGGCTCACGGACCTATGTCTGGCTCTTTCGTATCTTAATGGACTCACCAACAAAAGACATGCCTAATAAATGTTTTCTTATTCTCGAATCTATATGTATTTTTTTACTTTCTTTCTTTAAATTGAATGAGTGTGAGGTCTTACTTGAACTATCGAAATGATTATATTTGTAAGGAGTTAAAGAAAAAAATAATTGAGTCCCAAAGGCCAGGTGAGGGCTATCAAAGCTACGGATACTCATCGTAGGTACTATATGATTATAATTAGGACTTAAAACAAAAAACAATTATATATTATGTCTCTAAACAAAAATGCAGCGAAAAATTTAGACCCCTTTTATGTGAGTCTTGTAGCTTTGACAGGGAACTCCTTGGACCTCCCCAAATTACTATAATAATTGCGACAATATTTTAATCTAAGCTTTAATGCTTAATTTCTTAAGATTGTGGACAGTTGTTAACTCAATATTACATCATATCATATATATTCTTTCTCTAAGCTAAGCAAGTAATCTTGGACGTAAATGTTTGAGTTAGTGATACTTGAACCTTAAGAAATGTAAACCTATATCAAATTTGACTTTAACTTAACTTAAAATATTTTAAATTCAATACTTCTTACGTCTAATCCTGATTAAATTAAAACCATGTGAACATTAATTTTTTAATAAGTAGCGAGTCCCGTCCTTTTTAGATAAGAAATTTTATCTCCTCCTAACACGAAATAGAGTACAAACAATGCATTTTTTATCATATAAATACAAAATTACAAGAAATTAAAAGAAAATCTAATTTCATTACATATACGTCAATGATCATTTTCTACCCAAATATTCCTTTTTTAACCAAAAGAACTCGATCCAATTTCAAAATTTTTGTGACATTAATGATAGATGTGTCTCGTGCGGCTAAATTGTTAGGAACTTGTCAAAAACCTAAAATCCTCGCGAAACGCGCCTAATAAGTAAAATTCACCTCTCTCTCCTCTCTTTCGTGTGACTGTCTCTACATTATCTTTTGCTCCACTCCCAAAACAAACCCACCTCCTCTCCCTCGGTAACCAAATATTTTAATTTCCCTTCACTAACAGTAAATTAACCTCGCGGTAAAAAGAAAATACAAAAGTAATTTCTCTTACCAAGAAATCCCTCTATTCTCGCGCCAGCCTTAAACCCTAATGTCTACTTTATAATAGTTTTATGTATTTAATTGAAAGACAATGTGAATTAATAAAATAAGTGAAAAAAGACATAGAAATTGGTTGCTATTTACTTACTCCAAACACCTTGCTTTTAGCTTTCACAATCTCCTAAGCTGCCTTGCCTCAGCTTCGCTCCTATAAATTATCACCAAAGTCTTCTATTCCCTAGGCATTTTATTTGCATGTCCTCACCTTGTAGTTGTAGACATTAACCCTCAAACTCTTGATTCCCATCTCTTTTATCAAATATTAATTGCAGCCTTAATTAGGATTTAAGCGATCTTTAATTTTCTGATGAGAACATCGCCTACTTTATTAGAAAACACACATTTGCTAGCAATCATACAATATCTCATAAATGAAGCTGGACTACCCAATTTGAAATAGATTATCGAGTTGAACAATGAATGGACTTTAGTTTAAGACGAGTCTCGACTAAATTCTCGAACTAAATTATGAGCAAAGTTTGTTCCAAATAAATTTTGATAAGATCTATTTTTTTTTAATAAATAATATTATTAACGAATCACAAAATCTCACAAATTACAAACAATATAAAATAAGTAAATAGATTATGAGTTTTTCATTATTCGTTATATACTGATATTTTTGAGGATCCAACTATGTTCCATATGCTCTAACTTAAATCATCTGTCGCAGTCATTTTAAGTTGTTGGCATATTTTAAGTTTTGCGTTGTGTAATGCACCGGTACGCGAATGCGAAAGGATAAAATAAATTGAAGTACACGTGTCAACCATGCTGCAGAACATTTGAACCGTGGCCGTTGGATTAGGGATCATTGAGGGCCCATTCAGAGTGGAGACCCACTCTTTGATTGCAGTCCATTCCGATCGTGACACGTGTCAAGCAGATTATGAATGATGGTTAATGGGTGATATAAGCGGCAAGCAAGACATGCAAACAGGAAACACTGCCCTTACGGAAACGAGCCAAGCAGCTTCATTGCTTCTTCACCGGATGATAACTAATAAGGGCAACATGGGCCGTTCAAAAAATAATTAAAGAAAAGAAACAAATCACTCAACCAAAAATCTTTAAAATATTCCATGTATTTAAACACAAAGCAATGGGCAACTACACTCTCTCACTACCCTCCGAGTCTCCTTTCTTAGTAACAAACAAACAAACAAACAAAGCTGAACTAGCTCTCAAATCTCAAACACAGAGCCACCTCCGGCCACCGCCAACTCCACCGCCGCGACCACCACCATCATCACTTCCATATCATGTACAACATTTATGAAGTGCGATAAGCTGCCATATTTAGGCCACAAAGGCTGTCCAGTTTCATCATTATCTCTTGTTCAGTACTAGCTATCTAGAGGTAAAACTTCCTGGTTTGTTTTGATCTTTCTACTTAACTTTTTTGAGAAATAAAATCCTTCATTCATGGATGATTTATGACATCCCTGAGAACGTTTTTGCCTTAGTTTTGTTCTGCACATGCAAATGGGGTTCAAGTTGTTCAACTCTTAAGTGTGAAGTTTAAGCATTCTTTAAACTCACCACCACCAGCAGAAAATTTAATCTCTTCTCACATGCATGTTGTCTCCTACAGTGGACTTTCACTTTCATCATCATCACCATTACCAAGACCAGCATTTTCATCACAAGTAACCTTCATTTTTATCTTAAATTTCACCATTTGAAACCATAACCATTCCCCCATGGCTCAAATGAAAAAAACACTCTTGTTTTTCTCATTCTCATTCTTGTTAACAATGTCAAACACTTTGGTTTCTTCACTCTCTCCTGATGGAGAAGCACTTCTTTCTCTCATCTCAGCCGCTGGCCCTTCTGCTAAAGCATCATCATCATCAATACTTTCTTCATGGAACCCTTCAAGCTTGACTCCATGTTCATGGCAGGGCATTACTTGTTCTCCTCAAAACAGAGTTATTTCCCTGTCTCTCCCAAACACGTTCCTCAACCTTTCTGCTTTGCCTCCTCAGCTTTCGTCTTTGTCTTCTTTGCAACTCCTCAATCTCTCCTCAACAAATATCTCAGGCATAATCCCTCCTTCTTTTGGCCAACTCACTCATATGCGCCTCTTGGACCTTTCCTCTAACTCTCTTTCGGGTCCAATTCCTGAAGAGCTTGGCCAGCTCTCTTTGCTTCAGTTCCTTTTTTTAAATACCAATAGACTTTCAGGTAGCATTCCTCCTCAGCTTGCCAAGCTTACTTCACTTCAAGTCCTTTGTTTGCAAGACAATCTGCTCAATGGCTCAATCCCATCTCAACTGGGTTCTTTAGTATCTTTACAACAATTTAGAATTGGCGGGAATCCTTACTTAACAGGGGAGATTCCTACACAACTTGGGATGCTTACAAATCTGACCACATTTGGAGCTGCAGCCACCGGCCTTTCTGGTGTTATACCACCTACATTTGGTAACTTAATCAATCTGCAGACATTAGCTCTTTATGATACTGAGGTTTTCGGATCAATTCCACCTGAAATTGGATTGTGTTCAGAGTTGAGGAATTTGTATCTGCATATGAACAAGCTTACTGGTTCAATACCATCTGAATTGGGTAAGTTGCAAAAGCTTACTAGTTTGCTTTTATGGGGCAATACGTTGTCTGGACCAATTCCAGCTGAGCTTTCCAATTGTTCAGCACTAGTTGTGCTTGATGCCTCTGCTAATGATCTTTCTGGTGAATTACCTGGTGACTTGGGGAAGCTTGTGCTTCTTGAGCAGCTTCATTTGTCTGATAATATGCTTACCGGTTTGATTCCATGGCAGTTGAGTAATTGTTCAAGCTTAACTGCTCTTCAGCTTGACAAGAATCAATTTTCTGGTTCGATTCCATGGCAGGTTGGTAAGTTGGAATACTTGCAGAGTTTTTTCTTGTGGGGCAATTTAGTGTCTGGGGCAATACCAGCCTCTTTTAGCAATTGCACAGAACTGTACGCACTTGATCTTTCGAGGAACAAGCTTGCAGGGTCCATTCCAGAGGAGATTTTCAGTTTGAAGAAGCTGAGCAAGCTTCTGCTTTTAGGAAACTCATTATCAGGAGTTTTGCCACGAAGTGTTGCGAATTGTCAGTCATTAGTGAGATTGAGGCTTGGAGAAAACCAGCTTTCAGGGCAGATTCCGAAGGAGATAGGCCAATTGCAGAACTTGATTTTTCTGGACTTGTACATGAACCATTTCTCTGGCGGTCTTCCTTCAGAGTTCACCAATATTACAGTTCTTGAGCTACTGGATGTTCACAATAACTACATTACTGGGGAAATTCCGTCTCAGTTAGGGGAGCTTGTGAATTTAGAGCAGCTTGATCTCAGCAGAAACTGCTTGACAGGTGACATTCCTAGGAGTTTTGGAAACTTCAGTTACTTGAACAAGCTTATTCTCAACAACAATCTCTTGACAGGGTCAATTCCAAAATCCATTAAAAATTTGCAGAAACTGACTCTGCTTGATTTGAGCTACAATAGCCTATCTGGTGAAATTCCACCCGAGATTGGTGATGTAACAAGCTTGACAATCAGTTTGGACTTGAGCTCAAATGCATTTACAGGAGAGCTTCCAGAGACAATGTCTAGCTTGAAACAGTTGCAGTCACTAGATATTTCGCATAATATGCTATATGGAAGAATCAAAGTCCTTGGTTCCCTTACAAGTCTCACATCCCTGAATATCTCCTTCAATAATTTTTCAGGTCCTATTCCTGTCACAACATTCTTTGGAACTCTATCATCAAATTCATATCTACAGAACCCTCATCTTTGTCAATCTACTGATGGGTCTACTTGTTCCTCAAGTCTCATTCGGAAAAATGGTTTGAAATCTGCCAAAACTATAGCTTTGATTGCTGTTATTTTGGCTTCAGTGACCATAGCCATTCTTGCTTCATGGATTTTAGTTGCACGAAATCATAGGTACAAGGTGGAGAAAGCTTCAGGAATGTCAACTTTACCACCGGGAGCTGAAGATTTCTCTTATCCATGGACTTTCATTCCCTTTCAAAAGCTCAACTTCACCACTGACAACATCCTGGAATGCCTAAAAGATGAAAATGTGATTGGCAAAGGCTGCTCCGGGGTCGTCTACAAGGCCGAGATGCCTAATGGTGAGTTGATAGCTGTGAAAAAGCTTTGGAAAACAAAAAGAGATGAACTAGTGGACTCATTTGCAGCTGAAATTCAAATTCTTGGACACATTCGGCATAGAAACATTGTCAAGCTCCTAGGTTATTGTTCCAATAAAAGTGTTAAGCTTCTGCTTTACAACTACATCTCGAATGGCAATCTACAACAGCTGTTGCAAGGGAATAGGAACTTGGACTGGGAAATTAGGTACAAGATTGCAGTTGGATCAGCACAGGGTCTGGCTTATCTCCACCACGATTGTGTTCCAGCTATACTTCACAGAGATGTTAAGTGCAATAACATACTTCTCGATTCCAAGTATGAGGCTTACTTGGCAGATTTTGGATTGGCAAAGTTGATGAACTCTCCAAATTACCACCATGCAATGTCTAGAGTAGCCGGTTCTTATGGTTATATTGCCCCAGGCAAGTATAAATTGCAAGTCGATCTTTCTCTTCTAATTTGGATAGCTTTTCAGTTAATTGTTTTAATGAAATTATAGATGCATCCCCACAGATACCTGTGATGTTTCAAGAATTCATAATGTTCATTTTGATGATTGTGGCCTCAAGAGGTCATCTCTTAGAACTAATGGTTACTTATTTTTATTAATCTTTTTGATAAATCAATATATCGACATCTAATATAATTCTGTGCTCAATGCAGAGTATGGATACACCATGAACATAACTGAGAAGAGTGATGTATACAGTTATGGTGTGGTGTTGCTTGAGATACTAAGTGGGCGTAGTGCCGTTCAGCCCCAGATAGGCGACGGACTACATATAGTTGAGTGGGTGAAAAAGAAAATGGGAAGCTTCGAACCAGCTGTATCCATACTGGACACTAAGCTTCAAAGCTTACCAGATCAAATGGTGCAAGAAATGCTTCAAACACTAGGCATTGCAATGTTTTGTGTGAACTCTTCGCCGGCAGAACGACCAACAATGAAGGAAGTTGTTGCATTGTTAATGGAAGTGAAGAGTGCACCTGAAGAATTGGGCAAGACTTCACAACCTCTAATAAAACAGTCCTCAAATAAAAGTTGATTTCTTTATTTTTCACTTTGTGCTTCTTTTAAGGACATTAGTTATTGAGTTTCTTTCTCATCCCAAGATAAGAAAAGGAAGTGTTGTTACTGTGGGAAATTCAAGGTGGTGTCTTGGATTTTCTTGTACAGTTTTAATTAGAATCATCAATGTACTCGACTTGCTTCATGTTTTATTTTGTGTTTTTGCCTTGTTTTGCTTATTTACCTTTTCCCTTGTGCAACTTCTCCAGCATTTCTTGCTGCCCTTTCTCATTTGCTCGATATTTGCCTTACGGTGTTTTGTAGATTAGAAATTCAGAATTATGCCACAGAAATTTAATTTCTTTTCTTGTAATAGCACTTCCAAAATTTCCCATGATTTATGCCAGAATTTTTGAGTTGAATACGATCTGAGTGATTGTTGAATGACTTAAACCTTCCGGGTAACGTAGTTGCACTAACACAGCGTCTGGGTCAGGATCCCGTTTTCAATCCCTGAGTTTCAGGTCGGTTTCATCAGATCCACATCTATTTCAGTCTTTAAGCAAATGCATGCAAGCAAGCTACTCAAAACTTTGACTAAGCACGGGGTTTACTCGTGGCCTGGGGCTCAGCTAATACTGTAAAAGGAAAAGATGAAAAAGCAACAAAATCCCACAAAAAAAAAAACATATTTTCAACTGGGGCCAAAGCTGCATAGTAAAAGCAGACAGGCAAGAAACAGGCCATTCCTTCCCCCATTCTCCCATATGCATAAATAGATAATACGTTTGTCTCCCCCACTTCTCAAAATTCTTCTTAAATCTTAACTTTGGTCCACAACCCCTTTAGGGTTCTCCTGCAAAAGTTATGTCCAGACAGAAGAGCTATTAAGATAATGATCAACAATTCATTACTTCAAGACACTGCATCCTCTTCTTTTTTTAAATAACATATAACTATAAATCTAATTCCTTCCGGACGTTTGAATACTGAACCTCTTTTATCATTCAGTATAAGCCAAAATCCTCTATAATCCCGATATGCACGAAATTTGAACCATAAACCGAGTGTACTCTAAAAAAATATCTTACCAGTTGAACCACCAGGCACCCAATTCCCACTTCCATTTCTATTCCTTTATTTTTTTAATTATAAAAGGAAAAGGGAATAGAGTCCAACCCAGTGTGCGGGTGCAGTGTCTCAAACTGACAGTTGCACGACGCCATAAAAAGAAAATCAAAGAAGTCAAGAACTATGATTAGGATTCTCTTTTTGTAGTTTTGATAGTCAGAGAAACATGCGGGGACAAACGAAAAGAGAAAACTGAACCCTTGTTGAAGACATTTAAGTTTGTTCAGTTGTTTTGTTGCCTCCTCAAATAGTATTTTCCTACCGAATAGTTTCAAAGGAAATAAGGAATAAAGGCAGACATGGCATGATCAGTGATCACCACACGAACCACCATTGCTTGCCTTTGTCAACAAAAAAAAAATCACCCTCTTATTCCCATTTTGGCAATATAAAAGGAAAAGAATGTAACAAGGATTAATGCCACTCTGTTTATTTTTTATTTTTTGGAAAAAGGTACCATTTTGTAAAAGTTGCAGAAATTGCATACATTCTCAAAGCTTGATGATTATTAACTAAATGATCAAAAGTAGAAACAGAACTTCAATGATGCCAAAAATGAACCAAAGAGGGGTGTGGGAGTGGACGGGGTGGAAAAGCTGAAATGGGAAAGCAAAAGAAGAGGAGGCAAATGAATAAAAATGAAAACCTAAGCCCTATATTTGATTTGGTTCAATGGCCGAGCATCTATATTTTATTTCTTGTCCCTTAAGGCCATAGCAAAACATTTTCTCAATGTTCCCCTCATGGCCTTACCTTATTTGAGATCTTATCTCTTTCAAGAACAATGCAAGCTTTTCTTCCCATGTTCAGCAATTCTCAGTTTTCCTCCCACAATCACGATGCAAATTATGGTTCTTGTTAAACTACCATGTTACTGAAACACCATTGTGCATTGCCACTGGTGTCTTTGTCCAAATTCTTCGTGATATCGAATGATGATGATACGGTCCAAAAATCTAAATGCTGATTTCTTTTCATGTTCATGCATCTTTTTGACTTTCACTTCCAATGGATTTAAAACATTGCCATGTTGTCAAAACACCCACTAAATATGGCTATTTTGTACAACATCCTTCATCTTCTTCACCCATCTGTCCATTATTTTCTCGGCATGACAACATAGCATATTGGAAAAAAAGATTCAATTTTAAATATAAAAGAAAAAAAGAAAAAGAAAAGTTCCTAATTCACACCAGTAGTTGGCAGGCTAATCGGCTTAATGTTAACAAGATTCTAGTGGCTTTCTATACTATGTCATATTGGCAGTCAGATAACCAACGAATGTGCATCTGATTGAATGAGTAGACGAGACAAAAATCGTACATATTTGAAAAGAAGCTGCACATTGGAGAGCTAATTTGCTCCAACTCATTTGAAATGCATATAAAATATTGAACTTCAAAGTCCCGCCCTAAATCAAAATTAAGAGGGTTTTTGGGTCTGTAGAACTTAAGCTCAGTTTCATTAATTCATATAACAGGTTTTCAGATTTTGAAATGCATGTTCTGGTTCCACTTTCCAGGTTGCTTCTCCGGCCATCAACAGATAGCTAAGAATATGCAGCATGATGTTATCATTCATATCATGGTGACTTTAATAAATCAGAGTTCCCAAACATCTTCCAATATAAACAGTTCAGATAAGACATACTCTGTTGCAGTTGTAGATATATGCTTCGGATTGATTTAAGCATTGTTTAAAATACAGGGCTAGAATTAACTCCACTACTTCAGATTACAAAGCACAGAAAAAGCATATTGTATGTGATTTTTTTCCAATCCCTTTTACAAATATGGAAGAGAATCATTATTAACTCATAGTAGTATGAAAGACAAGAATAGGTTAAATTTGTGGAAAAGTATTGCCAAATTATGTTTTGAGCAATGGCCTTTACACAAATCAGAGTCCGGTGCTAATATATAACAAAGCCACTAACATACTTACCTGCTCTACCCACCAGATCACTGAAAAATATAAAATGACATTACTTCATGCTGATTTTACTCCTCTGAGGAAAGGACCAAGTTCCTTAGACTTCTGAAAAACGGAAGCCACATGTTACATATGGCTGCTTACATAGTGTTCTGATTTGCATACGATGTTACGGTGCAGGTTGGCATGATTGTGAAAACTTCTGTCTGAGTTGGACAAACGGTTAAAATTTTTGAGTCATGTTTACAGCACAAATGAAAACTCATTCCGAGGATTCCATGATAGAATTGATAGAATTGTTTTGCAGCAAAGAGAAATTATTGTACCAAATCGTTGAGAAGGCACTAAACTTAAATTGATATTAAACACTCGGAATCCAAGCAATAGATGTGTGATGTAAATGCCCTAACCCTTCAGACCATGTACTTGCAATGGATTTGAGAAAGCAGGTAGCTGCTTTGCTTAGCATAAAATCATAAAAAATTGAGGTCATCCATATTTAGTTTATTCTAATCTAATCACACATATAAACCCAGGAGCAAAAATGTAGTTAAGGGAACGTTTGTCTTGACTTTTAATCAACAAATGACTATAAAAAAATAAAAATAAAATAAAACAACAAATGTTGTGGAATGAAATCACCATATATGTTGAGTATCATTGGGTAGTAAACAAAGTACCAAAACACTTTGGGTACCATACTTTCACTTTCAAAAATTTATTCAAAGCAAGGCAGTTACAAATAGCAGTCCGAGCAATGCATTAATATCAAGGTCCTAAGACATCAAGCAGTTCCGAATTCTCATAGCTCATTATTCAAGATCATCCGCAATTCACTACGGTAAATTGTACCAATAATGCTTTTTAATGAATGAGAAAACTATTGAAGATCCGATTTTTACCGTCACTCAGTCATCCAACTGCTTAAGCTCAGCCTTTAACTGCTCAATCTTGAGTCCCATAGACCTCTGTAAAGCTTCTTTTTCACTCTCCTTTAGCTTACTCAATAGCCCATTAAACAAGTCCAAAACTTCCTTCACCGCAGCTCTAGCACACTCAGCTTCTTCATCAAAGTACACAGTCTCCTTTGACTCCATTGCCATCTCTATCTCCTCCCTCGCCTCTGCAAATTTGAGGTTTATCATGTCCACTTCCCCGTTGTAGTCAAACTCTGTCCTTGACTGAGCTCCCGACTCACTGGAGTAGCAACTTCTTGGGCTTTGAGGAGACTTTGCGAGTTGGGTTAACGGCTTCGAGTGTGGAAACGAATGCGGTGCTGAGAATGGGACAGAGTCGGCACCGAGTTGAGTTGAGTTAGAGTTAGGGATAAGGACCGAGTTGAAGGCAAGTTGTTGAGTGATTGAATTGAGGGAAAATGGAGATGTGGGTTTTGGATAAGATCGAAAAGGGTTCTTCAAAAGTAATTTTAAGAGTGAAATTTGGGCGCATTTATTCATATTTGGGTGTTAGGGTTTTTTTACTCAGGAAGGACACTGAGCGGAGATGACAAAAGAGGAAAGGAACCAAAGCCTTGCGGCCCTTGCCTCGGCTTGGAGTTGAAAACTTGAAATTTATGACTTGTCTACGACAGCCTCGTTTAACAAATGATTAACGTACGACATGTCTTTCAACAAACACTTTTCTGTCGACTTTAGACTTATCCTATAGCGGGCAAAGTTTAGCTGTATCTTACAGCTGAAAATTTTTAAATCCGAGATAAAAATTATTAAAGATATCAATAAGTTTTTAAATTTTATTTTAAATCTTAAACTGCAGCTAAGCAATAATATTGTTAGAACTTCAACTTTTTTTATATTTATAGTAAATTTAGTATCATATTACTTAATTTTTATTTTATTTTATTTAATTAAATCTCTAATTTGTTTGATCTTATATCTATTGAGTTTTTAATTCATTATATTAATGATCTCTTAATTTAATATATTATAACCTTCAATTTTGAAGTTCTTTTATTATTTATTTAACTTTATTAAATTCTTTACTCACTTAATCTTTTAACTTTTTAATTTATTATATTTTTTTTATTGAAATTATTTATTTTTAATATTTTATTTACCCTTTCTATATCATTTATAGATATATTTGGGTTTCCTAATTTATTTAATAAATTTAGTGACATTTAATTTAATTGATTATTTCTCTACGTGTCTGAATTATTGATCAAATCAAATGGTTGAAATCTTCTATAAAAAATCTTTTTTTCCTATAGCTAGAAGGTGGCAACTTATTGATTTCTATGTTTTATAAAATTATTGGAGGTATGGGTAATTTATTCATTGTACCATGTTTCTAATAATTCATTAAATTCATAAGATATTTTATCACATGTAATATCTCTTATAATTCAGATACTAAATTTAGATTACAAAATCTATGTGACAACATTGATGATATATGTATTAGGGTGGAAAAATAGATTGAATATGTGTGTGTATTAGAAGAAAAATTTAGTCTATGTCTCAAGAGAGACAAGAAATTATAAACGAAGGTGTAAAAATATATTCAAAATTTATAGATCTTTATAAAAATATAGTAAAAGCTTTATAAAATTTTAAAAATAAATATAAAAAAGATGGACAATAAAATTATTTAGTTATAAAAAATCAATAAGGACTTATTTAAAAAAAAATAAGTTAATATGTAATTAAAAATGTAATTTTCTATACATTATTATTACACCTATACTCCATTTTATGTTAAAATTATTTTCATTCATTAAATTTAAGAAATATCAAAATCAATGATGTATATCTATTTAATGTTTGTTACATTATTTGTAAGATAAGCTTTGTCCCTAGAGTGAGAGCGATACGACCGGCCGTGACCTTGTAACCGTTGAGTGAACGTTAAAATGTTGACAGCACCAGTTTTCTCTTGATTGTTCGATTTGCTACGTTGAACTGCTTTAAATCGGTTCTCAACTCTTTATAAATGCAGAATAAAAAAATCAGATTAAGAGATCTCCAAAGTGACTGAGAGCTTCCATTGGCTTCAACGTTTTTCTTAAACCTGCCTATTGTTTAAAAGTTAAATCTGCATATAAAACTTGTGGGTATCTGATTCAAGTTAAAAGGATGATGAAAAATGTCGCAATTTTATATCTTATTTTTTTACATCAGGAGAGGATTCGACTAAAATTAGACCAATCTGCAAGGGGGTGACAAAATTTGGCTATCTATTCAGAATAATCAAAGTCAAAATTATTATAAACCCTCAAAAAAAAAATCGAAGTTAAAATTTCTTGCAACTGTTCTATTGTTTGCTTCCTCGAGAAAGAAACTAGTTTTGGAATAGGTCCAACTGTCCTCAGAACCAGGGTTTAACCAAATCATCAAAGAGAAATGCCCCAAGTCAAAAACTTTCAAACTAAATTTGTATTCGCACTAACAAATCCATCAAACTCAACAAATCCATTTGTCACGCTTTATATGAACTCCGTAGTCGACCTCTCAATGTCCCACACTCACACAAACCAACAGACCATCACCAAGATCAGAGTTCTCCATGGCTCGCCTGCTTCACTTCTCGCAGCCACCACCCAGCACTTCTCAGACAGCCCTAGCTGCTGTGTCGCTTCTCCTGTTCGTCTTTGCATTGTTCGCATGTGCTTCTCATTCGCGGAAGTCACGTCGTTGGCGAGCTTGCTATGAGTTCCTGGAACTAGAGGATGAACCTGTTATAGAGCTTAACAATGAAGTTATGCTGCAAAGTCCCACTCAATTCCAGGAATATCAACTCAGGGATGATGATCAAAGCGGGTTTAGTGGTGAACAACAGGGAGTTCCAATTTGGCAGAAGAACATACTCATGGGTGGAAAGTGTCAGTTGCCAGATTTTTCTGGTGTCATAATATACGACTCAGAGGGAAATGCAGTTACTCCTGCCAAGCCACAGCTCCCTTTACTCACCTGGAAGTAAGAAGAGAATAAATTGTCAACCAAAATTACAGATTCTGCTCTGGTGTTCAAAGTTCCTTACCAGGAACACTTGACCAAGCAGAGTTAAAGTTCTCACAGCAACTACTGTAACTACACGAGTCTTAGTTCCGTTTAACTTTTACTTTCTTTGTTGAAATGAATGTAAAATCGGTGCTTTTAGATCAAGAATGATCCTCTCTCCATATACTCAAGTTTAATGCATTTGACTACACACAGATTGCATAGTTAAAAAGAAGCATGGGAGAATGTCAACAGAAACTCGAGACTCTATTTCCATGATGATGGTAAAATACAGAAAACTATATCGAAACAACAAAAAGATTTTCATATGCAAAACTTTAAAATTAAAAGGAGGAAAAATGGACAATGTATACTTGATTCAAAATATTACAATCAACTGGGCCTCAATGATGCTTTCTTGTCAGAATATGAAGCCCTTCCCCTAAAGCCAACAACACTTAGTTTTGAAGCTCCAGACTTCCCAGCACCCATCTTCCCGCCTGAAGATGCTTTTCTGGAGCTGCTTGCAGGGGAGGATTTCCTGCTTCCGGTGAAGGCCTTCACTGGCTTTGATATCTTAACTGCTGCCTTGGAAGATTTTGCTGGAGTGGATGCTTTTCCAGATTTCGTTACCGAAGTTTTTTTTCCTGAGGTCTGGGATGATTTCTCCAATGCAGCTTTAGTCTTGTTTTTCTGGCGCGATACTTTCATCAATTTAGCAGCAGTCTTTCCCTTCTGCTCAGTTATTCTAGTCCTGGCAACGTCTCTTCGGACATTATCTTTAGTGAGAGCATCCAAGCTCTCATTCTTCCTCATTGCCTCATCAATACGATCAGCTAACAACACATCCTTTTTAGCCACCAGACTAGTCACTTTCCCTGAGAAGATAACAGGATAATATGATATAACTGAGGAATTTAGCTCCACAGTTCCAGATGTTAGAAAAAATGCACAGAATTTCAAAATTACTTGACAAGAGAATAGTCACTGAGCAGCTAATCAGAGGCAAATAATGGGTTTATCATGCAAATTCTGGGCAGGATAGACAATGCAAACCCAAGTAGTTCCAATGGGACACCACTGATTCACAAAGGAGGGACTGAAACATTCAGATAGATATTTTTTTCTGGTTACAGTGCACATTGATCTTTAAACAGTATCACCAATTTACAGCTATGTTGCAATGGGTGAAAAGAAACTTTTAGGATTCTTGTAACACATAAAACAGAAACTGCATCCAGTATATTTCGCATGCAATATATTGTTCCCTTTTCGTTTGTATTTGGTAGATTAGTTGATGAAAATCACTTAAAATTTCCAAGGCATTTGGCCAGCCAGAGCCGAGTACTATCCTTCATGTCTCATTCCAAGTACTGCAACTTTCAGTTATCATAAGAAAAGAACCTAAATAGATAAGAATTGATTGTGTACCTTTTGCACCCATGCGAGCAGTTCTCCCCGTGCGATGCAAGTAATCGATCTAAAAAGGCAAGTAAAAAGTAGGATTTAAACTTTAAACATTAAAAGAAGCAGAAATATCAGTGGGAAAGGGGCAAAAATATTGGACACTCAACAAATTGACAACAGATATACTTACCGAATTCAAGGGGAAATCAAACATGATAACATGATCTACATCCAAGTCAAGTCCTCTGGCAGCCAAGTCTGTGCAGACCAATGTGGGACAATCTCCATCTTCATTCTTAAATTTGTTGAGATTTTCAACCCTGGGTTTAGAAGGAAAACAGTTGGCTCTTGTACAGGTATTATAAAAGAAGATTGTATATCGTATCATCTCACCTCTCTTCTGCCGGCACCTCACCGTGGTAATTAACAGTAGAAATCTGATTCTCATTAAGGAAGTGATCAACAGCACGACTAGAATTTAATGTGTTACAAAAAACCATCACCTTGTTTCCCTTAGACAAGCTTGGCTCAAGAACCTGCTCTCACAAAATTCTAATGTTACAACTACCAATATTATCTAGTTCAAACAAATAGCCATGACTGTTAAATTGAAATACGAACAAACCACAAAGGTAGACCTGTAGCAATGCTTCCAGCTTGTTTTCAGAACCTGAAAGTTTGATGAAATCATGTCGAGCAGAAGCAATCTTTTTATGCAGTGTTGATGTTCGTAAATGTGCTATTCCTTGAAATTCCTCATCCACCAGCTTCTGCACCGCCTGAAGAAACTCAAGAATGCCAGTTATACAAGTAGTTTAAACTAAACCTTTATCAACAAATAAGAAAGTTCATTCATCCCCATTGACATTGAGATTTCTGTAAACTACCATGCTGTAGAAGCACCCAAAACATATTGGACTCATTTAGAAGCTATGTAAAAAGAAAAAAGTTACAATTCTAGAAAGTTCTGCGCACAACCCCATAAAACACATCCAGCAGTTCAGTAAGACACAAGGGCAAGAGACAGATACCTTTGACATTGTTGCGCTGACCAATACAGTCTGGAATCCCTGGTCATTGCGTTTTGATGCACGATTCTTTAATGGAGCAAGGAATTTATGTATGTCAGGACCAAATCCACGATCAAACATTGTGTCTGCTTCATCCAACACCTACTAAAAAAATGATTAAAACCAGGAACTGCAGCCAAACCAAGGCAATAATACTTATAATAGCACAATAAATCACATGGTCCTTGAAAAAGACTCAACTCTCAAGGCAGGACACCAGAAGTACTCACCAAGTATTTGATGTCACCATAAACCATGTTTCCATCCTCAATATGTTGAAGAATTCTACCAGGGGTCCCAACTACCATGTCAATTGGGTTATTTAATGAATCTTCCTGGGGTCTCAATCGGCCACCACCACTGACCATGGTAGATCTGAATCGTGCATGATGGCTAATGGATTTTGCTACACGAAAAACCTGCAAAACCCATTTTTAACATTTTTAATTGCATCAATTTCACTGTGATTGAGTTAGCTCCAATTTTAAATAACTATATAAAAACCTGCTCAGACAACTCCCTAGTGGGGCATAACACAACAGCACGTGGACGTCTGGGCTTCATTAGCATACCTAGCATTGCTTCATCATGTCTCAGCAACTGCAAATTCAAATATTAAGAAAGAGTGTCTTTAATTCTACTGTAAAACTTCTGATTCTGGCATAAACAGCATGTAATCGTATTCCAGATATCAGCAAAACCACAAGCAAAGGAGAAACAGGCAACCTTGAAAATCCAACTCAACGAATAAGATACATTTTGATGAATTTACGTATCCCAAACTGGAAGGATGGGGTTTCTGAAAAGACACACATGAAGCAAGCAGTACAGCGTGTCACAGATACTCAAAAAAAGTCAAAAGTTATATAAATCAAGCAAAAAAAAAAACAAAAAAAATTGACAATAGAGTGCATTCATATAGAAGCTAACAGGAGACTCAAAACCTATAAAAAAACATCATGCTGGACTCATACCTCAATCTAACCTGGAGAGAAACAATGGCAAAATGAGTGCCCCAAATAACACACAAATGAACCAAATCCAATTCCTTTTAGTCGACCCACAAAGCAAAATGCAATCAAAACCCAAAATTACTCAAATGACACTAAATGTGATAAAAAACCAAAGTTGCTCAAATAACACACAAATGAATAAAAATGAATGTTTTGTAGCAGACCAAAAGTCAAAACTTGAGCCAAAATTCACAAAGCCAACCAAACAAACAATAAGACAGAAACAAGAATTTACCTGAACAAGAGGCAACATATAAGCTAAGGTCTTGCCAGAGCCAGTATGAGAACCCAAAACAACACTTTTGCCATCCAAAACAGCAGGAATCCCAATACACTGAATCTCAGTAGGAACTTCAATACCCATTTCTCTCACAGCCCCCATAATCTCCTCACTCAATCCCAACTCTTCAAAACTTCCCACACTCACGACCCCCTTCTTCTTCTTCTTCTTCTCATCAAAGTCCTCACCTTTACCTTCCCTTGCAACAGAAGTCACTGATTCTTGTGCTTTTGATTGCGGGGTAGTTTTGCTCGGGCCCTTAAGATGCCTAGCCCTCAGCCTATCAAGAAGAATCGAGTGCCTGACTTGTTCTGGACTTTCTGGTGGCTCAATGGTTGTGGTGGGTGCTGAAGTACTACAAAAGGGTCTAAACCCCGAACAAACCCTAAAGCTGGGATTTTTAGGGAATTTGAGAAATGGGTGGTAGCGTTTGGCTGATGATAGCAAAGAGAATGAGAGGATTGTTCTTGTTATTGTTAACGCCATGGCATTTTGCATTTCTGCAGACAGCAGTTTGGCCTTATTTTTTGAGTTGTGTGATCCAGGGTTTTAGCTCAGTTGAGGTTTCTTTTGGTTATCCTTTAATTCATGAATTATTGAATTATCTGTTTCGTTTGAGCAATTGCGTGGGAGATGTCCCATTTCTCTCAAAATACTTAAAATATACCTTAAAACATTAAAATGTTTAATTTTACACATATATATTTAAAAAAATTAATAAAAATAACTCTAATAAAATCATAACAAACCTGAACTGATTCTCTAAATTATAAAATCAATTCTCTAAATTACAAAATCAAGTTTACTCGACTTATTTAAAAAATTATTCGATTTAATATTCAACTCATTGAATATACTTATTTGATTTCTTACTTTACTAAATACTCGATTTACTTAATTCTTTTTCTTCACTTCTTACTCGACTAAATACTTAATTTACTCAACTTTGTACTCGACCTTTTTAAAAAATAATATAATTATTACTTGACTTGTTAAAAAAACTTACTCAACTTAATATTCGACTCATTTAATATATTTACTTAACTTTTTATTCGACCAGATACTCGACTTGCTCATATCTTTTACTTCTTATTTAATGAAATTTTTGACTTATTACTCGACTTATTCGAAAAACTTACTTGACTTAATACTTAACTTATTTAATATTATTATTTAACTTCTTACTTGATCAAATACTTAACTTACTCATATCCTTCACTTCTCACTCAATTAAATTTTTAACTTACCTTACTTTGTATTCGACTTCTTCCTAAACTATATATGCAATATTGGACCAAAACAATGTGAAGGGTATTTTTTTCTACCTTCATGAGACATAGCGTATGTAATAGGGTATAAATTTAATATTTAAGAATAAATAAAATATATTTAAATAAAATTTATTTTATTTATTTATAAATTTATTTGGGTATGTTGTTCGCTTGATGGACTGCGACTGCGACACTGAGTTGGGCTGGAAATATGGAATAGCATTATGGTAGCTGCTCGATAATCTGTCACCAGGGGACTTAATTGTTCAATCAATGAAACTCACAGTTTATTCTAATTTTACCAAAACATCAAGGATGTCAATGTAAATTGTCCATTTTCTAAAATTTCCAACTGCAGGTCGGTTTGGTTTCATCAGCCGAGTCCCTGTAATTGATACATGTGGAACGGTCAACACTTTTTTATTTTTTTTATTTTTATAATCGTCAAACAAAGACTATGCAAAACTTGCCACAAGTTTAACATTTCATATCAAAACTTTTATGTACATTATCACATTTGTTTTAGCAACCCTTCATCCCTCCAAACCCAACTCAGAAACCCAAAAGTGTTGGAGTGATCAAGCTGCTAGTTACTGCCCAGCCAAATGAAATAGTTAAACCTATCTAACAAATAGAGAAATGAACCAAGCTGAACTGCAATCTCAAGATCGTAGTGCTGATAAATGAAGGGAATCCATAGCCTCGACTACTTTTTTCTTCAGGGCATCTTGAGATTCAATGAGATCGAATACCTCTGCTTGGTCCATCTCGAGCAACATTGCAGTCACTTTTCCAGCATTATCATGCTCAAGACGCTCCATAAGGGAAGATAGCTGTTCACCCAGCATCTGGAATTGTCAAAAAGTAACAATAAACATGCAGTTTCACTAGATAATATAAGTTCAGAATTCTATGAGGAATAGAAAAATTACAGGGCAATCTCTAGGTTACAACATTCCTTGGAACTTACATCCAACAAAAATAATGCAAAAAAGAGTAACATCTAAGTAGGCCATGTGGGGCTGATGTCTTATTTTTTACTTGTTTTTCGTGGCATGAGTCAACATATCAAAACTCTCCAGAGATTTAATGCATGTTTTTACCTCGGCAATTGTGGCTGTAACCAAAATGGTTTGAAATCCTTGGCTATTAGACTTCAGTGCACTATCTTTTAATGGGTTCAAAATTTTGCTAATTTCAGGACCAAACCCACGATCAAACAAGGCGTCTGCTTCATCCAAAACCTATCAATAAATAATTGTCAACAATAAAGATAAAGGGAGTTTTCCACAAGAACACAGCATTTGCAATTCTCAAAATTAAAGAAAAACTCAAGGTATCTGTGAAAAAATGACAGCATGGAAAGAAAAGGAAATGACCTTCTGTATTTTTAGAGAAACAAACTAGCATGACAGCCTACTCACCACATATCGGATGTCATCACAAGAAACATTTCCGTCCTCTATGTGTTGAAGTACCTCACTTGGGGTTGCAATCAGCATGCCAATAGGGGCATTTGACACATCTTCTAGGGGTTTTGTTCTGTCACTACCATTTTCCATTGAAGAGTCCAATCGTGCACATTGGCTGATAAACTTTGCCATGTGGAAACCCTTGCAAAGTCCATCAAAAGATGATTTTCAGAAGTAAGCACACCCTGGTCTATATAAAATATAGATTCTCTAGAAAGTAAAAGAATAGAGAAGAGTGCAAGGTACCTGGTCAGCAGATTCCCCTGTGGTACATAACACGACGGCTCGAGGATGCATAGGCTTCACAGGAAGCAATGCCTCATCTCTTCTCAGCATCTGCATAACAGGAACCAACTGTAAATGATGGTCTTCATTTAATTGAGCATACAACTATTAACAACTCGTCAAAATAACCAATCCTATATTCCAATCAAGATCAGGACCAATGACAAATATAAATCATTTTACAGCTTCAAGAAAATAGAAAAAGATATTTAAAGAAAAATTAATGTATTGATTTACCATGAAATTTGAAGAGAAATCAATCATTAAGAATTACAGAAAATCAAAATGTGGGTAGCCAGCAGGCAGCAGCAGAACATTACAGTTTTGGCAGGATCTCATAATTTAACACCCATAATTATGGCTACTAAAATCAAAAGTTTGTTAATACAAAAAGTCACGGCACCTCAAGTATATCCCGCGAGACTTACATTGAAAATTAAGAACCAACAAAAAATTTGAAAATACCTGAACAAGAGGCAGTAAGTAAGCCAAAGTCCTACCAGAGCCAGACCCAGAGCTCAAAACAACAGACTTGCCATTCAATACAGCCGGAATCCCAACACACTGAATCTCGCTTGGAACAAAAAGACCCATTTTCCCAGCAGCCTTTATCATCTCCTCCTTCAACCCCAGCTCTTGAAAACTTGACACGACTTCTGTATTAGACCCACCACTTTTCTCTCTCTCAGAAGCAAAGTTTGATAACTGTCGCCGTTCTGGCTGTGGTGGTGAACGCTTGTTTTCTGGGTTATTGGTTTTAGCAGAGCCTTTAAGCTTTCTGAGCTTGAAGTTTTCAAGAATGAAAGAGTCCCTTTTGGGTTTTGATGGAACTTGCTGTAGTGTTTCTTCGGTTGGGGTGGTGCTTTTGGTGGAGAGGGGCCTGATTACTGGAGAAGAGTTTGTTCGTTTTGCCGAATAAAGGAATTTTGATAGATTGACAAGTGATTTGCCTGACTTTTTCATTTTTTTCCTTTTTAATTTTTCTGCTTATGTTTGCTCTGTCTGTTCTTCGGCGCCTTCCAAGTGTTTGATGAATTGTTCTACGGTGGCGGGAGACAGAGGCCAGAGATATCATACGCGGCTTTCATGACCGTTGTTGGATAAAAATAACGAAATTAATTATAACCCCCCCCAAACAACACACATATATATGAAATTCTATATATGCTACCCAAGAGGGGGTGAATTGAATTTTAACAACTAAGTCAATAAAATTACATAATATTAAAACTAATGTCTTAATTAAGATTAAAAGCAATAAATTCAACAATGCTCAAAATTAAAAAGGATAAGGAAAGAGAAATCAAACACTTGATTTTTACGTGGTTCGGCCAACCGTACCTATGTCCACGCCTCCAAATTTACCGGGCTTGAGGATTCCACTATGCAAGCCTCCAAGGCTTCAAACACTTACACTTGACCTCCAAGGTGTCAATGGACCTTTACAATAAGAGATTAAACACAATCTCTCAACCCAAGTGTTTTCTAACATTTACAATCACTCAATGATAGAGATTTAATAACAAATAATCTCTCACACACTCCAAATAATTACAATTGAAATTTTAATGTGTGAGGGAATGAAACGAAACACAATTGAAGCTCAAAGAAGATTGTTTCTCAGTAGGAAGCTCAAATATCAAATGTTGGATCACTTCTGTTTGAATTTAATTGAGCCTTCTTATAGTTGGAGCTGAAAACTAGCCGTTATTGACTTTCTGAGAATAATCGGATTGCCGTTTGTCTCTATCGGTTAGCCGTTTTGACTTTTCAACTAGCTGTTATCCTTTAGTTTCAAATAAACGGTTTACCGTTTAAAATTATCGGATCACCGTTTACTTCCAGTAACCTGCAAAACAAATTTCAGCTCTCCGTTTTTGCTAAACGGTTCAAGAGTAGAAAACTATCCCTTTACTGGAACTTATCGGTTAACCGTTATCCATAAACGGTGTGCCGTTAATTTCCAGAACATGTGACACATTTAGCTTACCGTTTGTGCTATACTTGTTCACCACCGTAAACTATAGGTTCATCGTTTTCCAATAAACGGTTTACCATTAACTTTCAGTTTCATCATTTTTGAACTTTAAACATGTGTGTTACTTTAGAAAGTTCCTTTTAATAGCCCCAACATTTTAATCATGAACATATAATTTTTGTTATCATCAAAATCATTATTATAAGATTAACAATATATATTTTCTTCCTAAAGGTAAGAATATAATTTTTACCCCTCTTATCATTTTAAAAAATCGAACCTGAATTTAAAAGAACGACAGAATCACTACTAACCAACTTGATTATGCCCTTAAAGACTATAACCGACATATATTTTCATTAATTTTATTAAAGTAGATAATCCTATTTATTTCTTCAGATTTCATCTTTAATTTTTTTGAAAACAAAAAAAGAAGAAAAAAAATACACAAACACTAGGAGGTTTTGTTCCAAGCAACAGCCAGACCTCAACATTATAAAAAATCGGCAATTTGACTCTCATTGTTTCATAAATTTGTTAGCTATTGTTTCTATTTAAAATTCATGAACAACATGGCCTTGATGTTCATATGCAAACACAGTCCAGGAAACACTGCAAGTGTTGGATTGAGATATTATATCTTAAAAATAATAATTTTTATGAAAATAATTATAATTATAAATAAAAATTAATAGTACTTATTAGATATAATTTTTAAATAATAATTTTAATAAAATTATTAAAAATATAATAAATTTTAATTATATAAGTAAAAAATTATATTAATATAACTTTTAAATTACAATAGTTAGTACTTATCAAATACTTTAATACTATAATTTTTAAGATACAACTATCCAACCTCAATTTCATACAGGAACTTAGTTGAAGCTTGACTTTTTACCGTGTATGACAGATGGCTACAGGCACATAGCCACATGTTTCTGCAGGTAAAATTGCTGGTGATAACCAGTCAGAATGGCTCCTCTGCCGAAAATGAGCTTTAAACATTCTAATTATAACACCAATAACAATTTATCAAGCAAATGACAGAAACCATTCATCTTATCAGAAGAGCCTATTAGAACGGCATTTATCATCAACTACCAAATGCCAAGAATCTATAAAAGTTGCAAAGACTATTTCTGTAGAATAAGTTTTTTGACGGCCCTGTCCAAGAGCTAGTGACTGATAAAATTATTTGTAGCATTCAGGCTTCAATACCCCGACATAAGGCAGGTTCCTATATAGTTCAGCGAAGTCCATTCCATAGCCCACAACAAAATAGTCTGGACACTGCAAAAACAGAAAACAAACTGAGTCATATTTAAATCCAAAATAATGTCAGTCACCAGTCATGATCATGAATTACAATAATAAATGAGATTATAATGATAGTAATTGTTATGAAGATAAAACAATATGCCACTGCTGCCAAAAAAAAGTATGATAAAGAAAGGAACCCTAAAACTGTATTAGCTAGCTTAGTAAGCATCCGATAGATTTTGAGGACCAACATCTCAAGTATAATGATTAGTTTAGGAGTTGAAAAGCACCACAATTCATATCGAGGATTTTCATCTAGAAAAGCATTTAGGATATTCATCTTAAATGCTAGCAGTGCGGCAAAATGCTGTTGGCAGGATCTTAATAATCTCATGTATTTCTGATCATTGTGAATACTGAATAAACATCTATTTGCAGTCAAGTTGGGAGGAAAAACCTCTAATTCCGTGATGTTTTGGACATGTATTAGCACATTATTGACTAGCATATGTAACATGTTCAAATTGTCTATTAAAATAATACCACATGAGTGTTGATGGAGGTTACCAAATGACAGACTTGTCTCAACATATGCACAAGCGCAAGCATCTCATGAAAACACAACACATGCTCATGTAGACAATTGCACACACATCTTACCTCAAATCCCCGATAGAACTTTCCTTCACCCACTAGCTCCACCTGAATCTTTCTTCTTGCTGGTTTGTCCAGGAAAGTGCAGACTGAGACAGAAGATGCTCCTTTGGATACCAAGTTTGCAATAAGAGATGATAGTGTGGTTCCTGTATCTACAATGTCCTCGACCTGAGAACAAAGCACGACTATGAAAATGTCCAAAATATCATATAAAACCCGGGATGTGATAAAAAGTGTTTAAAAAGAAATGCGGAAAGAAGTACAAGCAAAGGATTGTATGCATCTGTTATCATACTGGAGATCAAATAATCCAAAGAACCCTTTTTCAAGAAAGTAATTAAAGTACCCATATTGTACCATGTTTTGTATAAAACATGAGAAACTAAAATCTCAGCAATCTAATATCAAAAAGTCTCTAAAGAATGTGCCTCAGAACTCACAAGTCACAGCTTTAATTACAGTCTGGCCAAGTGTTCAACTTAATGTTAATTTGGTCGGATCAGGATTCTCTAACGATCCAATTTTGCACGATACAAAAGTTCAAGTGATGTTTGGTAGTAAAAAAAAAAATGTAAAGAAATTAAATCTTACACATACACCATCACCGATCAAGATTTTCTGTGCTGAACCAAGTTTTTACTGTGTATTGAACAAATGGTCAGAAGTATTTTAAATTTCTACTTTTTTTATTTTTATTGCCTAACAACTATTGATTTAGTACTTGGCAAAAACTCATTTCAGCACTGAATTCTAATTCGCTAAAACACATGATAGAGGATCTTTAAAAGCTCAGATCCTAATCCAATTTGGTCACCGCGTCAGTTGACCACCATTTATGAAGAGTACGTTTACCCTAAAAACAAAATGCTAATAAATGCTACTGTCTACAGACTTTCGTCAAATGATATAACTGGATTAAATACTCAACTCAAAAGTATTAAAATAATGAAATATGAATTAAAAATTTTATATGTAGAGTTGATAGGAAATACCAAGATTACGTGCTTGTCCTTAACATCGAGTTTCAAATCGAGGGAAAGAACGGGGGCTCCATTGGAGAGAGTGCCGGAGCCGTAGGATTCAGCACGAACGAAATCAACGGAGATAGGGAGGTGAAGATTTCTGACCAGGTCAGCCAAGAAGAGAAAGGCTCCAGTGGCGACACCCACGACGACAGGCGGCGGGGAAACGGAGTTGAAATCGTGGGTGATTTGGGCGGCAAGCTCCGTTACTCGGCGAGAAATTTGGTCCTGTGTCCAAAGCACCTTCTCTATGTGAGAATCCATTGACGTGAGAAAGTGGGGAGACTTTTAGTAAGTCTTGGGTCTTTCGAAATTTTTTGGCAAATAACGCTTGTGGTGGATGACGAATGGTGGAGAAAGGCGCGGACCGCACTAACTTATAGTGGTTTTGAAGAAGAGGGTAAATGGGATGCCAGCCTTTTTTGGGTCACCATGAAATGAATGGTTGCTTGAACCGGAAGCCCAGTGGCCTTGCAAAACTTGGGCTCTTAAGCCCAAAAAATTAAATCCTGAGAAGTGGCGCCAATATTCAAAAAATTTCAGATAAAACTAAAAAAGAACCCACAAAAAGCCAAATATCAATAACTGACCGCAATTCTGTGGGCTGTGGTGGCGAAAAGCAGAAGACAATGGGGAGCAGGCCGTTCATTGCCGTTCAATGCTGCGAGTGTTGGATGATGCAGGTGAAGCAGCAGAAGAAGAGCGGCAACAAGTGGACGTGCGTCGTCTGTAACCAGAAGCAGTCCGTACGGAAGGTGTTTGCTCAGGGCTACATGGCCAAGGATCTCCGTCAATTCGTCCAGTCCTTTAATATGTCTCAGTCTCAGAAACCTCAAACCCTATCTTACCAACTAGAAGAAGAAGAACAACAACAAGAAGGCAAAACAAAAGATATAAATAAAATTATTTATTTATTTATTCGTGTTCTAATGTCGATTTTCGATTAATTAAGCAATGACTTTTGTATTTTTAGTATGTGTAGGAGGTGGACTTGGATCGGGAATTGAAACTGAGATCCCGAACAAGAAGCCCAAATTGAGCACAAATGGAGCACATACAGGAGATGGGGAAGGAGAAGGAGAAAAGTACGGATCCGGTATGTGCGTTTGTTTTTTAGCACGTAGTATAATGCTCCCTTTGTCTTCATCATGTTTATTTAACTGCAAGCAAATGTTCTACTACTACTCAAGGTGTAGGGGACTCGACCATTTGTTGGCCATCAATGAAAAAAGCTGTTGTATCTAAGTGGAGCAAATACCTGAGTGAAGATGACGCGGAGCCAGAGACTTGCCAAAGAACAATGGTTAATCCTGGTTCAAAATGGCATACGTTCATAATTGAAGATGATGAAGATGAGGAGCAGAAGAGGGCTCATCCGCCATCAATGGCAATGGGTACGTTAAAACAGAATAATTACACTCAAGATGACATCAATCCTAGGAGTTACCAAGAAAAAGTTGCCAAGGCTGCTTTAAAATGGGATGATTACTTGACAGAGCATGGTGATGGGCAGCAGAGGATTCAATGGCCAACAATGGCAATGGGTGCTTCAAAAGAGAAGAATTACTTGACTCAAAATCACATGGAGCCTCGGAGGACTTGCAGGAAAAAAGTGGCCAAGGCTGCTTCAAAAAGCAATGATTACATGACAGAAGATGATGGAGAGCAGAGGACTCAATGTCCAACAACAGTGGGGAAGAGTGCTTCGAAATGGAATAGTTACTTAACACAGGAAGAAGAAGATGAATTGTGAGAAGAGACATTGGCCCTGATTCCATTTAATTTTGTAATCGAAGATAAATGTTTAATATGATAAGATGATTTATGATCAATTTCTAGATCAATCATTGCTCGATTTGTGCTTGGGGAAATATTTATGTGAAAGTAAATGAAAAAATGACTGCGGAGCTCCAAAATCCAATTATCAATCCTATAAAAAGTCAACATAATCTGTCTCAGAAATAATCCTAAAACCTTCAATTATCCTAGAAAATTAGTCAAGGTAAATAATCCATAAAAAATAGTTTAGGGTAAATGCTCCATAAAAAAAATAAGCGCTCATCAAGCCTGATAAAAACTGGCTCCTGGCTCTGGTGGAATTGTATTTGCCATAGGGATCAGCGGCGCTTCATTCGTTTGGTGCCAGAGAGCCAAGTTTCTCATTAACATCAGATCGTGCTGCAGCTTCTTGAAGTACAGCCATTGCCTCAGCCACCTTTGTCTTCAGAGCTTCAGGAGACTCGATGAGATGTAGCACCTCTGTTTGGTCCATCTCCAGAAGCATCCCAGTCACCTTCGATGCATGAACAGGTTCAATACTCTCTACAAGGGGATAAAGCTGTTCGCCTAGCATCTGTATGCACAACAAGAAAAACAACAATTATGCTTCCCATCTGAATGACTTAAGTAACCAGTGGAACAATAAAAACAAAATACTATCTCCGAAACCTGACTGATTACAACTAAAGGGGAAGGAATATATTACATACCCTAGTACGATCATCAGGGCTGGCAGACGCCAAAGCAGAAGTAAGAGTTGAAATTGGCACTGGCACAGGCTGGGGGGCTTCTGCAGGAGTTGCAGGCATCCCTGAAATCTCAAAAGGCACTGGCACCATTGAAACAACAGATTGGTCCGCACCATTTCTTGCATTGCCCAGGTATCTAATCCCTTGGTTGGAGTTATGCATAAACTGAATTGAACATGTGGTCCAGAATTAAAAGCAGAGGTGAGCCAATAATGGTACCATATATGGTAAAAGGAAATTATTTTAGACCAACAACGTAAGGGAAGAATTGACAAAAGAAAGTACTTAACGCACCTGAGGCTGCTGCATCTGATGGGTGTTTCCACTTCTTCTGACACCCATTCGCTGACCAGGATGTGCTTGCCTTTGAAGATGATATGGCATTACATAGTTTGGTCCACCAGGACGCAGTCCAGGAAACACTTGTGGCTGAAAGCCATATCCTGTAGCTTGAGGGGGCATTAAACCAGGCGTACCTTGACCATAATAAAGCTGCTGAGGACCAAGCCTAGGTGCCCCAGGATGATAGCCAGGGATTCCGGATGCCAACGGTGACATTCCACCAGGTGCTCGAATTTGAGCAAACTGTGCCTGAAGAAGAAAAAAAAATCTAGGTTGTATCACTGGGCTCAAAAAGTGTAACGAGATATGGGTGACCAGTGCTAACTTCTAACCATCTAATTCAGTCATACCAACATTTCATATGCTCGTACATTTTAAAATATTTAATTACTAAAAGATGAAAAGAAGGCTTTCTATTAACAATTAAAACACACATGTAGCACAAATTGCAGATGCAACAACACAACAGTTTAGATAAATGAACTTATATAAAGTTTCCAATATTAGGAAAAAAGATGAAATCACAAAGATCACCAGTAGCCGAGCCTTCCTTTCTTCTTTACGTTGGGCCACAGCAACATAGAGAGGTTTCCGGCCAATCATCTTCCCATTCATTTCATTCAACTGGAGAAAATATCAGCAATAATTTATGCATTGGTGAGACAAAACAAATAATTGACAGGTGAACAAGGGTGGGGTCTAACAAATTTTCTGAGACTGAACAGTAGAAACTTACAGCCCTTGTAGCTTCCTCAGGCATAGAAAAGGCAACAAAACCAGATCCCTTGCTAACCCCATGTTGATCAAGCATGACCTGAAAGAATTATATTGGTAAAAAAAAAAAAAAAAGAAGCAAAAATTGCAAAATGGAGCATCAGCACAAAAAAGTTACAAAATAACTTTTACAAAATTTTACCTTGCACGATGTTATAGTTCCAAACTCAGAAAATAACTCCTTCAGTTTTTCATCATTTATGCCGTCATCCAGATTTTTCAAATACAAATTAGCACCTTTGAGTTTTTCATATCTATTGATTCTTTCCTGTTCAAACTTAGCTCTCAACTCCGCCTCCCTTTCAGCTCTCTTCTGGGCTCTCCCCACATACCAAACCTTGTCATTGTTGGTAGTCCCATTCAACTTCTCCACAGCCACAGCAGCAGCATCTGGGCTCTGAAAGTTAACAAAACCAAAACACCTAGACTTTCCATTAGAGTCCTTCATTACAATTGCACTGGTGATGCTACCAAAATGGCCAAAAACTTTCTTGAGGTCCTCATCAGTCACAGTTTCTGCCAAATTGTTGACATAAACATTAGTGAACTTTGGGGAGACATTCTTTTGAGTCCTTTCTTGGCGTCGAACAAAAAGACCAACATAAACTTGTTTATCATTTATTAGCATGCCATTCAACAATTTGATAGCATTTTGTGCAGCTTCCTCATTTTCAAACTGTACAAACCCGTATCCTTTTGATTGACCATTACTATCAATAGCCACTTTGCAAGAAAGCACAATCCCAAAGGCAGCGAATGTGTCATACAATGCCTTGTTATCAATCGATGTGTCCAAGTTTTTGATAAAAACATTCCCATACCCACTCTTCCGGATACTGGGATCTCGATGAGAATACATGATCCTGATCGGTTTCCCATTAATAGGCATAAAGTTCAAAGCCTCCTTCGCATTAGCAGCTGCATTAGAAAACATCAACCATTTAGGACTTAACCAAACAACAAATAAGCGAAACGTGTGTAAACTTATGAACACTATATACTTCTTACATTAGTTCGAATATCCGAATACAAACGAGCATACATACAAAACATTAATTTCACACTTTTCTAAATTCTTACCATACAAGTAAACTCGCATTTCAAAGGAATCAATCACCAAAACACAAATGCAAGAATACATTACATGTTATATCCAATAACAAAAATCTAAAAATTGATTGAACGTCATCTTCAGTCTTCAAGTCTATTTAGGTATCAAATTAAATATAATAATAATCTCGCTTGTATAACGAGATTAATTGATTAAATTATTCGATTATTGATTTGATCAATAAATTTTTTTTTTAAAAAAAGTACCGTCTTGAGGATTGCTGTAATTAACGTAAGCGTAACCGAGAGATGATCGCTTGCTCTGATCACGACAAACCCTAACGGAAACAACCTGAGCGACCTGGCTAAACAGATCATACAATTGACTCTCGTTTACGTTCTGCTCCAGATCCCCTACGTACAAAGACACATTCCCGTACCCCGACGGGACCCCCGCCGTTGTTGCACTGGTAACAACCGCCGTCGCTGTCGCCGCCCCGGTGGCCGCCATCTCTTTCTCCCTCAATAAAAAACCGAAATTTTTAAAGTGAAAAATAAAATAAAAATACAAGAGTCGGAAACAGAGTGTAATGTAATGTATGAGGTAAGAAAAATCGGGTTTGATTGTAGAATCTGGATATAAATGGAATGCGAGTTTCGGATATTTTGTTATATTTGGTAATTAATTTTTTTTTTATTTTTTTAAATTTTTAGTTTCTTCTGAAGAGAGAAAGAAGATGAAGAGGGGGAAAAATAAAGACGGGAAAGCGGAGGCTTATATACGTGTTTGTGTGCGTGAAGACAGTGAGTGACAGTGATGGCGAATCGTTGCGTTTCGTGGCGATTGAGGAAAAGCGCACGTGCGGGTGGTGACGTAGCATTCCACAGTGTCGTTTGTGGGGCCCGATGTTGTCGCGCCTTTCAGTTTTTCTTTTTGCGCTTTTTGGCCTTTTCGCTTGCTTGTTGGTTCGATAAACGAAGCGATTCTTCAATGATAAGTTGACACATGGCGCCACTGGGGTGCTTTGAGATGGAGTGCTTTCTCTTGGGGACTTTTAGGGGAAATTCGTTTTTTGTTTTTTTTTGTTTTTATGCACAGGCTGATGATGGGGGATCTTAAATGATTCTTTTTCCTTTAATTTTTTTTTTTAAAATGTGAAATCAATTGACTCTATGTTTCTATGCTTGGATTAATATTTAAATTTCAAGAAAATTTGTTTCAAAAACCAAAATATTAATGCATCATATAAATTTAGTCATTTTTGTTAATCATATCAGTTAATGTATAAGTATGTTCATAACTAGTAATTTTATTTCACAATAAATATAATTTAAACTGAGAGCTTTTGAAGATCTTTTATTATTTACACAATAATTTTAAATAAAATGCATAAACAATTCAAAAAAACAATCTTTATGGGAGCATCAATATTTTTTTAACATAGATCGTCAATGAAACAATTATACATAAAATAATTTATTTAGCTGCAAATTTGTAGGCTGGATTTTAATTAGGCAGAGTTTTTAATTGAAGTTGAGTTTGAAATTAGCAAATATTATATATTTTTAACATCCTAAGAAAAGAACAAGACCAAACGCACCAGTGTATAATTAATGGTATTGATTGATTAAAGACATCGAGAAAGTTAAATTCAAAGGAGTGACAAGTAATTAATTAATTAAATTAGATACAGTTCCCAAAAGGAATATGAAGATTCTTATCAATTTTTGTAGTTGACTTGTTTCACACCTTTTGAAAGTCTTAGAATAATGAGATTAATTGATAAATCCACGATATGACACAGGTTCACATGAAATTATATACACCCGTTTCATCTATTATGATGACATTATTGAATCGACAAAATTTATAACATGATGGATTGATGAATTTATAATATAGTAGATCCCATACCTTAATAAAATTAAGAGACTTAACTCCGAACATTAAAATAATCAGCACACATCCAGGGGCTTACGCGAAATATACAACACAAAATGTACAACTCTCAAGGAGACTTTCTCTCATACATGTCATGGCGACATGTAGATAGCTATACAAAATAACCAGTGAGAATTAAGCAATACTCAGTTTCTGCTGTTCGAAGCAAACAAGCTCCAATGCATAACAATCTGCTAGCAACATTTCTGCTCGTTTATCCAGTTTTACTGCATTTCCCCATAAGCTTTCTCATAACTGTTTTCTGCCCTAGCAACGCCAACAACAAAAAGCTTTAAGCACATTGAATAATGTTCGTTTGAAACCTATTACAAACTTTACTAATGTTTAGATCGAGTTTCTTTCTGTGACTTTAATGTAAAGTTATTGTGGTACAAAATCACTAGCTATTAAATAAAGGAAAATTATCCACCGACCACCTAATATTTCGAATTTTTTTAAAAATACACAATTTTTTTTTTTGCCTGAATTACACCTGAAGTGATAATTCTTTGCATTTCTTCACTTCTGTTTGTTGACCGTTAAGATTTCGTTAGTTTTTTTAACAAAATAACTGTTTTACCCCTCAAAATTAATGCTATAGAATGAAATTGTAATTTTACATTTGGGGGGCAAAATCGTCATTTTACTAAAAAAACTAACGGAATCTTAACGGTCAACAGACGAAAATGAAAAAATGAAAAAAATTATAACTTCAAGTGTAATTCAGGTAAAAAAAAAAAAAAAGAAATTGTGTATTTTTTTTATAAAAAAAAATCAAGTGGTCGATAGATTATTTTCCTTAAATAAAAATGGTTGGCTAGTCGGTCAACTTTAGCTGTCAAGTAAATTTTAACTTTGATTACGTGTCAAATTTGAGAATATTCATCAAAGTGTTGTTGTTTTTGTATTTAATTCCTTCTTCGTGTGCTTCTTCCTGAAAAGAATTATTAAAATCCTAACAACCTCCCACAACCACAGTGAGTTCTTTAACCATTCCACTATTAACCAAATAGATTTAAATTCTGTGTTCCAATAATGCAGAGAAAAACTCACAGTTTGTCTACAAGTTAAACAAGAAAGCATGTTTCTGAGACTTGCCTGTCACCACTATTAAATAAGACAAGGTAGACTGGGTCTTGTGAACTAAGGCGGAACAGCTGTAGGACAATGTATGCACATGTAGTGATGCTGAAACATGGGAAGGATTACATATCAGAATCAGTTTCAAGATACTTGATCTTGTATCAACAAATCAAACCCCTTACAAGATATTCATAACTCTCAGATACAATTTTCTATTTTTTCTGCAAAGTATTGCTGCACGTGTAGAGGATAGTTTGCATTGACTCCAAAATTCATAAGATTATAACATTAGATAAAAGCATACTCCAAAAAGAGGATATAATAAGAAATTATGCAGAACAAGAATACCTGCCAAGACATATGAATAGGATTATCCAAAAGAATGCACCAACCCAACTGGATTCTTTGTAAGCAACCCACACCTGCAATAATATATAATAGGATATTAGCAAATTGACTAAACTTGTTTTGCATGAAAATGGAACATACCGACAGAGCCGCAACATTGATATAGAAGTCAATTAGTGTTGTTGTCATCCACCTGCAGACAATTTAGCAACTCTTTAGATTCAAGGGAAACTGACAAGCCTGAAAATGGTGTAGAACCAGATATTATGAGCAATAATGCACTGACGCAGCTACCTGCTACCATAAATTTTATGCTATGCACACAAGTACAAGCATTGACACCCACAAAAAGAAAAGAAAATGTTCCAGCACATGTATCAGAGAGGCCTACTTGATGCTTGAGAAACCAAAAGAGGCAGATACAACTGAAAGAAATTAATTATACTATGCTACATGCTCTGAGTACCCAATTATTGATTCTAGTGTCCTTCAGCATCAATTAGTATGAGAGGCAGCTGAATTTAGAGCATAATTAAAACAAACACAGTTGAAGACATTTGTTCTTAGCTTCAGAAAACAGTAATTCCTCTTTTCACCCTGGAAAACATTCAAATATACTAACATTCTTTGACATATGATCTGACATGCTAGAAGGTCAAGCAAATGGAAAGAACACAAATAAAGTTACAAAGAAAAACTTACGGAGTCAAGAGCTCTTTGCGAAAAGGAGAACCATCAGTTAAGAGAGTGTAAATCAGAGTGCCCAACATCAAAAAACCCAAAACACTGAAAATTATTCTGGCAATCACAACAGAGGAGCTTTTCCCTTTTTGTTCCAAGTTATCCCTAGCCAAGAACATTTCGTAATTTAAGAGAAACTCAATTCAACTATAATAAAGAATACACTCAGAAAAATTGTGTTCAGTAGCAAGCTACCAGATTTCTGGGGCTATATCAACAGAATTTTATCATATATCCAGTTAGTTTATATAGCAAAATGATGGAGGCTGAAATAGTTCAAAATAGATGTGACAGAAGTGACGTGTAGGATGAAAGAAAAACAGAAATTAGAAATTATCACAGAATAGATCATACGTTCTGTATATTAATCTGCCAATTCTAATATTCTTCACTAGAGCTGACAAAACAGGTCATCGGATCGTGTTTGTGTCGTGTTAAATTTAAATCAACCTAAACCCCGACCCATTTAATAATCGTGTCAAAATATTGAGACCGAAACCCGACATAGAAAAATAATTCAGTTACCCAATAACCCGCTTAATATCTATATATTAAACAAAATTTACATAAAACATTTAAACGCTGTCATTTATTCATACATACATACATACATATTTTACCGATATTATAAAATATACATATGTGTCAAAATATTACACATTTACACTATTAAAGTTTTAATTATATAGATATAAATAATATTATATATTGATATTATAAAATATACATGTCTATCAATATTCTACATATTTTCACTATTGAAGCTCTAAATGTACATAAAATTTGATAAATAAAACATTGTATTTATATTCATCCTTTCAAAAAAATAAAAATAAAAGAGAGAAGCATCTCTAATATTTGAATTTTGATGACAAGAGCCTGTAAATTATTTTAAAATAGAAAATATAATTGTATCATTGATCGGGTAAATAGGTTAAGAACTTTAACCCTAACCCGACACGGAAAAATATTGTGTCAACCTGGACCCGACCTATTTAATAATTGTGTTAAATTCGTGTTGTGTTCGTGTCGGGTAATCGGGTTGTGTCAAATTTTACCAGTTCTAATCTTCATAAGTCCCATGATTAACTTATGATTATAAGGAACTGACTCTGCCACAGTAGCAGCTGTAAGAAGCCTCAAGCCTTCACCAGTCAAGATAAGCTTGCACGAAATCATTTCTGCTGAGCACCTTTCTATTCATCAACTTCACCTAATGCAAGAACATATAACATGCCTGAAGGATTTTGTACATACTTACTTGAATGCCGCAATAGAGCATGGTATATTGGATCTTGTAAAGATTCCTGAGGTGACAATTTGAGAAATTGGACAAAAATGTACGCACATGTAGTGATGCTGGGGGGAAATGGAAAGAGGAATGAAAAATTTTAGTAACTTGTTAAATGCAAATATCTATATATATATATATATATATATATATTGCATAGCATCTTTTGGTTGCACATGCCAAAATTCAACAGACTTAAAAAATTACCAAAAGCTAATAACAAATGTCAGTTCTAGTCAATGGCAATAATTAAGACGACAACTTAAAAAAATTGTTGGAATGGAGAGAAATCAAATGCAACGCCCATCTTTCATATGTGGACAATGGTAAACAAGCAATCATCACTCCGAGATTTGACCAAAGTTTGAAATATAGCAATCAAGGGAAACCAAATTCAAACAAGAGAAATACTAGAGCTACAAACTGAAATTGCTTTATCAAGGCCATATGTTTTATATTATTTATTTTCTTTTAGTCCCATGAAAATATGAGACGTGGTAATGATATAACACTCTCATGTCAGCTTGAACAATAGAGTTTGTATTTGTAGCATTACATTTAAAACAACGATGAAAATGTTGACTAAATAATTCATTCTCTATTGTGGGAAATGATCTGGCATCCACACAAAGAATTTAATATTGAATTTGGGTGGAAAAATTAGGTCAGAAGTTAGGTCACTGTTATCCGAAAGGATGAGGAACCCACAAAAAGAATTTACTATTGTTTTTGGGTGGAGAAATTAGGCCATTGTCTTGAGTATGGTGCTCGGCAGGTGAAGGAAATTGTGTGGTTATGAATTGTTCTCCTAACATATAAAAAGGCTTGTTCATAGAAATGGAAATTATCCCCAAAAATTAGCAATCCGAGAGAGTGAATAAAGAAAAGAATTTTGAGAGTTTTTTTTATCAAAACTAGTGAGTGAAATTCTTGTGAGGTGTGAGTGTTTTTTGTAAACACTACAAACTATTCTTCCTTTAGTAAAAGATCTGCAGCAGTTCCGGACACATAAGCATAATTGACCGAACTCCATTATCAATTTGCGCGTTATCATTACACTTTTATTTTTGCTTTCGAGCAAATCTGGTTATAGGGAAATCTTGTGCTCAACGATTTCCCAACAGAAAAGCTCCTCACAATTAAAAGCAACTGTAGAATTAGCAGAGAGCCTAAGAATGAATTATGCAAGAATGTAAAATTTTGTACATCACATGGTAACACAGATGAAACTATGCGATTTAGGTTCTATTGTAAGTTAGAAGGAGAAAACAGAGCATACCTGCCAAAACAAACAAGCAGTATTACCCATAATATTGCACCAATCCAGTTTGATTCCTTGTAGGTGACCCAAGTCTATTGCAATAAAAAGTATATGAGTAAACATAATACTGTCCAACAAGCTAACACTATCACAGAATTCTTCTAAGGATCAACTTCCATTACCCAGCGCTACACAAATACCAAATAAAGTCACGAAAATGAACACCGAAAATCAATAAAAGATTATGCAAGTAATAAGGATCAACCAAACATTTAAGCGAATAGAAAAGGATTTATATACGAATATTGCAAGATAAAAATAGATGAGACCGTGAATCTGCGCCAGCATATGTTTCACACGTATCTCCAGATATGATTTACATCACAAAAACACATTACTTGACACTAGTTATCAATAGTTTTTTTTTTTAATTTTTCCTTTCATAAATAATGTTTCAATGCATTGGAGTTGACAAATTTTGTCTTTTAGCAATTTTTTTTTTCACGACAGTTCGAGATCCAAATTTTGATAAAGTGCCAACGTCTGCAGCCGAGAATTTTTACTCCAACAAAATGCTCCCCAAGATCTCTCAATAGAATATGCAACTACATGTCAGGTTGGAAATAGAATTCCTGAACATAAAATCACTTTTGGACAAAAATCCCATGCCAAAAACTAACACCATTACTCTGAACGAAAATTGTACAGAGGTAGTTAGTCACCATGAACGAAACAATGAATAAGTCTAACAAAAATTTAACCCTACTGTGAGTATTGTTAAAAAGTAATTAAAAAAATTAAAATTGGCATACCGCCAAAGGTAAAACGTTGATAAAGAAATCAACTAAAGTCGCCGCCATCCACCTGAAAAAAAAAAAAAAAATCAGATTAATTAAAACACTGACAATTTTCAAATAGTTAACGGCAAATTAAATTCAGAGTGACCGTAGAGTACGGAGTCAGGAGTTCTTTGCGAAAGGGAAGGCCATCAATGGAGATTGTGTACGTGAGAGTAGCTGTCATCACGCAACCCAATATAAAGAACAGAATTTTAAGGCCATTTGCTAAGGTAATGATCGCCATTTGATTTGCTTAGTTTTGCTTCCAGCTTCTCAGAGAAACAGAGTGGCCATGGCTCTGTTCTGTAAGTATAATGAATCGTTATGGAAAAAAATTGTGGGGGAGGGGAAGTCCACGTCCCCAAGCGACAGACCACAGTTCCACGTCACCTTCGATCTCCCGAGCGTAGTTCGGGGTACTTTTCAATAATGTTCCTATTTTTTCCCGAATTATCATTTTAGAAGGAAAATATCTCAATTTAGTCATTTATGTCCTTAATGTTTTCAAAAGCCATGTAAAACGGGAATGAAATATCAAACGATTGGCTGACAGACAAATTTGTAAGGTTACAGATCTCAACGTACTTGAAATGTGTAGAACAAAACTTAAAACATCGTTTGCATGATAGTGAATTTCATTCAATACACGTTAGGAATAAGAAAATCCTGGAGATTAGTGTTCACTTTCTAGAGTTACTCTAAAGTTTTAACATTATTCATAAGATATTACATAATAGCGTTATGTATGCACTTGCTCATCATACTATGAGTGAGCGGTAATACTGCTCACTAGCTCAATTTTTGTTAACTAAATATGGTGAATAATGTATCCACGTCCAAAGATTCTACAAAAAAATTTATATAAACTCATAACCGAAGAGGATCTTAGTTCTTTGTTTTAATCAACGATGAACAAGTTTACCTGATAAAACTGGTTGATTTACTGTTAAGAAGAATTGTGAGGGCTAAAAGAAATGTAAGCTTATCAACTTCTTGTAGGACATCAATGCTGGGGGTGAATATCAAAGCGACTTTTTCTCAGAGTATAATAACGATTATGCAAAAGAGAACACCAATCGTTGATGACTGTGCCACAGACACTATTGTTGCAAATTTTGCTGCTTTCTAGTTCCCAGATCGAAGCTCATTGGCAACCCTAATTCTGTAATTTAATTTTACGAAGAAGAAACAAGTTTATCAAATGCTATCAAGTATCAAAAGATCCTGGCATCCAACAAAGAAAGCATGGTTTGTGGGGTTTTTAATTTTTTAATTTTCAACTCTTGCAACTTCACTGAAGGGATAAGTTTAAAAAAAGAAAAAGAAAATTAAATTATGTACCTCTAATTTAGAAAAATCTATTAAATTGCAATTTGCAAAGCCATGGTTGTTAAAATAATTACAGAAGAATGAGATATGTGCAGTTGAAAACATTTACCCTGTTGCAACCAAGAAAGCAATATGAATCATCATCGGCTATCCAGTGATACTCATGCTGCAAAAATTATCGTAAATTTATTTAATTATGGTCAGTGATGAAGTTTCTGTTGGAAAATTGATGCCTCCGAAAGAGATTAAAGAAAGGAAGCTGAAGGATAGTCAAAATACCAGACCGCCAAGGCATCCACAGCTAAAATTGCATTCTTTACGTACCCTGTCATCACTAACAACATTCTATGTAGTACCAATTTTTCCAAGCTGCGAAAAAGTTTTCAAGCCTTTATAAGTAACCACAGCTGGCATGTAGTATAGGTTAATTTTATTCTACTGATGACTGCGCTGTAATATCTCACCAAAGCATGACACCAGAAGCTGCGGATAATTTAACAAAATCCAAGAGCCCAGAAAAGGCTTGCATAGAGAAGCCAGTCCAAGTTAACGGGCATCCACCAAACACAGAGTATCCATACAACCAAAATACCCAAACCCACCAAGACATATCAAATAAAAGAGCAGCACCAACAACTCCAAAATCTAGAACATGAAGAAATACCTAACTTGTGAAAGTAGTTATCACTAGCCCTACTACATAACTGCATGCTATCACTTTATTCTTGATCTGACTCTGCAAGAATGTTCGTAGCGGGAACAAAAAGGCATAGCTGAAATGCTCTGGTAACATCCACAAAGCCACAAATCCCGAAAGCTCAGCTACATCCTCAGGCTGTCCTAAATAGTTCAAAATTTGTGCTGCAAGGATGTAGGTTGGTAGTAGCAAGAAACAACACAAGAGTAGTACGATCCATGATCTTTGCATGTAAATACCCAACATGAGGCATTTTTTTGGGGCCCCGAAAGCTTGTCCACAAAGTGTATCCAAAGCGCTTGCCATTCCCAACTAGTCTCAATTTAATAAAAATTGGAAAAAAAAATAAATGTCAAAGTGCATAATAAAGGGAAAAAAGAAAATCTTGGATACTCTTGATGTATTAAAGTAGCGTGAGAGCCGCATAGGGACGAGCATGAGCACCCACCCCATCTGGTACCACAGTGGGGCTTCGCCGCTGCATTGCACCCCTTCTATAAGATTCTCGGCATGCGAACGTACAGAGAGAGGTGTAGATTATTAACAGGAGGCCGAAACTGAAGCCAAAGATGACATTATTTGCTATAGAAATGGCTGCAAGTTGAACAGCACCAAGGTGACCACCAAAAGCTTAGATGACAATGTTGGTAGAATGAGCAGCTACAAGGCTCAAAATTGCGGGACCTGCACTGCGCCATAGTTTATTTGACTCCACCCAGACCCTTGTCACAAGGCCCTTGTTTTGCTTATTATCATTTGACTCAAATTTTGGTGGCAAAGATTCTGGTAATTAACAAGACTTAGATTTAAATGTTAGAAACTAAAGGAATAGGAATTATGTAATTAGAGTTGCTTACTAAAATTTATACGTGGCATTTTTTAAATTATCGGTAACTTGAGAATGATCTTCTACCCTCTCACTCGATCAATAGATTTGAAGAGTGTCACCGTTTACGCAGATAATTTGAGAAAATTAATGGTTTCATTAAATAACTCTCATTCTCTCAAGCAGTTTTCTTACAAAGGTGAATAGAAGTTTAAATTAAAAAAAAATGTCTATCATGAATGTGCATTCATTATATAAATTTGAAGATTGTCATCGTTTAAATAGATAATTTGAGAAAATTAATGGTTCCATTAAATAACTTTCATTCTCTCAAGCAATTTTTCTTACAAAGGTACTTAAATAAAAAAAAAAAAGTCTATCATGAATGTAAATTCATCGTATAAATTTGAAGATTGTCACTATTTGAGTAGATAATTTGAAAAAATTAATGGTTCTATTAAATAACTCTCATTTTTTCAAACAGTTTTCTTACCGAAATGAATATAAGTTTAAATGAAAAAAAAAAAAAGTGTCTATCATGAATGCACATCCATTATATAAATTGGCTTATTTCTTGCAATAAATAGTTTAAGTTAATACCTTGTTATTAGACCAATGAAATAGCTTAAAAGACGCTATATTACAATTGTTCTTCTCGCGAACACCTAATGGATATGAAGGAGAAAATATCACAGATTTTGGCTGCAAAAGCAAATGCTTAAAACTTTGGAGGGCTTAAGAAAAATTTTGCTCAGTCTGATTAGTGTTCATGAACTTCCAGACATTTAGTGTCGATTGCTTAGAAAGCAGAATAGCTTTATGGCACTAAGTCGCAGATTTGGCTAAAAATTAGATGAAGTATTTAGATGGACATTAATTACCACACACGAGTCAATCTCAACTGTTGAATGTATATATGATCCAGGCCAAATTCCATACCTCGTTTGAAGTCCGTCGAAGATGATAATACAGCCACCACTGGCTCAAAGATGATTAAAGCAAATACAAGCATTCAATTCAAAACCAAAAGCAACAGACCACAACCACCGAGTTAAAATCTCATCGAGGTACTCTACAAGTAGGGTTTTAAATTTCCTTTTAGAAAGTTAACAAGACCACCATTTCCAATCAATTGTAATAATCAAGCATGCCTCAAGTGCTGATCTTAAGGGTTACAATTTCTACAAAAAAATGGCCATGCATCATGATTGCCAAAATAAAAAATGAAGAATTAGGCAACAAAATCAACAGCAACTACTCCACCTAACTAGTATTGCCTCCAGCTTAGCAAGCACAACCGCCTCTTTGTTCATTCTCCGAAGGTGCCTCGGGAATGCCCTGGAAATATCTGTAATCACACATGAAAAGGATATAGATCATCAATCAAAGTAGTTCACTGGAAACAAGCAAATGAAGACCATGGTTCCCAGGCATTAATATACATTATGTTCACACACTGCTAGCTACTACAACAGATATTAAAAACAGACAACAAGGTAGACTTTTCTTACCATCAGAAACCATGGAGGGATTATGTTAAAATCACAAGGAAATATTTAATTGTTAATAATCTAGAAAGAAAAGGGGATCCCAAGAAATATAACCAGTAAATTTCTCAGACACCACTTTGAAACATACTTATATTTCAGGAAACCACACCACATGTGCCCCTGTAGCCCACAGTCATAGTTCAGCCAAAAACACAATGCTAAGCATCTCACAAATAGAAGGACAAGCATGAAACTACCCACAGTTTGCATTCCACAACTTCACAGTGAAGAATAAAAGAAGCATACATGAATGGAAGGAAGAATACAGTAATTCGTCACGCTTTTTTTTGGCACCCATCAAATGTAACCTTGGTTCAGAAAATATTCTGAGAATGATTCCAATAGCTATTAACATAACATGCATCATCAAATTTTGACAAAAGCCCTAAATCTCAGGTTGCAACTACTGAATCTCCCAATAACTAGGTGTTACAGATATAAATATGCTAATAAGAATGAGAGAGAACATCCTTGAACAAATGTGAGCCCAAACAAACTTATTGATTGCACCTTTATAGTTAAAAATATGCGCTTAACTACTTCCAATCATCCATCTTATCCTTGCTTGCCTTTTGCTAATGAGAAAGTTCTCATCAACACCCATCATTCACCCCATCAAGCAACCACCAATAAACCCAATTAAATTTGTCTAATAGATATCTAGACCCATTTTTTTAACTTCCCAATCTTAAAAACATACTTCTAAAGTTGATCAAAAAATGAAGCCCATAAAGTATGAAATAAACTTCCTTGCCGTTTGATTCTTTAAAATATTTTTTGTTCATTCTTTACGAGTGTCTGTTTCCCTCCCTAAGAGAAATAATAGAAACTAGAGGATATAAATGGAAGGTTGGATTACAGGCAAGATATAGGTGAAGAGAGGCTAAACTAGCTCCAGTAATCATACTAAATTTTTTATTATGCTCGTATTGACTGTACATCTACCCATACATATATATCCATTTCTAGTTGGACAGTTTTGTGCAGCCCAATTAAGACATCGTAACTGACCAAATAAGAAATTATGACACAGTAAAACTACATAAGTTACTGATACCCATCTGGTAATGGGTGGGTATGGGAAGGTACGAGGGAGTTGCCACCTCTGACCATAGCAGAGAATGCAAACACACCCCCTACATTCCTGTACATTCACAAATATTACAATAACAACGGAGCAATTCTGTGATTCCAATTTTTTTTCACCTATAGGTCAAACAAATGGCATAGTCGGGTCCTTATTCAACAAAGCAAGTTTATTCTAAAAGATAATCTTGACCGTACAACAGGACAAGAATACAGTCAGTATTTTGATAGGTTATTTATACTGAAAGTTTGCGGAGTGCTTTAGAGGGAATATGTGTTAGGAGGGTCTGACTGAAATAGCTTTAGAAATATCTGTATAAAGTATTAACTCTATTATAGAGGAGGAGAGATTATGAGGCTTCTTTACAAGTGCTTTTGAGTTAGATTGGATTTATACACAAACTAAACCCCACGCCCCAATAAGTAATCGTGCTCATCATGTTCAAATAAAGGGCAATAACTTACATGTCTTGTTCACGCTCATTGGCTAGAGCAGCTCTTGCAATAGACAAGAATGCAGCATCAACATTGAAATCCTCCTTTGCTGAGGTCTCAAAGTATGGTATGTTACCTTTGGAAGCACACCAGTCCTTGGCTTTCTTCTCAGACACCTGTACAGGCATCAATTAGATCAAACAAGAGAAAAGAACATAGAAACATATCCACAGTAGAAATTTTTACAGACTTACCACTCGACTGTTCCCACCATCGATATCAATCTTGTTTCCAAGCAATATAAACGGAAAAGTCCTTGGATCAGCTGGGTTAGCCTGGGATATAGTAAGAACAGTAACAATGTTAACAATGAAACAATTCGAGAATGCATCAGCTAGAACATCAATGAAGGCAACAAATAAAGCAAGAAGCCAAGAACAAGGAAGAACAACAGATACCTGTTTAAGAAACTCCTCGTGCCAGTTGTCAAGAGTATCAAAAGACTTCATAACATTGACATCATAAACTAGAACACAGCAATCTGCCCCTCTATAGAAAGCAACCCCAAGACTCTGAAATCTCTCTTGTCCAGCTGTGTCCCAAATCTATGAACACAACACAATGATTCAACATCACAAAAATCCACATCAAACTCTTCACAATCAACATTTGAGTTCCATTTAATTAAAAAAAAAATCCACACCCACCTGTAGAGTGACAAGCCTGTCATCAATTTGGAGCTCTTTAGTGACAAAATCAGCTCCAATTGTAGCTTTATACTGCTGACTAAATTTCTTATGCACGTACCTAATAAAAGCAGTCAAAGGCCACAAAATACCACCAATCCAAAAGAAGATCCGCAACTTACTCCCAAAGTCAGCCAAATCCCGGTCAAACTCAGAACCATACAGATATCAAAAAGTAAAATAAAAGCAACATAATTCAATCACAATGTACGGTGAAATCCTTTATAAGACCAACAACAATAAACAAATTTTTTTTTTCAGTTTTCGGAACCCCAACTTCATTAGGAAAAAAAATTTGCAAAATAAATATAAAATATAATATTTAATCTATCAGCAAAATACACAACAAAAACATATAAAATTAAAATACGGAGTTTAGAGATCTTAAATAATATAATTGGTCCAAAGGATACTGGTTCATCAACGACGTCTTGCCGACTCTGGCATTAACAAATTGAAAATAAATAAGTTATAATTATTGCACATAAAACCCATGAACAAAATTAAATAATCAAAATAAAATTACCCTCAGAAAAAGAAAAATGAAAAAAGAAAATTACCCACTGTCGCCAAGAACGATGACCTTGAGCAGAGTTCGTCTACGTGACATGACGCTAACTCAATAATAATCAAAACTTTAATCTTCAAAATCTCAATTGCTTTTCTCGTTTTTTTCTCTCTTAACAGTTCTTATGTGTATGTGAAGAAATATTAAATGGGATTTGTGTGCTTTTACGATTCGAAGACAGTTTTTTTCTGTTGTAATTTGTTTTCCGAAGAAAGGAGGAGGAGCAGGAGGAGAAAGCAAAATAAAAAAGGAGCGCCAATTTCGATCTGCTTTTTCTGAAACAATTTTTTTTTTTTTTTTTTGCCGGCAAAAAATAATTGATTGACCCAACCCAACGTGGCACATACTGCACAAATATTTTAGTGGGGTCGTTTTGTTAGGCTTTCTCGCCTACTTTTTCGTCGCTTTATGTCATATAGTTACTGTCGTTTTTAAGATCTTCAAGTAATGAAATTTTAACTCATTATCACAAATTTATCAATTATACGTAAATAATGTTTATTAGCATCGTTCATTTCAACTCTACATACTCTCCTCTTTTCTTTTTCTTTTTTTTTTTTAATTCAAACTCTCAATCATTCGCTTATTTCAACAATATTTCAAATCACATTTTAAGTTACATCTCTAAACAGCAAAAATAGGAACAATAATTTTCAAGTGTTATTTTTCTTTGAGAAAAAAAAATACTTATTTATTAAAAATGCGGTGTACAGACAGTACAGTTAACCATCTTCTAATTAGAAATAATTTATTGTCAAACAAATCGATCTAAAATCCCAATTGATGAGTTGAATAGGTCTTAAGTACGCGTTTAAAATGTACTTTTCAACTGCTTTTGACAATCAAAGGGAAAAGCAATTACTAGATTGCGGAAAAGACCTTTTTATGTGCTTGAAATTCGGATGAAAGAAATCAAAAACTTTTTAGATCACAAAATTTGACGTGCGTTCCAACAGAAAAACTACATACTTGTACAATATAAATCATTGGCACTGTGTGGTCAAATCCTTGAGTAAATTCAATATTGTATTTTCTTCTTATCGTCTTGTTTATCTTGTTTTATGCAATAAAATGATTCCATTAAACATGGAATAAAACAATTTCTTCTTGCGAATTGGAGGTCAATATTAACAAAAACATAAGAAACCCACTATCTATAATCTTAATGCCAATTTATGCACACTAGTGTTCCTACCAATCTTTTGGTAACATTTTATGGTAATTAATGAAGTATTGAACAGCTCAAACAGAATAATTGAAACAGAATTTTTAACTCAAAAGCGTTGCCATTGAAATTCTATTATCAGTAAAAAAACTAATTGCACACATAATATGAAGGTAATGTCCGATGATCAGAAAGTTGTAGACAAACCTTATGCAAGTATCTGAAAGCTTCTCATCCACTCAAAACTTGAAAAAGGAAAAGCGAAAAAGTCGCGGTGGCATCTATTCACCAACCCTATTTCATAAAAAAGTTCCTGGTTCTCTTCCTTATACGAGTAAAGACTATAACTATGCAAGCAACGACCCATGGAGGGAAGTTCCAACCTGGAACGTTTAATTTGTTGATCCATTCAGGAGGATCCTTGAATAAGAGTGTTATCAAAAGTGTTATAACTGTTAATCCAAATAAGATCTTGGTCACTGGTTTAATCATGGAATCCTGCATTAGAGAGTGTCAACGAGTAAATAACCAAGCAGGTAACACCGCCTTATTGTTAAAAATAACTTTACTTTCAGTGAAAAATTTCAGGCATCAGGCATAAGGAGAAAAAGGTACAAAAAAATTGTCATGCACAATTGTTAAATTATGTCCAGCCACGAGAAATAATTCATACATATGTTGTATTACAATTTATAAGGCATTATTATCTAGAAGAAAATCTCAAAAGTAAATTCTTTCTCAGGCCCCTACTCCCAACTTTTACAGCAAAAGCACGCATCTCGTCTCATGAACATAAAACTACGATACATAGGTGCATTCTGACCATTAGGATGATGACTTCACTGTTTTGTTTTCATGTGACTGAGAAAGATGTCAAGCATAGTCATCTCGTAACTGACCCCTACTGGTTTGCTATCCAGACTATCCAAGCATGACAGTTGCAGCAAGGTCAAAGTGATAAACAAGAGGACAACATTTTGAAGGTTCAATAAACAAAATTCAATCAGTAAAAAGTTCAAATAAATAATCAATCATGAAACTAAGCAGTCTCTTTGATGTCAAATTCCAAAAAGAGTTTAGACAAAGTTGCTCTCAAAGCATGTTGCCAGATCATAGCTTATGTTCAATCAACTTGAGGATATCTAAGGGAAAATTCAATGTTGAGAAGCGGGAAAGTTTCTATCTTAGACTCTAGAAAGCTCCATCAGACTAAAAAGAGCAATACTAGGAAGAAGTTGGACAAATAAGTATCCTTAAGAAACCAAAGGAAGAAATCAACAATCATCATTATGAACCTAAATCCAATACTAAAATGAAACAGAATCACTAGTTGTCAAGTACAGCACTTTAGTTTTTAGCACAACAACTACAAACTTACTTTTGGTCCTAGAGAATTTAGTTTTTTTCATTTCATACCCCCAAAACCTATCCCACCCCACGCACAGGCACAAATACAAACACAAATTAGAGATTTTATTTTATTTTATTTTTTTCCCTTCTCCAAGGTCGTGTGAGGGGGAATCGACCTCTTGCTTCCACTGCCAAACTAATGGGACTATCCCACAGATAATTAAGTAGAACAATTAAAAAATTTCAACATTTTCCTATCAATCGAGCAGCTCAATTCAACTCACGCTAAATTAAAATTAAAAGAAAAAATCAAATATTCAATAGAAGAAATGTTTTTGAAAAAAATACCCGCGGTTCCCCGTCCATGTAAACAACAGAGCCATCCTTGTACCCAAGCATGGACCGTCCATTCCGAGGATTAAACCGGATCGAAACGCCCCGACCCACACTGGTCGAGAATGCGTAGACCGATTTGAAACCGTACTTGTCTAGAATTTCTCGGACATCAAGCTGGTCCTGCTCCCACCCCACCAAGCTCGACTTGAGCACGGCGATCGGACCCTTGCCCTGACGGTACAAATGGATCTCGACTTCGGGGACTTTCGTCTTAACGGTTTCCGGAGTCTGGTTCGTCGGTAACCCATCTGTAATCGGTTTCGTTTCTTCTTCGATTTCTTCGTTTATTAGTTTTTCTCTCTCCATTTCCATATTGTTTCTATGCCGAACCAGATTCCACTTTTTTCTTCTTCTTCCTTTTGTTTTTTTGAAATTTAACCCATATGTTTTTGAGTTGAGATCTTTCAAACACATCGCTAATTTTTTTTATTTTTTCCCAAGATTTTGACTTTTCCATTTGTATCAAAAAAGGTCCCTGTCGGAGTGTCCGCGTCCAGTAACTGGCAAGTATAGTAAGTGGTAATGCTGCCTTAATCGAAAAGAATTCAGATCCTCCAATCAAAAATACGCATGACTTTTCAAAATTTATTGATACATGGTAATAATTATTAAGTTGAAGTGTCGAGATTTGTTTATTTGGATCCTATTTTATTAATCTTCAACTCTATATTTTATCCAATTAATAGTGTATTGATACGCAAGTTTGTCGACAAAATGATTTGTACCATATCATTACTTCTTTTTTGGCACCATATATATCTTATGTATTAATTCTTTTCCACGAATATTCAAAAACTTACAAAGTCTTATAAAACAGAATCTGTATAAAAATAAAAATCTTTTCATATAATGAGACAAAATTTAAAGGAAACGACTCAGTTTAATATTTGGATGTCTTAGCACTTCAGCAGCATACAAAGTGAACCTTTAAGCACTATACATAGAGATGATTTAATTATGATGTTTACTACAATAATAATAATCAAAAGCAGCGGGAGAGCTGCTGCCCTCACAATTCAAGCCCCCACAATGGTTAAATTTCCTTTTTAATAATAATAAATAATTAAGTGAAAACAGTGTTCTCCCTTTAAAAAATGAGAGTGGAGTATGTATTCATTGAATATTGAAAAGGGTAAATATTTAGACTCTAATTTCAAGAATTGTCTGATTATTGTAAATATATAAGTATGAGTTGTAATTTGAACATTAATCTCATATAATCCAAAAGAGTATAATATTCACCTTAATATAATCCGAACTTTCATTTCGATTAGAATTTATTCACCAACATGTTTTAAAAAAATGACTGTTGTAAAAATTTATTTTGGTAATGACAAATTATTTATTTTTTTATGACAATATATTTAATATTTCAAATTTTGACCAGCATTCATATTATAAAAGTATGTTGAATTGGAAGCAATGGCTTTGCCTATCCTTCGCAAAAACAGCTTTGTCAAATGTCAACTGTGTTCCTTCTTTTCTCTCAATGACTCTTTTGGGCATCTTCTTAGAAATTAAGTGGTAGAACATAACTCTTTAGACATAAGGTTAATTTAGTAATGTTATAACTTTTAAAATAATTACCGTTAGTTGTGCTATTAAAAATAATCAGATATGAAAAAAATCAGTTAAATGTTTAATAAATTTTTTTTAAAAGTGCTATGGTTTTAAAGCAGTCATATGTATTTAGTAAATATTATTCTTAATTTATTATAAAAATACAAATGATTGAAAAAGACATAATATTGAATAAAATTTATTTACACTTTTATAAACATGTATATATAATAATTTCCTTATTGTGTATATATAATAGTTGACAACTAAAATAAATATTTTTATTATTAAATTCATTTTTATTTTGTTTTCTTAATATGATTAATAATAATAATAATAATATTTTTTAAATTAATGATTTTATTTCACAATTGAATAAGAGTAATTTTAGTTTTTTTTATAATGTTTGCGAGGATATGTATAGAATTACATTAAATATAAAATTAATCCCCAAATCAAACTTTAAAAAGCTACTCTTTTCCTTCTTTCCAAAATCTATTGTAAAAAGAGTTGATTTTGTTAAAAGTGATTAAAAAATTATCAAACACAAAATCAACTTTCAATTTTTTTAAATTACTTTTGAATCTCCCATAAGCATTTACAAACGAGCCCTTAAATAATAAAATCCGATCTTTGCGCTTGATCTATGAAAATGATCTCTTGCGTTCTCATTATCTCATTCTAAAATTAGTTCAACAATGTATAAGTATTTTATTTTATACATTTTATTTAAAATAGTTATATTTTACATGAGTTTTACTCACTCGCACGCGGATAGAAAGAAATACCATTACAAACTAAAATTATAGAAATCAAAAGTCCATTAGCTTAACCCAAAAGAAAATTGGAAGCAACCAATTGTCACGAAATATTCTTTTTAAAAAAAAATTAAAAAATGTACTTTACAAAAAAAAATTATGTACTCTTCATTTTTTACATTAAATAACTTTTGGCAGCAGCACTTGCATAACAAACCCCATTAATTATGTTATACACCTTTATATCAATTACAAGTGTAATTGCAATAATAATTACAAATACTTTCGAGCCTAATAATGCTTCACCTAAAGTTATCAGTTGGATTTAGGGGTGGCTATTTGAGTGAAGATTTGTTTATTTGATTCAATTCAAATTAAACCGGTTTGGGTTTGAAAAAATCAGTCTATTTAATAAATGGGTGAATTTGGTTCGATTCACTAAAATAAAAGAGTTGAATTCAATTTTTTATTAAATAAAAGAAATGAATTCAAGATTGAAATCATTTATTCATTTAAGATTCGTTTGTATTTTGTAAGATATTAATTTTTTTGTTCTTTCTATTTTATTTTACTTGATTTTTATTTATTAGTTATAATTTTTGTAAACAAATCCAGGTTTGATCTATTTGTTATTAATCATGCATAAACTAATTGCATTCTAATTCAATTTGATTAGTTTAATTTTGTATAGTAAATGAATTAAACAATTAAATTCAAATCCATCCAATCCTAACCTAATTAATTTTGTATAGTAAATGAATTAAACGAATTAAATTCAAATCCATCCAATCCTAACCTAATTCATTTACAATTTAATTCGCTTATTCGTTTTGTTACTCACAATTTGAATTCAATATAAATATTTAGTTTAGACATGAAAGTGCCTACATAATGTGCAAATCCATGCATGGAAACAATGTTTTAATAAGAATTTATTCCCATTTATTAATGCTCTTTCTCTTACGAGTGGTGCTATTGGCACACTTACATTATCCTCTTACAACCCCTCTTATTTTCATTTACAAATTTACCCATAACTAAAAACCCCCTACATATCCACACCCAATGCAAAGTGAAAAATAAAATTTGAAGATTGCACTTACAGCTGTAGATTTATTCTTTCTCTTTTTAAGAGTTTGATGAATACTATTTACCTGTGGCCAAATTAATTTACACTAATTAAAATAAAATCCATTAATTTATATTGGACTAGTCCTTGTTCTTAATTATCTCAAAAAATGACAATGATATCTTGTTTTGAGGTGTGAAGAAAGAGTCAAATCCTAAAAAAATGTTTCGAATAAAACTAGATAAAGATGAAGACATGCCACGACTTGTTGTAAGTCTTTAGATGTACTTAGGACATTCAAATTTTAATTTTTTTCTTATTTTGAATTTTAAGTCTATGAGAAGTTAAATAATAGACAAACTATCATAAAAATAATCAATCCAAAAATATATTAACCGTCTTCTTTTTTATAAGATGCACAATTAACATTAGTAACCAGAGAAATATAAAAATTTTGTTTACATACCTAAAGAAATTAAGAAAAGAGACATCATGATGGGATTTCTTTAGAGGAAGGAGTGAAGCAGGGATATTTGTGGAATGAAAGAGTGTCAATAGAAATCATCTAATGTTTCAAATTATTTAATAGGGTATATTTAGAAAAGTGGTTTTAAAATGATAACATGAGGGTGCCAATAGTCTAACTCTTCTCTTACCCTGTCATGGATACAATATATTCTTATTTTCAATTACAATTGATAAAGTTCACATAATCCATCATCTATTCACATTTTTAATTTGTAAATAATACATTATCCCGTATGAAAATAAAACAACTAACAAATATCTTGAATTAATTTATCTGAAGAAGCACTGTTTGTGTACGGCGATTTTGGATGGTAAATTGCATAAACTTAGACGGATGTAATTGCAATTTAGTAAAAAGAAAAGAAAAAGAAAAGGAATTACGAGCAGCCATGAATACTCTCACATATACACTGTCACCAACTTTTGGGAGCATTGTATTGAAATAAAATCTATCATAAATAAAGTATGATTAGGCTTTCAAACTCCGAGATTTTTGAACTTAATAAGAGAAAAATAAAAATGGCAAAAAAATCTTAAATTTTTTCTGCTCTTTGATTATGTTAATTATCGTATTTAAAGTTTCATTTAGTATAACATTTCAAATATAACTTATTTAAATAGAACTTTTTCTGGGTGTGAAAATCAACTTCTTCTCCTATTCGTTTGTCACTAGAGAAGAATCAGAATATGACTCGTCTTCTGTGAGGTCCGGTTTGAGTTCTAAAAATTTGATTGAAAAACAAATATCCTTCTCTCAAAAAGCCATTTGAAATATCCTTTTCAGAAAAATTGGAGCTCAATCGTAAACTACCTGGAGCTCCAAGGCCGATCGGAAACAAGTCCGTCTCCGAATTTTGAGCCTAATCGTAAAACACCTATTGGTTCAAGGCCAATCGGTCTACCATCGGAAACAAATCAACCCTTTCAACGCTAAAAAAATGTCGAAGAAATTATCTGTGAGCCGAGTCGTGGAGTAACCGGTGGCCCAAATTCAATTGGGAACAAAAGGATGGTGATATTCCCCACTCTTTATTAAATATCACCGGCCTCTAGAGTTAGCTTATCTTCATTAAAAATTTTAAATTAATATTTATCTCTCAACGTAACACATTCAATTACGAATTTATCCTTATTATGATTTTTTTCTTTTTTTTCAAGTGCCACCATATAAAATTTATAAAATCTATTAAAAAAAATTCTCAAAATCTTTATAATCCTTCTCTCTTTCCTTTTAAAGATTGTATCCATAGTTACGATTACTATAAAAAAAGATTTGATACTTCATCGTCATCGCAATCATTTATGAATATTATAAATTAATTTCTTCTATGAGTACGGAAATAGAGTATACAATATTTGAGAAGAGATAATAATTTAAAAAGTTAAAAAAAAATTAAGGTTTGAAATTATCATGTGGGTGCACGTAAGAGATATTTATCCTTTTAAGTTATTTTGTATAAGAATAAAATAGGTATTATTGTAAAAGTAATTAGTGAGGACTTGCAAGATATTATGAGAGGATCAAATATTACAACTCGAAACAAAATCTCTACGTCAAAAGCAAGTTCTTTCAAACCTACTCATGAAGTACCTAGCGGCAAAATCCGGTCGGAAACAATTTTCCAACTCACAAGAAGATTAAAATAAGCAACTACAATAATATCTCAACAAGGAATAAATTGTTTTCAGGAATAGACTTTGAATTGAAAGAAACAAAAAACAAACAATAGTAATGATAACAATTGAGTTCCCAAGATAAAGTGAGAGCAAGCTTCAACCATTTTTATGCTACTCTCTCTAATGTAGTTTTTCAATACATGATTTATGTTGGTATGAGTTATTCTAATTAGAAAAATCTCTTAAGTGGTACTGAAAGTTTAGGAATCAAATTGCACTCACTCAATTTTTGGTTGAGATACAGCTAGTTTATGTTTAAAAAAAGAATGTTAGATGTAAATTTTATGATTCTAGTTATTTTTTATTGTTTGTGTACGTCAATGATCATGAATCAGTATAGTCTACAAAATGAATCAGGTTTCATAGAATTATATATAGTATATGTAATCTTTCATACATAAACTACAAGAAAATAACAAGCAAACTGTAAACTACAAGAAAATAACAAGCAAACTGAAACTAGCTCCTAGTCATTAGCTATTTCTTAAGGGCAAATGTGCAACACCGAAGTATTTGACTTACAATTACTCATTGACAAGTTCCATTCTCTCTTGGATTGTCAAGTTTGCTAAACCAAAATGATGAATCTAACCAACCTTCAGTCTTGGCCTTTTCAACATAATGCATGAATTGTTTTTTAGCATCAGGCACGTCCAGAGCCAAGTCATCGAGCGATTCTTCAACTCTGCCAAAGCCCTTCATCATTTGGTTCATAGTTATGTGCCCTGAGTCAAAACACTCCTTGAGCAGTCCCCACAGCCTTTCATTCTTCTTCTCGATGACACTCACCAATGCCTTCTTAACAATCTCATGGTGAAAAAATGGCATGCCTAATTCATTTATGCACCGGCGAGCCTCCCTAACATCTCCCCCGGATTCAAACTCCTCTAGTAGTTTACCAATTTTGTCCTTAACATCTTCAACTGCCCATCCAGGCCTGCTGCTTCCCCCTCCCCCACCCCAGCACCTTAAAATCCTTTCTCCAGAAAGACGAGCGTTAAGCAGTGACTTTGCCATTTGCAGCACTTTGCTCCCAATTGATTCTACCCCCAAAAACTGGCTTCCAATTTCTTCCAAGTGCTGAGGTGCCAATACTTCATCCACCACTGCTCTAGCCAAAAACATGGCTAGGTCCTCAACAACAACAGGGTTGTCTAGTGCAGTGTCATCAGCAGATTCTGTCAACATAACAAATCCATTAACAACATCATCAGCAGGGAAAAACAGAGATGATAACAGAAGAGAAGCCATTTCCTTTTCTCTATTTTTCCGGTCCATTGCAAGAGTTATTAGTCTCTTGACAAAGATAGCATTCACCTCATTTGAAGAAGATCCTTTCTCTGATTCTAGACAACTACTTACTTCTAAAATGTCACCTGACAAGAAATACTCTTGAATAATTGATTGAGCCTTCATCTTGAACAATTTTGTATCAGTATCTTCTAACAATCTCTTCCCTGGCTCTGATGAGAGTGATTTCAAAGATGAAGCACACAACCAGCCTTCAGATGCTGCTTTAGAGATCAAAGACTGCAAAATTCCTCGTGCATTTGGAATGTCAAGTGATAAATCATCAACTGTCTCAATTATCCTACCAAACCCTTTTATAATTTGACTAGCATTGATCAAACCTTCTCCAGAAGCTTCCTTTAGCAAATCTAGTAACCTTCCTTCAGCTTGGCGCCTCTCCATTGCCATTGTAACAGCTCGTTTTACAATTTCATGGTGGAAAAATGGAACTTTCAGGTCATTGATACATCTGAAAGCCTCTTTCTTGTCACCACTCACTACATACTCAATCAACAAATTGTTAATTCTAACTTTCACATCTTCAACTGTTTTATTCTTGCTACCTCCCCATCTCCGCTCAATCATTTCAGCATGGAGAGGAGCCTCTAAGTAACCCTTCTCAGCTCTCTTCAATACTGCAATCCCTTTTGACTCCTTAGGCAAGGCAGCCATTTGTTTCTTCAAAAATGCAGGAGGCAATATGTCATCAACCACAGCTCTCGCTATGAACAAAGCTAGCACATCAACTGTGTCCGGTATATCAACAATCAAGTCATCTGCTGATTCCACCAACTTAATAAAACCTCTGTAAACTTGTTGGGGGTCAATGGCATCAGCATAAAGTGCGGATAGCAGAACAGCAGCCATTTCTTTCTCTTTGTCATGCCTATCCATGGCTACAGAGATAAGCTTCTTGACAAAATAATAGTTATAGTTAGGCTTTCGGAGTTCCCTCAGTTCATTAGCAGCTGATAAAACATCATCAGTGGCAAAATATTCCTCCACAATTATTGTTGCCTTCTTTTTGAACTCATCCAAATCCGCTGATGACTTTTTTGAACTTGAACGTTCATATTCCTGCAACATAAACAAGTTCTCTTCAAAATTAGACCCACAACAAAAGTACACACTATTTATGGAGAAAACAATACAAATAAAATTGGGTTTGCACCTCCATTGGTATCAACATATATGTGCCGCAAGGCTAGATTCCTGAATAGATGCAAAATTGATGGAGCATGGAAAAATGTACCAGTAACTGAGTACCTCGGTGCTATCGTAATTGGGATCGTTAGGGTCAATAAAGCATTGGTCTTCTGTATCAAGTAATCCTCCCCAGGTACCTTTTCCCCCACAGCCACCTGCATATATAATAGAATTCCATAAACTATTTCTTCATAAAAAAATTTTGTTTATTTTTATGTTTCTGATTCATGGTAACCAACCATTCAAGACATCCATCGACGCATATGAGAGTTCTCTAGCTTATTCCTTTCCGGTCATGTACACCGCAACATATAATGATTTGTTCAGAACTATTTTGCTTCAAATAAATTTTGTAATCATACTTATACCCATAAGATGATTTTATAAGGTTTACGTACCCTTTTTTGGCCGACCATCTCTAGGAGAATGCTGACGCCGATCATACTTTCTTGGACTCCCTTTGGGACTCCCCTTACTGGGACTCCCTCTACTTGAGCCATGTTTGCTATATGACTTGGGTGACCTTGGGGACTTTGGAGATGTGGAGATTTGCAGGGCAGATACAGTTAATGGATCTGCAATCTCTGAAAGTGATTGAACAAGCTTTCGTTGATCTTTAGATACAGATCCATCGTTGTACTCCATGAGGTTCTAATTCTCAACTCCACTGACTGCTAGCTTCCAAGGAAGATAATGGGGAGTATAATACAATTACCTGCAAACAAGGATGATAAGTTAATCAAAAGGGCATCTAAATTTACATTAAATAGGGAATATTCTATTTACATTTACGATATTTGACATGCTCTTCACTATGTGCCCAATAGCAAATTATTTTTTTAACCTTATGAGAAACGTGAGAAAGAATTAAGAACCTCTATCACTTGATTATTGAAATGAGATCTCGCCGGAGCGACGAAGCACACCGGCGGCAAAACTATGCTAAAACCTAGAGGGGTGGAAGTAGGTTATTTTTTATTTTTAGTTTTTATGGGTATTTGGTTTCTGGGTTTGAAGTTAACTCAGTGAATGCAATTAATTTTAGCTGAAAGAGAAAGAGGAGTGTTAAAAAGGTAGTTGCAACTTGCAAAAAAGTCGTTTCAGTCAGTTATGGAATTAGCGCCCAAATCTTAAGGGGAATAGTATAATTCCAAGGCTGAGACGAGACTGTCTTGTTTTCTGCCCTTTGAAACGGGAACACATTTTTACCCGGGAAATTCGTAACCAAATTTGTTCCGGTGAATTTCATTGAAACCCCTAAAGTTCTATTCTTTTTATTTGATCAAAGTTTTTCTAAAAAATTATTAATTGAAATCGATTTAATTCTTATGTCATAAAAAAAAATTGAAAAAAAAAAAATACAAAACTATGTTGATGGTGGGACTGAGATATTTAAACTTCCTACACAAGGCTTAAAAGCTTTTAAGTAGACCATAAACCTTAGTTCTCATTTTCATGAACAAGTGTCATATTGAATTGGGTAAATATTTGTTTATTCTCTTTTTTTTTTTAGCTAACTACTTATTTAGTTCTTTTTAAAAAAAAAATCTTAACACACCCTTATTATTAAATATATGACGTTTTCACCTTTATTTTTCTTTGTTTTTACAATAATAATACCCTTACTATACTCTTGAGAGCATTAATTAATTTATCCATAAAAAAGTCAATTAGCAAATTGATTAATAATCATCGGTCTAAAAAAATTAGTATTTTTCATACTTTTGTAACAATTTTTCTAACATTTATTTATAAATAAATTAATATTAGTCAACTTAAAGTTACATTTAAAATCTAGATATCTTGCTAATAATGATCTATAAAAAAAATTAATTTACCAAATTAACCCTAAAGTAGAGTAATAGTAGTAGTAATAATAATAATAATAATAATTTACTTTAATTTTTTTTAATATAAAGAATAAATATATAAAAACTAAATAAACATTTACCTATATTCAACTATTCATCTCCTTAAATAAAAACTCTGCCAATCACAGTGTAACATTAGTCATTTCTTTTGTTCAAACTAAGTTCACCACAATTTAACTTTCAGCATTGGAGACAGGCCTAAGGCATTTAAGTGTTCAAACTGAAAAAATTGACTTATCAAGTTTTTTACGATCGTTGCTTTATTAAGAATGTGGTCAATAATATTTATAAGTTTTTAGAGATTATAATCTGTTAAAATAGTGATCCAAGTTGTATCCTCGCACTAAGAATAATGTTGTATATAATCATATCATATGGTAAGTGATTGAATCACTTGAAATCAGAAATAAAGAAAAACAAGAACTATTTTAGCAAAGTATTCCATTCTATAAGCAGGAGATGTTCCCATTGTAGAGGTCCCACTCAAGCCAGTGAAAGTAAACATTTTTTTTTTTAAATTTTGGGTGGCTATTATTGTTGTTTTTTGTATACTTTTTCTCTACATATAAATTTATAAAAACGAAAAACAAAAGTCTATGAAGAGATAAAATTTACAACCCTGCGCTATGTTGTTCACATAGCAATAATATATTTCAATAATTTTCATTCCTATTTTCAAAATACCATTAGTATAATTATCCATTAATCGTATGAATTTATGACTTGTTTGTTAAACATCTAAAGTTTAAAATTTCATTGATTTTAAACTTTTTTTTTTCAAATTTACTTTTTTTTCCTAACTTATATGTGATTTTTAAATATTTACATTTTAATAGAAAAAATAAACTTTTGTTATTTTATTTTAATGGAAAAATGTTTGAACGAGAGTAAATATTGTATCAACAAAAAATTTTATTAAATACATTTGTTTCTAAAATTTTTGTGAAACATAATCCTTTATTTCATTTTGATTTACAAATACATAAATGTTAAATAACTATGTTTAAGATTTTTTTTTATTTGTAAAATAAATAAGATGCTGCTTGTATATATTAAGATAGTAAACAATGAAAAATAAACATGCCATTCATATATTTGTATTTAAATCCATTCAAATTTAAGTTAAATTTATACTTATTTAGATTTCGTACCAAAAAAAAACTTAGATTTATTGTACACCATATGGTATACAATAAGTAGGTTATATAATATTATTTTTTAAAAATATTGCTTAGGCTCCATTTGATATACCTTTTTAAATAGATTTTATTTGATTGAAGATTTTTCAAGTAGAACTTTTACCAAATGTATTTGAGTTGTTTGACTATTAATGAAAACTTTTATCAAAAGTTATAAAAAATATAATTTAATCAAATATTTTTTTAAAATTATATTATGAAATAAATGATATAAAAGTATGAAATAAATTAAGATTTTTTTTTTGTATAATTTAACTCTTTAAAAAAACTCTACAATCTCTACTTACAAAAGTCTAAAATTTGAACTTTTATTAGTATAGACAAAATATATTATTTAATCCCTAACCCTAAAAGATTAACTAAATAACTCAAAATATAGTTAAATAATACTAAATTTTTTTAAAAGAGTTTATAAAACTAAATAAGTATTTATATTCACTAGATAAAAAATATAAAAATAAAAAGGGCAAGATGCGTATAAAAATAAGGATGATTTGGTAAATTCCCATGCAGTTTAGGATACTCATGCGAGTCGCAATATTTTCTTGCGTTTTAACAAATCCTCTTCAGGCGGGGGCTACGCAGCACTGACTCGCTTCTTCTTCTGGGAGTGCCGCGTGCAGCACTAGCACATCAAGTACGGTTAAAGCAATCGAACATGTCCGAAGCCAAACAAGAACTCATCTCCTGCTTGCAGTCGCAAGTAGAGGCTCTTCAAAACAGAGTTAAGGTATTTCCATTTTTCCATTCTTATTGAATATTCTTGCTTGTGTCATTTTTTATTTATTTTTATTTAAGTTATTTGCAAGTTTTTAACTTGATGCGGTACCATTTACCAATTTGCAATGCGTATATATCAGGAATTAGAAGCTGATAATGCAAAGCTATTGTCAAAACTCTCTAACTGTCACTGTAAAAAGGTCTGTCGACGAATTTTCATTGTTTATCTTTTTATCTATTTCTGCTATTGATTTCTTGTTCAATCAAAGTTTTATCTCAAAGAAGAAAATGAAAATAGATTATAAGTATTTCTCGGATTGAGATATTATAGCTTTTTGCCCTGCCTCCCTTTGTAATGGAATCATTCTGGTGGTCAAGTTTAAGTGGGAATGTGGTTGGTAAACATTAGGTTCCAAGGAAAAGTGGTTGCTTAACAAACACTTCAGTTGCTGTGATTTTCAAAATCAAGCAAAAGGAAAATAGTTAGAAACATGCATAATATTTCTTTTTGTTCTGTGTGGTATTTGGACGAAGCATGACAACATGGAACTTGATATATAATTATGATGCAGATAGAGGATAAGATTAATGGTGGTGTTGAAGATGGTACGCCTTTGGTTGAGGAAAACAGGAAGATGGAAAGTGGAGGTTGTAAGACTGGGAAAAAGAAAGTAAAGGAGAAAATGTCAGGTCTCATTTTAGACTATACTTATGTATTCTTTGTCAGAGGCTGGTATTGCCTCCTTTTTAATCAGATTTCTATTAGAATTCAAATAGTCTGTAAGTAATGTAAAATTGGTAATGGGTCTTTATGAGCCAACTATCACCTCTTCTACTTCTAGGTTTATCATGTTGCTGAATTTGACTAGCACTTTTTGTTCCTGCAGGAACTCTAAATCATCATTTCAAGAGATATGTTGCTCTAAAAGTCATGTATTTTGGTCAGAGGTACGTAATTTCGTCATTACCTTTAAGCTCATGCCTTTAAGATATCAGTAGTTGTCTTCCCCTCTGCTTTCCTCCTGAAATGAAATGAAAATAGGAAAATCTGCTGAGGTTTCTAGGGAATCCGATATCACAAGAATCCAAGCTGACTCAACCAAGGCCTGACCCAGGCTGGATTGGATCAACCAATCCTTTCTAGCTAAAAGAATAAGCTTGGTTGGGTCCTGAGGGTGGTAGACTGATTAAATTATGTTAATGGTACTTCAAAACACTAAAAACATACTGAGCCAGGACCCCCTTAGTAAATTAGTATGTACACATCCTTCCAAAAAAGAATATGCATCATCCATAATAAACTTATGGAAGAACTAGATGAGAAATGTTGGCCGAGTATATTCCTGATCACAACTTGTTGCAATTCTTCTGTAATTTTGCTGTTAAAGCCTGAGTAAAGCTTTGGCCATATCCTCTGGCTTGGGTAGGCTCTGGCCTTCAGGAGTAAAATTCCTGTTTTTGTTATAACATCTATGGACTGTTGACACCAATCATTGATCTTCTGTTTATTTTTAGCACCTGATCGAATATCCATTCACAATTTAAAATGAATACCTTTCTCCCTTGTCTGCTATATTTCAGGTTTTACGGTTTTGCTTCAGATGGGAATATGGAACCAACTGTTGAGGTGCATTATTTTAATTGTTTCTTCTTTCAAAAAAAAATAAAAATAAATAAAAACTTATTGTGCAAAAGAAATTTAACTTGGTGTACGAAATTAGTTCTATTTGTCTAGGAAACAAATATTTTATATTCCAATCATATTCTCTTCTTGGAAGATGCAAAGCATCTGCTGCTGGAAAATATTAGATAAGCTGTTTCTAGCAGTTCAATTGGTAATAGTGTCATGATGTCTACAAAGAATGATGGGAGTATTATCATCTGTGCTCTCAACCCTTCTAGGATATCTTGCTAAGCATCCTGTCAAAATCAGTAACGAGGAAAAGCTTGAATCAAGGTTTTCACCATTTCACTACTCACAGCAACTATATTACTAAAATAGGCTGGGTAATTAGACTGTTAATATAGAAGGATTTGTTGCTAGAAATGAAATGAGCTGCATTTAGATTTATATTATACAACTGATATCATCCATTCCTGTTCCTGTATTTCTGCGTGAATAAGATGCTACCAAACCATGCATGTGTCATTGACATAACTAAAATTACAGTTAATTTGCGTATTGTTTCTCTTGCTGATTTATTTTATGATACTTCTCAAACTCTATATCCAAGGTTGTAGTTCATGAGAACCATAATGTATTAAAGATTAAGTTTTGGATATTAGTAATTGTCATAAACCAAGCTTCCTAGAAAGAATATCATTTTCATTTTCCTTTATAATTATCCTACAAATGACATATAAAAGCACATCAGAAATACATTTTCTTGATACCTTTGAATGCTTTGAAAGCGCATGATCTGGTTTTATCGAATAGCTATAGTCTGTATAAGACATGAAGTTCTGTTTCTAATTCCAGCTTTCCTGCAGTCTGAAATTTTCAAAGCTCTTGAGAAGACATGGCTTTTAGTTGCCGACAAGAAGGAATCACAGTACTCAAGATGTGGCAGAACAGATAAGGGGGTTTCCTCTGTTGGGCAAGTAAGTTAGAGTTTGTAAAAACTTAGTATAATAATCAGCAAAAGCATATTCCTGAGTTGGGTGTGACCATTATGTTACTAAATGAATTATAGTCATCATTTTCAATTGTTGATGTTTTATATTAATATCTCTCTTCTGCTTCGTCAGTTTCACTTATAACTAATATCAATCAGTAGTCATTCTTTTACCAGATTCTTGAAGTTAAGAAAGCAGTAAATGTTCGGTGCAGGTAATTGCTATATATTTACGGTCAAACATCAAGGGATGTAATAAAAACAACACAAGTATGGGTGAAACAATTCAAGAAGAACAAATAGGTTTGTCATTCATCTTTTTGTTGGAAAACTCTAGTATAGATTGTTGAGCTTAATATACACATAAAGTCAACTCTTTTGGTGGCACTGCAATCTTTTGTAAACATTGCACTCAGAACAATTCCTCAGTCATGATGGAATTATCCTTGAATGGAAATTGCAAAAAGAAAAGCTCTTGAAGGATTTTGTAAGGGGCTGGCAAAATAGCACAATACTAATGATTGCAAAGCATTATTTGACTCTGCACAAGTAGTTTGCTTGCTAAAATCTGGATTTTGTGTAAAATCATATTCATATTGCAAAAGTTCGAATGTAAAAGTTTACGAGTCTGTATTTGCCATTTTAACTTACACAATGTGTATTATTCTCAGAAGATGAAATTGATTATGTGAGAGTACTGAATCGAGTCCTTCCAAAAGACATTCGAGTTATAGGGTGGTCTCCTGCTCCAACTGATTTCAGTGCAAGGTTTCTCTACAGATTCAAAAAAAAATATTACCCTTTTTTTCCAATTTTTTGATTCTCAATGATGGTTGTATGACAGTTCTTGTTTCCAGAGTGAATTTAAAGTTTAACTTGTTCCTTTATAATTGAAATGTCAACCCGGTGACTCAGTGATTTTTCATAAGAATTTCACTATTTTGCTCATGATAGTGTTCTCTTACGCTGTAACACGATCTGTTGCTTTTACAATAAGTGCAGGTTTAGCTGTATGAGTAGGGAGTATAAATACCATTTTTGGAAAGAAAATCTAAATCTGTCGGTATGTGATTCCTTTCCCTGACAATTTGTGTACCTACTTCTTTGCTGCTTATAAAGAAAGCAACAGTTTCAATAGCACTTTCTTCTATGTCTCAAGTTTCACCAGGCTATGGAGAGTGCAGGAAAGAAATTTGTAGGGGAGCATGACTTCCGAAACTTCTGTAAAATGGATGCAGCAAATGTACACAACTATAAGCGGCATGTCACCTCATTTGAAATTTCTCCTTGTTATATCAGGTTGGCACTGGTAAAAATATCTCTTGACCCAATTTTTGTTCTTATAAATTCCTTGTTAGAGCTTAAATATTGGTTTCATCTTCCTCTATGTATTTCTCAAAATTATGAGGCATACCTTGGTCTACCAATGCCATAGCCATTTCTAACCTCCATCCTCACATGAGATTATATGAACTCTTGACCCCACTACCTTTAATCATGCAGTTAACTCTGATTTATCTTTCACTATAAATTTTACATCAGTTTCTCCTTAAATTTTTACCTCTTTTATTTTGACCCACCTTTTATAATGAAATAAATATTATTGTTGTACAATCTTGTTATTTTCTTTTGAGCTTTGCTAGGTTAAAATATATTCGAAAATCTGAGAGTCCTTAATTTCACTTGCAGTTTTGAAGGCAATCAACTTTGGGCTATTAAGATTAGAGGTAGTGCTTTCTTGTGGCACCAGGTCAGGTGCATGGTTGCTGTACTGTTTATGATCGGCCAAGGTCTCGAATCCATTGATGTGCGTGGCAGACATCCTTGAAACTCAGAATTTTACCTTTTGGAAAGTGGTTTCCACTTATGAATCTTTGTTTTACAGTGTAAAAGAAACTGACATAGAGTGCTCAACTGTGCAGGTAATAGAAGCATTACTGGACACGATCAGGACACCAAGGAAACCTCAATATAATATGGCTCCAGAGATACCATTAGTTCTTCAATCCTGTGACTTTGAAGGCCTCAAGTTTACTTGTTCATTAGGTATTTAACCAATTTCAAGGAATTTGTTCTTTGTTGGAAGTTTCTACTATTAAGGATCGTGTAGGTTGAACTTTAATGGTTACACATTCCTTTTGTTTACTCGCAATCTTTAATGTGTTTGCTCATTTTAACTTGCCATGGTACCATCATTTATTTATCTCTCTGTTCCATGGTAGATGCTGGGCACGAGTTGGGCATGCACTTGCGGAATGAATGTCAAGTGTATCAACTCCAAGCTGCAATCTTTCACGAGGCTCTTCTCAACTGTTTACCTTCAGCTAATGGTGTAGAAATTGGTTCTTCTCTAATCTATTTACATTAATTGCACACAATCTTCCTGTTCTTTCTGTCTGAGACCGGCTTTAATTTTCAGACCAGATCTCATCGAGAAATGGAACGGTCAAGAAGAAGGCTTCCCATATCCCTCTCTTTTCACGGCCAACTGAGCGTAAGTTCTTTCACACCTTAAGCACTCATAAATCTTATGCCCATTTTAAAGGTTTTTGCCTAGCTTCTTATTGCTTGAACTGATTCCAGCAACATATGAGGAGCGACGTGCAAAATTGGACTCGAGAAAATGAAATTCAAGACTTTTTGACTGATCACTTGGAAGTCGATGGTCTAGAAACTCTTATTTCCTGTACAATGTACCATAGAAAGCTTTTCATTGCTTAGCACTGGTTTGTAGCTTTCTTTTCTCTTGTTAATCTATTTGTTTTGATTATTGTCGGTGGGGAAGTTCTGATCACCCACTAAGCCACGCCATTACAACCACAGCAGAGTGAGAATTCACCAGATTACAAACTTGAAATTGAAGCTCAAACTTGCTTGTGAGCTTAAATTTTTCACCAGTGATGCCCACCTTCTGGATGAGTTTTGTTCTAAATTTTTCACCTAGAAATAAAAAATGCAATCATCTTTATTCCAATTACAGCTAGAACTTAATCATGATAGCTATAAGATCTAGCTGTTTTCGTGATTCAATCAGTCAATCAACTTGTTTTTGTTGCTTATGTATGGGTGGTTAACAAAAGCAAATGCACATCCCCCCAATTTTTTGGGCTTTGGCATCTTGAAGTGTCTTAAAATCAACTTCTTGCTCATTACCTATTATGGCTGTGGGGAAAGTGGAAGCAAAAGGGACCCAGGACAACTCACTTCTTCTCTTAGAGAAAACATGCGCTTAAAAGTTTTGCCACACAACAGTCCAAATTTTTCTCTTACAATTTGTTTCAAATTCGTGCTTCATGACCCCATCATTAGGAGTGGATGTTCCAGATAAAATTCTTGTTTAAATCAAGTTATAAAGATGCTTTATGTTAGGCGACTGCGGTTACAAGATTGATTAATATATAGAGAGAGAGAGTTCTTCGACCCTTTTTTTTTTTTTTTTATACAAACCCATTTTAAAGTGGTGGGGTTTAAGAGGGTTGATTTTTAATTCTTTTAAATTATATGGTCTTATAGTTCATTTTCATTCAAAAACTAATTTTTGTAAACGGCACATTTAACCGTGTGTCCACGTTAAAAAAATACGGACATTTGTACTTGAAAATGATTATATATATATAGAGGTTGGAGATATTTTTTTTAATAAATTCCTTGACACAATCTTTAATATTCTTTTCGTTAATTTAATTAAATTGCATTGAAATAATAACACCTTTAAACTGTAAGTAGTATTTTAGATTTGACTGCAAAAATAAATGAAAAAAAAAATCTGTTAGTTCGGCTAATTTACAATGGAGTCCCCATTGTTTAATGATAAATCATGTAAACCAGTAATTTTCAGAACTCGTCATTTAAGTCCTACAAAATCTAAAAAAAAGGAAGTGGTTCCCGCGAGGAAAAACCGGATCAAAACGAGAAGGGTGAGCGCCTCTTCTTCTCATTTTGTTTTGTTGCTTTCCTGTGCTTGCTTTGTGTCGAATACACACAGAGAGATAGAGAGAGAGAGATAAGAAAATGGAGGCAGCAATGGGATTGATGAGAAGAATGCCGCCGAAGCACTCAGAAACAGCACTGTCTGCACTTCTCAGCCTCTTGCCTGATCACTCCTCCGATCTCCTCTCTCAAGTCGATCAGCCTCTCCAGGTCTTTCTTCTTTTATTAGGGTTTCCAAATTCCCAAATTGACTTATTTTTGTTAATTTTAGTAAATATTCTAAATGGGTTTTTGTTATTATTTCAAAATAATGATTCTTTTTTTTTTGGAGGAAAAAACAGGTTTTATTTGATGAGGAAAGCGGGAAAGAGTTCATTTTGTGTGAATACAACAGAGATGCTGATTCTTATAGGTATTAATTAATAATGATAATCCTCTACCATATTTGTGCTTTTGCATTGTTACTTTGTTGCAGTCACTAAGTGGGAAGCCGCCCAATGAAATCAGTAGGCACTAGCTATTGAGCATAAGTGAAAATTGACTGCCCACTGAAGTGAGAGTTTACTGAAGACTTTTGTTGATATGCTTTCAAAATTAAGCATTGGTACACCATTACAAACATACCTTGGTAGTGGTTACTTGGATCTGACATAGGTTCTTGGGGACAATATCTTTGCCGTGTTTGAATGAGGTTCTAAGCAATTAGTTTTGTATTAGTAACTGCTAATCATCTCTTTATTTTCAGATATCAATTATTCAACAAAATCATTTTTCTAGTATTTGGTTGTAGATGTATAACCTAAACTTCTCCCATTCTGATGCAACCATTGATTATTTTAGTTTCCTATTTAACAATGTTGTATATATTTTCTTCTATGGAATTATGCACATTTTGCAGGTCACCTTGGTCAAATAAGTACCATCCACCATTGGAAGATGCACTGTACCCTTCTTCAGAGTTGAGGAAGCTTGAAATTGAAGCGAATGAAGTGTTTGCAATTTATCGTGACCAGTGAGGTTCTTTACTTCTTTACTTACCTCGTCTTTTAAGTTAGTTTCCACTGCTCTTTATATAAAGAGTACTCACCCTCTGATGAACATTTTTTTTAACTCCCTTCTGGATCTCAAATCGGTAATTTTTTGAAAAATTATTGTGCTAGAATCTTCTATAACTTCCTCATACAATATACCCCTCATTTAACTTGTTCTTTACATATTTTATATTCATAGTGGCTGCTTGATTAACCATTAAATTGGTAGGTATTACGAAGGTGGTATTTCATCAGTTTACGTGTGGGAAGATGATAATGAGGGTTTTGTAGCCTGCTTTTTGATAAAGAAAGGTAAGGTTTTTTACATTTTAACTTAACTAGGTGCCAAGAGAGTTTTTTCCCCTTGATAACGTTATACCTTTTTTGTTGGATGAAGATGGTTCAAAGACAGCACAGGGAAGAAGGGGACATTTGGAGGAGGGAGCCTGGGATGCTATACATGTTATAGAAGTAAGCCTCATGAGCTGAAGCTGGATTTGGATGTGTAGGAATGAGCTTAAAGACAACTCCCTCCCCCCCCCCAAAAAAAAAAAACTCTCTCACTTTTTCCTATTCAAGTATGCCCGTCATTCATTCTCTCAAACATGTTACAACTCTAATTATCTTGTGTATATAGGTGGCACCAGAGGAAGAAGGAATAGCGCATTATTGTTTAACCAGTACTGTCATGTTGTCTTTAACTACGGATCATGAGTCATCAGGCACATTCAGTTTGTCTGGATCAATTAGACGACAGGTAATTTATCATTTGAATTGCTATGGAGTATTGTTTTTGAAACATCATGGAGAATGGAATTTTCTTATAGACTATTTAGTCTGGGAATTAATAATTCATGCATATAGCAGTTATCTAGTTTAAGAGACGACTAATCTACTACGACCACATCAATCAAGGAAACACCTAAACAGGCCTATTTTGTGCTTATGTGGAGTAGGAGTTTGATCACTTAGAAACAGTATTATACCAACCGGAACAAGATTGCCATGAAACTCTTTAGACCTTTCCATCATTCCATTGCTTTCTTTGACAAATTATTTTTGATAACGGGATCTTGGAGGACAAGGAAATCACTTTTGCTTTGTTATTGGTGATTCAGTTTTTAATAAATATATATTGAACTGCTTTCACCATGGAGTATTTTTTTCTTGGTTGAAAGCCGCTTGTGGAATTGCTGTCCCATAGACTGGAATGCATATATACAGCTAACTATATTTGCATTTTCCTCATATACTTTTGTCCGCATTTGATGATAGGCACATATTTCTAAATATGTTTAGTTTACCTAAAATTTCTGAAGATCCTGTTAGAACCTTAGCTAAGTAACAGCTAAATCATGCTTCACATTGTTTTATGGTGGGACTGGTTAACAGCAAGTTGGTCATGGGAAGCATTAATAGTTGCTTGGCTATCCTTTTATGAACATGCTTGGTTTTGTTCTTTCGATATGGACTTTGAACTGATTTTTTTCTTTTCTTCACTTTCTTCTTATCATAGATGAATATGGACCTCTCAGTTTCAGAGGGCCATCTTTGTAACATGGGAAAGATGATAGAAGAAATGGAGGGCAAACTGAGGAACTCACTTGATCAGGTATCTGAAATCTTGGTTTGTGGTGGTATGATAAGTAGTGAGTCATAGCCAGCAGTTCTGATCTTCGATAATCAACATGATATAACTCATCGATCAACACATGTTGCAGGTTTATTTTGGGAAGACAAAAGAAATGGTTTGCACCCTACGTCCACCATCTGAAGTGATAATGAGACTGCCAGACAGTACAGGCTTGTGAAAAGGAGATGCTTCCATTCGTTAGTGAGATATGAAAGTCATTTGTCCTGTACTCACATTTCAGACATTGATATGTTCTAAGGTCATGCGGTCATAGGCTGAAGCTTTTCTAGTTTTTTGCTTTGCTTGTTAGTTGTTCCCTAGACAAGTTTTTTCTTTATATCTTTTTTTCCTTTTTTCTACCGGGTACACTTTCCATGACACATTTGATGTATAACTTCATTTTTTCTTAAAAGTTGTTTTTCTCATAAATTGGCAGGCATGGCCACCAATTTAATTTCGAACTTATTTCTCCCTTGACATTCCTTACAAGTAACTGTTGAATTGGTAGTTAATTTGCTGATTTTGAATCCACTCAGGGTTTCTTTTACTGTGCATCACATCAAAAGTTTCAGCACTAGGGCAACTCTCAAAAGGTACATGAAGATGCAGAGACGGAAAATATCTATCTAGTGTGATAGTATCCAAATCCAATACAAACAAGAATGAAGCAGTAAAACCAAGGGCTTCCCACATAAAAAGTATCACCACAGGCAAGCATTTATAACATTGTTGTTTGTTGTCAAATACTTAAATGTTGCCACCTTAAGAGATCACAACAATCCAAGTGAAGGCTTCAAGCTGTCTTGGTATCAGGCACACTGGAAGTAGATGGTGGTGGTGCTTCCGGGTACCCTGCTGGTGTTGTTCCCACCTCATTCTCCTCTTCTGTGTCACTATCATCATTTTCTGCAAGGATATTGAACAGGAAGTTTAGTTCTTAAAGTCCAAATATGGTCCGATGGACAATAAATGCATGTCCACAATCGTTTAACTGCATTAACAACTAAACTCACCACCACCACCGGCAGCTTCAGCATCAAAACCTCCCATGTTCATTTTCTAAAACCATGCAAACAAACATAATGAGCAATCAGACACATATAACTCGATAATATTTATGAAGTAATATTAGCACTTACAGAGAAGTCAAGATCCCCAAAGTCCATATCAGCTGGAGCTGCAACCAAAAGACAGAATAAATTAGTCATAGAACAAAAATGTCCTAATGGAACTCAAGGACTGTTTAGGTAGAATGTTGAACTCACGTTTATTACCCTCCCCTTCCTCTTCCTCATCAATCCACTTATCCCAATCAACTTTCAGAAATACAGGAGGTTTTCCCCCCTGCTTCAGCAGCCTGCTCCACCACTTGTTTTCTGCCTTTTTCACAAGGTAACAGATATTTCTCAAGCCAACACTGGCTTTGCTCTCCTGCAAGCACCATAATCATGTACTCAAGATTTGATAAATCAAGTTTCAAGTACCAGCCAATATAAATGTAATCATAGTTGGTTACCTACATTAACATCAACTTTGTCGTACAAATCAATGTCAACTTCATAGGGTATCTTATCTGATCCACTGGTAGCAGAGAAGAAAAACTTTCCTTCAGGCTCCAATTTAAGCTTCACATCTTGAGCATCAGGCAGGTCAATGGTTATGTAGACCCTATCAGTCCTCTGGGCCCATTTCACAGTAGGATGCCGGCTGAAAGTTGAATATTCAAAACGAAAATTAGAGACTAAAAATGAACAATGATTAATAGGACAAGACTTCTCAATATTCTCCCTAAACCAACAGAGCAGCATAGCACTGGTTCAGTTATAATTTGTCCAAATGAGCTAAGTCTGCCAACATTCAGATAGTTTTCATTTTTGATACAGCAGAAACAAAAAGCATGTACTATAAAGGTATTTGAAACTTCCTTAACAAACGTCAAAATTCATGCATCAATGCAGTAACCTGATTTTACCATGTCATAAAAAAGAACTTCAAATCTGTGAAATATACTGCGTTAGAAATTCATCTAAATCCCCATGGCCCAGTTTTGCTCTCAACATTGTCACACTCCATCCCAAGGCACAGGAAATTCTACTATCATACTTGAAATTTGAACAATCAATCAGAACATTGATACTACTCTACTTAGAAAACCAAAATACTTCATTTGATATGATACAAGATATCAAATACCAAAGCACCAGAGACTGATCAAAGGAAGCAAATCATTCATTCATACAGCATCAAATGGACTAAGCATTAATATAAATGCTCAAAGCTAATGTAGCTAAACACAACTTAAAATTAACAAAAATTACAATATAAACCTATTAAAGCAAAACAGAAAGATGCCATCATTTAAAATTATCGAACAACAAGTCCTAGAATCCACAAATCAAACTAATGCCCAGAGAAACAAAACAAGGAAAAAAAACAATCCCAAATTCTAAACTTTCCCTTTACTCAACCAAACAGAAGCATTAAAACAAATTGGGGTAAAGAAAAAAAAAAAAACTCCTACAGCAGAGTTCGATCTAAAAATAATAACTTTTTTTTCCCTTCGTTTTCTCAGAAACCAAACCCTTCATTTTCTCAGAAACCAAACAGATTTCAATAAGAAACCGAAAATTAAACTTAAAACAATACCTCATCTTGTCAACAAATAAAATTATGTGCTTTTTGCGCTTTTAACCTTTGAAGAGTTGAAAGAGAGGCGAAGTAAAGAGAGTATTTGAAGTAAATGCCGGTTAAGTATGATTCCTGAATTCTAATATTTATAGGCAATCTGTAACGGGATAAAATACAGGTAAAAAAAAATTAATAAATGATGATTTTTGTGAGTCTAGATTCTTCCGTTTTCTTCTAGGCGCCGGTGCGATGAGATATTGATATGCTTTCAATTTTATTAAATAATTACAGTATAATTGAAACATAAATACTACTAACTGTTTCTATTTATTCGCTTGTATTAATTGAGATAATGACAAATCTCTTTTTCTCTTAATCATGTGGATCAATATGTAAAGTCAATACTAATTCTGTAATTTTATTGAATTATCTATAATTAAACCGAAAATTTATTTGATATAACCTATTTACAATTTGTACATAAAATATGATAGCAATTTTTTTTATCGGAATTGTGTGATGCATTTAAGTATTGACTAGTTTACCCTTAATAAGTTTGGACATTAACTAGTTTATATTTTTCTTTCTTTCTTTCTTTCTTTCTTTATTATTATTAGCATTTTCTTGTAAAGATAACTAATTTACCCTTCAACCCCCACTTTTGGGTGAATTGATGATTGACAAGAGAATTAAGGAATCTTTATTATTGTTTAGTGAGTGAGGGGCCGCGTGTAACTGATCTATTTGATTTTTTGAACTCAAATTTTGGTCAAACGAATTTTTTTTTTCAAAAGCAATAATATAAATGTTACCTTTAACGGTTAAATACAGTTAAAAGGAATAGTTGGTAGGCCAGCGTCAGTCAGCAATGGAATGGCCAATCTCAACGCACTGTTACAAAAATGCAGTAGCAATGGCGCAGTCTCTCACATTCACGTAAAGCAACTACAAGCTCACCTCATTACCACCGGCCAATTCCAATCCAAATTCTGCCCCGTTCGATCCAAAATCATCGAATTTTACGCGCTTTCTCCTCTCAACGAGCTCGCTTACGCACACGCTTTGTTCCGCCAAATCAACGCGCCGTCCACCAACGACTTTAACGCTATCCTCCGCGGCCTCGCCCACTCTTCGAAACCCACGAACGCCGTCTTATGGTACCGCCAAATGTTACGCGGGTCCCACAGGTCCGACGCGCTTACCTTCTCGTTTGCTCTCAAAGCATGCGCGCGTGTCCTGGCTTTGTTTGAGGCTTTACAGATTCATTCGCACGTTTTGCGTCATGGGTTCTTGGCTGATGCGTTGTTGGGTACTACTCTGTTGGATGTTTATGCGAAAGTTGGCGAGATTGTAAGTGCTAAGAAGGTGTTTGATGAAATGGGTGTGAGAGACATTGCGTCGTGGAATGCGTTGATTGCTGGGTTGGCTCAGGGGAATTTGGCAAGTGAAGCAATTGACTTGTTCAAGAGGATGACAATGGAGGATGTTTTTAGGCCTAATGAGGTTACGGTTCTGGGAGCTTTGGCGGCGTGTGGTCATTTGGGTGCTTCGAAAGAAGGAGACAAGATTCATGAATATATAAGAGAAGAGAGGCTTGATTTGAATGTGGTAGTGTGCAATGCAGTAATTGATATGTATGCTAAATGCGGGCTTCTGGATAAGGCATTTGAAGTGTTTGATAATATCAAGTGTAGGAAGAGTCTTGTTACGTGGAATACTATGGTAATGGCGTTTGCAGTGCATGGAGATGGGGCTAGAGCCCTTGAGCTTTTTGAGCAAATGGGTCGTGCTGGGGTGAAGCCGGATGGTGTCTCGTACTTAGCTGTATTATGTGCATGTAACCATGCCGGTTTAGTTGATGAAGGTATGAGGTTGTTTAATTCAATGGCGAATTGTGGAGTGAAACCTAATATGAAGCATTATGGGAGTGTGGTTGATTTGCTGGGCCGAGCTGGCAGGCTGCAAGAGGCTTATGACATCATAAAATCCATATCAATGGGGACTGATATGGTACTTTGGCAGACATTGCTTGGCGCTTGCCAACTTTATGGCGATGTGGAGATGGCAGAAATTGCTTCAAGAAAGCTAGTAGAGATGGGTTCTAACAATTGTGGTGATTTCGTGTTGTTATCGAATCTTTATGCAGCTCATGAGAGATGGGATGACGTGGGGAGCGTAAGGAAAGCCATGAAGAATAGGGATGTGAAAAAGGTGCCTGGTTTCAGCTACATTGAAGTTGGTGGTGTCATACACAAGTTTTTCACCACCGACATGAGCCATGTAAAATGGAGGGAAATTTATGAGAAGTTGGATGAGATCGTGTTGAAGATTAAAGAGTATGGATATGTGGCAGGGACTAGTTGTGTATTGCATGATATAGGGGAAGAGGAGAAGGAGAATGCATTGTGTTATCACAGCGAGAAGTTAGCTGTGGCTTTCGGTTTGATCAGTACAAGTGAGGCAACTTCAATTCAAGTGTTTAAGAACCTTAGGATTTGCGGAGACTGTCATGATGTGATTAAGCTTATATCAAAGGTCTATAATCGGGAAATTATCGTTAGGGATCGAGTTCGGTTTCATAGATTCAAAGATGGGTCTTGTTCTTGCAAAGATTATTGGTAACAATTGATGTCTTTCGTGCATAAAAGATGATGGTTTTGAAAGCTACCAAGGCAATCCAGAAATTGCAACCTGAATAAAGGAAATGAAAGTATTTTAATTATCCTGATTCTGCAAATTAATTCCAGCCTCGTTGAGCAACACAAGTCTAAAAAGTCATTCGGTACATCAATATCAAGAAACCTGAAGATCTGAATGATACATGAAATAAGGAGATATTTTACACAGCAGATAGATAGACCAAAACAGAAAAATTATAAGTAATATGGTTGGTCTGCAAAATTACCACAACCGCTTAACGAACAATGTCAAGCAACAAGATAACCTCCTGCTAGAACCCTACAGTTTAAAGCCCCAAATAAACAATTCTAGTTCAACTTCCCAGAATGGCACAACCTCGACCAAAATATATTCTCGTACAAAGTGAGCCTGAAATGATACAGTCAAATAGTCTTTATAGCATCTAATCTTTCTTTATCCGAGCCTCAAAACCTCCTTCAGGTAGCTTTACTAGATGGTAAGGCATGTGAGTTCCAAGAAGTCTATCCCATATTGAGAAGAATGGCTGAGAATAGTTGTACTTCAAGCCCTGGAGTTGATGGTGGACATCATGGTAAGCAGTGTTGTTCTGGAAGAAAAAGTGGAAAATATTGCCAGGCAACCAAAGTCCAGAGTGATCATCAACAGTTTTAATCACAGCAAAGCAAAAAAATAGCGCGCCTGTTCGTGCAGTCATTCCTGAGACAAGAAAAGAGAGGGCTCCACCCAAAGTGTCGAGCAAGAGTCCCTCAAGCGGGTGATTGTAAAGGGCGCCGATTGCATAAGGAACAACCAGCCTATGGTGTTGAGAGTGGATATGACGATACAAGAATTTGTTCTGATGCATGTATCGGTGCACAAAGTACTGCCATGTATCCATGACAAACATTGCGATGATAATCTGCAGAATCTGCACAGGAATCGATGGCTGGGTTGTGATGCCAGATGCATCTGCCTTCGAGGTCAACTGTTGAAAAAGTAGCAAGATAGATTAGTGACTACTTGTTGGCAGAAAGTATCTATGAATGCACTCAATTTACAGGTCTCTAATGTCCTCATATGAGTCACATAGACCATAATCAATGCACAAAAATATTAGCTGGTAAACCTTCAAATATTAGCTAGAATTAACAGATAAGATGTGCAAAATAATTCCAATAAACAAATGCACAGATTTAATTAATTGCATATCATTTCTCATGAAATTACTCCTTTGCTTTTGTCTGACTTTACTAAAATATTATAATAATTTACCATCAATTAGATTTTCCTCAAGGAAGTGTGTTGCCACTCACATATCACAAATCTAAACCTAGTATTATTTGAAGTTAATTAAGCCTAGATTTAGATAAAGTCTCAGACAAATGCAAACTTCTTACACATGAAGAGTATATCAACTCATAGTGCTTAACAAAGGAAGCATTTCCTGAAAACAGATGAACCTTCTGGGCCCAAAGGCCATAACCAAACAAAAAGAAGCAATCTGAAAGAATATGCTGCAGCTAAGCCACCTTGTTCAAACGAGAAAACCACTAAAAGAACTTAACTGACAAGGAAGCGGGGTAGGCTGACCTTCAAATACAACTTACTGCGTGACACTTGTCTGGTAAATGCTTAGTTACTCAGAGTCTATAGCTCAAACCAAAAGAGGAAAAAGGAAGAAAAATTCTCAAAGAACTAGCATGTTTCAACCATAAAGCAAAATGACCTCTGTATATTGTGTATATTAGTAATTATGATCCACTATATCCAAATTGCTGCAGTTGACAATAACATAAAAAGGGACAGGTTGAAACATTTATCAAATCTATCAAAGTCACTGTTATATATATATATATATATATATATATATTTTGCCATCTGCATTGTTGGACAGGATAATAGACTGTAAATGACACAATCCTAAATTCATATAGAATCCTGGTAAGGAAGGAAAGCAATTGAAATACTTGATTTCAACTCATGCTTCACTTTGTTAAATGCTCACTTAGAAAAGTTTATCAAGTTCAAAGAGGAGGCAACTTCCTCATATCATCTAGCAACGAAATCTTGAAATTTTAAAACAGAATATTTTCCACTATCGTTATGATTAGCCTGTAGAATGGCTCTAGAAAAATATTAAAATCAATAATTTCAAACGTTTATTGAACTTATGTCAAGCTTCGGCATATCCAGCTATAGCAAAAAAGATACAACATGCTAAGTACATTCAACCGACTCAAATTTCCTCTCAAGTTCAATGCTATTTGACTTGCAAAGTATTCACATGAAAAACTTTAAGCCCATCCTAAGCAAGATAATCGTTCTTTCAAACCTTTATTTCATCATGCACAGCGATACACATGTCAAACAATTTTACATTTATTACAAGGAGTAAGATTCAGCGCTGAACTAAATTTTTGCTGAGCACCGAATCAATGATCAGAATTATTTTAATCTTTTACTTCTTTTTTTTTGTTTCTCTTGCCTCACAGCCATTGATTCAGAGCTCCACAAAACTCAACTCCGCACTAAATCCTTATCCTCATCCTTATTACAGAATGAATCTCAATAATCTCATGTTGGACAGCATCCATGGAAAAGAACCAAAACATCCTCAGAGACAACAAAAACCAGAAGACGCGGCTAACATAAAAGTCATTATAAAAATAACTTTAACAACTAACCATGAAAAGTAACTGTGCAACTGTTGCTTGAACAAGCTGTTGAAGCAAAACACCCTTGACCACAGCAGAAAGTGGCACTGAGTTCTTCTCATCTTCCTCCTTTTTAGTATGTAACCTGTAATTATCCAAAGGTGGTAACATTTGATAAAACCCTGCATATAACCAATACACTACTATTGGAGCAAATGTCCCCATTGCTTCATCGCTCACATATCCTTCCCAGAACACCATCGTTGATCCAATTTACACACAAAAAAAATCAATCCAGCTCAAATTTCAACCTTCATCTATTTTCTAAGAGCTAACACTGAATGCTTTGCGTTCTCCTCAACCTGACGATAACAATCAGAAAGAATTCAAATTAACATCTAATATTAAGAAGTCAGGCAATATAAATTAAATTAAAAAAAAAAAATTAAAATCGTGAAGCATTGACTAACCAAAAAAAAAAATCAATGAAATAGATTTGAAATTTCAAATGTCACGCTGCGTTACTTAGTTTAAACTAATTAAAACTAAAACCTAATGTAATTTAAATTAATTAAATGTAAAACCTAATATTTTAATTATAAAACTCTAAATCATACATCCAATTTCAAAATAAAAACAAACTCAAGCCGGGGCAAAAAAAAAAAAAAGCGACACGTTGACTTAAAAATAAAATAGAATCAACAACGGAAGATATTTAAAATCCTAAATGTCACTTAGATCAAATTAATTCAAAAATTAAACCCAATGTGTGAGCTAAAATTAAGAAATCAAGCACTGAAGATAAAAAGGAAAAAACACTGTAGTTTGTTACTTAAAAATAATCAAATTAAAATCTAATATTCAAAAACCTTAAAATGAAATATTAGAAAACGCTGACTAACTTACAGATACGCAAAATGATCTTGAAATGGCAGAGAATGAGAGTGACATTCAGATCTATCTAGCTTTTGAGCCGCTGGATTTTTGGATCAGCCAATCGGGGAACAGGAAGAAACGTTTACGACAGTTGTGAATTTTCTTTTTTCTTTGATGCAAACCAATAAAAAAAAAAAAACCTTTTTTGCCGTGTAATATATATTGATGAGAAGTTTTTTTTTTGTTTTTCAGTTTTTATTTTAAAGGGCTTTTCTTTGCTGGTGCACCGTGAGGGCTAACCTGGACTTTCGTTTCTATGTATCTTTGTATGGCAGACAGCATGATGATTTGATGCTGTTCTCTTTTACCTCTTTCTTGTATAATAATATCTGGGTCCCTAATTTATTTTTTATTTTTATCAACTTATGACATATTTTATCCATTTATGTCAAGTAGGTCTTTAATTTAACTACTCTACAAAAAGTATGAAAGACCAAATTATTCTCAAATTTTATTTAGTCATTTGAAAGAGATGGAGAACCATGCATCAACTAGATAGCAAACCATCTCATTGCTAATATCTATGAGTACGAGTTTAAAATTGTTTGTGATTAATTAAAACAAATTTTTTTACGTATTTAACATAATAAGAATCTATATATTTAGATAGGGTCATAACATAATTAATGTAGGAGGTCTAAAACGATTTCTACTTCTAAATATGGATGGACATGCAACTGTAATATTCAAAGTGAGAGAAAGAGAGATCAAGGACCCAAATTCAAATTTGAAATCTGAAAGTTTTAGAAATGAGGGATCCAAATGAGAATTCTTTAGAAAATGCGCTAATTGAGAAATTTCAAAACTATTTTTTAATAAACATTTTACAACAAATAAAAATTGTTATTACTTTTAAGAAGATTTATTATAATTTTTTTAACGCAATTATTATAAACTTTTCTAAAAGATTAAAATACCATAACAAGCATGTGGGTCGTACTCCCTCTCGGCCTTGGTCGTAACCTATACTCAGGTGAATTTATGGGGCTCGACTATGTCTAGTATAAAGAAAATGGGCCTAAATTTAGGCCGGTCTATAGTTTACTTGATTCAATTTATGGAACCAAATTCAACGCCATCTAAAAGCCGACGTCCTTGGTCCATTCACTCCATTGCATTATCTCTTGGTTCGTGATAGCTTATATTTGAAACACACATATTATGTAAGTATACCAAGAGAATGTATCTTGCATTTTTTAAAAATATTGATTATACATTATATTATTAAATTACATTAGATATTTATAACGGTTATTACAACAGACAATACTAATATTTACAATCATATATATATATATATATATATATATATATATATATATATATATATATATATATATATATATGGAACTTACAATACTACATTAAATTTTATACGAATTAAGCATTGCAAAAAGACCTCACCTAAATTTTAACCCAATTGACCTAACTTAAATTTTTTGAGTTTTAACTGGAATTTAAGGATTTCAAGTCGGCTTAGGCCTAAATTTGAGAGCCCGATCAAAATTCGAGTCAGGGTCAAGCTAGCTAGGACTCGACCCAACTTGACCAGAAATTCAAAATCATAAATAAAAATATATGATTTTATTTGTATAATTTTATAAAACATAATCTTAGATTATGTTTATTTTATTATTTATATGATTATATGGTTGAAAACTTAAGTAATTTTTATATTTATGTTAAATTTTAATACATGAGGGAGGTCATGTCCATTTTTTTATTTTAATTACTTAAAAAAATCTTAAAAATTATGAAATTCAGGCTTGGTCAAAGGCTCGACCCGACCTAAAATTTAAGTAATCGAGCTTTTTATCAGGTCGAGCCTTTAATTTTTGTGATCATGTCGAGGTCGGGCGACCCAACATATTGCCATTCTTAATATGAATCAGATATTTACAATTGTTATTACAACAAACAATACTGATATTTACAATCAAATTTATATAACTGAAACTTATAATGTTACAAACAGGAAATGTCATTACTTTATTCGCATTTCTTAAAGAATAAGAACTTATAAATTAACTCTACATAATTATTCTTAATTGGGGAGGTTGAATTCATGAGCACTCGAAGTATTGGTTCACCACTTGGGCGAGTAGCCTAACGTACCTGGCATCTTATAACTATACTAACGACTAAAAAGAAGGTTGAAATTTTCCTCAATATTACAATTGTCGTTGGTTATGGCTGCAAGCTTCTTGCTCGAGACCAGAAGAAAGCATAAATAAGAAATAAAGCTATCATGCATGATGTCACCAAAAACTAAGGTCACCAAAAATAATAAATAATTATGATTTTTTATTGCTTAGTCTAATCATTTTTTTTCTTGGGAATATGTCTAATTAGTTAAATTTTTAACGATGAATGATCGGTTGAATGAAAAATATATGGCTTATCGATTTTCATTAGAGAAGTATCAAATTTATGGTTCATCGTACATCTCAATTAAATTTCTAAAATTCATGATACTATTTTGTTAAAAGTTGGCAATCTCATTAGATTCCGTCAAATTAAATCTCTACTAAAAAGGTTTGGGACCAATCTTCAGAACATATATTAAACTAAAAAAATTAGAAAGTCCAAAACATTCTAAGTGATTTTTTATTATAAATCCTTCGCTGTATTTGTTCCATAATAAACCATAATCCTTTAAGTCGCCAAAAACACTTTAACCGTAAAACCCATTCTTAATCACAACCGTTAATCATGCAGATGCACAATTCCCTAAACCCTAAACCCACTCACACCAATCCCCGGTTTTTATCTCACTTACACGTAAGAGCAAAATTCAATTTTTTTTTTTTTTATGGAGAGATCCCTTCGAAATATAGAATCTACATTTAGTTTGTTAACTGATGTAATCAAATACATAGTCTGCATTTTATAATTGTACGCTAACCATGATACAATTCATTCAAATTATGTTATAGTCCCTTCAACTTAGGGATGGCAAAATCCTCCATGGGTTTGGGGCTCCATGGGGATCCACCCCAAATGGGGTAAATTTTAAATAATTTTTGAAAAATGGAGTGGGGAATGGAGGAAAAATAATCCCTAAATTTTTAATGGGGTGGGGTTTGATTTTATACTCCCCACCCTACCCCCACTATAATCCCCATTATATATATAGATATTTTTTTTAATTTTTTTTTTAATATTTTTTTTATCAATTACAATGTTAGTTAATAAATTTTCTTTTTATTTTTACTTGATATAAATGGGTTATAACTAAAAAAAAACCATACAATATAATTTTTATTCAACCCTAAAACATTGTTATGTTTTCTTTTCTCATAAAATATTACTCTCTCCAAACATTTTTTAATTTTGATATCATTTTAAAATATTGTTTCAAACATTTTGAGATTTTTTTAATAATTTAAATACTTTATAATATGGTAATGGTTTTATTTAAGTTTTTAATTTATTGAAATTATAAATCTATATCTACTGTAAAATAAATAAATGGGGAATGAGGTGGGGATGGGGAAATCATTCTCCAAGTGGGGATTCCTCATCCCCACCCGACTAAATTTATTGAGGAATGGGGTGGGGAATTGAGACAAAAATTTTAATGGGGTGGGGAATTGAGACTAAAATATTACATTATAAATTCCAAATTTTTGATCAGTTAAAATATAGGTTGGATATTGTAATAAAAAATTGAAATTACAACAAAAAGTAGGACAAGTGTATCACAATAGCTTTATTTTTATACACTCTTATAATGATGATTTTTAAGCATTATAAAGTTGAGAATCAAATATTCTTCTGTTAATATATAGAAGATTTGAATATTTGACCTTTTTATCATTTCAAAAGATTTTACAAATTAAACTTATAAATTTAGCTATTGGTAGCATAAAACCACTAAAACATAATAGATTAAAGATTTATAACTTTAAAATGTATTACTATAACTTGTAATTTTAAAATTTATAATTTTAAGATACCTAACTTGTAACTCAAATAATATAAGAAATGTTTATCCGTTAATATGTAGTGTAAAACTAATATATGAGTGATAAAATTTACATAAAATTTAAAAGACCAACGGATAAACCTTTGAATCCATTAATATTATAAGCTCTAAAGGATAAATTTTTTATTGGTCTCTTAATTCCAATTTTCCAAAAGTCCCGTCGAGCAGAGACTAGTGTGAGAAATTGCAAACTAAATCCTTATTTGTAATTTTATCAAAAATTAAAGAGCCAAAATGCTATTGTCCCAATTAAAAAAAGGGTGGGGATATTTCCACCCCATTATTTGTGTAAACCCACCCCACTTCTAAAAAATATTTATAATAAATGCACATTATTTTTGATAAATACAAATCAACATCAATATGTGTATAATTAATCAATTAAATCATTCTTATATTGTTTTACTTAGTTTTTTTACTATGAAGATTATTTTAATATGAGTTTTATTTAATTATATAATTGTTATGACATAAAATTACTTAACCTGAAGAATAATGTGTTCTTGTATCTAATACTTTAAGTATTAATTTTGTGACTTATTATCTAACTTTTTAAGTAAAGTCTAATAATTTTCAATATTTTACGTGTAAATGATATAAATTTAATAGCTTAATAATTTACATGAGTATTACTTCATAAAAACATAATGTTTGTTAAAGGTTAATAATCATACTAATAAAGTAGAATTGACCATTTTTGAAGCAATGAATTTTGTATAAAATAAAAAATGTTGAAGTTGAAGTAAATTTTTTGTCTTTTTACATTTTAAGGATAAAATAATCAATTTAAATTTAAAAAAGAATCATAGTAGTCAAACATAAAAAAAAAAGTCACAAAAAATAAATTAAGAGTTTAAGAAAGATTTAATTGATTAATTCCTTAGAATTCTTCTTTATTTAAAAATTTTAAAAATAATGTAAAAATTTTATAATTATTTTCTAGAAGTATGGTGGATTTACATAATTTGTGGGGTGGAAATATCATCACCCTTAAAAAAATCGAGGCAAATTTCAATGAAACTTCACGTCCGCGCTCGCCTTAAAGCAGTCCCAACCCACCACCACAATATTTTCTCACGTAACAACTGTCGAGCTTTGACCAAAAAGCTTTCAAGTCCAAATACAGAGCAAAAAACTATTCCCCTTTAATTAATCTTATCATCTAGGGTTTGTTTGTTCGCGCGAACAAAACCCAAATCAACTCCCTCTCACTTTATCCAGTATCATGTCGTAAAGTTTTTCCCCTTTTTTGACACTGTAGTTATTTATTCATTTTTATAAGTGGGATTTTTGTTCAATTTGTGATTGATTTAGGATTTGATAATTGTGTTTGATTTGAATCGAAGAGACATGAAGGTGACTTCAGAAAACGTGTGGCCGCCTGGATTCAGGTTTCACCCAACAGATGAGGAACTTGTTCTGTTTTATTTGAAGAGGAAGATCTGTAAGAAGAAGATCAAATTTGATATCATCGCTGAGACTGACGTTTACAAGTGGGATCCTGAAGAATTGCCTGGTATTATTTTGTCACTGTTTTTTTGCTTTTCCTTTTCGTCTTTGTTATGTTATTATGTTTTTGATTCGTTGACTTGAGGATTAGGTTGATTTGAGGGTGTGTTCAATTGGGTTATTGGCCGTTGACTTGGTTTGTCGCAAGGTGAAAACTTTAGTGATCTGGGTTTTGCGTTCTGTTGATTTATTGATTGTTAAGAATCGCTTTTGATGATTATTCTACTTGTTTGACCTGTGATTTAGTCAATATTAGAATCTGCGTGGGTTCAATATATATTGTTCTTTGGTATATTGATTGACGTTGATGATGTAGGGAATCTGTGTTGAACTACAGGGATATCAGACATGCAGCGATTCCATATGACTATAGATAGATCACGGTTTGTAATTGTAACTATGAGTTTCTATCATTCCTGTTTGGGATATTGTTACTCTGTGGCCACTTTTTTTATAGTATTTAATTGAATGCTTGGCAGTATATTATGATTGGTGAAATTTACTTTTTCAGGATATGTTTGTGTGTTGATTGATTAAACAATTGGTGTTCTAACAAATGTGCCAATATCTTTTAGGGCAATCTTTGTTGAAGTCTGGAGATAGGCAATGGTTTTTCTTTAGTCCGAGGGACCGGAAGTATCCTAATGGAGCAAGGTCAAACAGGGCAACCCGACATGGGTATTGGAAAGCCACAGGAAAGGATCGGAATGTAACATGTAATTCTAGGAATGTTGGAGTGAAGAAAACCCTGGTTTTCTACAGTGGCCGTGCGCCAACTGGTGAGCGTACAGACTGGGTGATGCACGAGTATACATTGGATGAAGAGGAACTTCAGAGATGTCAGAATATCTATGTATGGTTCTTATTAGTTTCTTTGTAAGTTAATTTTTTTCCTCTGTGTTTGTCATTTACTAATTTGGTTTCCCTTTGAATTTCAGGATTATTATGCACTTTATAAGGTTTTCAAAAAAAGTGGACCTGGTCCTAAAAATGGGGAGCAGTATGGGGCTCCATTTAAAGAAGAAGACTGGGTTGATGATGAGGATCTAGTTGATACAAAAACTGTTGAAGAGATTCCTTCAAAGGAACCGAAAGAGGTTGCAACTGTTCATGATGTGAAACCTAATGGTCAAGTACCATTGGTGTTGGATGATATTGAGGAGTTTATAAAGCAACTTGCTGATGAGCCCTTACCAACTGAGCCTCAAATCAATTACACCTATGAAGCACCCCAGGTTGGTTATTTTTTCAATTCTGTAGTTGCATTTGTGGATGTGTTGAAAGCGATAGAACGAATGTCTATTTCATTAATGATATTAATTTCTTGATACTTCAATGTGGTGACCTGAGCGCAATATGGAACGCAACTGGTGTGTCTTTGATTACATCAAGTCCTTTGTGATATACATTTTGGTGAAACTTACTTTGCTAAAATGAAAATAGTGGATCTAAGTAGAAATCAAAACAATGGCTAATGAGTGATGTCTTGTGCATGTGCAATTGAACTTTTATAACCCATGGCCATTGACATATGTTATGATCTTAATATCATGCAGGTTGTTGGTGAAGAAGAGGCACAAAGTACTTTGGTGAATGCATCCTCTAGGGAAGTTATGTTTTCTAAGCCTATCAGTGCGTGTAATGAACAGCCCAGCTTTGACTTCACCCAATCTGCTACCTCAAATTTGCAACTGTATGATACATCCGAGGTCACATCTGCTCTCAACAATTGTGAGCAGGTGCTGCAGATATGTGAGGAGGATTTCTTGGAAATGGATGATCTGATTGGTCCTCAACCTACAGTTTCCACCCCTGAGGTAGAGAACTTGCAGTTCAATGAGTTCGATGGACTGAGTGAGCTTGACCTGTTCGATGATGCAGCCTTGTTTCTTCAGGATTTGGAGCCTGTTGATCAGGAAGAGAATACAAATGCTCTGGGAGATAACTTGGTGAACCAGGTAGATCACCAGTTCCAGCCTCAGTCAGTGGTAAACCAGGTGGATCACCAGTTGCAACCAAACTTGATTGTCAACCAAATGAATCACCAGTTGGAACCAAATTCAATGGGAACCCAGACAAGTCACCAGTTGCAACCAAATTTGTTGGTCAGCCAGGTGGATTACCAGCTGCAGCCCCATTCTCTTGGTGCAGAAGATATTAGCAGTCAGCAATGGATGCATGATCTTTGTGCAGAAGATATTAGCGGTCAGCCTTGGATGCATGATCAGCTACCTAATTTGTTCACTCCAACAGAATCGACTCAAGGGATTTCTTGTTCCCCAATCTCAGGTACATTATTCAATGTACATTGGTGATGATACCTTTGTTCTTCTACAACTGAGAGTTCTCTTTCACTGAGCCGTGTTCTTGTGTTGGACAAATTTGCTGTCTCCGTAGCCTATCCATACAGAGCTCTTGATGAAAATGGATGGTTTGGTTGACATGACAACAGTCCACATGGCGAAAAGGCTATGTGAAGAGAATTGAACCAGATTCAAGAGCTCTTCCAGTACAATTATTAATTCATATGTTAAAAAATTTAGTGATTGTATTATAGGATTTTGCTAATACTTCAATTTTCTAATTGTTTAGGTTCCATACAACAATCCGTCAATCACCCTACTGAAGCGAACCAAAATCAGGATCAAAGTGGCCAAGAAGTTGGTGGTGCAACAAGTTGGTTTGCATCTTCTTTGTGGGCCTTTGTTGAGTCAATACCAACTACTCCCGCCTCTGCTTCGGAGAGCCCGTTAGTGAATCGGGCTTTCGAGCGAATGTCTAGCTTTAGTAGGATGAGAATAACTGCAAGAAACCCCAATGTAGCTGGAGGTGATGCTGCAGCCGTAACAAGAAGACAGGCAAGTAGTAACAGGGGATTTTTACTTTTATCTATTTTGGGAGCTTTGTGTGCCATTTTATGGATGTTAATGGGAACTATGAGAGTCTTGGGGAGTTGCATCTCCTCTTGATTTCATGTAAATGTGAAGCTTATTGTCGCTAATATATTTAGGACAAATTGTTGGTTTCTTTAGAAAGCTTTACACTTTGTGAAACCAAACAATGTTCTTATTTTATGTGAATTTCCAATGTAAAGGATGAAGTTGTCTTTTTTGGAAAAGCATACAGTAGGCTCCTCAAGACAAAATATACTGATAATTTTATTTGCTTGTGCAGATCATTTTAGTAACTAATTTTATGAAGATTTTACTCTTGAATTTTGTCAGCTATTGGCTTCATGTGTAGCAATCTAACTTTATATTTTTGATTGTCGGTGTGACAAGGTGTCTTCATATGACAATTATGTCTTGTTCTAACATTTTTAATTTTTAACTAGGTCTTATTTTAACCTGTAATTCAAAACAATGTGATCTTATTTTATAAATTGTGAAATTCTACAAGAATAAAATTACGCTTGGTATTGGTGGCTGAGGATTCTTCAAGTACTATTGGCAATCAGCCGGAAAATGAAACTGCAATAACCGCAAGCCCGTCTAGCTCAGTTGGTAGAGCGCAAGGCTCTTAACCTTGTGGTCGTGGGTTCGAGCCCCACGGTGGGCGTGTAATTGTTATTTTTTTTGTTAGATGTGTTCCTAAATGAGATTTTAAGCATAAATTCATATTCAATTCATAATTTTATGAATTATAAATTTTTAATATAATTCATATGTTTAAAGATTGGATACAGATTTAATCCGATCCATATTTAGTTAATTATTTTATGAATTTTTTTATGGATTAAATTTTTTTAATTATTTTTAATTTATGAACTAACCAAATAAAAAAAATTAATATAAAATTTTTTTTATTACTGATCAAATTTAAAATTAAATTAAATTTTAAAAAATTAATTGTTTGAATAAAATTATAAAATACATTCAAAGTTTTAAAATATAATACATCAAAAAGAAAAAATATCATTTGTTTATACCAATATATAAAAATTAACTATTCAGGAAACTCTATTTGTTTATTTAATTATTTTTTATTTTATATTATTATCGAATAAGATACAATATGGTATTAATGTAACTATATTTTAACTTATTTATTTATTAGTATGTACTACTATCATATTTACAAGTTTAATTTTTTAATTAAATAAATATTTTTTTACAGATGTGTGGAGTTTTATAGATTTACAAAAGTAAATTCATATCCAATCTATTAATTGTGAATTTTTAAATTTTCAATGCAATCCAATTTGTCAATCCACATATCAAATTTTTACGAATAAGACGAATTAAATGAATCGAATTGGATTCTGAACACCCCTAGTCACCATGGCTCCTCCAATCAATTGTATATATAATTCTTATCAATTACACACAAACATCAATTTTGCATTGTAAGACTTTGAAAATGATAAATTATTTTAAATGATTTCATTTAATTATTTTTTACGCTTTTACTTTATTTGATACTAGTAGAATCTTTTAAAACTTGTTTATTACTATAATTATCTTGTAACACAACCCTTAAATTTTTTTCATTTAAATAATTGTACACCTTTTAGTATTAAATTTGAAATAGATTTTTAATATTACACCTTTTAAATAAGTTTGTGATTAATAATCAAAGCATCAATTTATTTCCTTGCCATGGGTTAAAAGAGTTTGAGATAGAGTTTTCTTTTTATTAAATTTGAAATAGATTTTTTTATTTTTAATAGTAAATTATCTAAAATAAACACTTAATTACAACAATATTTAAAACTAAAAGAATTATTGTAAAAAAAAAAAAGGTTCTAGGTTCACTTTTAAAAGGTGTATTGAATGGATTCGTACTTAAATATATATTATTTTGAACACAATCTATTTAAGATAATAAACTTTTTTGTGTTGAAAAAAAAATTATCTGAGGTTCTTATGAATAGAAAGAGGATTGAGTTTACTCATAAATAATAATGCTAAATAATGATGTGTTACCATCGGATTATAGATAATTACTAAGTATTATTGCTAATATAAACACTAATTTCTATCCAAAGGGTTGGGGCTTGGACGACAGCAAACCGAAACGACGACGCACCATTCTCTTCGTTCTCTCGGTGGCGTCTGGAATATATACAGAGAGAGGGCACACCCCATCGGCTTCTTTGTTCCCCCTTCATTGACACTCCCATGACAATTCAATCCAAACACAGAGAAGAGTTTATTATACGTATTCAATTGAATTTAATACTATTATTTTTGTTCTAAATACGATGCCGTATTAGCGGCGAATTCAGAAACAGAAGCGGAAACAAAACACTAAGTTAATTAAAGTGATGTGCAGAATGAAGAAGATGAAGCAGCGCTTCACCTTCTTCTTTTCTTGTTAACTTCAATGGCATCTTCTCAGCATCGTTGCGTTTTCGGTCTCTCTTCTCTCTCTCTCTATTTCTTTTTCAATTCATTTTTATTTCAATTTTCAAATTATTATTATTTTTTTACGGCAATTGAACATTTTTATTATTATCATTATGAATTATTTTTTTTTAATTTGTTTTGGGCTTCAGTTGGGAACATTCCGTATGATGCAACTGAGGAACAGCTTATAGAAATCTGCAGGGAGGTTGGTCCTGTTGTGTCATTCAGGTCAGCTTTACATTTTTTTTTTTTTTTTGGGGGGGGTGTTCGGTGGTTATTTTTTATTTTTGTTTTTATTTTTTTTAGTCAGCTCTTGTCATTATAGTTTCCTAGTATGCTTAAACTGCCATGAAACTTGTCTATGAGTTTCGGATTATTTGGCGAGGCATTTAAGTTAGGTGAGATAATGCATCAAATGCATAAATTGAAACCCAAATGAAGAAACCACCTTGAGTCAAAGCATTTCAAGTAGGTTTTGAGATTTTATCATTACATGTTTATGATAATATGATAGAAATAGTTCACGTTCTTGATATTATGTCCTTTAGAACAATTTTTTTTATTAACTGTAATCTTTTAGTGATATTCATTTGGATATTTTCTGGCTTTTACTTGATGTTGCTAAGATTCATGCCCAACTCTTTTGATTTCCTCTGCATTTTCTTGCGTTACTGTTTTATTTCAGTTTTATCCCAATTAAATTTGCTTAAACTGTTGGTGGTATGAGTTTGTGATTGTTGGTATGACAACTATAATTAATTCATTGAAAGCATTTGGATAGGATGTCCCCACTTTTTAAGTCAATTGCATGTAAACTATCATGTCCCATTTGTCAAGTTTCGGATCCCTGTTTCGTGAGCTATATGCTTATATCTAATTCAAGCAATAATTAAAGCTTTTTATGAGTTATGCTCTTTATCAGCCTATAAAAGTCGTATAAACTTGAACCTTCTTGGCAATATAGAATAAGCGCCGATCATACTCTTGGTTTGCCTTTATTTTTAATTTCATTTTTCTTTATCAAAATGGTAACCTGTCGGTTTAAACTATTTCTGTTTCTTTTGGTTTCAGATTAGTTATTGATAGAGAAACTGGAAAACCAAAAGGTTATGGGTTCTGTGAGTATAAGGATGAAGAGACAGCTCTAAGTGCTCGCCGTAATCTACAAGGTTATGAGATCAATGGCCGGCAATTACGTGTTGATTTTGCTGAAAATGACAAAGGAGCTGATAGAAACAGAGAGCAGGTGATAATCAAATGTTTAGCCATGCTGTAAATTTCCTCTTCCTGTCTTTTCCTCCCTTTTTGATTCAAACAAAGTCTTGTAATTGGTATTGCTGTAGCCTGTCTTGCTGCTGTAGTTTTTTTAATTAATGGACAAGGATTAAGCCGTATTAATGTGCATAATCAGTTGCTTTGTTAATTTTCGCAATGGCATTACCTTCTTAAATTCCTTTTGGCACTAATTTGTAGTGCATTAAGTGTCAGTTCCCATTTGAAGCTTCAATTACAACGATTGCTTTCCGTCTGTTGCAGGGTCGTGGTGGACCTGGAATGGCTGCAATTGTTGGTTAGTTTCTTTTTTATTTTGTTGTGCATTTTTTCACATGAATAAGAGTAAAAAACTTCTTTTTAGTACCTACCAGCCAACGATATCTTTTGCGATGCTAAGTTTCTGCTGCTGACTTTATTTGTTATTTTTGTTTTTGATGTATACATCGCAGACCCTCAAAAACAATTAGGGGGCCCAGCAATCCATGGGGAATCTGTTCGCCATCAGCCAATTGGTCTCCATATAGCTATTACAGCCGCAGCTGTTATGACTGGAGCTCTTGGTGCTGCTCAGGTTGGGATTCAATCAAATCAAAATGGTATTCAGAGTCAGCTGGCATCGCCCAATGATCCCTTAACTCTTCATCTGGCTAAAATGTCCAGGAATCAGCTAAATGAAATTATGTCTGAGATGAAGGTATGCGTTTTTGAAAATTTTAGGTTTCTCTTCTGGATTGCTTGATTAGTTTGGAATTCTTACATTACTGGTATATTTAATGTCTTACATGATGGCAGTTGATGGCTACTCAAAATAAGGAGCAAGCTCGCCAGCTGTTACTCGCAAAACCTCAACTGCTAAAAGCTCTTTTTCAGGTGTTTATCTACTGTTTGCCTTTAGGGATAGTGGTTTTTTCTTGGCATTTTTTGTCGGTACCTTGTATCCACTATGCACATGTGCTCATATATGTATGTGGTTTCTATTACGGACTGCTGTATATTTTCTCCTGATGGGCCTTTTGTTCGTAGCCGTTTCAAGAGGCAATAGCAATACTTCTACTCTCTAGTATTCTAAAAAATGAGCTGTTATATTACTAATTTGTGATCAATATTTCTAAATTTATTTTTGCTTTGAAAAAGCTAAGAAATTGGCTCTATAGTTATTCTCTTGAATTTTATCTCTGGGGAAGAATTCCGGTCGCGTACATTTGCATCCCCCTCGATTCTCCCTGCAGCTCAGATCATTGTCCATAACATGTTGTTTCTAGGAGTAAATTTTAATACATCATTAGAATAAGTCACAAATTCAGTGGGTTTGTTGAACTCTATACCTCTTTTACCACCTAACCAGTTGAGCCACAAAACACAATCTCATCTACTTTCCCACTTTTCAATTGTAAGCAAAGACTGTTTTTTATACCGAAATTGAAGCATGTTAAAAAATAAATTTGGCTGTAATATGATGTAACCCTATAGCTTTATCTCAGTCACATGATGGCCACTTGCACTCCAAACCTTACTTATCAGGCACTGGTCTCCGTTTAACCTCTAAGGCCTCATCCAAATCATTCCAAATAGCAGTATATACCTAGCAGGCTTTCAAAGGAGATGTACCCAGCCATTCAATGCTGTATATACACAGGAAAGGGTTGTATTTGCAACTCTGGCATTGATGATTTTTTAATTAGAATATTGCTTGTTCATATTATCACTTACAGGTACATACACATTTTGTATAATTGATTTAGATAGATTGAATTTTAGGCAGATGCACCATAGGAGATCTCAAAAATCTTAAAAGATTTTCATTTTCTCAAATCCAAGTCCTGATGCATATTATTAATCAGTTTCAATTTTAATATGTTCTGAAATGTCATTTCTTATTTTTGCCTTCTTATTGTGGCATATATTACTCACAATTTGATCTTAGGTTTATTTTTCTAATTTTGCTTGTAGGCACAAATAATGCTAGGAATGGCGACTCCCCAAGTGGTTTGTTTCATTCTCACAAAGAATTGAATTATTATCTGATGTTCAAAACTTTGTGCTTATGTCACATAAAAACATATTTTTTTAAAAAAATTCTTGTTTTGGATTGTGCAGTTGCAAATGCCAATTCTCCGACAGGGTCCGGGTCACCCTGCACAGCCTTTATTTCAAGATGGCCAGCATCAAGTAGCTCAACTCCCTGGTCTCCCGCCACTTGCGCAGAAGATGCAATTGATGCCCAAAGTTCAAGAAGGTCAAATTCAGCTTCACAACCAATTTTCTGCACCTATACGGCCTACTGTGCATCCTCAAATTCAGCTGCCACAAAATGCCAGGAACCAAACTCTACAACAAGCCTCCCTACCTGGGCAGTCTGGAATTCCAACGCTACCTTCAATGCACCCCTCTGTTAGACCTCAAATTCAGTTGGCAAATTCCTCTTCCTTGAACCAGCAAGTACATGCTCCTTCACTAGAAAACCAAGTACAGGCTTCAGCTCCCAGTTTAGGGCATAACACGTGGACAAAGCTTCCAAATTCAGCCACGCAGTCTTCCTTTTTGCCTCACCCTCCATCATCAGATGCTGGTTTGCAGGTAACCCAAGTCTCGTCGTGATTCTTAGTTAACATAGTTGGAACTGATATGTATGTCTTAAATTGAAGTTGCCTTCAGGCTTGCAACATGGAATAGAATATTCTTTTAGCTCTGCTATGATTTGTGAAGGAAATTTACTGGTTGTGTCCCCCACCTTTACTGTGGACCTTGCCTTGGACAAATAATGAGGAATAAAGTAGAAAAAGGTTAAAATGTGCAAGTGCTTAGCTATATAGCATGTGTTGCTCAACTTAAGAGGAAGTCTAATGCCCTTTGTTTTTGCTTTAATGTTAAAGCACTCAATCTCCTTATCATACTGCCTGAGTGAAATTATGCTTTACTAGTACAGCATATATTAACCTGCATGCCTTTAGTTTACATGAGTTGCAACAATTTACAATTTGTTTATTCTCTCAGTTAAACGCGTTCATTCTTCTAGTACTTGAGAGAAACAAATTACATAGCTGCTAATCTATGTTTTGTTTGGTACTTAACTGGTTATTATTGTATTTCATTTGTGTATAAAATCTAACTTCCTTTTAATAACAGCCTGGACCCTCAACATCAGCAGGCATTGGACAGACGGTTAGCAAGGATGCTGAAATATCTGCTAGAGTTCCTGAAGATGAAACCAAGGCGCATAGAAATAATGCATATACAAACATATCTATAGGTTTAGCCTCAAAAAGAAGCATGGTTAATGATTCTTTAGATTCAATAAGTCACTCTTCAAAAATGGTGAAAACAGAGGATGGAAGTGGCACTTCTTTCTCTGTGGGGGCTTTGAATGTATCTAAACCCATTGGCTCTGCACCGTCCCAAGCATTTGGGGCTGGTGTAGTGCCTGTAAATCAAGTTCCTAAAGTAGAAGGGGTGCAATATTCTGAGAAACAAATACCTCAGGTAATATGTTCTCCCCAGTGATCTTAATTAATCACAACCATCTGTTTTTTACATCTCAGTTCTGATTCATGCATCGGCTGTTTTAGCGTCCAAATCATATTTCATTTTTGACTCCACAAGTTATCTTCTTTTTTAAGTGTTGGAGTTTTGATCATGTCTCTTTAATTTGCTCAAATGATGCCTTCTGTTCTCAGATAATAAACATATATTTTGCCATTGTGATGGTGGCTTCTATCAGTTGATGAAATATTTAATTTCATTGCCGTATGAAAGCTTAAGATGGAGGATTGTATATTCTGTTGAAATTGAAGGGACACTTGTTGTGTGAATAGATATGTAGAGTAGATGCATCTCTTTTGGATATTTTAAATTCTCATGGAATAAAGATTGGCATTAAATATGTTAACATTTGTTTCTGATATCTAGCTGTGAACAGGAATGCTGTTAGGATGTTGAAAGAAATATAATTTCAGGTTGTAGAACTCAACAAAGTGGTTTAATATTTGGAATTAGTGGGAGCAAGTTATCTTGGACGATAATGTTTTTAAGGAACTAACCTTGGTGCCCAGGTCTTCACATTTCTTGTGTTTGCCCCCAATCCAACCTCCCACCCTCTCCTACCACCACAGCGCCCACCCCACACCTCCCCTCTCTCTATAATCACATCAAGTGTTCCCTGCACTGTGAATGTCCATAGTTGTTTCCTCCTTTAGAAGTGTTGAACATTCTCATTATTGGGTGCCTGTTTCCCTGCTTCTCTCACAATGTATAGCACGCTATTATCTTCTGATTTCATATCCTGAACAATGCCTGTGATTTATATACGATGTTTCTATTGTTTCTCTATTTCAGCCACAGATCTCACCTGATGTAGAGTCCGCCTTACTTCAGCAAGTGCTGAGTTTAACACCGGAGCAGTTGAATTCATTGCCACCTGAGCAGCGTCAACAAGTCATTCAGCTCCAACAGGCATTATTGCGAGATCAAATGCAACCATCCTAACAGTAAGCTGTCAGGTGGATGAACATTGATGTTGCTGCAGGCCACATCTTTTTTCACTTTACCATCAAGGAGGAGAGAGGCCTCCTATTTATTCAATGAAATACGAATGCCTTGTAAAATGATCAATCACAATAGACTTGATTTCTCATCAGGATACAGAAGCATTACACCATTCATGTAACATTAATGAGATTGTAGATTACGGGAAAAAATCAGGGAGAAAAAAGAAAATTTTGTATTATGTTCCTACCGCCGGAGACTTGGTTTTTTTTATTTTTGTTTTGTTTTTTGCTTTTCACGATGAAAGATTTCTTATTTGACTCTCCCTAGTCTATTTGTTTTAGACACATATTGGTTGCATTAAAGCAAATAATGCCAGACTCGGACTTTTCGTTTGAACTATAGATTTTTATTTAATATGCCTTGCCTTGATTATTGAAGATGAAGCACTCAGGTGTTTGATAAATTTTAGATTATGAAAACATTACTGGAAGAGGGGATTGGGAAAGCATCATTGCTTTATTGCGCCAACAATGCTAGTGCTAGCAGGATACGAAATCTTGCATGGTCCCGTTGTTGTCTAATTATTGAGAGCAATTTCAGTACGTCTCTCGAGTGTCTAGAGACTTTGTACGAGGGTGAGCGTCTCTCTCCTCTTTCATGGTGACTGGAAGTAAAATGAAGCTGGGAAAAACTTGAGACTGTCCAAGTCACCCAATATTCGCTAATAACGGGTTATCCAAATGATAATTGATCTTAGACCTAACACATGTGACTAAAATGAACGGTTAGAACACGTATTTCTTAATTTTTTAATTTTAATTAGTTTGATAGTCAATGTAGTAGTTTTGTTTGGACAAGAAAGTCTTACCGAACGCCCACTTCATCCTCGTAAAGTCAATTCAAATACAAAAGGTCAACAAAATTCCAGGCGAGATATTCAGAATTCAACTGCTGCTAACAAAACATTAGAACTCGTAAAATAAAACTAATTAAATAATTCCAGGTCCGCGTGAACATTCTTTTCTCATTATAAAAAATACACACACAAAAAAAAAAAAAACCGATTTTGGCGCTAACACACCAACCTCGCCTTCTCCTCTCTCTCAGTTCTCCGTTTGCAGCCTTCTTCTTTGGCAGTTCATTTTTCGGGGGCAGAAAAGAAAAGAGTAAAAAATGAAAGCATTAACGTATGGCTCAACTCTGCAATTTAGTACAAGCTTTGGTGGGGAGAAATCAAATTTAATTGGCTCTTTCAATCAGAATTGCAAGAAACAACAGACTCAACAACACTTCATAAATTTCAATGCTTTGAAACTGAAAAGGCACAGAACTTTGAATTTAGTTCTTGCACGCGTCTCTAAAGATTCCACTGGTGAGTGAGTTTCAGTTATATGATTCTTTTAAATCAAAATGTTTGCTCTCTTTGCTGAGTGGATATCTATTTAAACTTTAATGATTCGTTTCTTTAATTTGTTATATTCATATGTTTTGTGGCTCATCCTGTGGAATCAGGAACATTTTGTGATTCTTTAGATGAGAAGTGGTTGTTGAAGGTATCGAGTTTTTTTTTCCCCTTTATTTTTTAATCATTTGATGATTGGTTTGTTTTTTTTTTTTTTTTTTTGGTAAGTTAAGCATCTATAGATTTTGGATGAGGCGAGAAATTTTGTTTCTTATTGCAGGCAAAGGGAAGAGAGGTTGCCTCATGCTTAGATGGGCAGTGTATATTTCTTGTTGGTTGGTTTTCTAATCTGAATTTTGTCTTTTTAAACAGTATCAGTGCTTGTAATTGTAATTTAACTCTAATGAGTTTGAATCTTCAGGACTGATGGGTTCTGGAAAAACAACAGTCGGTGAGATTTTGTCAGATGCGCTTGATTATACTTTTGCCGACAGGTTAGTGTCTAGACTAAATGCTTCAGTATGTTTCTATTTGAGTTGAGCCTTCTACAAAAATGGAGCAGGACATGGTTCCTGAGCCATTGCGGAATTATGAAACAGATTATTATGGGCATATGAGTACTTGTTGATAGGCTAAATATATCAATATACAGCATTTCATTCGCAATTAGGGGTTTGAGTGCTAGTATTTGGTGCCAGCATAGAGTTGGAATTAGCCAATTATTATGTTTCTAGGCATGGAAAGCCTTTTTAGTAATTGTACGTATTCACAGCGAGGGCAACTTTGTGTTTGACATCTAACAATAGCTGTTTGTTGCACGTGCACCAATTTCTACGTTTATGTTATTTCAGTGATAAGTATGTGGAGAAGCTTATGGGTGGAACTTCTGTGGCTCAAATATTTGAGGAATCTGGGGAAGCTTACTTCAGAGAATATGAGGTTTGTCAGCAAACAACGCATTCGTGTATTAGCTTCTGCGATTTTTCCATCTGATCTCTTTTCGTTTTGTTTTACCATCTTTCTAAATTCCAGTCTTCATAAAACTAGTCCCCATTTTGGCTAGCAACTTTCTCTGAATAATTTACAGCACACCCTTTCCCTTTCCTTGCTGTTTTCTTGTCCGCGAAGGTTACCACTGCCTGGTCTATTGAAGTGAAGCGTTCATGAATCATGATTGGGTTTGGCGTCAAAGTTTGAATTTATTTTAATACTGTTGACTTCATGGTCGAGTTCATGAGCTTTTTTGCTGTACAGTAATAGTTTTTTCTCTACATTACAGAGCAAGGCACTGCAGATATTGTCCTTGGTACCGCAACAAGTTGTAGCCACGGGTGGTGGTGCGGTGGTTCGCCCACTCAATTGGTATTGCAGCTTCATGAATGTAAAAGCTTTTCAATGTGTAATTAACATAAACTCACTGTTTTATGTTGTCATTAATTGTTGATTGGGTGACGTGCGCGACCTCCTTTAAAAATTTCAGGAGATTTATGAGGCAGGGCATCACCGTCTTCCTTGATGTACCTCTGGAAGCCTTGGCAAGGAGAATTGCCGCTGTTGGAACAGACTCTTATCCTCTTTTGGATAATGATTCAGGCGATTCTTATACAAAGGTGGCATTGGTTTGTCCTTTTAAGTCCAATATTATACAAGTTTATAGGTTTTGACACTCCCCCTTCAACTTTGTACAGGTATTTACGGCACTGTCTACTCTCTCAAAGAAGAGATCCGAGGCATATGCAAATGCTGATGCTACCGTTTCTCTTCTCAGTACGTCCTCTCTCTATGCTGATTTCTCTTGCTTTCCAACTGTTGTATCTTGCTATATGCTCGTATGCATGGTTCCTGTCGTCGCATGCATTGAATAAGACCTTCAAATGGTTTCAAAAATTCGCTCCCACTCTCACTTTTCTGCAGTTTCAGATTTCCCTGTGATGCGCATTAATGAATATCTCGTTTTCCAGATCTGGCCGCATGCGTTGGCCTCAAAGATGTACTAGCGATTACGCCCACCACCATAGCAATGGAGGTCTTACTCCTGCTTAATCTTTAATCTCTCATCTCTGCTCATCTAAGAATATGAGACCAAATTGGAAAAAACTTAAAAGAAGTTAATATTTATCAGCGATTGTCTTGCTAACGTTGGTCTTGAATTTATGCAGGTGCTTGTACAAGCTCAGAAGTATCTAAATTCTAAACGGGGATAATGGCGGGTCCATTCAAATGTTTTCTTAATATATTTGCCTCTCTTTTCGGTAATGCAATCATATGGCGAATTTCTTTATTTTTATCTAGGCCACCAATGTTATACACGCTGTGGAGTAACAATTTATAGGCCTTTCTTTTTGAATTGTTGTACACATGAAATAAATAAATTCAATCAAATATCTTTCTTATACCATGATTATGGTAAGCTTTAACTATCTAACCGCGACCTAAAGACTTCTAATTTGATTATGGGGAAAAATAGTAAACCTTCATACTGAACCCCGCAAATTTATCCTGTTAACTTAGTTGACCGAGACAGGCAGGAAGATGAATAGCCCGCTCATAAGAACATCCTCCTAATGGTCCGAGCCGCAGCACGGGAAATCAACCTTCCGGCCAGATCAGCAGGCAAGTGAAGAAACTCCTGTTGCAGTTCCGGCGGCAGCTGCCACGTATTTTAATGAGGTATAACAATTTAAATTTAATTGAAGGGTCTATGGACAAGGAAATAGAGAGATACACTTGCATAAGTTTTACCTCAGCAATAACAGAAAGAATGGGTAAAACCTCTTGCGCTGAAGCAAGAGGAACAAGTGATGCTTCTTCTGAGTACGTTGTTTGATTTTCGTATAAGCTACCCTCTTTAACTTCCTGCAAGATAATTATAACAAGCTGTTTAAAAACATCACAGTGTACTATGTCGTGGTCTTGAACAAGCAAGACTTACCACACCGGCACTTTTGCTACTCTGGACTCTTGACAGTAATAATAAAAGACGACGCAAATTTGTCAAGTTGATTCTGTCTTCTTCGGTCAATGAAGAGAATGAAAAGGGAGCTGCAAAGGGTATCACTGCTGAAGTAAAATAATCTAGGGTTGCTACTCCCAGTGCATCCAATCCCTGTGTACAGTTGCAGAAAACAATTCAGAGTACAAATTGACATAGATTGAATGTTTTTAGCTTTGATTGTTATTGAACAGCATATTATGTTTCAATGGGTAATGTGCTAGAGATGGAAATGTAAAATAATGTATAGAAGTATACCTTAGCAAATTCTTGAAGAAGTATTTCCCTCACAAAGGCACCCTGTCAATACTTTCTGAGTTAATAATTAAAAAGAACCACTTATGACATGGTAAAACATCAGATGGTTATACTGTATATCAATGCTACCTTCTCAGTTAATGTGAAAGAAAGGATCTCCTTGGTAATCAACCGGGAATCTGTATCTTCTGTTTGCTTTTTAACCAAGGCCTTCTCCATCCGGGCTCGAAGAGACTGCCACACAGTTGACAAAGATATAAAGAATAGACGTTAAGCCAAAGAGATAATAATAGCAAAACCAGGGGGACTAAAAGTGGCCATATATGCTAATCAGGTTCCTGTTTAGAAATACCAAATAACAGTTATGGAAAACAGAATAGTAAACCTTTATTGGTAGTTAGCCAAATAAACTTTATTGTTCTGAATTCCAGCAGTAGAGCCAAATAAACTTTATTGTTCTGAATTCCAGCAGTAGCCAATCGACAGAAATTACTACAGGAGAGTGAAGAAATAGAAAATTTTACCTCTGTTAGTAGAGACTCCAGTCGATCAATTCTGAAAACACCTTCCTAATAATAGATGAGAAAATAGGAATCAGAAATAGTGGGTATAATAAAATATACAACTATTAAAATCATTAGATTGGGAGAAAAACACACCAATAGACATATGTTAGCATATTTACCTTGTAAAGAAGAGCTACCAATGAAGACTTCAACTGCGGTGAGCTATCAGTTAGAACTTTTCTAGCAATATACGGGTATGTGCTACCCAGGACTTTGTAATTTGGGTTGGAACTGATAGCAATTCCCTCCAACACAGCCAGGCTGAGAAAGAAAAAGGAATGAAGTATATGAATAGACGTAAATTACGTATAAAATGTGGCACCTAAAAATACAATAAATGTACAGAAATGTTTCTTGTGGTTGATTTAACATTATTAAATGTAATGCAAATCGGTAAGTACAAGCATAATTACCTTCGAATGACTAGTGAAAAATATGAAGGTATTCGAAATTTGAACTTATACCTGCACAGATATGGAAACATTAGCTACCTCGTTAAAATAAAATGTTGATATCACCAAGGAGAAAATTGGAACTAATCCGGACACACGTAAAACATGAAAGCAAAACCAAATCAGGCATTAATACCCTTTTCTCTCTCCTTTTCCTTCCCTTTATCATTTCTGTTTTACCCCACGCTGTAGGTTAGCCACTGCATCCACCATAAGTTTCAAGTCTTTGCTATTTTAATTTATTTTTGAAAGGATATGCCATTGTATCTCATTAGTCATATATGATTTCCAGATAATACATTACTGGCTCAAAATTATGGCAGTCACTGCAGGGGTAAACCAGCAGTATGAATTGACTCAAGATTATAGCAGACGCTGCAGGTGCCCCAGTAGTGTCAACTTAAATGGCTTATATTCCCAATGCGCATCGACAACTCTAGAACTGTTAGATACAAAAGTGAAATGCTGCAGATTTGTCTTGCAAATGACAATAAAGACCGTATATTCCACCTATAGAACTAAGAGGTCACATAGGAGCATATGAACCCCAGAGCAACCTTGATTCATTTACAGATTTTTAGCGTTGAAGAATGAATGTTCGAAGCATATGAGAAAAAAAACACTCTGGATATATTAACAAAGAAGATTTCCGTAGAAGCTGGAAAAAGAAATTAATTGAAAAAGAAAAAAAATTATATGACTGTCTGATTCCATTACTAAATCCAGGGTTAAATGCAATAGAGATTTACCATAATTCTATAAATATTACATTTAACTGTCTATCTTCCACACAAAAATAAAACAGGATTACAGGAACACCTTACATGGTAGTTCCCAAGTTTCCTAGAAGGTCCCCAAAGCTTATATTGCTGACTCCTTTGGCAACAGCATTTTGAAAGACCCCTGCAAACAAAAAAATTGGGTGCAGCTAAATTAGTAAATAACCCCTCAGGGATAGAAGTTACAGACCGTAAAATCCAACCAAGGCTCAACCAGAAACACTTGGTTCATGGACAAAAAGAGGAAACCTGTTAAAGCGTTTATAACAGCCTCCTTCTCTGCAGTTGGTGGAAGAAACCTGCAGAATTTAAACAAGCTTTATGACATATTAGGAAGAAAAATTTATTTGCAACAAGAGGAAAAGATAGATGATTGTAATACCCAAGAGTAACAAAATCCTTAGCCAGTGCATCAAAATCCCGATTTACAAGATGGAGACAAGCTTCAATAAATCCTTCCCGGAGTCCTTCTTTAAATTCACCCATCATACCAAAATCTGGTGGCGAAAGATACTAAAAGTTAATTCTGCACCATATATACTTTCTATCAATCATTGACAGGCTATTCGATTGACATAATGTGGACACAAAAATATTGTATTCAATAATAGGGGACTTGGAAAATGAGAAAACAAGAGCAAGGAATCATTGGCATAAGAAGACAACAAAGCTCAAATTTGAAATCAGATTATAAATAGAAGACTTGTGTTGTCTATTGCAAAATCAAGGACTGAAGAGCTGATAAAACTTGTGTTAGTAGAAAAGAGACCTTTTTTTGAAGCTGATTAAAAAAAAGGGTCAGTGAGCACTTTATACAACAGGAACACATGCTTTAATTTGTTAACTTTTAGCTAAACTTTAATTTGTTAACTTTTAGCTAAACAAATTTCCAAACATGTCTCGTTGTAAATGGTGAATTATTTGCTCAGAAGAATACCGATATAAGCTAGTTTCCCATCATATGTACGAAGAAGATTTCCAGGGTGTGGATCAGCATGATAAAACCCCTTCTCCAAAAGTTGATTGAACGAGCAGTATACTCCTACCTAGTCAGCCACAGGAAATAGAAAAATGATATCGATTGACCTTTGAGAAAAATAGAAAAAATCCACAGAAATAAATGTTCAAGAACTTTATAAAAATGCGATTAGTTCCAACCTCAATTAAGTAAAGATCGCTCACTTCAGACAACTTTTGCCCCTACATTAACATAAAAAGGGGCAAACATAAGCAAAAAATCTTGATTATATCAAGATGCAATGATGCATCTTCAAGAGAAGAAGGGGGGGACAGGGTAAAGACTTGAACTGCCTCCGATGTTACATAAAAGGGCTACCTGAATAATGTACCAAACAGTATCATATAATGGAATTTTGAAATTCTAAGAAACACACTCAATAGCTTGAAGTTGCTTATCATTGATTATAAAGCAGACACCACTGAAACTGTATGGCCAAACAACCATTTGTAGCCTGTCTTCCAAGTATTTGGATCAGATCCCATACTAACATACAGAAAATATCAGGAAATAGAAAATACCTCAACCCATTCCATGATAAGGACCTTTCGAGTTGTTTGCTCCACATACATTTCTGGAATTGAAACATCTTGTAGTTCCCCATATAGTTGTCTATTCAAGGATGTAGCAGACAACATTTAGAGGATCATCAGCCCATAAAGTACTTTAACATTTCATAAAATACATGGCCATAATGATCATGAAAAGTAATATGGAATACATTTAGAGCATCATCAAATCATGGATATTACCTAAATTTAAGCCCATTTTTCGCTTCTTTTTTATAGTCCAGCTCCTGCATTCAATGTGATTACCTGTATTCAATATGAAGCTCTAAGAATATTCCTCAAACAAGTTCATTCAACAAAACAATTTAAGGAAAAGCGTGAAACATTCTTTGACTAAAGAAATGTGTATGATTACACAACTTTTAAATGTCACAGTAATAAGTTATTTTAAGACAAAAATGAAAATGCATGTATCTACATAAAGCACAAGGATGTCGGCATATACCCGAAAAAGACTTGATGCCCATTCATCAACTACAGCCTGCAAATTGAATAATATCTTTTTCATTAACTACCAGATAATCTACAAGAAAGGAAAACCCATTCTAACTACATGGATCAGATTCAAGAATATGATTCCCCAAATTCAGCCTAATATGAATATGGTGCATTACACAACCCAGTTATAAGTTGCAATACTACCTGAAGATCAGTGTTAAATTTTCCAGCTTTCCTGATCAACCCTGCTATAAAATGCAGTATGAAAATGTCTAATGAAATCACAGCCTGAACACCAGGTCTTTGCACTTTGACAGCAACAACTCTTCCACTCTGACGAAGTCTAGCTTGATAAACCTGCTTGAGACAAACAGAGGACAACATGTTCCAATTTCTAGTTAAAAACTTAAAAGAATGAGAGAGAAAGAGCAGTTGAATAGAAATTATATAGTCATATATTAAGTTCAAGATCATAAGCAAAGCAAAAGGGTATAAACAAACATGGACCTGCCCAAGAGACGCTGCTGCTACAGGTTCTGGTGATATTTCAGAGAAAAGCTCATCAATCGGTAATCCAAGTTCCTGTTCTATTGTATTGAAAGCAACTTCAGAGGAAAACGGAGTTATTCGATCTTGCAACAGAGAGAGTTCATCCAAATATGACGGTGGTATCAAATCCTACAACAAAGACAAAGTGAATTGTGATTAGCATACTGCAATAAGAAACAAAATATGCAACAGTAACCAAATACAATGTAGAATTTACATGCAGTAAGCAACCTCATTAGAAGAGAGCCAAATGACCTAGTCCTATTTCTGTATTCATTTCGAAGGGAGTGAGGAAGGATCTCAAAAAAATTTAAAACAAGTAAATGACCGATCACAGATACAGCTTTGGACATTGCTGTCTCCTAATTAAACCTGGGCCTAAGCCAAATGTTGGCTGGACTTGCTAGTTGCAGGATTGAAATGGCATTAGAACAACCTAGATTATACCATCAAGGTCGAGAAAATAGGCTGGTTCATTTAAGGCCTGACCTATCCAACCTGAACCGAGGGCAATTCAAAAGTCGAAGGAGTTGACTGAAAGTCAAACGTTCCCTCTGAACAATAGTCGTTTACTGGTTCCCTAATAAATTGATTTCCCAACAAGGTCCTCAAATGACCATCACCCAAGTAACATTTTAACAGTTGGAAATCTCTATTCAAGGAGTAGCATTTATTTCTGTTGAAAGAAGAATATGAAGAAGTGTGTATGGTAGCTGAATATGAACTTGCAATGCACAATTTAAGTCTAACTTGTCCCAAGAGACATGACAACTTACGGGTCGAGAAGAAACAGCCTGAGCAATTTTGACGTACGCCTAAAAAACATAAGGGGAAAAAAGCTCATTATTCATCAGGAAAAACAAAATTGAAGCAAAGAGAAAAGCATAGGCAATTCTAACTAGTCAGAAATGAATTTGGACTCATAAAATACCAAAGTAAACAATTAACATACTGGACCGAGTTCCACCAATATCTTTCGCAACTCGGCGGCTCTAACCTGAAACGTGAAAGCAAGAAGGGTCAATAATGCAAGACAAATTAGCTTGCTAATTAAATTGAAACAAATTACTATAAGCTCCTCACCTGAAACATCTGATCGGATCGCTCCATTAGTTCATCAACAAGCCGCGACCCGAACCACCATCCGAAAGCCGTGCCAACTTGAAGAACTCGCCGCAGCAGAATCAACGGCTTTCTTCTATAAACAGAAGCGATTTTTTTCAAATCGTATTCTATGATGGTGTCGGCGTCGGTCGAACTGAGCTTGAACAAGTAGCTCGACTTCTCTGTGAACGCATCGACATCCTCGCGAGCGGCAGACACTCGCCAGGACTTGAGGTGCCGGTAGTTTATTGGCTTTCCATAGATTTTAAGTTGTTGATTGGCGGGAAGGGCGGGGATTGGCGGTGACGCCAAGAGGAGGAGGAGGAGTGTCATTGACAATAATCACGCGCGGTGGGTGATGAAACGCAATGGGAGTGATGAATTTAACAATGTTAAAATGAAATATGAATGCAACGGGAAGGAAGGAGACTAGACAGAGTAAAGCTCTGAGGTGTTTTGGTGGGAGTGCCAAATCGACAGATTACAGATACGTGTAAGGCAACTGGGCGGCGATATTTTCGTGGTTCCTTTTATACTTTATCCACATTTCTCTCCCTCTTCGGCTCTCTCTTGTCATTTTCTACCGATAACCCCAAACCTTGTTACTTCTCAATTATCATTGTTTCTCATCCATCCATCCATCTATCCATCGCATCGAAAACAACCATTTTTTTTTTCGTTTTTAAGTCATCCCATCGAAACTTAGTTTATTTGTGTGTGTGTATATATATATATATATATATATATATATATATATATATTGGAAAGTAATATTGTTAAGAAAAATTATTCATTGACTAATTTTTTTTTATTTTTTAAAAAATATATAATTTTTTTATCTGAATTATATTTAAAATTATAATTTTTTATATTTTTTCACTTCTGTCGATTGACCGCTAAAATTTCGTTAATTTTTTTAATAAAATAATAATTTTATCTCTAAATATAAAATTATAATTTTATCCTATAACATTAATTTTGGGAGACAAAACCGTCATTTTATTAAAAAAACTAACGAAATCTTAAGCGTTAACAAACAGAAGTAAAAAAATATAAAAAATTATAACTTTAAGTGTAATTCAAACAAAAAAAAATTATGTATTTTTAAAAAATTTTGAAATATTAAATAGTCGTTGAATGATTTTCCTCTATTGTTAATGAAGAGACTGTCAAGTTACATTATATAAGATTTTTTTTTTTTTTTTGGATAAATGACTCTCCGCTACTTGAGAATAGTCACTAGCTAATATGTAAAATAATTCAAGCAAGTAAACAGTCATGACTGATTATATTTAGATTTATTGTGAATTAAATTATAGTAGCCACCACACACTATAACTAATATACGTAACATTTCTTGGCGTCTCCTGGACATTCGTCTTACTCACGGTGAGCACCCACGGTCCAGCCCACAGTTGATTTCCTCCAGTTAGCATTCTCCGGCAGCCGGAACCGCCTCACGAAGCCGCCGTGTCGGATTTCAACACGGTGCCACCTGCTCCTTAGTTCTCTCAATCCTTATTTGGAGAATGTTCCCGTCTTCTGCTTACGCCTTCACTTCCTCTCTTTCCTAACCCCGGCGGCCATTATTGCACAAGGCTTGAAGATTAGACACTAGGGCTTTCGCAAAATCACAAAACGGTGAAATGAGGGCACATAAGCCTACGAAGCAGCCTATGGCAGCAGTTTCACTTTGTTTCATGTGTGGAGTACGATGCGTGCGCAGTAGAGAGAGCAGGCGTTACATGCAGTCAAAACATGAATTGACCAATCTAAAATTTGAAGTTTCTGAGAAAAGAGTCGAGCATTTGATTTAGCGGTTAATCAATTTTAGCCTGGGAGGTCAGCATGAAAGACAAGTGCGTCCTCAGTTTCTTGCCAATCGCTGTGAGCATGAGCAGAGGCATTGGTGATTTCGTCGTTCTCGTGTTCACGCTCTTGATCTCGAAGCCAGATTGCTTCATTGTTGGCAGGGTCCCACGTATCAGAAGTCCATGGCGATCCAAATCACATTGGATCACCTCTGTGCCCTCCTCCAAACCGCAGTCCTAAAGAAGTCATAATGCAGCATTGCTAAATGCTATCTATCTAAATGTCGCGGCCGCTCAGGTTTTATAGTCTAAGAGGCAGAGGCTAAATTGAGCCAACGTGTGCTAGTTTGGCTTTGATTTTCGAGCAAGACACTCTAGCACACTCTCATCTCTTGTCTCGCAATTCCTGTAGCACGTAGCTTGTACATGAATTTTTTTTTTTAGAACACTTTAAGCATTGTTAGGTATGAGAACTCTCACAAAGCTTCGAGAATTTTTTAAACTTAAAATTATTTAGAAGTAGGCAAGCTTTCCCTGTATATAAGGTATGGCACTTGTATTTTCAATATAAAACAAACAAAGAGCAATTCAAACAACTTGTAAACTCTCAAGCTCTCTTATCTCTTAGCTATATTGTTTTTTCTTCTCTAACTTTTCCGCAAATATCTTAATTTAGCTAGTTAAGAAATTCAAGAATTATTTAACAATTTTCGAGCAAGAATTATATAAAATACCGCACGAAATTACTGCCTAAAATACCCTCATCTGGTGACACGTAGCTCTCCTTTATTAGCTCATCAAACATTACAGTACACTTGTGTTCAAAATTTTGTGCGTAATTTTATATTACATTTTATCGGAAAACCAGGGAAGAATTGAGGGCGATAACATGTTTGTTTGTGCATTTTGTTGATTACTTTTGTTTAATTGCCACGTAGATGGCGCGTGACGCGTGTGTTGTCAAAAACTTGCCACAAAATCTTCGGCTGTGATGCTTGGTACACAAATAGGCTGGTTCTTTATTTTAATGACACTTAATTTTATTATATATATAAGAGTTTATTATATTCAATTAGCTAAAATATAAATTTTTACATCCAATTTCGTATACGTAACGCTCATCTCCAAATTTATAGCGTGATATGATCGGATACAAATATAAGTTACAACTAGTACTGTTATGAATTGTAATTTTAAATAATGCGTCACTTTCTAAATGGCCTTTTCATAATTCTATATGCCTATATTGCTGTTGTCTTTTACTGTAGAATAAATCAGATACTGATCACGAGCCTCAATCTTGCGGACCTTATAAAATATTATCGTTCGCATAAAGCTTTATTACCGTATAAATAACATTCTATATGTGTCGTATTACTTTTTGTCATGGAAAACGGAAGGTGCGTTCCCAAATGGGTAACCAGAAGCGTATTGACATTGTGTCAGTCCAGAAAAGATATACACGGATGTGAATTTGAATTGCTCCACGTGTGCGCATTTCTGTTCGAAAAATTAATTGAATCCGTGGTCCAACATCTTGCATTTGCGACATGATATATGTGATCAATTGATATAAAATAATAATAATTATAATAATGACGTAACGACTTGCGCAATGAAAAGATATCGAGATTCTTCTTCAAAGCTTTTTAAGCTAATAATTTTTCACCAATCGAATAAATGTCGGGGGCAGGTCTTTTAATATATTCATTTAACATGGGTCGATTACGATTTTTTTTTATTATATTACAACTTATATGTATAAATAAAATAATTATTGGGATTATAATTTATAAATCTTATATGGCACAACTTAGATTTTAACCCTCTTTAATATTCGAGAGATTTCTACTCCACTCACAAACTGATTTTCTCTAATATTCGAAAAATGTCTACTCTACTCACAAATCAAGAGAGTAGATTATCTTCACTCAAATTGAAGAAATATATTTAAACCCTTATAATACGTGTGTGGGGGTTCGAACATTAGTTCTAACCACTAGGCTATTAGCCTAGAGGCTAGGGTCGATTACAAATTTATGTATAACGTGATGGCAAATGAGCATGCCACTGTTAAGGATTGCTTTAAATGGGGTTAAACGTGATTTTTAAAAATTAAAAGTTAATTTAATATTTAATAAATTTTTTAAAATAATTACATCTAATAAATTACTTTATCTTGTGATAAATTTGTAAGGTAAGAAATGAATAGATTTCAAAATCTAATTTTAACAATTAATTTTATAATTAATACAATTCTATATGTATCCTCATATATATTATAAAATTTTAAAATTAATTAGGAACTAAAATCAATTTTAAAAACTAAAATCATTAATCTTAAATAGATTATTATTATTACGATTGATATAATAAAAAATTGATACTATAAACATTTATTTTAATTATTAATTATTATGTATACATAATAAAAAATATTTTATATACATACTTATAAAAGTGTAAATAAATTTTTTTCAACATTATATCTAATCAGTCATTTATATTTTTACAATAACTTTTTTTTTTTTAAAGGTAAAAGGGGTGGTCAAGCCCAAATTAATTTTTACCCTCTTTACCATCCTTAATAATCGAACCCGAGTCCACACAAGTGTAAGGGGCGACAACTACACTGCCAACCAACTCGACTACTCCCTTGAGAGTATTTTTACAGCAACTTAACAGTAAAATTTTTTGAATATATACAACTACTTTCAAAATTTACAAAACTTTTAAAAATAAATTCTACAAAAGGTTAACAGATTCTCATCAAAACTAATTACATCTACAACATAATTAATAATTATTATTTTAAAGTCATGAATATACCCTTTTTTAAAATTTTTTGTTGAAGTTAAAAGTGACCTTTTATTGTGTCTAAACGACGAAAATTCATTTAAAAAAAAAATCTCATATGAGACTTTCACGTTATGTTCCACCACTGAAGCATTAAGAATTAAGTCGGAAAATATGAATTTTATTTTGTATTGGCTGATTTTTACCCTCTTTACCATCCTTAATAATCGAACCTGAGTCCACACAAGTGTAAGGGGCGACAACTACACTGCCAACCAACTCGACTACTCCCTTGAGAGTATTTTTACAGCAACTTAACAGTAAAATTTTTTGAATATATACAACTACTTTCAAAATTTACAAAACTTTTAAAAATAAAATCTACAAAAGGTTAACAGATTCTCATCAAAACTAATTACATCTACAACATAATTAATAATAATTATTTTAAAGTCATGAATATACCCTTTTTTAAAATTTTTTGTTGAAGTTAAAAGTGACCTTTTATTGTGTCTAAACGACGAAAATTCATTTAAAAAAAAAATCTCATATGAGACTTTCACGTTATGTTCCACCACTGAAGCATTAAGAATTAAGTCGGAAAATATGAATTTTATTTTGTATTGGCTGATTTCTGTGTTCTGTACCAGAGAGATATTAATTGAAACAATTGTGAAATTATTGCATGAAAAAATGTAGAATGTACCTAATTATAAATTTAGCTTAATTTCTTTTTTAAAATATATAAACTCACTAATCTGTAAACACCAACTCTTATCTTTCATTATTTTTGTGACCTAATTAATCATCATAGCTTGTACATAGGGTTTGTGCAGAGAAGCAAATCGCAAGACCGCTTGCTTGTATGGAGAGTTTTGTACAATAAAATACAACGTATGTATATTATAACAATTAACAAGAGTACAGCCGGTAACATTTGATAAGACCTGATTATCCAACACGAATAAATGGGTATAGATCGTCAAATTTAATACAATTATTAAATAGGTCGGGTTTAGATTGACCCGATTTTTTTCTACATTTGGTTAGAGTTAAAGTTCTTGACCCATTTACTTGATCAATAACATAATTATATTTTTTATTTGAAATAATTTGCAAGTTCTTGTCATCAAAACTCAAACATTAAAAATGATTATCTTTTTTATCTTTATTTTTTTGAAAGGATGAATATAAATACATTATTTTATTTATAAAAGTATATATATATTTAGAGCTTCAATAGTATAAATGTATAAAATATTAGTAAACATGTATATTTTATAATATCGATATATAATATTATTTACATATATATAATTAAAAGTTTAATTGTGTAAATATATAATATTTTAATAAATATATTTATTTTATAATATCAATAAAATATATATGTATGCATGTATGTATGTATGAATGACAATATGTAAATGTTTGATGTAAATTTTGTTTAATATATAGATATTAAGTAAGTTATTAGGTAATCCGATTATTTTTTTATATCGGATTTGGGTCTCAATATTTTGACAAGATTATTAAATGAATCGGGTTTAATTCTATCTCAATTTGACACAACACAAATACGACCCGATAACTCGTTTTGTCACCTCTAAACAAGAGGGAACTATGTAAAATAATTACAAAATATTTATCTAATAAGTGAGTTTTCCAAAATTATAGGGATCTTTATATTATTATACCAACTCTAGTAGTTTTTTAGCCACTTGGCCCTGCTTTCAGTCAGTCCAGTAACGCGAGTGCGCAGCCGGCCCCCACGATCTATCATTCAGTCCAGTAACGCAAGTGAGCAACTGGTCCCGCGACTACGCTTGCACTGAGACAAATGGCGATAGAATCCCAAGCCGCAATCCGCTTCGGCATAGTCGGCGCCGCGGACATAGCACGCAAGCTCTCACGCGCCATAACTCTGGCTCCAAACGCCGTCCTATCAGCCGTTGCGAGCCGCTCACTCGAGAAAGCCACTAACTTCGCCAAAGCCAACAACTTCCCACCCGATGCCAAAGTCTACGGCTCCTACGAGGCCTTGCTCGATGACCAGGATATCGACGCCGTCTACTTGCCGTTACCGACGTCGATGCATGTCAAATGGGCCGTCTTGGTCGCGCAAAAGAAGAAGCATCTGTTGATGGAGAAGCCCGTGGCTTTGAACGTGGCGGAGTTTGATGTGATCTTGAAAGCGTGCGAGGAAAATGGGGTGCAGTTAATGGATGGCACCATGTGGGTGCATCATCCCAGGACGGCTAAAATGAAAGAGTTTGTTTCTGATCCGCAGCGCTTTGGCCAGCTCAGAACGGTAATGTCTAATTAGTTGATTTTGCTTTGTTTTCTCTTTAATTTTATTAATTAAAAATTTAAAATTATCTCTTTGAAGTAATTCTGCTTGATAATTAACTAAAATTGTTTTTATTATTTTAAATTAAGAGTAATACACCTGATGCCCTAGAATGAAAGATAAGTAGAAAAATTCTTCCTTGGAAAACAAACCTTTTATCAGGAACAATAATTTTTCCTAATGGAATGGGATCCTTCAGGATTCCGTCCCGTTTAGGATAAAATTGTAATATATTTTTGTCCTAAAAAAATAAAGGAATGGAAATAGGACTTTTTTGTATTCCAAATGGGACAAGATTGGAATTAGCAATTTCAATCCCATTTCATCCCATTACCAATTCTAACGGTTGGTTTATTATTATATTATTCAATTATTAGATGTTTTAACATGGCTGAAGTTGATTATGGTCTAAATCTATAGTTTTTGAAGTATAATGGAAATAAGACATTTTTGTATTCCACTTGTATAAATGGGATAAGATTGGAATTAGCAATTATCATCCCATTCCATCCCATTACCAATTCTAATGGTTGGTTTATTATTATATTATTCAATTATTAGGTGTTTTAACATGTTTGAAGTTGATTACGGTCTAAATTTATAGTTTTTGAAGTGTAAGTCTTAATATTAATGCATAATAGAAGCAAACAGATAATTATAGTATAAAATTATATTTGAACATACATGTAGTTAAAATAAAATTATTATTTTATTATTTTATTTTGTATTTATTCAAGATTTTTGTTATATTGAATTTTAATGATTCTTAAAAGAAAAAAATATCAAAATTTATTTATTTACATTTGGTACTATTTAGGATAATGGGACGAGACAATATATTTAACAAGATGGGATTAAGATAAATTTTTATTTCAAAAAAAATAAAAGGACAGGAAAGCAACATTTTTTTATGCACTTCTATACACGGGATAGGACTGGAATTGATAAATTCGGTCTCATCCCATCCCATTGCTAACCCAACCTTTTATCCGCACGAAATGAGTAGTTTTATATTAAATAAAAATACACTTGTGGGCAGGTTATATAAAATGCCTAGCAGAAGCCCAACATTTTACATTCTTTTTTTTCAAGTCATAACTCTTTTCATTGCTTTTCTGGATGCATATTTGTGTAGTATGTGCATGTGCTGAGTTGTATTGTAGTGGGTTGTAGGGTTATAAAATTGCTTACTAAGGAAATTTTTTTTCTTTCTGGATTGTTGCTTGGCTTGCAGCCAAGGCTGTTGCTGGGGCGTTTGTTTGGATAACAGACAAAAACCAATATGAAAACTTTCATTGAATGGTTTCATTAAATCTGAATTGAACTTGAACTTATAAACCAAACAAAGAACGAGCTCTTTTTGTCTTCAATCAAAACAAAAATGAGAAATTCCGCAATTCTATAGGGTTGAATAAAAATTCGATAGGAAGTCTTTAGTTGATCTGAAGGCTTCGATCAATTTCAAGCACAATGGCCTTCTTTCATTCTTTTTAGGGAAATTATCTCTACATTACCTTTCTTTTGTCACATGTACATTTAACTACCATTAAATTTTGACATTTTTTATGCCACCTTGATTTTTAAAATTTATTAATCAATCACTTTGACACTAATAAATGATCATTTTACCCAAAATTAATTAATAGGCTATTTTATTCTACAAAATTTTGAAAAATAAAAAATTATAATTGCAAGAATACTCGTGAATTTAATAAAATAAATAAATCTCAAAATTTAAGATGTTAATTTTTTATAATTATAAGTTCATTTTAAAATTATCATGTTAATTTTGTATTATAATTTCATTTAATTTTTACTATTAAATTAAGTATATAGAAGTTTTTTAATTTTAATTATAGGGAAGTTTACAACAATTATAGAAAGCTTTTCTCTTCATGTTAATTTTTGTAAACTTCTCTACACTTAATTTAATTGTAAAAATTAAATACAATTATAATTAAAAAAATTAGCATGATAATTTTAAAAAAAACTTATAGTTCTAAAAAATTATTTGTTTTATTAAATTTGTGGGTATACTTGTAATTGTAATTTTTTTTTTCAGAATTTTGTAGAATAAAATGATTTTTTAATTCATTTTGGGGTAAAATGGTCATTTGTTAGTGTCAAAGTAGTTGATTGATATAAGTTTTAAAAACAAAAGTAGTGCAAAGAATATGTCAAAGTTTTGTGGTGGTTGGATATACATATGATAAAGCAAATGTGTTTTATAGATAATTTTTCTTTTTTTTTTTAATATGGGTTTCCCAAGAACCATAAGAGTAAAAGATGTATTAGCCGAGGTGTAGTACAAAGTGATTATGTCCATCCTGTTGACACACTCTTTAATGATTCTCATTTTGAAGTCCTGGCTAGTTTGCCATATTCATTACATGCAGTAAAAATCCTGCGAAATCAAATGTTTAATATTGTTGTGCTTTAGCTGGACTCAGATGCATATAAAAGTAAATCCTGGTTGCAGGAAATGTGCTGACCATGGGTTGTCATCTACATCTTGTTCTGCCAATTCTCTATACCAACATTGAACTTGGTAAAATGAAATGATTGAATAGTTGAAAAAAGAGATTATTTAGGAATACGCATTGAATGTTAAGATTGTGTATTGAATTTTTGGTAGTAGGTCCATAATCTACATAGTGTTTAGGATTTTTCTAGAAGAAATGAATCAAAAGATATGGTAAAGCTAGGACAGTTATTGTATGTGGTCTACCCAATGCTAGAGTGCCACCAAGTTCTCTTTCAAATTGACCGTGTGTTATCACTTTTAAAATGATCTCTTTCTGCTCTGCAGATGCACAGCTGCTTCTCATTTGGTGGTGATGCCGAGTTCCTCAAAAACGACATTCGTGTTAAGCCGGATCTTGATGGTCTTGGTGCTCTTGGTGATGCTGGTTGGTATGGCATCCGGTCAATCCTGTGGGCAAATGATTATGAGTTGCCAAAAACAGTTATAGCCATGCATGGCCCTGTTCTCAATGAAGCAGGGGTGATTTTATCTTGCGGAGCTTCTCTACATTGGGATGACGGCAGAGTAGCAACATTTAGTTGCTCCTTTTTAGCAAATTTGACAATGGACATAACTGCTACTGGAACTAACGGATCCCTGCAGCTTCACGACTTCATCATTCCTTTCCGCGAGGAGGAGGCCTCTTATTTCACAAATACTAGATGCTTTTTCAATGATCTTGTGACAGGATGGGTACCATTGCCAAGTGAGCACGTCATAACCATAGATATCCCTCAGGAAGCTTGCATGGTGAGAGAGTTTTCCCGCTTGGTTGCAAATATTAAAAATGGTTCGAAGCCAGAGCAGAAGTGGCCAATCATAAGTAGGAAGACACAGCTTATTATTGATGCTGTCAAGACTTCTGTTGAAAGAGGTTTCGAGCCTATTGAGATTAAGTGGTAAATAAGGCTTCTACCATATGCTGCACTGGGTATTTCCCTCAAAAATTTGAGCGTTGTTTACGCATTTGTAATAAGATTTCCAGATTCTTCGGCAATGTTCGACATATGTAAGGTTTGCAGCTTATGATGCGTTGTGTCTACTCTCTGTTTTGACGCGTTAAGTAGTGGCCCCCCATTTCCATCGTTTCAGACCCCATAAGTCGCGAATCCCTATTAAATATTAATGGGGTGGTAATAAACTAGTGTGACCCTGTACTCCTATTGGCCATTAGTCAAAAAAATGTGGTGTGGTGTGGTGTGGTGTGGGCTCACAGATTGAATCGCCCAGACCCATTTGGTCTAACACTCGCAGCTGTGGGTAACTGGTCTGGGCCTGCGATGGGTTTCAGGATTTGGCGGCCTGTTTTTCTGTTGCCAAATCCAATGTATCGAGTAAATTAAGCCGGTTTGTTTGTTTGTTTTTTTCTTTTTTTTTACCCCACTAAAGTCAGATTTGTAATGCAGGAGTCAAAATGTATTTGATACTATAATGTGCTAATTTTTTTAATATCATAATTTTTTCTCCTTTCCAAAGACACAGGTCTGTGGACATATCCGAAATTAATTTGACGGCCAATTCTTAGATTTAAATTCAGATGGTCAGTTAAAATAAAGTTATTTAAAAAATGAAAATTGCTCATGTAGGTACCAGTATGTGGGGGCAAATGAAGGATTAAATTTACTTTCATAAAAATAGGAAAGAACTAAGGGAAATTTGAAGACGAATAAATTACCATTCAAGGGCCAGGACAATACTGGTTGATTCCCCAAACTTAGCATTTTTCCCTTGGCATTTTTCTTTTAAGAAGTCAAATTATTGAACCTTTATAGAACAACTCCCATGTGGCACAACATGAATGTCCATGGCCATTTTAAATAACCCGAAATCAAGAGCAAATGATCTCCGCCCAGTTTGCTTTTAATCCAAATGGGATGCCAAGAGATTTATTGATCAATTTTTGTGTGTGGGATACAGAGAATTGAAAAAAAAAAAGTTACATTACTCGTGAAGAACTCTTATCTCACATAGATTAAAGAAATTATAAAGTTTGAACTTTCAAGCCATCCGACGCTTTAATTTGCATCCTATGAGAATATTTTTTATTGCATAACAAATTAAAAAAAAAAAAAATTGATGCCCGAGACCCTGCAAACGGCTATTTGTTTATTCTGCCGTGAAGACAATAAAAAAAGGCAAAACATATTAATCAACGTGTTCTTCAAATTTGCCTTCAAAGAAAACCTCACAGTAAACGAAACAGATTTCTAAGAATGTGTGTCAATAGCACGTGAAAAGGCAAAACACAATCACAAGTTGCAGTAAACGTTTAGGAAATTCTTGAATTATGTGGCACTTTACAAATTAAAATTAAATGAACTTAATCGAAACTTGACTTTTGATTTTATTTACGCTTCATCTTAAAAAGGTTTCAAGAGTGAAGTAGGCCAGAAGCTAGAAGCTATAATTATTCGGTTAAGCTTTGACTGGACCTTCTACAACTGTTACAATAATTACTAAGCAGGTCCTTGAATTTTAGTCAAATTTTAACAAGATCTATCACTGATAATTTACTGATAGAATGACTATGCAATTCTAATATTTAAACATGTGCTGATAATTTTTAATTCTCAATTATCATGGTTCTTACTTTCAGATGTGTGGAATGGGTATTACATCCCTTCCAATGACTTCTTATTTGGTCCATAGTTTGAATTATTTACTTAATTAATTCTTGTACTTTTAAAAATCATCCAAAGGATCCTTGTCTCATATCTATTTCCATTAAAATCTATTTAATTATCATTTATTTGCATGTAAGATTTTTTTTTTTGAATTTTAAGTGATATAATACAAAAATGTTATATTACCCATGAAAAGCTAGATACAACAACTGTGAAAGTAATGTTAGAGTTATGTTTTGAAATTATTAAAAATACATGTACTAACTGGATAATTAACTTAAATTATAAAGAATGAATGAATATTTATCTTAAATTAACAATACAATTTTCGACTTTAACCTATTACTTTCTTATAATGTTCATAACATCTCGTTACCTTATAAAGTCAACATTTTCACTAAAAAAAAAAACTCATCTTAATCACAAAATTATCACTTTTTTCTTATTTTGACATTAAAAATATGACAAGATATTATAAAAATTGTAAGGAGCTAAAGGATAAAAACTAGAAGTTGCAGGACAGAAAGTGTCATTCTCCCAATCGAGGATTGATAATCAACATAATAATCATTAATCACTCAACAATTTAGCTAAATACAAATGCCTTATAATGGCCGCATAATATTTTCTTCCATGAGCCGTGCGGGGAGGAGAGTATTCTGAGTGTTAGCCTGGACATAACATTCTTGTAGGAGCGAGCACATTTGCCTCTGGTTCTAATTGACTTCGAGTGAAACCTAAATGCACGTTAATTTAGACTACAAATTACTAGGAAAGTTTGGCTGGTTGCTTTTCCCATGACATTGGCTTTCTAAATTAATTGATTGTAAACTTAGTAATAAGTTTTCTAGAATCAGAATCCCTCTAATAAGATACTACTATATTGAATGTTTAAATTTATGCAATAATAACGCAATTCGTGATAGAACATTGGCTTTTCTCATGGGATATTGAGCAAAAACTCAATAAATTTATTGCTAGCGGCTAGCTGAAGATTAGCATAATAGGCCAGGTGATCGGAAGTCCAGATCAGGATTGGCCAATTTCTATCCCATCCCAAACATGAATTGTGAGAAAAAATTGACCTAATTACATCATGAATAGTAGATTGAAACAAAAAATGTGTTTTAAACCCATTCCAATTAAAATCTAAAATATCAATTATGATTGCACATGCAATTTGAGTTTATTACCATACTTGCAGATTCTATCATAAACAAATCAAATCTCTCTCTCTCTCTTTCTTTCTCTCTCTTTTCCTCAATCAAATCAATTTATTGTGATATGAGTACGGTCGATATGTCATATTTTTTTACTTCATTTTTCATTATAGTCGAGACATTTTGAGATTTCAATTAAGATTTTCAACATCCTAAATTCTTATTCAAATAATAAGTCAAAATAAAAAATTTCTACCAAATTTTATACAATTTGGGACGAGATCCCGAATTTGAGAAATTATGTCAATCTTAGTGAATATTAAACCCACTTACTATAGAGTGGTTACATAATAAGAATAATTGAATATATTGTACGGCTAAAATAATCTCTGATCACTTGTATATTTTTACTCCAGTATATGATGGACTTTGTTACTTCCCATACGATCGATCTTTACCAATTGAACAGACTAAATGTTTCCCATGTCATCTAACAAAACAAATATACGAAGACAACAAACAGAACAAAAGATTTGTGGTGAAAAGTGACAGAACATACAAAAAATAAAACAATCAAATCAGAAAATCTTTTGACTTTCCACAAAATCATTCCGTCGGCAGCCATCAATATTCAATGGGGCCCCAAAGGAGTGAAAAGTGAGAAAGAAAGAACCAAAAAAGATCCAGGCTGCTCTTTTACTGACTTGTGGATCACGCAAGCAAACATGGTCTGCACGTGAGGTAAAGAAACCTCGCGATGGTAAATGTGAAAAATCTCGAAGTGATTGAGTGAAAAATGGCGGATCTGATGATGACTCTTAAACTTAGCAAATATATCCAACACAACACGCCACCTCCTAGTTTCCTGCCCTAACACAGGCTTTTACCCACGCTCTTAGGCCGCAAGAAAATTTCATTTAGTTTCATTGCATGTATGCCTTTGTTTTGTGGGCCTATGATCCGAGATTCATGGGCACAATTGCCGGATCTTGAGATCCCAACCCAGAATGTATGTGTGCAGTACTGACTCCACACAACCCTAGAACATATTAGATAATTTTTGCATCAATTATTGATTTTTTTTTGAAAAGCAAGGCGGGTGGCAAGCCTAAATTAATATTTACCTCACCTCCACCCTTAAGGTTCGAACCTAAATCCACACAAGTGAGAGGCGACAGATTGCATTGCCAATTAACTCGACTACGTCATTAGGGGTGCATCAATTATTGATTGAATTGCATGCGATTCATTAGCAAATGACACGAGCGCTTGATCCTTCGTAACTTTTTTTTTTTTGGAGAAAAATCAATTGTTTTTCTTATGTACTTACTGATGTTTAGTTTATAAGGTGTATCATTTTTTTCACTTTTTCACCAACACTATGAGATGATTTAATAGAATATTGACAAAATGATTATTTTATCGTTGGGAGTAAAAAAAAAATTAATATTAACTAAAAGATAAAAAAAAAGATTTTATTTCGTAGTTATTAGGATCAATGATGGCTACAAAATTAGTTATATAAACTCATCAAATCTATTAATTAAAGATATAAAATCACCAAAATAATCACTTCAGCGTATCGGTGGCAAAAATACTTGCCCAGTCCAAACTTGAACCGGACCTAAGCGAAGTTATCCAACATGGGTATGAAGCTAAACCAATCCTGAGTATCACTTGATAAACCCGAGACCCAGCTCGGAACCCAGATTTTATTAAAAATTTATTATAAAATATATATTATTTCAAATATTTATATTTATTTAACTCATCTATTACATATATGTAAAGTTTTAACTATTTAAAGTTTATATTTTCATGTCTAATTTCATTGAAATAAATTTAAAAATTAAAAAAATTAAAAAAATGCATATATAATATTAAAAAATTACAAAATTTGAGTAGAAAAATCTGGATTAAAAACCCGATTCTGGCGTTCGAACAATGCAGTACCGAGGCTAGGTCCAGTCATTGCGATACCTGGACCTGGACCCAGGTTTTGCCAACCCTACTTGAGCTAATTTGTAGCTCATTTACGGTATAAATTAAGAACTCTTGCTCATCAACTCATATAATCCATCCTAAATAATATATCTTAGATGGAAATAATGAATCTTTAAGAACAATAAATCACCAACAGAAATAGTCATAGTTATTTAAAATATATTAAAAAATCATAAAACTAGTTATGAGAAACTTTAAAAATTACAGCTTGTTTCTATTAATCTAAAACAACAACACATTCCAAAAGTATCCAAAATAACGGCCAATATATATATTTTTTTAACATTCAGGGAAAAAAATAGTCATTTCATCTAATATTATGTTAAATCATCTAATAGTGTTAATGAAAAAGTAATACACTTTGTAAACTTAAAGCTGAAAAATAATAATTTTAGCGTATGTTTAATAAAGTGTAAAATATTAGGTGGTCGGTCGTTATTTACCCTCATTATATTTTATATTTTGTAATGTGTTACTCTTAACCAATCAATTAAAAAAAATCGTATTAAGAATTTAACAAATGTGTAATTCATAAAGAGTAGCTTTTTATTTTTTAAAGAATTAATAAAAAAGTAGCTAAGATTACTCTAAGCTTCATCACTGGCTGGCTGATTCATTTGACCGGACTAAATTTCTCTCAAGATCTCCTCAATGATATAATATACCAACATCATGTAGACGTACATGTATATGACATTCACACGCTAGTCCTGAATTTTTTAACATAACCAAATATCAATTTCCCACAATCAAATTCCTCCCTCCCACTACACGCATGCATACTCCTATTTATACCAATCTCCCCTTCGCTCTTTCACCATTACAAACTTGATCCTCTCCATTTCTCTCTTCACTTGTGTGCCTTTTGTGCTTTGTCAGTTTCTTATTATGGATTCAATAACTTCGATTTCTTTGGAGAACAAAAACTGGCTGGTTTTCACACTCCCTGCAATCTTGCAAAACCAAAACTCGACCAACATTTATCTTTTGGTCGCAATTTTCGTTGCATTTTCATCCTTTGGCCTATTAACTTGGGCTTTCTCCTCCGGCGGCCTGGCCTGGAAAAATGGAAGAACCCAAATGGGTCGAGTCCCCATCCCCGGCCACCGCGGCCTACCTTTGGTTGGCAGCTTATTAGACTTGAGCCACGGCGTGGCGCACCGCACCCTTGCTTGCATGGCTTATAACCAAGCTACCAAAAAGCTCATGGCTTTAAGCTTGGGCTCTGCACCACTGGTTGTCACCTCTGATCCAGTCATCGCTCGTGAAATCTTAACCTCACCCCACTTTGCCAACCGTCCGATCAAGCAATCGGCTAAGAGCCTCATGTTTAGCCGAGCCATAGGGTTCGCACCAAACGGCTCTTACTGGCGGCTCCTGAGAAGAATTGCATCAACTCACTTATTTTCCCCCAAGCGCATTGCGGCTCATGAATCTGGGCGCCAGCTTGATAGCTTTGCTATGTTAAACGCCATAGCCAACGAACAATCTATCAGTGGATTTGTGATTTTACGCAATCATTTACAAGTTGCTTCTCTTAACAACATAATGGGGACCGTGTTTGGCAAAAGATTCGATGCAGCAATTCAACTAAGCGACGAGGCAAAAGAGTTGCATGAAATTGTCAGAGAAGGTTTTGAAATATTGGGTGCTTTTAATTGGTCTGATTATTTGCCCTGGCTTAAATTTTTTTACGACCCTTTTCGTGTCAAGGAACGTTGCTCGGTACTTGTTCCTCGTGTCAAGGATCTTGTGAAGCAAATCATCAAAGAACATCAACTTAATAAAGACAGGAGCAGCCTCTCTGATAACTCTGATTTTGTTGATGTTTTGCTTTCCTTGGATGGTGATGAAAAGCTCAATGAAGATGATATGGTCGCTGTTTTATGGGTTCGTATATAAATTTATTGTTTTTTAATTTTTTTAAAATTATTATTACAATGACTTGATTAATTTTTATTTTTTCATTTTCAGGAAATGATCTTTCGTGGCACTGATACAACTGCAATACTAACAGAATGGGTGATGGCGGAAATGATTTTAAACCCTAACGTGCAAGCCAAGCTTCAGCGTGAGCTTGACCTGGTCGTCGGTGACAAGACCCTCACTGATGCTGACGTGGCAAAGCTACCTTATCTGCAAGCTGTGATCAAGGAAACCCTACGTCTCCATCCGCCGGGTCCCCTTCTCTCGTGGGCCCGCCTCTCAACATCGGATGTCCGTCTCAGCAATGACATGGTGGTCCCAGCCAACACAACGGCAATGGTTAACATGTGGGCCATAACTCATGACCCAAATGTTTGGGATGAACCCTGGGTATTCAAGCCAGAGAGATTCTCGAAGAGCCATGGTGGCACTGACGTGGACGTACGAGGCAATGATCTCAGGCTTGCTCCGTTCGGGGCCGGACGCAGGGTTTGTCCTGGGAAGAACCTAGGGCTTGTGACTGTGAGCCTTTGGGTGGCGAAGCTAGCACAACAATTTGAATGGGTTGAAGCCAAGGCTCACCCTGTTGACCTAACTGAGCTGCTCAAGCTGTCTTGTGAAATGAAGAATCCTCTTCATGCTGTTGCTGTTCCAAGAAATGGTGTTAAAACTTTTGAGGGTTAGGGTTTAATTGGGGCTTTAATTTTGCTCAATATGCTTGGAATTTCGAAAATTGGATGAAAAACTAAATTAATTAGTTCATTACGGACTAAATTAATGCATGCATGTAAGGGTTATTAATCCTGTTTAATATGTGGCATAATAGTTATATGTTTGTGTTTTTTTAATTTTTTTCTATCATTTTGAACTTATTTGAATAAGTTGAAGTTTAAATGTTTTTTCTTTTGGGATATATAAAAAGAACAATAAAATTTTAATGATTATATATATATGATACATTACATGTACAATTTTTATCCACGCATATCTTAGTCAATGGTTACATGCATTTACTAATTTCATTAGGTCACCAAATTAAGAGAAGTCGATATCGATCTTCCCATCTGCTAAGATTCAGTTACTGTATTGAGAAAATAATGCTATCGAGAATTTCTCCTTTTAGCAATTATGCAACCGATCTTCCGATTTTCAAAGGACTATTAACATACATTAGTAGTTAGGGCTTTGCCATGGATCAAAATTCTCATCATCTAAATGCCTCCAAGAGCATACATTTTAATTGGTAAAATGCCTACATTTTAATTGGTAAAATGCCTACATTTTAATTGGTAAAATGCCTTCAAGGCATAATCGAATTGGTTGGTAGTGCAATCTGTCGCCCCTCACTCTTATGAATTTGGGTTCGAATTTTGAGAGTGGAAATGGGGTAAAAATTTATTTAGGCTTGCCCATTTCCTTTTCTTTTAAAGAAAAAAAAAGTTAATACTAAAGATTATAAAAGATTAAAAAATAAATAAAAACTTCATCTGTGACAATAGTTCTCACCAAGTATCACCAACCGAAGCAAATGTGAATCGATTAAATGAATTAAAAAGTTTGAGAAAAGATGGTTACATTTATTCTAGTAGTAGGCTGGTGCGTCCTTTAAGACTGCTTCCTTAAAGGGTGCATATTAAACAAAATAATTAACTAAAAGAACATCAATCTATGAATCTGATTTGGTTAAACTACCCACCTTAAAAAATATAATTAATATATTTTAGGAAACTGGACGTTAGGCTTTATCCTCTAGCCTCTAGGGTTTCACAAATATAATAAATAAATAAAAGAAGGCGGTGTCAAATAAATAAATAAGTAAAAGCAAATGGTGTTAAAAGTCTCGGTGCCTTTGTGTTTTAATCAAGTTTCTTAATTTAACACTTACATTGATTCAGTGAATTAAGTAAGACTTGAGAGTAATTTATTAATAAAACAACCTATGCAAGAAAGATCACAAAAGTTCTGAGCTGATGATGTTAATAACTTGTTGGAGCTCGCCGTTGTTTCTAACTTCATAATTGGCACCGACGTATTATATAATTAATCGCTTGTTGTTTTAGCCACTTAAAAAGTAAAAACTAAGATCTTAGTAGATATTTAAGGTTAATTTATTGGAGTATAGGATTGTTCTGATTGCCTGTATTTTGTTGGTCATCCATGCCATTTTTTTTATTAAAAAAAGAACTTGGGAATCCAACTATTTACCCAAAAAAATAAAGTTTGTTTTAAAAAGTATATTCTGAATTATTTAAATTTTTTCAAAGGTAACATTAATTTTAAATTATTATTGACAAATCTTGATTGAGATTCGATTTAAGTCTCCAGATTGTTCTTCACCGGTGGAAATAAAACTAATCAACTCCATAAGAGCTTTAAAGAAACGGTAGAAAAAATTTGTATATGTATTATATCTAATAAAAATAATTAGTCCTCAATCCTTATTTATTTATTTTTTTTTAATAATAGCTGAAAATTTATTACAACTCAGGCTAGCAAATTTTGTTATGATTTTATAACTAAAATGTCCATACTTAAATTGAACAGGTCAGATTTGCTTCAAAAGAATTAATTGATAGAATATTTGGAGTGAGGAAATCTGAAAATGTTTGAGCAGAAGGAGAGAGGGGAAGGAGGATAAAGAAAATAAATATTATAGCATTAATGTAATATATCATAAAATCCATTAGATCTCAATCTTTCAATTTGTTTTAATCTGAAGACTCACAATCTTTATCTAAGATTGTGTCTTTTGAACATGCTCCCAACTAAATTGTTTAAAACGTTAAAATATATTGACGTTTGCCAATAAGATCACTACATAAAGTTTTAGGGACAATACAATCAATTGAACCCACTATAATCAAATTCTGTTGTGAATATAGCTGTTCACCACTTGAAGGTTTTGTTGTGTATCACGTACCATGGTAGTCCCAAGTGCATCTCATGGATTTGATTGTGTGTTGCTCACAATCGAATTAAAGGAGATTTACATACACAACTCTCCAATAATTAATTGGACTGTCATAACAAATAATATGTTGCCACTTGTCAATAATTGATAGGCATAAGGTTAGCATAAATAGATCGCCTCCCATTTTATAATTGACATCTCTTATTTGACAACATTCATGGAGAAGAATTGAACACAGAAACTGCCACGTCGAGGGAAGCCCTCCAAAGTCGTCTATTGTCTTTGCGTTACTTTACCTTAATTTGGGTATTTCTCTGTTTGGTCCGCAACAGATTCAAATTAGAGGTTGAATTTTGTAACACAAACTTGTTCGGTTCAAACACTTCAACAAAGAAACGAATAAAAAGAAACCAAACATCACGGTGAACAATAAATTAATTTGTGGGCTACTTCTTCGGCGTGGTGGCATATCGTCAGGTGGAGGCAGCATTTTGCTTTTGCACTTTTACCAGTTTTCATAATGAATGGTATTTGCGTGGCCCAGCTTTGTTGACGGTCTAAATGGCAGTGCACGAACCATACTCCTGTTAATAAATGCCAATAATATTATGATTAGTTAATGACATTTTTTTAGAAATTTTCCTTGACTTGCAGAGTTCCAAAAAAATGACGAGTGCTGCTAGGGTAGGGATATTTTCACCCCATATATAATTAATGTAAAAAAAATAATTATTTATAAAAATTTCACATTATTTTTTATAAATTAAAATAAAGAAAAATTTTAAATAATTAATCAATTAAATTTTTTTCTACATAACTCTCTTGACTATTTTTAATCACTAAGGTTGTGTAATATAATTCTAATTCAACTATTTTATCTTATTACGTAAGATGACCAAAATATCTAAAATATTTACTTTTGTGCCATAAGTTTAAATTATTAACAAGAATTTAATTGTTTAATTTCTCAAAATTCTCCCTTGTTTGATATTGCCAAAAAATAATATGATTTTTGATAATTATATATTTGAAGTGAGGTTGCTTCCACAATGTGAGGGATGGAGAGATCAATCGGTGATGATCTTTATTAACATTATTATAACTCCATAATTTGGAACAATATTTCTTTACTTAACAAGCGTTCCATATTGATCAAATAAGTCCATGAATTTTAAGCAGGAATAGGAATAACAATAACCATGCATAATGATAAATAGTGCGGCATACCCGGATTAATTCTTTGCTAGCTGTGAATCTAATGGCAGCCAAACCATTCTTAGGCACCGTAATTGTATTCTGAAGAGGAGGACCAACAAGATTAAATCTCGTAGGATTCCTGGCTCTATCAAAATTACCAAATCCCCAGATAAACACTGACCATGCAAATGCATGGGATGATCAGTGCCTGCTAGCAAATTTGTCCCCTGAAAAACAATCTCCACCGCCGTTATTATGGTCGAGTACTTTCACCTCCGTGGCCTATCTCGGCACGCTTAAAATCAGCCGCATATTATCCGCCGTGAAATCGGGGAATAGAGGAGGTTTGTCCAGGAAATTATCATTGTATATGCCGCTAATTTGTTTATAATAAGCTTTTAAAATGCCAGTGTATGGGGCAGCAAAGCTTATGAACCGTTTCTCTTGACCAATCACTATGAGCATGCCACCAAAGGGTTCCTTCTTCTGAAGAAAATATGACTTTTTGACTCAATTTTTCTCCTGATTTAATAGGACATTGTGTTTTATATTTAGAACCATTCCCCCATGGGTTCCTTGGCTGCTTCATTCCATGCCCTACAAATTAAATCTTGTTAATGAATTTTTTTCATACTGTTCGAGATTGCAGTATACGTATAAAGTATTTATCTAGGGCAGATATTTTCATTTTTTTGACATTTGAACAAAAAAACAAGATAAAACATGCCAAGTACAGTTAAAAGACCAAATGAAATGCATGGTAGACGTTTGCACTAGCTAGATGAATTAATATATACACAAGAGGAGAGTAAAGATTGGTATTTGTACATACCATTGTGATTTTATGTTATAATGTTATGTTACAAGTATGCAACTATAATTGCATCACCCTTGGGGGCGTGCAAAGTTTGCCCAGGAAATTGTGCATTGACGGTCATTATTTTCTTTGTGCGGCAAAGCCTTGTGCATGGAACATCTTCAACCTGAAAAGGAATGGGTTGCACACACACACAACTTATGTTATTTCTGCGTTTTGTGTTGATATTTTTGCAGGATTATGATCGTTGTTGGACAATAAATAATTACTTACCACAAATTTGTGACGAACCACAGGTTGGTAATGAAGGAAGAAATCCCAATATATGGAAACCTGAATATTCATGACTGGCAAAATTTCTCAGCAAATGAATAACTCATTTTGCTCAAATTTGACTCTATGAATGCTTAAATGAGACTACCTCTTATCATATTTATAGATGAAGCTTTTGCAAAACGATAGAAGTTGGGCAAAAATTTTCTTCATTTGTCAAATATCAAACATAAAGTAAGCAAGCTCCAAATTATACAACCAACTTCAAATCCGAAGACAGATATTTTGAAATTCCGAAATTCTGCGTTTGCCGGAAGGAAACTTCATTTTCTTTAAAAGCAAAGACCAAGGAATGAAGAAAAGGTTGATACAAAGTTTTGTTACTGCATTGGAATTAATTATATGATGACGTCTATTGTTATTTTATGTGATCCAATGAGAGACGATTATTGATTAAAAATAAAAAGACCTGGGCTAATGACACATGATTGATCCCATTCGTATATATATCCATCTATATATATATATAAGATTTTATTTTAAAACAGCGTTGTTACACTAGTGCTTCATTTTAGAACACAATTGTGATTGCTCTTATTTGCGTTTTTGCAAAGTACAGCAGAAAAAGAAGACTTATAATAAGATAGCAATTATAACACTGACTCCAGTATGAGGGACGTAAGAATCTCAAGCATTATAAGACCATTTATGGTAGATCTGAACAAAGCGGAAAATATGATACAATGTAAGAGCAGACTGTTATAGTAAATAACATACTTTAATCAATAAAATGCAAATTTTCAGTCTAATAACAAAATCGTACTGTTATGTCTTTTCCAACTCTAGCCGTCACATTACAAAATTGGGCAGAATTGGACCAAATAATTGGCAAGGGGACCGAACAGATTATTTTTGCGTGTAATTTTCAGTTCTATATATAACACGCAAACTGCGAACACTAAGAAATTGATGGGGAGCACTTTTGGCCCATAGATAATTAGATATCGGAATCTAGCTAATACTACCTTCCACCACCATATTTTTCTTTTTTTGACGTCTTGAACGGATATTTTCAGGCTTTAGATTATATCAATTACACACACACACACACATCAACAAGTCTCATGAATGACATGTTGGTGGAAAACAAAACGATAAACGGCAGATCATTTAAAGCCTATGTGTCAATTAAAATATTTTTAATATTTATTATTATTATTAATTAATTAATTAATTAATTAAGAATATTTTGATAGCATGCAACAGTCTATTCCAATTCTTAAATAACGTAAACACATTAATAGAAACTCTACTTATTCCAATTCCAATTTTGATTTGGACAGGTAAAATAAAAAAATTTATTCTAATTTTGATTTCAGCTCATTCTAATTACCAATTAATAAATGCATCATTAAAGTATTAGAAGTATGACTTGCAACAATCTATTCTAATTCTAAAGACAAACATATCAATAGCAATACAAATCATTCTGATTTCGATTTCTATAACTAAAGAAAATAGTCTATTCTTATTCTCATTTTACATTTCGATTCCAGATAATTCTAATATTTGATTGATAAAACGTATTATAAATTGGAAATTTCCATCATCCCACCATCCGAAATATAAATATCATATCATTTGATAGGAAAAAATAATAATATAAATGCTCAATCTAATTGATTGTGAGGCATGTATTTATTTATTTTTAAAAAGATTATGTTATTTTCTCTTTGATATTTCTTATAAGAGAGTTTATTTGATGCATTACCACAACTTTTGAAATCTAATTTGTTAAGCCTAACTAATAGAGAGTTCGTAGGGGTAAAATTAATTTTTTTTTTTAATTGCGGAGACAATAGATTTGTAAGATCAATTCGCAAGCTTCAGGATTTAATTTAAATAACTTGCTTGAAAACTAATAAATTTAACAAGGGGGGCAAGTCTGGCGGTGGAGGTAGCAATCTTTCTTGGGGTGATTCTCCGTTCTTTACAATGAATTCCGTCTTCATTCCCCATGTAAGGTGCTCCTCTCTGTGACAGTGCATAAACCAGACTCCTGTACCATCATGATAATATTTATTATTATAACAATTATAATGATAAATGTTAATGATGATGATGGGAACTGTTAAGACTGGAGAAATTGCTAGACCAAAAATATAAACTAATACGTAAAAATTCTTATTAAGTTTCTCATGTAAAATGTGTCTATCAAAAAATTTAGAGAACCAATTGAGGGGGCCATGGCCCTGCCATAGAAATTGTTTTATGCTATAGTATGAAAAGATATTTTCTTGTTATAAATCTAGTTAGACTTCAAATTTGGATTTTGTTTATATTTTGGCCACTATTATTTATCATTTACTGCAAAATGGTCCTACGCATTTCTGAAAATTTTCATTCAACGCGTCCTTTCCTATACTTTAACTTGTATTAGTTATTATTTACGACACATTGACCCACATATTAAATATTATGGTATCGCCACTGGGATACAAACACGAGACCTTAATTCTAATATTTTCTTCGAAAATTTACTTGACCTAAAAGCTTAAGTTATCAGCAAGGATCCAAATGGTAAAGACAAGTCTTAAATTTAGAGAACCAATTGAGGGGGCCATGGCCCTGCCATAGAAATTGTTTTATGCTATAGTATGAAAAGATATTTTCTTGTTATAAATCTAGTTAGACTTCAAATTTGGATTTTGTTTATATTTTGGCCACTATTATTTATCATTTACTGCAAAATGGTCCTACGCATTTCTGAAAATTTTCATTCAACGCGTCCTTTCCTATACTTTAACTTGTATTAGTTATTATTTACGACACATTGACCCACATATTAAATATTATGGTATCGCCACTGGGATACAAACACGAGACCTTAATTCTAATATTTTCTTCGAAAATTTACTTGACCTAAAAGCTTAAGTTATCAGCAAGGATCCAAATGGTAAAGACAAGTCTTAATAAGATCGAAGACAAGGAAGAATCAAAGATGATGATGAGTGACGATATTCATACATATAATGATGTTGAAGAATAGTGCTGCTAAACTTTGGTTGTTCAAGCTAGCAGCAAGTCGAGTTCCATTCGGCCCTTCGCATGAATTGTTATCATTTTCACAAGGCAATGTGTTTAACGAAACAGTTGAAAATATCGAAGTGGTAATGTCTAACGGGACATCTATGGGATGATCTTCATTTGCCAATCTCCGAAGACTACCGATAAATTGGAAGGCTGAATTTATGTCATTCCTAGAAGGAAGATAAGGTAAAGGAGGAGATGAAATTGGAGTGTAATTTCCATTGTATTGCAATATAGCCGTGGCTGTCATGTTGTTGATGAAATCAAGATTGGCTGCGGTGGAATAAACACTTGAAGCCATCTAGTAGAGATTAGGGTTTTGGTTGGCTCGCAGCAACACATCCAGGGTTTGTCCTGGTGATATTGTAATGCAATCGGTTGTTAATGGATTAGTGTAAGCACCGTCGGTTCCCACGGCTGTGAGATCGTGATTTGCAATGGAGAAGAATAGAATTTCTCCCACTGCAGCATTTATTATGCGGAGAAGATAAGTTTTGCCTTCATCCACTGTTTGCGTGAATGTTTCTGCAATATAGAGTATTATTAATTAGTTGTTAGAAGAATTATAAAAGCATAATTGGGATACATTTTTGGTAAATTTTCTTTTTGTTTTTATTCCTCTAATTAATGTACCAAAAATCCGAAATAATTCGGGCGTATCCAAGATTATTTTAAGAAAATTAATTAACCCGATTACGTGTTAATTGTATATATACCTGAACTCGAGCATGGGTACAAATCACCAGGTTGACCATTTATAGTAAAAGCGCCCGATGCGGTTGGCTGTCCCCCGGTTCTAAGTAGTTCGTTTCGAACTTCCGTCACATCTTGCTTCCACCACTCTCCTACAATTTTTTTTTTCCATAACGTTTTTAACACTAATTAGATCATTAATTTACATCAATTAAGATTTTTAGTAATATTGATGTGAAACAAATTTTGTAAAAATAAACTACCCAAAATGATTGGAACTTCCGCTTCGGGTTCAGGAAAAGGATAGCTAGTGCCAGGGCCTCGGCTGTATAATGATGGCTCCATGTACTGTGGCACCTGACCAGTCGCTGTGAGCATGCCGCCAAAGAGTTCCTTCCTCTTCCGAAAGAATTATCTTGTGCCTGAAGCTGGCTCCAGGTTTGATTGGGCACTGCGTTATGTATGCAGGACCATCGGACCACGGATACCTAGGCTGTCTCACTTCGTGCCTGGACGTGAAATCAACCCCAGTCTGTCAAGTTCACAATCGATCTAATTAAAAGCTTAAGCTCATCAGTATTTCAGTGGTAATACAGAAAGATCTTCCATTTCTTTTCATAGCACGATTAAGTGGAATAAAAGATCTAGCTGTACATGGGTACCAGTGTATGGTGATATTTTCTTTGCCTTCATTAGAAACCTCGACGAAGATTGTATCGCCTGTAAAAACCCTAATAGTTGGTCCAGGGAGTTGTCCATTTACGGTCAAGATATTCTTTGTGCTGCATAGCCTTGTGTATGAAGCCTCCTCTACCTACACAAAAAATTAAGTATGCAGTAGCATATCCTTATGCCAAAAAAAAGAAAGAAAACAATGTTTATTAATATTCAGATTTGTTAGTTTATGCGATTCACTTTTTTTTTTTACATGCCACTGAAACATAGCCCAAAAAGAATTAAAAAATCAGAATGTTAAAAGTAATAATAATAAAGGTTACATATATCGTTATTAGCATGGGAAGAAATGGTCAATAGCCAATCGAATATGATATTTGCATAGATTCGCCGTCCCTCAAATATGCATGAAGCTAGCTAGAGACTGATCGCCAGAGCAGCACCTGACCAAAATGTTTATGTTTAATTTAATTCTGATAATTTATAATTTAATCTCAAATTATAAAATTTTTATTCTATGGCCCAACAAACTTTAAGAGTTTTACGTTTTGCCCCAGACGTATGTCCTTTCTCAGTATTCGCCCTAATGCCCATAGACCTTTAATTACCAGTGAGAGTGTGTGACTTTTGGACCCCTGAATGGAAAGAAACAAATGTTATTGAGGCTAAGTGTCGGAACTAAATTTAAAGCTCGCGACCATAATGAGAAAAAAAAAAAAAAAACTTAATTAGCGGGGGCCAAAGAATAAAAACATCTCTCGAGGCAAAAATGTGAATAATTGTTTCTATATCTCAATCGATTTTGATTTTTTTTTTTTTTAATTTTTTGGGAGAGAAGGCATGGCTCATGGCTCCTTGGGCCATAACCGAGCTCCGTCCCTGGATGCATAAAGCTAAAAATATAGTAAAGAAGCTCTTGAAAGCAAAAATAGTTCTAAATAAAAGAAATATTTTAAAGAGAAATATCTATAGGCATCTCACAGCCTATGTACTTTTGTAAATCATGAATTGCCTCTCTGTGATTAAAAGAAAAAAATACAGTACTACTCACCACGAAAAGATAATCATTTGAAGCCAAGCGGAGACTAAACAAGAGTTGAAAGCAGAATATTTTTAAGCAGAAGGCTCCATTGCCTAGACGCAGCATCTTCCGAATTTTGATAATAAGAATACTTTGCTTCTTCAATTGATCGGATAAATTTTTTTGTTGGTTCTTATACTAGTTAGTGACGAGCAAGAGAACCATTTGCTCTAGTTATAATGATACTGATTGCTTAAGGACAGCCGAAGGAATTAAGAAACTCCAAATATGTATATCGCCACAAAAACTCTGATTGCGACTCAATTTCTTCAACAATACTAATCATAATTGCATGATATTTTCGCAGTCCAATTGATAACTTAAAACAAAGAATGAACTACTAATTAAGCTTTAGCATTTCTTTCATTTTTGGTTACTAGCCCCCACTCTAATGTTTTACCGTGTTTTATTATTGTTATATCACTTTTTTTCTGTCTTAAAGAAAAAAAAATAGTGATATACATACTAATTATTTTTGAACTAGCTTGGTCATATTAGTTTAAAATTATGTAAAAAAACATTCAGTGGGTTGGTTGCATTTATAGATCGAAAGAATACCCAGAATTTTAACAAAATTTTGGAACGAAAGTTTTAATTATGCCAAAATTTGGATAATGACTTCTTTAGTAAATTTGGAGCTATTATCTCGCTATGAAGTAAAAAAATAATATCTAAATATAGTTTAGGGAGATTGTTAGATTTTTCATATTAAAATCAATATATATCACTTATCCTCTTATCTTTTGACACAAAAAATTCAAAGAAAAACATGGGTAAATGGGTCATTTTTTATATTATTCTTATTTTCAAATTCAATTTTATTTATATTTATTATAAAGTAGATAAATCATATAAACATATATTACAATAAAAAAAAATTGAAGTATTAAAAATAAAAAAATATATGTTTTGATGTAAAAAAAATTAATAATAAGATATATATATATATATTATTATCAACCAAATGACCCATTTATCCCCTTTTTTCTTAAAATTTTTTATGCTAGAGTAGTTTTAAGATATTTTAAAAATAGTAGGGGAATAAGCATTATATTAGTCTCAGTAGAGGATAAACCAACAATCTACCTATAATCTACTTATAAAAGTTTTTTAATTTTTTAATTACATTTAATAAGAATTAACATAATCTTCGTACCCTCCTAAATCGTTTGTGTAATAATTTTGTGCTTTTAGGAATCATACCGTAACAAAGAAAATCTGTATTTGTCTTCGAGGTAGTTTTATCAGAATATTTTTTAGCTTTAAATATTTTAGTCAAATTAAGTTTGACTTTGGCTGCAATTACATAATTTTTGTTAAAGAGGGGTCCTGATATATTTCAACGCCCCCAGCATTAGAGGTGACCTTTACGGCAAATTAAAAAGTGGTAGCAGGTATTTAACAACGAAGAACACGACTCAAATCTTATGATAGATTTATCTATCATTTTCTTGGAATATTTCAAAATAATTGTACTTTTTTAGAACACCCATAAAAGTGAAATTAAGTTGCTTTAACAAAGGTTAAGCAGTAAGTATATGTAACTAAGTTATTTCTTTTCTAGTTGGCTTAAGAGATTAAGAAATGATTTTCGTCTATTGCATTGGACTTTTTGGCATCGCTGTAACTACAGCATTTATTATATTGACGATTGGATCGTGGTGAATTCAGATATGGGAAACAATAACGTATGATTAGTTCTCAATTACTATCTTTGAGCAAAAGTTGTGGATCGCTGTTTTTTTTTTTTTTTATTTATTTACCTTTTAATGGACAGCACAAATTCTTATCCGACGAACAAGTATAGCCAACCTAGCCGAGGATAAAAGAATCGTACCCGTTTTCGAGTAAACGACATTGTACAAATATTGAATGAAGTTGGTAGACTTTCAACCCTCCAATTTATTAGACTCCATGGTTTACATAGCTTACAAAACAGTACTGGCTCTTCATCTACAAGCGAATTATCCAACGGCGACCGAAAGAATGTTAGGTTTGCAAACCATATCCTCTATTTAGTCAGGATGCCAGTGAGACGTAAAGGAGTAATTTGGAAAAAAGAGTGAATGAGATGAATATAAAATAAAAATAAAATTCTCTCATTTTTCTTCTTTTTTAAGAGACGTTCTTACTTTTTTTTTTTTTTGGGGGGGGGTGTTAAACTTTTTCTCCCTCAGTTTATCTTTCGCTTCGTAATTGTTTTTTTTCATCATCGGTACTTTGAATCATAGTACCTCATTTTATTTATTTATCTTTTTTCTTAACACTAAAAAAATTAAATAATTATGTCTAAATAAAATTAACAAGTGGATACATGCCATGTTGATTGAATATAAAAATAATGTCCAACAAAATCGACACCGCTGTCAGCATTTCCACTTGCAAGCACAAGGCGGAGAAGATTTGAGTTTAGTTTAACTATTGGATTTTTTTTTTCTTTTAAATTGAATTATCTGGCACCCGTGTCTCTATTTAAGCTAAGTAGAGAAGAAGATCATTATTAAAAACCTAAGTAGAGAAGTTTGTAATTTTATTCTCCTATGCGTACAATCAAATTCTCCGTTTCCACTATAAATTAAGATTTGGAACTGTTTTAGATCTCAAAATAGCAAGCAATTAATAATACGAATACTTTTGCTGAGTACACAATAAGCTATTGGTTATACATTTGTACACAAGTAAATTCAAAACGACAGTTTCACGCAGCTGAGGTGAAAGTGGATGTAACGTCTAGCAACAGTTATGCACATCCGATCGATGTAAACCTACGAACATCTTATGCAACTGGATTGGCACTCTAACATCATGCGAGATTTAAACACTTTGAGACAATCAAATGAATGACCAAATGAGCAAAGCTACAAGTCTCACTTCTTCAGCTGCGAGGATTATTAAACAATTGAAAGCTTGACTAAAGATATATGACTAAAGATATATGACTAAAGATATATAATTAAGCAAGAGAAGAATAAATGTAATAGCTAGGAGCTTGCCTATATGCTCTGCATCTAATGTTTCAAAGTCTCCATATGCTCCAGACTTGATAGGCATCAAATGACACCAAAATGAGTGAGTTTGGCTGCCGTTTTGGGAGGAGAGGAGAGTTCCCTTGATCCGCCATTTAGTTGTGTTTCTGTTCGTTGTTTTCTTTTTCCTTTCTCAAGTTGGGAAAACTGTTTGATTGGGACCGAACCGTATAAAAACCCATTGTTTTATTGTTTTCTTTTGACACTGAACTGGATTGAATGAGAAAAAAGAGTAAATTTGGACTTACTCCTCTCGTGAATTGATAATTTTTAAATTGTCTTCTTATTTTTTAAAACATTAGGTTGTCCTTAAACGTATTTTAACTTTAACGATTGACCACCATTGACTTGTTAAAATATGAAAATATTATTTTTTAACAATTTTTGTAACTAATGATTTTAGCATTAGAAAATTATTTAATTAATAAATAATATAAAAGATGAACCTTAAAGTTCCAAATATTAAAAAAAAAAAAAAAAAAGAGACTTGTCTCTTCTCAATTTCATCTCCACTAAATGACAATCACACTAAACCTAATTGAAATATGGCTACACACGGTTGCCTTGGCCACGCACGGCCATGGGTTTGGTTGCCATGGCTGCACACAGATAAGGGTTTGGTTGCACGGGCATGGTTTGGTTTCCATGGGTGTAAAATGAAAATTTGTTAAAGATTTGTGGCATACTATAACATTTAAAATATTGATGTGTGTTTTAAAAATTTAACAAGATATAGGCCATAAAATTTAGCCTACATAGAGATTTGACCTTTTTTTCTTGTTAATTGACTGTTAAGAGAATGTATAAATAGTATTTTATCTTTTTGACTGTGCAAAAATAATAGAGAAATAATGATTTTTGGGGGTAACATGATGTTTTTAAGAGTGAGAGAAGCAATTTGAAGATTGTCACTTTATGAGAAGATAACCCGATATTAACTTAAAAAAAAATCTCATTCAGTTTGGATTGTCAATTATGGGACCGAGGTCTCAAAAATTATATGGCTTGTAACTTGAGCGTATTTAAGAGTAATATGTGGGACCTAAGAGTAATTTTGTAAAGCATTTTTTCATTTTGTAGATAAAATAAATCTAAAAGAACTTCTAGGAATTTATATACAAACAAACTTGTAGATTATGAGAATAAAATATTAATAATCCAATATATATATATATATATATATATATAATTTACACACAGATAATATATTATTATCGCCCGACATTCTTTCTTAGGTCTTAGGCCACATCTAATTAATATACTTCGACTCCTACGTTGCTATCTGCCTATTTTCTTAGTTATGGTTATACATATTTATCCTTTTTAAGTTCTTCATTGCATTACATTTCTCAAGTCTACTTCAACCTAATATATAGGTTAATGCATGAAATAAAATGAGGATAAATGTAAAAGAATAAACAAGAAGAATAAAAACAAACTGGGAAGATGTTACATAGTCCACTGAATATTATAATGAATGGCTTTGTTTTACCATTGCAACAACCTCAGCTCTCAAGGACTACTTATAAATGTTGTTATATACACCCACCTTCAGGTACATTCCATGCATATTATATGTATACGATTCCCCTAGAGTCTATATTGTTTAAGTACTAACTAAGCAACAAATTATATCTGTGTGAACCATACCCATTAATAATATGGTTCCTTGAAATAGAGCGCATAAATAATGCAACAAAAAGCAATAATAATAACAACAACATCAAAGGTGAGGGCTGTCATGGCTTGATCACTAAGCTCCATATTTCTTCCTCCTAATCGATCAACCATGTCCGGAATTGATTCATAGTTCTTCAATTCTTGATCGTAAGGATCTTCAAATTTCATTTTTAGCTTCTCAGCTTTTCGACTTGCAGCTTCTTGAGCAAGTGTCCAGTCATAAAACCTCCTGCTTTCTTCATTGCTTAATACATCGTAAACTTCCCTTAGCTTTAAGAACTTCTTCGAAGCCGCTTTGACAGGAAGTGATGTTGTGTCTGGGTGGTACTCTTTCGATAATCTTCTGTAAGCTGCTTTTATCTCTTCCAAATCCGCGCTTGGTGATATTCCTAAGAACCTGAATTTTATATGTTGACTATTAATCGATACTAGCGAGCTACTTGAGTTTTGAACATTGAGGCTAACAATAATCTTCAAAGAGAACTTATTACATTAGGAATTAACTGCATCTTACAGGCTTTTTTTTTTAACTATTCGGCCGGTTTTGTAAGAAATCTATTGTGAATTTGTGTAAATCATCATATACTTACTAGTTATCACTAATACTGAATCCTTAATAATTTTAAGCTATTAAGTTGAGAAGTTTCACTACCCCAAATAGAGTAAAATAGCGCATGTACAAAGTTTATTTCAAATATAAACAATCACCAACTACTGGATAAGCAATATATTGAAAAAGTAAAACAAGAAAATGGAATAAATAATAATAATAATAATAATAACAACTTACTGGTAATGAGAATCAGAGGAGTTGTTTAAAAGATCAGCAAACTTCTCACCCAAGAGATTCTTCTGCTCTTCTTCAGCATTAAAATTCTGGTTTGTTTGGTCTGACGATGATGAACTGCCACCAATCCACCCTTCATCTTCATTTTCCCAATGAATCCTTGTATCAACTCCCGGCTGCTGTCTCCTTTGGCTCTTGTTACCGCCAGCACTTTGCGATACAAGCACACGCAGAATTTTGCTTCTTCTTGTTCTTGCTGTTGCCGTTCTAGGCTCCTTTGTCAGCTGCTGCAGGCTGCCGTGTTGGGTTTTGAGAAACAAAGAATATGGAGATTGCGGAGATACTGTGGAAGCCATGAAATTGAATGAGAGGGAAAAGAGGATCAGTGCCGGCTTCCATATTCAAGATGAGAACAAAATCTGTTTTTTCAGGGCCTCAAATTTCTGTGTGGACAAGAAATTTCGAGGACTTTTCTCTGACAAATCTTTTGCTTTTAACTATGACCCCATGCCACATTTACAAAATTAATAATTTTGGATGTTTTAGTAATTTTCCTCAGACTGTGTAATATATAATCTAAAAAGTAAAATCCATCGATTCTCTCAAACCCCGCTTGATAATTGATTAAGAAAAATGCCAAGTGTAAAACGAAGAAAATAAAGAAAAAAAAGAAATAGAGAGAAAGTGAGTGGGTAAAGAAAAAGGATAAATTTTTCTCATCTTTCACATCTTTGTCTATACCCAACACAACTCATTGATTAATAATGGCGGTGGCCGGTTGGGACTTGAGTGAAATAAACAAAAAGCTAGATGGGACCGTACTCATAATTGTACAAAAATTAGGGACTAATACGTTTTCATCCTTCTTTCGTTTACCATGAAATATCGAAAATAATCTAAATTCAAAACTACATTGAGAAATTGGAAGAAATCTAAAAACAGGTCCACTATCAGCTTGACTATTTTGGTGAGTGCTCAACCTTTCCCTGCCGTAATAATTATAAAATATTATCTTTTACTTTGTTGCTGCCATAAATGATAAATTTTCATCAAGACTTCCCATTGCTCTTTTAGTCTTTTGCACTTGTCCCGTGTTCAAAGAGCAATAGGGTTTAGGAAGTTTAGTGAGTATTTGCGTGCGTGGTGATAAGTCTCAGGTTACTGATCTTCACAGTTAAAAGCACAATATATTTAGTTCTGAAGATTTTTAATTCCTATATATACTCTTTTACTATTTTCATAAGATTAACCTAGATTTTTAAAAAATGTAAGCGCCATGGAGGACATTATTGTGCATGATCTGAGGAAGGGGGAAAAAAGTGGAACTACATTTTATTAAAATAACGTTTTTGAATCTTTCAAGTTCTATGTAGATACGGTTTGCTAATTGCCAAGGATGAAAAACATAAAATTGACGAAATTATTTCACTCTTTTCATTTCTCAAATGGCTTAAAAGGCGAATTATATAAGAAATACAAAAAACAAAAATAATCTATCATCTTCTAAATTGCTATGATTTTTTTTTTCATTTCACGTAAATGCATGTGATAACAACAATGATTTTTGCTATGTTTTATATACATGCATGTCAAACAATGGTCTTGATCATATATTTCGACAAAGGTATCTTTTCCCTTCGATGCAAAGTATTTAAGAATTTATCAGCTGACATGCTTACGGTGCTTCAAAAAGCACGGGAGAGTATTAATAAACTGAAACATCTGAGCCACCCGGCTTTTACATGAGTGGTGAACTAAAGCTCTTGTAATTGTGAAAGTTTTGGTTCGAGCTCCCATAAATGCTCATTTTCATAATTAACATGATTGTAAAATAGAAATTATTAAAAAACAAATTTCTTGCCAAATGTAAAAGGAATAATAACATCCTTCGTTTACGTGTTTAACCAATGTCAAAAAAAAAAAAAAATTGGAACATCCAAATTTGTTTAGTGAAGTTGAATGGAACGATATATCTAATATGTTATACTCACGAAAAGAAAATTAACTCTAAATTTTAGACCATTTCAATAATTTATGTGTCCAGTTTCAGAAATCAGAATACGTGCTGAGAAGATAGGGCTCTTGTCTGGCTAAATTGAGAGCAAAGGCACGATGATGGCGTAGATTGAAAGCAATTCATTGCCATGGACACATACCCAATTCCCAAAACATTATGACAGTACCAATGACTTCAAACTAGGTTCATTTGTCTTTGTCTTCTAACTTTCGGCCCCATATTCTCAACTTTTAGAACATGCATGCTCCAAAATCATGGCCTGTCTCCATCTAATGACAGTGATATCATTATTTTTAATTTTTTATTCTTTTCACAATAACAAGTTGAACGAAATGAAGGTAGAGAGACACAACTCAAGATTTAAAATGACTTAATTCAAATTGTAATTTGAATTTGGATTCAAAATCTATGAGACTTGGAACTAAAAAGCAATGAAATTTCAATGTTGATTTCAAAACATAAGGTAATACACTCCTAATTAATCCAATTTATTAGACTTCAAACTAAGACCATGTGCTTCATTAAAAATATCTATCAACTTATAATTTGATTATGATTAGAAATCTAAACAAAAAGATTTGCAAAACATGTTGTTATCGATGCGACACATCCGATTCAACCACTCAGCTAAACTAAGATTACAATCTAAGCGCAACAAAGAGAAAATACAAAGATTACAATCTAAGCGCAACAAAGAGAAAAGATAACTCATTATGAACAAGATGACAAAGTGGGTAATTTTTTAGTTGCCCTAGCTTCATTTTTACCCCCACTACAAAAGAAATCTAAAAAAAGAAAAGCAATTCATAGCATCGTTGCATTACAAGATTTAGACACCAACAGGCTGTTACGCCGCAGCCGGAGGAGCCGCCTCCATCGGAGACTGAGAAGCAGATTCATCCTTACGACGGTGGGATGCATTCTTGTTATTATGCATCCAAACTTTAAGCACGTGTCTTTTAACACCCACTTCATCACAAAACTGGTTGAGTGCCACGTCATCATGCCTTTGCATTCGCCACCCTATTCTCTCAGCAAACTCAAGCATCTTATCCTTTTGCTCTTGCGTGAACTTAGTCCTATGCCTCTTGCTCTTCCCCGTCGCCCGACCCCCAGTCCCCGGAGGACCCGCATTCAAATTTACCTCCTCCCTCTCGGGGGTCTCCGACCGTCGGTCATAATCGTCATAATGATCAACGGCTCCCACTAGCTTGGTAGGGTCCTTGAAAAGCAACAAGGGCTTTGGATGCGGGAGCAGCTGGCCGCGGAGTTCTCTTCTGTGGAAGTTACGGTGACAGCCGCATGCAGCGCACGTGAGGGAGTCATCAGTACGTGGCATGAACTCGCCGCAGCCGTCGTTGGCGTGGCCGCCGATGGAGGCCGCGTGGTTCTTCATGCACTCTTTGTATTTGATTATGTTTGGTTCTTGTTGTGGATGTGGATGTTGGTGTTGGTAAGGAACCAAACTGAGATCCATTATTCAAAGTAATTGATCGCCTTGTTTGATTTGTTTAATGAATGGGGATTACAAGGGATAGTAATTGTATTTATTGAAGTGAAATGATAGAGAAGAGATGGAGCTGAAACAAGCTAGAGTGAGAGAAGGAGTAAGAATTAATAATTGTTTTGTTGTATGGTAACTATTAATCCCCTATCAAAAAAAAAAAAAAAAATATTAATCGAGGAGCATGACATCTATTTAAGACAGGACACGCGAGAGAGAGCAGTGCTATTATATATATATATATATTTATTTATTTATTTATTTTGGCTTTAGAATTTTAACAATATGGAACTTGATTAGATTATGAATTCACTTATTTATAACACACCCCAAGTTTTACCAATCAGAACAACAAAATTTGTCACAGCTACAGGGGTGTGCGCACGTGTGTATGTGCGCGCGCGTACTAAAAAAAAAAAAAAAAAAAAAGGAATAATGCCTACTCCTCTTAACTTTCACTTTAACAACTAGCAAGTATGAATGTGATAAATTGTTTCATGAAACTTGCCTCCCAAAACTAAAAAATTGTTATCCAAATCTTAGTAAACAATGAGATGAAGATGGGAAAAAGCTTGGACTAGTGGATATCATCTCTCTAATCTCTTCTTCAAAATTCTGGGAACGTATTTAAATTCCACTAGTTTGATGTAGAGTTTGATTCTTTGCAATTTATTTGGAGTATATTATTCCTCTTATTAGAACCAAGTTTTACATGCCCTCATCGCCACTTCAGCAATCAAGACTTACCCCGCGGTCGTGCTTAGGAATAACTGTTCCTAAAGGATTTTTAATAGTAATAAATTAGATTTCTATTGTTCTTTCTTTAAAAGAAAAAAAAAAAAAAGGGTTACATACTGATGCATACACCAATCCATTGAGAACATAATTTTAAAATGTTTATAATACCGCACGCACTCCAAAAGTTGAGCTGTTCTTGTAGTTTACAAGATACTCATTTCAATTGTAATTTTCCAATGTTTCAAATCTAGAGGTTCAGTTATAAATTAATATTAGGTGTGAAGTTGCAAGCTTAATAAGTAACAAGCAACACAAATAAGTGTAAGTCCAACCTTATATTCTTATTGCAAGTGTTACATGTCCAGTTGTAAGGGACACTACATATTTTAATGGGTGGCTCATGTAACATCAATAGTATGAATTCTGTTTGATGTTGCATAATTAGTCATAACTTTAATTCAATTTTTATTAACTATTGAGTATAGAGTCTTTCTTTTCTAGTAGGCATTCAAATTGAAATTGTCGGCTGAGGGTATAAATAAATTGATATAGTCTCATGAATGACAACTTTCTCATATGATTGAACCCGTCGGAATTTCCGGTCGTTGACGGAGATATCAAAATCTAAAAATTTCTACTCAAATTTTCATTTACCACCATCACTCAAAACGTTTTCTGATTTCTTAGTAGTTTGATTATCAATTTGTCATGATAGGTATTGTGTTTATAACATGTTTTTATTTTCTTAACAAATATAGTTAGTTGATAAACCATATATGACGTAATTAACAAAATTTGGAACATTGATTGAATAACATCTCAAACAATGGTCCTGATAATATTTTTAAAATAAATGATGTTTTCAAATAAAAAAAAAAGTAAGTATTATTATCAATCATTAAAAAAATAAAAATTTGAATACCACACAATATCAATGCTCTATAAATGGAATCCGAGCTACTTCTTAAATTTTTTCCCGTAGATGTGAAATTTTTTCACCCAATCTTTCGTATGCATATGTATATATATATATTCAAGTTTCGTTAGAGACAATCCAACAGCCAGCTGCTCATTCAAGTTTCGATCCTCAGCATTCAGGGCATGAGTTGAAAATTCCAAAAAAGAACCAGCCCGTAGGACCCACAAGAGACAACGTGTCGGTGAGCGGCTGGAATACTAATTACTGTATCCTAGCCCCACGTTGTGAGAGGTCGATGTCTCATTCTCAGGGACGGTGGACCCACCCACGTGGATTCAGAGACAACGATCAGAGGATCGGACGGATGAGAAATCCTGACTACTTGATCTTCAGGGGTATGGGCAAATATCTGCATCAGCCGCTGCTGATAGGCTAGAGTTGGATTTGATTGATTGATTGATTAGGCTTCCTCTTTTTTTTTTTTTCAAATAACACGTCATGCTTCTAACGCTGTGCTATGTGGGTCCCGCAGTGCGATTAAATTTTTTTAAAAAACTCCTCCAGATTCAGGCCCATCACAACTATCCGTTAGGATTACTGACACATCTTCTGACATACGCAATAAGCTTTAATAATTAATTTTTTATTCAATAATTGTCTAATCGGCTGCAGAACATAACATTTTAACTCAATGCAGCGGCGCATCACATGTTCAAGTCTGGCACGGCAAGATACTGTAACTTTTTTTTTTTTAATAGCTAGAACATAACATTCTTTTTTTTAATAATGTGATTAACGTGTGTTTACAGGATATTTTAAGGATTGCTCTTGTAGTACAAGTATGCTGTGTTGTGTTCTCATGAGAAAGAGAAAAAAAGAGAGTATCGTGTATTTACTTCTAATATTATGAAATTAAAATCATTCACATCATTTGCTTTATAAAATAAAAATGAAAATTCAAATCGAAATCGTAGGATTCATCTCAATTTAAAAATGAAAAATAAGAAATTAATTTTCAAAGAGATTGGAATCAGTCTCCCTTTCCTATAAATATAATTTTACCACATTAATAATTCGATAATCCAAAATACCCTCCCTCTAAATAAAAAATTAAATAAAAAAGAATTTTACGCAATCGAAGCTCCAGGGCTCCATCTCAGTCGAATGCCATCACAACCAAACCCTGTTGTTGCTACCAAAATCAAACGTCGTCATCATCGTTGTTGATCCATCGGTTGTGGAATAGTAGTTGGTTGACATTTTTGTCTCAATTTAATCCGTTTTTGTTTCGTCTCTGATGGCCATGGTTCCAATGATGATGTCAACGATGATGATCCCGATTTTGATTATTTATTTCATTAGTACCTTTTTGAAATGGATAATAATAATAATAATAATAATTAAAAATTTTATAATAATTTATAACCATCTAACTCATTTCAATTTAATTTCTAAAACAAAATAAACACACATTTCAATTTTGATTCCTACTACTCTTTTCGGTTCCCTGAGAATTAAATGCAACTATAGGATTTTCCCAAAGTAACTTACAAATAATCTTTTCAAGGATGCGAAAAATAAATAGGGAATTCGAACGAATGGCTTCATTAACCACTAACACGACCACCTTGTTTATCCTCCATGAACTAATAATACATACGGAATTCAAACCCTTTTAACATTTGATTATTAGATGGTTTCGTGCTTTTTCAATATAACTTGTAGAACATAATTTTCTAAAACATATAGATATTAAGCCTTTGGAAATAATAGAACCTCAACGGGAAAAAAGATGCCCTACATCGAGCAAAACCATTAAATAAAAAACGACAAATCTCAGAATACAAATACTTTAATTACAGAGCTAAAACCCCCCATACGAGTTACATAAATAACAGAGGTAGATGGGTCAAGGATGGACAGATCGTAGCAGAGAAAATTCTACAAGCAAGTTCATGCAAAAATATATTAGGGAGAGCACCCTTCAATATGATTTCCATTTCACTTGGATCACTCAAACAAATATAATACCATGCTCCTTAATGGTATCAAGAACAATCCCGAGCTTACCTTCAATCCGCTCACCTTTTCTGGGTTCATAAGACATTGCATACACATCAGCATCCTTTGATCGCTCAGCAATTAGCTTCCCTATAATTCGGCATGCACTGTGATCAGTGAGAGATGGTAGAGTGTTTCTGAGATCCTTGGCATTTGTGGTAGCAACTGATATAACCTTACTTGTTGAGCGGTGCATCACTTTAGCATGAATGAATTTCTTAGAAAAGAAAACATTAAGTAAAAATGGCCTCATGTACATATCCGTCCTCTGCTTCCATGATTTCCTGTTAGGTCTCTTATCAAGCTCACCCCGAGACCTCCGCGTCCAAGCAGCTTGAACAAAAGAATCCTAAAAATATTTGGAAATAAAGGATCAGTACCTTTCTTTTTAAGACAAGAGATGCTAGCATAGTAGCATTGATATATAACTTATCACTGCTAATAAATGCCAAGTAGCTAGTCCAATCTCTTGGCATCTTATTATTTCTTTTCTATTAACGATATAAAAGAGAAACAACAGTAAAGCAGAGGTCCACAAGGGAATAAAAAACAGCCAGGGTAAAATCTATTGGCATCGGTACCAAAGACCTGAAGTCAAATATTGCCATCACCAAGGATTGGAAGGTCTATGATTGGAGAATCCCAAGCCATGGGAGTTTTCCATGTCTAGAAACTCAATAATGCATTTTAATTGTTTCTGGAGCATTTCCAAAGAAATTATATCTTGAACAGATCTATCTGAAATCAAGACAACTGCAATTTGTAGTTGGCAAAAGTTTGAGCACTAATGCAAATTGCAATCACAGATAAGTTCTCTATTAACAAGTAACAAAAAGTCACAAGAGAAGAAGTCCTCACATCAAGCAAAACTTAAAGGGATGACTAAATGAAACTTCAAGGGCGACAATTGATTACGTCAGAGTGCATAATTAAATCTTCTAAGAGAGAATGACCAGACTATTAAGCCTCATGCATGGATATAGAAAGTTCCAAGTTCACTTACTGCAGGCAAATTATGAATGTTGTGTGCAAGGAATTCAAAGGACCATATCAGGCTCTCCAAAGATCCAATTCAGGTGCCTATGCTCTATGTTTCAATCCCACAACAAAACTGCTGATGCTTAAAGTCAGAATTAAAAAAAATGAAAAAAATAAAAATGAAAAAAGGGTGGTTGCAAGTTCTTAACAGTCCAGGAGGAGGTGGTTTCTCAGCATAATGGAAATAGAAAAGAGTAAACATTTATGACATTTTAAAACAAGACAAGATCAGGCTATGCTTCAAAAATAGTAATCCTGAGTAATTTTTATTTTAAGCCTTCAGCAATTGAAGCTTCTTGAATGAGTTAGATAGTTTCCCACACATGTCAAAGCTAGCAGAGGCCTACTCTCAATTTCTGGGTTATAACAGCAAAACATCAGGTTTTGATAAACTCAGGGATCCCAGAAACAACTACTTTACTCAGAGCAAAACAAGCAAAGTGGGAAGCAGAATAGACAATGCGGTCAGACCTGCCAAATACCTGATCCTCCTACCATACCAAAATCCATATGTAACTCCAATGAAGGCACAATAGCAAGAATATAGAACCTTGACATGAGCTTTCACAGACATGCCCAGAGACACTACCACTGTCAGTTCCCCACTCTCCCATCAATCCAGGGCATGTTGATGCCTTGCAACTTTATAATTCTAAACCTCAATCATGAAATGCACGGAAATTTAAATGTTACTTTGCTTGTTCAACATATAATTGATTAGGGTATTGTTACTTTGCTTGTTCAACAAATAATTGATTAGGCTATTGTTAGCCACCACCATCAATAAACTATCAAAAAGAAAAAAGAAAAAGAAAAAAGTGAAGAAACTTGATATCTCCATTCTGCTAATGAAATTACCCTCATGAGCCAAGCTTGTGCAGCACCTATTTTCTTGTCCATGGCCACTTGCCACATACCACCCAACCCATGAAACATTAGTTAGGAGTAGGTTATAAGTACATGGGAAGTTTAGCAATTTCCATTTTCTTGAAACTTCACAGTGTAATGGCTCAAGCTTTTGGTTTAAAAATGACTTGCAAGCCTCTTTAGTTATTGACCTATTCAATCCATATTGCCTAATTTCAAGTAAACTACTGATTATGAAGATATTTAACTTCGCAACTAAAGACAATAAAGAAATCTAAAATATTGACATTGAAAAAATTTAATTAACTCCTCCTCATATTTAAATGCTTAAATGGTACATATTTTAATAACAGCTTAATTTTTCAATTCAGTCAATAATGTTACCCACGAAATTATACTCAATTATGCATTTTTCCAGACCAACAAATAAAGACTCACAAATATAGATTTTCATATAAAATTTTCTAAGAGCAGGGATTAAGTTGACATCCCCATTTCTAGCTAATCAAAGTAGCATAAGTTTCTATCAAAATGTTCTCTTTCTTTTATTTTTCCTGGAATCCAAACAGAAGATATTAAAGGGGTAAGAAAAAGTGCGTACGTTTCTGTGAGTGGGAGTTGGAGGGCGAGTGATTGAGCTGATGGAGATGCTGATAGTGGGAAATGAAGAGGCCCATGATAGAGAAGTGCGTTTATCTGAACGAGTTGAGCGAGTCAAGCATGTTGCCTCAGGCGAGATGTGTGAAGAAGAAGATGATATCATGCAGGCCGCCATCAGTTTTGGGCTTCTCTGGCGCCAAGCGTCTCCACCTCTTCGGGCTTATACGTTTGGATGAGCGTTTTGTTTTGCATTTTATGTTTTAATTTAAAAAAAAAATCAAATTGTTCTTTCTAATTACCCAAAAGATTAAAAAAGTAGTTATTTATATTTATTTAATTGAAAATTAATTTTAGCGTACAATGTTGGTCGTGACAAAAAATGTTTCTTGTACATTTGTCAAAGGCGTTATCTTTTTTATCTATCAACTCGATTCTATTTTATAAATCAATTTATATTTATGTACATAAACATACGTAATAAATTCAATCATCTCTTGAAATATAAATTGATTATTTTTTTAAAGTTGTTTATGATGCTTATAATAAATATCTCTTATTTATTATTTTTTTATTAACAATGTTATTGTCGTTGTTGTTTTCTTTTTTCTTTTTTTTTTGTTATTATTATCATTATTATTTACAATAAAAGAGTCAACACAAATCGCTTCCGTCATTATTATTTATATCTACGATTTATGGGCCTCGAACAAAACCCGTTACTGTTTTAAAAGGCCCAGATAGGTCCTTAAATGTCATCACTATTCAATTTCAACATGACAAGCACGAGAGAACTGTTGGGCTGTTGAAAAGGAAAAGGAAACCAGTAGACTCCGACTTTTACCCAGCAATGGTCGCTTTAAGCCCGTTGTCTCGTGGTCTTCCACTTAGACTTTCCTTTTTCTTTATAAACTAAGTAAATTTCACACAAGTCTCCCACATTTTGTTTAAATACAATGGAGTCTTAAATGATTCAAATTTTATCACCCCATCTTATATGTAATAAACTAATCACATAAATCTAACGATAATTTTCTTTAAATATTTAAAAGCTTATTACTCATTAAGCTTCTTTCAATTGTTAATTTCTACGGTTGAAAAATAAAAATATCATGATTATATTGACAAGTATATTTTTTTAAAAATCAACATATTATGATGTGAAAAAGTAAAAAAAAAAAAAACCACTATAATCTTTTCTTTTCAAAGATAAATCTCATATGTATTAAAAAAGTGTCGCATAGCATCAACATATGGATTATAATCGTATTTCCATATAACTAAAAAGGATTTTAGGTGATACTTTTAAAAATTTATGTAATGTTTAAAGCTCATATGTAATTAAGAGAAATATGAGATAACTCAATGAAAATTTGTTCTTCCAAAAGTTTTCAACATCCGTGTGGTTGGTGGACGAGTGAGTGTCGTCCCACTAACAAAGCTGGCACTTTAATCTCCAACAATCGAAATCCTTTTCTCTTCCTCTTCAGTTACACATTCCATATTCATTCCTACTCACACTCACTTCAAGCTGGCAACAGAAATAGTCACGCTCCTCCGATCAGCAGGCACGTGCTGCAGTTAATTCCTTCAACCCCGAAATCAGAAAATTAAAAATCACTCTTTCCATTCAATGTACTTCAAACACAACTAAAATTTCTTTTTAATTCTTCTTCAGATCCTCACCATTCCCTAGGGCTTCGTAATTTGTAATTTTTAATAATCTGAAATTCATTTCCGTTCTTTCACTTACTTGCATCATGCACGGACTAAGCCGCCTTGGCTCCGCCCGCTCCACCACCTCATCTCCGCCGTCCTCCCCGCGCTTCCGCCACGGCCGTAACAAGAACATAGCCGGAAGTCGTGTCGGCAGCGGAGGAGGAAAGCAGAATTTAGTTGAGAAACTGGTAGTGGTTTTGATATCGGCTGTGTTTAAACGCAAAGGCGTGCTGTTAGTGGCGCCGTTGTTGTACATATCAGTAATGTTATTGTACATGAGCTCGTTCGGATTCGATGTTGTGGATTTGAAGAGTGTTGTTGTTGTGCGTAAGCGTGCGCCGTCTGGCTCTGTGTATAGAAGTCCTCAGGTTTTTCAAAAGCTTTGGCCTTTTATGCAGGCGGAAGCTATTACTAACAATACGGTACAGTTATAAGCTTCGTGCAACCTTTTTTTTCATTGTTATTTATTTTCCTTAAGTTCATTTCTTGCATGTTAATGTACAGCTGAAGTAGAATTGACTGACAAATTAAAAATGCTTAAATCAAAATCATGCAGTTGATGACAGCGTGGAATTCGAAAGTGCATCAAGCTTGGAAGCCCTGCGCCGACAGGAGTAATTCAAATACAGGTTTGAGATTTTATCTGTTGTTTCAATGTCGTTTGTTCACCGCCCACCCCCCCCCCCCCCCCTCCCCGCTTTTTATTGTCGAAACAATAGTATCAGAGTCAGAGTACTAGTAAATGTGTTTACCTTATATTTGGGACGTTGTGAGAAGCTAACTGCTGTTTTATGTTTCGAGATTCTCCTCAGAATTGCCAAAATCAAATGGTTTCCTTATTGTTGAAGCTAATGGTGGGTTGAACCAGCAACGCCTTTCGGTATGTTTTGGCTCCAGCATAAAATTTGTTCTCTTGCTTCTATCAGTTGTAAGGAAATTGCAGCATGTTCTTATATGCATGCTACCAAAATTATGCATTAGAGAATGTAGTTGCATATGGTTTGATTTGTTACAATGTGGTTCTCACCATTCACCATAATATGATCAAGATGCATGGGATGGTGCATTAGATAATATAGTTAATATCGTCCTAGATGGACATTTGGGGCATAGATTTGGAACTTTAAGATTTGACTTCATCTTTTTGTGTTTGATCCTTATGGATAGTGAGAATGAGGCATCCGTCATCTAGATTCATTTAGTACAGTAGGCATCTCCTTTGAATCTAGCATTTATGAATTAATTGTTGCATGAAGAATGGGATTATGGGAATGATTGGATTTTGGATGTGTCTTGAAATGAATGCTAAACTATTGTTCCCAAGATTTTCTTACTGCACTCGTCCCTATTGCTCTCTCTTTCCTTTTTCTCTTGGTAAAATTATTTGAGTTTTGATATTGAATAAGTTATAGCCATAAGACGCTTCATTTTGCGTTGCATGAGCATGGTTATTTATTATTAACTTTCCATATGAAAATATACACTAATTGATCTAAATAGTAAATTTACACTTGGTGCATATTGTTACATTTTAAATATACATCGCAAACTGTAGGCTTCGTGTATATTGTTACATTTTAAATATATATTGCAAGTTAAGGAAATGTCGTTGCAATAATATGGCCAGATACAGCCTGTTAATGCAACAAACTGAACAGTCTATGCCTTGATAAGAGGGCTGTCAGCCTTTAAATTACATCTTTGGTGTTTAACTTTTCTCTGTTTTATTTATTTGTTTATTTATAGATATGTGATGCGGTAGCAGTGGCAGGACTGCTGAATGCGACTCTTGTCATTCCAATTTTTCATTTAAATAGTGTATGGCGAGATTCCAGGTGATTATTGATACTGTTATTCTAAGACCTTAAGTCCTTAACCACTTTTGTATCTCATTCTTTCTTCAATATATATATATGTATACACAATTCTTAGTTTCTTCTCAAACGTTGTTTTTTCAAACTACAAAAAGGTGATGGCCGAAATGATGCTTTAGTCTTTCAAAAATATCACATATTTTCCCTGAAGTAGTTATGGAGTGGTGCTTGTCCTATTAATGTCAAAAATATCACTTATTTTATCTTATAATTTACTCCTTTAAGCCATATTTCTTCCACACAAATATATTTAATTTTTTCCTTTGAATTGCAAGATTTTTGAGTTTGACTTTATTCCTTACATTTTCCTTTTCCTGAACAATTTGAAATTTTTGCAGCAATTTTGGGGATATATTTGATGAAGATTTTTTCATGCATGCACTTAGAAGTAGTGTGAATGTTGTCAAAGAACTCCCAGAGGATATACTTCAACAGTTTGACCACAACATAAGCAGCATAGTGAATTTGAGAGTAAAAGCATGGTCCAGCCCAACCTATTATCTCCAAAAGGTCCTGCCAAAGCTGCAGCAACTGGGGTATGCATTCTTAACTCCAAATGTTTTAAATTGATCAATACTCTCCAAGAAGAAGCTAAATTATTGGGATTTTTCTTTGAACATCCCTTATTGCAATGACAATATCGTTTCCCTACCTAATCAATGTAAGTTGCATGTTTCTATATGAGAAGTCCTGGATTGTTATTATCATTTAACATTTATTGGTAAAAGAAAAATGTTTAGGATCATTTTAGCACTATGAATCGTCTGACTACTGATTTCAAGTGATCATTATGGTAAGCTCTGTCATGTTAAAGAGGTTTTGGAATTGTTAGTCATATTTATGGTCCTTTATTGTTCACAGTGGTTACAACACAAAGTTGTTAACCATGGATCAAAGATTTGTTGACAGTTGGAATGGTGTGCGTAAAATTCAACCTTCAATCCACTTGCAACAATTTGAGGTTGAACCTTATTTCTAAATAGTTTTGTTAATGGAAGTTTATCTCATTTCTTATCAACCAACATACAAAACCAAAGCTTATAGCCTCATTTCCTGATGCAGGGCTGTGCGAATTGCACCTTTCTCCAACAGACTGGCTCAGGGAGTTCCTTCAAATATTCAGGGACTTAGATGCTTAGCCAATTTTGAAGCACTTAGGTTTTCCGAACCTATAAGAATGCTTGCAGAGAAAATGGTTGATCGAATGGTTGAGAATAGCTCTCAGAGTGGTGGAAAATATGTTTCTGTTCATCTTCGGTTTGAAACGGTACTATACCTTTTCGATTTCCTACAATGGAAAGTTTGTGGGTTATTTTAATTTTTCCTATTGCTGTCTCCTTTATCATTTCTAAGTGTTAGTTTTCTTTTCTCTTAAGGATATGGTTGCATTTTCTTGCTGTGAATATGATGGTGGGGAGGAAGAGAAACGTGAAATGGATATTGCTCGAGAAAGAAGTTGGAGGGGAAAATTCAGGAAAAGAGGACGAGTAATAAGACCAGGTGCAAATCGTGTGGATGGAAAATGTCCTTTAACACCATTGGAGGTACTAAACTGCATTGAACTCTCTGCCCTTCCATCTATGAATCTACTTTCTAGCAAATTTATTTTGATTTGGATTCTTGTAAAATATGAATATCTACTTCTGAAACTATGTTTCTTCTTAAGCATCAATTAAAGAACAAAGTCCTCAAATGTTGTGGAAACACATTGCAGTTCCTTGTTATAAGGACTGGATATATTAAATGTTTAATAAAATCAAAATGCTTGGATTCTTTTGAATGCTTCATCTTCACAGTGTTTGGTTCTCCAGGTAGGAATGATGCTTAGGGGCATGGGTTTTCATAACACCACTTCAGTATATGTTGCAGCAGGTAAGATTTATAAAGCTGAAAAGTACATGGCACCACTTAGACAAATGTTTCCGCGCTTAGAAACAAAGGACACTCTAGCCACTCGAGAAGAACTTGCTGCATTTAAGGTATCATATTGGTGGTCTGTGATCTTTAAATTGACTTGTAAATTTAAAGAATAGAAAAAACAATGCTAGGAACTTGTCAGTCTTTGTAATACTCGAAGGTTCTTATATGTAGGGCCACTCGTCTAGATTGGCTGCTCTTGACTATACAGTTTGCCTTCACAGTGAAGTATTTGTCACAACACAAGGTGGAAATTTTCCCCACTTCTTAATGGGTCATAGGCGCTACTTATATGGAGGACATGCGAAGACGGTTAAACCTGATAAGAGAAAATTAGCTCTGTTATTTGATAGGCCCAATATCAGGTACATTGCTATTCAACTCTTACAATTTTAAATTTTCACGTCTGAGTTATTTACTACACTGCTTGATTTGTGCAAGGGAGAAATTCTGTTTGCAAAAAGATTGTGCTCAAAAACTCATTAAAATTTCATTTTGGTGCTTGCTAATGCCAATCTTACAGCAGATCTTTCTTATACCATATTTGTAACATGGGGTAGGACCAATTGTTAACCCATTGGATGAATGTGCAAACAGTTGAGATTAAATCTGACACGTCTAATTAATGCATAGTAATGCACCATGGAGGATCAATTGTTGAATCATTGGATGATTTGGATCAATATGCCAGCGGTTGAGATCAAATCTGACACATCTAATTAATGCAGAGTAATGCACCATATTTAACACACACTTGAGATTTAATCTCAACCATTAAAAGTACATTCATCTGACAGTGTAAAATGTTAAGTCTCTTGATCCAAACCTTATTTATGTGTATCTAGTAGCTTTTCGTGATGGCAATTTTGTGGTTTAATGATATTTTTTATCTACATCTGGCCAGATGGGATGACTTCAAGCGGCAAATGAAAGATATGCTTTCTCACAGTGATGTGAAGGGAAGTGAATTAAGGAAACCCAGTGCATCACTTTACACATTTCCCATGCCAGATTGCATGTGTAAACAACCAGAAGCTTCAAATGAATATGGTAACACAAAGGAACTAAATGGTAACACGAAGAAACTAATTTCATAATGCAGATATCGATTATAGAAATTGTCACTAGGTTTAGAAATTTTTATTTATCTGTAACTTATGAAAGCATGATTCAATTAAACTCTAATTCAATTCTTTTGTTGTAGTGATGGGAGTGAAATTAGGTTATAATTCTTTGAAATTGATTGGCTAAGCTACAATTTGTAGTTTGCCACTCAAAATTCGTTGTATATGATACAATTGATGTGAGTAAAATTTTATTTGGACTTTGTATTCTATGATACATCTTGTTCTTAGTGGCTTATGACCATCACCGAGCACATCGTTGGAAAGTCTAAAACTATGGGGAGTGGAGATGATTCTGTAGGTTGGACATTTTTTTCATTGTGCGGTGTTCCTTATTCGACATTTCATTGGCCATTTGTGTTTGGAAAGAATATAAGACCATGGGTGCAAATTTTGTCCCGTGAATCATATTCACAATCATGCCCGTGAAATTAAGCACCGGTTTGAAGTAGCCCTTGCCTTTTGTGAGGACGGATGGGGAATACTACGCCCGCAGGAATTTCCTCAATTGATGAAACTAATAAGGATCAACTACGATAAGAGTGGGTTATTTGCAAATTGCGAGGGTAGAAGACGTTTGCGATTTGGAAAAATGTTTTCTATTTTTGGAAATGAAAATCGACCTGAATGATATTGTCTGGAATATTTTGTAAAACATGTTTTTCAGGAGAGAAAACAGTTAAACATGTTCACAAAATTATAACGTGGAAACGGAAATCAAGAAAGATTGGTTCTCTACGGGGCAGCATGTTTGGGAAAAAGAAGAAACGTGTGCACAATTGCATTCATTTTTTTGAGTTGTTATACTTGATTTTCCAAAAATCATTCATAGTTAAACAATTAGTAGCTCAAATTTCTTGTACAAGTTGATGTGTCATAAAGTATTATTGAATGACAAAGAACATAAAGAGTAACTTCTACCATAAAAATATGTGATAAATTGTTATAGCATAAGAAAATCAAGAAGATTATTCTCCAATTTCAAACATTATCTCTATTCAACATGTGGAGAAGAGAGTGGAAACCACAAAGAGACAAAAGAGAGCCCAAAAGAGAGAGAGGGAAAGAAAAAAAACAAAACAAAATAAAGCCCAAAAATGTGACGTAAAAGCAGCAGTAGATAGATGGAAGAAGCTACCTACCAACCAAAATCAATATTCAATGATTCAATCTCTCTCTCTCTCTCTCTTAATCTCAAATCAAACCACCTGTGGAATGTATGTATGTATGCGTGAATACATGTATAATTTAATCTCTACCAACTTGGTCAAAATCTCATAACGATCGAGTCTCTCGCCTGCTCTCTCTCTCTCTCTCTCTTCAGATAAATGACAAGTCCCCCTCTCTCGCGTTAAATCTCTTTACAAAACGGACCGAACCCATCTTTCTTCTTCTTGATTTCATATTGAGAAAATTTAAAACAAAACTCAACTCTTCATCATCATCATAAACAAAAACATGGGACGTTCGCCTTGCTGTGAAAAGGCTCATACAAACAAAGGAGCTTGGACCAAAGAGGAAGACCAAAGGCTTATCGATTACATTCGTGCTCATGGCGAAGGCTGCTGGCGCTCGCTTCCCAAAGCTGCCGGTACATTTTCGTATTTTTTTCCCTTCATTTTCTTCTTATTGGAAAAAAGAAAAAAAAAAAAAAAGAGTTTTTGAATATTGTTAATATGTGTGTGCGTGTTTTAATAAATTACCCAGGATTGCTAAGATGTGGCAAGAGCTGTAGATTGAGATGGATAAATTATCTACGCCCTGATCTTAAGCGTGGGAATTTTACCGATGAAGAAGATGAACTCATTATCAAGCTTCATAGTTTGCTGGGAAACAAGTAATCAATTAAGCTTCTTCTCCTTTTTTTTTTTTATAATTTTTATTTGTTTAGGGATGGGTTAATTTTAATTATTAGATCTAAAAAAACTCTTCTTTTTTTTTGGGTGGGGGGTGTTTTGAATTTGTGTAATGTGCAGGTGGTCGTTGATAGCTGGAAGATTACCAGGAAGAACAGATAATGAAATAAAGAATTATTGGAATACACACATCAAGCGGAAGCTATTTAACCGTGGCCTTGACCCTCAAACTCACCGCCCCCTCAGCCAAATTCATAACCATACTAGCGTCAACAAATACACTATTAACAATAATAATGAAGAAATAATTCAACCCAAGAATTTGATGAAGCCCAAATCAGAATCGTCTTTCGACGATGACAACAACAACAACAACAACTGCAGCACCAGTGGCATGACCACTGATGAAGAGCCACCACAACATGTACAGCGACATCAACAAGAGCAAAAGCAAATGTATAGCAGCACCCATTTTCAAGAAAATCTCAACTTAGAGCTATCCATTGGACTTGCTTCTTCTGATTCTGCGGACTCAAAACCACTGCAGCAACGACAACAGCCGCAGCAGCAGAAGCAAGTTGTTGATTACACCGAGTTTTTTGAAGTGAAGCAAGCAGTTTGTTTGTGTTGGCAACTGGGGTTTGAGAGAAGTGAACTGTGTAAGAATTGTACTCAAAATTCTAGTGGGTTTCGCAGATATGTTACGGGCCTTTAGATTAGATTCGTGATTTTTTTTTCCCCTCTCTCTCTCTCTCTCTCTCTCTCTCTGTGTGGGGTGGGTGGGTTTTAAATTATTTAATGTATCAATTAGTTGATGGGTTGGCTCCAACATTTGATTACCTGCCAATGTAATCCGGGTAATTTCACAAGACAATATGTTACATGTATGCCGTTGCTGATCCGACATTTTAGAAAATTAGCATAATTATTACTCTTTGAAAACTATCGAGTGCGTAGGTAAGTGATTATAGATTTGATTGGACCTGCAACCTCGTCTTTCGCTTTGTACCATCTACTGTCTAGCGAGTGCATTGGGAACAACAGTTATCTTCTTTGGATTTTGTTAAGTTATAATTAAATTGTGGATTTCTTACTCTTCTTAATTTAGTGACAGGACTGATATGAGAGTAGTAAATTATATTTAATTGTATCTTAAATAGCTCATTTTCTTTTGTTTTTCTTTAGATGACATAATTTTTGTCAATGGTTCCTTCCTAATAACTAAGAACGCACACCTGCAAACTGTGATTAAGGTATTATTTGATTTTGGTGTTAGATAGTTATATTTTAAAAGTTATGATATTAAAATATTTAATAAATATAAATTTTTTTACTTAAAAATTATGTGGATTGTTTTATAATAATTATAACTTTAAAGATATGTTAATTTTTTTTTTATAATAATTATAACTTAAAAGTTACGACCCTTTGATACTAAAAGAATTACACCATTGTTTTTACGAGGGAAGTAAGTAGTATGCTGATGACTTTTTTTTTTATTCTTGAGAACATGGTTGTGCATTCATTAATCATTATTCAGAAATCAAATACTGCTTTGGTATAATAATGATTGAAGAGTTAGTAAGCGGTAACAATAACATTAAAAATAAAATTAGTAAACATAAAATATGACACCGGCGACAAGTGACTATCTATCTATTGTCGTTCCCATGTATAGTATTGGTTGAGTCTATAAATTTTTTGACCTACATATAATACCAAATGAACATGGAATATTTGAACGACTAACACATTACGCTAGCTATATATATACAAAATTAGGATGCCAATTGCCAAACAAAGTAAGTGATTCATATATAAAACAACAAGAACATTGATGGATTCCCTAACCAAAACCTAATCCTAATTTCTTGCTAAATATGATACTAGAGACATTTGCTTTCAAAATAATCAACCTAACATTCCAAATGCTATTAGTATATCTACTAGGATCACATGTAGCGTTGTATCGTCACGCTATCATTTGGTACTCATGTTCTATTCTATCTATGGGCCAATGATAAAAAAAGTTTAGTAGAGAAGAAATTGTCATTAGCTTTCAATTAATTAAAAATTTGATAGTCACATGTTTGGTATCGCATGATGGTGGTAGGTTCTCCTAGGAATGACGGATCTCCTTCTACCTAAAGCACCCAACTCCATTAATCAGTTAACAAATAATAATAATAATACTATAAACCGTTTGATTGAGTCAGGTGGAAGAATTTAGCATTGACAATTCCCTTCTAATAAATTGATCCAGCTTCTAACGATGCCACGTCATATAACGTTTTTAATATTACTTCTAAATAGTCTAGTAATTTCGATATACGTGTATTTCCCTAGCTTAATTACACCTTTTTCTTTCTTTCTTACAACTTTTTATTATGTAATTTAAGCCAAATCTCTCTTCAACTCTAATGTAAAAAACAACACCAGTTTTTGTCTTTTTGAATCAATCCGTTGTCACAAGTTTTGTACGCGTCTCGCTTGAACACAATATTAATGCTGTATTTCCGAGAGTTTAATTTATTAATATTAGGTGGCAGAAGATTCATTTTTAACTCATTAATTATGAATGAAACATAAATTACACGTATTTTATTGTTTTTATATGTTATTGTTGAGTTATCTCTTACACTTGTGTCTTCGACATTCAAAAATTAACGTAAAATATGAGATAAATTGTCAAATTGATTATAAAGCTTCCTTTTCGGACGTCTCTTCGTCCACGTTCTGCACACGTGGAATTGAACTGCGAGAAGTAAGTTGCTAGACAACTTCCAAGAAGCATCCATGTGAGAAGCTTTTGCATTAAAATAGAAACTATATATCGTTGTTGTTATTATTATTATTATTATTATTAATATTATTATTATTATTAATATGGTATTATTTCATATTAAGTCAACTCATTGATTATTAATAGGGACGATAAAATCTTTCACATATTTGGAGTTTGGCTCCACTCTAAATGCGGTAAATTTTAAATAATTTTTACGGGATGCGATGAGAAATGAGAGAAAAATAATACTTAAATATTTAATAGAGTAAGATTTGGTTTTGTACTCCTTACCCAATCGTCACCCCAATACTCATTATATATGAGTATTTTTTAAAAAAATTTTGTTCAATAATTTTTATTTTATCAATTATAATATTGGTATTTTTTTTATTTTTACTTAATATAAATAGGTTATAACTAAAAGAAAATCTTACATTATAATTCCTATTCAATCCTAAAATATTGTTATGTTTTTTTTCTCTCAAGGTGTTGCTTTCTTCAAATATTTTTTTAGTTTTGATATTATTTCAAGATATTGTTTCAACATTTGGAAGATTTTTTAAATAATCTAAATACTTTATGATATGGTAATAATTTTCTTTAAGTCTGTAAATTTTAATTTACCGAAATTATTTATTCATACTTATTATAAAATAAGTAAATAGAGAATGGGATGGAAAGATAGAAAAATCATTATCCACATAGAGATTTCTCGTTTCTTCCCCACTAAATTTATTAAGGGACAAGGTGCGAAATAGAAATAAAATTTTTAATGAGATGAAGAAAGGGGTAAAAATCACCTCAACCCCGCTCCACCCCATTGTCATCTCTAATTGTTAACAATTTATCTATTTAATGAGCGAGTGAAGCGGGATTTATTAGGGATCTTTCTTTTTCTCTCAAGTAAATATTAAATAATAATATTAAGAGAGAGAGAGAAGATAAGAGAAGAGATGGGACATGTGACATGTTTGGGGGGTAGGTAACCGAATCTCTGATTAAAATAATTTGAAAATCAATTACAGTTGGTCATGTGCAAATACAGCGGGGTGTTTGCGAGCCAGCCACACATAACCACCTTGTTTAATTTTGCAGGAAATTAATCCTCGATTGGCCGCAACAGGAATGATCCAGTGAGCTAGTAAGCCTCAACCACTGTAACGACCAACGAGTGCCTAACACACATGACTTTGACATAATCGTCTAATATTACGTTGAATGGTGAAGAAGTTCAACTTTGTTTTCATTTTTGTAAAAATAAGGGTACTCAAATTATTGGATACAATAATTCCTATAATCATAAAATATTATTGTATTTCACTATCTGCAACCAAATGGCGCAATACAACTTCAAATCTATATTTTGTAGAGTGAGAACATTAACTAATTCATGTTGACGGATTAGGTCAAATACTAAGGTGGGTTTTATGAATTATTCAGATACAGATGAATGAATATAAGTAAGTCATAAATTACAATTGAAAGTTCGTAAACTGATTCGATTGGCATAAAATAGAATGACGGTGAAATAAATTACTCCTAAAAATCATATTACCTAAATATCAAGTATCTGCTTCCCACGTATCATTACTGAAATTCGGATGGATTCAAACTAGTGTTACTGCAAAACGTATTTTACGGCCGACTAATTGCACCTGGAGAGTTGGCACACGCAAAACCGAATTTTGAATAACGTTTTCTGCAAACAAAATTTGCCTCTTCATCTCGCGTCTCAAAATTTGACCAAATGGGAACAAGAGAAGTGATAAGAACTCCAAATAGATAATCTCAAAAATCGGATAAAGAAGGAAAAGGGGTTGGACCGTGGTAATAAACCGTGACGTGAGAAGCTGCTGCAACCACCTCTTGTCTTTTGTATCCACTCAATTATAATGGTGGGTTCTACTTTTTTAATTTTTATTTTATTTTTCTGATTTGGGTAAACATAAATTAGATTTGATTGGGACAGAAAGAAGAAGATTAAACGGAAATTCAGTCCAATCAAAAAAATAATACACACAAAATTTGATATTCATCTAGAAGGGTGGGAAAGAACCCAAACGTTACACTGCACTAACCCACGTCGCTCTTGCTCTAGAGTCAAATTATCACAAACAATGTAGAATTCATTCATAAGATACGGCCTGCGGCTAAACATTTTGTACGGCATTTTTCGTCTTCCACGTATATTATCACCAACATTATTATTTTTAATGGCGGCTGAGTACTAACCCCAGCACAAATTTCGGAGAAGAAAAATATTTTTAAACCTTAATAATTAAATAAAAATAGTGAAAATAGCATCATTCTTTTACACAACTGCGATTGCCGTGAATAGTTAATTACCAAACGTAAGATTGATTATTACATTGCTTTCTACTTTCGTTTGCATAAAAAACTCTACATTAATTCAGAAATTAGAAAACGAAAGAAAAAGAATTGATAGAAACTCAGAGCTTACAAAATTTGACACAATCTAATTATCCGACACAAATATGATACGAATAAATAGATGTAGGTTATTAAATTTGACACAGTTATGGGTCTGAATCGACACAATTTTTACACATATCGGGTTAGGGTTAAGTTTTCGACCCATTTACCTAATCAATGACACGATTATATTATTCTAAATTAACTAATAAATTATTGTCATCAAAACTCAAATATTGAAAAAAATTCTCTTGATATATTTTTTTCAATAAGAATAAATATATACATAGAGTTTCATTTATAAAATTTTATTTAAATTTAAAACTTAAATAGTATAAATGTGAAAAATATTAGTAGAAATATATATATATATATATAGTGTGTACATATAATATAGATTTTATTAAATATATAAATATTAAATAAATTATTAATTAATTCGTTTATTTTTTTTGTGTTAAGTCAGTATCATAATATTTTTTAACATTGTAATGACCTATTTTTGACAGCTCCACGTAGAATATGATCATCAAAGGCAAAAGGCCATGGTTATGATTGAATTGGCTTGGGTTGGGGTCGGTTGGCAGTGGGGACTGCGCAACGTGACAATAAATACAAGAGAATGGCCAAAATTGATAAACTTGGGGCAGATGGCAAAAGGACACAAGCAAATTGAGTTTGGTAAAAGGTTGGTAGATTTGTTTGTGACGTTTTATTTTGCAACCACCTCCCTCTGTTCTCATCAATTCCCGTGCATGTGCAGTGCAGTAGCTCTCTTCTCTCTCAATTTTTATTTCATTTTTATTTTATTAATTCAAAAATACAATATTCCGATCATTCTTTATTAGTTGAGTGATTTTTCCATTTTCATCCCCTTTCCTTCCTTCAGGTTCAAAGCGAAGGGTTGATCCCTCTCCTCTTAAATGTTGAGACCAAGTAAAAATTTGTTCAATCCTAACAGAAATTTAAAATTATATTGTCCATAAATCTATTATCATGTATTTAAAAGCTTTAATTGAAATAACAACATAATTATTAAGAAAAGAATAAGATATTTTATAATTCGTTACACATATATGATCAGACTATAAAATTATATGGCTGATTCAATTGGTTAACTCTTTTTCAGTTGATATAAGAAGTATGAAGTGGGGTTAATTTTTTTTTTTTTCTTAACATTTATAGGATATATAGATCAATTTTGTATAAATAGAATATACATGATTAAGCATACACCAAAATAATATTAGATGAGAAATTACTTCTAGAAGTCTGCGCAAGATCCACGCTGCCCATACCTAACTCTTTTGGTCCTTTTGGCCCACTTACGGAAATGGAAATAAAGTCTATTTCTCTCTTCTTCTTTTTTTTTTTTTTTTGGCACTCTCCCTAAAATTGACATTCGTGAATCATTGTGTGGTTCAAAGTGGAGGATTAATTTCCTGACAAAGAGTAAAACAAAATCAAAGGCAGCCGCAAACATTATACTGGGGTTTGGCGTTTACCGTTTTAGTGATGTTGACTATTGTTTTTATTTTCAAGGAAACAGAAATACAGAAGTGATGAAAAACGTTTTGTTAGATCAAATTCTCTAAAACGGTTTGAGACTACTTTCATCTTACAAAATACTTTTCTCATCTTATATTATACTCGATCGATGTGTTAATTGAAAGGCTTTTTGGAGGCCCAATCCTCAAACAGCAAAACAGATATTATTCTCTACACCCTGCACCTATGCATCCTTATTAACGCCCATTCACAATAACCGCATAAGGCGGTTCGTTCAGAAGAAATATGGGGACAGCGGAATTAAGAAAGCCCAATTTTAAAATAAGATTCAAACTCGAGTCAAGCTCAAACAATTACAGCAATTAGAAGGGGAATGAAGGGAGATCAAAAAGAAAATAGAACTTTTGGACATTAAGTCAGGCATACCATCAAAGCATCCATCAGTCATAGAACTCTCTCTCTACACCTAAAGGTTAAGGGTTAAAGAACCTTTTTGCACAAGCACTTGGGAACTATACACAATTCCCCGAAACACATCATAACAAAACAAGATACCTCTCGACAAGAATCTGGGATTAGGGGAAAACAAGGGCCACTACCATACTTTAATTACTGGCCGGGCATGACCGACATAGCTCGTCTGAGATCTAAAGATTTGAGGGCTGATTCTGGGAAATGTTTTCCATCTGGTAACCAGAATCCGCCTTTACGAGGTAGCAGGACCTTGGGTTGGTTACTCATTGCAGCACATTCTTCAGCAGATTGAACTTCTTTCTTTTTCTTCACAAATTCGAAAAACTCAGCAACTTGGCGCGCGTACCTTCACAAAAACCAAATTATGGTATGTGAGTCCTCAAGCATATGGAAACTAGGACACACAAGATTACTGACTTGAAGCAAAAGACTACCAGAAATAACATGATAAACTTCCCCCCCCGGCGGGGGTGTGTGTTTAAAAAATGGAACAACAGCATCAATCTTGGAAGGCAATGGATAACCCAATTTGGCACCTATTACAACAGGAAACCAGTTCTGCTAGATCATATTTCCCCACAAAAAGAAAAGGTCTTTACATGATTACATAGTTCTGCAAACTTAGCTCCCTCTTTCCAACAAACAGCTGGGAAAGAACCATTTATGTTGTATATGCAAATTCTTCTCTTTCTCAGTATAATACTGAAGACCAACACCAATGCAGTAAATCTTACAGACAAAAGGTTCGGCCAAGGAAAAAAAATTTATTCTCGGAGTACACAGGTTGGGCAGGAAACAAGAAAAATCACAATGGTTGAAATCAGGGTATCTCATATGACTAGTGAAAGTTTATGCATGCTTAACTTACTGGGAAATCAAGGTGTGAGGACATACTAAAGAATTGGAGGGGAGCTCACATGATCAGACAATGCCTGAGGTAGTAAAGAGATAGTGTAGAAGTAGAAATGTACAAGAAAATTTCATGACAATTAGTGATGCAGAGAACAATGTTTTATGGTCTAGAAAATCATCCTAGAAAACAACTTTTAGCACTATTCACACTAAAAACAACCCCAAAGAGTAATATTGCATTGCAGGGGAGTGCAGTCAGAGATATCATAAAAAAAGATAAGGATATTCTAGTGCAATTAAGATTATAAACATAATAGGGAATATTTTCTTACTGTCTCTTTAAATCAATATCTCTGCTGAAATCAATGTTGGGTTCACAGTCAAGAACCAAAGCAGGAACCTGCACAGACCCGTAAGATATTTAAGATAAAAAATTCATTCAGGAAAACTACATGAATACAAGCAAATATATTATAGATGATACCTTCTGAATGCTGGAATGCATATGTGGACCCTCCAAGTAGAACACTCGATCTCTTATGTCAGGGTGTAAAGAGTTGTCGATGTGCACAGGAAGCTTACTAACAGCTAGTACACCATGATTGCCACTTTCAAAAGGGAAAAGCCAGCTCTCATGCTTTTCATGTAAGGAGCAGAGGTAGTCCAGACTGACCCCACCCTCTTCGGCTCTCTTCCGTAGCATCATTCTCTTATGACAAGTATCAGGACTTGCCCTAAGATAGATGAAACCATCTGGAATAAGCCCAGGCAAGACAGATACAACAGGATCAAACCATGAGTCGTAGATGCTGATCTCCATTTCATTCATATATTTTGCTTCATGGACTGCTCGGACAAATACCTATATAAAGTAACAATGAGAAAATACATCATCTGGTAACTCTTAAAGCAAGTTTCTCTTCCTGTTAAACAGGATCAAAAACAAAATGAGAAAGGAAAGAACTACAAAGCTCCAAAGTAATCATTAATCAATCAAAAGTTGTAAATTCTTACCATTCTGTCACTGAAAACGCTCCTCTCCATCAATCTGAGTGGCTTAATTCCACCAGATGACTCCCTCTCCTGCATAACCCTAGTAACAAAAACATAATTCTGGAACGTATAGGCATATCTTTCAGGCGCGTCATAGTAAGCACCCAATATGTTGAAGTGGTCAGGTCCAACATCCTGCCACTTATCAATGGGTTCTGGCACTATCTCAACAAGGTCACGCAGCTCCAGTGTTTCATTTGCAATTCTCTGAAGGAAAGTTGTCTTCCCGACACTAATATTCCCCTCAACACAGAAAGTGATTCTTTTTTTTGGAGCAGGCTTATCATCTGAGTTTGAATCCTTTAGATCTTCATCCACACTGTCTTTGATGAAAGTTGTAATACTCTCAGCATGATTTTTGTGAATAATCCCCACAGAACTCTGTAAATACTCAACCATCTTCTGACTAGCCTCCCAAAACTGCAAAGAAAGATGGACCAGAGATGAAACCAAGAAACCAACTACCATATGAGAGTTCCCTCTGCTTCTCAAGCTACAATAAGGTTATGGGCTGCTTATGAACTAAACAAAACTAGCTTCTTAGACAAATTCAAGGTTTTAACATTACAGAACCGGCGGAACACTCAGTCCTATTGTGCATTCCTACACACATGGCTAATTCTCAATTCAAGTACATAAACATAATAAACTTTGCAAAGAATAAACTTCTAAAGCCAAGCAAAATAGTAGTTGCAAACACAAATAAATTAAAAAAAAAAAATCAATAAACTATACAAAGAATAAACCCCTAAACCCAAACCAAAATAATAATTGCAAACACAAATTAAAAAAAAAAAAATACGGTCCCAAGCATCATAATTGTCAAAATCAAACATTCCCGGCAAACACCCACATTTGCTTTGGCGACTAATATTTTGTACAAAGCAACAACTTTAATGAATTAAACCTAGTAAAAGAAAGGGGAGAAAAAAAAACAACACCTTGTCCTTGTACAGTTGCTTAAGTTCAGCAACATCTCCAATTCCATTATCCACAAGCTTCCTCAAATTCCTCGGCCCCACTCCCGGAATCGTCAGCAAGTCCGGATTCCCCACCAACCCAGGACCGGTACCGGCACCACCGCCGCGCCTTCTACTGACTTTGACACTACCGCTAGTCTTGTCTTCACTCTTCTTCTGACACTCAGACCCAGCAGCCTTCACTCCCTCAGAGGCGGCCGTATGGAACCACGCCCTGCCCTCCCTCATCACCACCCACGACCGCGCCGGCGGCGTTTTGAGGGAACACCGGGCGTAAAACCCAGAAGAAAGAGTGGACTTGTGAGCCAAGGCGGCGAGAGCGGCGGTGGAGAAAGAAGGCGTACCGGCGGCAATGGAGTTCATTATAAGCCTTCTGGGGTTAAAAGTGAAAGAAGAAAAGGAAGGGTTACGAGTGCAAAGAAGGGTTCCCTTTGGGTTTAGTCGCATGAGCTTCTGCATATCTCAATTGCATTTCACTCTTTTTGCCTTTTCTTCGACTAATACCAGGTAAAAGCAAACAGCTGCTAATGTAAGAGAGATAGACTTTGTTGGCGGGAAGCTGAACAGACTTGGCTACTTTTGCTTCCTCTCTTTCTTTTAGGGTTTTGAAAGTGGGGACTGGTGAGAGAGGGTTTTTGTGATAAATAAATACTCCCTCGTTCTTTTATAATGATGATTCTGATTCACCGTCGCTGCTAAGAGAGGAATAATAATGATTTAGGGTTCCAGTCTTCTCTTAATTTTGTTTTGTTTTTTTTAAAAGAAATTATTATGTTTATGTGGATGGGAAATTATCATCTAGCTCCCTGTTCTTTCATGTCGGTAAACAATAACATAGCTTCTCATGTTTTGTTACATAGGAGTAAAGACTGTGTTTGGCACCTTCTAATTGTTTGAAAATTTTAACTAAAATTAGAAAAGTAATCATTTACTTTTATTTTTTATTTTTTTCTGTTATAAGAAATTAAAAAAAATATTTTTATCATGAAAATTTTTTTTTGTAAAGACATATGAATTAGTAAGAATAAATATTATGTCTGAAGTTCATTAAAATAATTGATGAAAAATAAAATTATAAAACGTATCTTGAGAGTTGAGATCATTTTTTCTATAAAAACATGCTTAAACTTAAAAATGAGCATATGTTGAATTTAATATTTGTGCAAAAACACAATAAAAATAAACAAAGAAAAAGAAATTTCAAAATATAAAATAAGAGGTTCAAGCTGCCATCACAGAGGCTAGAGCTACACTGGCGGGATCCCGGCATATTATTTGTCATGTAAATATGAAATATCAATATATTCTATTTCTGACAACAACAATTAAAACAAGGGATTTACATGATGAAATATGATAAATTATGTTTTTATTTTAAAAAAGAATAAATAAGGACTTGTCTGATAAAATTCCAAAGGAAGTTTACTTTGTCCTTTTCTCTGGGTGGTGGACCAGTGGACTCCTGTCGCCTAGAGCCTGGAGCCTGGAGCCTGTCACAGATTTTTGTGGGTAAATTTGGACAAACAATTTAAATGCCTGCTCCTCAAAAGGAGAGATTGTTCCATATGACACGTCGTCTTCTTAAAATTTATGTTTATCATTTCATCACATGTTTTCTTTCGATCTTGACCGTCGGATTTGCTCATTCTTTTATCAAAGGTATGTCCGACTCAAATTTAATTTCAATTCCACACCTGCGTTGCACGTGTGTACTACTTTTATTGACCTTTTGAGGGATCTTGTATTTTTCACCCAACGTGCTTCAAAAAGATGGACATACATCAAAATATACTTTGACCCATCATTGTTACATGATTGTCCTATAATGCTGGTGGGCTACGAAAATAACATCCCTTAGGGATTAGGGTTACCCCTTACACTTCCGAGGATTATTCTGGATGATGTATAAATGTATGTGGTATTCTTGATGCTCTGGTGACTGGCAAAGTACAAAACAATGACTAATAAATAATTCAACATAAATATTGTCATTTCCTCTGTACATTTGAACTTTACACACTTCGCTTCACTATATGGTAGGTTACATCTATTTCACATTTGTGTTTCCATCCCTTTGCTGGAACAAAACCAACGAAAGAACAAAAATGCAGCTTCTCTCACCGATAACTTACAACCTAAATTTTGACAGAAACTATAGATTCACCCTTGAATTTACTATATCCCAAGATCGAATGATGGAGAACAATGAATATCGATTTTTTGTAATTGCGATTGAGGAATTACCTCTTGTTTGTGTACAGAAAATTCTGACTTTTGCTTTATAAGCAAGGCAGCATGTTCCTCTACAGCATCAAGATCAAGATTCTCATAAAATTGATCATCATCAATCGTTTCTCTATTTGCGTTGATGTTGCCACCTTGACCCTGCTGACATAAGTTTTTGCCTGTATCCTGTGACTGGAATGAGAATTTTCGCTCCAAGTTGATAGGAGATATAGACCCGGAATGATAATAACTTAATTTTCGTTTCCTATTTTCCAGATTTCTCTCACTCTCCCACATTAGCTCAGTATTTTTGAAGATTGTTGAGGTGGTTCCCTTTTGGATCATTTGAATGGGTTCTGAATTTCTGCAGGTAGACCGATTTGCAGACTTACCATGGGGCATCTGGATGGAAATCAATGTCTTTCCTGAGGAACTTCCCCTCCCAGTTATTCTGGTCGTGGGAGTGGTGGAGTCAGGACTACATGTGAAAGGAAAATTTGGCTGCCTAACAACCGGTGATTGGCTGAGCAAAGAACGCCTATGGTAGGATTGGAATTAGTTACTAAAACTAGCAGCTTCACAATAGAACACCAAATAATGAACTTTGTAGAGAAGAAATAGTAGAAGGTAACTATATAGATTTTTGCAACAAACCCAACAAAAAAGTTAAAAATAGAAAAAGCAAGAATATAGAAGGAAAAAGGAATATAGACTACTCAAACAGAAAAGTAAAATGGAAAGTAGAAAACACACGGACACACTCTTCACTAACACGTGTGTGCATGTGAGAAAGAGAGAGAATGAAAACCTGTAAATAGCCATCATGTCAACTCCACTAGATTCAGCCTGTGTACTAGTTGCTGTAGGATTCATCCGGTCATCTATGAAACTATCATCATATGAATTGTTGTGCTGGTCATCTTCCTCATCATCAGATACTTCAGCCTCTGAGGACACCCTGAAAAGCAAGCAAAACAAGAGATTCTATGCTCTGTTACCATTTTTTAACCTTTACGGGTTAAATTTAACATCACTTCATTTCTTTATTTATTTTGATAACATCATTCCAGCAAATTATGCTAAATGGTGTAATCATAAGAACTTTGTGACTTTCAATTGGAAACTCCGAGAATAATCTTACTCAGCTTCCTCTTCAATATATTCTCTCATGTTGTCCATTGGCTTCTTCCTACCTGAATGCAGCCAGAATAAATGAGTAATACCAAATCGTAGACTGAGAAACAAAGATTCTAAGGAACAAACAGAAAACATAACAAGAGATAAAATCCAGTTACCTCTGCCGTGCTTATTTTGGATAGGACTCATACCCAGAAAACGTCTAGCGAGGTTCACTACTGGAGCTACAGTATTTTCTTTCATATTTTGTGAATTCTTATTTTGTTCACAATCTCGAACTTTGCACAACCTTTTAAATTTCTGTGCTGGTTCAACATTTTCTGACTTGTCTCCAGAACTCAAACACCAATCCCTGCTACAGCTACTGTTTGCAAGGTTTGCTAAGGGATTTTTGGTTTCTTCAGCAAATGGAGAAGTGGGGGAATATCCTCCTGCACTGGCAGTATGGTTCATTTTAAGCAAAGGAGTTTGAATTTTTTTACTAACAGAAGAAATTGAAACCTCTCCTTGGCTGGCTCTGACATCTTTACTGCACTTTTCAGTTTTCCCTGGACTTGCAAACTTGCTTGGCTGTATGGAACACAGTTTGACAGGTGAAGCCAGATCTGGATTTCTTCCTTTATTGCTGGAAGCCCCTACAAAATGAAAGTTTATTCAGAAAGGACTAGTCCACCAAACACATTAACTGAGAACTTCTGAAACTACAACACCAGGTTAGATCTGCACCATTTTCATTAATAGGAGACTCTGGAACAACACCACTATTGATCAAATTAGTCAGCCTGGGACTGAATTCACTATCTCTAAGATCATTATGGTATTCATCATCTGGTGACAATGGTTCCTTGATTTGATTAACGTCAAGTGTCTCATCAGTGGTATCTTCTTCCTGTAATTGATTTCTCCTCAAAACTGGACTGTCAAGGATTTCGTCAAACCCATCAAGTGGTTTCTCTGGCAGTGCATCAGAGCTGCAAAATCTAGATATTGGGAGAGCCTCATCTTTTATGCATGCGGTCTGTGAGGTTGTTAGTTCTTCAACAGCTTTAGATTGCACATTAAGTTCTTCATAGTTTCTATCAGAAGTCTTCAAAGGGGAAGAATCTTGCCTCCAATGATTTAGGAGCAGTGTATCTGGAGCCTTTTTTTTCTTAGAATGTGATAATTCTTTAAAAGGAAGTGCAGGGACAGATATAATTAGGACCTTTCCTAGAGCATCAACCGAAATGAAATCAGAACCAAAAAGATAGGTGTGAGCTGCAGGACTTTTGCAACAGGATTGTGGCATGCTATGCTTCTCCTGGATTTGCAAGGTCCTAGTTGATAGTTCAGAATCTGTCACTTTTTTGGTGCCATGGAAATTATCTGCAAAAAGATTTCGAGAATGGAAGTTCTGGACTTATAAATAACATAAAATTGCTGTACAGCATGTGTCTAGGCAATTGCTCCATGTGGATAAGATCTAACAAACTTAAAATGAAGAAACCAACTAAGCCTTCTTGAATACGAACTCAGTAAGACATGCAATTTTAGAAGTAAATGATAAATCACCTCGTTCATCAGTTCCATGTGGTTCAACAGATTGAAGAGCCAAATGCTTATCTGAAGAGACCTCATCCTGAATCCATTGCAGAACAGCTTAAGCAAACACAATAAAAAATCATGCACATTGTTGTTTCACCCAAAAGACAGAGAGCAAACCTCAACAAAAGAAGTTCTGTCATCTCTAGAAAATGTTAATCCTTGCAAATGTTGCATCATGTCAATCAGCATCCCTGTCCTAAAAGAATGCATTACTTTATGCACTCTGGATGGTAACGCTTGGAAGTAAGGAAAAGCAATAAGAGATGGTCTCCAAGTGCTATCACTTGTGGGATGGAAATACTTGGCAATTAAATCGGTCTCGGCAGCAGTTAATTTTTCTTTGAAAATAGGTGTCGCAGTAGCATGATCATCTTTCACTTTCTTTCCACGAGAAACATATTGTTCAATTGACAGCTCAACAAATTGGACTTCTGGTTTGAAGATATGAGGAATCTAGAACCAAACATAATAGAATTTAAAGGATAAGTGGTTAATGCTGTAACTGTAGAAGATGTGACTGAACTTTTTCTTTGAGAAGATCTCACCATCCTTGGGCTAGGATGGAAATTGAAGCTATTCATCCCCCCATTTCGCATATGTTTTTTGATAGCCTTGCCGGTGGCTTGCTTTCGCATATAGCCCTTCAACTCTGACCCTTTACAAGCTAAAACTAGTAATACTTGTCAAAGAACCACGAAACAAGCATTCAAAAGTTGCTGGGGTAGTAAAAAAGAGATTTTGGGCATTCAAAAAGTTGCTTCTTGTTTATTTGTTTTTGTTATATATAAAAAAAAATGTTAGGTCATATACTCCCCCCAAAAAAAAGTGCCTGATTACCCCTCATTAGTTGTGTTAAGCAGATAGAAAAAGGATATCAACTCTTCCGTCGTGCTTCCTTCCCGTTCTCCCCATTCGCTGGATCATTCTCAAAGGTGACACATTAGCATCAAAACATATCACAAGATCAACTTCCATTATGTCTAGGCCTTCTTCACCAATTGATGTGGCAACAATGACATTGTATCCACCAGCCCGAAATTTCTGTAAAAGAATGAAGTAAACCAACAGAAGGAGCTGAGAAAATCAACAAAAGTAGCATTCTTACCTCTAGAACAGCCTGTTGAACCTTTTGTGACTGGCCTTTCAATGCTTTTCCTATGACAAATTGAAAAAAAATAAAGTTTACAGATTGTTCTACTGTAATGTGAATAGAGTTAAGAGAAAGTTAAAAGAGTTTACATCTCAGGTTTCGTACCAGGAAAGGAAACTGAAAGAAAGAAAAGAAAACTCAAATAGGGGAAAAAGTATGGAAGTGCAGAACTACAAACCTGAGCTTTGACCGATAAATTCGGTTGCTTTAACTAAATCCCCAATGGCTGCTAATGCATTCATTATGTCCCTGAATGGGATTACAATCACCGAGGATTTTTCACTAATTTCAGACATGCAAAATAGCCATCACAAACAAGTAAAAATAAATTAATACTTTTGCACCTGATACTTCCTCTAAAATTTGAGAAAATAATAACTCTTGAATGTTTTGGATCCTTTGCTTCTGCAACCAGAAAATTCTCCATCACTTTCAATCATACTAAATTGTGATAGCTAGCACAAAAGACAAGAGGCCCTATGCATCAAGTAATGACATCAACACAGTCTACAGGCAAAGAAATATGCAAACAGGATCATTATGAAAAATATGAATTACACAAATCATTCCTTAAATCCTCATCTAACCCACCCACACAATCAACCCCCCCCCCCCCCCCAGCACGCGGAGAAAAAAAAAACACCCAGAAAAAAGGGAACAAAGAACAAGAAGTAAATTAAAGATAACAAAATTACCAGTTTGAATTATAATGTTTAATCGCAATATTTTCAAGAATTCTAAATGCACAACAGTATTTCCACTTCAGCAATAGGAGTACAAAATCTAAGTTATCAACGAAATCTATGAAACAATATAAATATTAGGAAGCAGAAGAAAGGAAAAATTCAATTGTTTGAGCCAAAAAAAGAAAAAAAGACATCATTTGCCAAATGAGCAGTAAGATTATATGTCACATACTGAAATGATCAACCAGCACTTCTAACATTTTTGACAATTTGGGACTTTGTGCACCATGAGATATACTTTGCTGCATTAAGAGTTTCACTTTCCTAATATCTTCATTTTTACTCATAAATCTCGCAAATGACCTGCAATAGTCAATTCCAGACACTATTAGATGGTTTTAAAAACGGAATCAGTATGACTAAATCATCAGCATTAATATGATGGACACAGCACTAACTGCAGCCACATCAAAGCACAAGTCAAGTAGTGAGTCTTAAACAGATCAAATCAAATATCCATTACTATCAACTCACTCTCCAAGAAAATGTACTGTTGGTCCATGAATGATATGTCTCTCAAATTAAATGGTATCAATCAAAACTTGAAAAGAAAAAAGTATACTATGACCCAGATTAGAAAACAATAAAACCTCCACTCAAAAAAAATTTGGTACTTTCAGTAAAAAGTTAGACAGCATATTCTTATGGGTTTGAACAAATTTTCCAGTGCTAAACAGATTGATAATAGAGTCATAGACTAACAAGAATAAGAGGTACAGATCCTGGAATCTGTCTATACAGACAAAAATGGTGCCAAAGGTTGCAAAAGAACATACCCTTGTTTCAACTTTTCTTCTAGCATCTCATATGCCGGCCTTATTCCATGGCTTGAAAGAAGTCTACGGATGTGGTAAAGTGTAATAAGAGCTCCAAAATAAGCCTCCACTTCGCCAAATTTAATTTGGGGAAGGTCTGGGGGAGGTGCTTGACGAAATTTGTCCCTTGAATTTAGTAAATCAACTGGGCTCAACTGACCATTGACAATATGAAATGCAAGTAAGAAAACCAGATAAAGAATTATCTCCTGCAGTGCTAACTCAAAATCTACATAAATATTTCAAGGTCTTGAGCAGCAGGTGAGGTAAGATTTCATTGGACACAATTTGATGAGTAGAATAACAACTAGACATGTTGAATTCAATGAACAGGATCAAGGAAACCGTTTCTGGTTTCACACTGAGAGGAAGAGAAGGCAATATAGATTTTGCAGTCTCCTAGAGTCAAAAGTAAGAAAATTCTGTAAAGCCATACAGTTTGATAGTCTCTATTCTGTAGAAGCCCAATTGCTGAAAGCCTGGACACATATGGGCGTATTACTTCCCATATCCGATTATTTATCTCCGCTGCTTCTTCCCCCATTTCAACCTGTTACCATGGTACATATTAGAAACTAAAGTCACATAACAGATTCTAGCGGACATAAACCATTATATACCTCGATCAATTCTATCTTCCTGTTGTGAACATATGAGCTGACGTCCTGGTCACTTTCATTACGATATTCAAGGGTTGATATATACAAGTTATCAATAATATGCTGGATAGTCTGCTGCTTTGCTGAACGGTTGCATTTAATGCAAGGATTTAAGATATAGCAGAAAAATGTCGTAAAACAAAAGCAGAAAATTGTTACTTACATCCTGGTGTTGCAGTCAAAGCCAATATTCTCAGCTGCACTGGTACAGACATCAACTATGAATTATATGAATCATTAGTATCTCGAACCAGCAAATATCTCCACAAGTAAATCCATAAACTAACAACTGTGGACAGAATAATCAAGTAAAATTAATAAAAACCAGCAAGATATTGTGAAACAAACCTCACGAATTGCTGTGCAATATGCATAATTTCCTGTTGCTCGATGGGCCTCATCAATGACCAAACACACCAGGTATTTCATCAAACAAGTGCCTACAAAAGGTTGATTCATGAACAAAAAATGATAACGAAACACACTGCAGAAAATTATGCATCATACTGAGTCAATCACAAAAAACAATATTTTGTACTGACACATTCACAATCACCAATTTGCTTTCTGTAATCTATAAGGCAAAATTTAAAGAATCACCAGACTGAATATCCTTCTCCAGAACTTGTGGAGTAACAAAGAAAACTCTTTTTGTTTTCCAGAAGCTTGCTCTTTTCGTAGGACTTATCTGGCCTGTCATATCAATTGTCCATTCCTGCAATCACTTCGGTTGGAATCTTCTCAAAAAATTATAATAATTCTTATAAAGCAAATTTCCAAATTAAAATACAATAATTGACCAAATCACTCTGTGATGAGGAGAAAATCAACATCTTACTTGTGGTATTCCTACGATATTATGGCATGCTTCTATCTGTTGCATGACAAGAGGTCGAGAAGGAGCAGCAAAGACTATTTTCCCTGCAAGGAAGAGACCAAGCACAGCTGTTATATGCAGTCACTGGTTCGCAAATGAGAGAAAATTTTTTAAATTGATTATAAATAGCCATAAGAAGTCTAATCTCTATTTATACTTTCTAAATACTGACACAGTTACAGTTATAGCTTTGTACTAATTTAATTATATACAAAAGGAAGTGGTAAGTTGAAGCATTTAAAATCAATAAGAAGAAACACAAAATTTTTGTTACCATCTGGAAACCATCTGAAGAAGTTATAAATGACAACGGCAGCAATAAGTGTTTTCCCAAGTCCTGTCGGCAATGCCACTAATGTATTTGAAAAAAGTGCCGTCTTGGTAATGGCAAATTGATAGTCACGGACAGGAACATTAACTAATGAAACAGGAAATAAAAAAATAAAATCAAATAAGAAAAGGGAAAGATAAGTCATAATAACAAACTCAGAGACAATCCTTTTGTATAATGGGCCGCGACATAGATCTTTGAATGATATCAAGGGCATAATTTGCTGAAAAGCAAAGAAGATGCTAATTGATATGCTTTTTTACCCATTTACCAGTGGAGAAATTAAATATAAATAAAATAAAGTGAAGTCATTACCATCTAGAATAATTACTTGTATAACATACATCCTCAACAATGGATATATTTGACAACTAGTGATTTCCTTTTCATAGCAGCTGTGGATTAACATCCATTCGAAAAATTTTATTACAATTTCAAATTGTTCATGAAAACCCAGACGCGTCCATCGATGATCCAAACAGTTGAATCCGCATTTGTAAAACAATTATATGATCCCGCATTTCAAACAAAAGTAATTAGGGCATACAAAACACAAGAATCTGATTAGGGAACAGTGAAAATTTAACCTAACTAACCTGGGTAAATCCAAGTTTTAGCTGCCTCAGCATCAATTTGAACGTGGCATAAACTCTCATCAAAGCTACTACCCTCATTGAATTCTTCAGTCCCTTGAGGCTTGGGACCCACATTTCCAAAAAAATTATCAAGCGTAGATTGCTTAGAAGTAGAAGGCTTTTTGTAAGCCTTAGAACATAAATTAAAATTAGTTGAATTTGAAGTAGATGGCTTTGAGCTTTGACACGCCGTATCGATTTCTCTAACAGCTGCTTCCCAATCAAATTCCTGTAAGGAGAGAGATGACCGAAGAATGGTAATAGAGAAAGAGAAAGAGAGAAAAGAAGTTGAATCCGACTTACGTCGTCGTCATCGCCGTTGATTTCGATGGGAATCTTGTTTGCGGCCATTGATTTGAGTTGAGCTGATTTTGACCTTTTGGAGAGAAATTGAAAGTGAAACACTTGGGGAAGAGCAAGAGGCCACTGCGTTGGCGGCAAACTTGAAAATAAAACTCCTGATACATTATTATTATTTGGTAATATTAAAATTTGAAAAAATTGAATAATAACATTGAGACCCTTCCTTCTTGATGAATCACATAATAGAACACAGTTTGCAGTTTCTTTCATGTGTGTGCCCGTGAATACACAATCATTTTTTTTCTTTTTTAAATAAGCAGACATATATTTGATTTTATTATAACGAAAAAACAATATATATAGACTCATTGCAGACATATAGATATATACAATTATAAATTTACTCTATTACATGAAAATAAATTAGTTAAAAATATGATAATTTGTCAATCTTTAAGTTACTATTTTTTGTAACTTACAACATAAAATAAAAAAAAAGATTATATACAAGCGCGTCGTGTGAGGCCAACGTCTTATTTTCACTTTACTTTTGGTGATTATAAGTTATATTAAATATAAATTAGTAAGACCATTGAACTATATTAACAAATAAAAAAAATATTATACTAAAATATTTGTAATAGATGTCATCATCCAATTATTATGGAATCAGGGAGCATAGCTTGTTACAAGCCTTAAGAAGGCCATAGCCCTTAGAGAATTTGAAATTTTTTTGGAGTTTGTAAATAAAATATGAAAAATTAGGTATAAAAAGACTAATTTAACTTTTATATTCTTGACATATAACCTTTATATATACAATAAAAATGTGATTTTATATTTTTCACTAACATTGGTGTCAAAGTATTAATAAATAATAACAACAAAAAGCAAAATAAAAAAGTAAATAGTCAAGGACTACAATTTAAAAAGTGGCAGGTGATTGTAACACATATACCCAATTGGAGAAAAGTACCTATGCTCTCAGGAGAGAAAAAATCCATCCAAATGCACTCACTCAAGAGCTGGCTAACCTAAGTCTGCAAGGTACATAATCTATACCTTAGCCAGCTCCTAAAAATTGAGGTGTTAATAAAACTTAGGCCTTAACTTTTTTATTTTGCTTTTTATTTGTTAACAGTTGCAGCAACTTCAATTATGTAATCAACCCTCAAGTTTTCATTAATTGTATTATCTCTTAATATTGCTTATTGTTGGGCCTTTTTAATCTCACCCAATATCTTATAAAGTAAAAAATCAAACAAATAATAAATTAAAAAAGAGTTCAAAATGATCATACAACATAAGAATTGAGTGAAAAACTCTTTTATCAAAGAAAAATCGTGGTCGCTATAGGTAGAAAAAAAAATTCACAATGTAAAAAATTATTACAATTGTTCTATTATCTTTCTCACACTTAAAACTTCAATAACACTTAATCTCTCAATATTTTTTCATTTTCTTTCACATTAAAAGCTTCCTTCCATGGAAAAATTGATTATTGTATTATTCAAATAAATGAACCAAATCTCCATATATACAATGTTTATTTCTTACAAGAGAAATAATTTTTTTTCCTTATACAAGTTATATTCCTTTTTGAATAAATTAAATCCCAAAGAGAAAATTGCTTATTTCTTAAATAGAAATCCTCTTAAAAAAGAAGCTATCCAAATAAATCTTTAATAAAAAATGGGGCATAATTTCTAACATTCATACTATTAAAACTTAAGGATTTACCACTTAGAGACTTACTCCGAGTTTTATCCTTATATATAATCATATCCTTAAAATCAGCTTATTTGTTCCAACATTTGAAGGATAAAAGAGTAAATAATTGATTTTATTAACAAATTCTTAATGAAATCATACGGAAAATACTATCACGAAAATAAACAAAATCTGTATCATTATTTTGATATTTTACTAATATGCAGGTATCCAAATGTTATTATTCTACTAACGGTCAATATGGGCCAGGCCGAAGGTTCTAATCACCGGCCCACTCAACTTCACACCAATCAGCATCCATCACACGTGTGCAATATTCGTGTCCATACCGCACGCTTTTGCAAAAACAGGCGTATACCCTATTGTGGAAAAAGCACATCGTCTTTTCAACAACCGAGCGATAACCCAAGAAAACGAAACCATGGCGTTGAACAATGGGATCAGATCAGTCTCAAAGCTCCTCACTTCCTCCCAATCACTTGTGCGCGGTTCAGGTCTGTTCTTATTCTTTATGGGTCTCCGATTTCCGCTGTGTTTAGATCTGATCAAAGCTTTAATTTCTTTTTAAATCACATGATTAATGCTTCATTTTTCTAATTTATCTGTAAACCTTTAGCTTTTGTTTCGGTGTTACGCGAGATTGATGAATCTCCTACTCGGGTCTCGTTAAGTAATGGGTATTTAGTCTAACATACGACTTATTTTGGAGCCATATATAATAGTTATCTTGCTTTTATGATCTAGATTTTGGGCATTTGTAGTGAAAGTTTTGGTTTCTTTTTTTCTTCCTCTGTTTTGGTTGGTATAAGGGTGATATGCTATAATTTCTTTCTAATCTTTTGTAAATGTTCCAAATGACTTGGGATATATGTCTGAGGTGCAATTGATTTTTTTAACTTGGATCGTACAAGTCTCGAAATTTTGCTTCAGTTACCATGCTGAAATTCACAAATGACGGTGAACCAAGCTGTATATAAACTGATGGTTCATTTTCAGCATATTTACTGTGTTGTGGACATAATTATTATTGGTTTCCTGTGAAAAGACATTTAAAGTTTTGATCCTTAACTCATTTGGAGTGAACATAACTTATGGCAATCATTGATGGCTAAAATGAACTTCTTTGCAATTGTTCAGTGGGTTCTTTACCGAGACAGCACCAATTTTATTGTAAGCTTCATACCAGGCAACATTGGAGGAATGCCTGTGCAATATTATGCCTCTTGTGGGACTTTATTTTTGTGTCATAACTTGTCATCTTCTGCAGTTATTCATGTTGTTTTGCCATCTAGGTTTGTATTCAATGTCAAACTTATTTAACAATAGTGGTGGCCTTTATAGTTGTCTGGTAATCTTGAGACTTTGTTCATTGTACGGTATCTCTTCGAATATAAATTTTTTCTAGCTGTTGAAATATTTAAGTAACCATCTTCCCTGATTGGATTACTTGTTACTAAATGGAATATGCATGAAAGCATGCATATTGGTTATTACATTTAGCAGACGCTGTTTTCTTTCCGCCCTTCTTTTATCGGCACTGAGATAAATGTGTTAAGCTTGCTACTCTTTCGCATAAATCTTTTTCAGAAAATTGTTTGCATCTCTGAGTTAAGCATGATTATCAAGTTGTTTTGTTTGCCTGAGACAAATCTTGTGATTGTCTATTGTATCGGGTTATTGATTCGTTAACTAAACTGAAGTAACTTCTTTCCTAACAGGGAACAGGGCTTTCCACTCAACTGGAGTGAAGAGGATGGGGGACATGGGCATGATGAGCCATACTACCTTCACGCCAAGCACATGTATAACTTGGACAGGATGAAACATCAGGGGCTGAAGATGTCTCTTGCTGTGTTCTCTGTCTTCAGCATTGGTGTTGGTGTTCCTATTTATGCTGTCATTTTCCAGCAGAGAAAGACTGCTTCTGGCTAGGTCGTACTACTTATTTTCTTGGTTGCAATAACAGAAACAACCTTGAAATGTGTCTGTAGCAAACTGTTGCTATATTGGTGGTTTTATTTTGATGGCAATTTCACAATATCAAGGCTTTCTGTCTTGTCTTTGCTGCAGGGTGATTTCATTCTTAGATCTTTAATAGGAATTTTTGCACTTTCATTTTGTAATAATTTATGGGGTTGGTGCCCAGTTGGATTGAATGGTGGGTTGAAAGCTCAAACTATGCCTTGCTTCGTATGTTTTTATACAACCAAACATTTTTTTATTATTTATTTGAAGATTAGTGAACGCTAAATAATCAAAGTTAAGATTATGAAATCTTGGGGCTGACATCACGAAAGCCTTTGATAAATGTTAAATTATCATCCATTTTTCGCTTGCGGATACCGTATGAGAATAGGACCAAGATATGTGTAGATCTTGATCACCTACTTCTGTATCAGTAATAATTCACACGTATTAAACAATATTTAAAGCGATTGATAAGCTCAGGCCAAGAAAGATCCTATAGTGTGTTTACTTTTTAAGAATGGAAATCAAGTTAGTGTTTACTTTTTAAGAATGGAAATCAAGTTAGTGTGGAATCTACTAATTTAGAAATGATTAAAGGAGTTATAATTCCTAAGGGGGGAATTGGGAATTAGAACTCCATTTTGAGAACTGACCTAATAATCCGCACTTAAATTATATAATTTCCATTTTATTCTTCATTTAAATATTTGAAAAATTAAAAAACAAAAAAAAAAATCATATCAAGCAATGTACAATTGATCTTATTGCCACTGTTGCTCGTTGATATCGTCGTTGAGTATGCATCAATCATTGATGCTACTGATGTTACAGACTTACTAATATCTGTTACTGTTGCCTGTGCCGTTGCTATTGCTGTCTACAGCCATAGCTGCCTGCTGTCATCATTGCTTGTGCCGGCCGTCGTCGTTGTTGCTTCATCACCTGTTGTTGCTGCTGCTGATGATGATGTGATTTTATTATTATTGTTGTTGTTGTCGTCGTTATTTTTATTAAAATTTTTGTCGATATAAGTTTTTTTAAATAATAATAACATAGTTATATTTTGAGAAATAATAATACAAATAATTATTAATTAAGGATTCTTTATAACTTGTTATAATTCATTTTAATTTTAAGACAAAATAAACACTTCAATGGCAATATAATTTAGTCTAATTCTAACCTTACAATTTAAATAAAACATCTTATTCTTATTCTCAATCATCATTTATATTTCAGTTCATTCTAATTTCGTCGCCAATTAGTAAATGGAACATGAGTTTACATAAGAAAAATTTAACAATTTGCTTTACAACCTAACTACTTCTACATGTGTAAAAGGGCCGAAGAATGAACCTAACCAAAAGTTTTAACTACTGACTAGTGGAGAATTATTTAATTATAAGAAGACTTACCTAAGAGGTCAATCATTTAAATAATAAGAAGATTCGAGATGTGTTGGTTGTAATTATGTTTCTGGATAAGCTTTGCATACAAACGATTTGGTGGTGGCTAATTTAGTCAAAAGTTGTGGGCTGTTCAATTTTGCTATCAATAGATTTAAAAAAAAAAAAAAAAGGGTTTGCTATCAATTATATAAGATTTGAATTAATTACGGCCGGACATGTCAGCATATATAATTTTGTCCGAATGGCTGCTGGAATATGTGGTATGGTAATTTCTTTCTTTCACTAAATTTAATGCACCCAACCGATGTAAAAACTTCAAACAGTTAGGAATATATCCACTATGATCCATGTCATTTGTAATATTATCGTATAAGCCGAAGAATTTAGAAATAGGCGTTTACGATCCTTCATGACCATTTCATGACATGCACCATAATGTTAATTAATTTTCACCTATTCGCCGGATTATGGCATGTAAACTTTTATTCTAACATTTTAGTAATAGTAACTTAGTGTGTGAACATTTACGTGTTTAAAAGTGCTGATTTTAAATCAGTCGGTACATTTAGCTATAATTTTATCAAAACTTGTTTCAAGTTCACATTATAAAATGCGTAGAAAATTGCTTTGAGGAATAACTCGTGTGCATACTGTCACCGGCAATCTTAGAACTTTTTACTTTCTATCCAAAAAGAAAATCCTAAAATATTTGTGAGAAAATGCAATGAAAAGCATAAATCCTTGTCTAAGTTTAGCAAATGAAAATGACAAGTCACAAGGGACTCGTCATGATTTACTTTTACCAGCCATGTCGTAGTATTCAATTTTCACAATTCGACAACCAATGAAGTGAACCCTATTCTCAAAACAAACTAAGCTAAAGGGATACAAAGTGATCCATAATTGTCAAGACAGGTGGCTCTCTCCGTTTCTCATCTCATATATTAATTAAGAAGAGAAGGTTCTTACTTTCTTGGAGAGAATAATTGCTGCTGGGCGAATCAAGCTGTATTCTTGTCGTCCATGAGCTTTATTTTATGATTATGGTCTGCTCATGAAAATAAAATAAAGATTCTTCTGTCGATGTTGTTACTTGTAAGAAAGAGAAAGACAAATAATGAAATCGGGAATAAGGAAAAAAAAAAAAATAAAGTATTGCAGAAACAACAGATAGTTGTTCTTGTCCATCTCAATTTTTAAATATTTATTTCTTCACTCTCTTTAAGAACCAAAAAAACAAAAAAAAAATCTATATTCAATGCAGTAACAATGAAATTAAACTCTATGTAATACATTTATATGGGCTATAGCTCCTCACATTCTATTGGCTAAAATGAATTTTTTAAGCCGTCAATTTGTTACGAAATAATTTTCTTGTCAGAATTTTAAAAAATGCAGAAGCAAGTGAGACACGCCTATATTCCTACATTTAATTTCTGCACGTATATTTATTTAAACCGTCGATAGAGTATTTAACTTTTAATTTATGCTTTCAACAGCTCAATATCGATCGATCATCCAGAAGAAGTGAAGACCTTGTGCATTGAACAAGTCGAATTACCTGTCAATACTTAACATTAATCTCATCTCTGTACGTCTAACAACCAAGAGCAAACATGAAAAAAGAAAATTGATAGATTCTTTCATCAATTCCATCTAAATTGCACTCAAATTCCGTTTCCGCATTTGAGCACAGACGGGGCTGCTAAAACTCAACAACAGCTCGCTTTAAGTAAAACTAAAGAAGAAGGAAATTATTAAAAAAAAAAATTACAAGCACTAAGAAAATTAAAGCATATAAATAATTCATTTAATTTATTGAGACTCGTCATCTCCGCTATTACTGGCTTGAGTAGTCTGCTGATGATTATTATTGTTATTATTATGGTTATCGTTATTATTTTCTCGATGATTTTGATCCAAAATATTCATGGCCAAACCAGGAGCTCTATAAGCATTATTAGAGCCAACGCCACCACCCAAAACGCCCATGTTATTACTGAGACTCTCTCCAAGAACTCCTACTCCCAGCTGCTGCTGATGACCACCCATTTGAACAGAACTCAGCCGGCCTAGACCCGAATAATGAGCGGGAAAAGTCCACATCTGTGCCTCCGGTAGCATCCAGAAGCCGTTGCCCCCATTAGAAGCAGCAGCTGGTGCCACTGCCCACATAGCAGCTGCAGGTGCCGCCACGGCAGCAGCTGCTGAAGCAGAAGAAGAAGAAGATGAAGAAGCACAAGCACTTGCTGTTGCTGCTGCTGTTTCAGGAATATTATACAATAACTGTTGCTGCTGCTGAAACGCCCCACAAAAAAAACCTCCACTATTAATGTTGTTGTTGGTGTTGTTGTTGTAAAGTGCTAAAGCGGCGGCGGCGCTGTGGAGTGATGATTTAGAAGCGGGCGCTGAAAGAGAGGAGCTGCCGCTGCTACGTAAAGAGATATTAAGAGTTGAAAAATTAGCAGGAATGGTGCCGGTGCCCGTGGTAGCTATAATGGCAGGCTCGGCTTGTTGCAGCAGCCACTCAATGGTTTCACCATCTGACTTGTGCCCTAATTCTCTTGTTAACTGAAAAACCCTAGCTGCACATACTGCCGGCATCCGTATCCGTCGCCCCCGGCCGTCCACTTTGGTGTGCCTGTCCTTTGACGGCTTCTTGGCTAGGGTTTTGGTAGCTGCTGAAACTGTACTTGTTGTTGTTGTTGTTGTATTAGGGTTTGAATTATTTGATGGCGCTGTGGTTTGGTTGTTGTTGTTGTGTTCCATTATTTTCATCTGGGGTTTTGTTTATTCAATTTTCCCAGATGCGAAGGATCATATATAAATTTTCTTTGATCAGTTTCTGGGCAAACAAAAAATGATGGCTTTGGGGCTTGTTTGTTTGACTGGTGTGTGTGAGAGGAGAAAGAAGAGTAGGTGAGAGCGAGCAAGAAAGAAAGAAAGAAAGGGAAAGAGAAATCAACAAATTAAAAGCTGAAAAAGAAAGAATCAAATTTATCAGAAGTGTGCACCCACAAGTGGGGGCCTGTGCCTCTGGCCATAAATTTCATTATTTGAGTGAATCGACTTGCCATATCCAAACTTTTTTTTTCTTTTTATTTTCTTTTTGTCCACACATACTTGTATGGATTTGATCATAATACACAGTGGTTGGCTAATTATTAACACTTCACTGCGCTTTCTATAACTTTTCAAACTTTCTCCCTAAATTATTAATCATGGGTTTTACATTTCAATTTTTCATTTTTTTTTTTTGGCGTGTTGGAGCTCTATTATTACCGTAACTAAATCAAATATTAACATTTTAACAACGTCAATATTTTATATAAGAGGATGACTCAGTTTTTAGATTAATGGATGCATCACAAGATAAAATATAACATGTTTTAAGAAAAGCCTAAATGTAGACTTAGACAGTGACTAAATTGGACTTTAAGGTGTTGAAATGTTGAATCATCAACTGAAAAAGAAAGGATAAATTTGATATTTTAGTACATATATAAAATCAAATTCATAAAACAACAGATTGAGTCATTTTCTTCTATTTCTCCTATTTTGGTTTGGCTTGCTTGCTTTAACCTATCTAATAACTAATATGATTTTATATAAATAATCCACGCGAGCACCAAATCCTCTTGCTTTTTAATTTTCTTTACTGCTTAGTGATTTTGATTTGGTTGACATAAGACGATCATGCTGACGCCATATATAATCAAATTACTTCAACGGCCTCTCTTTCTCACTCTTTTTTTTTTCTTTATTTTTATTTTCTATTTGTTTTTTTTTTTTTGGGGGGGGGGGTGGTTTCTTTCAAGACTGTGCGTGTGTTTGTTTCAGTAAAGTTTTGTAGTAAAGTTTGTGTGTGTGAGAAAATGGGACAAGGGGATGATTTGCAGGTTGCTGACAAATTAAAGAAATTTTGCTGCTGCAGCGAAACGACTACTTAAATGCATGCTATTATAATATGATGGTCCATACAAAATATTAACTCTCTCAGGGTCCCCTACTCAACATTAATCATTATAACTTTCAATGATCCTTTTCAGATTTCTCTCTCTCAAAGGGAGAAAAACGAGTGTCCTTTCATCACAAATTTATTCGAGTGCGTTGCATGTTCTCTCTTCTTTTTTTTTTTAATTTAAAAACTAAAAAGAAACAATTGATAATTTTTTTTCTCTGTCTTCTCTTGAGCTCAGTGCAATGAGGGTAATTGATACTTTAATAAACTTATAATTGAATTGAAGCATATAAAACGTGAGTAGATCAATAATCTGAACATATAAATTTAGTACTCGAGGCATTTAAGGTCCTGAATCATCATTGTAGAAACCTTATACAATAGCCATCTCTCATGAATGTAAATTTATGATAGGTAAACGTACAGGAAGCTGAGAAAGTAATAAACATGAATTTAATAACAAAAAAGAAAAGCTGTACACAGGAAGCCATGGTTGGTAGGAGAAGCAAAAATAATGGATACCATTAATTCATGCTGGCACTGAGAGAAAGAGAGAGAGAGAGAGAGAGAGGGAGAGAGAGGCTAGACAGATAATTGGAAAGCGTATAGCTAATAGATAGAGCTCCCAAAATAAAAGATTGAGACAGCTCATTCCGCCATAACCCCCCTCATTCCCATTGGATTACAATACAAAAATGGGCATTTCTTTACAGATTATTGTTGCTGCTTGTTCTCTCGTTTTGCTTTTGCTTCTGTGGGAAGTTTTCAAACAAAAACTATTCAAAACCATTCTTCTTGTTCATGTAGTAGCAACTAGACCGCGGTAGCAGCCAGTCAACTCCAACTTTACATCACATTTTGTCTTCGCAATTTGCTTGATCATCAAGTTGTGCAAAAGTTCAGACCAAGTCATAAACCACAATTCTCTAATATTGTATGATTCTTTTTAGACTTCTTATAGAAAAACAATGCTGTTCCACAACTTACAGAATAGGCCATGTATATCATTATTAGCATTTAGAAGGGAAACGGGTTTTGGGAAGGATGAGGCCCGGCCAGGCCCCAAATTGAGCCTGGGCTTCGCCAAACCTGGCCCAGCCCATTTCCGAACCCAGGGGAGGAGAGGGAGAAAGGGGGCTACTAATGAATAACGATGAAAATAATAAGATATGTTTCTAGGTCTGTAACACTCCGATCTCATAGAATACATACATAATAACAAGGATTGTTTCAATCAAAACCCAGAAAATGACTACAATGCTGGAAATTGAAAGCTTTCTATTAGCACAAACAATTGAGTGGTCGTCAAAAAGGTATTAGTTTCTCAATTTCTTTATAAACAGCTTTAATATGAAAACATAAGATCCGCGTCACACTAGAATGCAAGGTTACAAAGAAAGTGAATTAACTGAGTTCAAGGATAAAGTTTATCCCTCTCGTTTAATCAAAGTCCTGGAAAATGGAACACAACTTAGCATCATTTTCGTCATCAACAGCTCATAGAGCTTAACAAGCATGGCATCAACAAGATGCCATTTCAAAATTTTAAACAACCAGCAAAATGCATCTTTTATTTTGACGAGCAAGACTCAGTCTTATCAGATGCTATTGTACAAGAAAAAAAAAATTCAATCAGACCTATGCGGACGGACAACAAAGAATAGTGTTATTATAATGAAAAATTTGAAGATGATCTCTTGTCTTACCAATGTTTTTCCTTCTCCCTATCCGTTTTCTGCTACATTTTTCTTGCTCGCTTGCCCTTTTCAGCAAGTCCAAGAAGATGATCTTTTGATCACTGGCTTCATCTGTTTGTCCTCCTCCAGGGAAATCATACCCAAGTGTGAGGGATCCTCCAACATCATCTTTGCCACAAGATATCCAGCAATTGACCATGTCTGATATTTCCTAGCCTGTTTACCAATATATCTACCAAGTTTCCCATCATAATATTCAGGCCAGCTATCTTTTAGCATACGGGCCTCAGCCAGGTCAATTGCTCGTCTTGCAATTTGTGGGCGTCCCGTTTTAATGCATGCAGCCGTTAGCAACCACAAAAGGACTGCATTCAGGGTGGGGAAAAGCTTTATTTACCATCAAATAGAAGAAAACAAAAGGGTAACCTAAGAGAAATGGTGTTTTCCTTAGCTTGATTTACAGCATCAATAAATTCTTATCACTTTCAAGAATCTTAGATAACATCACTCTGTAACTAAACAGAAAAAAGGTCAATCGCAGAAATTTACAAGGATTAATAATCAAATTATCTTCCAGGATCATTTAAATGATCGATGTCAACTGCTGACTATTTACAAAAGCCAATCATTATGTCCTCAAAAGCCAAACTAGTTACTCTAAAAGTCAACTTCACTCTATTTTGAATGATATTTACCCACCAGCTTTGCTGTCTTATAAAAATATACCTCAATTTCACATATTTCTATGAAAAAAATAACCCTAACTGAAATGGAAAACAATGAAAGAGCTTTCTTTGCATCATTTTATCAGCTCAAAAAATTTTCCTCTTTGCATTGAAGTTTCAATTCAACTAAATTTTTGAAGAAGTAACAAACCTGGCCAAGAACCTCCATTATGGTAACTCCATCTTGTATTCTTGGGATCACAACCAGTTACAATCCGCCATTCATGACTTTCTATAGCAGGATAAGCAATTTTTAGAGGCATTTCACCAACTAGTTCCTCCCATCGTGCTTCAATAAGGTCCATAATAGCCATTGATTGTTCCGGAGTTGCAAGAGAAGATAGAATTGCAACACAGTTACCTAAAGCAAACCATCGAAAATCCATTCTTGCAGGACTCACATTGCCAATAAAATAGCCACCACGCATTGGCATGAAATCAAAAACCCAATCGGGGATCGAATCAGGAATGACATTAAATTTATTTACTGCTGTATGAGAGTACTCCTCTGTTTTATATCTGTATATGTCATTCAGCTGTTGGAAGTCCAGCCAGAAGTAACTTCTCATATGATAACTCAAGGCATGCAAACGTTTAACGATTCTCTCAATAAATTCTTTCCCTTCAGCATCATGCTTCAACAATGACAAAGCGCATCTTAGAGCCATAAAGAAGAGTGCTTGAATTTCAATAGGATAACCATAAATACCCTGCAAAATACATATATGAAATTAAAATGTTTGAGAAGGTAAAATTTCTTGACCCCTCAAAAGATACAAGGGGGCTCATCGAGAGGGACTTAAAAAGTCAAAAGTAATACTAAAAGTACTTTAACAGTTTAGATAAAAACCTTTCCAAAAATTAGCAATGACTTTTATGTTTATAGCAGGAGAACTAGATATGTAATAGCTGCCGGTTGGAACACATGCAAAATTAGCAACGACTTTTAGGTTTATAACAGGAGAACTAGATACATAAACACTGCCAGTTGGAACACATGCAAAGCCACAAATTTTTATGCCATCCTTTTGTCCTCACAATTAACATGGCGGGGGAATGGTCATTAATACTCGTAACTTATACTCCACTCAGCAACCCTAAGTTTGACGTACCATGATTCAAATTCAAAAAAAAAATTGCCACACAACTACCAACATACCAAGTTCTCACATGAGACATGAACATCCAGACCTGATATCATAATTCAAAGCCTGAATAAGCAGTGAGTTTGTGATTGAATATGCTCACCAACTAATTAGTCACACATTTCCTATGTCAATGCAGCTAGCATAGTTCTAGTCAGGAAACTCTAAGCAATGATTTGCAAAGTTAAATTGATTCCAGTTCACTTCATCTTGGCTCTAGAACAAAAAGAACAATAGTAGATGATCCAATAACAGCAACACAAGCGAGTGCATACGCAGCTGACACAAGTCTAAACAAGATCATCATGTAAACTTACCATTCTTCGATCAATCATTGAACATCCATCAGCACAGAGCAGGGTTGGGAATGTATCAAATCCTTCAGACAGACAGAGAGCCAATATAAGCCTCATTCCCTTCTGACACTCAGGTGTCTCTGCCAGAGATAGATCCCCAGTAGACTTCGTATATGCACGGAGCAGAATAATCCACCAGAATCCAGAGTCAACTGGAGCAACTCTTCCTATTGCACTCTCACCAAAATCTGCAATAATAGTATCTGTTTTCCTAACAGGGTCGTGAAGAACTTTGAAGCTAGCAGGCATTGCCCCTTCACCAAGCTTGAATCGGTCTATTCTTTTTTCCCATCCTTGAAGCTGCAAAGTCTTCAAGAGGAAGTTCTTCACTATGTCAGGCTCGCCATTCATCAAAAACGCCAGGGCACTGGGCACAAAATCTCGGACAAAGACCTAAACAAAAGCAGATATTGAATTGAAACTAAGAATTTGAGTAACATGACTAAACAAAGAATAGTGGGCAATCATAATGCAATATAAATATTATAGTACTAACTTGGACACAAACCAACTAAAACTTAGATCGTTTGGCTATCTTCTGTAGTTCGATTGGTACTGATTATGCAATCCAATATATCCTTTGTTTTTGGTGGAGTTATCATTTCATTTCCTACCATAGCATAACTAAGATACACCTTAACTTCAAGGAAATTAATGTTTCCTCTCATATTTCATACAAATCTGAAATCCAACAAACACCTCCAAAACCATAGCAAGTGTTCATTATATGCATAACAAAAAATTTTACCTGATCATAATTCAGAACCTCCTCAGAGGCATGATCGTAAGCAGCAATGGTACCGACCGGCTGGCTCCTGAAATGCACCAATGACCTTCTTAGAGCCTCCCACGCTTCTGCCACCATGGGGTGGGGCTCAAACGAGTTCCTAGTTGAAGATACCGGCGTATCAAACCCGGACCTTCCCCCAGGTGAATAAGTGCTCTCATAGTTATCAACACCTCCGCGTGTCAAACCAATCGAGAGCTCACTAAGCGACCTCTCATCAAACGATCTCTGCCTCTCGATATTAAGCCTAGGTTTATCAAGAAGCTTAGAGAGATCATAGTCATCCATTTCAGAGATTGAGCAATGTGAGCTTACATTTCTCAAACCCAACACCTCTTTTGTCCCATCCATTTCCCTTGTCCCTTCAAATTCTTTTTACTTTGCAAATAATCAGTCTTTCTGTATCAAAATAAAAGATATACAAAGCAAACAATTCAAGAACAAAACATAAGCATACAACCCAGATGTAAAAAAGAACCAACTTAATCTAAAACAAGACTTATAAGCACAGAGCACTATTATAGATTTTTTTTCTTTGTCCATTCAACCAAAATTACTGTTTTAGTTAAATACATAAAAGATAATAAATCATTTATTGAGCACGCCGTCGAGCCAATTTGAACACAATATGATAATTATAGATTTACAAGCTGATGTGACTATTCCATTTGTCCTATTTGTAATTAATTAAAATTAAAAATTAGAAATAAAATAAAAGAAACAGTCAGTACCAAAATAGCAACTTTTTAACCAACCAATAAATAAGATTTACATTAACAATTAAAACAAAAAACAAAAACAACTTTTTGTTAATTTTTCAACAAATGCAAATGCTGTGGTACATTATAGTCTAAAAAAATAAGCAATAAAAAAAATTACGAACATGGATCAGGATCTATAATTTCACAGGTCAAATTATTTAGCTTGATGAAAACTTTTGCTGTGTGGTTCAGATCTGAAAGCTCAAAAGAAAAATTAAATATAAAAAACTAAGGAAGCGAACCTTAGAAAGCGAAAACCGAAGGAGAAAGAGAGTAAAATTTCCCCGGCGGTTGAAGTAATCGCCGGCGATTTTCCCGGTGAGCGGTCGGCGAAAGCGAAGAGGAGAAAATGAAATTAACAGAGAGAGAAGAAGAAAAGAAGAAAAAAAGAGCATGAGTTTGAGAGCTCATATTTATAGTGAGAGAGCCAAACCAAAAACGAAAATTAAAAAAAAAAAAAACGAAGCAACGCTATAATTCCTCCAAATCTAAAACGTTGTAAGGCAGTTACCGGTAATAGCCGGTGACACTTTGAGAGCGAGCACGAGGGAAATTTTGAGTACTGTCCACGTGGACAAAAAAACAGCGTTTCCGGGAAAAGTTTGATAAAATTTGCCTTTGGGTTTGTCTGTCTGAACGAGTAACAGGCAACTTGTTTTATCCGTTTTTGAGAAAAAATAAAAATTGGATTTTGGATTTATAATGGTAAGGGGTTAGGTGGGGAATGTTTCTATTCATTTTTGAGATCCGATTGAAATTTTATTCAGCGGACAGCTTAATTTATGCTACCGAAGTTTTGGGAGATTTTAATTTAATTAATTAATTTGATATTTTCCACTTTTGTTTGTTGGGAAAAACATATAAAAAAAAAAAGATGCTTTTGACTTCTCATAGTTGTACGTGTGAATCTAAAACCTCCCACTCTTTTGTTCAAGTTTATAACGTTGCATTCAACTTTTAGCTAGCTCCAACTCCAATCACTAAGTTGAGTTAACTTGTTTTAGGTTTAACAAAGGAACCATTAACTTGTTTTAGGTTAACGAGGGAACCACAATATCGGGAAAAAAGAAAAAAGAAAAGAAAAGAAAAAATACAAACAAACGAACAAACAAAGGAATCACAACTACTTGAAAGATGATTCATTTCCCTTTTTTTTTTAGTTATTGGAAAATCAATACACAAATTTTAGTCTTAGACAATTAAATTTTTATATAACAGAACTAATCAAGACAATATTTTACTATTCCTACTCATAAATACATATTCATATAATAAGATTCACAAGGTCTAATACATGAACATATAAAAAAAAATTGACTCATCTATGAATATATGATTAATTATATGATTTATCAAAATCTTTTACACAGTTTTTTAAATTATTTGATCCATACATCAAATTTTGATTTAATGACAATAATCAGAAAAACGACATAAATAAATAATAAAACTTTTGTTTTTGGGTGTATTTCACTTGGTCCGACAATTAGGGCAAAGAAACTAACTAATCCAGTATTATGGGATATACAAAGAATATACCATGGGGGGTTTGTGTATTAATTAAGCATTAACTCTGCATAAACAAAATCCAGAACATGAGGAAGAATCTGGAGTTGGAAAAGATTATATTTAAATGACCAAATTACCCTTCGTCAGAGAATCTTTCCCAAATCCACAATATGATTCCCCGCTTGCCGATACAAAAACAGTTTTTTTTTTTTTCTCCCCTTTTCTATTTTTGTTTTTATTGCCATTATTTTTATTTGCACTCCTGCAAAATCAAGAACAAGATTGCACTTGTACTTATTTTCAGAGGCAAGTTGATAGTCAAAACCCAGGGCATTGGTTCAACCGTTCAACTTACAACTCGTTTCACGCGTGTGTCCGTGCGCCACCTAACATGCGAGCGTGTACGTTACGTACGCATTGGAGCACGTTTGTTGACTTTTCTTCTCTGTGATTTAATTACTGTTTTCCTTTTAATTGATTTGATCATATTCTAATTTTCCTAAGAATAAAATAAAAAACTATTTGATTTCGTCGGTCCCATTGCTTAAGGTTTGGTCGAAATAGAGACGGATTGCTTACTGTTATTATTATTATTTTTCTAAAAGGAACGAATATTTTATATAAATAAGATATATTTTTAATAAATTATGTCCAAGGTTTATGATAAAATTTGAAATCTCAAGGTTAATTTTACTCTTTTTTTTTTTAATTACAAACGTACTTGTTACTTTAATATCAAAATCCTGCTTAATTATGATATTAAACTATTGATGGATTATTCATGCGCAAAACTAATATGATCTAACTCTAATTATTCGAATAATAGTCTTTTGTAGTGTAGTTAGAGATAGAAAAAATTTCACACTAGTATGTTCTCTAATTGGACTGTTTGGATAAATCAAATTTTATTAGATAAATTTATAATATTTGATGGTTCTAAAGAAGGTATATTAGGAATACCATACCCTATAATTCGGGTAATACATATTTAAATTTTGTTGACTTTTCAATCATTTAACGTCTATATTGTAACCCAAGATACAATACTCTAAAATATAATAATTGAATTAATATTTGATACATTCTCAAAAGTTTTCTTAACTATTCAATGGAGAAATATGAATCCAAATCAAGATGAAAAGGGAAAAAAGATTCTATCTTTTGAGAATTTGAATTAAAAAAAATTAAGAAAAGATATCATTATTGACGTTAAATACAGTCAAAAGTTTATTCTTAATTGGAAAGAGAAGAGTTAAAATTGACTATAAAAAACAATGTTGATATTAAAAAATGGAAGTAAACAATGCCTGTGATCAATAAAATAATAAAGACACGGGCAATTCATACAAAAATTGTATATAACGGTCAGAATCAATTTGTATGTTTCTGACCAAAAAAAATGATAACGTAACTTTAATAAAGTCACGCACACAGAGTCACACATTAAAGATTAATGGGTGGGAAAATGTTTGGTCTTTAATTATTCAAGAAATAAAAAAAAATTAATTGCATAGGTGGCGGTGGTCGCAAAATGCCATCATTTGCCCTTTTTTTTTTTTTTTTTCTAAAATCAAATAACAATACAAAAATTAAATTAAAGAGGATTTTGTAGTATAAAGTTAGAAACATGAGTGGCGCAATAAAAGCTCGTGCGCCGCTTGTAATGTTTGTGTAATTTCAACTTTATAAAGAAATTAATTGATTTTTCTTTTATCTATAATTAATTACTCCCCAAATTTATTAATCAAAAAAATAATAATGATTTAATTTTTTAAATTGTACTCCTAAAGTTCATATAAAATTATTTGGCATGTGTGAGTAGTTTAAAGTCCTAAAGATCATGTGCCGCAAATCGAACCAAAAATTTTTTTTCTTTTTTTGGGTGTTCCAGTTAATTGAACAATTTTTAATCAGCATTTAATGAATATTGCACATGAACCACTCACAAAGCCGGGTACTAAGCCACTTATCTCATATAAAGTTTGAGTCATTTAAATGCTTCGATTGACGAAGATTTTCTTATACAGAGAGCACGTATAATCCGGTTGCTACAACATAATTTATACAGGTGTTAATTAAAAAAAAAACTGAATAACTATTTTTGCTTTCTTTTTTTCATTTAATACCTATACTCAATTGCACATATAATTGCTCCCCTCAGAAAGTGTGGGCTGGTGCGCTTATTGCATCAATGACAGATAGCTTGTAACATTTTTGTTAATGAGACAGAAATTAAAATGAACTATTTATTGGTCACAAACGATTCTGAATAATAATATGGTGGAATACGAAATAGGCTGCTGCTAAGTTATATTTTCGTAAATTATATTCTATGTAACTTATGGTTGATATGCAATACAGTGCCACAATTAAATTGACTACTCTAAAAGTCATATTGATATTTAAAATCATGATTATTTAATCAATTTTTAATGGTCAAATATTCTCAGAATCTTAATTTACTTAATAATTATAATTCATATAAATCATAACGTTATGATCAATGTAATTTGAACAAGATATCTAACTCGATAGTGTGCAACATTCAATAACTTGTTTTTGAAAAAAAAAAAAATAACAAGAAATTATTCTAGAAGCTTTTAGTGACTGGGCAATGAGTCATATTTATGATAAACAATTGGAAGCATGAATTGCGCAGTAAGAGATTTAGAAAATTTTCTGAAGATGGGTACTTGTGATGAATGAACACACCAACGTCCAGAACTAGTGTAATCGTCGCATAATTTTGATAAGCTCTCTAAAGGGCAGCTAAGTTGGCTCTAACGAATCAAAAATCATCAATAAAGATTGGACAAGCCAATATTTAATCTCCACTGTACCGATCCAAACTTGTGATTTAAATTTAATTTGTTGCACAATTCACAAGTCTTCTTGAGCAAGTGAGGTGTTTCATTCAACTTGTTTTTCGAAAGAAGGTTATAATCAAAACACGACGTAAGTCATCAAATTTAAATTTGCTCTATTAAAAACATGTAAAATTGATGACAGAATACTGGTTTGTATTTATTTTTCTTAAATTTAATGCTTCATGGGCAAATAATTTTTCTTAAAAAATAAAAAAAATAAAAAAGAATTTAGTGCAGTTTGTTCCTAAAGGGATATAAAAAGTACTCATATTCTTAAGGCACGCTGTTTGGGTAATCTTGGATTAGAAAATTTATCACGCCAAAACATGATTGAGTATATTTTAGTTGAAATAAAAGTCTGATACGCATGCATCGTGTGCTTTTTATATATATTATCGCATGTACGCACCAAACCAATAATTATAATCTTATATTATAAGATACTTATTGCTTCTAATTCTGAACATAGAGAACCCAATGAACCCAGTAACATTAGTCGATTTCATGCTAAATTAATACTAAAAAATATATCATTTTCAGTATCATTGAGACATTGACCAAATTGATTATTGTTTTTTTTTTTTGGACGAGAAGAATCCAATTGGACCTAATTAGTCAATAATTGAGTTTAAAAAATGAAAAAAGAAAATAAAAGGTTACCTTTTTTGAGGCATGAATTCCAGGAGCAAGATTTGATTGTCAATGAGTTGAAATATTGATCAAGTAATTAATCAAGAGATGAGGCATAATGCACGATACGTTAAGCTACCCTATGCGTGAAAGAAAGATTTATATATATATATAGTTTTTAAACATCTGTAAGAGTTTAATAAAATACATGCACGTAGCTATATTTGCCTAGTTTTTGTAGAATTTATCAATATTTTTTTAATAATTAAAAAAGTTTGCTATCTCGTAGCAAAAAAATACCATGAACGTGTAGAATTTTTATTAAGAGCAGATGGAGCTTCTTGTTTGTGTTTGTGTTTGTGTCCATCCAATATTTCGATGTTTTTGACTGACAAATGCCTGAAATAAAAACACCCAAGTCGTGAGAACTTTTTGTTGATAAACGTGTTTGTACAATTTTGACTGCAATGGACTACACATTTCATTGTGCAAAATAAACGTTTGCATTAATTGTATATAGGGTCTCCCTGATTTACAATTCATGGAACTGCTCGTGCAAAAATTAAGAGAACCCTCCTACCATATTACTCTTTTTTTCTTTTTCTTTTTTAATGTTTTGAAGCCATTAAAAGTTACATGAATTGTAAGTTAGCGAAACCCTTGTCCATAATATCACGAGTCATTTTCAGTTTTTGAACGTCTGCCCTCTGTTTCAGTTGCTGGTGTCAATTTTGTTACGATTCGATGAGAAATATTTTACTCGAAACTATTGAGATAGTGACATCTTATGGTAATATAAAATAAAACATTAAATCACAATTGAAAATACAACTGTACATTGCCGACATGGCCTTGCACGACAAATTCTCCAAGGCAAATATAAAATATATTTTTATTCGTGGAATTTTGCATGGAGTATGGTCAGAGCCTAGTTCATGCTCGTGTGAGGCTTTCCTGAATTCAAGATTATTACAACAAAATCTTCGCTGTCGAGTGTCGACTCCTAGAAATTTGCTACTGTCCCATCAAAGCATGAATGGATACGGCAATTTTGGACAAAGATGATTTATGGCATAAATATAAATTAAATATATAATTAATATCGTTGTGTTGCAAATTTGTAATTTTACAATTAGAAAAAAAAAATACTTTGAGTCTCTATTTAAATAAACATAATATTTGTTATGACACAATTTAGACGTCCGAGTTCATAATAAATTAGACCCACCAAAATTTTTATCACTTATATCACACACATTCACTTTTAACAACTTCGTTATATAGTTATTAACATGCATTATAGGTTATTATTGACATACCATGCACGTAGAGTTATTTATTTATTTTTTTAACATAAACATATGCACATTATAAATTTTGAATTAAACCTTCAAACTAGTGTTGCGTGCGTACTTAATCATTCTTTAATCTTCAAAAGTCACATTTGAGTTACCTCGGAATCCATTTGGCATCATAATTAATTAATGCTTAATTATTTGGTTTGAGCAAATTTCTAGGTGATATTATATGTGAGGAGTTTTACACGCGAAAGTCCCAATGTGCGAATGATTATGAAATGGATCGCCTGGCAAAAAAGAACGAGCATAGAAAAGAGGAGGAATTCCCACGCGGTAACATTTCAGCAATTTGCCTTGGCTCACATTTTATGTACTCGTCTGCAGTCTTATAGGTTCAGCTTTGAAGTTCATTCTATGGTACGCGTAGATACAGAAATTTCGTTTCAGTTTGGACATCATTCGTGCGACTCATCTGTTGTTCATTTTCATGAAATTGATTGAAGTATCGTGTGCACCTAAAAAATAGGGGAAAGAAAAAATAGAGACCCTCAAAGATATGTTTGTTGTTACGAATAATCTAAAAACATAAATTATAATGGCGAGCGACGGCCTTATGTGAATGTAAAAATTATCAAGTATGGATATTTATACAATTTTTTTTTAATGGATTCGCGATTTTATAATAGGATGAAGGTTTTTCTAAAACGTTATAAAGCTTCCATTTAAAGATCTCTTCATTTCACGATATTGTAAAAGTCTTTCACACTATTATTAAATTTTAAATTTACACCAAAATTCATCCAGACATTTGCATGAGAGAATGCCTTTTTTTATATATAATATATTCTTTTTATAAAATATCATGGGTCTCTTTACATGTTAGGTTTGGCCAATTTTGGAGGCGTCCTTTTTTATAACGTCACTAAAATAATACCCAACAAAACTCGTTTGATCAGGCGCAAATTATTTGAAATAATGATTTATCGATCCCTCTTTTTTTTCCCTTCCTTTTTTTTTTTTTGTGTTTATTTTTTCTTCCTTTTCTGCTTTTACTTACGTAATAAAAAGAAATTGAGTGTAACCGAAGCTGGCTTGTGAATGAGACTATAGTCTAACACAAATTCAGGCATAAGTTTCCTTGAAGAACAAACCGACAGATCACACGAGAAATGATCCACGTTTTAGTTTTTTGGTTTAAAGATTTTATCCAGCATTTTTCAATGAGTCTTCTTCTTGGTCTTTGGAATGTGAATGGTCAACGTAAATGGTGAAGTGGAGATCTTATCCATTCGATTGATATTAAAAGTCTTGAGAAGCCTTCCACTAAGGGTGAAAAAGCATCGGGTTTCACAGGACTTCAAATTCTTCATTAGTGACGCGGAGAATTTATGAAATTTCAATCCACCCGAAAGAAAAAAAGAAAAAGAAAAAGAAAAAGCGTGGAATCTATGAAGCTTTCCATATATGTCAACGTGTTTGTTGTTTTAGTAGTTTTTGTTATTATTATTATTATTATCAATATTTGTTTATTTTGGTAAGAGTTGGTAGGCTATTGCTTGTATGTACAAGTGACTTTAATAAAATTAAGATCAACAACAGCTCCAGGCATTTTAGATAAAATAATGAAAAGTGGATAGATTTTGTGTAGTCACTAATCAGTTCAATCAATAATTTCTCTCAAAATATAAAAGAGGGTTTTTTTTAAAAAAAATTAAATTTTTCGTTTTTCTTTGTTCTTCAAACATTGCGTTACAACTTAATTATAATTAAAATAAAAATGTTGTTAGGACTTGTTTAAATGGCTATGCTGCTATGTTGTTTATGCATGAAAAAATTTATACATAAAAGACTACTCAGAGAAATGGCTATTAAACATACAGTATGGTTCTTCTTGGCTCTTATTTCGTAAGAATTTTTTTTTTTCTGAAACTTTGATTTGAAATTTGTGCTTTTAGAATGTCAAAATGCTATTAGAAGCGATCGAAGGTGTAATTAAGCTAATGCAGGGGTGTAATTAAGCCAATGCAGGATCAACAATTTGCCACCTAGATTCGCCCCACCAAAAGCCGACGATGGGCTAAACTTGGCCCAATAAGATAACACCAATTTCGAATTGATGGACCAACAATTTTATTATTTGATATTTATTTTATTATTTAAAAATCAGTACAATGTTAAAACCGTATTTGATTTTGCAATCTGAAGACACCGACATGTCGTACAAATTTATGAAAATACAACCGATATATCGCATACAGTTTCCGGGATAATCGATAGTCGTAGAATTTTTACTCCAAATTAAAAATTGTAGGACAAGCCACACAAATTTAAACAAACAACAACGTGTCACAATTGTAAAATTTTTACTATGGAATGATTTTATAACAAATTAACAAAAAAAGATTGCACACATTCTGGAAATACAAACTTGATCAATTATATAATTAGAGAAATAGAAAATACATCAATATGGATATTATAATAATTATAGAATATTCATTGAAATCATAGTTAACCCTCGATCTCATTGAAACCAAATACAACATCGATCACCAAAATTCTTAACCACAACAACTTTACTAATAAACTAAGACTGCTTGGAGAAAATAGTTGACAGCCTTTGGAATGTAGATTCATCACAAGGTAGTATAATTTTACTCTGCTTATTATGAAAGCCGTACTCCTCGGCAGCTTTATCTAACAATTGCTGAAAAATTGGATTCTTCAAATAAGAAGTTGGAACCACAAACCGTTTCATTTCTGTGCCCACGTACACCACAAAGTGACCCTTCGGAGCTCTTGATCTTATTGCTTCAACTTCAACAATTTTATTCTTTGGCATGATCACAGAAAAAGACCGAGTAAAAATTGTCACAAGGGAATTGTTTGAAGCGATCGATCGAGAGACAAGGCATTTGAGTTTGAAAGAGATTGTGTAAGAGCACACACACACACACACATATATATATAGAGAGAGAGAGAGAGAGAGGTTGGAAAGTGTGCCCTAGTGGCTAGGGACGTTAAAGTTTTTATCATGAGATTTGAGATAAGGTATGTGGGGAGAACAAGTTACATGCATGCATGCAAAATTGGCAGAAGATTATTGAGTCGTTGATCTTATACAGCTTTTTCAGGATGTACGAAAGTCTGCACACATTGAAGAAACGTACATAATTGAGGTTAACTATTACATACACAATTCAGTTTACATATTGTATTAATCAGAACAGTGTTGTTTAGTCTTAAATGAAAACGTTAAAATGTTTACACATCTACAATCGAGAAGGAGTAGTTTGATTGTATATGGCATCAATGCCCTTTCTTTCTTGGAGTTCGTATGCGGTTCAAATTACAATTTATATGTCTAAAGTGTTGGGTTTTAAGTCCAACACATGCTTTTGTGGATTATAATGTTCGAAATTCCAAGTCTAGCGGCTTAAACTGCAAATCCAATTTGTTAACTTCAAAATCAAAAGTAAAGAAGAAAGTTTCATATAAGTATAGCATTTTTAATGCTCCTATATATAATTATGAGCATTCTTATTTGTATATTGTCAACTTTGGATCTATCCTATATATACATCGATGTATGAAGGGGTTGGATTTTGCCTTCACATGTATTTGTAGCTTGTGGAGAATTTGTAACAATCATTGGCCTTGAATTGGTACAAGATAGTAAGTGAAAAAGGCACTTCGATGCACAAGTTAATATTTGATCAAGATTAAACAAAGAAAAAAATGGGGAAAATGAGCTTTCTCTCTCTAAATATGAACAAGAATTTTGAAGGTCAAAGACCCGTTTCTTATAGATGTGATCCATATTTATAGATAATGAGTATACATATATTTAGGGTGGTTTTGCGTTGAGTTTTATTTCTAATGACACGCGTTATCTATTATTATTCTTAATAACATGCCATCCATTATTATTGTACACATGGATATGAATTTGATTGTAGGGAAAGAAATATTTTATTCAATACCTATATGTTTCCTTACTCGTATGACTTTGGGAGTGGTTTTCTTAGATGATGGAATTTTGCAATCAAAATAAGTTTTCCTCCTAATCATTTTCATAAGTTTCTAGAAAATTTTATAATGGGTGTTATTTTCTCGAAATAAATTGGGTGTTATTCTCTCATAATAATATCTTTTTTTTAAAAGGATGAACACATGATGTAGTTTGTTGCCTTTAAAATATGACACGTATAAGACTAATTGAATCTGAATTTTGTAAACATCCGCACTGGATAATGATTCCCCATGTGAAAGCTCTGCATGTATCATTTCATAGTCACTCTCTTTGTTTCCCTTGCTAGCTAGCTAATGAGTAATGAAGGTTGTGGAATTTGGTTGCGTGCATATTATGAGACTCTGAGCGAGAGACTCTGAGCGAGAGACTCAATCAAAACTTGTCCCATACCCTATACTATACAAAATTCAATCCTGCTGGCTACAGAAAGAGAAATGATGGAGTTGGTCAGACAAAGCACCAAAAATCTACAGAAAAAGCACAGAGCAATAATTCAATTGCAAGCGACTGAAGCAAATATAAGTACACTGGCTAGATTACTTCCGTTTTAAGTAAAGTTTAATCACTTTTATATTTTTTCCATCCATAATTCTATATATGTTCGAGAAGTTTTAGGTACTGTATATACACATTTTCTTGTAATTAGAAAGAAAAAATTTACTAAATATTCGACATCAGTGCAAAGTGCAAATGTTTGCATATTTTGAAATACAAATGGGAGCGTAGTGGTTAATTAACCATACGGTGCTGTCCAGCTTGCTTCAAATTTTATTTAATCCGTCGGACGTCACACTGGCAAATTAAGTCTGTCAATGAACTGCCCCAAAAACGAAGATGTATTCGGGCACGTTGAGAGAAGGAAGAATAAGAAGATGAACTTAATTATCAGTTTGGAAGTACTTGGAGTCAACGAGTTCGGAGTCCAGCTGTCGACATTAGATTGGGGCCCCTAGAAATTCAGACCAGTGAAGTTAAAGCCCCAGAGACAGCAAGTTTCGTCTTCTTTACATCCCCACTACAAAAGATTACAAAAGAAAATAACCACACATATCAAAAGCACGTTTATTCAACTAGTTAAGGGGAACCAAAATCAGATCGTGGACACATCACACTCTTAATTTTCAAATTTTGAAGGATCCAAGTAATAAGCAGTTGGCAACGACTTGTTGCTTGTCTTTGTTGACACTTCCTCCTTCCATCCATAGGGGATGGATGTTCAAGCCTCCCCATAATTATGAGTAAATTTTTAATTCTACTATTAAGTTATTGATGTAGTATTAAAGTCAAGATCTTCTATCCTAATCAAGACATGTGAATCAATAATTTTGATCTCCATTATCAATCAAATCACCAATACTAATATTAATTGGGTATGTTATCTAATAGGATAATAATAGAACTCACTATTAAAAACTTACTATATAGTAAGAACTATATAAGGAGATAAACACAAGTGCCTATAAGATCATATGTCAAGATTTAACTTAACATGTTGAACTTAGTTAGAGTCTTACAGTCCAACTATATAGAATACAATTCATCCTAAAAAAATGGACTAGTAAGGAGAGGGAAGGCTTGAAATACTTATAAATTCATGTACCAAGCCTTAACTTAGTTTATGGGACTCAAATTGTTGTGAACCAAATATATATATATATATATATTACAATAATTGGAAGAGATGGCACCGAACAGTTAGAGATCGTGCCCTCCATGACGTGAAAGATAAGGTACGAACTCTGAAGAAATATGGAGTATTGACGGCGGGGGAGAGAGTTTTGTCGACTTAAATTTAAATCTGCTTGCACGTGGAGTCGATAAGCCTTCAAGACTCCAACCGTCCATCATAAAACTTAAAAACTTAATGACGGTCACTTCACGTACGTGTTACAAGAACATATATGAAGTTTACCAGTTTTTTAATTCACAATTGCTAATTTTTTTAACGGAATCACGAATTGGCACATTGAAGTTGATGGATAATTAGCGCATGTTAAATGCAGAGAAAGAGTGCTACTGTTTATTAAATGTTTCAACGTATGGTTAAACCGCTAAATAATCAAACATAATTGCACAACATTTACGACTTACAAACACCAAACATTTCTGTGGTCTCTTGCTCTAAAGAATTAACGTAAAAAATAATTACGGCTGCTTGTAGAATTTAATATTAATTTCTTCCGTTAAGGTACGTTTCAGTTATTAATAGGTGCAAAATATTGGAAAATTGGAAAAGTAATGCATGGAAAGGAAATTGCTAATTTGCCACCCGGTGTTTGCATTAAAAAAAAAAGGGATAAATTGGAGAAAATTAATCGAAAGACATGCAGATTATGGCACATGACACATGCACGGTAAGTTATATAATACAAGACTGTATGCTTCTAATCCATTGAGGAAAGTTTTGTACGCTATCTTCTCGTCTCTAAGAGAAAAATACAACAAACTATTTATTTCATTTGTAATTTGTTTAAAAAACAGGGAGCGAAATGTTATTATCCCATTCATTGACCATAATTTTTTCTTGATAAGACTATAATGTTATTTAATTACACACTTATTCATTTTCCCCAGTTAACTTCTAGATCGGTTCTTTCGTCTTCACCCGACCAAAATTTTAGATCAAAACAAAAATGTAAGACGAAATCAAAGCTGCAATCAACTCACAAAGTCAAAATCCCTGATATCTCTCTGGATTCAAAGAGAGTGAGAGAGAGAGAGAGAGAATCCATCATGCAATTGAAGCCCTTAAACACATACACAACCACAATCATGTTATTCATCACATTCATAATCCTGTTCTTCACCGGCTTTCTCGAATTCCCCTCAATTTCCTCTTCAATTATCCCCCAACAACAACAACGACGACAACAACAACAACAATCTATAAGCCCTGGTTCAAAACCACCCATCATTACCGAATCCAAGCCAGAACCCTTCACAAATCTATTGGCCGCGTTCAAGAGGTGGGATTCTGAAGTGGGTTGTGCTCAGTTCAGAGACAAGCACGGGGGTTTGGTCAATAATAGGGTAAAGACTAATGGATCTGGTTCGTTGCAGGAAGTTAGTGGGGAATGGGGAGTTGAAAATGGAGCATGTGAGTGTTTTGGTTAAGGGGTGGACTTGGATTCCTGATAATTTGGATAACTTGTATTCTTGTCGATGTGGGATTAGTTGTTTGTGGACTAAATCTTCAGTTCTTGCTGATCATCCTGATGCTTTGTTGTTTGAGTCCTCTACGCCTCCGCTTCAGGTATCGAAAATGATGCTTTTAGCTAACTCTTAAGCTTTGGTTCCTTGGAATTTCCGACAGACTTAATTTTTAATTGCATCTTTTCTTGTTCTAGTAATTGCCAATTTTTTGAAATCTGAATGCTCAAATGGGGTTTGAGTTATAAATTTATAGTCTATGATGTATTTGTGATCTGCTTAATATGGACGAGGAATTTTGGATCAAACAATTCAATTGATTTAGGGGATACTGTGGACAGCAATGTGTGCAGAAAATTTTCTAATTGTTATTGACCACTAGCATATAAGTAATATAACAGTGCTAGGCATGAAGAGAGCTGGGATACATGAAAATCGAGGAAAAGAAAAGTTATTTGAATTGGCTGTGAACTATTTCTCCACTCATTAGCATGTTGCATGTGTGTTGTCTAGACATGGATATGGCTGTGGTTGTATAGAGACACATGCATTTACATGGATGTCTGAATCATTTCCTTGGTCATAATTCCATTTTTTGATTTGGCTTGTTCATGCTTAGCATATGAGTTTTATCGTTCGCATCTGTATTTTTAATTGCCTTGCTTCTTGCCACATATTTCTTTTTTGTCTATTGTTGGGGATATTTGTGTTTAGTTGAAGATAATGATTAGATGCTTTAGATATTGCTGATGTATTTTTTTGACTCATCAAATGAAGAATCACTCATCCTTGTATTCTTTATCTTGTCGTGAGACACTCTGTAAACACTCATCCTTGTATTCTTTATCTTGTTGTGAGACACTCTCTAAACTAGTTTTCATGATTAGAATGATCTACATCATCTTCCTTTCAATGGTTTGAAATGTATGGTGGATGAAAAATTTGGCAAATATTAGAGCTTGAAAATAGCTACTAACCTGGCATCTTGACAACATCTTATTTTAGAATCCACCAGTCATTATCATCTTCACATTCTATTTGCAGTTCTTGCCTCCAATCGTATTTCAAAGGCTCATGATTTGTACATGGTGATCTTTGCTTTACAAATCATCCTAATTTTCCTTGCATTTTCTAGAGACGCAAGGGAGATCCACTTCGTGTTTATATGGAACTCGAGGCTGGTCGGAAGCGGTCAGGTCGTGAGGATATATTTATTAGTTATCATGCTGAAGATGATGTTCAGTCAACTTATGCTGGTGCGTTGTTTCACAATGGTCGAAATTATCACGTGTCCTCTTATAAGAACAATGTAAGTGTTGAGCTAATAGTGATCTGCTTCCATTTGACATTCTCTACTGATTTTTCTTTTCTACCTATTGTATTTGTTACCTGACTTGTATCTTTATTTGAAGGATACACTTGTTTATTGGTCGTCCTCACGCTGTCTTCCTCATAGAAATCAGCTGGCCAAAAGTCTCCTCAACTTGTTGCCCCACCATTCATTTGGCAAATGCTTAAACAATGTTGGTGGTCTAGACATGGCCCTTTCTTTCTATCCTGAGTGTGCAAATGATCCCAGTGTCACACCAAAATGGTGGGATCATTTACATTGTGCCATGTCTCACTACAAGTTTGTACTAGCTATTGAAAACACTGTGACTGAGAGTTATGTGACGGAAAAACTCTTCTATGCACTTGATTCCGGTGCAGTTCCCATCTATTTTGGTGCCCCTAATGTTTGGGATTTTGTTCCACCACATTCAATAATAGATGGGACTAAATTTAGCTCCACGGAAGAATTAGCTTCTTTTGTCAAGGCCCTTGCGGATGACCCTGTTGCTTATGCAGAGTACCATGCATGGAGAAGATGTGGCGTGTTGGGTGACTACGGAAAGACCCGTTCAGTGAGCCTTGACACGCTGCCGTGCCGGTTGTGTGAGGCTGTTAGTAGAAAAGGTGGAAGAAACGCAAAGGCTAGGTGATTTATTCTTTTCTTTTTCTTTTTCTTTTTCCTCATCTCTCCTTTTGTTAGGCATTTTTAATTGATTTGCTTCTGTTAGTAGAGAGATTGGTTAGTTTTTGTGTTATAATTCAATGGGGGTGATGAAAGGTGTATACAAGCTAGATCCTGACAGGTTATATTAAAAAAGGAATACAAATAGATTACATTGGTCAAATCTATTTCTCTCGGTTTCCTTCAGATTTTTATACCCTCTGTCAGTGGGAGAGACGCCGTCACACTTTATTTAAAGTTTAGTGCTACAAACCGGTTTGTACAAATAGGTGATTATAAATTGATATTTTATGAAAAGGTTGGCTAAAAAGTAATAACAACTATTTCTTTTTTCAATTATATAAGCTCAACATGGTTTTATACAATCAATTTTTTTTTATGTCACGTCAGTTTATAGACACATTTTTGTACAAGTTGATCAATAACAATAAAACTAAAAATAACTAGTAATAATAGAGCTACAAACAATTAATTAGCGAACACACTGCATTTCTTTGTAGCTAATTTATAAGCATTTTAAGCGCTTTCTATCTAGTAATTAACAATGCTTTTACCGAACATTTTCAGCACTTGACAATATAGATCAATCATGTCGACAAAAAATGAGATTATGGTTATCACATATAATTAAAACAAAGGGCAGATTTAAAGTTAGTAGGTGCATGATTATGTCAAGCACTGCTTACACATGAAATAATTGAAATTTCAGAACTAAGAAGCGCCTAAAGTTTCCATTGCTTTGCAACTAAAATTTCTCAAGCATCAGGTTTTGCAGAACTCTCTTCATCATCTTCTTTGTGGAACTTCATTACCGATGCCACTACTCCTGTATATTTTGGAGGTTTCGACTTGCGAACCCTTTGAACCTGTAAATCAACAAAACAAACAAAGATAACAAATCAAAACTCCCATATATATATCTATATTTTTTTTTAAAAAAAAAAAAGAAAAGAAAACTGTTATTTTCTTTCTTGAAAATAAAAATGATGATGTGGCTCTAAAAAATCACTCGAGCATAATTAATTATAGTTTTTTTTTTTCACGGTACAGTATTGAAAACATATGTTCTTTGATCAACATTTTACTTTCTAAAACCCCCAGAAAAAAAGAAAAAGCAATTTTAAAAAGCACTAGCTTTTCCTTGGGTTGGCTGCTTTGGATCTTCACGGTCTTCAACTCTGGTGGCCTATTCTTGAGATATTCTACCAATTGCTCATCATTCATGGCAGCTATCTCATCTGTCTGTTAAATTTACAGATAAAAAAATAAACGAAAAAAATTCTTTCCTCAACAAGAACCCAGTAAAAAGGATTAGAAATGAAGCTTCACCAACTTTGGAAAACTGGGAAGGAGCAAGAAATAAATTAAATGAGAAATATTACCCAAGTTTTGAGATCTTGTATTTGTTTTTCCAATTCCTTTTCTTCGTTTTTGGCAACTTCATTCTTCTCCTCCGATGAAAGAGTCCTTGACTTTAACTCTATCTTATTTTTCATCTTCTTCCCTTCCTTGTTTGCATCCGTTGTTTCCTTATAATACATAAGACGAAAACATACAGATGATATAAATCAACCAATAAGCTAATAAGGTTGAAAATGCTGACGATAGTCATAATAATAATGATAAAAACATACGTACGTCATAATATACACATGTATATACGCACATTTATACGTAGGTTACGTATAACAGAAGAAACTTGATATCTAAACATTTGTTCGCTCACAAACACTACACTTACATGAACTACTAGAGCATAACTCAAAACTAGAATAGATTGAAAACAAATTATGCGTCTTTATTTTTAACTTATCCAAAAAATTATATCATGAATATTTATCTGATTACATCAAGAAACGTTAGCATGTGGAGAATATGTAATTTGTGAAATTTTGGTGATTTTATGATGGTATTTCCAATTGATAAGCTGTTAAATAATTAAAAAAGAAAAGAAAAGAAAAGAAAAAACTCTCAATATTTTGCAAATTATAGGAATTCATCTTTTGAAACAAAGCCCAAAATGGTGCAGTATTTTAATTTATGTAAACTGCATTGTAATTTGCCTCTACTAAACCTATACTCATAATTTTCAAAAGCTCTCTTGCTCACAAATAAGCTAATAGGCCTAATAAAATAAAAAGAAAATATAATATCGTTTGCTAGGATACAGTTTTACTTTCAGAGAGGAAAAAAAAATTATATGTCTATATATGAAATGCATTGTCAAAGAGATCAAAATATATATACATATCTCCTGATCAAGTCTTCGTGGCATATTCAAATAAATTATAACTAAATTCTGATTAACAAATAGAATAAATAAAATAATAACTCGAAAGAATAATAAAATTCGCTATACCTTTGAACTTTCAGATATATTTTCATCAACATTTCTTCTCGACATCAGAGGTTTGATTGATCTTTTTTTTTAAACGAATATTAATAAGAATTAATGTTATTTAATATATGGTTAAGAAGTAGAAAATGGATATTTGGTTCTATGGTTAAGGCCAAAATTAATTTTTTTAGAGCCTTAAAACTTCAGTTTGTTTTGAAAGCCGCACTTGTGTCGATACGTTCAATGAATTATCATAGTCAAAATTTTATTGGGACCCTTAAATTTTGTTTAAATATCATACAAGCGGAAAAAGATCATCGAGACTCTTTATTTCATTGTTAGATAGCGTTAACGAACGGAATAAATATTTTTCTGTTTATTATTAAAGTTAGTGGTCTCAACTCTTAACGATAGCTTTATGATTTTTTTTCCCCACTTATCAGTTTTCCTGACAAATCCTACAGGTTTAAGTGAAATTCACTTTATTATAATTGCAAAATGTGAAACTCTCGCGGGTTTAAGCGTAATTTCAAAACTGCAGATTGTTACTTAAGGTCATGTTTGGGAGTAGGATAAAGCGTGGAATTAGGCTAATTTTTTAGATAAAATATCTAATCCCATGTTTGGTAAACTCACTTAGATTAGACTAAGGTGGCGTTTGTTTTTTAACTTAATAACTTAAAGTGACTTAACTTAATTAATTAAGTTAATTAGAGGTGTTTGTTTTTATAACTTAATAGGACTTTTCAGATAATTTTGACTTAATAAAAGAAGCCAATTTTTTTAGTTTTTTGCTTAATAAAAGAATCTGAATTAAGTCAATTAATTTCTAATGTAAAAAATATCCATATTTTATAATTTATTTTTCATACATATTCCAAAACTCACCCATAGACGTTTATCATACATAATCTCATCTTTACAATTTTAAATAACAAATCAACTATTTCAATCATTTTGTTAGTTTTTTTTTCTTATATTATGTACTATTATTGAGAATTAATGATAAAATTTAAAATTTATGGTATTTTATATATTATAATTCCAAAATCATTATGTATTCACTTGAATATAGTTTTACTTATAAATATTAAAATATTATGGTATTTAGTGTATTATTTATTTGACATTTAAATTTAATAAGGGTACAAATGTAAAAATATATATTTTCATATTTTTAAGTTTAAAAAACAAACAACTTAATACTTATTTTCAGATATTCAGATAAAAAAAACAAACACGTTATTCAGATTCAGACATTCAGATCTATTCAGAATTCAGACTAATTCAGATCTATTCAGATTTCAGACGGAAAAACAAACGCCACCTAAGTTAACACTATATATAACCTAATTCAATCCAATTCTTAGAGTTAATCCAATTTAATCTTGCCTACCAAATGTAACCTAAATGGTAAGAAAAGAGATTGACACTTCAGAAATTATAATGACGCATTAACTCAACCTTGTTCAAATAATTTTTTTTTCATTTCATATTACATGATGAATATACATATATTTATAAATATATCTAAATTCAAAATGTATCCAATTTAATTTTAGATATTAAAAAAGAATTCTATCAAAATAACGTAAAACACTCGAACCACTCACTAAACGTCGAAAGAATATATTTTGCCATGCATATGATGAATGATTCCAATTGTATTTGTATGATTTACTTATAAACATTGTATTAGTGCAAAAATTGTACATATTTCTGCTCTTCATATGTTAATTATCTAATTTAACAAAATCTATATATTGTCTGTTATTCTATAGTGTAATGTCTCTGGCAGTGAAAGAAGAAATTTTTGAAGATCAAATTTCTATATAATGACATGAAATAGTGATGATAATAACGAAACTTAGGAACCAAGGAGAACCATTGGGCAACCACTAGGCCTTGCTCAAGTGGCTTGAGCCGCTCCCTCGAATGTGTGAGGAAAATGATTCCAACCCTACAGTTGTATTGTGAGGGTTTAGTTTAAATTCCTCCCTTAAAATTTAAGTAAAAACCGTTATCTTCGACGAGTAAAATTAACATGCTTCAAATATTAAAAAAGATTAAAATTTACACAATATTGTATGGGATTTAATGTAATAATCTCAATAATTATATGATTCTAAACGCCATATACCTTGAGCAATAATTTCGTTAAAAAAAAAAGGGGAGACCCATTGGGCTTTCTCACAAAAAATGAAAAACTGGAAACAGTACTTCGCGTATTACTGACTGAGCTGGCCATATCTGAACCGTTGAGTAATGAACATCAACGACGAGGATTTAATCAAAGAATTAACGAGGAAATTTAACGAAGAAATCGCTTCTTTTACTTCACTGACAGGAGAAAGGAGGCGATGAGAGTAGCACTAGCTTCAACTATAAGGCACAATCCATTGCTCCTCACCATCTCTTCATTTCTCTATCGTCCTCCGACCAAAACGGTCTCGTTTCGAAATATTTTTACCGTTAACACTACCAGAAACCTAGGGCTCTTTCGCTGCAAAGTAACAATGTCGGAGCAGGAACCTCCGCGGCCGGTGGTGGTTCAAGTGAAGGACAATATCGAGTTGACAGACACCGAGACGAAGATTTTTAATTGCCTTCTCAACACTCTCCGCCACTTCAATCTGGAAACAGTACTTCGCGTCGCCGGGGGCTGGGTCCGCGATAAGGTCGTGCAACTAATTAGTTAAATACTATATTGATAATGAATTTGGAAATTAATGTTACTTTATTATTTTTGTAGTTGCTTGGAAAAGACTGTTATGACATTGATATAGCGCTGGACAACATGGTGGGAAGTGAATTTGCTACTAAGGTGGCAGGGTATTTGTCAGCTACCGGTGAAACGGCGCCGTCTGGTTTTGGAGTTATTCCAAGGTAGGCGATTATGATTCATGAAGGTTACTTTATTCTTATTCGTTTAGTATTTTCGCTTACATTTTGTTTTGATAGCATAGCAGCTTAATAAGTGTTTGGTAAATGCTCACTTTTACTTGGGGCTAATGTTTAGTAGTACGGTAATTTTTATGGTTTGTGATTTGAATTTATGTTTCAGTAATCCTGATCAGTCAAAACACTTAGAGACAGCAACAATGAAGCTTTATGATTTATGGATTGATTTTGTGAACTTAAGATGTGAAGACTACAGTGAGAATAGCCGTATTCCAACAATGGTAAATGAATTTGGTTTGTAGCAGTTTATCAACATTTTGTCTAGATGATTTTGATTTCATTACATTACTCTTATCAATTTAGTTTTCTCACTTCCATCTCCATGAGTGTTTAGATGAGAATAAAGTGTATTAAATACTTTTTGTAAATTTTTTTTCCAATTTCTCTTATTATTAAGTTACTCTGTTTCACTGCAGAAATTTGGTACTGCAGAAGAAGATGCATACCGAAGGGATTTAACCATCAATAGGTATCTTATTCTGCTATGTAGAAAGGTGACAAAATCTCAACATGAAAATTTAAAAGGAGTCGTGGTTATGTTGGTTTTGAAATATGATAACATCTTTCTGTTTTTTCTTTTGCCCAGTTTAACGTGTTCAATGCTTAAGATTTTGTGTATTGTAAGTCATGCTTTTATTTGTATACAGTTTGTTGGCATTGTCTTTGTACGTTCTTTAAAGATAATTGGATATCGTTGGTTGAACAAGGTTATGGTAAAAGTGCGAATTTCTTTTCTTTTAACAGCTTGTTCTACAATATCAACACTAGCTCTGTTGAAGATCTTACTGGAAGAGGTTGGTATCAGTTTTGTTTAATTGTTTCTACTCATGAACTACTTTCCTCAAAGTTATAAGTTTACCTCTGTTTTTGCTTCTTTTCTTTTTATGTAATTTAGGAATTGCGGATTTAAAACATGGCAAAATTGTGACTCCATTGCCTCCAAAAGCTACATTTTTGGATGATCCTCTTCGCGTTCTCAGAGCAATTCGTTTTGGTACCTTGATTTCTGGTTCCTTTATTCTCATATTTACATTATTCTGATATATAATGGAAAGAGAATTTCTGTTGATCCTCATTTGTTGTTGATTGTATTTGTATCTGTTGAATATTCTAATCTTAATTGCCAATTTGTTTGCGCAGGTCATGACTGTTTGCCATTCAGTAGTATTGAGCACAGTGGCATTTTTTTTTTCTCTGAGTCATTTGCACGCTTCTTGACTATGTTTATATTACAATTTTGCTGTTTAGCTTTTATTTAGTTTACTCCATGTAAAGGCACACTGGACACACATTAATACACACTTCAAGGGAAACAAGAGGGGAAAACAATGAAAGAAAAGAAAGGGGAAGAAAGGGGCATCGACTTCATGAATATTCAAATTTCTAATTATTCTAAATTAGCTCCCTTTCTGTTGCTAATGGAAAGGATTGGGTCTTAATAGAGGCTATTGTAATAATTGCTTTTCAATGCCCATCGTTGTTTAGCCTTTCAACTTTTTTCTGATCATGGAAAGGAGCATAAGGTTATTGGTATACCTATCAACATCCTGCTATTTAAAATTGGCCAAATGATTTCTGCTTTTTCAAGCTTGTTAATTATGTTTTTGTATCAAAACTTGCTTCCTACAACATTTTTTGATCATCTATTGTCTTTCTAGGGGCGAGGTTTGAGTTCATACTAGATGAAGAGCTGAAGAAAGCTGCAGCTTCTGATGAGGTTAAAGCAGCTCTTGCAACCAAAATTAGCAGAGAGCGTGTCGGAACTGAAGTACATTCATTGTTATATAAATCAATCTTCATATGCATTGCTAGGATTATTATCTGATTTATGAGATTGCATGTTTGTGGAGATCATGCAGTATTTTTGGTTTCAGATGTACTGACCTTAATTATTTATTCATTTCTTTGTTGCTTATTTTTTGTGCAGATTGATCTCATGGTTTCTGGTAATCACCCTGTTAAAGCTATGACCCATATTTGTGGTTTGACACTATTTTGGATTGTCTTTAAGCTTCCCCTGCAAGTGGAGCCTGAAGTATCGGAAGGATGCGATATGTATGATTAGTTATAATATCTGTTATGTTTTTGATACTTCCTGGAGGACAACATATATCTTTTATTTACTTCCTTTAAGAAGACTATTTATCAACCGTCAACAATTCTTTTGAATAAAGTATAAATTTTACCTCTGATTAATCTTTTGCCTCACGTTTAGTCTGCACCTTAGCATCGATAATGCACTTTCTAGGTTCAGTTAGCAGTTTTGTATATTTTCTGAGTGGGAAGTTAAAAAGCATATGGCATTTACTTTCAGTATTCTGGAGCTTATCAAGCATTGATGCCAGAAATCAACATTACCGGCCAATAAAATGCACATAGAATTCTCCTATGTATCAGTGCTATTGGGCCACGATAAATTTACTGCATGTTGCCAAGCTATTGTCTGGAACATTGTGTATCATGCTTCTAATCTTTCCTTTTGATTTTTATAGGTTTTGCACTGCTTACTTGGATGCTGCTTGGAATCTTACTGAATTAATCGGATCTTCTACCTTCAATGTGAGTGTTAGTTTCCCTTCGTTTTTTTTCACTGGCTTCTATTTGTTAACAGTTATGTATTGATCAGTACTTTGTGCACGAGGCTTTGAATTAATGTATTCTTGTAATGTCTGAACCTAGGATGACCAAAGAAGGCTCTCCCGGTATGCAGCTTTGTTTCTCCCATTCAGAAACACCACATATAAGGATAACAAAGGGAAAAAGGTATTTTTGCAATATTGTGCATCGCTTTTAACTATAAACTTCCATGTCAGCTGTGGCAAGTTCAAGTGTGTGACGCTTTCATTTGCTGCTAATTTTGTCTTCTACAGTTGTCATTTGTGATGAGGGGATTGGCATAGAATGTTAATCATGATTTCTGTGCTTTGTACATCTCAATGTCAATAACATAGTTCTTTTATCTGCTGCTAACTAAAATGAGTCCTTCACTCTAGATACCTGTTGTCAACTACATTTTCAGAGACTCTCTTAAGCGAAAAGCCAGCGATGCTGAAACAGTAAGTGCAAATCTACTTCTTATTTATAAAGTTTGCATGTTATTCGCATATAGTGTCCCTAGTGGACTTATTTTGTATTGAATGTGCAGCCTTATTATTTATTACATATTTCTCTTTCATCTAGGTAATGAACGTCCACAGGGTGTTGGAGAAGTTCTTATCCTTGATTCCTTCTCTTGTTTCTGCTGAGGACATTAAAGTGAATGATGGTCAATGGAGTAAAGAATTGGTTGATGTCCCGGATGCTTCAAAACTGCGCGTGTTGACAGGTTTAATGTTTTTTCTTGATGCAATATTTCTTAAATTAAGTGGACTGTGGGCATTTTGATGCATCATATTTCATGAATTGATTTATGAACCCCCTTTGCATCCTTCTTATTCTCAAGTCGTTTTGTATTCATATTTGATTGGGCCAATGGAGTCCTGCTTTTTAGTGTATGGTGTTCACATATGAATGCTCAAAGAAAACTAAAAGTGATTATAAGTCGCTCAAGCATATGAATGAATATGGACAACTTCTGTTGGAATTTGGTTTTCAAATGTAAGACCACAGAGTTGGCAAGATAGCATGTTGCCTTAAGTTGCACAGATTAATGGTTGCTGACTTTAGTTCTTTACATGTTCAGGATTTCTTCTCAGAGAAATCAAAGATTTTTGGAGAGTTGCCTTGCTGATCTCTACCTTGTTATATCCCACCCATGTTGATCACATAGAAGATATTTTAAACCAGCACTTTCAACTGGACAGTAAGCGAGATTTGTTTGTGGCAGCTGAGAAGGCCATTACTAAATTAGGTATTGGCAGCATCTTCTTTCTATATTTGATTTAGTTCAACGTTAATTTAGACATGTGCTTGTTGGTTCCTTTTAAGCATAGCCTGGTTTAGGAAGGTAAACAGGCTGCACTCGATGCTGGTCCCAGATCTGAATCCAGTTATAAATATTGATATTCAACTTTGATCTGCCAAACAATCGTAAATGTTTATGGCCAGATTTGTGTTATTTTTAATTAGATTTTGTTGACATGCAGGTCTTGACGAAGTGTGGGATTTAAAACCACTGGTCAATGGGAAAGATATTATGAATGTTTTGCAGCTTAAATCTGGAGGGCCACTTGTTAGGGAATGGGTAATAATAATGCCTTACTTTGTGTATCTTAGCACGATACAGCATGTTCTTTCTTTCCTTCTTTCAGTGATTTCCTTCTTGGCTGATTCTAATTCTAAACTTTAAAGAAAAGCGGTTAACATTAAAAATTTCAATTGCTAATTCATTTTTTTTCCCAAAAAAAAAAAAATGCAGCAACAAAAGCTTCTAGCATGGCAGCTTGCCCATCCTTCTGGAACTGCAGAGGAATGCCTTGACTGGATGAAGGAAACCCACTTGAAGCGCATAAAGCTTCAGTAACTGGCAGATTCATCTAAACTAATTTTTTTCCCCTTGAGTTCACTTATTTTAAAGCTAGGACATAGTGGGAGTATGGATGTTAATATTCTTCCATGAAAATGCTCCAAATCTGCAATTGCAGCGGGATTGGCTAGGAATTATTGATAGGAAGAAAGTCAAAGAAAGAAGAGATTTTTTAGCCAATGTTCCTATTAGCGATTTTGTAAATCTGTCTATATAGTTTGTGTTAGAAAGCAGAATTTTGTTAGCCTATACCCTATAGTGATTATATGATATGTTTACTAATCAGCAATGGAATGGGAATCAGGGAATGGGTTTACTTGCTTGTAATTCCTCCTGGAAATGGGTTCAGCATTGTAATGCCTCCTGGAGGCCGAATGTGGTTGCACAATATTTTGATGGAATGGTTGCACCATATTAAGCTTTCGTTCATACTTTATTGCATCGTTTGACACACTAATTTTATATCATCGATCTCGTTTGATTCTGCAATCTATCAGCTATGAGCTGAGTAGAATGTTAACATTAACCTTTTTGTTGTGAATTGTGAAAAAAAAAAGGCGAGTAATAAATATACTACATATATTTTACAGCAATTACAAACAAATTTATCATCAATGTGAAAATAACATATAAATAATTTTATTTTTAAATGAAAAAATAAATAAAATTGGGTTACAAAGTTTTTGTAAAATATATGAAAAGGCTAAATTGTCTTTTATTTTATTTCAAGGCGTATACAACCATTTAAATATTTTAAATCTTTTGATATATTTTATTAGAATTTAGTAACTGTATTATTATTATTATTATTATTATTATTATTATTATTATTATTATTATTATTATTATTATTATTATTATTATTATTTGTCAAAATAGGATGGTTGATGAAAAATAAGTAAAAGTGGGAGTGTGGTAGACATGAAAGTGATACCAATAATGTAAATGTAGTTTAGTTGTCAAACTGTTTGTATTGGGTAGCAAAATAAATAGTAATACCATAATAACAAAATATATGAAGATTAGGTTGCATTTGGTTCTTGAAATATAATTAAGTAAATAAATAGCTTGGGCGTTGGTAAATACTTGATATATACAAGGGAATTGCTATGATATATTTATGTTGGAGGTAGTCTGAGTTCTATAAATAAAGCAAGAGAGCACCAAGCAATCGATTTCATTCCGTTTTGCAAAAACAGAAACTGAAAACAAATCACATCGAAATTGAAGATGCGAGAGATCAGTAAAGGTAGAATATGGATCTTATTGTGTATGTTGTTATTAACAGGAAGAGGCTCGTCTTCAGAAGAAGAAACGAAATTCAAAATTGACGGGAAAGTAATAGAACTTGATGAATCCAACTTCGATTCTGCAATCTCGTCTTTTGATTACATTTTAGTCGATTTTTACGCTCCCTGGTGCGGCCACTGCAAGCGCCTCGCTCCTCAGGTCCATCCTAAATCTTCTCCAACTCGATTGAGTTTTAGTTCAATTCTTAATTGTTTTACTGATCGCACGACGTTGTATTCTTTGAATTATGTATTTTGCAATCTTTTCTCTGATTTGAGTCGCGTGATTATGCCTGTTTTTTGTCTGTAGTTAGACGAAGCTGCTCCGATACTCGCTAAATTGAAAGAGCCAATTGTAATAGCAAAAATAGACGCTGACAAGTACAGCCGTCTTGCTAGTAAGCAAGAGATTGAGTACGTACTTTTTAAAATTCGCCTCATGCTTTCTTCAAATTTTTCGAAGTTCATTTTTTTTTAAAAAAAAAAAAACGTTGTTTCTTTAATTTTATAAAAGTTAAATATGCTTATATTCCTCTTGCTGCGGTGGAATATTGGGGGTATGTTTGTAACTGTTGTGCTTCTGCTTAACATTGAAAGCACAACAACTAAATGTTCGATAAACATTTTACCTTGGTAAATTTTACTTATCAATCACCTACTCATTTATACTTGGTAGCTAATAATGATTTCATTTAACAACAGCTAAGGATTTATTCATTGCACCATAATCCCAAACATATTTGAAATCACTTAACAGTCAAGTATAAGGGGGTGAGTGGTTGTTAAATATTAACCGCCAAGTAAATAAATGTAGACTTTAGTTGTTGTGCTTTCAAAATTAAGTAGAATCATAGTAGTTGCAAATATACACTCAGTAAAACATTGAGTAAGATGAATGTTGTTATTTGTATGATGGAATTCCTGTTGATGAATGGTCTTGTGTTTTATGTGTCTGATTGATACAGTGCATTTCCTACATTGAAGATATTTATGCATGGGATTCCTACGGAATATTATGGACCTAGAAAAGCAGAATTGCTTGTCCGTTATCTTAAGAAATTTGTTGCCCCTGATGTCTCCATTCTTAAATCAGATGCTGATGTTTCTGATTTTGTTGAAGATGCTGGTACTTTCTTTCCCCTATTTATTGGTTTCGGGTTGGATGAATCGGTCATATCAAACTTAGCTTTAAAGTATAAGAAAAAGGCCTGGTTTGCTGTGGCTAAGGATTTCTCTGAGGACACCATGGTGTTGTATGATTTTGACAAAGTTCCGGCTTTGGTTGCTCTTCAGCCGAGTTACAAGGAGCGCAACATTTTTTATGGCCCCTTTGATGGTAAGTTAGCACAATTATATCAAGCCTGAGTCATTTGGTAAATTTTTCTCATATTAACATAGTTTTTTTTAATGGTTTAATATGATTTGCGTACATTTGGTTTAGTGGACAGAATAAGATCCTCTCCTAATCTGAACTCTATTGGGTTTTGAAAGATCTTCTGCCATATGTCTTTTAGTATTAGTGTATGGGTATGATTTAGCTTCTTTATTTTTTTTATTTATTAATTACCAATCAGCAGTTGAGTTATTTGCTTATTACGTGATCAGATCAAGAGAGAACTATGATGCTTACCGGACAATAAATTTGTGTTCGCATTAATTTGTTGTCCAAATACCGATAAGATATAATTATTAATGTTAGTATCAATACTTGTATATAATTCAAATTATATTAAAAAAACCTCATCATCTTCATTGATTAATTAATTTCTTTAATCTAGCCTTATTTTCTACATTTTTTTGCTTCTACAATTTATAGTCTAATGAGTACTTTGATTTATCTTCCTTTTGTTGGCTGCATAAAGCGAAAGTATTTTTACCTTTTGTTCTGAATATGCAGAGGAGTTTTTGGAGGAGTTTATAAAGCAAAATTTCCTTCCTCTGTCCGTGCCTATTAACCAAGACACACTGAAGCTTTTGAAAGATGATAAAAGGAAAATTGTCCTTGCCATTGTGGAGGATGAGACTGACGAGAAGTCGCAGAAATTGGTTGCAACACTGAAGGCTGCTGCATCTGCAAATCGTGACTTAGTTTTTTGCTATGTTGGGGTTAAACAGTTTGCAGACTTTGCTGATACATTTGAGCCCAATAAGAAGTCAAAATTGCCAAAGATGGTGGTTTGGGATGGCAATGAGGATTACCTCACCGTAAGTGTTAATGTTTGAAAACTAGAGTTTGTTTCTTCATGCTAACTTTGCTACAATTTTCTTAATGATATGGGTTATTCATTCATCTAAAATAAGGACATAGAAGAAGCAGATTTTTATTTTTTTTTTGGGTTTGCCCCAATTCCTGATTATTGTGTTATTGAAACATCTACTATTATTTGTTATAGAATTGAGAGAGAATCCTTCTTGGAAAAGAATTGTTAAAACTATATTTCATCTATTTGCAGTCTCATATTAAGCATAGCTGTCATCAGTAAATTCTTTTTCCTCTTTGGTTCTGTGGGACTTATTTGGTTATCAGCTACACAACATGAGGAAACCCGACCCTCATCCTTTAGATTCCTCTTCCTCTCATTTGCATTGGTTATATACCAGTCCTTTTGTGATGATGAAAAACAGTTCACATGCTTATGTATTTTCAGAGCCTCAAATAGGATGGCTGACTTTAATCTTTTATTGTTTTCCAGAGTCACTGAAATATAATATATATCCTCATTTTCCATTCTTCATTCTCGACCTGCTTTGCAAGTGAGCTCATGTTCACGCTATTTTTTGTTCTTTGATTTTGCTATTCATCATTGCTAAATGAGATATGTTTCCCTTAATTAGTGCATGGAGATAATTTTACCGCAATTAGAATGAAATATGTACTAATATACTGTCTTTTTACCGCAGGTTATTGGTTCAGAAAGCATTGATGAGGAAGATCAGGGTTCTCAAATATCACATTTCCTTGAAGGATATAGGGAAGGAAGGACCGAACAGAAAAAGATTGCTGGTCCATCAATATTTGGCTTCATCAATTCACTTATTGGAATTAGATCTGTGTACATCATTGTATTTATGGTTGCAATGCTGATGCTTCTCAGAACCCTTGGTAAAGACGACGAAGAGCCTCTCAGAGCCAGCACTTCAGACCAGAGTGAGCATGCTAGGAGCACAGTCTCCGGGGCGGAGAAAGATGAGTATAGATCTGGAGAAAAGGAAGATTAGATGAGGCTTCTCCTTGGGGCTACAGCAAAATCAAAGTATCATTTTGGTACTTAGTTACATCATGGGTAGAAGTATTTCAGATTTAATTCCTATCTTGGTTTCCTTGCTTTTGTAGAGAATAGTTTTACGCCTACATTTCTTTTTAAAGTAGATAACCTATTGGTTTAACTAGAGGGGTATAAAGATTTCCTTCCGTCTCTTATTGAAAATTTAATGAGGATTTTATGTCATTGCTGTTGGGTTCTTCTTAATCTTTGTTTGTCGTGTTTCCTCAGAATTTGAGTACTCGAGAGATGAATGATTCAAATCTTGTATGAGACGGGACTTGGAACGCGTGTGATCAACTAACCAATACTTCTAAATTCTAGAGGATTAACGTCCAACATTCGAAATTTGAATAATATATTGATTCCAATGCCTCTCTGTGGCTTGGAATATGCTTGTGGCACCAGTTTATCAAACCAGGATAATGGTAGACTTGCAAGCTAGCTAGTGTTGTAACGCTACATTCTATTAACCGAATTTCTAATGGAATCTATTCACTGATAGCGAGACAGAGGAATTCCATTTGGGAAAGACCAAAAAACTGCGCTCTCGTTTGTGATTCCACCGCGAATTAGTGGCCCGGCTGCTATTTTCTCCTGCGTCAATTTTGGCGGGAAGAAAAAAGGTGTAAAATTACGTCAGCGCTACAGCTGCCGCCTCTTTTTTTTTTTTTTCCTGAAAAAAACTGTGGCACGTAGATTCAATTGGTTCAATAATTTATACATGTTGCAATCGTTTTGAGAAACCAAAATCCCCTTAAATTATCTCGAAGTCAAGTTTAATTTGCTATTATATCCAAAACCTCGATCTTTTAATTTCGATTTCATAGTGTTGTTAGAGGTTTTCAATCTCACTCATTTACTGTTTTGAAATTATTTCTCCAATGAGAATGATGCTTTAGATTTAGTATACGTTGCATTCGTGTTTTCTGAATGTTGATCGAAATATCAACCAAGGAAAAAATACGTTTGATTGAACGCTTGAAGAGATGACGTTGATAAACAAATAGAAAAATATACCTAATATAGCAATTTGGTATTTCAATCTTTTCTTTAAGATGCTGAAAAATACCTCGTAAAACATATTTTTCTCACTTTTCATTTTCAAAACAGAAAATGACCTCTGACAGGCAGTAAAACAAGAAATATTCACTAATGCGCAACTCTTGAAATGAAAAATATCAGAATCAATGATCTCACCAGAAAGTAATAAAAACATAGGCACAAGTCTCTCGAACTACAAATTTCCAAAAAGTTAATGGTTAGTTATCACAGTACTCACAAATAAAGATCATCAAAACATCATTGTCGACAAAATACAACACAGCATCGTACTGATACACTCCCTCTTTTTGTGTACAAATTTTTGTAAAGCTTCGACTTCAAGATTCACAACTCTCACGTATGAAATCTAAAACAAATCACAGTCTTATGCTACAATGTACAATCAGGCAACAGCATACGTTTCAAACATGGAATGACAGAGCAATCCAATCGCGCATCAGATATAACTCGAAGTGACATGATGCAGCAAGATGTGAAGTAGAGGTCAAAAAGACTTGAACAGTATATAAGTTTGCATCACTCTGAGCTATAGTGGCATACCGGTATCTACTCAACTGCTCTCTATAACATATCAAATGTTGCATTAACATTCAGGTAGCGACTGAGCAGAGGCAAAAGGAGAGAAACTTGTGGCAGATTCACTATAATGCAGTGGATGCTGCTGATGACTGGAAGAACCGACTAAACTTGGTGATGCATTGCTTGGGCTTGGAAGGTATGGAGACATATATCTTGAGTTAAGAGGTGATATAGATGGGTAACCAATGGAGTGAGACGACATCATATAAGAACCATGAGATCTTTGGGAAGAAGCATGTCTGAGATCTAGAGAGCTTTGACCAACACTTATGGGAGGAGATTGATGGTAGGACCTAAGAGACTGTGGAATATAAGGAGTAGAAGCAACAGAGTGAATGTGCGAGACAGAAGGTGAATGTGGCATTGATGGGGGTATGTGTAAGACTGAAGATGATGCTAGTGAAGATCTTATAGATGAAAGTATAGAGGAGGGAGCTGGGCTTGATGAAAGCAATGGCGTAGACTCTGATGCCGGGGGTTCACCTGTGCTAGTCCTAGCATCCCGCTTGCAAACCGGGCAAAATGTTCTCCATGATGTAAGCCAAGAATCCACACAGAGAGCATGAAATTCTGTTGAAATTCAAGCGACAGCATTAGACATGCAAATTGAAATGAATTGTGAATAAATTATTCTAACCAGATCCCCCAGGCAAGTGGGGAACAGACATAAGAGACATAAGATTACTTATAACTCACATGGAAAGAGTACCAACTAGCATATAATCTGCTTGGCAACAAGAATCTCAATCTCAAACTCAGTCACTCGAAGCAATGCTCAGTTCTTTAGTGAGCTCAAAGGGCCAAATGAATCATTTATGTAAACACAAGTTTACACATAGAGTTACATGACAGAAAATGCAACTACAGTCACAGAAGCTCAAAATATAGAGCATTGCAGTACAGGCACAACAATAAGATTAACAGCAATCTAAGCAATCAGGCATCAACTATATATCAGCACCCCAACAATACAATTATATAAATAACGGGAATTTGTGTTAAAAGAAAAAAACAATTTCTGCATGTCTACAAATAATAGGTGCAGCAGTCAAAATTAGTTCTCTCAAAGAAAGCAACAGAAAAGAATTATCACATCAGTGTTACAACCAGAAATACCATGTAGCATTTGCCTACGGGTTGTTCTGCCAAACACAGCCAAGATCTTGAATTAACAGCATTCAACATTGCCAAGCAGAGAGACCGTCAGCCTAATTTTACTTGCTCAATGTCCTAAAGGGATTTCCTAACTACCACATTCTCTAATATAGGAAGAAAGACTTACTGTGACGACATGGCAGAATTCTGAGTTTCTCTCCAACACTATAGTCCTCAAGGCATATAGCACATGTTCTTGAGGTACAATTATCCTCTACAACAGCAGTAAATATCAGGCTTGGCATTGCTTTGACCAAACGCCTGCTCATCCCATGAAATTCCCGGACACGAGATGCCCGAGGAGCTTCTCGTCTTATACGATGCCTGCGTACAAAGAAGCAAGTAGCCAGCACCGCAGACATGGCAAGAAGAGAAATAAAAGAGATTGCCATGATTGACCATGCTGAGTTTTCAAAGCTTGGGATTATCCAAATCTCCATGTCAGTTGAGCCAGCATACTGTTTCAGTTTTTCACCAGAAGCTTTGGCCACAAACACGGCATGTATTTTAATGCCAGCTGAATTTCCTGCCACTGAATTTTGACGAGAATTTGAATTGCTTAGAGGTTCTCATAGTGACAAAATATTTAACTACCATTACAAATTAAAAGAAAAATAAGTAAATAAAACAAAAGAATAGAGAATAAATAACGTTGATGTAGGGACCGTTCACATAGAATTTCCTATCTTAAATGGAAACAGATTTTGGTAAACAAGCATAGCCATACATAACACATCAAGTCAATCATCAAGGTCAGTGCCCCGTGCTGGTCCCACTAGAAGCTCATGATTCAGAAAAAATGTTTCATTATTAAAGGTCACAAGAAATGAGATTGATGGCAAAATCTGTAGCAAAATTATTAGCACCCCCTAGCCAAACTGAATCAATTCATCATAAAAATAGCAATTAAATCATACCCTAATGAGCAAGTGGACTACCTATTAAGAATCACTTAAAACACACCAACGTTAAAAAGGACATGAAGAAAGGTTGTTACTTGCGACCAAGACACCATCATCTTCGTTGTCGTAGACAATAACCGCTTCAAATCCTGCTTTCTGTGCATTCCTCACTTTATCTTCAAAGCTACACCCTCCTCTAATAATCAACACAAATGCGGAGCTCATATTTGAAACATTTTCAACTTTAATAGTCAAATTCGAACATGCATCGAGAGGCTCTGCTACGTACAATACCCCACAGTCTCCCGACCCCCTGATCGCTGGAGCTGAAATAATCAATATTTACCCATTAGACCAAATACTTTTTCAAATTTCTTCAGTTTTCCCACACTTTCTGAGAAACCAAACAGAAAGTCAACAAATGCAAAACAAAGTTAAAAAAAAAAAACCCCATAATTATTTCAGTATCATTGCTAGAAACATCACTGATTTCATTGAAAGATTATCACTTTCCCCCAATTCTAAAGCTCAGCTAAACAAAGCTACTACCTGCCTAAATAATATCAATAGAAAACTACACTTTCCGCACTTTCTCAGCGACCAAACAGAAATTACTTCATTTTGGCACAAAAATGAACACTTATTTCATTGCCAAACAGGGGAGGATAAAAAAAAAAAAAGAACTCTTTTTCAATTCTAAAGCTCACGCTGAATATAATCACTGCTTTCCATTAAAGAAACCTAACAAGTTTTGCCTCATTTTCCCGCACTTTCACGGCACCCGAACAGAAAGTCAAAAGAAAAAAGCACAAACCGAAATTAGCTTCGATATCGTCGAAAGAAAGAGTAACGTTGTTCCCAATCAACACCACATTAGCTGAAGCCAATCGACAAATTAACAAAACACACAACCAATACACCACCGAGAGATTCATCGCCGTCGTTTCAATTACATAAACGCTAATTTAGAATTTTTTAACTTTTATTAAGATTTTGCAATTTCTCTAACGGGAGGGAGAACTTAGGGTTTTGAAGCAAAATAAATTGAAACATCGGCTTCCATGAGAGAAAATGAAAATAAAAAATTGGAAGTATATTCGATTTTCTCTTGGGGATTCTTATGCAAACGCAAACGGGGAAATTGTTACTGTAAAAAAAGTTTCTATTTTTGTAATAATTGATTTTTGAATAGAAATATTGAACGATAAATAAACTTTTATTTTAATTATTTATTGTTTGGTTGTATGTTGATATTGTTATCTTCACCGCCGATGAGACAAACATCTTTTTTATTAATTTAGTTATTAGATCGCCCTCCTGTGTACGTGTGCTGTACTAAGGCGGTTTTTATGCTTCATGTCTCTTTCACTTTTGTGCAAAATATTGCACCACACATGTGTGTCCACATTAAATATGAATACATCCAAATATTTTAAAATTTTTCACATAAGTCCTATGGATAATATCTCCAGTTTAAGCGTACTCATCTATTTGAAGTTGAGAACATGGTGATCGTAATAAGAAATATCAAGGGAGCTTTTGGGTGTCCAAAAAGAGATCACAAAAAATATAATATTTTATAATTTATCATTTATTTGATTACTGTTAAAATTTGTAAAAACTTTTAAACTTAATCGTATTTAAACTAAACTAGCAGGACCCGGATAAATTAAAAATATTATATATATATATATATGGACAAGTAGGCCACTTGAGCTTGTCTAGAAAGGCCATCGTCTCTCTCGTACATAACATCTGGATTTTATCTAAGCGAAAATTACGTCATTAGACCGCCAACAGATTTTGTTATGTTCTTTCTATTACATTATATATGGTATTAGAGTGAGTTTCCAATAAAACACACATTTTAATCTATTACACGATAAGATATACTCTCTTAGAGCCTCTTTATTAACTTTTTTCTAATTTTATATGGTTAGATATTTTGTATCAAAATATTTTTATATAGTATCGTAGTCAGGTCTACTATTAGACAAATTTGTTTATAACCTCACATTTTACAAAAATCCTAATTTATGGAAAATCTAACTACTTAAATAAATAATATAAAATTTTAACAAATTTATTTATAGTATGCTATAGAAATCCTATAATTAATATACTGAAAGTGAACAATAACGTGTATACTTAACGAGCATTGACATGTATACTTAATGGAAAATTTAATTTAGAATCATAAAAATGTTGATTGAATTATGAAAATTTTGTCTCAATAAATGATATAATAATTAGCCAACATTTTTAATTATTTTATTTTTAGTATTATCATCCCTATTCTTTTACAGACTTAATTATTTTGATACCGACGTATCATATGATTAGTAAATTATCAATTTTAAATTTTCAAACAACTAAAAATTCACCCAAGGCTTCAAATATCTTTGAGTCACCCCTGTATGGTATTATAGTAACTAATTTGGAAAATAATTCTTTAATATCTACAAACAAATATAAAATTGTTGAGAAACATAATATTTACAATTGTAACATAATTGGGTAAATTAGAAAGGTGTGTGAATGATTGATTAATAATAAAATGACAACTTTAGTAATTTATGGTGGTTTTTTTCTCACCCGTTGATCTTGTGGTGGTTTTGACATGTATAATTTTGTATTATTAAAAATATGTTTGTTATGGACTAAAAAGGGTTTATAATTCAAATATGAAAAGTTATACCGGTTAATTTAGGCCCATATTTTAGGTACTATTGTGTAAGTCGTATGAATGTATCATTTAGGTATCTCAATATATTGTAATCTTTTTTTTGTGTATCACTAAGTTTTATTAGTTTGTCTAATCATATATTATAATAAATTACTTTTAAATTTGATTCAAATGTCTATTTATAAAGCTGTATTTTTAGCACTTTTCAAGGGAAACAAAAGTACATTAGCATTTAAAAAAAAAACGTTGTCAGTGACAATTAATAAGATGTTAAATTATTAACGGTCTGAATTTAAGATGTCATAATATTTAACTTAGAATAGGCTAATGACTAATCTAAGTGACTTGTTTTTGTAAGCTAATGGATTACAAAGCTCAACATAAATAACTTTTTATACACAAAGTTTATCATCTCACCAACATTTCACTTCAGTTTGCTATCAAACATAATTTTCGTTAAGTTGACTAAACCAATCTTTATCTTATAAGATCATCTTCGCGTAGCAACATCATAAATCCACAAAGGTTTAATTTTATTTGTTCTGCATTATGTACTCTATCTACTTTAGATATAGTCAACATCTAAGATTGGGACTTGTGATATTTGAGTTGATGTTTCAATTAAAGCTTGAGAGAATTGTTGTGCATTAAATTGTCCTCTCTGCCCTGTCTTTAATTTGTTACTTGAATTTGGATTATATAATATCCTTCTTCACGACATCTATATAATCAAGTTTAAGTGACTCGTTAATCAAAATTAATCCTTCAATTGCCTCTAAGGGTGTGATCAAGTGCTTGACCGAGTGTTTTTCAAGTAATTTTATTTGGTTAGGCATTTGTGTTTGAATCTTAATAAAAGTAAGAGGTTAAAAAATATGTTTGAACTTTGTTCACTCCCTTTCCTTTAACCAAAAAAAAAAAATTAATCCTTCAATTGATGTCATCTAATTTTATTTTTTATTAACTAATGAAATTTATTTTATTACATTCTAATAACTTCTTGTGCGCTCTACGAGCAACAAGCTGGCCCTAACTTAAGGGTGATAAAAAGGTTGTGGTAGTTTTTAAGGTACAATTGTTGTGGGATAAAAGCTGTATTTATGAAATAAAAATCAATTATTATATAGTAAATACAACTTTTAAATAATAATTTTGATAAAATTAGTAAAGATATAATAGATTTTTTTATCATAGAAATGTAAAATTAAATCAACTTATCTTCAAAGCTATAACAGTTAATATTTATTAAACACGTTAGCACTATAACTTTTAAGTTATAGTTATTCAACCTCAATCTTAAATGGGACCAAAGTTATTTGATTTACTATCTACTATATGAACACATGGAGAAAATGACAACTATTATATTATATGTAGTTGTATCACACAGAAAAAAAAAAGGAAAGAAAAGAAAAGAAAGTTTTGTTTGTGAAAAAGGAAAATTTACTCTTGTTTTAAACATCACACAAACATAATCGCAATTTCTTTGAATAGATGTTATATAAATATAGATTCAACCCTCACCAGCACTCCTCCTATCAGCTGGATGCAAACTTTAATTCTCTTATCCCCGCTTTCAGAAATGTAAGTAATTGAGTGAAGAAATGTTCTGGTATTTACATTAATCAGTACAAATTACGTTTTAATAGAACCATATATAACTCCACCAATAAACTTGTTGGAAATTAGTTATTAAGAAAAATTGTATATCAACCCAGTCAAATTCTATTTGTTGAGCCCAATAGCGATGTAACAATGTGGAAGCCCAATAGCGATGTAACAATGTGGAAGCCCAATAGTTAATAAGCCAGATATGGGCTTGACATAAACCCAAAACTTTAAACGTAATCACATAGAATCCGAACACCTTAAAATCTCAAAAAATTAGACTGGCAATAATAATCACAAGCATCTGCCAAATGCTTTAAAACTTGTGTTTGATATAAATTAAATTTCAAGAATATTTGATAGGTTATATGTTAAAAATAAATGATAATTAAATACAATGATATTTTGAGTAAATTATAGAGATTAATTAAGTAATTGACTCAAATTATAAGAATTAAAAGAGCATTTAATCCACCTATTGCCATGCATATAAATTTTAAATGCCAAGAAAATCCAACCCAAAAGGCAAAAAAGAAAAAAAAAAAACCTAGTTTTATTATTTAAGCGGATGTGGTTTCTTCATCAAGGGAAGACAAGATTGTCTATTAATTTGTACGTGAGGTTGCAACAAAATTTGCATTAAATAATGTCGATCCAACACTGCACGTCTTCAACTTCAAGCAACAGCGATTGCTTTGCTCAAAACTATTGGATTTGTCGGCGAATAATATTTGCATCTGGGCTTCGTAGAGATTTTATGCCCAATTGCATGAATAATTAACATGCAGTATTGGCTCTACATTGCCAAGTAAGAAGAAAATGGGTGCATTTAATATTTACAGACACGGATAACGAGTCATTTTTGAATGAGCATGCACGTTTGCCCATTCTGGGATTTAGATTTAAGGCTAAATAATCTAGATACATACAATGTCAAATTATAGCCAGATAATAAGATTATGTTCTGTCAAGTCCACTGTTTAATTTCAAAATAAAATAAAAAATAAAATGGTCATTAAATTTATAACTAGGTAACATTGTTTGTGAGAATTTTCATGATATTCCTCCCCCCAAAAAAAAAATCCTACCTTGTCCTATATATAAAGAAAAAAGCCCCCTAATAGGTACAGGTTTTCTAATCTCTGGTGTAGGAGTAATTTCAGTAGTTATTAATTAATCCAGGGTCTCCTTATATTACGTTTGCTGTATATTACAGCCATAACTTTTGAAATCCTTAAAAAAGTTAATAATTATAAAAAATGTTAAAACGTTTTAAAATTTTATTTTAAACCCCAAACTAAAACAATTCTATATTGCAATCATTTTTTATTTTTTTTTTGAAGTTTTTCGTTTATATTTATAGTAAATTTAATACTAAATTTTTATTTTATTTAATTAAATTTCTAACTTGTTTAGTCTTATATTTATTAAGTTTTTATTCATTATATTGATGATTTCTAACTTTAATATATCATAATCTTTAAGGTTGAAGTCTTTTATTAATTGTTTAACTTCATTAAATTCTTTACTCATTTGATCTCCTAACTTTTTAATTTGTTTTTTTTATTGAAATTATTAATTTTAAATATTTCATTTGCATTTTCTATATTATTTAATGATAAATTTGAGTTTCCTAATTTATTTAATAAATATAGTGAAATTTAATTTAATTAATTATTTTTTCGCATGTCTAAATTATTGATCAAATCAAATGATTGAAATCTTTTGTAAGTAAATCCTCTTTATGTATAGATAGAATGTGGTAACTTATTAGTTTTTATATTTTGTGAAATTATTAGAGGTTTTCTTAATTTATTCATTGATCATCTTTCTAATAATTCATTAGATTCATAAGATATTTATAACATATAACATCTCTTATAATTCAAGATGCTAAATTTAAATTACAATATATATATATATATATATATATATATATATATATATATATATAGTTTATGTCTTAAGAGAAATAAGAAATTATAAATGTAGATGTAAATATATATTAAAAATTTATAAATCCTTATAAATATGATAATCATTTAGATTTTTATAAAAATATAGTAAAAACTTTAAAAAAATTTAAAAATAGATGTAGAAGAGATAGACATCGAAATCATTTAATTATACAAAATTAATTAGGACTTACTTGAAAAAATATATAAATATGTGATTAAAATAAAATTTTTTGTAAATAATTATTACACCAATACTTAGTTTTGTGTTAAAACTATTATCATCCATTAGATTAAGAAATATTAAAATCTAATGGCCCATGTGTAGTTAATGTTTGATACAACAAATGTAACATAAGGAGACCCATTAATCCAACTATTCTGTTCATGACAAGGGGACCTGACGACACTGGCTTTTTTGTCTCTTCAAATTCCTCTTCTCTTCCACGGTTCCGCCTTCACATTATTAAAAGCTCCAAGCAATTGTACAACCAGTTCTTTATTCTTGTGGGAAGTACTACCTAACTAGAAAATTAATTAAATTAGGCGTTAAAGATTCGGCCGAGTACTGCTAACTTGCTGTTACGGGTAAAGAGTATTTATAATTTAAAACTTAAATCTCGCTTTTTTCTTTATTTTTTTTTTATATGAACGCTGCGGAATTTTATTAAAATAAAAAAAGGAGGATAAAGAAATAAATTTACAAATCTATTATGAAAAGTGTTATTTAGAGAACCTCCAAAATTCTTCGAGTAGACTTTTTCGTGAAGGAACAAGGGTTAATTCATTCTACCAAGATTCAAGGTCACATTAATTAATGCATCCACTCCTCTATTATCCTCTCGGTTGATGTGACTGCAACAAAACTCCAGTGCAAAATTTCACACTTTAGATTTAAAATATCTTGTGCACGGGCCGCCACATATAAGTATATTACCCTTTGCTAAAACAACAAATCTCTTTTCACTTGTTAGTTTTCTGGAAATCTTCAAACTTCGTTGCTGTAAGATTTTGGGACCTTGTTCCTGTGGAAACATGAAATGTATCGTTCAAATCTTCTGTTTGAGGACTGATTAGAGTTAATTAGATCTTAATAGACTCGCCTGGTGTCGGCAAACTTGATTCCGAAGAAATCAAATCTGCTCCTGACACTAAATAACTCAACACTTATGCATGCATGCCTGTTCCAGCTTCCTGTTCAAGCGTGTGATCTGAAAAATTAAGTTTTGTCCAAATGAAGCAAACTTTAACAATTAAAAAAAAAATAAAAAATTCCATCTCATCAGATGCCATTCTTTAGAGTAAATACAGCATATTACCCTCTAAAATAAAATAACTTTTACACAATTCAAATCCAAACATGTGACGAGAAGTTAGCACATTTTTTAAGGATGGGCTAAAATTTTTAAATTACTGTTCATAGTTAAAGTGCAAAAATAAACTATATATCTATATCTAACACTGTTCATAGTTAGATCTTTGCCTTTCCCTCTCTCTCATTAAAATATTAAAATAAAACTCCTATTTCTCAAGAGCCAAAATCAAGTAATGTCTTCTTTTCATCATCTCCCCCAATTTTGTCAAACAAGCAGCCCTCTTCTTCTCCAAACTCAAGAACCTCAAACTGGTGCCGCCCTCATTTTTTTTTTTTTATTAAGTCCTGAAAGCCCCGACCTTCACCTCACATAGTCTATGGTTGTCCTTCGTCAGTAGATCCAAATCCATAGGACCATCAGCGTGGATAATTGCCGATACTGAGCTGCTATCAGTTTATTATTTGTTATTTTTAAAAAAATTTCAATATAGAGAAAATTTTTTCGTAATTAACTAAATATGTTTTTTTTCTCAAGAATCTTTCTCAGGCTAGAGCCCTAGTTATCCTCCCTTCAGCTTCGCCACTGATGAAGAGTTACAATCTATGTTCTGGAATAAGATGATGAAACTTTTAATCTCGAATTACTTTAAAATAGAATTACTAATATTTGTCAAGTGTACATATCAATAAATGTAATTAGTCAATATTTTGTTTGACTTAACTAGGGTGTTTCTAAATACGGATCAGGATTGTCTTAAATAATTGATGTTTAATAAAGTAAAAAATTAAAATAGTTAAATTTTATTTTTATAAGAACACTCAAATACAAGTAGTAAAAGATTTTAAAAAATTCAGGAGAAGATCCCAATCTACCAAACACATCAGTTATTATCCTTTTAAATTTAAGTAAAAGCATTCGATTATTTGATTTTAGAATAAACAAAATCTACTCTTGCTTGTAAGCTTATTTGTTTGAATGGGTTATAAAATAACTAGAACTTTAGATGAAAAATGAAGGGACTAAGTCCCCGTACATGTGCATATATCTTTCTATTCAAGCGGCAGCATTGAAAAACATGGCCGAGTATTTATGGCCTCATGCAATAATTCCCCACATCCTTTTTGATTATCAGTCGGTGAGCGGTCGGGTCGGCTTACTTGCTGCTTGCATGTTCAGTGAATTCACTTCTAAGATCGTGATGAAAAATAAAGACTGATCATTTAATGAGTGATGTTGTTTATGTTACAGATGTGACAATATAAATTACTAACTTATTGTCCAGATTAATATCTTATAAAGTATAAATACCCGCACTTTAGAATTTTTAGATTTTTAATGTTTTGTTTATTGGTGTTCTTAATTTTTTTTTTTTATGGTTATTAGCTAGTCATTAATAACTAGTTATTACCATGCGTACGCATTTTATTCACAGAAAAGTATATATGAAAATTGTCGTGATCATTATATGCATATAAATATATATAAAATATCTTTTAAAATTGTAGCGGTTGATTATTTTTCTTTTATTTCCATTTGTTATATACTATGCCTCTTCATAAATTAAGCCTAAATGAATACAATTTTTCTGCTTTCTCTCATTTTATATATATATTTATGTATGTATGTATGTATGTATGTATGTATGTATATAGACATACATACACATACATACAAGAGAAAGTGGGTGGAAGAGAGAATCAATATTTATCTGTTTAACATTATGTTGGTCAAAGAGTGACCACGCACACACGAGCTAGAGAAGTGAGAGGCACGAACAAGGAGGCATCCAATTAATTATGAAGAAAGCGCAATATATAGAAAACAAATAGTCTTCTAATTATACAGTTAAATAATAAGAAGTTGATAATTAAAGTAAAATAAAAGTTGAAAGTCATCGTGATCGATTACCAGACGGATATTTTGATCCCCTGTCTCCCATTACGCCCACGCCCCTAGTAACAACAATTATGAACCCTCTACTAGTACAATTACAGCTCATTTCTCATTTTAAAGTGCCCAATGCTTCCCATTAAAGCAAACCTTTGTATGTACATTAACGAGAATCCCTATTGACATAAAACGTTGTAATTAAATCTTACATTTCAGGTTGTAAATAGGTTAAACGTTTGAGGTTACGAGTTATTGACATTTAAGTTGTAAGAGTTTTATATTAAAATTTAACGCTTCAAAGTTTAATATATTTTTTTCTGAGTTGTCATATGCGTTGTCTTTTTATAATTTTGATGGATACTTTGGTTAGCATTCGTTAATATTATATGCTACAATTCGCTTGCAACTCTCAGCATACATATCTATCTTACTATTTAAGTGCTCATTAGTTATTGTTAATTTTCTGGTTTCATTGTTCATACTTCATAATGACGCTGGCCGCTTATTATTAATTGTCAATTCTAAAGTTAAACAGATAATGATAAACTAAGAATCTACGTTACCCGAGTGCATTGAATTGGCTCACATTAATTTGACACGTTAGATTTGTAATATATATGATCCATTACACTGACTTTTCGAATGTTTAGTACGATCTTTTTGTTTATATAAAATCAGTTTGCAATCCAAATAATTTACACTTGCAATTTGATGAGTGAAAATGGGGGACCCTATTGTTCATCATTCCTTATCTACTTTTGAGCATTGATAATTCATAATAAATTTAAAAGAAAAAGGGGGACGGTCAAAAATCCGGAAACATCTAGGGTCATTTTTACTATATACTTCAAACATCTTGAACGTGGATCCCAAAGTTTCTTTGAAGAAACTTGTGAAAAGAATAGAATTTTGAATGGCTGAGAGAAAATTAAAGAGGGACCATAAAGATATAAATATAAAGTAATGCAATATAGATATATATAAAGTAATGGCTGTAATGCAAAAAATATAAATATAAAGTAATGCAATGAAAGCTTGTTAAAGTTGAGAATTTAATTTTAAGTCGATATATATACAAACACACCCACAGAGGCATATATATAACTCAAACATCGGCTTGCAATAATTAAATGGGGCCATTGACCTTACCTTCTAAATCAAGATTGTCGAAGGCAATTATTGTAGGGCCATTTTTAGAACATTAATTAATTTTGAGGAAGCACTCTTCTTCTTCAATCTATCTCAAAAAGTTGTGATTTACAATGAAGAAAACTGTGTTATGAGATCTAGGTTAGTTCCACAAAAATCTCTTGGGTCGGAGGCATTAAATTTTTTGGTCCCTAAGTGATCATTTTCAAGTGTCAAATTCTTTGAGGCAATTGAACTTAAGAGGTACAACACAACCCCAAAGTATTTTTCTCCTGCATTAATTTTGAATGAATATGGTCATTTTTTTTTTTTATTTCAGCGATATTAGAATTATTAAGTCATAAATTCCAATATTTATACTTTATAAAACATGAAATTAAGTAACATTTTTTTTATAACATTAATTTTACTCAAGTTAAAATTTATGAAATACAGATGTTCTTGGATATGAAAATTAAATTCATTTTAAATAAAATAACTCATGTACAACACAAACCAAGGTAGGGTTGAAGTCACTAAGTCCACTCACCGTCATTCACTCCCACTATATAAGTTGTTGCAAAAAAAAAAAAATTCCTATATAAGTTTAGATAATTGAACAACTTAAATTATATTAAAGAAAAGGAAAATTAATTAACTATTTTTGTTTATAATAATTCTTTATTTATAATTGAGCAATACTTTCGCTCGGCCATCAATTCTTGCAATCGGGGATAAAAGAAAAAAAAAAGTTAGAGAATTTGACCAGTAATTAATGTGAGATTTTTTTTGGGGAAGGAATGTTAGAGAGCTAAAAAAGAAACTAGTAACTGAAACAATAACTGAATCCTAACAATATTACAGGGATCTAATCAATTACAAAATTAAATCTGTGCAAGCGTATGGTCCAAATCTAGTTAAAAAACTTAAAACAGCTAGTGGGAAGCTCAACAAACTCTTATCTCTCCCATGCACAATAATATAAATTGAATTCTCAACTCTCTCTCTCTCTCTCGATCGAAAAAATAAATCTTACTAAACAAAATTTGTTAGAAGTAATAGAATCAAATTAAAATTAAAATTGAGTTAATTTGTCATTTTCTATAGTGTGGTCCATTAATTACTTTGCGCCCACATGGAGTCCTGGAAGCTTCACTCAGTCTCGTTAACATCACATGAAATACCGCAACCACATCAAACACATAAGAATTAATAAAATAATTTCTGCAAAATCATTCAATGTAATTAAAATTAAAGCATGCCAGCTTCAGTACTGAACCTCTATTTTATATTAACAAATTACAAATAACTTACAATTAAGTCTGTTGGGGGCCTTACATGCTTTGTCCTCCCACATAAAATTAAATTAAAATTAAAAACAGGAAAAAAAAAACAACAAATATGATCATAATTACCATCGTGTAAAACCCTGGATACAAGTGTGATTTCTGATCATCACATAAGATTAAATTTCAGCGAGGGCGGCGGCGGCGATGATGATGATGATGAATGAAATCATGTGATGTTCTTGTAGACCTCGGAAGATAAACCAATGACTCTGAGACTGCACAAGTTGTTTTACAAGAAGCGTAAGCATTTAGAAGGCCAAGCCTGTCGCTAATACTCTTCGTGACCTTTGCTCTACTGAAGAAGTAGTTTCTTGAACTTGAATCTTGATCATCAACACCACTGTCATCGTCTTTCGAGCATTCGACTAATGCAGCAACGAAAGGATCTCTCTTTAAATTTTCGGGAGAAATTTTTTTCCTAGTTTCAAGTTCCTTGATATGGGGTTTTTTGGAGCATGGAGGCGTGGACGTAGGCGGGAGTGGAAGTTGTTTTAGTAAAGACTCTTTCTTGCTGTGCGTATTTTTCTTGGGAATTCCGGGTAAAGTTTCCCAAGAAAATGGTACCCCCGAAAATCTGAGTGTGGTGGCCGGACTAAGAGGGGATTCGTCGGAAAAGTATAAAGATCCGAGGGAGGAAGAGCATGAAGAGAGCGAAGATGAAGAAAGAGATGAAAGCGAGGGCGTTCGGTGCGTGGGGGAATTTTGTTTGCCCGGAAAAATGTTGTTGTCGCATTGTTTTGGGACGATTTGGGCACGGCCACTAGGAGTCGCTGAAGAATCCATAACTTTAGAAAAAGAAGTAGATCGGAATTTCCAATTTGTGTGGTAGCTTTTCTGCTTTGTTTGTTCTTTGCTTCTGTTTATATAACAGAGAGAGCGTGTGATGTGTTGATGAAGAATCGTTAATTTTTGGGACATGCAAAGTGAAAGGAAGGAAAAGAAAATATAATTAACTAACAGAAGGACCCCCATTGCATTGATGACAGAGGATATAGGTTAGAGAAAAGGACAGGGGGAGAAAGAGGGAAATAAACAGTGATGGTGGTGGTGGCGGTGATACAGCCACCTTTTATTTTTTATTTTTGTTATAATAAGTGGATAAATTTAAATCAATTTTTATTTTCTTTACCACTTTTAAGAATCGAAGATGAGTCTACAGGGAGTATGAGGGGCAACAACTGTACTGCCAACAAACTCAACCACACCTCCTTTCCTTGGACTTAAAAAACCACCTTTTATTAGATGATAAACTATGAGGGAGTTGTTAGGGAACACCAGAATCACACGGAGTTGATGATGCAATATTGGAAATAATTAATCAGGTTCAATTCAATATTGTTTCGTGACAGTTTCATCGACTTCCCTTCAATTTTTTTGTTAACAATATAACTTTGATTTATGGTTTGTTTGTTAGGGAACTAAGGGAAGCCAGTATTCTAATCACACTTTCTATTTGAAAATTATTATATTTTTATCTAAGAGTACGCTTAGACATTTTATTTTATTTTTTATTTTAAATAATGTGGTATTTACGAATTACTTGATTAAATAATACAATTAATTTACTTAAATCTTGTAAAAAAAATTATCGACTACTTAACGAATAACACATTATTTAATATGACATTCGAAATAAAATAAAAAAAATTAAGATATTTATTATTACTCTTTATTCAGTGAAGAAATAATAAATCCTCCTACATTGCGCTCTTAACTAAATTCCAGGAGCTTCAGAACTTATCACTTGAATAAGGCCAGAAATAAAACCAGCAGCATCGCGGGCGTATGCAGCTTTAACAACCAGAAATTCTGTACTCATTTGGACGTCATTTCCTCTAATAAACATGGATATGAATAATATGAGTGGTGATAAAATGAAAATAATAAAAGATTACTCTAAATCATCATCTCTGGATCTTAAAAGTTAAAGAAAATTCAAATGAGTTAATTTTTTTTTCCAATTTAAACACGGTCACTCTGTGTGTGTGGGTGTGTGTTTTCTTTAATTTATTTTTTAAAAAGAAAACTATGCGAAGGAATTTATTGAAGATAAAATGAAAAAAAAAAAATAAGATCTGAAAATATGGTAAGGAGGTAACGACAAATTAAAGGGCATTGTTACGTAAATGATTCTGTATCGATGCCAGCCCAACATTTGTACGTACGTTGTCGAGAAATAATAAAACTAAAACTGTCTTTGATATTTTCAATTGATAATGCGGTGTTAAAATTTTGCGAAATTTTCACAAAAAAGAATAATATTAAATAAGTTATATATATATATGTAGCAAACTCCGGATTAGAGCCATCTGACCGTATCAAAATTTGGGATAAACTAAAAAATAAATAAGACACATATTTTAATATATTACAAGATAAAATATATTGTATTATAGTTTATATTTTTTTTATATGTATTTTAACTTGTTCCTAAGTTTAAGAATACATTGAAATATATATATATATTTTTTTTATCTTTTAGCTGCATTCGCATTTTGTTCCATACATTATATGTATATAATGTATGTGTGTGTATAATATGATTGTCAAATTTAGACCTTGAATTATTTAATTGATAGTATTTTAGCAAGATAAGGGCAAATTTTGGACCCTTACTAGGCCTTCGGGATTATGATTAAGATTTAAGAGTTTGGGACCTTAATCTTTGTTGTTTAGTTATATAGTTACTTCATGGCCAATCAAAATTAATTAACTATTTAAGGTCGTAACCAATTAAATAAAACTTTCTCTTTAGTACAGCGTTTGTTTATCAAAGCAATTGACTTATCTGGTACAAAAATATAGGTAGAGATTTCAGATAGGAAAAATTTCACTGATGTTCGTCTCTGAGTTTGGATCTTACTACTGTATGAAATTTCTCTAATGTGCTTTTAAAAAAATAAAAAAAAATCAACTGTAAAAAATAATTTTTTTATAAGGATGGTCGTCCACACAAGGTAAATGCAGATTTGACCTTAAAGAAGATTTTTGGATAGTTGCTAAATAGTATTGAAGGCCCGTTTGGGATAGCTTTTAGGAGACTTAAAAGTGAATTTAAAAATTTAAAAGTTAATTTTGGTGTTTGGTAAAAAAAAAAAAAATTAAAATCACTTTTATCAAAATCAGCCTATCTTACAACTAATTTTGGAAAGTAAGGAAGTAATGGCTTTTAGATTCAGATTTTGAGAATCAATTTTATTATTTAATATAATGTCATAAATATCTTAACAATTATTAACTAAACCCAAAAAATCCTTATTTAAATTGAAAATAAATCAATATTTTAATAATTTTTTATTATAATTCACGCATTCCTTTCTTTTTTCTTATTTTTTTTTATATTTCATATTACATCAAAAGTTTGCTATGGCAGTATAGTCTAAATTTTATTTTTAGTTAAAATTATTATAATACACAATTAAAATCAATATAGTATAAACACTATTTTTAGTTTAGATTATTATAATACACAACTAAAAATATTATATATACATATTTTTATAGGTGCAGGTAAATTTCATCATATATTATGTATATTTTAATCATTTGTTTTCTCACAAGGAGTTTAATAACAAAATTTACCAAACATTAATAATTGCTTTCAAAATTTACAATATTTTTGAAAATAAATTTTATCAAACACTTAACTGATTTTCTTAACAGCTGATTATTTTTACAGCATAACTAATAACAATTATTTTAAAAATTATAATATTCTCAAACTGACCATTAATTTGATCAAAATTGTATAGAAGATTTCCGACTATTTTCAAATAATAATTTACAAAACAAACTGATCGGAATTTTATCAATTTCAAGTTATGTCAATGAAAACTTTCCTTTAAATTATCCATGAAACAGAGCCTATAATGTCCAACAAATTTATAATACAAAGTAATTCAAGTATCTCTTTATTTTTAAACTTGCACGAAACTCATGCTTGACTATCGACTGAGATTTTGATTCTATAACGATATTTGCGTAAACAAAATCATTCATGGATATAGTTGAATATGTTCTCAGTTCAACTTGCGAGAGTTTTTTTTTTTTTTTGGGCCTCCTTCAATTGGTCAACATTATATAGTTAATTTCATTTCCAAAATCAAGACTCTTCCTTTCATAATTAAACTTAGTAGGTTACAATTTATTTAATCCACTACTTTGGACTGCCAAGAAAAATAGAAAAAAGGAAGAGAGAGTAGCCCAATAATTCTACCTAATAAAGATTTTGATAAGGCAATGGGGGGACCCATTTATCTTCCATATTTTTTATCCAAAATATAAATTTATTGTGAATGTGAAGACGAAGTCAACTTATAACTTATGCGTGCGGCTACAAACACTTCAATTGATTTTCTAAATCACTACACGAAAACAATAGTTTCGGATGTTGGACCACACAATGAAGGTTAATAATAATTTACAACACCTGGCTAGGAATGATTAAGACATTTTTCAAATTAAATACATGAAAATGATAGCTGAGACTTTTATGTTGCATTTACCAATTAATAATCAGATTAGAATAAGAATGAAAAGTGTTTAATCATAATTAAAATGAGCCGTATTGGTAGTAATGATTTAGTTTTTGTTGAAATTTAGAATCAGAAAGAATTGTTATAAATTCTTAAAAGTCCACAATTTGGTATTATTATTTATTACAATATTTGTCATATTATTTATTGTAATTATTATTATTATTATTATTATTATTATTATTATTATTATTATTATTATTATTATTATTATTATTATTATTATTATTATTATTCCAAAAACATATTGTTAATAATCATAACAAATAATAATAAAATTAATATTAGTAATGGTAAAATTGATAGAATTACTAGTAATAAACATGACAACAATAACAATAATAATATATGATGAAAAGGGAAAAAATAACAATAATCAAAATCATCATCATCATCATATTTACAAGGTGAAGCTGCTTCCTCCATGCGAGATCGACAGCGGATAGCTATATTTCCATCGAGATCGGCTGGCAACGCATCGGTGCCTGCTGTTTCTGGCAATGGCAGGTGCTGCTGGTTCGACCAATTAGGGAGCTGCTAGCTGCTTTGATGTGCTAACAATGGCAAGTGCTGCTACTCAGTGCCAGATTGATGGCTGGCCATCAGCAGCTGCACGATCGGCGATGGCAGGTGCTGTAGTGCTGGTTTGGTTCTATGCTGCTGCATGTTTCCACGGCGTCTTGGTTTTGTTTTTAGTTTTATTTTATGATTTCGTGAATTAACGAGGGCAAAGTGGAAATTTAAAAATTTGAATGCAGTATTTTTGTCAATCTCAAGAACGAGGTCCTGAATTCTTGATGCATGGTCTCCTCCTCCTTGGATTGGAATTCCAGTAATATTTTTTGAAAATTGTAGGCCCCACAAAAATTTCATTTCGACTCTAAGTCTTTAATTTCTGAGTAAACTATTCATTCATTCCGATTCCAAAAATCCCATTCTCATTACTTGTACGTAAACGCTCCCTTAATTAAATGGACAGTCAAATTATTGACAAGTAGATTGTCCTAATGAATTATTCTAGAAAACAATGATGTGCATGATGTTAAGCATAGCTCAATAATAAATAGATTAATGAAAAAGACACATAATAACACGTTTTTTTTAATCAAACATTAATTTTTCATATTATAAATGGAGTTCTATAATCTATTTTAATCAGTTGAAAACAAAAGATTTTAACTAACAAGCATATAAACATCTATACAGACAAAAAGAAAAAACGTTAAAAGAAAAACGGCAAGCATAATATATGAACATTCACGCTTAAAAAAAATCTCATTTATGTAAAAAAGTAAGATACCATACTTCTTTACGAGCAAAATGAATTTCCATCGGAGAAGATTCTTGACACAAATGGTGTGGGTGGTGGCTTTCTAATATTATTAGAATGATTTTGATTTGTGGATGAAATTTGGAAATTATAAAAACATGTGAAATTGTTTGTTTTCAATTCTGCAGTTGATTTGTTGACGTGTTAATAAAACAAGTAATTGATATGTTGTTGGTTCGTTTGTAATCATTTAAGAGAAAGAGAGCTTGTTCCGAAGAGGGGGAAAAATAAGAGAAAAAAAATCAATAGAAAAATAAGAAATTTACCCTAAATTATTTTGAAAGCAGTCTCATTTTTTGTTGGTATTATAATTATTTTGCGTACAATTTTTAGGAATTTTTGCGCCCGAACTCTCTAATTAGCCAAACGCGACTTAAATGGTTTTCGTCTGGGGGATTGCCCGCTCCACGAAATGAATGACAAAAAATTGCCGAGTCACGATACTTCTTACCCAATTTACCCTTTACAATTTTGTAATTTTGCAAGGGAAAACTTCCAGTTTTCCACAGTGTCCTATTTAGCACGGGATTATGTTACTACCAAAGAACAGAACAAACGAGTGAGACTCGTGCTTCTGTTTGGATGGCCCATTTGCTGACACACGTATAGTATCATACATGTGCATGTGATCGTCTTCTTGCTCGTTACCCGCATGTGAGTCGGTGAGTGCGCTCCTTCTGTCTTGACAGCAATTTTTTTTTTTATTTTTTAAGAAAAAAAGAAAAGATAGATATCCATCAACATGCTCTACATTAATTTTGGTGATTGCAAAATTTGAAATTCTGGTACTAAAAACACAGATGATCAAGAGACCTTACCTAAATAAACTGTGTGATGCTAAACACACCGAAATTTATGATTTGCTTTAGAAAGGGCGAAATAAATTGAGAATTTATTTGACAAGTCTATATGATAGTGAAGTTTGAAAACCTCATTGTACTGACAAAAGTTTGTAAGATTGAGTGTTATTCGGTTTGGTTTTGGTTCATAATCGAACCGAATCAAAAGTCAGAATCAATTGGTTCATAAATTATGAACTATATATATGAATTGAATAAAATTAATTCAATTTAGATCAGTTTTATTTTATGGTTTATTTTAGTTTTTCTTTTCTTTTGATTCGAGTAATTTTATTATTTGCATTTAATAAAAAATAATATAATATACTATTATTACGACAATAATCATGAGTTTATAAACCCACAAATTTAAACATAATAAAGTTGAATAAATCCACGTAATAAAATCCAACATTAAACGAACTTACAGAATCTATAAATTCACTATAAATTTCTAATCCACAACAATAAATAAACAAGAAAGTAACTATGTAAGATCACAAATAACAATATTAGAACTTTATATTAAATTACCAACACACACATCCACGTCTAAAATACCTACATTATCATAAAGTGAGCCAAAACTAACAATTTAACAAATAAAAATAAAGTGTATATTATCACATCAATAATTACATGTGTTTTAAATCTATTTTAATTTTTAATTTTTTGCACTCCAAATTGCTTATTTTTTGGTTTTCGTTAGTAAAATTAAATCAAACAACAATTAATTGGTTCAGAGATTTATGAGCCATTTTATTTTCATTACCCAAACTAAATCGACCTGAAATATTATAATATAGTTCAGTTTGGTCTGAACCGACCAAATGCTCACCCCTAAAAATTTATCTGCCTCTCAAAAATGCAGAGGATTGAACCCAGGGACGGAACTACGTTCACTTGGGGGTTGCCTTGACAACCCCCAAGTTTTAGAAAATTTTTACAAAGTAAAATTAAAAATTTTAAAATGACCCCCACCTTATTTTTCGAGACAACCCTCAATTTCCTTAAAATACTAGTTTGTAGTATATTTCAGTGACCCCAAATTAAACTTTTAGCGGTAGTTGTAGTATATTTTAGTAACCCCAAATTAAAATTTTGGCTATAGTGTTTATTTTGATGATTTTATTTTTTAAAGTAGTAAGTATGATGAGTTTATATAACTAATTTTGCAACCGTTATTGATAGTTGCAGCTACAAAATAAAATTTATTTTTTGTCATTTGGCTATGGTTAAATAGCCTTTTTACATTCATGGATAAAATAATTATTCTGCCAACATTCTGTTAAATCTTCTAACAATATTAACAGAAAAGTGAAAAATGTTATACTTCATAAATTTCAGGTGGACTGCTATAATATAATAAAATGTAAAATATCATGTGATCGGTTTATGTTTGTCTTACCAATTTCCATTTTCAAAGGATGTCAATCGAGCTAGATCTATGATATCTATGGTTCCCAACAAGCCTCCAACAACAAGCTTTGGATATTTTGGGTCTGGGTTACCTAGAAGCCCAAATTTATAAGACCTTTTTGGGCTTTAAATTGAAGTATGAGTGACAATACTAATACAATTCTATTCAACAGATGAGTCACGGTTTTTAGTAAAAAAATATGAAAACTACTCTCTAAGAAAAGATAATTGTTGAAAAAGTAATATTACGCATCTCAACATTTAAGTTTTAATTTCAATCTTAACTGATGTGGCAGTGGTTAAATAATATTATAAGTTATATAATTCATCATTTAATAGATAAGTGACACATAATATTTGGACTAATTTGAAACTCAAATGTTAAAATCCCTAACACTATTGCTATTAAAATATTCTAAATAAGAATATATTTGGAATATTTCTGGCAATGTACAAATCCCAATTAGACTTTTGCTTGGTCGACAAATCACAACAAAAATTCATAATAAAATTGGAACATGTCACATTTATGCCTTATAAAAAGAAAGTTATAAGAGAAAAGGTAATATTCTTTCATAATATATAGCCCATAAACCAACAAAAAGAATAAAGAATCGAAATATATTCTTAAAAAAATAGAAAGGAAGAACCTATTTAAAATCCAATGGTAACATTTTCACTCATCAAATTGTGTAAAACTCACACTACTTTAAAAGAAATCATAAAAAATTCATTTGATTTTGAACAATTTCAAATAATGAAGAAAATTGAACAATTAATCAATTAAATCATCATTAATTGCTTAAACTTACGGCACAAAAGCATACAATTTAGACAATTGAGTCTTTTTATTTTATAAGGGTAAAATAGTTAAATTAATTTAGGTTGAAAGGACATTAGTGATCAACAACAGTCAATAGAGAAGAGACTTATGTAAAGAAAATACTGTACCTGATTAATTGTTTAAATTTTTTTCTTTACTTTAAAATTTAAAAAATAATATGATTTTTTTTAAAAAATGAAATGAATATATAAATCGCGCGGTGAAATGAAAGTATCCCACCCTATAAAATTTTAATCTTTGACCCAAATTTTAGACAATTCCAAAAAGGGCATTTTGTTAGTGACCCTAATAGAAAGTTGAAAGATAGGTTGGACATGGCACTATGATTCCAAACTTTTTTGCCAACTTTGGCTTCACTACAAGTTAGCCCATGTGCATAATTATGCACAATTGAATATTTACGGAGCTTAGATCAGCAAAGGTTGGCAAAACAATAAATCAATATAATAGTAACAAATAATAATATATTTACAAAATTAGGCTATGAAGATTGTATGTATAATTAGAATTGTTATTCTTTTCAAACTTTCTCAGTTCTCTTTCGTCTCCCCCCCCCTCTTCAATACCTTTTTATTTCGTTCTCCAGGAAGGATGAGGGTGCGAGACCCCTCATATTTTGTGGAACTTGATTTTCTTTTAAGCTTGAAAAATATCACAAAACATGTGAAAGTAATATTAAAAAAAAAAATTGAGCGAGAGGGGGGAAAGTAAAGGTGTTGCTGCATCGAGAATATCAGGACTACCCCAAAAAAAAAAAAAATTAATAAAATTGGGTGTCCATACAGGGGCCACCTTAAAAGTTTATTGGAAGTGGATATTGTGGTCCAACAGGAGAGGCACAAAATTTCACCCCCATACCCTCGCTGTTCGAATTATCAAAGCCTCTTATCCCCACGCGCCTGCACGCGAAGTGAGAGTGCAGGTGGGAAAAGTAAAGAACTTTTTCCATTTTCAGGACAATAATAAAAATAGAATAGAATGGAAGAAAACAAAACGAAGTGGGAAGAGTACAGGAGAGACTCTTTAAGTGGGAATCACGTGCCAGCTGCTTCGTCTGCTCGACACGCGTCGCCGCTTAACTGCGGGACCCGGCGAACATGCCAGGAGAAAGTTTAGACCCGTGGTGTTGTCGCAAACGTTTTTCCCGTGACAGACCAATCAGAAAAGAGAAAAGGATGAGGGGCCACTGATGGACCATTATATTGTCGGAGAAGGCCTAAAACACGTAAGGTGGTACGTCACAGTCAATTAAGTATGGCTGTTGCCTTAGCTAAATTGTGGGCGACGTGTCGTTCTGCAAACCGTCAGGCACAACATGGAAAAGAAACAATTCCGGTTTGCTTTATGAGATGTTTTCTTTGCTATGAATTAGCAAACTTCTGCTTTTACTGTAGAACATAAATGACGAGATAATAAGTCAAAATTTTAAAAAAAAATCAGAGACGAAACTAATTAATACCCATCTTTGATGAAAAAAAAAAAAAAGAGAGGAGATTTTTATTCTTTTTTGTTAAATAATAGAGTTAAAAGATAAATTGTTAGAGTTCACATAAATCGTATAAATCAAATGCGGCAAGATAATGCAACGTATCATAAATGGTCATCTTAGTCTGTTTCAGTCCGATTTTGCCCGGAATCGATCTGCAACGACTGAAAAAAGGACGCAAGCATATTAATCCGCCATTTCTATTATTCATATTTCCATTTAATCGTCACTCGGCCTTTTGGCTAGACTTGTGAGGCTAACAGTTCAAACCCTCACAAAAGTATTGTGGAGGTTAAAAATTTTTTCTCAATTATATTAAATAATTGAATGGAATTAGTCTACTCACTTACTAATGTAAGTAAAGTAGACATTCTTGGAATATCAGTGAAGATAAAAATTTAGGCAGTGATTCATAAGAATTTATATAAATTAGTCATACTAATAGTCTAATAAATTCCTCAAATATTTGTGAGCATAAAAATTTAGACAATGTTTCATAAGAATTTATGTAAATTAGTTCTACTAATAATCTGATTGTAAATATTAGTAATAGTTTCATGTAAATATAAGTTATAGTCTGATTGTCAAAAAGAAATTTCCATTTAATCCAAAAAATCTTTATTAGAGTATGACACGATGTGATGCAAGATGGTGGAGATCATATTGAACTGATATACATTTATCAAATTAGTGAATGATATAATGTTGAGGGAACATATTTTTTGTTATGTTTTTAAAAAAGGTAGTAGTGAACGAAATCTAAATTAATTTTTTGTTTGTATTGTTTATACCATTAGAATTCAAATGATCAACCAAATAAAATTACTTTAAAACCACTCAATCAAATTATTGAAACCAATAAATATATCATATTATCTCAACACTATTTAAACAAAATTTTATCATATCTATTTCATTTTAAACTATTTAGAGAATCACCAAAATGCTCTTCAAACGATATTTCATTTCTCATTTGAAGAGTCAGTATCACAAAAAAAAAAAATTTAAAATAACTCTTCAAATGAGATTCTCCGTCTTTCTTTAATATTCAAGAGCGACTTCTCTTTCAAATAATATCATTATTATTTAAAAGAGAGAAGTACTATAACCATATTATTGAAAAAATAAAGGTAATTAAATGCAATGAGAGAATAATTTAATTAAAATAATATAAATTTATTTTTATTTGAAAAGTGTTTTGAGAGAGAACTTCTTTTTCACTCTTTTTATTTTCTATATAAATAAAATAACCATTTAAAGGGAATAAAATTAAATTAGACTTTTCATGAATGATGCTCTTGTGAATTATGATTTTCACATGCTCAGAATCAGAGGGCCGTTTCTTGAATAATAGAGCCTCCTGCCAATGTCAATAACTACAAAATAGTAATACCTGGAGTTGTGTTATTGGCACCTGAGCTCTTTATTAAATAGAAAACTCTGGGGTTTCAACACTTTTAATTAATAGAACAGCTGTCATCCTCTGTTATTTATGTACGTAACATGATTTTTTGCGAATTTAAACTACTCGTAGTCAAGTACCTGAAGATTTGTAGTTGATCGTGAATGTACAATTAATTGCTCCACCATCCACTTCCTCTGCGTCATCGCTTTTCCCCTAGTTTGACTACTATACAATTAATGTAGAGCCTTCATTTATTTATTCATTTATTTTTGGACATTCACAATTTAATAATACAGTAAGGGTAGGAATACGAATTTTGTACATTTTTTTTTTCTAATAAATTGATGTGTCGATAGGTTAAAGAAAAATCTTCATTTAATAAAAATCCATGTTAAAATCATTAATTATAAATAAAATAAACTTCTAATTTTTGATATTCTCTATATAAAAATAATCTTCATAGTTTTACTGTAATAGTATATTGACACATTAATTTGTGAAAAATTTATATCCCTATCATTAATAATGGTATATTATAGCAATCAAGGTTGTTATTTACTACAAAACAATTTGTATAAAATGCAGACATAAGCATCTAAGGTTTGCCCCCAAGGGCGTAGCCGAGTTGGTTGACGGTGCAATCTGTCGCCCCTCATTTGTGTGGACTTGAGTTCGAGTCTTGGGGGTGGGGAGAGGGGTTAAAAATTGATTTGAGCTTGTCTATCCCCTCTTTCCTTTAAAAAGAAAAAAAAAAAAGCATCTAAGGTTTCATATAAATTTATTCTCTTTATATTTCATATCATTTAATTTAAAAAAATTTCGAGCATCAAACAAAAAATTTAAACGCAACTCATGATCACAAATCCAATTCGAACAGGATATGAATTCTAGACCCCCGGCATATATGATCACCCAAAACTGGTTAACACTTTAATTAAGTAACAAATTTAGCATTACACAAAATTGCAAACTTATCTATTAGTATTCATAAAGTTCAATGTATTTGTATCAAATTTTCGTTGGTGGTAGACGCTCCCATGTTATTGAACCTGTTAAAAGGTTATGAATTAATTGTTGCACTTGTTATAGACATTCCCAAAAGTCGTATTAATGGCTCTCACTTCAATTGAAGTCCACACGCCTATTACGAAAGCACTTTTATACAGGTTATGTGCGCAACTTCTGACCTAAGAAAGAGAGATGAAAGAAGCAGAAAAGATATCAGAAAGCCGAACGGCGCTTGGTAAAAGCACTTTCTCATAAACCCTCCTTGAGAAACTGCCACCTGGCACTCTATAAGGCCACGTTGCACTTTTGCTATGGCCATTTCCCTTTGACGTGGCATCCACTCGCTTCCGTATTTTTTTTAAATAAATACCCACTCCATTTTGCACCCATTAGTTCTTTCTTAAAATTTGAAACCCCCTTCTAATTTTCATTTTCATTTTCCCATCACAACAAATACAAACGCAGACACAACTGAACTCGCTATCTTTTCCTTCATTTCCTCAGTCATTTTCACGAGAGAGTTAACAACAACCTAGTAGCACTAATGCCAGGGTTTGATGGTGTGGAAACTCCCAATGGAGACTTAACGGACTGCCCGTATCAATCCAAAGATTGCTCCCCGGCACGAGATTTGCTTCATCAGCTACCTTCGTTAATGTCGTCTTGTTACCCTATCACTCTCAAGGTATAGATAATGTTCACCGAGGAACGAGAGGGGCGTCGGGGTCTTTTCCTTTTCTTTTTTCTTTCAAGAGTCAAACTCCCTGTTGACTCTTTCAATTTTGACTATATTTACCATTTCTTTCTTTTATTGACGCATGCAGTTCATCGACGTCTGTTACCGGATCAAGATCGAGAACAAGAACAAAGAAGGAAGCAGCGTCAGACGTATTTTCAACCGTAGATCAACATCTTCGACTGATGATCAAAGATCAACCGCTACGATTCAGGAGAGAACAATATTGAATGGAATAACAGGCATGGTGTCACCAGGAGAAATCCTGGCCATCCTTGGCCCTTCCGGCAGCGGCAAATCGACGCTGCTTAATGTGTTAGCTGGTAGACTTCATCAAGGGCACGGCTTAACTGGAACAATTCTCGCTAATAACAAGAAACCGACTAAACACATATCAAAACGCACTGGATTTGTCACCCAAGATGATATTCTTTACCCCCATCTGACAGTTCGCGAAACCCTAATCTTCTGTTCTCTGCTTCGCTTGCCGAGAACATTGTCCACGAAAGAGAAGACGTCGATAGCCGAATCAGTTATAGCGGAGTTAGGGTTAGCAAAATGTGAGAACACCATCATCGGTAACAGCTTTATACGCGGAATTTCGGGCGGTGAGCGAAAGAGAGTGAGCATAGCTCATGAGATGCTGATAAACCCTAGCTTGTTGATTCTGGACGAACCCACGTCGGGTTTGGACTCGACGGCTGCCTATCGGTTGGTATCGACTTTGGGTTCGTTGGTTCAGAGGGGAAAGACCGTAGTGACCTCCATGCACCAACCGTCGAGCAGAGTTTATCAAATGTTTGATAAAGTGCTGGTGTTGAGTGAAGGGAGGTGCTTGTATTTTGGCAAAGGGAGTGAAGCTATGAGTTACTTTGAGTCCGTTGGATTCTCGCCATCTTTTCCTATGAATCCTGCTGATTTTCTCCTTGATCTCGCTAATGGTACGTAAGCTTTAATTTGTTGAATATCTTTATCCTATAATTCTCGTGTCTTTTTCTGGTCATTTCTGAAGTGTTAATTTCTCAAAGACTGTGTCAATTATTAGAGAGACAAAGTTTCGAGAATCATAAGTTATGGAACGAGTTAGGTGGTCCAAACAAGTACAGACGGGAGCTTCATTATTAGGACAAGAGCATATGGCACACCGCGCACACACTAAGTACAGTTCTCCGTTCCCATGTCGTATATATGTGGGTCCACGTCTTAACTCCACGCTGAATCGTCGATGTGCACTACAATAAATTTAAATTAAGAGTTTTTGAATGAGCATCAAATGAGAGATTTCAAAAAATTGAGTGGCTTACAAGTTCATCATGATCAATCACAACCCATTGCCACCTTCATGTTCACTTAAGCACCTAAGTTTTGGGCCATACTCATCTTATACCGTCAAAATGGATATGTGCCCTGGAGCTTCTGCATTTAATTATTTCTGCCACAACATTAGATCTGATTAATTATAAATTTATATGACCTTTTGTTTTTGGGTGCTGAAAACACCAAAAAGGTAATGGAAGGACAGAGAAAAGAATTGTAGCATGTTAGTGGTGGAATGGTGTTGGCAATGAGGGGTTAAAATATTATTTAAAAATTATCATATTTTTTTGAATGAAATGTAAAGTTGATAGCTTTTTTCAAGAAGGAAGAGCCGCTATAATGGATAAAATTGATCACATACGTGCTGGGTTTTGATTTTAGAAAAGAAAGTGGAAAAGGAAACAAAAAGAAAAAAAAAAGAAATTCCGTGGGAGTTCTGTTTTAGACTTTTAGTGACAAATTGATAAATTTATTCTTTTTTATGAACAGGTGTCATGTTTGCTTGGCTTCGGCGGTCTTTTCTTTGCTTTTTTTTTTTTTTTTTAAAAAAAAAACTTGTTATTATTCTTTTTATTTCCTGCTTGCTTTTAGCCAACCCTCTGTATGACTCTTCATGGTTCGTGCTTTATTTCGTCTCCGATTTTTCGTTCTTTTTTCGACCCTTCCTCCCTCTTTTTGTAGAAACGAACTATATCCACTCGCGCTCAGTGACGTGTTTCATTGTTTTTAATAGTATCTAGATTCACATCAACAATCTGCCGTTGCTGCCCTACCTAAGTGAGACACGTTAGCTAGCCGCCGTTCGACTAAGAATTTCAATCTCTCTTTCGAGTGGTTCTTACTTACCTCTAGTACTGATACCGAATTTTTATGCGTCGATTTATATATTTTTTATATCAAGATATTAAAATTTCATGTTTAATCCTATCACGTGCCAACGTCTGCCCCATTTTATTTCACATTAAAGTATTCCTTCGAATATTTAATAGTCTAAAGCAGGTTTTTCTTAAATTAAATATTTGGGTGTTGGGACTAGGTGGAGCAATTTAACAAGGTAGACTGAGGTTCATGTACAAATACAGCTAGCAATTTTCCAATGTGATTTGGGTTCTCTTATTCATTTATTTTTTACTCATTGTTATTGATGGAGGAGTGTGGAGCCCCAATACAATCCAAATTTAATTTTGCATAGCATATTGAATAGATTGTATATAGTATGGGAAAGTGGGACCCTTCAATCATATCCTTTCCCACTGGAATTCTGATCTTGAGGGTTGAAAGGATCACATCAGGGTCGAGGCTCCTCAACTAACTTTTGTTGTGATACGATCAAAACAACGAACAATTATTGAGTGAATTTAATTTATATGGGTTTGTACAATAGAGTTGACCTATTTGCGCGGGGGGATCAATTTGGGTACTGACAAGTCATGCTCCTCTTTTAGGGAAAGGGAAAATCCTCGCAACATCATAAGTTTCTTAGCATTTTGTGCGGAGGGCCAGGATATCATTTAAGGATTGTGGCGTACTTAACAAACGACGGTGGCCTCTCTCACCTGTAGGATAAAATCAGGGTTAAAATATTCTTACAAAGTTTTGTTTATCCCGCTGTGTTGATTTGTTTTACCTTTTATTTTACTTAAGTAATGAGAATTAGATCATCCAAAATTATTTGTTTAGTGTAGCAATTTTAGATATTGTTGACATCTAATTAGTCCATTAAAATTAGGTTGTATGCCACCATGAAGAAGCAAGCTTGCTTGTTTATTGTTATTTTTAGAATTAAATTGCTTGGCAGCCTAGGTTTGAAGTTTTGGATTCTCATAACAAATGATTTTAAATACATTTTATAGAAAATTAATCTTTTGTTATTATAGGGAAAGAATATTGGTGTTTGGTGTGGCATTTTTATATATGTCACTAGCTAAAACTGCCTAAACGGAGTTCACATTCAAATAATTCAAAGCCGAAGTGCACTTTGACTAGGTGTATTCTTGGACTATTGTTTAAAGGCATAATATAACAATAAATATTATCAAAATAAAAAACATGGAGACAGTGGTCGAGATAATTGTTAATATCTTGACCCACTTTTCCTTTGTTTTTTTTTTTTAATTATTATTTTTTAATTAATTTATTCTGAGACACCATGATTCTAGTCAGGATAATAGAGGTTGATGACGACATTGATTTCGTGATCGAGCATCTTTCATTTATTTATTTATTAATAAGAGCATTTGGATGGTGGCCCATTCCGTCGTTGTCTCTTGATAATTGGTTCTCACTATAGTCACCCTTTATGGATTTTTTAAGCCTTTTTAATTAATTATATTTTGCCTTTTTTGTTTACTATTTTTGGTTAATTTTTAATTAAGCGTCATCGAATCTAACATTCATTACTAATCTTGAGTTCAAATCATGATATATAAAAATTAGGATTTATTTCTTTTGGAATAGTAATTTCTTTGCCCGTGAGTACTCTTTAATTTCTGATTTGAATGGTGAAATGAGCTTTTTGACCAAGATAATAGTTTTTTTTAATATTAATTTTGTCTAACCCTTAAGCTTATAGTGGTGAACAAAATGATTTCCTAAAAGAAAATTTCCCAATTCAACATAGCAAATAAAATTGCTTTTATTGCTGGACCAAACAATCCCATCTTTTCTGCTTCAAATTATTGAAGCAATCAATCTCCTTGTTAGCTGTGTCTCGCATATTCATCATTGCAGATGCCAAAACTTTGACCTGAATTTGATAAAATTTTGATCGAACCCACTTTTTCTTAATCCTTGCTAAAGTTATTTTCGAGCTCACTTTTGCCCAAATCTCTAACTTAGTTTATGTTGAAGAGTAACACGTGTTGGGTTGAATTTAAATTTCAATAGCATACACATAGCACGTTCTTCCCACCAAAGTCTAAAAGTTATTAGCTTTGGAGGGTTACTTTCATAAAAGTATTAAGTGGTAGCTTAACTAATACTTGCAGCACAAACTTAAGTGGACTCCCACGTTTGCCACCAGCACCGGTCAGCTTTTGCCTTCAACTTTCTTTGCTACTCATAATAATTTCTTTAATCTCAATTCACGTCACCAGGGTTTAGCACTACTAAATTAATCAACCTCTAAACTTTCTTAACCATTTTGAGTTGCTTACCATTGGTTTTTCATTCCATTTCAGTCCAAAAACGTATCAATATTATATTTCTGCTTAGATTCGGACGTCTGCATTTCATAAAATGCAAACTTATGCAAAACGAATCAACTGATTTTAAGATATTGTTGTTTATGCGATCCTCTACGTGTTTTGAATGAATGCAACTCTTCCTCTTGCCGACAACCCACTTCAATTTGACTTTAAACTTTATGCTGGTCTGATGGTTTTGCTTTTGAAGTGTTTGCTTGCCGCATACAGTTTCAATATCATAAAATTTTTAGAATATCTTTGCCGATATATGTAACCTAATCCATTATGCCAAGGTTCAAGCTTAAACGTTCTAATGATAAATTAAGACTTTGAAGTATTTGAATCCAAGTAACTTCTTATATCTTTCGTTTGGATTTCTTTATAAAAGTAGGAGAGTGTAAAGCCCAAATTAAATTTTAAACTCTTACCTCTTCAAGTATTCAAATTAATGTGACTAATTATATAAAACTGTTTAAAAATTACTTGAGGGATAGGTGGTTACCACTGAGTTACACTTATGCGTAGTTATTTTACACTTAATTATGTTCAAATAATTTTCTTTAGTTATAGAATAGATGAAGTAAATGCAAGATCATACGCAAGGTAATATAAGAAAGTATTTACATGTTTAGAGAGTAATTATCTAGTGGGCCATTACTTATATTATGGGTAGTAACAGTGCCATGTACTCATGCGGTACTTATATTATAGAATCGTGTTAGGTGATCAATTGTGCTCTGTAAGATGGGAAATTGACGTTACTCACTAAATAATTTCGTATGCTTAAATAAATGTTACCATTTGAATAAAGTTATATGATGTTGATTCATATTTCTTGCGTTTTCTAGGTGTGTACCATCTTGATGGAGTTAGCGAAAGAGAAAAGCCAAATTTGAAATCCTCCATAGTTGCTTCATACAATACATTGTTGGCACCAAAAGTAAAAGCTGCTTGCATGGAAGCTACCACTCTTCCAAGGAGAGAAGCACTTTTAACAGAAAGCAGCAGCTGTAGCAATTCTTCTGAAGAACACATGAGAAGCCCTAACAACAACGTTATTGGCTTGGCCACTTGGTTAAACCAATTCAGCATTCTCCTTCATAGAAGCCTCAAAGAAAGAAAGCATGAATCCTTAAACACCCTCAGAGTCTTTCAAGTAATTTCTGCATCACTTTTATCTGGAATTATGTGGTGGCATTCAGATTTTCAAGAAGTTCAAGATAGGTTAGGCCTTTTCTTCTTCATCTCAGTCTTCTGGGGAGTCTTGCCTTCCGTTAATGCTGTTTTCGCATTTCCTCAAGAACGTGCAATCTTCATCAAAGAAAGGGCTTCTGGTATGTACACTCTCTCTTCATATTTCATGTCTCGAATCATCGGAGACTTGCCCATGGAGCTCATTCTCCCTACTGTGTTCCTCACTATCATTTACTGGATGACCGGATTTAAGCCTGAATTCATTGCATTTGTTCAAACACTTTTGGTTTTACTGGGCTACGTGCTCGTCTCTCAAGGGCTTGGCTTAGCTCTAGGAGCAATCATCATGGATGCTAAACAAGCATCAACAATTGTGACAGTTACAATGCTTGCATTTGTCCTAACCGGAGGATATTATGTGCATAAAATGCCTTCCTGTATTGCCTGGATCAAATATATTTCTTCTACATATTACAACTACAGGCTACTGATTAATGTTCAATATGGAGATGGCAAGAAAATTTCATATCTTTTGGGCTGCTTTGATCGTCATGGAAGCAGCAGAGATGCAAGCTGCAAGTTTGTTGAAGAAGATATTGTAGGGCAAATTAGCCCTTGGGTGAGCGTTGGTGCCTTCTTGTTGATGTTTTTGGGCTATAGGTTACTGGCTTATCTTGCTTTGAGGCGCCTTAAAGCTTGAAATTTGTTCAGGGTTCTGATAGTTGGAGCTGCTTCGTGTCATTAGGGCAATTAGATTCACACTAACTGTAATGGAAATTGACCATCGAAGTAAGATTCGTGGTTGATGCAGGCATATGCATGTAAAAGGAACAAAAGATCATTGTTGTTCACATTCTGATTATGTAAATGCAAATTATTATTCCTGTGTTAATTCTCTTGCTATTTACTTAACTATCTAACTATTTTACTGAATTTTATTACCTAATGTGCTAATCACTATTTAACGTATGCATATCCATTAGGGTTGTATTCTATGGTTATGATTCTACCAGATATGTTTTTTCACATTCTGTCGAACTAGATTTTACAGTATAGACGCTTATGACCTCCCCCTCTATGTCTACTAAGAAGGTGATATTCATCCAAGGGAAAGAAAGAAACTAATGATAAATAAGTACACAGAAATTGACATCAAGGAAGAGAAGACTTAGATTCAATAAAGTGATAGACAGTTCAAACTTCAGACATATTCCACTAGCAGAATGCTTACGTAGCAAAAGTAGCATGTGCAATCACATAAAACCAGAACTCCTAAATTCTCCAAGTTGCGTAGATTCAACAAATAGGAAGTCGCATCATGATATTAACCCCCTTTTCATTTAACTAAAGGAGGAAAAAGTTAAGAAGATTAGACAGGGCTGAGGAGCTGATAGAGCTGAGGCTTGGGGTCAGAGTTCATGCCGATGATGATGACAAGTGGAATGAAGCCATAATGAGTGATGACTTTAGCCGTTTTCATCGCCCATGTGCTCCACTCTTTCAAACAATCTGCTGTTGATTTCTCTGAATCTTTTGCTCCCTTCACGCTCTTGCCTTTAGTCTTAAGTGTTATTCTTGAACTCATTTTCTCCTCACTCTCTCTCCTTTGCTGGGTTAGCTTTGACTACAACCCCCCAACAGATTATGCACCTGTACAATTGAGTTAAAAAGACCTGATAAACCTGGTCAGGCAACATCATTATATTGATAAAATCACACTGCATTCATTGATGCAGGATGCAGCAATTCTAGTAGAGCTAATAAACAAAAGCTTATCTAAGTTAATTATGTGGTCAATTGGATCTTTCTTTCATTGCTGTCAAAAATCTGAACTCCAATGAAATCTTATCACAGAAGAGAGGGAGGGGAAGGGGGTGTGGATGAGTGGGGGGAATATTTACAGTGCCCAAGTATTTAAGGTGTGACATTATGAGGACAGCTGCTATTAGTCTTGAGGTTGGTACCCGAGCAAGTACAGTGGTAACAAGCATCTCAACTCATGAAGCCAGTCGGCTTTAGCAGGCCAACTTGACAAGGATGACACTTAACACACACTGTGAAGTCTGCCAGCAACTATGCTGTTAGCTAGACCTCGACTTTTAAACATGTAGACAATGACAGTATCATCAATGACTGTATCTGTTCTTCTGTAGTGGATCTATATTAGGGAGGAAACGACATGGCTGGGTTACACATACTCTATCATTCACATTGCATATCCTTGGTAAGGATATGTTGCTCTCACCCTAGCAATGATGGAGCATTGTCCTTCTCTTTTCTATTCCATAAGCCATAGTCCCACACCAGAAGAATCAAATTGAAGAACATAGTCTCTATTTCTCTATTGCTCACACATACAAGGTCACCAAAAAATAACAAATAACCACCACCCCAACAAGAAGTTAGGTTCAAAGACTAGAGATATGTTTGTAATTGCTAAACTCTGCTTAATTTTAAAAGGAAAACAGATAAAGTGTTTGATAAAATCTCCGTTTATCCTTAGATTTACCAATCAGCCATCTGCTTATACTTAACAACCAGTGATTCCATTTCATAACATGAGCAAACACTACTTTCAATTCGGCAAGAGGGATTAACAGTGTCAAAATCAATACAGAGACTGAAAAGTAAATTATGAAACTTGTAAAAATCTTTAGAGTACTAAAGTTTTGTATGTGTACCATTTTAGAGTACAAAAAAATCCATCAGATTAAAATTTTAATCTAAAATCCAATCTTAACAATTTTTTTTGGGTATACTAAGAGATTAAAAAAACTATATTTTCTAACAAGAATACCTCAAGTAATTAGTACACAATAACAGCATTAGTTATGATTAAAAAAATAAAAAAGTCAAACTGACTAACCTAAGTTGAACGATTCGGGTGAGCTAACGGAGACAGATGGAAGTGCCGGCGGCGGCGGACGACTGGACGATTTGTTGAGAAGATGCTGGGCAATTTTGCCGTTTGCGGATGCGGGTGCAGAATGCCAGAATCGGCTAGGGGCATTTGAGTTTACGTATTGAACAACATGTAGGCAGGAGCATTCTATTATCATGTACCCACTTGTAGATGGCTGCCACGTCATCCATAATTGACGACTGGTGATTCTATTTATTAAAAATACTTCTATTGAAAATAAAAATGCAAATACTTTTTCTTGGTGAAAATTTTTTGAATTTTCTTGGAAATATTTCCAATTCCAAACCACGTTTAATTTGATCTATATTTTCACAGAAAGAAGAAATGAAGCAACTAGAATAAGAATTTACTTCTTTTTTCAAAAAAAGAAAAAAGGTTCGAGATTGATAGAAGGAGAGCAACTAAGTGAGCCGGCCATGGAAAAACAACCGTCACTGGCGCCGCCGCCACAATCTAGCTCGAAAGAGCTGCAGTGCGTGGGAAGATTGGAAATCGTACGGCCGAAACCCGTAGGTTTTCTCTGCGGTTCAATTCCGGTACCAACGGACAAATCTTTTCACGACGCCGCCTTTAACTCCGCCCTCGTGCCCTCTGCCGATGCGTAAGCAAATATTTATTTTTATTTCTTAATTGATAATTCTTTATTTTAATTTCTTCCTTTTTTGTTTAGTGTGAGTGCTCCTCGGTATCGGATGCTGCCAACAGAGACGGACCTTAATAGGCCGCCGCTTGTGCCGAACCTTCCGGAAAAGGTGCTTCCTATTGGCTCCGTACAGTCCAAGGCAACTGGAGGTAAATTGCTTTGTAAATTGAATATTTAGTAGTTCCCTTTCTATATTGCCTTCGTTATAAGTCTGATGTTGCATGCTGTCAATGCAAATTAGCATAATAGCATGTGCATGAGATTGAAATTTTGAAAGCTCAGAAGGTAAAGTGTTAGTTAAACTCCAACTTTTACTTACAGCTAATGCTCACCAACCACTACTCACATATATTTGAATGCTAGTGATAAACACCTATGGATTCCTTAATCCCTAACATAGCCTTCATATATTATAGAGAAGCCATTTTCTTTGGTATCATGGTACCATAGCTTTTGCCACATGTATGATGGAATGAGCGTGTATTACTCAATGTATATGATACTGTTGTTACATCCATCACTTGTTATTTTTGACTACGAAAGTCACTTTGTTCAGGCTTATAATGTTGGAAAGAGTTGAAGAAGTCAATCTGTAGCATAAAGAGTGATTGGAATTAGATTGTCTGTAGGTTATGATTCTTGTACTAAAATCTACAGATGTGATCCTAAGTATGACTCTGATACTCTAGTCATTTGAATCTGATATGCATGCATGAAAACTGATCATTTTGGAAACGTTTACTATTAACCAGTTCTGAGATGATTGGCAGCACAAGCATGTATAGAGATTTACGTAACTTAAAGTAATTGTAGACTTTGTTGGCATGGTTTTTGTCATTGTGGGCATGTGTGCTTGAGATTTGAGAAATTTTTGGACTCCGTTGGGTTCAGGGATCAGAGTTTCTATCTGCTGCTTGAATTTTGCATTTGGAGTTAGTTTTCTGCAGAATATTTTAGGATTATCTGCTGCTTTATATTATCTAATGCATGCAATGATGCAAATGGAAATGCTACAGTGACTAGTTGAGCACTAAAGAAAAAAGTAGAGGATATAATGACTCCATTCTACTTTCTTGAAGTTGTAACATCTGTGTTCATAAAAATTTGATGTTCATAAATGGCAGATCCAAGTTGGGAAGGTGGTGCTATTGCATCTAATCTTAGTAGGAAATGTGAAGCCCTCGCTGTATCTGGTTTGGTTGAATATGGGGATGACATAGATGTGGTTGCTCCAACTGACATTTTGAAGCAAATCTTTAAAATACCGTATTCCAAGGCTCGATTATCAATTTCAGTTCACCGTGTTGGACAGACTCTTGTTCTGAATTATGGGTTTGTATCTACATGTTGCTTCTTTGTTTATTATTCCATAGAAGTGTTTTAGCAACTTGAGTTTTTGCCAAATTGCAGGGCTGATGTTGAAGAAGGAGAGAAATTGGTCAGAAGACATGGAAATCAATCAAAATGTGCAGATCAATCTTTATTTTTGAACTTTGCAATGCATTCAGTTAGAATGGAGGCTTGTGACTGCCCACCAACTCACCAATCTCCGTCTGAGAGGCAAACAAACTCATCAGTTCTTCCTGGGAGAGATGCATCCAATTTTGTGGGACAGACTGAAGATGTTGCTAGAAAGGAAGGATCAGGACATTTCTCAGAGTACCCAAAAGTCCAACAGGATAGCTCCATCTGGGAAAGTAAGAAGAATAAGAGAAATAAAAGTCGTGATCCTGCTAGAAAGGCTTCACATGTTGGTGAAAAGCCTGGATGCTCAATTCAAGAGTCTGAAAGACATAGAAGAGTTGGTAATGATGGATTTTTGAGGGTTTTGTTTTGGCAATTTCACAATTTTCGCATGCTTCTAGGTAGTGACTTACTTCTCTTCAGTAATGAAAAATATGTTGCTGTGAGCTTGCATTTATGGGATGTCGCACGACAGGTTACAGTCAACCACTTTTTTTATTTTTTTCCTCCTCTCATTAGCTTGATAGTTTGTTTAATTTTTTATTGTTTCAAATCCCTTTGTTTGGCAGGTTACTCCTTTGACTTGGCTTGAAGCCTGGCTTGATAATGTCATGGCAAGTGTGCCTGAGTTGGCAATTTGTTATCATGAAAATGGTGTTGTTCAGGGCTATGAGCTTCTGAAAACAGATGACCTATTCTTACTAAAAGGTGTCTCTGACGATGGCACTCCTGCTTTTCATCCTCATGTTGTTCAACAAAATGGCCTTTCAGTATTGAGGTTTCTTCAAGAAAACTGCAAGCAAGATCCTGGTGCTTATTGGGTACTGATCTCATTTGTTTTTAATGTGAACTTCCATGTTAATGAAGTTTAATGTAGGTAAACTTTGTTTCTGTTATCTGACATTACATTTTACAGCTATATAAAAGTGCTGGCGAAGATGTAATTCGACTTTTTGATCTCTCTGTTATTCCTAAGAACCATTCTTCAAGTGCTTGTGATGACAGCACTAGCTCCCTGCCTCAAATTCTTAGAGGAAGAAGTGATTCTTTATTTTCATTGGGAACCCTACTGTACCGCATTGCTCACAGACTTTCACTTTCAATGGTGTGGTGCAATAATAAGTATTCTACTTTGTGTATCACCTTGGAATTGTGATTCCCTCCTGCTAATCATTGATTGCTTTGTTGCAGGCACCTGATAATAGGGCAAAGTGTGCAAGGTTCATTAAAAAATGTTTGGATTTTCTGGATGAGCCCAATCATTTGGTACTATAGTTTTCTAAATTGATATTTGATGTGAAAGTTGTACCTTCAATTCTTTTAAACTTATGGCTAATAACATGGTTACTAACGCTCTCTGTATGATGCTTAATAGGTTATGCGTGCATTTGCCCATGAACAGTTTGCAAGGCTTATTTTGAATTATGAGGAAGGTCTGGAATTAACATCTGAATCTCTTCCTGTAGAATGCAAAATAACTGTTACTGATGATGAAGAAGAATGCATGGACCCTTTCAGTAGCTTCTCTGAATCAGCTGTCCATGACAAGGACCTGTTGATTGTGGAAGATGAATTAAGTCAAGCAGCAATGGCAATGCAAGATTTAGTATCAGAAGCTTCTATGAAGATGAATCTGGATGAAAATGTATCAGCTTCCACTTCGAGGAAATTGATAGCCCCTGGTGATCCAGAATTCAGAGATCAAGAAAGAGGTCTTTCAAGTTCAAGCGCTGATGAAAGCTTTGCTGTGTGTAGAATGTCTCCAACATCTGCCAATGTGATTGAAACTGTTGCCGATCCAATCTCCTCCAAGTCAGCTGCAGTTCACCATGTTTCACAAGCCATCAAGTCTCTCAGATGGAAGCGCCAACTACAAAGCTCTGAACCAGAGTTTATCAACCAGAGCATTGGTATTGGTGATACGCTTCCATCTCCGAACTTTTCTGTTTGTGCTTGTGGTGATGCTGACTGTATCGAAGTTTGTGACATTCGGGAATGGCTTCCAAAATCGAAATTGGACAACAAGCTGTGGAAACTTGTTCTTCTTCTGGGAGAATCTTATTTGGCACTTGGACAAGCTTATAAGGAGGATGGCCAGTTGCATCAAGCTTTGAAGATTGTGGAATTAGCTTGTTCTGTTTATGGATCAATGCCTCAGCACCGTGAAGACACAAAGTTTATTTCCTCAATGACTAAAGGCTCCTTATCTCCAATAGTATTTGCTGACAGAAGCAAAAAGACTAGGTCATTTGTTGGTGATATGAAGGAAGTTAACTCAAGCTCTAATGATGGTTGTCTTAATTCCGAGCAATTATCTTCTACTTACCTCTTCTGGGCTAGGGCATGGACACTGGTTGGAGATGTTTATGTAGAGTTCCATATGATAAAGGGTAAAGAAATCTCAATACAAGCAGAGAGAAAACCTTCTACCAGAGAATTGAAAATGTCTTCTGAGGTTGTCAAAGAAGTCCAAAGGCTTAAGAGGAAGCTCGGTCGGTATCAGAACTGCAGTTCATGTTCCTTGGTTAATTGCAGCTGCCAGAGTGATAGGGCCAGCAGTGGCAGCAGTGCTAGCAGTAGCAGTGGAGATAGGGTTTCTATTGCTTATGGCAGAAAACAAAATAAGAGATCACATGCTAAGAGTGCCTCATACTCACATCTGGGAGACCCTGCAGATTCCTTCCTTAATTGCAAGGATGAGAATACAAAGAATCTTGACAATGGAAATCTGCAGCTCAATAGGGGTGATGGCACACTTATGGGAACTTCCAATGTTATTTCAGAGAAACTTGGGGATTTGAAAGCTACTATTTCTAAAAGAGTAGAACAAACTTTGGGAACACATGATGCAGAATCCACTGCACAAGCGGAATTTGCTTCAAGAGATAAGCCCAAAGTGAAAAATGGCGGGATATTTAAATACCTTGAGGATCCTGTAGTTGGGGATGCAGAAAACAATCTCTCAGCTGCCCTAAGTTGTTATGAAGAAGCTGTAAAGGCATTGGGTGGACTTCCTACTGTTTCAGCAGAGCTACATTCTGTTCTCAAAAAGAAAGGATGGGTTTGCAACGAAATGGGTCGTATCAGGCTTGAAAGAAAAGAATTGGAAAAAGGCGAACATGCTTTTGCAAATGCTATTAATGCATTCAAAGAAGTTTCTGACTACACTAATATTATTTTGATTAACTGTAACTTGGGCCATGGCAGACGAGCATTGGCTGAAGAGATGGTGTCAAAGGTTGAAAGTCTCAAAATACATACAATCTTCCTGCATATGTATAAACAAGCACTTGAGACTGCAAAATTGGAATACTGTGAATCTCTCAGATATTATGGGGCTGCAAAGTTGCAACTTAATTCTCTTGTGGAAGAAGCTGGCTCAGTGTCAAACAGCTTGAGGATGGAAGTACATACCCAATTTGCTCATACATACTTGAGACTTGGCATGCTTCTGGCAAGGGAGGATACAACCGCTGAAGTTTATGAAACTGGAGCCTGGGAGGACATATCTGTGCCTTATGATGGAAGAACTAGTAAAGAACTGAGAAAGCATGAGGTATCAGCCAATGATGCAATTAGAGAGGCATTATCTTTGTATGAATCAATGGGAGATTTACGCAAACAGGAAGCTGCTTATGCCTATTTTCAACTTGCTTGCTACCAGAGGGATTGCTGTTTGAAGTTCTTGGAATCAGATCATAAAAAAAATAACTTGCCCAAAGGGGAAAACAGCATTGTCCATAGGGTCAAGCAATATGCTTCCTTGGCTGAGAGGAACTGGCAAAAAGCTATGGACTTTTATGGTCCCAGGTCACATCCCACCATGTACTTGACTATTCTTATGGAGAGGTCGGATCTTTCATTCAGGCTTTCATGTTTCTTACACTCGAGTGTGGTATGTTCCATACTCTCTTGTTCTTTAGTATTGTGGAAATCCATATTTTTATCCAGATGTTTGGTTGCTTGCTGATTTCAACTTTTTAGACAATGTTTGCTGTTCGGTGATTTTCATTCTTTACAATGTTCATGCATTGAGGTATACCAATTATAAGCATTGTATCATTACAATTCATGTAAGTTGTACCATTTTTTTTCATTGTTTATATTTTTACGGGTGATTCTGATAATTTGGTATTGTTCCAGTTGCTGGAAACAGCTCTATCTTGCCTGCTTGAAGGACGCCATATATCTGAAAGTCGTTTTGAATCTTTGTCAACTAATGGTTCCAATGTATGTGCCAAATTTTGGAACCAGTTGCAAACGCTTTTGAAAAATATGTTGGCCACAACAATCTCCACAAGCACAAACAAATCGTCTTCCACTGGGCAATCAAATCCTTCTCCTTCTGTTCGGTCTGCAGATGCTGGAAAGCTGAGGGAGCTTTACAAAATGTCCTTGAAGTCTACAGAGTTAAGTGAATTGCCAGCCATGCATGCGTTGTGGACATCACAGTAAGAAAATTGCCGCTACGCTGTCTGATCTCAAACCCTCAGAAGCTTTCTGTCATCTAACTAGAAAAATTGTTCACTTTAACATATGATGGTTATTTTTATTACTACAAAGCAAAAGAGTTTGTTATTTTCTTCCTAATACGAAATTAATAAAACCAAGATGGTTTTCATCTAATGTTTCCTTATAAATCAGTATTAATTCCATCCGATTATAAAATTAAAAAAAAGTACGAAATGACAAAAAGAGGTCTGCAGGCCAAACCAATTAACCAAACCAGCAGAGGGGATCGAATTTGCGGAGAATCCCAGAGAGAGAGTTTAAGAAAAAAAAGGCACTTAATCAACAGCTTAACGGGATGATAAAATCAGTAAATGAAATTACAATTATTATGGTTTGACCTCCGCTATTCTATTGGTCTATTACGTTCTGTTTGTTAATAGCACCCTTTGAGGATATTGAACCAAATAAGAATTTAGTATAAAATATACCTTATTTGCTCTCTGTGTTTTTATCTCAAATATTAAAAAAAAAATATTTAAGTAGTATAAATATCTCAAATTTTTAGTAATTTTTTATAAGATTTAAATGAATTATTTACATTATTTCATCAATTAATTGATGAACATTATATTTGTATTTAAAATAAAAAATTTAAAATGCATAACATTACTTAAAAGATTTCAGTCCTTGCAACTAGAATTACTCTCCCCCCATAAATGGGTGTGTAAATACATGCCATGTTATTAAATGTTGTAAGGATACCATAGAACATCAAACATGCCCCTAGTTTGTGATTTGAATAAAAATAAAGGACTGAGATGTTATTACGTCTTGCATTATTACCAATGACCAGAAAAAAAAAAAAAAAAAAAAAAAAAAAAACGTGTAATGAATTACTTAATAGCTAAGTACCAAAGAAGCGTCTGAGTTGTAAATTCTAGAGACAGAGAGGGTTATAAAAGACGAATCGATGCAGGGAAGAAGCAGAAAAAACTTGTTATCATCAGCAGTGATTTTGTGGATTCTGATCATCGAAATGGCGGAGACAACGGCACCACCGACTGCGCAATCGGCGGTTCAGATCGTTTACACGGAGAGGCCACAGGACGAGGAGCCTGAGTCCTTCCACCTCCGAATCCTCTCCTCGGTCCTCGGCAGGTTTTTTATTTAATGCAATTGCATTTCGGTTTGAATCGATTCGGTTCTGTTCGGTGGCAATTTGTTAATTGTCTGCTTTTAACGGTGTTGTGTTTCGTTCCATTTTCTTGCAGCGAGGAGGCTGCAAAGGATGCTCTGTTGTACAGTTATAAGGCGGCTGCCAGTGGATTCTCGGCTAAGCTTACTCCTCAGCAAGTTGATGAGATTTCCAGTAAGGATTTGGATTTTCCTTTTTAATTTTATTTTATTTGGGGTGAAATTATTGGTTTTTGATTGTGGAATTCTTGTAACATTGCATTGATCACGCTTTAGATTTGGCCAAAATACCGGTAACCCTATTTAGTTTGATAGCAATATTTTTATTGATGAAACAAAGTGTTGAATATGATTGTGGATGGATATGAGTATTATTAGCATTGTTGGTTATAATATCACCGACTCTGTGCTCTGGGTTGATGCAAAATGATGATGGATCCAAGTTATATTGTATACTTTTTCCATTTCTTAAAGCCTAGCAGTGATCTGAAATGACAAGCCTTTTATCTATATCCGCTGTTGTTCCAAGTTTGAGCAGATAGTTCTTGTTGTATGCGCTAGTTCTATCCATCAAGCAGACAGATAGGATTTTGTTTCTGCGATGCCGAAATGAATGTATCAAATCTGTTTTCTTTCTCATACTGACAAGTAGCCTATGTAACATTGGTGAACATCTTTGGGTTAATCTTACCAAATTACGTTGGCTTTATGTTAATTGAAATGTCAAAGAATGCCTCGCTTTCATGGTTGTCCCTAGAATGTTTCTTCGGAATGGATGGATTTGGTACATTGACCGAGTTCTCAAGGCCTTTTCCTCTTGTCTTATACTTGGGTTTATTTAATTTTCTTCTTCTTCTTCTTCGTATTATACGATGAGGGTATAACTTTAATTTTGACATCTGTATTTTGTGGCAGAACAACCCGGTGTTCTTCAAGTTGTTCCAAGCAGGACACTCCAGCTTCATTCTCGACAAGGGAATCATCTTCATTCCGGACATGGGAAGCTGCACTAGGCCAATGCCAATATCTATCACTATCGGACAGTCATCTTTCCTTCTGTATAAAACAGCTATGTACTCATGATACAGTGTTTGGCGAGTGCATAACCTAAATAATCTTCCAAATAAATTATATATGCAGACATCTTTATATATAATTGTACATGATATTATACTATATTCCTGTGCCTCTTTTGTGGTATTTTAAAAAGTGCAAAGATCAAATGTCTAGCGAGCTAAATCGATCATGATATCTATATAGGACATCGATTTAATTTCTTATTTTATAAAACGACTCTTCTACTTCTCTTTAAATTTAAAAAAAAAAAAATTAGCTACAAAGAAATAATAAAACGATAATTTTTATTACGTCGATACAGTGACACGATACCAAAATTTGCGCGCATCGTTTTGATGATAGTTGGCACTTGGCAGAATGCATTATTTGAGGGTACTTTTTGTGAGGCTGGAACCCAAAAATAATAGTTGAATGATGTGAAAAAGGTGGCATGCATTAACGCAATATCAGCCAAGAAGTCAAGAACGGAGCAAATGGAGTTGTTTTCATGTCATTGTCTAAGCTAATTGCTATCTTTATCCGAGCTTTTTCTTGATCTTTCCTTAGAGGAAATGAAAAGTTTGCAAAATTCATTCCACCAAAAGAATTGCCCTCCAACTTTTTTGCTGGGAGACACGCATCATGGTCACAGTTTCACACGATAGCATGTGATTCTATTGGATGATCCCCGTCTGTTTATGGTACATGTAACGTGATCACATAAACGCACAAGTTAAAAAAAAAAGAAATAAAATGAAATTTGAATGACAACACAAATTTGGACTTCTTTACAACCTCTCAAGTTACTTCTGTTACGCACATGTTCTGTTTTTTTCAGAGATTTCCTAAACATAAATCTAACAGGGAATTTTCGACAGACACATAGTTGAACCTCTTTCAGACCCCTCAAGTAACTTTTGTTATGCGATATGCTCTGTTTTTTTTTCCAGGAGCTCTTAAAGCTTCTCTGTTTGTGTGCGCTTCATACAAATGCAATGTCTTTCTTGGGAATAACAATGTTTATTCCATTTCATGGCTTGGCTTATTGACCATTGAATCTTCATTACTTGGTTAATGCTATGGCAAATCTCTCTTATCAATTTTGTTTTTTCTTTTTATTAATGTGCAAGTGGACACCCACGTTCTGCCTTCAATCTATCTTAAAGACTTCAAACTTCTTTGTCTCTCTTTATGCCATTTCATAAAGATGGATTGTTAATTTAATGATTCACATGTTACGATTAACGAATCGCATTTTATGTATAAGTTATCATTTTCTTATTTTCAGCGTTCAGTGTACTCATCCAAATATATCACATGCATGTATGTATTTGTGTGTGTATATGCACGACTTGCTAATAAAGAAGATTATAATTAATGCATCCTTAATTAAAAGACCTGATTTTATTGGTTGGTTGTACTGCAACATGCACTGATGCGCTTGGTGCATTTAAAAAATAAATACTAAATATGTGAAATTATTTGCATAAAATAGGGGAAAGAAAACAAGAAAAAGACAGTTAGCAACGTGGGGTTGAGCCTACTCTATCTTACAATTGACTAAAAATAAGCCGATGGAATAAGGATGTTGCTGTAAGTGAAAAATAGATGATTTTTATTATATTTATTATAAACAGAGAATCCAGATGTCTCTCTGACCCCCCACTGTGATCTCCTCAAATTTCTCTCTTATTATTTTTCTTTCCACCCAATCAACCCCTTTTGTGTTTTACTCTTGAATTCACAAAAAAAAACAAACAAACGAATCCCATCTGGGATATTTACAATTTTGAAAGTAAAAGAAACATGAAGAAGCAGAGCTCAGGATCAGGCTCAGCAAAGCCAGCAAACACAGTTTTGCCTTATCAAACGCCAAGACTAAGGGACCATTATTTGCTTGGGAAGAAACTAGGACAAGGGCAATTTGGAACCACTTATTTGTGCATACATAAGACAACAAACGCTCACTTTGCTTGCAAATCAATACCAAAGAGGAAGCTTTTGTGCCGTGAGGATTATGATGATGTGTGGAGGGAGATTCAGATCATGCATCATTTGTCTGAGCATCCAAACGTGGTGCAAATCAAGGGGACGTATGAGGATTCGGTGTTTGTGCATTTGGTGATGGAATTGTGTGCTGGTGGTGAGCTGTTTGATAGGATTGTGGCAAAGGGTCATTATAGTGAGAGAGAGGCTGCAAAGTTGATAAAGACAATTGTGGGTGTTGTTGAGGGGTGCCATTCTCTTGGGGTTATGCATAGAGATCTTAAGCCTGAGAATTTCTTGTTTGATACCGACGGTGATGGTGCCAAGCTTATGGCCACTGATTTTGGCTTGTCTGTCTTCTACAAGCCAGGTTACCTTTTTTTTTTTTTTTTTTTTTTAACTTTCTTTCTTTTTAATAATTTAATTATCTTTTCTGGTTGATCCTTGATTGAAAGTTTGGATATCTTTGTTGATTTGTGTTCTTAATAACAGATGTGTAATTTTGGGTTGATATTGTGTTGTCTGTGGTTTGCAAGCCAGGTTATGTTTTTTGGTTGATCCATTGATTCAAATTTTGAAGTTCTGTTGTTTTTTGGCCCTGATAGCGGACGTGTAGTTTTTTGTTTCAAAATTGATTGTTTGTTTGTTCTTTTATGTTCTATAAGCATGATTTTTTTACTGATTTTATCTTCATGAAATGTATTTGTTATATTTAATTGCTTTTGGAGGGAATCTTTAAGCCTTTTGTTTGATTTGGAGGTGTTTGTAAATTGGTTACCCTACTGATTGTTTTGAATGAGTTTCTTGTGGTTAGATTCATAGATTGACATAATTGTTTTCACTGAAGTTTCTGTCAGTTGTTGAATTTGAGAATACATTTGCAGGTGTTGTGATGTGAACCAATTAGATATAATTGAAATTTGATGATGATAACCTAGATTCTTGCACAATCTTTTCAAAATCAAAATTATCCATATTTCTTGAGTGCTAATTTTGTTATAGGATTTTTTTTTTTTTAATCTTATTATACATTGTTGCATAACCATTGATCGGGATGAATAGAAAACTTAAGTCATGAATTAAAGATGTCATTGATGTTTTTTACTTTTAGGGTCAAGTTCTGTTTTTGGCTTGTTTAAAAATTTTACATCATTCCAAAACTAGGAGCTTTCTTCATGTTTGTTGAAAAGATAATGCCTTCTGACTCATAATCGTGAGCTGGAAAAAAATTAAATATAGGTGTATTTTGGATTCTTTGACTGAAGAAAGCACATCTTTACTCCCAAAACTGAAGCTAAGATCCGGTCGTCAGGTTGTTGGTTCAGGCTTTTGCCTTCAGACCTATAGACTAATCATGTCTCAGGGGAGGAAAGCACCTGCCTTAGGCTTCTGATTTTGAGTTCATTCACAGGCCAACAAGCTGGTGTTTTTGGTTTCTGGATGATATTTCGATAAATCTGAATGATTGGTTATACTTTTCCCTTTTTCCATCCAGGACAATATCTGTCCGATGTGGTTGGAAGTCCCTATTATGTTGCACCTGAGGTTTTGCTGAAGCATTATGGACCTGAAATCGATGTATGGAGTGCTGGTGTCATTCTATACATCTTATTAAGTGGAGTTCCTCCTTTTTGGGCAGGTATCTATCTTGATGAGCATATCATCTTCTTTGCATTTCTAGAGTCGCAGTTGTATGATTGGTGTTTTTGTTTACTCTTCAGTTCAATTAACAATTAGTGTATGTTGTTTATCCAATATTTGCAGAAACTGAATCAGGAATCTTCAAACAGATTTTACAAGGCAAATTAGATTTTGAATCTGATCCATGGCCTAGCATATCAGACAGTGCTAAAGATTTGATAAGAAAGATGCTTGAGAGGGATCCAAGGAGAAGAATTTCTGCTCATGAAGTGCTATGTGAGTTGTTTCATTCTTATTATACCAAGAAAGCTATTATGTTGTAGCTGTAGATGGGTGATCATGATCCATGTCCTGGTGTTGGAAAGCACTCTCATCTGTATGAGGACTCAAACAATGTCTTTGAAATATGCATCAGGTCACCGCTGGATTGTGGATGACACGGTTGCTCCAGATAAGCCACTGGATTCTGCAGTGTTGTCACGCCTGAAGCACTTTTGTGCAATGAATAAACTTAAGAAGATGGCTCTGCGCGTATGTCTTATCAACTTTTTCCTTTTTTTTTTCCACCTCTTGGTTATGAACTTTTTTGATCATCCCAAGTATTCACAATGTATTTGTGCAGACAATCATACGTACATTTGTGCTTCTAGGAATTATTTATTCATTTCTGGCACTGGAAAATTATCTTTACAGGTCATAGCAGAAAGACTTTCGGAGGAAGAAATTGGGGGTTTGAAAGAACTGTTCAAAATGATTGACACAGATGAAAGTGGGACCATAACATTTGAGGAACTTAAAGTGGGTCTGAAAAGAGTAGGATCTCAATTGATGGAATCTGAAATTAAGGCTTTGATGGATGCGGTAATGTTTAAACATAAATTGAACATGTGTTTCTCTTGTATTAGTTATACCATGATTACATTGACTCTGTGCGGTACTTTGGCAGGCCGATATCGACAACAACGGAACAATAGAATATGGTGAATTCATTGCAGCTACCTTGCACTTAAATAAGATGGAAAGAGAGGAAAACTTAATTGCAGCCTTCTCCTTTTTTGACAAAGACGGTAGTGGTTACATCACCATCGATGAGCTACAGCAGGCCTGCAAAGAGTTTGGTCTAGGCGAAGTTCCTTTGGATGAGATTGTTAAAGAAATTGATCAAGACAATGTAAGTCTCTTTAGGTACACTGGAGTTCAGTAATTCTATGTTTGTGCTGATTCTCGTCCATACATGTTTAGTTTGTTTCGCTCTTCCTAGGACGAACCAGCTGTCATTAAACATCTATTGAAATGGCATTCGTTCCATTAAAAGACACCATAATAAATTTTTCTTGCATGTGATTCCTGATTGTATTTCTGACTGATATTTTGCAGGATGGGAGAATAGATTATGGGGAGTTTGCCACAATGATGAGACGAAGTGAGGGAGGAGTTGGAAGAAGCAGAACTATGAGAAACAATTTGAACTTCAATATTGCAGATGCTTTCGGCGTAAAAGATCCAAGCACAGCTGATGACTGAAACCAATCTTCTGTATGGTTAGGGAACAAACATGCACGCTATCACACCAAGACTATCAAGTGCAAATTCTTGATAGAAGCTTTCTGACATTGATTTCCTCTCCCCCCCCCTCTGTCTCCTTTCTAATGGTTTGGTTGAACGAACTCCTCTAATGTTCTTTTTAGGTTTGGTAATGAGGTTTCATTGAAACTAATTTCATTTTCTTGCTGTTGTTATTAACATCTCATCTTTGATCTGTTCCATTTCCTCACACTGGAAGATCAATGTTACTCGAAACAAAAGCAGGAGTTGTATCTAATGTTATAGTCTCCAATGTAGATATCAACTTCATGGATTTTTTAGTCACGAGGGCATTCAATTGTTATGAGATTGAGATTTGTTTTTTGTTTCCTAAAGACACTTGTGTTTTTTTGGGTTCTCCTATTCGATCGACCGCATTTCTCTTCTTTTAAACGAATATTGAAACATATATATGCCAGAAAAATTATTTAATAAGCAACTTTAATTCAACACACGAATGTATATTTGAAAAAAGAGCGAAATAGTAACCTAGCAATATATTCTATCTAATGCAAGTGGAATTTAAAACAAAATCCAAGATGAGATGTTAAGGCTCCGGGTATTATTTTTTAAGTAGAATTTTTATAAATAGAGTTTTTATCTAAAAAATTTTAATTGTTTGGTTGTTAATAAAAGTTTTTATTAAAAATTTATGAACTTACTTTAATAGGTAAAATTTTTAAAATTATGTTAAGAAAAGAAGATTTTCAAATATGTCGAAAGTATTTTAAATATTTTAATATTTAAAAAAAATTAATTTTTAATAGAGGTAATATAACTTATTTAAACTTAAAAAATTTTATTAAAAAAATAATCAAACAACAATAAAAATTATAATAAGAGCTTATAGAATTAAATAAACACTTATGATCATAAAATAAACCATATTAAACCGACATTAATTGTTATTATTATTATTGTTTTTTGAAAGTATGAGATATTTAATTAAAACTTTTTATATTTACAGAAAATGAAAATAATGAAACGGGAGAGAAAACGAGAAATATTAAAATAGAAGGGCAGACTGGGAATTGGAATAGAAACAGATAGGATAAGTCTGGGTTACAAATTTCGCAGACAATATAAGAGAAGAGAACCAAAGCGAGTTGCAAGCAAACGCAAAGGCCTCATGGCAGCGGCATCATCTTGTGCAACGCTTGCACTTTGTTCATCTCTGACTAGTCACTGCAAAATCTCATGCCAAAACCCTAATCCCCATCCTCAGCTTTCTCTTTCGAAATCGAAGCTCTGCTCTTTTCCTTCACCAAAACTCTACACAAGAGCCACATTTTCGTTCACACACAAATTCTCCCAAACGGAACCGCCGCCCGTTTCAGAACCGGAAGTAGAATCCGAAGCTGCTCTCGAAGCCGAAGCCGAACCTACTACCGAGGTTGTTGAGTCCGCTGCCAAGGAAGAGCCCAAGCGTGAGGAGATTTTTGCTGTTGTTATGGTCAGTGATTAAAAAAGGGATAACTTTTTGTGTTTTGTGCATTCATTGATTAATTTTGTGAATTCCCCAGATGCTTGTTTTGATTGGTTTTCATGTTTTTGTAATCATTGTGTATTTAGCCAGATGGGTTTCAGTTTCTGTTGTTTGATGATAATTGTTTGATTATAGAGATGGAATTTTTGTTTAAATCGTAGTTTCTGTTGCATAAGTAATAATAGATGTCAGCCATGGCTCTCGTTGAAATAGAAATGTACCTGCATTTTGCTTAAGGTTTACTGTTTTCAAGGTCAAATGATAGCAATTTCTAGTACTCCTGGAAGCAATTTACTAGTTAGATAATGGATACTAAGGTTCTTTTTGGTGTCTTTTCTTTCTTCAGTGAATTTTGGTTTCACTGTGGACATTTTGGTTTGTTTCTAGTAATTTGAGAGAAATTTAGTGGCTATTCGGTTGACATTTTCTATTGTTTATCTATATAAGTGTTTTTAGCATCAAATTGGGTAAAATAATTGGCTTTCTAGAATGATATACATTTTGGTTTTGTGGTGCTTCCTGATACAATCTTTTAATTGCCATGCACATTGTGTTTTTGCTTTTGTCATTTGGGACTGAGCATGTTTTATGCATTTGCTGGTTGTGATTTGGTTTTTATTAGATTGGGTCACGCCAATATATTGTCTTCCCGGGGCGATTTATCTACACTCAGAGGCTTAAAGGTGCCAGTGTCAATGATAAGGTATGCAATTACTGTGCTTTTTCTCCTCCACAATTCCTGATCATTTAAGTGCAGTCAGCATGAGTTTCTAAAAAATTTTGTTAGGAGTAAATTAGTGAGAAATGGTAAGCAAAATTTCAGTTTGCTTATGTCACACTAGTTTGGTTATGAGGTTTCATAGTTCGGCGGCTTTTGCTGAGGGAATGAATGGGAGAGTTTGATCTTCTTCTTTTTTAATTTTTTACCCCCATAATGTCATTGTTTATCTTGGTTCAAAAAAACGCTCAAGGATATTTGAATTTGTTTAATTTTATCAATGGCCAAAGATTGTGGGCCATCTGGCTCCTTTAGTGCCTCATCACAAAGCTAAATAATCAGTTGCATGTTCTTTTCTGCCACTGCTTCACCATTGACTTTGATACTCTTATTGTTTGTTGATTTCTCCCTTAATTTATATGCTTTTATTCTCATGCAGATTATTTTGAACAAGGTGTTGCTTGTAGGAACAAAAACAACTACCTATATTGGAAAACCTGTGGTCACTAATGCTGCTGTACATGCAGTTGTCGAGGAGCAAGTAATTCTCTTCCTGCTGCTGTTTTGTTATATGTCATCTTATATCTCTAACCCCGCTACTCATGTCTCATTTTATGACATGCTTTTCTCTAAGCAGGGATTAGACCCCAAAGTAATTGTCTTCAAGTATAAGAAGAAAAAGAATTATCGGAGGAATATTGGCCACCGGCAGGTAAGTGTCTAAGCGAAATGAATCTGGCTTCAGATGCAGCCTTAGAAACATTTTGCAGGCACAGACGCTTTGCTTTTTACCTAGTTTTTCCTTCTCTCAGATTTAGAACCAATAACAATTTATATGGAAGTTATTGTCACTCAAAAACTTTAGATTGATTCATTCCCTCCACCCACGTGTGTGCCTCGAACTCTTGCATTTGCAAGGGTGCTTCACTGAGCACATATTTCCCATATAAAGGATTGAAGCATATGAATAGCGCAAGAGATACACTGCTTAATGAAATTAAATTTATATCTGCCTTTCAATTGCCATGTCCTGTTGTAAAATGCCTTGATATTGTTTCGGTTGCTGTGCAGCCAAATACGCGGATAAGGATAACTGGCATCACTGGCTATCAAGACTATCCAGCAGTCACACTTGATTCACTAAAATCTGTTGAATAGGTTTTGGCACTTAAGTCTTTTTCTGCTTTTCATGTATATAATTTACCTTCACTAGTTAGAAGGTCGGATTGAGCTTTGTACTTATGGGAATCAATTTTTTTCACGTCGACTTGCAAAATTATAGATTCCACCCCTTCAAAGTTATTCCTTTCCTGTGTTTGCTGAAACTTCCGTTGTAAAGAAATTGCCTCCTTTCTTCTTCCTATTCAAATATTTTTTTTTTGTATCTTGAAGGAGGCCAGTAGGCAACTGTTTACATAAATGTGAGATGAATTTAGCAATTCTCCTCTACGGAAAGTTTGATTTGATAATTTCCCGTGGTGCAGGATGCACACAAAAATAACGTACAAAGACAATGCAATAAAATAACGTAGTCAATGTCGCAATAACTGCTTAAAACACCATACTAAATGCCAAAACACATAATTTGCATGCCATTCAGATTATAGATGAATACATACATCAGTTACAACAGAATAAGACTAATAGATCAGCAGCAAGGCTACCATTGTTACTAATTGATGGCCAAGATCACAAGAAGGAAGTATAATGACATTGTTCTATAAAATTTCTAGCCTCCGAATTGTCAAATAATCGATTAGGGAGGTGAAGAATTCAGTATACGTAGAAAGAACTTTGCATCTATCATCATTTGAGCTGTCAGGGGGAATTGTTATGAACTGTGTATCATAATGGATGGTAAACAATGATGTCGAATTCTTTGAAACAGCCACTTGAGGCCCTGCAGCTGTATCTCTTGTTCAGATCCTGTGATTTTCAATGTTCAAAACATCTGCTGCTATTATAAGCTGTGCCTTCAATAGCAGGGTGGTAGGGAACTTACCAGCTTTCATTCATAGATTCGCTTCCTCTTTAAGAGAGTTGGTAAGATAATGACGGACCCGATGAGGAAAAGCACAAGCAATGTTTTAAAATCATATAGATCCTTGACCGACTGGAGATCTCCAAGAGCGAGGCCAGCCTGAAATAACAACAGCAGCAGTGCCAGTGGAGTAATTAGTAAAATGAGGAAACAGAAAAAGAGATAAAATCTACTGACAGATCAAAGAAAAGGAAAAATAGATTAAAAAAGAAGACAAGCAGAAGAAAAACGCTATATAATGCAATTATGTCAAGTTCATTCCTGGCCGAAACAGAAATAGATAATGGAATCTACTAACAAGCTCTGCACCAATTTTAAGCTCAAACTGCCCTGAGATTGGTCTAACATTTTGTTATGCTGGCTGAACAAAAATGGATTGAAACTGAAGGTAAGCTTGATGCCCCTAGTCGCAACAAGTTGCTGGTTGGATCGCATACTTGAATTGTTGACACTCCTAGAGATCACTATCACTGTAGACCCATGCAATACTATAGCCTTTTCCTTCTCCTCCTTTGTTTTATTTTTCCTCAACAAGATTGCATCATCAGACAAAAAGACTCATATTAAGTAGTAGTCTTTTCCTTGAACAGAAACTGTGATTTCTAATTTCTAGAGGCTAAATGAATATGGTTGGATTTATGCATAGAATTTAAATCTGCCAACTTTCATAAGCGAGAACCTTGGTATAATAGATAGCCTTGCCAACTTTTGCCATTCATTTAAGTTATCAAAATGGCGATAACCAAATGGTCTAATTTAACTTCAGTGAGATAAAAGACCCTCTGTTTAGTGGCAGGATGTAGGACGGAAAGACTACCACTAAAAAGGGGAAACTATTACTGGCACTACAAAAGTACACCTCTGGGAATTCTTAGCATACCTTGAGACAGTTGTAGCTACTGATACAGCTTGGTGGCTCTCGGAAAATGAATCCTAGAATAACAGCGTTAGCAGATTTAAATTCAATGTATAAATCCAACTGTTGCCATCAACAACAAGTGAGAACCTTGGTATTATAGATAGTCCTGCCAACTGTCGCCATCAACAATAAGCAAGAACCTTGGTGTAATAGATAGCCTTGCCAACTGTTCCCAACCATTTAAGTTAGCACAATGGCAATAACCAAATGGTCTAATTCAACTTCAGTGAGATAAAAGACCCTCTGTTGAGTGGTATGATGTAGGACGGAAAGAATATCACTAAAAGGGGGAAATTATAACTAGCACCACAAGTGTAGACCTCTGGGAGTTCTTAACATACCTTGAGACAGTTATAGCTACTGATACAGCTTGGAGGCTCTCAGAAAATGAATCCTAGAAAACAGACTCCATTGCCATTTTTATTTTTTATTAATCTTTTCACTACAACTAGAAATATTGCACACCTGCAGGCTGTTGTGCAAGAAATATAGTCCATATTTGATTCATATATGATACCAAGTAGGAGTAACATCATTGAAAATATGCCCAATCAAAGTTAGGGTGTCACTTGTTGGAGTCTGTTCAACCACAACTTTCAAGAACTTTTAAAAGGCAATTCCCACTTCTGTCCATCAACCCCACTCCGCTTAGGAGAAACAAGACCTCTATGAGTTAAAAGCAAGGAGTCTCTCATTTAAGTCATGACTCAAATATTAAATAGACATTTGCTTCATGATTCAAAATATATTCTTCAACAATAAGGATGCACACTAAGAATCTGAATTGTATTCTCAATAATTTTACAACCTGCATGCATGTTTGATATAATATTTGAAAATTGTATTTCAAAAATATAATGTAAATGAACGAATTAATAACAAAATTCAGTTTGGACTTTTTTCTTTAAAATTGTTTCCAAATCACAATCCAGAATGCAACTTAACTATCTTAGAAAACATCCAAATTATGCAATGTTCAGAAAGATATCATCAGAAAGAATAGTATCTTTCGGTTCTCCCATCCATTGCTCTACTGTCTGTCAAGCTACTAATATGATCATGTTCATGTAACATTTAAAACTAGAAGCCGCAAGAGAATAATAAAAAAGAATAAGACAGAACAGCAAATATGAAACGGTTTCGAAAAACTTACTCTGACAGTAATGTAGGAAGCTGGAATAAGACCAATCAAAGTTGCCAAAAAGAAAATATGAAATGGTATGTCGACAATTGGAGATGCCAGATTGATAAAAAGATTGGGCAACGACGGAGTTATTCTCAAAAAGAGCATGTAATTCAGCAGCTTTTCCCTACGCTTTGCTATCTGAATACAGACAACCAGTTCATTTTAACAAAAAGAAGCAAACTCCAATCTGAAAAATATAACAATGAGGAAAAAATAAGTACCTCTGCCTGGAAAAATCTTAACTTTTCAGGCCAAAACCAACTAACCAAAGGCCTGCCAATCAACTTAGATAGGAAAAAACAAGAGGAAGCTCCAGCAGTGGCATTAAAGACAACTAAGATAAGGCCTCTAATAACTCCAAAAAGAGCTCCAGCTAGCAGTGACATGAAAATTGTTCCTGGAATCATAAATGTCTGCATGAATATGTATGTTGAGCAGTATCCAATAACGAACGGCACTGGGTAATCTTGAGCATACGTTGCAAGATGATCTCTGAAACCAAAACACAATAACCTTTTAGCCTACATAATAGCATAAACATTGCTTTTATCCGTATCACCCACACAACTGCGCACACATCTCAGTAAGTGAGATTGAAGTTATATATTAACTAGACAGCACATTGCGACAATGTTGCTCAAAATAATCCATAGCTCGTTGAGAATGCAGTCAAAGCTGTAAATAAAATCAATGTGGCAGTGTCGTTAAACAAAGTAAGTGGCCAACTAGAGTAGATCATTTTTCACTTAAAAGCAATTTTTTAACAATTAACTCTGAGAAAAGTACTTGAGCAGGCGGAGATCGGCGATGGTGCGGGGGAGCTTGAGCTTGCCGTAGTCAGCGGCGGGCATGGTGAGGTAAATACAGAAGAGACCGGTAACAAACAGCAAGAATACGCCGACAAACGCGACGAATTCCCAACGAGTGAGCGGAAATCGTTCCGATTTGAATCTCTTAGCCGTCGGCGATTCATCGCCTTCTTTCACTTTGCCGTTGACGCTCTCTTCTTCGTCTCTGAACACTCTCAATCCATCACCAATCGTCACATTCCTCGCCGCTGCCATTTTTGTTTTTAAGAAGAAAAACAAACGACCTTGCTTTGATCAAAGGTTCAGATTCATACCAATAAATCACAAGACATGACAGTGATTTCCATTTTGAAAAACCCTAGATATTTCGGAGATTTGTGTTATTTATTACAGTGGGTTTATTTATTTAGTTTTATTTATTGTGTGGATTGGTTCTTAGTTTTGGTTTTGACAAGATGACTCGTGTTCGAAGACGCGAAAGGAGGCAACGGAGATTCGTATCAAATGTGTTCGTTTGTTGATAAAACTAAAACGAACGCCCCTCCCCTCCCCTTGATTATTTTATTGTAAATAGAAATACAATTATTATTCGAAAACTGGAGGAATATGCTTCACATGAGATGGGATTTGTCAAAATATCCCAAATTTGCTTCACTAGACAAGACAAGTTGGCAAGGCTGTCTGGTTTGCATAACTATGAGCCGGTCATGCTCTTGACTGCTTGGCTCTCAAGCCCGGCCTATCTAGTAAATGGGTTGGTCTTGCCTAATGTCCTATGGCCTGCAACTGAAAGCCCGATAGGTGCTCATTTTCCCCTCTGTCAAAATATTTTCAAGTCAAGCATTTTTCTTTTTTTCATAAAAAGGAGAAATTATACTACTCAGAAAGGGAAAAGGCTTGTGCGATGGGCGGCACCACCTCCGCATATTGATATTGAGGTAGTGCATCCGATCACACCATTTGACAGGTTTAACGGGTTTATTGGCGGGACATGCAATTTTTTGATTCTAATAAAATTTATGAATTCCATCATTAAACCTATCAAATGATAAATTTTAAATAGTAACATGCACCATCTCAATATGTTGAGGTGGTGCACACACATCACACAAGATCGGTCGAGTATACTTGTGGTTGACCAAGTAGAACGTATTATTTTAATAAGTCCGGTGGATTTCACAATAGGACTTACTAATTTTTTCTTTTAAACTAATGATTTTGTAGCATTAAAGTAAGTGAGTTTCACTTTAGAACTCGCAGACCTACCAAAATTATATATTCTTATTTGTCAGAGTACCACTTTAGCATGCAAAGGTTATACATCCAACTCATATAGGTTTTTCTTCTCTATATTACATTCTATTGATATCATTGATTAGAAATTTATGTATAAAATACATCTCTGATATCTTTATATAAAAAAAATCTTGATACCAAATTTAATTTTGATATTAAAAAACAAAAAACAAAGCCATCAAGTAAATATGCATGCAACTAATGCACTAATTTACAATTATGCAATTACATAAAAAAGTAATTAAGAGAGGTGAGTAAAAACTATCACCTTCGGCCCTAAACTTGTAGGAGGTTTACGTAGTCTCCCTTTCGTTACAGTATTTGGAATGCAAGTATAAAATAGTCAATATCTTCATGAAGTTGATCAACTTCTAAAATAAAACAATTCAATCTTAGTTCTGAGCACTTAGCATTATTCATCATTAAGATGATTTAATTTATCATCTTATACAACTTCAACCTCAAGTGGGATCTCTCATTGCTATGAGTCACCATGCAAGAATCCAAGTATATGACCAACATGGCCTTGAGCAGCAAGCTCAAAATTCTGGGGCGTCAATGGCATGGTGTTCTGATATGGCATAAGAACTTGCGATTCAAGTAAGTTATCCAAATTTTTCCAATCAGTAATACTATTGCATTGGCCAGCCCCATTGTTGTTGCTTCTTTCTTCTTCACAATCTTCATTAATGCTGATAATATTATTATTATTGCGGTGCAGGCCTTGATCTTTTGTTGCCAAACTTGTTGAAATGGTAGGGCTATCTAGCTGAGGAAGTTCAATGAGTTGGTTATTATCAAAAAAGCTGTAGTTGCCAGCAGGAACATAATCTAGCGGCTGATGTTCTGAACCAAAGGGCTGCTGAGAATTTGTGCCCTCATGATTTGGATGAACCAAATGAGTTATAGCGACGATATCAGAATGCGATTGATCAGATATTGACCTAACATGGCTGCTATCTCTGATATAGTAAGAATGATTCCAAGGTTCAAACCCTTGCCTGTGATTAGGGATTGGCTTCCTGAATGCCCGGCAAACGACCCATCCTTCTTCCTGCATTCAATTCGTTCAAACACCAAAATTTATTAATTTTTTCAAAAGTAAATTTTCACGGTTCGTGGATGAACGGCACATAATAAATCCTTTTTTTATTTTATAATAGATGTTTACTGAACTCTTAGCTTTCAAAATTAAGCAGAATACAGGCGGGTCTTATATTTCTTCCTAGACTTTCTTTATTGATAGATCATGAAGAGGCATTTTGATGTCCATACTTGGACTAAGAAAGACTATTGAATGGCTTTAATGTGTCCTTCCAGAGGACAAAAGTCAGTCAAGCTAAGCATGCGCATCTTTCAAATTAAAAAGAACTTTCAAGAATGTTGTAGCTAGGCGTAGCCCTTTTGTCGTTACTTTTATCCTTAAAAAAAAAAATACTGAATAACTTGCCTGAATGGGCCCATTTTCAGATGTTTGAAGCCGATATTCATGCATAATCCAATCCGTTTTGCTTCCATTTGGTGCTCTTCCCTGGTAAAAAACTAGGGTTTTTCTCATCCCTATAAGTTTGTTCTTCGAAAGCACTGCCTTGTCCCTTCCCGTTGCCTTCCAAAATCCGGCAGCAGTGGCTCTGTTTGTCCGTGTTCCGGTCGGGTACTTCCTGTCTTTGTGACTGAAAAAGTACCACTCGTTCTGTTCATCATAACCTAAGTTGCATCTTGCTGCAATTAATATTAATCAAGCAAAAATGTTTACGATCGATGTTAGTGGAATTTTACCAAAAACTGACAGGAACACAAGTTATATATACATGACTGTTCGAACAAGAGGCTCTGACTGTAATAGCGCTTTTAGTCACTGTTTCAAGTGGGTACATGATATCATGACACATATACGGCGGCTGCGTGATAAATGTTTCTCCACGATGAAAAGAAACATTGACTATTAGGAGAACAATAAATAAGTGCTCTTCGATCTCATACCAAGACCAAAAACATGTCTGCCATGTTCAATTCTCATGTTTTTCTTTTTTCTTTTTTCTTTTTTTTAAAAAAGGGAAATGCATTTACACGCAATATTAATTATATTCCGTCATGATCAACTTAACTAAGGCTGTTACATACCTTGTATATCCCAAGGCTCGATTTTGTAGAGATCAATGTCAATAATAACATCTAGATCAATTTTGAGGGAGTTAATCTTTCTTTTGAGGTAGTAACCCACAAGTTCTTCTTCCGTTGGATGAAACCTAAAGCCCGGGGGGACGCACGATTCCAATTGATCCATCGATGATCTCTTCTGATCCTGAGAGACAAATCAAGCAAGCAAACAATATGACACACAGTGAGAGGATGAACACTGAAAAGAATTTGTAAGGTTCTATCCATGCATGAATACATATGTTGCTCGCTTCTATTGGGGGTTATATCTTATATCTTAAAATATGGAACTATGGATGGATAATATAAATAATCTATATAGTTTTATCAAACAAACACAGCCTTAAAGTTTAATCGTTTTGGGGTTAGCCTCAAATTTAAGACACTATACATGACTCTTTTAAGGAAATGGAGTTCCAAAGCCAATCAACTATGGATAGAGTCGCCCCCAAGAGCGTAGTCGAGTTGGTTGGCAGTGTAATCTGTCGCTCCTCACTTGTGTGGATTCGGGTTTGAATCTTGGAGGTGGGGAAGGGATAAAAATTGATTTGGGTTTACCCACCCTTTTTCTTTTAAAAGAAAAAATAAACAGTAAATAAAATAAGTATATATCTTTCAGACAAAACTAAAATATTAAAATATATAGTTCTAACATTGTTATGATGGGGCCAAAGCGGCGGTCCACCTCGTGTGTTTCAGCTACATCTATTTTAATGAAAAAGAAACGGCAGACCAATATTTGTGGAACCCCACCAAACTAAGAACAAAAGTTAACCCTAAGAAGCACTGTAGGCACTTCGTTGCATGAAATTAGGTAAAGTTATGGAGCACAAAAGTTGGCCGAAAAGCTTGACTTTGCTGGCACACGCATGTTACATGGTTTCTTTGAGTGCAGTTCACTCTGTGCTAGCTAGCTCTCGTGGTGGTGACAAAAAGCACACCCACCAGCCCATGCTAATTCAACTTATTTATCCTCAATCAGTGTCTGTCACCCATTAAAATGGAAATGTACAAATTCAATGAAAATGACTCAATTTATCTGCAAATCCATCGAATGTTAAATTGTCAATGCTATCTGGGTCTTTAAATCTTGCACTCTCTTTCTCTAGCTAAGCAACACACAGATAGAAATATTGATTGTTCTAAACTTGATAAAATTTTATATAAAGATTCTATATGGGTATGGCATGGACTTTGATTTCAATTATTTTCCCACATTGGTTATCCCGGATTTTGACCAAATGAATACTGCAAAAATATAAATGAGTTGTACTCATAGATTTTCAAGTTTCAACTAAGAAAGTCTAATTTAAAACAAGGAAAAATTCCATGTGCATGCTCCTGCTAATAAAGTTTGTGCCAGAAAATGCATATGCTTGATACTCACAGAAAATTGGCGACTGATTCGTGTTCTTGAAATTGCCCTGGGCAAGATCGGAGACGAAAAGAAAGAGATAAGGGAGGAAAAAAGAATGAGAGAAGAATTTTTGTTGTTTTGATTGTTGATGAGGAGAAAGAAGGCTGCCACTTTAGCTTATATTATAACCGAAGGCAGGCTGGTGAATAATGTTTGTGTTGGGATGAATAGAAAGAATGGATACAATCTACATATATATATATATATATATATATATATATATATATATATATATATATATATATATCAGTACTAGTACAATGTTTATAAGAGTTATTGATTGCGCGTGGGGTGGCAGAGGGAATTGAAAGGTTTGTTTGTTTGGTCGGCATGACAACAATTTTTCACGCCACCACCCTCCCCCCACCGCTATTTTGTGTCCTAAGATTTTGTTCACCCTTTAAAATAATAATAATAATAATAAATTAATGAAAATAAAATTAAGCCAACATATTTGGCTACTATTTATGGAAATATTGATATGGATTTTATGTCTAATTGTTCTAGATTCCATGACTAAGGTAACCAAATATAAAATTGGTGTTTTAGATCGAATATGTAATGGTTCATACGATAGGAGGTTTCAAATTTGATGCGTGGTACACAAAGAATTTCTCTAAATAATACTCGTAGTGAATAATATACAACTCAATTTAGTGTAGAAAGAAATTCAGGTTGCACTACAGCTAAAATAATTAATTTAGAAATTGGATTCAATGTAAATTGAATAAAGATTCCAAGGTTTAATAATTAGAAGTATCAAATTAAAGATGGTATTATCATTTTGTGATATTGCATCATGGACTCATAGATGAGAGAATACAGCGACTATCATCAGTCCCTCTTCAAATTTTTCGATTAAACTACATATGTATGACAAAACTTTATTACTTTCGCACTTATTCATTATATACACACACACACACACACACACACACACACACACACACACACACACACACACACACACACATATATATTCGAGTTCGAAACTAGGCAACTGTTCAAATTTAACTTTAACTTAAATGGCTTCAAGTCTAATGTTTCAAGTGTTTTTAAGTTATAAAGCTAACGATTAACTTCAAGTATAATATATATAAATAAATATTTATTTTCCAAAATTATTGTTAAAGATATATCTGAAGTCTAACAACAGCCACTCACTGGATTCAAATATATTACAAGTGACGTTCTTACACGATAATCTCCCAACCAAAGAGACATCACATCGCAATCCACAGACATTCTCTATTCCCACAATCCAGCAGCCGTTGTCTGTTTGGTGCGCCGCCCTTTCCAATTTGGCACCACTCGTTTATAGACACGTGGAGGGGGATTACTTTCCATGTCAGAGCCTCCCAAGCGACCCCAGCTGTTTGCATCAAAAAGTTAATCATTGGTTCTGTTCCGTGAATCCAAATTGTATTAGTGTGTGTAATAGTGTACATGTGCTCTTCCTGAACCTGCGTCTCGCTAAAGCCTAAAGCCACTGTCCTTTTCCTCTGACATGCCAGCCTTTGTTTCATGCGTCGCGCAGGCCCAGCTTCCACCTGCAACTTCGACAATCAACTCATTCAATTTATTTTTTATTAGGCCAGGGCTTTTTATTTGTTCTTGTTTCTTAATTAATAATTAGTGATGATATATCATGAAAACTCAGAGAGCAAATGAGCATGCAAATTGCAATACAACGTCGTGCATAATAAAGATAATAATATATACAATACATATGTTAACTTATACATTGATCATCATAAATATGCACTACTTGTTGTTAGCACAATGACAACACGGTCCTTTATGATCTAGTCCTCGTTGGTAGGCAAAAGTCACTTGTTTAAAGCATGGGATAACGTGTTTAAGGAGACCTCCCCTTTTGTAATTAACTGTTTTTTCCCCCACACTTTAATTAAAAAATAAATACAAGTCAAAAGTAACTCATATGGCGGTTTTACTATTATTCAATTTATTCTCCATTAAATCTATTTAAATGACTTCTATAAAATCATAAACCGATAAATTTTCAATTTTTCATATTGTTGTTATGTAATATAGGCCCAACAAATCTTTTTGTGAAATTTTTATTGTGACATAACTTAAATTTAATTGTAATTTTCTTATATACTCTCCACTCTCATTAATGATACGGTTTGTCTATTCTGTCTAAAGTACTCTATACTATAGAACATGTATAGTGTGATTTTAAACAAAATTTTTCCATTTCGTTGAAATTGTCAAAAGAAAATATTGTATTCTCACTCAAGTTGCTTCCCTTTGCTGTTAACTCATTATTATTATTATTTTTTTTTCACTTTAATTACATGTTTTAAAGAAGCAAATTTGCTCTTGGCATTTGATCATCCCCGGTCTCTTCTTTCTGTCGTTACATGCATTGACTACATCTTGATTTTGCAGGCACTGCTTCAATTTGCTATCACTATCGCTCTATCAATCTTGATTATGATTCTATATCTAATAACATAAACGTATCAAAATTTCCTTGGCTGGTCGGCGCAGAATGCAACTTCAGAATGATGGTCCAAAAGTTACCAAGCTCTCGCAATACTTCACTAACTTTGACAAAACATTTTACTCTTTGTAGTCAATGATTCTATCCTAATTAAACCAAAGCTTGTCACATTTTTGTCTTTGTTTTTGTTTTGTTGTTTTCTGAAACAATTTTCTTTACATAATTTATATAATAAAGATTGTATGCTAAGCAAAAATTTCGTTAAAGCGGCCCCATCTCGTTATCATGAACCTAATCTGATTAAATCATCACAATTTGATGCGATCTACCGACTTTCCCCTTTTCTTTTCTTTTCTTTTCTTTTTAAAAATTTTTCAATTTTATAAAATAATAATTGGATCTTCCAATTATAGAGACTACTCATCGGACGTGGTACTGGGAAATTATTTTTCGTTTCATAAATGACCCTTTTCTCATTGGCTACGTTTCTCTTTCAATTTTGATTACAGAAATTAGAAGTGCCTTAAATAATTTAATTTGGGATTGCTCTCATCATTTCATTCGGAAAAGGTTCACTCAAAACAAAGAGGGTATTATAATCTATAATTAAGTAACCAACCATTAAGAGAAACAATACACATAATGAAAACCTAGTTATAAAAGGAAATATCCTTCATATATATATATAGGCTATGACTATCTCAGAGTTGCTTCAAGGTAGAATACAAATCATAATCACACACGCAGAGTGATAAATAATAAAAAATACATTATAACTTTAATTGTACAATTATGAAGGAGTTGCTTCAAGATAGAGTACAAATCATAATCACAAACGCAGAGTGATAAATAATAAAAATATATTATAACTTTAATCGTGCGATTATAAAGGAGCGTTCTATCTTACAATAATTTTAAAATAACCAAACCCTATATATAATATTATCTCGTGTTAATTATATATATATAGGTCATGGCTATCTCAGAGTTATTTTAAGATAGAGTACAAATCATAATCACACACGCAAAGGTATCCTTTATATATATATATATATATATATATATATATGCCATGACTATTTGTTTTAAGGTAGAATACAAATTATAATCACACATGCAAAATAATAAATAATAAAAAATATATTATAACTTTAATCGTGCAATTATAAATGAATGTTCTATCCTACAATAATTTTAATATAACCGGACCCTATATATAATATTATCCCGTGTTAATTAGAAGATAAAGCAAGTGATTATGCGAGGCGTGGTGAAGGATTTGACAAAGGATCTAGTGGCAGATTCTGCTACAAACTGAAGTTTGAAAGGGGCCTTCTCTTTACCGTTGACGTGTCAAATTTCAATTTACTGATTTATTTTTGTGAGAAATGACACACACATGATATCATATTTTTAACTTGAAATGCTTTGTGCTCCTTCTGACGTGATCTACTCATATTCAAAATACAAGTATGTGATTAGTGGTTGTCAAACAAAAATTATGTTGAAAATAATTAAATTTTAATTATATATTATTATAAAAATATACGTGACACTTGATTTTTGAAAAGTTAAAAGGAGTTCAGATCAAGAGATACTCATAATTTCTGTAATATAATAGTCAAATTTTTGTTGAGCCGTTGGAAAAAGATAAATAGACAGATGAAAATGTGAACTCGTAACACGAGAACGAGGCTCTTAATTTTGAACTGTCAAGATTTGCAAGTTAAATCAATAGATTTGTAATGATTCAGGTAATGCAACTAATGTTTAGTAATCAATTAATATCAAACGTTGTGAGTGTTGGCAAAATATCTGAAGGAAGAGAGAATGAAGTACATGAAACGATGCCATACACGAGCCATGAGTGCATATGAGTTTCCATGCAATCGAGTGTAATCATTTAGTTTAGTCTTTTGAATATACTTAGCCAAGTTAAATTATCTAAACAAATCATTTTGGTTTACGTATAATTAATTAGCTTAAAAAAAGGAAGAAAATATGATAGTTCATTAAATTTTAATAGTAATGGTAAATTAATTTTGAACCTAAGAGTATTTACTAATCCTATTTTATTATTTTATCATTTAAATACTGCTGGTATATATGTCCTAATTAAGTAAGATGAATGTTATGGTTACAATGCTAGATTTTAGCTAATAATTATTCTCAATTTTCTAATTAATCATAACAATTGACTTTGTATGATAATGACTTAAATGATTTTCTATTAAGAGTGGCTCTAGCCTCAATAAGGAATTACAAATTGTTTTAAAATGTTCATTTATGCAAGTTTCACAAAACAATCAATGATAATTATTGTGACACCAGATTTTCTTTCTGTATTTCATCAATTTTATCACCCCACAAACTTAAAATAATAAAAATTTGACATTCTTGTCTCGTGTAATCATTCATCGTATCATTTCGCATAAATATTGTAGGCGATTCTTCACTATTCACATTGTGCAACTTGGCATAGCTTGCAATTTCAAATGCATACATACCTGACGACTGTTTTAGTTCAAAGCCATCAATATTTTATACAATGGAGACTGTAAATTCCGCATTAGTTCTTAATATATTGGCCTAACTCGTATTGAAAAATTAACTTAATTCAGGAATTATTCTTGGTTGATTTTTAGATTGGCTCTTGGCACATGGTGAGATAGCTTGGAACGCTTAAAAGTTAAACAATAATCCCGATTGATTCTCGTATTATTATTTTTTTAAAATGAATAAAATAGCCTATCGATTAAACATTAATATCGTAAGTGACCACATGAATATTTACCCTCATAAAAAAGAAATTTTTTTGCCCCAACTGAGAATTGATGTCTAATATACACGGACCATAAAAGAATTTACCCAAATGCGCACTTCAAACTGAGACCTTAGCAACGAGAAAATTCTCAGCTGAAGTCGGCATACGTTATAATCTCAGCTCTCAAGTCTGCGTTCGAACGTCAAGTTTGAATAACGTCTAAAAATCTATAACCAATGTAAAGCAATAAAGTGTAGAGTTTATACTACGAATGCAATCCACATTAATTAAGATAGTTTTCAAGAAAATAATTTATTGAGTTAACTTGCGGCATTGGATTGATTAATATATAATCTTTCTAAACTTGATCAAGAAAATGTCATTTTCATGGCCGGTTATCGATTTGCCTCTATCATGGACGGGGCGGCACTTCCACCACCACCACCACCAACGCCAAATTGATGTCTCTACAGGAGGTATTGTTAATTCCTCATTCCTATGCATTGTGCACTAATAATCATCACCTTTTCATTTTCTGCTTTTTTTTAATTTAATTAGTTTTCGTATTAGAAATTGAAGTGATATTCTCATTTTTCTAGTACCCGTTTTTCGATGCTTTCATTCTGCGGTAGAACTACATCTATAGCACAACAGGTGGAGCATTTTCAAGTTTTATATAATGAAAATTTTGAGAAATATGACGAACTAACGTTCTAACAGTTAGAGATAAATATTAGAAATGGTGATTCACATGCGGCGGACGAAAATCCTACTCCTCAACTCTCTCCTGCAAAAGCTAGTAACGTGATGAACATTAATCTGGGGTCACGAAATTCAAATGTGAACATATAGTTTCACTTCGCTGAAAAGACGTCACCAATATGTTCGTTTTTATTTTTCAATCGCTGATGTCAGTCATATCGGATTCTCATATACTTAAACGTAAAATAAAACCCTAAATTGAGAATCGTATACCCTTGGTGTTCCCCAAAAAATGACCAGCTAATAGCTATATCCTTATCTTATGAGGGGTTCTTTTTGGTAGGGGTTGCTTCAACAAATAAGAATAGTGTAAGCCAAGTTAAGTGGCGGAAATTTTTGGGCGGTTTGTGGGACTGCTGTAAAAGCTTGTGGGCGTCTCATCTCACATTATGTCTGTTAATAATGTATAAACAAAGTACAAAGGTTTTCAAACTTTCTCATAATACAATCCATATAGCCAGTTTTTTTTATAAGTGCTTTTTGAGTTTTTATAACAAAACAAACGGCTTCTAGACTGAAAAGAGAGACGGCTTAACTAAGTTTGATAATGACTTGTCTCCCCCACACTACCCAAGTTGTCTTGTCTCTCCCTTAGCATTTTTTGTTTTTTTGTACATGTATAATGAGATCATGGCCTGTGGGGTTTAGTTCTTTTGTCTTGTTTCTGTGCCTATGCAAATTAATTTTTTTTTTTTTTTTAAAAAAACTCTTTTCTTGGTTCTTGTGTCTTATTAATTAATTACTTTTGAGACGATGTTCAGCTTTATATGCTTCACGCATAAGATGTTGTGACAAGGGATAGGGCCGTGCTATGGGTAAACGCACGTCCTAACGATTAATCTGTTGGTGTATTTTATGGATTCATCGAATCTAGTCAGCCACGTTACTCGTTTCATGTAGCATAATTACACGTGCGACCCGCATTTTATGAATAGAGTTGAAGCTACTGATTATCAATAGCGTCCACCATCAGCATGTAATGGTATCACTCATCCCAACTCGAGTCTACCTCAATATCTTCACGACAATTTTATTTCCACTTCTCTATCAATATGATAAACCACAAAACATTTTCGTAAATGTAATTTCATGATTCTATGAAGAAAAGTAGATTGTTTGTTCCCAAAAAGATTGGTTAGTTCCAAATTCTATTTTGAGTACGGCATTTTTTTTTTATTTTCAACCGAATCTGACAAGTAACGAACGTGTAACTTTCTGTCTTTTACAATACATCTCCTCAACTGCAAGGGGTAAAGAAATTACACTCGTTCAAAAGATAGTGTCATAGTATGCAAGAGAAACAGTTCTATAACTCCTAATCATTTGATTTTGGATCCTTCTAAACTACATTTCAGCTAACATACAGCCTAAACTCTTGCACTAATTACCCGTCCATAGCCTAGAGGAAGTTCCTCTGAAAATTCCCCGAAGAAAACCTCGAAGACAGACCTTCAGCCATATTTGCAGAATCAAATTTTATATTTTGTCTCCCAGCAACCAGGTCCTTCTCACGATCCCAAGGCTTCCACGGATGTTGACCCACCCATTCTTCTTTTTCTGGCTGCTGCTTCGACTTTTTCTTTGCAAGGGTTTTACCCTCTTCTTGGTGTTTCTGAATCAATGATTTTGATCGCTTTTCTTTGTTGTATTTATCAACCAAATCTGCATCCGCACACGCTCTCTTCTTTTCTTCTTCGGTTGAAGCAAGTGCAGTAGTTTCGCCATATGCTTCCAGGTAACTGCATATGACAAAGATTTAGACATGCAGAACCAAGCAACGATTGACCAACAAAAATTATTTATAACATCAAGAAATTCTCACTTCATCTTTGCTTTCTGAGCTCTGTCGGAAGGGGTATCCGTCCAGACACTGGTATCACCTCGTCCTTCTTTAGAGGTCTTGCTAAATGTTTTTGTCGAATGCATAGGCACACCACCACCGGGCTGCAAAGAAGAAACAGTGACGGTTAGTAATGGGACAGAGCATTGAACTTTCAAGAACAACAATTGTGAGGCAGTAGAAAGACTGAAAGCTCTTACTTTCCTCTCAGGAGGTAGCGTTGTCATCCATTCATCCCTTTTTGGTGGCGCCTTGACTTCCATGTCTGCCAGAAGTTCATCATCACCCTCCATCAATATACCTGCCAGCAAAATAGCTTTCTTACTAACAGATAGATAGGTGCTTCAAGAGGTCAACTGATAGTAAACAATCTGAAAGTATAAACAATTTTTATTGTCCATTATTCAATGATGTGAAGCAGACGGTCCATTGAAATTTGCTTCCTTCAAATTAAGAATGCTTGACCTCATAAAACGCACTACTAGAAGCAATAATTGTGCAGGGATGAAGTCTAGAAAAGCTGGACAAAAAACATTATAATAAATCAAGATATAGCTGGATCGTCTAATAGGTTAATTCAGGGCCAATACGACTTTACAATAAATGAGTGTGAGGGGGGAAAAGAAATGGAATGCAAGACAATTCTAGATTGGAGAAGTACTAACATAAAAAGAAAATACGCCAAAGGGGGTGGTGTTTCATATTTGAAACATGCATCTAAGTTATTTTGGCTTTTAAGCATGTTTTTTCTTCACTTTCTTGCAATCCTTATCACTATCCTCAGTTTGTTTAGGATTCCATAGGCCTCTCTTCCAAATACTGGATTAGATTCATGTTTTCCCACTAGAAACAAATCTGGTCCAGTTTTGTCATAAAGAAGGAAATTAGAAACATCCTACTTGTATCTATATGCCTGCGCGAGGGAGATTCAGCATAGATTACTGATTAAAAGGAAGTTTAATAATTGCACAAAAGAGCTAACCTTGCGATTTTCTCCACTGAGCACCTTCTCTCATAGCTTTTAGTTCAGCCTAGAGAATCAAAAAGCATGCAGTTAATGTAGAGGCCATTAAAAATAACTGCCTCAAACTTCTTATTAAAAAAATAAAATAATAAATGCCTCAAACAATAGTCAAACCAATACATAGACAACAGTGCAAACCTTCAATTTCTCCTCTTCTTCCTTGAGTTTAATCTTCTCATCCAAGGCTTTTCGCTGCAAAATGCAGACAAAAGAGAACACAAAGATCAAATATGATCTTAAAAATAGAGAATCAATTAATCTATGTGCATCAAAACATTGATTATCGTTTACTATTATTTTTACTTGAGCAGAAAGAAACAAATTCTGAAAAAAGGCAGAAAGAAATTCTGAAAAAGGCAATATATAAAGTGATCAAAATAAACAAAGGGGATCATTTACTTCAGACAAAACCATAGTTGCATGAGAAACTCACTTTTTCTGGATCTTGTAATTCTTTAAATGCTTTATTCAGTTTAATGAATGCTTGGTGTGCCTGAGGATGAGGGCATTTGTCTGGGTGCACAAAAAGAGACAGCTTCCAGTACCTGAGGATATGATAGCATTATTCTTAAGTAACGTAGATTCAATACCTGTTAAAAACTAAACGAAGATAATTGAAATTTGAGGCAATGGAAGAAAATAAATAAATCATGAAGTACAAGATGGCTGGCGTCAACAACTCAGTTTATAATCTATGTACAGGAAAAAAAGATACTTTTCAAATTGCATGAAAAAATTAGTTCAACTTCAGTTATTGAGCAATTAATACAACAAAAACAGTTATCATCACTTATATTCTAGCTACAGTTTATGTATTTGAGTATGAAATCTTTGCATTATTTCCTTGGCAATAACTTACAATGAGGCTGTTAGACAAACCCTGTTAAACCATCAAGCATGTAGGTAGGTCTATTTATAAACATACTGTTTACCGCATAGCATTCCTGAGAAAAGTCTCAAGTCTAAACTAATCTAGTTGTTTTAGGGTAAAAGTAATATTAAGTGGCATCACCAGATATCAAACTCACATTAGAAGTTTCAAAACTGACATCCATTTCCTTATTCCAAACAAAAAATTAACAAGGAAAGACCACGATTGTTGTGCAAGTGCAGCAAGATAACAGACAAATGATGATCAATAACCTTACCGTTTCTTTATATTCTCGGCAGACATATTGTGGTTGGCTCCTATAACATCATATGGGCAATCACCCTCAACTCCCATTATCCTTGTTACCTAACCATATAAACGTTACCGAAATGAAAAGCAACGAGTTCAGTGCAGCATAACCAATAGTCCAATACCAATGGATTATCATAAAATTATTTCATATAGAAATCAACATAAGAAAAATAATTAACATAAAAATGATAGTACCATCACAACCTAAAGATCCCAACTTCCAAGACCAAAGATATTTAACTGAGGATAGGTCTTTAAATTGTTAATTAAAAGGAAAAGGAAGGAAAAGGAGAAACGGGTGACAACAATAAGAGCTTTGTGGTGACTGATACAATTGTCACCTTGAACTTTCATTATAACTAACAATTACAAATGTTTTATTATCTGAAAGTATAATTCTTCCCCCCCTCCCCCCCAAAAAAAAAAATTAATATCCAGTTATTTAATATATAGAATCGTGTTATTTCATATTTTGAAAAAATCTAAATAATATAAAAATCATGGAAGGTTTTGGCATGCCAGCTATTATTACTGAATAGCATGTAGAATAGTTCAGTCAACTTCAGGACCAAAACGGTGTAAATCAGATTAGATGCATTTGTAACCAGCAAACCTCTTCAAAACGCTCTGCCTCATTTGCTGTTTCAGCTTCAGCAACCATAGCAGGTGGTGGTGGGCCTATAAATAGTTCAGTATCTTCCTCCAACTCAGCATCTCTGGAAATTATTAGTTGGAAAGCAGCAAATTGAAGTTATATCAACCAGGATTAGAAGTTCACACAAAACCAATAGAAAACATACTACACACTATCTTCCCCACCAAGTGTTAATTAAAAACTAGAATAATCAACACCCAAACAAAGATGTAAAAAATATATTATCAGAAATACCTGAGCTCAGCTTGGGCTTCTGTTAACTTAGCTGCTGCAGCAAGTAGCTCAGCTGATGGCATTGCAGGGCCAATCACCCTGCCATAAAAGTATGCAAGACAATACAATTCATTTAGCAACTTTAAGAAGCAAAGAATATACTCAATAAATGAAGCAGCCATTCAGACGCAACCTCCATGAGACGTACTCATTTGACACTGTCATCTTTTAGAATTATGCCACTTTGTTAGCTGTTCTTTCCAGCTATTTGTCAAAAACTTGTAAGCTACTCAGTATTATATACAGATCTACATAATAACCTTCTTTGAGGACCAGGAGGATCATCCATTGGACCTGGCATTTCCAAATTATTGTCTGCTGCTAGCCTATCTTCTGCTTCTGACTCCTCTGGCTGCACATGCTTCACTGAAGCAGATTCGCCAGGTAGCTGAGCTTTAGACTCCATATGAGTCTGAATGAGTGTCCCAACGACATCCAAAGTAGGACGAACTTTTGGACGGCATAGGAAAACTCTGTCCTTGCTTTCCTTAAGATCTAAGGACAGAAACAATTTTCTTAAATGCTTACTCAAAGATTTTTCAGATATGCCTCTTATGTCAACAGCTTGTCCATCATCAATCATTTGCAGAAGCTACATTAAGAACAAGGTTACATCAACAAATAGACCACAGAATAATCAGTACATATGTACTGAGGAAGTGGCAAAAATATGCACTTATTATGTTACCAAACAATGTTCTACATCATTTCTGCTGAAGCTAATTAAATATAATTCGTAGTGGTTACTGAAATGCATTCCATGGACAGCAGTCAAAGTAATTGACTACATCTTCAAGCCCCTTCTTATGTCTATCCATTGCCATCCAAGTAAAATCATTCATGCTCGTGACAACATAATCTATATCAATCTTTACCTTTAAGCCTAGCATGTCATGTTTGTAGACTGAATCAATCGAAATCACAAATGCCCTCCAAAATCCAGCATAAAATTAACAAAATTAAATCACAAGACAACACTAAAGCATAAAACAAGAGGGTTGATTATGAGTTATGTAAAGTTGAGGCTTCTAATTCTTGATGCTTAAAAAGTGAAAATCGCTATCAGTCGAGTATAAGTAAGTGCACGATTGGTTCCAAATATTTTAACTGCTATATTTTAAAAATTAAGCAGAGCACAATGTAGTTACATGCTAATAAAGAAAATAATGCAAAAAGAAAGTAAAATAAAATAAAAAATTACCGTCTGCAAATCGTTGCCAACATTGGGAAACTGAGTGAGCATATCTCGCACAACTTCTTCCGGCGACATATCCGGCTCGGAATCCGAGCCTGACCCATCATCACTTGACTTGTAATCTCTCTTTTTCCTCGTCTTCTCTTCTCGTCTCGATTTCTTTCTGCTCCTCTCTCTCTCCCTCTTCTTTCTTCTCTCTCTCTTCCTCTCTTTCTCTTTCCGTTGCCTCCGCCGCCTCTTCGATGAAGATTCGGAGTCGTCGGAGCTCGATGGAGATGATGACGATGTGGGTGCATCGTCTTCGTGCTTCCTCCTGCTTCTCTTTCCCATGAATGAATCAACCAGTCGTGGGGTCCTTGTGATTTTTTCCGTAACGAACACAAATAAACACGCTCTAAATGCAGGGACTCTTTTGAATAAATTTCAAAACTGTGTTATTGATATAATTTTAAAAAATAAAGGATTATGTTTCCATATCTATCAGTAACTTTACATCTTTGACCCTTTTATAACCATTGGCAACACAATATAGAAGGGTAAATTTCGGACAACTCTCTCGTGAATGGATTATTTTTAAATTATTTATTTATTTATTGAAAACTTTAAATTTTATTTATATTTAGTCAAATTTAAGGAAAAAATCGGATGGGTTTATGATTTATTTTTAATAAAAATGAGATAAACTAAAGTTTTTAAAAATAAGGAATGATTTACAGATAATTAATTTATGAAGGAGGTAGTATGTAATTAATTGAATATGATAATACATTACATTTTCCTTATCTCTCTCCATATATATATATATATATATATAAGGACAATAAGTCATATTGGACTAAATTATACTAGATTGAATTGAATCACATAAGATAATAAAATATTATTTTGTGTTTTGTACAGTGGAGCATCAAGCTCGACTAATTAAATTAACTCAGAAGAAAATTAAAAATATTAATATCAATCTCTTGTTAATCAAATATAAAAATTTATTAGGACTCTCAGCTAATGAGTGGTTTGCTATTTGTACGAGGTTGGCATACAACAATGTATGAAAACTCGTGGTACTATGACACATTGAATTTATATCTTGAATGTTAGACTTGTAACCTTAACGTTTAGTACTTGCAAATTTACGTGTGAGGTCACTAAAACTCTGTGAGACTCGAAACCTGCACTAAAATATTGTGTGTATTGGAGACCAAACATGTACGTTGCCCATATGGTGAGGGCCCACACCTTTCATCTCTATTTCTCCCCTTTGTGCATAAACCAAACAAGCTACAGGATCAAACAGCTGTGATCACACACACGGCAAAAGTAATAAAACAAAGCAAAAGAAGTTTTCGAAAAAGTGTTTGGTCTTTTAGCTAGCGCAAACATTTTCCCAACGGAAAAGCACAGTGCTTGTGATTATCCCACAACACGATCTCTACATGTGATTCTAGCTAAAAGATTAAAACAAAAGTAGAAATGCAAGCACAGTCAATTAATTACAATAAATGTCTCTTTATATCTTTATTATAAATAAAGGGCCATCATCACACTCCTCTACCTGTAGTTTCAATACACAAGAAACAATCTCTCACAATCTCACTGAGCCTTATCATTACCAGCTGCCATTTCCCAGTTACAATCATGAAGCTCTTTGCCGTTTTCGTGCTCGTAATCCTGTCTCTGCAGGTACGTTTTTCTGTTGAAGAGTGTCTAATTCAATGTAAAATACTGAAGCATTATTGTTTTGACCAACTTTTCTAAGTAAAACTGTGACGAGCTTCTGTTTCAGGCACTGGCTCTGGTTGAGGCTTCAACAATGTTCAATAATGCTTCTAATAACCTTGTTCATGTGAGTCTCAATAAGTCTCCATTTTGTTCATAAATTTCTGCTTAATGTTGAGGCACAAAATTTAAGAAATAAAAGAAAACTTCGGAATATATATACACAAATTTGTATATGCATCCATTTTTCAATCATTAACCTTGCCTTTGGATGCAGAGGGATGGAGGGAGTGATGCGTTAGATCTTCACAAAAAGCATCATCCTCAAAAAATCAGTAAGTCCTAGATTTTGTTTAATATTGTTATACTCACAAGTCTTCAGGTTTCTTTACCCAGAATGTATCTTGAAATTCTAAACTTCTAACCTGAGTCAAAAAAAAGAACGAAAAGACAAAGATTACTCCCACGTAAAGTTTTTATAACATGTAGTCTACGTCAAACATCGGTAGATGACTTGTCGGCTATATTTTATCTTATTGCGTGACCACTTGGCCTACCTGCTCCACCAATGTTCTTATTTCTACTTTTTGGGTCAAGTGATTAACAAACATTTTAGTGATATAATTATTCACTGCGTGTAAAGAATCTTAAAAACATGCATGTGTGAAGTGGATGAATTTTCTTTGGCTATGAATCTGCAGATTGCAGTCAAGCTTGCAATAGGAGATGCAAGGAATCATCAAGAAAAAATTTGTGCCATAGAGCATGCAGAACTTGTTGCGAGAGATGCCATTGTGTTCCCCCAGGCACTTACGGTAACAAGCAAGCATGCCCATGTTATGCTAGCCTCAGAACCCATGGAAATAAACCCAAGTGCCCTTAAATTTTAATTCAATCCAATTGTTCTTGTGCTTATAATTCATTTAATGTTGTGATTTTTATTTGTAATAAAGATCCGGCATGGCTTTGATCTTTTGGAGCCTAGCTACGACGGATCCTAAATTTCTGCGTTCTGTCTTCAGTACAATGGTTGTAAGGATACAATCAATCAATAATGATTTCCATTATAAACATTTCTTCAATTACAAGTTACGTTTCAGGTCTTTAAGTTTATGACAAGAACTTCGAATTTCAAAATGTAACACGTGAACTTTAAGTCAATGGAAAACTTGAATACAAGGTACGTCGCAGGCTCTCAAAAACTAATGTTGAGAACGAATTAAATTTAAATAGTTTTACGAGAGTGATTTTGAAAAATAAAATGTGAGAAATGCACAAATTAAAAATTTTCAACCTTGGTGCACTACTACTACTACTACTAACCTCGTGTATGTGTATTTAGGACGAAGCATACATGACTCTGAAAACAAGAGCAGTTGTGCTGCTGACCATTTACGGTTTATAGAAAAACAATTCAATAGAGACATTTTGTAGATTCTCTTCTTGATTTGTAAGAACCTGAAAATTCCTAGATATAAAACAAATTAAATGGCCAACAAACTGGCTTGCTAATTCAATCCCAAACATACCAATAATCTAATGAATTAAATGACATTTATCGATCTAAGAGAGGAAATATTTCAACTGAGTAATGATATAATGATATAATGATACTTACTTTGATTTGGAAAACCATAATCGAATATTTACAACATCTAGAACCGAACCCAGCATCTTGTGCATTGTGCCATACAATCTCCCTTACAATCAACATTATAGCCTAATACTTTAGGATTTCGCAGAAGAAGGTTTCGTAAAGATTTTCCTTCAATACCCCAATCCTTTCCCAGGATCTCCACATTGGTCCTCAACTCATGTTCAATATCACATCCAAGAACTTCAGGAAATTTTTTAAGGAGCTTGCGGATGTCATCATCAGAAAGGCTTAGATTCCTCAGATAACCTAATATTTCACTAACAGTTTCAAGCTCTGGGGTTTCCCTTTTACGTTCTTCACTCCAGTATGGTGAATGGATATGGCCAAAGGCTTTTCCAAGTATCTTGTCTTCTTCCTCGGCACTGAAATTAAAAGTAGACAGAGCTTGTCTACAAGCTTCCCATTTCTTTCTCTCTTCGTCATTCAAGGTTATACATTCAACTTGTGCAGTTGAATATACTGCCCATTTCTTAAGATAAACATGGGAGCTCCACGGCACTCTGATAGCATTTGGTGGGAGTCCATTGGATAAGTTTACATTCAATAGAGCATTATTTGGTGTAGTTGTAGAAATATCAGGCTGCAAGTAGAACAAGAGAAATCAACTTCTTATTCAATAGACAAAATAAGTACGCAATGCATAATACCAAACAATCTTGCTTTCTTCATGCTCCAATTATTCTCAAAATATTTAATGTGATGCATAACAGGATGACCTGTAACCAGTAGAAAATAAAGATGATAAAATGAAATGACATTTAAATGCTATATTTTTGCTTAATAAATCCAAATAATTGGAATGCCAGAAATATGATATGGAGAGGCCAACCAATTAGCTTTCTTTTCCAATTCTTGTCTTATGAGATGAGTAGGCTTTCCAAAACTAAAAACATATATCATGACTCCTAACATTTAAGGTCAAGTGAGTAAACTGTGTTTGACACTCCATGGTGCAAAGATAAAATTGACAAAGCTTCAATTTATCGTCTATACCACACATCTATTTCATTGATATCTCTAGATATTTTGGAATCATTTGTTTGTTTTTTCATCTTTGTTCTTCATGACAAAAAATTAACTTTGCAGAACTGAATTTGCTTTTCGAGATGAAAATAACTAAAGAATAGGAAAATGTTTGTGAGATTGAACAACAAAAACAGTAAAAAGATTTGTGCCGTTTTTAGGATTACAATTAGTATCTACTTGAGAATGAAATGTGAAAACAAAGGTGTTTACAGTGGAAAGACATGGCGATGCACTCAACAAAGGAGAAGCCACTGATTTTCCTAGCATTCCTGCTCCTGCACACAAAAACTCAAAACAAATAAATAAACTGTGAAGAGGATGTTAACTAATTAAAGAGAGCATAGAAAATATTAATATAAATGGAATCATAATGATACTGCTAATCATAAATCAAAAAATCATTAACACATATACATATACATATACATATTATCAGCAAATCAATACTTGCTTAATCATAAATTTACTCGGATACAAACATTCACTTCAAACTAGTTAACCTTCAATCAAACAGAAACAGTAACCAGATTACACCAGTCTCACTAGATTAATTAACATTAAAGCACCCAGTCCCAGATATTCAAAAATTCAGGAGTTTATGGAGAACAAAAGACAACAAATACCTGAACATAAAAGGAAGACGAGAGATTTGCTTTCTGCAATGCTGGTTTCGGTCAGCTGTGCGCCCGTGCCTGTGCCTGTGGCTCAGAGGAGCCAAAAACGAACGTGGGTCCTGCTTCAATTTGCTGACACCAGGTGCTGTGCTGGGCCTGGGCCAGGTATCAAAAGCCAACTCTTCTCTAACCCTGGACTCTAGCCAATAGCTATTTTCATTTTATGATATCTAAACCAGTGAGGCTCTGTTTGGACCTCTTGAATTAGGGTCTCCTTATATTACGTTTGCTGTATATTACAGCCATAACTTTTGAAATCAAAAATTTTATTTTAAACCCCAAAAAAACAAGCCTATATTGCAATCATTTTTTAATTTTTTTGAAGTTTTTCGGTAAATTTAATACTCAATTTTTATGTTCTTTAATTAAATTTCTATGTGGGTTAGTCTTATATTTATTAAGTTTTTATTCATTATATTGATGATTTCTAACTTTAATATATCATAATCTTTAAGGTTGAAGTCTTTTATTAATTGTTTAACTTCATTAAATTCTTTACTCATTTGATCTCCTAACTTTTTAATTTATTTTTTTTATTGAAATTATTAATTTTAAATATTTCATTTGCATTTTCTATATTATTTAATGATAAATTTGAGTTTCCTAATTTATTTAATAAATATAGTGAAATTTAATTTAATTAATTATTTTTTCGCATGTCTAAATTATTGATCAAATCAAATGATTGAAATCTTTTGTAAGAAAATCCTCTTTATGTATAGATAGAATGTGGTAACTTATTAGTTTTTATATTTTGTGAAATTATTAGAGGTTTTCTTAATTTATTCATTGTATCATCTTTCTAATAATTCATTAGATTCATAAGATATTTATAACATATAACATCTCTTATAATTCAAGATGCTAAATTTAAATTACAATATATATATATATATATATATATATATATATATATATATATATATATATATAGTTTATGTCTTAAGAGAAATAAGAAATTATAAATGTAGATGTAAATATATATTAAAAATTTATAAATCCTTATAAATATGATAATCATTTAGATTTTTATAAAAATATAGTAAAAACTTTAAAAAAATTTAAAAATAGATGTAGAAGAGATAGACATCGAAATCATTTAATTATACAAAATTAATTAGGACTTACTTGAAAAAATATATAAATATGTGATTAAAATAAAATTTTTTGTAAATAATTATTACACCAATACTTAGTTTTGTGTTAAAACTATTATCATCCATTAGATTAAGAAATATTAAAATCTAATGGCCCATGTGTAGTTAATGTTTGTTACAACAAATGTAACATAAGGAGACCCCTTGAATTATATACCCCTCAAACGGAAAATAATTTGGGTTCGTGGGTAATTTTTTATATTTATTGGGGGATTTATTTATTTATTTTTGAAACTCCATTTTTTTTAATACTCTTTTTGTGATCTATTTTTAGTGTAAATGAAAAATAAATTTATATCTATAAACACTTTTCGGTCTCTAATAATGTGATTGTAACTTCTAACTTGTAGGTTCCACTACACATATTTACACTTGTTTTCTCACGGTTAGTGTTTTTGGTTAATGAGAAAATAAGAGACAATTAAGAATAGGAAGGGAATTAAAATCATATTCGTATAAAGAGAATGAAGTTTAGTTTGCATCTCAAATTACGCATGACCAAGAAAAGTTCATCATCTGAATAATTTGTATAAAAAATTTAAGCTGAAATATAAACTGAATAATTTGTATAAAAAATTTAAGCTGAAATATAAATATATATAAGTACCTTGGTGGCCTTAATTTGTCCTTATTGTTGTCAAGTAATCAACTTATCTTACGAGACAAATTATGTTATTGAATTTTATTGTTTTAATGTAATACCATAACTCCTTACTACATATAAGGGGCTTATTAAAGAGTGAATGCCTCGAAATATGAGATCAGAGCTTGCCCTTCCATTAAGCCCAATATTTCATGAAAAATTACGATTAGTTGAAATATGGTGTAGTGAAGTGAAAAGAAAAAGTGAACCCACTGTCATATCAAACTTAATGATGAATTCATGAGGATTCATCACTTAAAAGAATTACGAGTATGTGAAAATTTTTCGTTTTATTCATATACAAAAGTAACATTTATTTATTTATTCCTTTGAGTTTAAATCTTAATTAATTAACATACGTTTTCATGATATTTTTTCTTTGTTTTGTGTACAGCCACATTAATATTCATTTGACCTTTGAAGGTTGTTTTGAGTATTTTTCATAAGATAATTCATTGAAACTTTCTTAAGACTTTTCACTTCGACCGACTTATTTTTTTATTTTAGTTTCAATCAAATAAGTGATTTTATTAAGTTGTCAATCCTGAATTTAGAACGATTATAGGATATTTCAAGCAATTTATGAAATCATGCATCCTTATGAAATTCAATAATGAAATATAAAGAGAAAAATAGTTTTTGGGGATTTAAAGAAGGGTCTTCTTGCAGTAAATATAGAGAAAATATGTAACTAATTAGCTGGGTTGAATTGCATCTTCACTAATAGGTTCTAATGTTCCATTCAAGATACTTAATAAGAAAAGATTAAAGGTGTGGTGGATTGAATTTGGTTTACACATTTCAGTCCCTGTTCTTTGTAACTTTGAGTTTTCTTTCATCTTGCACAATAGTACTTAATTCATGAAATTTTGATGAAATTATGCATTTGAGGGGACATGTCGCTTGATTATGTTTGTTATGTATGATATATTATATTATTATTTATTCACAAACGATATGTTTTATATAGTATATTTCAATGCATATATACACGACTTGTAGTCTAGTATGTCCTTTAACATAACTTGTCATTTAATCCTTTCATGTTTTTCAAAATCAGCTGTATGAGGGACTGGTTTTGACAAAAGTGATTTTGATTTTATTTATCAAACACAAAAATTAATTTTTAAATTTTTAAAATCACTTCTAAGTCTCCCAAAAATAATTTCAAATGAGCCCTTTATGTGAAAAATTTAACTTGAAATAGCTCTGAGGAGGAAAGAAGAATTGCTTGGCGGTTTTAATTTGCGTTTATTCTTGTTGAGCAAATAAACTTATCCAGCAGAATAAACTATTGGTATTGTTTTAATCTAATACCAGAACTTCTTACTGCATACAACGGGCTTATTAAAAGTGTGTGCCACAAAATAAAAGACATTTGGGCTTGCGCTCCTATAAAACCCAACGTAATATGAAAAATTAAGGGTCGTTATCATTTGACTACTTCAAGAATCGTGAAATATCAAATAATTATAAGAAATATCAAATAATTATAAGAAATATCGTTCCTTATTATTTTATTATCATAACATTGTAAAACCTTTTCTTTTATTACTTTTCCATTAGGATCATTAGTTGACCGGTTAGTAAGCTAGTAAAATATTAATTTTACACTTTTTGATAAAATACTAGAAATAAAATTATTGTTATGCCCTTAAATTGCTAAATAATACTTTTAACAATGAATTTATGAATAACCCTAACTTTATTATAATTATAAAATTATTAAATTGATAAAAATACTTTTTGTTAAAAAAATGGATAATTTATTCTAAAAAAGAAAAAAGAAAATTAAATATGGAAGATTTTGTAGATAAGCTTTAAGTGTTTTTTTTTAATAGATTGTGTGTGTTTTTAACAAAAAATATCTAGGATATTTTTGTCAATTCACTGCTTTATGGTTATAATCAACTTAGGGTTATTAAAAAATTCACGGTTCAATATATTATTTAACAATATAAAGGTATAACCTATTTTTCTTTTATTTATTATTTGATACCTCTATTTGTATATTTTTTTTCATAAAAGTAAAATTAATATTCTACTAATCAACTAACGGTCAAAAAAGTAGTAAAATGAAAGATTTTGCAAAGTTAAAGTAGTAAAATGATGCGAAATAATATTGCTTATAGTTTTTTGCTATTTTATAATTTTTGAAGTAGTGAAACGATTATAACCTAAGAATTAAAATTAGTTAAAATAGATACAATGGAGTAAAAAGACAAAGTGAAATAGTATCGCATCAAACCTAATAATGAATTCACGAGAGTTTATCACTAAAAGACTTACGAGTATATGAAATTTTTATATGTAGATGTAATATGTATTTATTTATTCATTTGAGTTTAGATCTTGATAACATACATTTTTTGCAATTTTCACATTATTTGATATACAGACATACAAAGTCACTACAAAAATTTTGTATTCCAATTTTATACGCATGTGATTACCATAAATTCCCAAATATCATACAAACCTGAATGAACCATCAAAATTTTCTACGGACAACAATGAAGTTGAATCACCAACGGATAAAAATGAAAAAGTCAAAAAATAAAAAAATCAACTCGTAGTGGAATGGAATCGTACAAAGTATTGAGTGCTTTGCTTGCCGCCACCAGATGAAAGCAGAAGCTATGAATGTAAAATGAACTGGACAAATGGATATGTTGATTCCTTTACTGCATAGATAGTTGATATCAAATGGCTGCAGAAATGTTCACCTGACCTCTGCAAATCACCGATGAAATTGCATCCACCGGATTTTCTCCAATTCAAAGATATTGACCATTGAGTACAATGCAGTCGTATCAGCTGCCACCACTTTTACAACATGTTGAGGCAGCAGGAAATAACTTCACAACTGTAGCAAGACGGATAGTGTATTCAGAAAAAGTAGCTTCCAGGATATGGCACAGAGTTTATGTTGCTGCTTGTTGACGAACAACCCCCTTCTCAGCTGACCTATGACGAAATAGCTTAGCCATGGATCTCCGCTCACAGTCCTGCATTGCATGGAGGCCAAAAAATAAAAAAAGGAACAAAATCTTGATTTACCTTTCCTCTATTTAAGAGCAAGTATGATTATTAATTCCATTCGATTTGACTGAGTTGAAAATTAAATGGTACAATGTACCTTGAACATGTTAAGATAAAACATTTTGCCGGGATTCATCCTTCTCAACTTCTGGTACGTATAAGCAAAACTTAGCTGATCACGAGAAGTAAACCGGTCAACCTCGTTGAACCAAAGACAAGAGAATAAATTTGACATTGGAGTGTGAGCTCTCACGATGAAAGATCCCTCAGGAACATCTGCGGACAACACAAAATAAATCCCACATTAAAGAGAGAGAGAGGGGAAGAGAGAGAGAGAGAGAGAGGGCAAGGGTGGTTGAAGATAAGTTCACTGAACTGAAATGTAACATATGAAAGTAAATTTATGCAATTATAACTTTGTAGTCAAAGAAAAACATACTGCTAGGAAGAAGCCTGTCTGGATCAGAGGGATCAAATCTTTTCAACCCATCAGCCTGGTAGAATGCAAATTGTTGGTCAATCACAGTATGATTATATTTGTTCAACTTCTTATTTTGAGCAACTTCTTCCCAAACACAATGCCGGTCATAGTGATTAGAAATGGCATACTCATAACCTTTACGCCACAAAAAATATTCCAAGATAAGTAAAGGGTCACGTTGGAGTCGTAATTTGCTATCCAACCAGATCGAGTATCTGACCAAATTTTAAATGTAGAAGGTTAGACCAAAGATGCCACAGCCTTTACATGAAACGCTATGCAATATAGCACATATGTAATTCCCATGATCAAGTTAAACCATAAAACTAGTTCTAGCAAACGATATATTAAGAAAATTTGCTCCTGTATAAAGCAACTCTAAAATGAAATGTTCAAAGATTTTCATTGCAAATATTATATATAGTTTTTTCCATTCTTTTCTTTTCCTTTTGTTTCCTTTTTACCTCCATGATCTCAGGAAATCTATAAATCAGATTTCCGCATTCAACATTCTAAATCTTTAGTAAATGATCTTTTCCAAAGACCAGATTATCTAACTGGTTCAAGGGACTGATATTTGGTAGACAACATAAATCGTGCAGCAATATGGCTCTAGAACACCTAACATTTTTGCATGACCACATCTTTATTGAATCATTTTTTAGTTTATTTACATTAAAAGCAGCTAGGAAATGCAGGTTAGTCCAATTGAGCAACTAAATTTTACCAGCAGTTCATCACATTCCAAATTATTGTCTATTTACCCCAAACTTTTGTAGTTTGCATGGGTCCATGAGAAAGAGGCACGTCTCAAGGCTCATCAGCATGACTCATCAAACTATAATTCATCATCAAATAAGATGCATGGATAAAACACAGCCTAAATTTTTTAATAGCATGTATATATATATAGAGAGAGAGAGAGAGAACGAATGAATTGTGTTAGGAGGAATAAGCATTACACTAACTGACTCAATAACATGCATATATGACCGAATATCAGCACTGTGGTACAAACAAGTCTACATTCTGTTGAATCTAATTCTCACCTTGCAGACGGAAAGAGTCGATGTGGCAACAATTTTGGTATTTTACCCACTCTACGCATATCATCATAAGGAAGATTCTTCACAGCTACTATCTTCCATAAACCAATAAAACCTGTTCTATCTGGTATTCGACCTTCAGAAGAAAGTGTTTGCAAAGTGAGCTCATCCATGAACATAACAAAGCAGACATTTTTCCTCGATAAACGAGTGACCTGAAGAGAAAAAACAGTAATTGAGTCCCTACTTACAATTTCAAATCACATATCAATTTTAAGGTCACCAGGAGATATGCATCACAAATTAAAATTACAGTTCAAAGCTAACTTGCATACCAATGCATTGCAGTGCATTTGTCATAAGATAACATAAAAAAGAAAAGTTTCTCTGAACAATTTTGAATAAAACAATTTTTTGTTCAAGTTCATCAACGAACAGTTTAGGATAATAGACTTAATAAGCTTTCCTGAATAGAGTTCCGATTGAAGTATACATGTGTGTATAAACATCGAACATGTACCAACTTATTATTGTAACCTATTAACCCAAAGTTTTATTCATGCCAAATTTGTACCGTTGAAATACTTTTTCTTCTAACACAAGGACTTGGATATTTGGAAAGAGCATAGCAAATAGAACAAAGAAGTATTTATATTCCTACCGTTTTACCAACTGGTATCCTCAAGCGATCAGAATTCCCAAAAATGCATGAAATCACAGCAATGTGGCATGTACTAATATAATTTGCATCATCTTCTGCCAAGTCAAAACCAGTACTTGGATATCCTTCAGGAGCTTTAACAAAGCCACAATTTATCTTTTGGTCATGTGCCAAGAAAGATTCTTCCCTCTCTTGTAGGCTTTGATGGCCGGCAAATCTAGGTTCCCACTCTCCTTCTCCATCAGGTTTCTCCTCCACTTCTGTATACTGCAAGAAAAGTCTTGCAAATTTCCGACTTTCTAAGGGCTCCACAAGCTGCGTGGTAGAATTTAAGATCTTCACCTCACAAGAGGACCCTAAAAAAAATTAGAACATAACATGTTAGGCATGGAAGTCAAATTGAAATTTTAAGCGATAACATTCAAACAATAAACTGATGCAAATTAATCAAAATGCATGGACTAAGTATTTTATGAACAATGTAAAAAGAATGCCTAGACTTGAATTCTTTACCCGCCAAGTTATAATGAGTCATCCGGAGTAAACAGTCCCTCAAATAGAACAACAAAGTGAACCGAAAAACATGATCTCAAACCCAACGTTCGTGCACAAAAATGGGTGAGGGGAAAAGAATGCTTTTTAGAAGTAAAAGATCTTTGGCAGCAACAGAGACGTAAGTTCCATAAGCACTGTTGAGGCCACCAACCTGGGATATTAATGTCCCAGAAGTTCCCTAACTACTGAAGTTGAATGGTCTGCGCATAGTCACCAGTGTAAAACTCAGTGAACACTGAAAGATCAAAGAATTTTCTGAAGGCATGCTACCTGTGGGTGAATAGTGGAAAATGCAAAATTCACTGCCTATCTATATTATTAGTCCAAAGGCAAGCCTATTCTAATAGCAGTTTCCACATTTTCTAAGGTGGTATGCATTACAGCGATGAACTTTCCCTCAATATTACATTTCAAGATGAACTTGTAAGTCTAGAAAAGAAAAGCCAGGTTAGACTGGCACACATCAGCTTCGATAAGAGAGAATATGGTTAAATTAAAAAGAATATAAGACAATGCTAACACCAGCCCTCATCTATGTAACAGAAACAAAAATGTTGCCTGAAAACTTACGGCGTTTCGATTTCTTTTTTGGTGAAGCTTTAGTAGATTGACCACCAACAAGACTGACCTGTCTTCGACTTGCATAAAATTTGTCTAAGTTTTGAGATTTCAGAGAAGAGTCCACAGACAAATTGCCGGACACTTCCTCGACCTCTTTAGCAATATTCTGATGCAGTTTTTTAGCATCATGAAAATCAGAAGACTCCCTTCGATATTGATTCTGGAATTTTGCTACATCAGAGTGGTCACCTTTATCATGTCCAGAACCATCATATTCTTCTACTTGAGTATCACGAAATTCAACGTTATCATCATACTCATCATCCATATCAATAGGTTCACTGTGAACTCCAATAATCTTATCACCAGATTGCTGATTGTCGTTTCCGTTGAGATTTCCTGATAGGCCAGCATTTTTAAGAGACGCCTCATATTCTGCTTCGTACATTTTCAATTCATTACGACCAGCTTCATTGTACAACCCAACTCCTTTCCGGTCTGAACCCTTATGAGGATTGTCAACAGATATTTCCTCATTGCCACTCTCGACTTTCACAGAAGCATGGCCTCTGCCAATAGATTCATCCCTAGCAGCCATGCTAGCTTGCTCCAGTACATCCTCACTATAATCATCATCCCTTCTCCTATCATCCTTATCCCAATATCTGGAATCTCGTCCATGACCTATAGAACCCTTTCCAAAACCAACAACTTTAAATGTGTTTGTCCGTGTCACATCTGTAAGAAAATCAATGTCATTCTTCAATTCATCATCGACAGCACTGTGACTAATTATATCTGCACGAAACCATACACAGTTCTTTAGTAATTTAGTAATAATCCATACCTTTCAAAAATGAAAATCAGACTCGAGTTGCTACGCTTTCAAAATTAAGTACAGCAGTTACATACAGACTCTCAGTCATGTCAGTGGCACAAGAAGCTGCTGAGGTACAAGAAACCCAAATCTTACATTGAAGCCGCAACTTATGCAAGGCCAATTCAGCGAAATTATCAAGTAAAATTAAATTTTTAGTAATTGCGAACAATGTGCAACTTGTTTTGGCTTTGAACAAACATTTAATCAAATCTAAATTTTTCAACTGACTCTAATACAACTACTTGGCATACTGCATTTGAGCTCCATAGTAAAATTAATTAATTCACAAACAAAATGAGTGCTGACATTATTCGAAATTTACGATTTTCTTCTCAAAATTGAAAACGAACTTACCTTTATCCTGATCATCGTCATTGTGATTACTATATCCGGAGATGTAAAGATACGCTAATACAGTGGCAAGAAGCACGAGCAAGAGGACAAAAATAACGGAGCCGATCGACAGGCGACGGCCACTCTTTTCGGAGCGAGCCGATCGCCGAGCCCGAGCCGGCTTGTTATACGGCGCCGCTCGAATCCCGACCGACACATGGTCGTTAAACGACGTGCCGTTTGAGTTGTGGTTGTGGTGATGGTGGAGTGCGCCATACCTCTCCGTCCCCGATTGCCTGTACTGAGCCATTCTCGCATTGTCAAAAATTCAATTAAATCTGTTTTTCCTTTTATTCATTCATTCAATTATATATACACTTCAATAACATTTTGACGTGGAAAATACCGAAGAGAAGAGAAAAGTGAGAGTTCGAAAATAATGCCCTTTTTGTTATGGTCGGTCGGCGACGAAAGTACCGGAGGATAGAAACACGGCTGATGGATTTGGATTCGTTCGATTACACGGAGGTGATGAATTGACGGAAACGCCCTCTAATCCGGAATGGAGCTTCATTATCTTTAAATTTAATGCCTGCTTTGGTAAATTACTAATTCTGGCTAGCTGTAACCCAATTGGATGGCATGATGGCACGTGTATAATACAAATTAAAATATACACAATCCATGAGTAAGGAAAGTGTTATTTATATATAAGGTTGATAAAATTTGATACAATCTTACTATCTTATATAAATATGATATGAATAAATAAATATAAATAATTAAATTTAATATAATTATTAAATAAATTAGATTAATATTGACATAATTTTGTTTGTATTAGGTTAAAATTAAAATTTTAAACTATTTATTTTATTAATGATGTAATTATATTTTTTATTTTAAATTAATTTATATGTTCTTATTATAAAAATTTAAATATTAGACATAATTTTTTTTTATTTTTATTTTTTAAAAGAATAAACAAATACTTAATGTTCTATTTATAAAATTTTATGTAAATTTAGAACTTTAATAGTATAAATATGTAAAATATTAATAAATATATATAATTTATAATATTAATATATAATATTATTTATATATATAGAATTAAAACTTAAGTAATGCAATATGTAGCATTTTGAAAGATGTGTGTATATATATTATTAAATTTATAAATATTAAACGAGTTATTGATTAATTTATTTATTTTTCATATCGAATTGAGATTTTAATATTTTAATATAATTATTAAATTAATAATGTTTAAATCATCATAATTTTAACCCAATACAAAATTGACATGACAAAACACGACTGGGTGGTCTGCATTACCAGCTCTAATTATATATTCTGAGATTCGGATAATTATTAATTTATTCATTAGGTTGGACCATCCGATTTTTTTCTGTTTGGATAATTTCATTCTACCCCTTTACTTGTTGTCAAACTTCAAAAATTCCTCAGTTCTTTCGTAAGGCGAGTCCTATCACCTATGGTTGTAATTGTCCTTCAGCAAATCCATGGGAAGCTCACACGCCAGTCGTCTCAACGATGAACAAAGAGCGTTGACAAAGAGCTGATGGTGGTCGTGGGGCATTTATTTTCTTTAATTACTGAAAACTAATATTGAGATAACTAATAAAATAATAATTAATGATAAAACGTGTACATTAACCATTTCACCTTTAAACCAGTTAACTTCAACTGTAGAAAGCAAAAACATCAACAAAAAGAACGTAAAAAACAAACAACCAACCAACCAAAAACAAGAAAAAAGCAAGCAAACATGAGTCTCCTGTGATTCTGTACCAGTCCATGACTTTCATAGCTCTATAGCATCCATTATCCAAATTTAAAATTCGCTACAAAATTAATGCCGTTGATATGATTATTGCATTATCAAAATATAAATGGAAACCTAATTTGTTCTTTGGAAAAGCAAAACTAAATGTTCCTCAATCTATCTATAAGAAGAAGCAGATGGATTATTACTATTCTGTCAGAAATTAACTATGCAATTAAAAGCTACTCTTGTCAAACAATAGACCCACCAGGATTTTCAAGTGCGCATGCTAAGAGAAAAAGGACAGGTACTGTCATCACCCAGTTTCTGATCTTTTTGACATAAGGAATTAATACAGGCGCATGAGGCACTCCATCAAGGCATTTGTGTGCTCAGGCTTTCCAACAGACATACGAACGTAAGCCTTCAATTCTTTGTTATTGTAATGACGGATCATCACCCCCATTTTTGCAAGGTCATCCTGCAATACAAGTTTTGAAATGTTATGGCACATTCGAAGTGATAGACAACAAAACCGTCCACCATTGTTACTTTCAGTGAAATTTTTGATGATTGTTCAAGGCAGATTAGAAATTATTTTGATATGCAAGGTGGTGAGTTGTGGAAAAAGGATATATACCTTTAGCTTCTTAGCATCCATTCCGGATGTAACCTCACAAAGAATAAAATTAGAATAGCTTGGATATGGATTCAGAAATGGTACATCCTTCAGAAGTTTGAAAAGCCTCTCCCGTTCTTTTATCAATGCCTCTTTAACCTTCTGGTAAATATTGTACACAAATATTAGAAACTATGCTGAAGAATAAGGTTTTTCATGATATGCCTTCTGTTGATGTATTTGGATGAGAAAATCAAACAAGCAATAAGAAAGGCCCAAAACTCATAAAGGACTAAACCTCCAGATAAATTGGGTTCTGCAAAGCTGCACACGCAGCAACTTCAGCAGCAACAGAGACATTATAAGGTTGCTTTGCCCGCCAGAGATACTCAATTATGCTCAGAGGAAATGCCCCATATCCAACTCGAAGTCCAGCTAAACCTGCATCCAATTCATTCTCACATTTAAATCTTATTTGTATATTAACCAGCTGAAAATTAATGTGCAGATGGACTCCATCAGAAAGATCTTATTATTTATAGTACAGTAATTATTGTAAACCAGCAACAACCATATCTTACATGACAACTCCACCACACACATAAACTATCTTGAATATTAAAAATTAATATCACATCCAAACATATTCTACCTTTCATGGAAACTAAGAATGAAACGTGCATTTTTCTTACAAAGCAACTACAGAGATGAGTTTGGATGTTAGAATTATCAAGCTTAGACAGGGAGTATTAACTAAAGTAGAAAAATATTATTTTAAGAAAGAGAAGAGAAGGAAAGTATACAAGGTAGTCCGGAAATTTTTTATGCTTCAATCACAGCACCAAAACCTGTCACACTTTTCTTATTGATCAATCATTTGAACAAAAACTAAGAAAACGAAATCCTAGGACACACAAGGTATGAAATTCCTTTATCCAGTACCGCGCGGAAGAAATAATTATTAAACATGTAACTGTCTGTAAACAGAAAAACACAAGCTGGTATGACCATACCAGCTCTTTTGCTAAACGTTCTAAGGACAATCAAGTTATCATGCTTCTTCACCCATTTCATCCGAGATTCAAGTCCTGAAAACTCAGTGTATGCTTCATCCAGCACCACCAATATGGGCATCTCAAGGATCTTCAAGAGATCTTCATCACTGATGATGCTGAAAACAATAACACGATCAAATAATGGGTCAGCAAGAAATCTACAAGGTATGTTAGAAAACAATTTCATGCACTTTCACCATTCCAAATATAAAGGGAAAAAAACCCAGCTTAACATTTTTCTGAGCTGCCACATATACCAATTTGTAAGCATGCCAAAAGTTGGACCAGTACTGGTGCCCAAATTCATTTTTCTTTTAATTCAACACAATCAACAACTCGGTACATGTTGGGCGTTGGGGTGAACATCTTTTTCTCAGTTTAATAGACTCTGCAGAGAACTGCTAGGATGCATGATTATTTTAGATAATATGTTCAGTTTCAACAGCAATACAATTGGATGTACCACTTGAGCAAGGGGAGGAAGCTCTGCTCCATGGAAACCATGAACAATAGAGAGTTGAAACTCAGAACAAAGTGAATATTGTTTTTTCCAAGAATTGAAAAAATAACATATGAAAGCATATTTCCCAACTTTGTCGCATGAGGAAACCTGAAAACTCAATGGTAATGGATTTTGGTATGAACTTGATCTTAGAAATCAAAACTGTATTAAAATTAATTCATTTAATTTAATTCATGGACAAGACTGTTTGCTGCTGAATTAACTTTAAATAACACGATTAGTGACACAACCACAAACATGGAGACACGCACACAAAGGCACATCCAGTGAACATAAACAGCCTTAAAATAACCTTCCATCAGGATTGTTTGGAGAAGTTAGAAATATGCATTTTGGTTTTTCTCGCTCAACAGCATCGGCAATGTGTTCCACATTCAAGCTGAAGTCTGACTTTCTTGGAACTGCAGAAGATCACTGTATAAAGTCAAATATTATAAAGATATGGGAAATTATCCCCCAACCACCTCAAGAATAATGAAATTTCAAGTAGTCACTACGGGTTTCTAACAATATCTCAGAATCACCTCAAGTTTTAATTTTATATCAACTAGTCACTTTTCTGTTAACTCCATTAGCCACCATTAAAGAATCTAAAATAAAAGACTACCTAGCCCATGTATTCGTTTCAGAAAGTTAAACAATATTTTGGGAGGCTCCAAGCGCAAAATAGTCTTTTAGCTTAAATTTTTTAACGATGGCTAACGAAGTTAACAGGAAAGTGACTAGTTGATATAAAACTAAAACTAAAACTTGAAGTAGTTCTAGAATATTATTAGACACTTGTAGTGGCTACTTGCACTTTCAATATTCTTGAGGTAGTTGGGCAATAATATCCCAAAAATGTAATTGTGAATGATGCCACCATATCAACAAGTTGGTTGAAGAAAACTTCCCACTGTGTAAGTCAGGAGCTGATGTGTGGCAAACACAGTGAAAAGGACTTTTTAGTCCTGGAAGTTGGGTCTTTAAACAAGGAACTTGCTAGTTCTATTGAGTTTTAGTCTGAAGAGGGTATTTCATAACTTATCCTTAGCTTGGATTTACTGTCGTTTGAGTCAGTTGTGTCTTATTACGAGTGTTTGTTAAGTAATTACTTAGAGAATTTTTAGGCTATCTTTCTTTGGCCAAGATTTCTAACACATAGAACTTTGGGGATCATAGTCTGATTGAGGAAGTGGAATATTTATTTCGAGTCTATGTTCATATTATGCTGACTTGAGTTATTTTAAAGAAACAATTATTCAACACTCCACCAGGTCTGTTAATTCTTCCTTTGGAAACCTAAAAAAGTCCAACGTCGGATTTTAATCCTGGTCCCCTCTAGCACCTAAAAACTACTAAAAACCTTATATTTACCTTTAACAACAGCTGCCCCATTAACAGCGGCATCAAACTCATACATTGTGAAAGTTGGAGGGCAGTCCACAATCTTGTCACCAGGATCTAGTACACATCTGCAGTAATAGAAAATAGAATATTAACCATTTTCAGTTCTCAAAGTTATACAATAAATAAAATTGAATAAAGAAGGGTAGCGAGAAAATAATATAAGAATCAGCTGATAGGGGCTGACCGCATAATCAAATCAATGAGCTCATCTGCACCACAGCCAACTAGAATATGATCTGATTCAAGCCCAGAATCTTTGGCAAGGGCAGCACGCAGTCGACGGCTTTCAGGATCAGGATAGATATATGGAAATTTTAGTTGCCCTAAAGCTTCTCTAACCTACAAACAATCTGAAACTTGTACTCAGAAGATAAAGGAGTATTCAACAGAAACCAGACTGGGATTTCAAATACAAACAGATGAGCATGGCATATTAGCATTCATAGTGTGTTAATTCCACAAGAAAGAAAGATATATGCTGCATATAACTTGCCTCTGGAGGTGGACCATAGGGATTTTCATTTGCATCTATTTTGACAATATCCTCGGGTTTTCTTCCGAGTTGGGCTGACAAAACCTATAAAAAGGAACCCCATTCATTTAAGAGAAAATTAATTCATCTAGGAGGAAGTAATCAACTGCGCATCAACATTATGCAAATGATTGGCTTGAAATGCATAAAATCATTGATATGATTTACAAGAGCATTCTTAGAACCTACCTTAGCAATATAACAGTTATTATTTAAATCGTAACCAAGTAATTAAGTAAAATAGCTACAAGATAAAAGGTAACACTAATAATGTTAACTGGTATAATGCAGTTATTAGCAAACAGCTTATGCATCCCAATGCTATAAAATTAACAAAATTTCCCCAGTAGGCAATAACAAAAGAACCAATCAAAAACAATCATAAACAGCCAACAAAATCAAGAAGGAAGGAAAAAGCAGCTAGCCTCAAGTCCCTGTCATCTTTTTACTAGCTGAATTATCAATTTACATGAGACACACTCAAGAGACTAGAAGTGCACTAATCTAGTTGTCCACCATGAAACATATAGCAGACAACCAAGTGAAGAAATGAAATTAACAAAACGGCTTATGCATTCAGCCTATTTTGAATCAAGAAAACCAGAAGTAACAAACCAACTTCACTCCAATCAGAAAACCTATACAAGCAAAACCACTCAACATAGCAATGTCACTTCTGAATAACAAAATAACAAATTTTACTGATATTATCCCGCTTAACCATTTACGTATCAGCATTGTCAATAAAATGACTTGTCTCAGCAAAAAAACATTAAAAGGGGTTAAGTCTGAATACCTCATATTAAAATGGTTTCAAACACAATCACACAGTCTGTTGCACCTATCTAATATTAAAATGGTTTCAAACACAACCACACACTCTATTGCACCTACCACCGTAGAACAGACCAACTGAATAAAGCAAGAACGTTGAGAAAGTTCAAATGGACCGTGCCCAACTACCTCAAAAGGCAAAATAGGCTGATAAGGTTTCAATTTCCTCAAATGTGATCGAATAAACGAGTCACCAGTCAAACACCGTTGACCCTCATTGACTTGATGCTCTACAGGCAAAGTCGAGGACATGGCAATGACCCTTCTCTGGTTTCCTTGAAATGGGCAAACGGTTCTGTTTGGTACCACAAAATGGTGAGAACTGAAGTTGGATTCCAACAAACAGAGAGATGATGATGATGATGAAGTGTCAATCACACCCATGAATTTTCTGCATTTTATACAATTAATAATTAAAAAAAAAGAATATAAATAAATAGAAAGGCAAAAAGAAACAATAAGATTCGCATTTATTGAAACAATACCTGAAAAAAAGACAACTAAAGAGGAGAAAACCTGTAAACCCTAGAGAGATTGTGAGATGTGATGACACAAGAACGAGACAAACCTCTAAACGTGTTAATGCAAAAGAAAGTATTTTTAACGAAAACAACGAATTCTGTTCAAGTAATTGAATTTTCGAACCGTCAGAACTCAGCTCGCTTGCCGGAATTTTAATTAAATTTTACACGTGGCGTTATTGAATTGGCTTTCTAAAAGCCATAAGCCACCAACAACCACGAATAGTGATGGACAAATGGGCCGGTCCGGTGCTTTTCCCAAGCATGGGGCGGCATGAGATGTGTCTGTGAAAAACAAGTTTTATTATTGGATCCGATCCACTTACATTGATTTTGTCTCTTAACCCTCTTAAATTTTTTAAAATCTACTTATACGTGTTATTAATAAAATTAAATGGTTAAAATTATATTTTAATTATTTTTTATTTAAATAAATATTCAAACTCACATGTGACTATTGACTATTGTCAAATTATTCTCTCTCACTTTTTTCTACTTTAATGTTCTTCACCAAATTGTAAGCAAAAAAAAAAATCACAAATTAGAAAAAGCAATTGACAAAGCGGCTCGCATCTTAATTTCGATTTTATTTTTTATGAATGGAGGGGGTAGAGTCATAAATACTTGATTATTAATTCTTTCATTCAAAGCTCGGCATTGTATTGGATCCAATGATTTCACACCAACAATTAGTACTCCATTGATTTGCATCCCATTCTTACTGAGGGCCTTATAAGGATCAGAACAATTCTGATATAGAATGTGCATCCAATTAGAATCTCTTGGACAAGGAACATGTTTCAAGATCACACTACACTCTTCAAAATCTTGCATTGGTATGCTGGAGGAAATCCATAAATTGCAAGCAGATTACTACAACTTCACAATAACTTACAATTATCCAGCACTAGACAAAAATTGATCACAAATTACTACTATTTCATTACAAAAAATAAATAAATAAATAAATAGATAAAATCACCAATTCTTAAGCCTCCTCAATCATCCATTCTTTAATCACTCCATTTGCAAGCCGTTGCAAGAATTCCTTATAACAAGGCAAAACTTATTTCACCATTCTTTCTCAAATCTTCTCAGCATCCATAGTTAATTTCGTCCAGCCATTTCGTCGAACGGGTTAAGGGCAATTACTCATACCAGTTTCTCAACTGTTTTGATACTAAATCCCAGTTTCGGTACATATTTGTTGTAGTAATTATATGCTAATTCCTCAAATTCAAATTTCATTTTAAATTTAGTTTCTAAATCAGTCAAGCATTCTAAAGCCATAATAATAAGTCTGAACTATACAAAAGATAAATAAAGAATACAAACATCAAGATAAAATAAACAAAGGAAAAAATTTGAAATTAATATGTAAAACTTATTATTGATCTTTTTTAAAAAAAAATCGTGTTTTCTTCCTTTTTTTTTAACAATTTGTTGGAGATCGTCATCAAAGAAGAAAGAGTTTAAAGGGAAAGAATTTGGCAAGAGTCGTAGTCACATGAGTTTGGATGTTTATTTAAATAAAAATTAATTAAAAGAATTTTAGCCATTTAATTTATTAACGACATATGTCAATGAATTCTTAAATGTGTAGGAGAATTAGGAGAAGAAATATGTAAGAGAGATTAACCATAAAGCTTATTTTTCACAACTATTGAAAAGAAGAACAATGCAATTTTTTTGCATTTTCCATTTGTATTGCATATATAAGGACAGCAATGGGCACCATTTGCAGCGGGTTTGTCATTACTAAATTTATACATGCACAAAATTTAAATTACCAAACCCACTCGCAACTCGCTGTAAGTTTTAATTTTTTTTAAGAAAACCCACAATTTGCAGGTTTTGATAATTACTAAACCAGCAGTGGGTATCTAGCGAATTTTTGCAAGTTTTCACATTTAAAATCACAAATGTTCAATGAGTAAATTTATAATAATAACATAAAATTTTACATAACATACTCAATTCTAAATTTAAATAATATAAATGAAAAATTAAAATTTCAACATCAATTCAACATAATTGTTATTTTTAGATATAACTTATGGTTTTTTTTATGAATTTGTGTACTTTATACTTAATCTAAAGAATAGTACTTTTTAAATATTAATTCGAAGAATAAAATTATAATAATAAAATAATTCATGCATTAAATTAAAGAAAATTCAATCAAAATTATAATAAGTATATAACTATATTTTTAGGTATAAATATTTCTTTAATTAAAATTAAATTAAAAAATAATTTTAAAAAAATTACGAATTTGATGGATATTCATGCGGGTATCCATTGAATTTTCTACTAATACTAAACCTACGCGCAACTTAGTGTAGATTTTAATTTATAATATCAAACTTGTCCATAACCTATAAAATTACTTGCATTGGACAATTTTTAGCGGGTTGGTTTGGACGAATTTACTAATTTACAGAGACTATTAACATCCCTATGCATATACTATATATGGTGAGGTCCATAGCTACATTTTCAATTTTTCATTTGTAACATTTATCTCATGCAAGTATTGAGTGGTCCTACAAGGACCCCTTGACTTATAAGGTAGCAAATATATATTATATTCCATTTAGTTAATTTAACTTATTAATATTATTTTAATGTAGTACTTTTAAAGAATCCAATTGAATATGATTTTTTTTTCTTTAAGTCTGTAACCTCTTTTCAGTTTCAATTGTACTTTATTCTAAAGCTACTATAAAACCTTTTCCCCCCCTAATTTGATTAATGTGATTGTGTTTTGTAGATACTTCTATTTTTTGAAAAAATGATTTTATCCATAAAAAATAATAAGTCGCAAAGGACAACCATATAATTAATGGCCAAAACTCATCAAAATTAATACGAAATTCAACCAAACATGTGTTCACTGTTATTATTTTTATGTACTATTTACAAAGCCATCTACGTAATGTGTATTTAATTCAAAAATAACATTTGAAACTTATAATAAGCAAACACGTTTTATCTTAGATGACTTTAATTTGCAGTTGAACCTCACGGTTCTTTATGCTCTCCAGCTTCCAAGTACCTTGAGATTCAAGCAAAATGAGGCTGCAATGATCGGTTTACTCTTAGTTGCACTGCTTCAATTGGTCACTTTCAAAGCAGATTTTTAACCTAATAATTCATGTTTCGCATGGTTGCTTCCGTATGCATTGCATTTTTCTAGTACGCAAACTCATTCACATGTTTTGCACCTTAATTAGAAACAACGATAGAATTAGTTCAATAACTGCTACACACTCGTATTCTTGTTAGCTAGCTTGTTTCTGATCTTTCCCATCAATCAAAAATTTCATTAATTGAATCTTGAATTACATATGTTCTGCATTTACATTCGGAGGGAGTGCACTGCAATATCCCGGAAGTAATCAATTTACAAATTGTACCTTAATTTTGTCCCCGCACAGAACAACTACAAGTGAATAATAATAATAATAATGTCTTTATTCTACTATACAAAGTGGGCACGCAATACATTCCTTCAACTAAGCTCCTGTTGAAAACACAACACATATACTCAGTTGTTTATCTTAAAGGGGGAAGAGGAAAAATCAATGGTATACACACACACACACACACACACGCACACACTTAATACTTCCAAGTGATATGTTCATTGCATGCGTGTAATGCAACTTTAATTGATCACCATGCCCTATTATTTTTCACTGACCTAGGGTGGCGATGATGAGAATTATTGTTAGGCAAGAAAAGCCTCTTCAAGATCTTAATAAACACAACAATGCCAGGCTTTTTAGCAGCAGAAAGAATTGCACCATTCCCAGTTTTGGACAACTTCAAAGCGTGAACGCACCCCAACTCCACCACACGATCGCCACCTGAACTTTTTTTAGCTTCCAACTTTGACACTTCTTCATTGAAATAATGTTCCCACAAAATGTCCATTTTATTCTCTTCTTGATCGTCTTCAGTTTTATAGTGATAGGAGTCTATATTCGAACAGCTCTTCCTTTGCTTGCAATATTCTTCGTTTGTTAATCTATTGCAAGGAGAGTACTGATTTGGAGAAGCTGCTGGCGAAAGATGCCACAAAGGAGGAGAATCAATGGAAGAGGGGTGAGTTTCTGTGATGATTGGGAAGCTGAATTCTCCTTCTGTGGTACCACCGGCCATGGCTTTTGGGTTTGTTAGCCTCTTCTGTAAATCGATTAAGCGGATGGCCAAAGAGAGCGAGCGATGTTGTGCTGGATTTGTTTGGAAGTTTGGTGGTGTGGGTTTTGGATGACTTGGTTCAACTGCTTCAACAAGTCTAGAGAGTCCCCCTCTTCCTTTGCGCTTGTTATTTTGATGAAGAATAGAGGTTCCTGGCCCCACGTTAGGCTTCTCTTAGGTGGGTCAACAGTTAAAGAAAAATAATAATGATGAAAAAATGATGATTAATTCATCATATGCATACCTTTTATCTTGTTCCATATTTATCATGTGTATTTCCCAACCAATCATTAAAAAAATATAAAATACATGTATGAAAATAATATAACAAAAGACAATATGCACCCATCGTCTCAACATTTAACATTTAATAATAATAATAATATTGAAATCCATGAAAAGTTAGGTCGTTTATACAAATACCAACGCAAATTTAAGTGTTTTCACTTGATTGAATCCATGAGCAATTATGTTTCAATGATATTATGAAGAAATGGAGAAAAGCGATTGAATGGTGAAATTCAAAATGGAAAGGCACTGAAAGACATCTCATCTAACGCCGGATTGATAGGTGAAATTTGTTCTTTTATATTGCATATTTTTTCCACAAGGAGGATTGACTGGAATGCTTTTGAAAGGGATTGAATGCGTCTCATGATTGATCAATTTATTTTTAGGCAAACAAGCAAGCAACCCGCCCTACGCGATACGAGTAGGTCAAGTTGAGCTACCAATAAGACATAACATAATTTATTCAAAAACAAAATAGCATCTAACCGTTTACAAGTTTGATGTTTGACGTTGTTGGGTGCCATCAACGGCCAACACAGTACCTGATGGGCGGTCATTGGGTAGGTGTACATGCTGTGTATTCCAACTGTGTGAGAATAGTATTGTTGTCGTGACTTGTGTGATAATGTCACCATGTATCCATTAACGAAGGGAGGGAAAATTGATTGGAAAAACATTACAGCGACACGTTCAAAAGATTTGTGTATAGACTCCGAAAAGTAGACACCGCCTGAAAGCACAAACAATTTCCATTTGACAGCAGGACAAGGATACCAAAAATGGTAGTATGCAAGCAACTGCTAATGAAAGTGGGGATCGTCCATCTCAATTTTGAAGCCAGAACAGCCAAGGAACTCAGACATTTCTTTGTAGTTTTCAAAGCTAGATTACACTGTATAAGACATGCTCAAAAATACAATTTCTGCGGAAGCTAAAATGTGCGTGTATCAGTGACTAAGTGTGAGTTTTCATTCGAATCTCGGATGAGAAGTCCTGCTGCCATCTTTGCCCATCATTTTTATGGGCAGCACAACACGTCAGGAATCTGGAATATACAGGTCAATGGCAGCAATGCCTCCGCAAGACATTGAGGATATAAACAAAAATATACAACTATGACGGGCGCATGTTGTCTTGACGCCTTAGAGGCATGCCTTCAGGATCATAAGCATTCTCGTCTGAGTGCTTAGACATGCGAATTTGGATAGATGCTGATGAACCTGCAAAGTGAGCATTGTTTAGGTAATGTTGATCCAATCTCGGAACCAAAAGAGAATTACTCAATATGTCAAGGAAAAGCAATGAAAACACACCGTCGACCATGTCTTTTGTTTTGTGAAGAAGAAAAGTCCCAGAAAGAATCGTGACAAACCCACACATTTCTGTGACAATTTGAGTTGGATTTTGTCTATCCCAATCCTGTATAAAACAAAAACCAATAATAATAAACATCTGAAAAGGTACCATTCATTTTTTTTTTTAAGACAGTGCTGTGATAAGTTAATTACGAACTCCATTAAATTAATAATATGCCAAAAAATACATATTTAATGTGACTAAAACTTTAAGTCGGGAAAGTTATGCTGAGGAAAGCAATCTGATAACATGTTGTGAAGCTAAATCAATAATATTCTGTGCAATTGTGTTTTGACATGATAGGACACTAAATGACATCTAGTTGAACAAAATACAGTCTGTAACAAATCATTCATGGAATGAAATTACCTTAAACATGATTACACTGGCCAGAATAGTTAATGATGTAAACATCACATAGTATATAGGTGATACAACAGCTGTGTTGAAAGTATCAAGAGCCTGCAATTTAAAACACAATGTCGAATGTAATTGCAGTAAAAAACACTTCAACAAAGACAAGCATAATTAACTACCAGAATTATATGGGTCATAAAAATGAAGAGGTCAAAGAGATTGTTCAGAATCATGGAAAGTAATCATCAGTGGCATACTGGTGTCCTGAACAAATAAATGACCATTTCGGAACGAGTGACCCATGTAAACCAGATCCAAGTAAAAATTGAAGGCATCAAGAACCAAAAATAAAAAATAAAAAATGCAATAGATGGGCTAACATTGCTGCGACAGTGGTTTCTAATTTATTTAAAGGAAAAGGGAAGTCCAAAGAAACTACCACAGAACTTTAGTCCTGAGCCAACTCTTAAACAGCATAGCATCAAGGGTAATTGACACGAACTAACTATAATGGTGTCAGGCATCCCAAGAACAATAAAGAACTCTCCTCCAGTACATGGCAAAAAGTCCACCTTACCAAATAGAGGCATTAAAACCATAGACTTCCATGCGCAGAAAAGCACAAATTTTTTAAATTTTAATGCAATGGTGCATTTTTAATACTTGATATCACAGATCTATTAACCGGAAAACTCTGCGAGGCGCAAGTGCACTAAATAGATTCATACAAAAACAGAAATACTGATGATGAGACAAACTCATGTGCCATAAAACATTCAATTCCATTCTTGGGTAACCACACCCCAGGATTCGACGACTTTAACAATACTCATCAGAAAGCAAGTGACTGATGATAAGATTGTATTAGTTCAAATTTCAGATAATGCCAAACATCTCCAAAGAATGAATTACCTTGTTCAAATAGTTCATTTGAGTAATTACACAGACAAGCACAATCATGGTAAATACCCATGTTTGAGGATATATTAACTGATTCATTCCTTCAAATGTTAACTTTAGAGCAATTCCAAGAGCCTTAACACTCATAACCTGTTAAGAGTAATTGACAGAGTTACATTAACAATAGATTAATAGGTAAAAATAGCAATTTGACATAGAGAAAAATATAAAAGCAGACAAAAACTGGGTGGCAACTGAAAACTTACCGACAGTGAGCCCACAAGTGAACAAACCCCTATGTAGACCATTACATGCGTCTGCCCGTACTCTGGTACGAATTGAACAACGAGTACAAAAACTGCAACTAGAACCAAAGCAGCATACAGAAGAAAAGCTGCAGGAGAGAGAAGAAATATCGCATTATTTTTTTAAACCATACTCAAGAGATGAAAAGATAATAATTTATCATACACTTGATGCAGAACAAAGATGATATTTAGATCTTTAGGGCTTTACAATTATTATATATTTCATTCACATGTTTAAGAAAGATTTCATTTCCTTAAGCAGTTTTCTCAGTTGAGTAGATTTTATATTTCATTAAATTTCCTAAATATTGAGTTCTTGTTTTGTTTGGAATTTGGCCAGTATAAATAGGGCCTCAATCAGTCATTCTATCGTTTTCCAATCAAACCATGATGATTATTGGAATAAAATTATGATGTCCATGCTTGATTTCCTTTGGTTAATTCTTCTGCAGATTTCTGGTCTCTCTACTTGGTTCTTCCATGGTTTCCTCTATTTCATCAAAATTTCTCCCCTATCTATCTGTGCTTTCTTTGTGGGAAACTCATCTACATCAATACTACAGCAACAATTTAAGATCTATGTAAGAGAGATTTCACTATTAATTTTCAGTAAGACCAACCTGGCTCCGTTGCAAGATCCCAAACTTCCGCAACAGATTCAATCACACGTTCTTGAGGAGCATGTAGAACAATTGTCGTTGAACCAACAACACATAGGACACAACCTAGCATCCCAAAAATGTGCAATCTCTCCCTTAAAATAATATGTGCAAGAGCAGCACTGCCAGAAAGTTCCGAAGTTAGCATTTAACATCAGATACTTACAATAGGACATATTGGAGCCTTCATCTTACCTGATAATGATGCTGAGTGCACCTAGAGGAGTGACCAAAATAGCCGGTGCAAATGCATAAGCAGCAAAATTTGCAATTTCCCCAACAATCACTGCCACATGATAGTTTCTATGTCAGAATGCAATTTCCAACTTAAAAGTTTTTAATTTTAATTTTGAAACACTGTTAGGAAAAGAAGTACGGCCCAGTGTACTTGGGCCGGTAAGATTAACTCCAAAGTATATGAAAGACCATATAAATGTGCATGCACATCTACAAAAACAAGTACGTACAGTTATCACAACACATTGAACATATATTTTTTAAAATCTCCTCATATCACGGTAGAGAGGACAAAGCTGATAGAAGCTAATGTCAACTTTCTAAAGAAAGGGGAAAAAATAACTTTGATTGCCACTTAATAGATGCTTAAGATTCTCAGAGTCAAATGAAATGCATTTTTCCTTTGGTATTTCGCAAATCAGTTTGAACTACTTGAGTGAAATGAACAGAAACCAAACTTGAAATAAGAGAACCAGTATAATTCATTAGAAGAGAGGAGAGGGGGGGGGAGAGAGGGAGGGAAACTCTAAGCAAACTTACTTGCTATCATGCCAACCCACCAAAGTGGCTCATATAGATAAGAATAACCTCCAACACCTGCAACAAACAATCTTCATATTTTTTTAAAAGAATGTTTATGCAAAATGAATTTTTAAATATTTAAGGATAGAGCAACCACCTAGTACTTTGAACTCTGCACCAAAGATCTACACCACAGAACTAAGAGTTAAGCAAATACCCTGTAGCTCAGATGGAGCCAAACCCAAAAGCTCATAATTTCAGATATACAATAATAAAAATTCTAACGTCAATACAAAATCTGCCTGAATTTAAACACCAGCATCAACTCTGCCCAAATGCTAAACAATTCAACACTTTTTTAGTTCAAACAAAAGCCACTAACAAGCTGAAGCCCCTAAAACCCAACAACACTGATACCAAGAACTCAATTCATTTTTTCACACTCAAAGAACAATCTTAAACAGAAACCCAAGCTCAAAAAAAAAAAAAAAATTATGCTCATTGCCTTCTTTAAACAATGCTGTCCCACAATATAAAAGAATCTGATCAGCCCACCAAAAATCGATCAAAATCATACAGAACTCAAACTAAACTCATAATCAGCGCAATTAAATTTTTAAAAAATGAAGCTAGCAAGTATTCAACAGCAAAAATAGACAAAAAAAAAAAAAAGACAAACTTTTTTAATCAAAAATAGAAACGAACCTGCCCTAACACCAGAAGAGCCAGCTTTTTTCAAGCCCTTCTTTTTAACAATGAAGCTGGCACCAATGAAGAAGCTTGATGACAGAGCCAATACCAAACCCTTTACATTATCAGATGACATTCCTCTGTAAGAGTCCCGCCAACTACCCACTGAAGATTCCTCCATTTTTCTTCAATAACCCCCACCAAAATCAATTCTCTTTTTTTTCCCCCCTTTTTTCCTCATTAAAAACACAGCTCATTTCCTTCAATGTCAATTTCATCCATGGAAGCCAAAAAAACTCCTGACTAAGATCGTGATCCTTGAGAAACCCAGATAGGAGACAGACAAAATGGCTTTTTGATGCGAGATCGTAAATTGCAGAGACGAAAACGACTGGGGACTCAACTGATTATTTATTTATTTATTTATTTTGTTTTGGTTTAAGGATTTTTTTTAAGAGTAAATTTTTCTTCTTTTCTTTTTCTTTTTTTTTTTTAAAATCAAAGAAGAAAGTGTTTAGTATTTTAATCATCCCAATCAAATAATATATTAGCACACGAGTGATAGTAATAACTCTCTGCACTTGCAATTTTACAAAGTCACTGGTTTGTTATTAGTAATTATCAATTTTTTTAATCATAAATCAGTAATTATGTAAACATAATTTAGCATTGGTAATTATCTAATAATTATGTCAAGCCTCATACTGTGTTAAATTGTTAATTAAATTTTTATATCATTATTGTACTTTTTTGGAATATTACATCATTGTTGTACTTTAACACACCCCTTACTCTTTAGCTGCAAAATGGTTTATTGGATCTCGCATCGAAGGGCACGGTACATAGCCCAATTGACTCTAGTAAGGGCTAGCATTTACAATACTCCAGTTGCCCAAATGGCTGGCCCTCAAAAAACAAAAACAATAGTAAATACTCATAAAAATAATTATTTAATTTATTTAGAAGTATGAATAAGTGATCTTTTTATCATAGAAAAAACAGAGTTTCTAGAATAACGAATTTATCTGTGTCTGTATTAATATTCCCGGTATTCACTTAATTTTATTTGAAGACATCTGCAGTTGTTAGAATCAATCGGATAGAGAAGCAACAAGTTTTAAAATTGAATCTTTTTTTCCCATTATTTGAGGGGAATTACTCTTAGGACTAATTTGCATTTCAAAAGATTGACACCTTCCCTACAAAATTTATCACTTGCTCCTGTTCCGTAATGTTAAACTTACAAAATTCAAATACAAATTTGTATTCTAATTGACGTGGCATAACATTATATGACAATCTGTTTACACCTGTCATTTTTATAATATTTTTATTACTTATTCTTAATATCAATACTTTAGTTGAAAACATCAGTATTGAAATAAAGTTTTTATTTTTTTTCAAAATTTTAACCATAATGAAAATGGAAAGAAAAACGTTATTAAGGTGCTCTTAATAGGTCCATACATATATGACCGACTAGTTATAAGTAGTTTTATCTAGATCGAGTATGAATTTCGGAGAGGTAAGAATTAAAATTTTGATACGACTTTATCCACCCACCCTTAACTTAGAAGTACAAGAAAAAATAAAAATCAAATTGCTTAGATTCACTTTTCATTCCTTTAATGAGGATAGATAACTATTCCCTAATTTGATGTTGGCATTGCAACTTTAGGCAAGGATGGAAAGTCTTAACCCACAAGCACAAGGAACCTTGGCTGAAAATTCATCCATCTTTTTTTCTTTTTTTTTTTTGGGTGTCCTCATCCGAGAGTCAAAATCCCTATCTAAATGGAAGAACAAACAATTCGTCGGGTCGTATTCAAAAGACTCAAAAAGTCACTTGCATAAACGCGTTCCTTCATTTGTTCTAGTCAATGTGGGCTCTCATCACCTTTAGTCAGTCCCTTGGTCTTCGATTTCGTGTTTTTTATTTTCCCTCCGGCTCTCTTACGCTCACCAAGCCAATGCCAACCAACACACATTATTAATTTATTATCATGAACCAATAGGATAAGCTGGGGAGAGTTTTAAACATGCTGCCAGTCATGATAACGCATACCACCACCTTCTTTTATTTTTATTTGATTTGCACACACACCACCTTCTTGAAAGTGCTTGGGAGCGTCAAAATATAGCCTAATTTGGAGAATATTAGGCGATAACAATGAGTTTATGGATATTAAACATATAATACGACGATTTACAGATGATTAATATGATAATTTATCAAAACATGATATCACGTTGCCAAGTGGCAGACTCGGGATAACAATTTACTAAAAGTTAAATTACATATAGGCGAGACGTGAAAATTAAAATTTTATGGATTAACGAGTTTATGGAGATTATTTTAATTAATTTATTACGGTAAACTGAGTAATAATAAAACCATTCACATAAATTAATGTAGGTTTTTATTTCTTTAATTAAAATATGTATTTTGATAATTCTCAGAGCTAAAATTTAAATTTTATGAGTTTTTAAGTTTATGATACCATTTTGACAAACTCAACAGGAGTTAATTAATAACTTAAATAATTTTTTCTTTAATTTTTTAAATTTATTCCTTTAACGGGAATTTAAACCCTCACCGGTCACTAGTCATGAAGTGCGTTAACCTTTACACACGACGTATATAATACTATGTACGAATACAAAATACGATACGGACAGAATAATCCCACAAAAATTACATGATGAGAGCCGAGGTGTGAAAGTACCGTGTCGACATCACCCTCCTTCATCATGCAAAATCTTCATTTTCTGTCCAAAAGCAATTTTAGTCCAAAGTCAAAAAATCAAATTTAGCCCCCAAAAAAAGGATGGGTCCCACGTTATTGTCAGTCAGGTCTTCGCGGTAGCAGTCGCCAGTCTACTCATCTCAACTCCCAACAAGACGCAAGAAACGAAACAAACATTTTCTCACTGGGCGGGCAAAATACAGCCAACTCCTTGGTTGTTCCTAAAATACTAAAAGATATAGACTATTCTCATTCTTTGATTAAATGTCTCTCAAGTTTTGAAAACTTAACACTAAAGTCCATTCTAATCAAATTTCATCAGCTGCCATTAGTGGTCAATAAAATTATAATTGGGGACATTACACCTCATCATAAGAGAAAAGTACAGATTCAGCTCTGAAAATTACTAGTTGTATTAGAAATATAATTAAATTTAAATATAATTAAAAAATTAATATAATTAGTTAGATTTAAAAATCTTAAGAGTGCATTCAAAATTAAGATGTCTTGTGTGTTTTAATATAATAGTCGCCATGAAAATGAAAAGCAGGCTGCAAGCATGGCAAACACTACTCTAGCCGGCAGCCACCGAATCGGTTAGAGATGTTCACCATAACTTATTAAAAACATATTGTATTACGAGATCTTGCCAAAATTTATAACAAAACAAAGGACCTAAACGCATTTTTCACATCTCTCCATCTCTGCAATAAATCTTCCCTCCTTCCAAGGTGAAAAAAACACCAAAACCTTAAACAAATTTTCTATTCTGTGCCTTCTTTTCTCCTTCTTGTTGTCATTCTTCCGCCTCTTCCTCTTCTGTCTCCCCACACCTGGAAGATAAGAAAAACGCATAATATTAATTCAAATCCTGACGCTCCCTTGCTAATCTAAAATGACGCCCAGGCCTATCCAAAACATACACATAGTCTTGTCTTTCTTCTTCTTGTTATGTTCTTTGGTGGTGAGCCAACTCTCTTCAAACCAAACAAGCACCATGATCAAACTTTCCAAGCTTCTAAACAGTTCGGTTCCATCATGGGATGTGAACAATGAGCCAAACCCATGTTTGTGGAAAGGAGTTAATTGCAGCAACTCTCTGATAACTCAGCTATCTTTATCTGGCTTCGGTATCTCAAGCTCTGACTTTTTGCCTGTTGTGTGTCAGCTTGGTTCTTTGCAGTCTCTTGATGTCTCGAACAACGAGTTGAGCTCAATTCCCAATGAGTTCATGCAAAGCTGTGGACGAATTGATGGGCTGAAGCTGTTGAATTTTAGCAAGAATGAGTTAGTTTCTTTGCCTACTTTTAATGGCTTTGTTGGATTAGAATCCTTGGATTTTTCTTCCAATAGCTTGAATGGAAACATTAGCTTACAATTTGATGGGCTAGTAAGTCTCAAAAGTTTGAATCTTAGTAAGAATAATTTTAATGGGTTTCTTCCTATCAATCTTGGAAAAACCAAGGCTTTAGAGGAGCTTGTACTTTCTGTGAATGCCTTCCATGGTGAAATTCCCAAAGGAATTGCTAATTATAGGAATTTGACCTTGATTGATCTAGGTGCTAATAATCTTTCTGGGTTTGTTCCTGATAGAATTGGAGAACTTTCCAAGTTGGAAGTTCTAATTCTCTCTGCTAATAACTTGATTGGTAGACTTCCCACAAGCCTTGCTGACATAACAACATTATCGCGTTTTGCTGCAAATCAGAACAAATTTTCTGGTTCAGTTCCTGGTGGAATCACGAGGTTTCTGAGGAATTTAGATCTTAGTTATAACAAATTGTCAGGGGTGATTCCAATAGACCTCTTGTCACATCCCAATTTGCAGAGTGTAGATTTGTCTTTTAACTTGTTAAATGGTTCAGTTCCTGAGAACATGTCTCCTAACTTGGTGAGGTTGAGATTGGGAAGCAATTCACTCATTGGGGTGATCCCTTCTGCAACATTTGCAAGTCTTGAGAAGTTGACTTACTTGGAGCTGGATAACAATACCTTTACTGGAATGATACCTCAGCAACTGGGCAATTGTCATAGTTTGACCCTTTTGAACTTGGCTCAGAATAAACTCAACGGTTCATTGCCGATACAGTTGGGTTATCTCGGGAACCTTCAAGTTATGAAGCTTCAACTCAACAATCTCAGTGGAGAGATCCCCAGTCAATTTTCTCAACTTAAAATGTTGTCGACAATGAACATCAGCTGGAATTCACTGAGTGGTTCAATACCTTCTTTCCTCTCAAACTTGCCAGATCTTGCAAACTTGAACTTACGGCAAAATAATCTCAACGGTTCAATACCCAACTCTATCACGAACATGCGTTCTCTGATAGAGCTCCAACTCGGAGGAAATCAACTAAGTGGAACAATTCCAATGATGCCACCAAGACTGCAGATTGCTTTAAATCTGAGCAGCAACCTCTTTGAAGGACCCATCCCTACCACATTTGCTAAGCTGAACGGATTAGAAGTATTGGATCTCTCGAACAATAGATTCTCAGGTGAGATTCCACAATCTCTGGCTCAAATGCCAACCCTGACACAGCTGTTACTTTCTAATAATCAATTGTCGGGGGTTGTTCCCAAGTTCAGTACGTGGGTTTCGGTTAACACAACTGGAAATCTGAAACTCATCAATGCAACAGCACCAGACACTTCCCCAGAACCATCACAAAAGAGAAGAAAATCAGTAGTTGTGCCTATTGTTATTGCCCTTGCAGCTGCTATTCTTGCTGTTGGGGTAGTCTCAATCTTTGTTCTATCAATTTCAAGGCGTTTTTACAGGGTTAAAGATGAGCATTTACAATTAGGAGAAGATATTTCTTCCCCTCAGGTCATTCAAGGCAACCTTTTGACAGGAAATGGAATACACAGATCAAATATTGACTTCACCAAAGCCATGGAAGCAATAGCTAATCCTCTGAACATTGAGCTCAAAACTAGGTTTTCAACCTATTACAAAGCTGCCATGCCTTCTGGAATGAGCTACTTCATTAAAAAGCTTAACTGGAGTGACAAGATATTCCAATTGGGTAGCCATCATAAATTCGACAAAGAGCTAGAGGTCTTGGGGAAGCTGAGCAACTCAAATGTCATGACGCCTTTGGCTTATGTTTTGGCTTCAGATAGTGCATATCTATTCTATGAATATCCTCCAAAGGGTACCCTTTTTGATGTTCTTCATGGCGGCCTGGAAAATGCTTTAGATTGGGCTAGCCGTTACAGTATAGCAGTTGGAGTAGCTCAGGGTCTCTCGTTTCTACATGGATTCACCTCTAATCCCATTCTCCTCCTTGATTTATCTACCAGAAACATTTTCCTTAAGTCACTGAAAGAGCCGCAAATTGGAGATATTGAACTCTGCAAAGTGATTGACCCCTCAAAGAGCACTGGCAGCCTCTCCACAGTTGCTGGTTCAGTTGGCTATATTCCTCCAGGTAAACCTTTCTCCTTATCTTATAGCCAAAGAGTGCTTAATGGTTAATTACTTGCGTATAAGTGCATCTTTTTTTTTTCCCCGAACTTGCAAAATCATGTAATTCCAGTATTGTCTATTGGATGGTTTCAAATATGCTGTTTAGCCTTTGTTGAGGGCTGTATTGTGTTCATTGCAGAGTATGCTTACACAATGAGGGTAACAATGGCGGGGAATGTTTACAGCTTTGGAGTTATTCTGCTGGAGTTGCTGACAGGAAAGGCTGCAGTCAGCCAGGGTAATGAATTAGCCAAGTGGGTACTACGTACCTCAGCACAGCAAGATAAGTTGGATCACATCCTTGATTTCAATGTTAGCAGAACATCACTTGCCGTCAGAAGCCAGATGCTTACTGTTCTTAAGGTTGCTGTTGCCTGCGTTAGTGTCTCGCCTGAAGCAAGGCCGAAGATGAAGAGCGTGCTACGGATGATTTTGAATGCAAGATAAACACTTGGATGATAAAAACTGATACTCGCCAACACAACATTGCCTTGCCTCAGCGTTATATTTTACTTAGCGGTAACATTCTATACATATGATGATTATTTGAGTTTTAATGTATCCCAACTATCATGTAAACGAAAGGCATAAGTATGGCGGCTCTGTTAGCCTGATGTAAAAATTATTACATATGAAAACTTTTTATGTATATTACACGTAGCGGGTACAGGATAGTAGTTTCAATTTCATTTTTCCCTAATTCAAATACAAGTGGTAAGTTAAAGAACTGAAGCCATTTCCAAACATAATTCACATTTTCATTTCAACCAGAAGCTACAAGCCAGACTTGACTAATAAATTTTCCCATAACAAATCAAAATAAGCACTTCTTGGAGAGGAGGAAAAAATTTATTCAATCCATTGATTTCAGTCTGATGAACAATAAAGCTATGACATAATAAAGCATGTTTAAACTTCACATATAATTGATGAAGAAAATTTGTCACTGTGACAAGAATAAACAGCCAAAAACTAATGGCATACACAACAGACACACCGGTTTATGACGGCAGGGAAAAAAATCAGTACATTAACTGAAGAATCATTCAAAATAAACATCGCCTTTGGGGAAAAAAATGTTCCTGTTCATTATAGGACTTTGAACACAGATGGTTAGCTTGCATGTTTTTCCCGCACGACTTCACTCTATCAAGATCAAGGATTAATGACTAGAGAAACATGAGCACCTGGAACATGCTAGGAGGAAAGGATATCTGACTATTGAAGAATGTATTTGCAACACGTATGTTAGACTAGAAGGTGAGATCTCTGGGATCCTCAATAATCTTTGCCAAGGTTTGCAAGAATGAAGCCAAATCAGCACCGTATATCACACGATGATCAGCTGTTACATTTACCTAGAAATATTGCAAGTTTTTGAATTAAGAATCCATGTATTAGGTCTAAGTACACAGAACAAAGAAATACCTTTTTCAGAACATAATGAAAAAACATGTTTATACCTGCATCTGGTTCTTCATGCCAATCCGACCATCCTTGGTTGCTACAACTGTAGGCTCAGATGCTCCAACAGCCATAATTGCTCCCTGCATAAAATAAAATAAATAAATAACCATTAAGTACTCTTATCATATTAAGCAATCCATACAAAATTGATCTGCCTCTTGCAGAGAATATGGCAGATTGGAAAAATTTTCATATTGAGTAGAAACTCCTACCGTTCCTGGTGGTAGAATGGCATCAAAGCGATCAACGCCAAACATACCAAGGTTGGAGAGTGTGAAAGTTCCTGCAAAAGAAGCAAAATAAAAATAATGAGCAGATATCTGAAAGTTCATAGCAGATCTGACTTTCTTTTTCGTGGGTAGTCAAGTAGCGACAGAGACTTAACAGCACAATTGTGAGCATTTTATGGTACAAAAGAGACACAGATCACAAGAACTGGGAATAGTTTGTCAAAGAAAGCCCAACTATTACTTTATAATTGTTAGCTTATATAAATTGTTTATGATCCAATAAATTCCATGACTGTTGGCATATCTTTATGGCAAAATACAATTTTAAAGCTGCACAACCCTCATCACCATGGTACAACACAAAGCATGAGATTCACAGATTGACAAACCAAAATAGTGGTCAAGAACTCGGATGTCCTTATGCAAGGAAAAGAAAGCTCACAGAGAAGGATTAACACCACAAATATTCTAGATGTAAGAAATGTATAGTTGAACAAACAGTATCAAAAGCATTCTACTCGTTTCTCATAAAAGAACATTAACAAGGCAGAATGTACTTCAATAGTGAAAGAGTGGACAATAATGTGATAATTCGTCCTACATGGCTGGCAAATAAACAAACCAGCAAAGAAAAAAGGGGCATAAACTGATCAATATATGTTTTTTCATCAAAAACTGCAAAAAGTTAGAAAAAAAGGCTCAAGCAGAATTACATAATATATAAATCTAAAGTCATCAATATTTTTATAGACATGAGAACTGATGGAAGTTAACATGCAGTGATGATAGTGCTACTAGTTTTTAAAAAAATTGTTATATTGCACACACATCTGCAAACTCAATATGAATTCTGTATATTACATCTTCAGGTGTGCAGCAGTCGGCATATTATATCTTAATATAAATAAAATAAATCTTTATGGCATTAAAATATTTCTGGCAAATGAGAACATTCCCATACACTCAACAACATAAATAAGTACCAATATTTTCAAAGAGACTTCCTATAAGAAAATATTTTCAGAGAGACCATCTCAGACATGTTTTGCAAACCTGTATTGTATTCATGAGGTTGCAGCTGCTTGGCACGGGCCTTATCTACCAACTCCTTCCACTTTCTTGATAAAGTATAGATGTCAGCCTAAAAGATAATAAAGAAGACCCCTCTCGCAATTCAGTACAAATTCTAACCAGAAGGGAGATAAAAGTAAATGAAACACTAGAAAGAGAGAATACCTTATCAGCATCCTGAAGCACTGGCGTAATCAACCCACCATCTATCGCCACAGCAACAGCAATATTAATGCTACTATTGTAGATAAAGCTATTACCGTCTCTACAACTAGAATTCACAACAGGATGCTGAACCAATGCAAGTGCTGTTGCCTTTGCCAATAATGCTGTCATTGTAACTCCCTTGGACTTGATCTATAAAAACAAACACAACGCTGAATCAATGATTCATAACTTCTCAAAATCTCTAATTTAAAGCAACAATAACCAATTGTCCAATACATTCGTATGCGTGCTGTCTCTAAGACCAATGAACCAAGAAGCTAATAGCAAAGCATTATTAAGCAGAAGTACGAAAATAGTGTGAAAAATCTGACCTTTTTATATAAAGCATCAAGTGCATCAGTAGTAATAGTGTAACCAACTCTGAAAGTAGGAACAGCTAAACTTTCCACCATGTTTCTACTAACAGCCCCCTGCATTGTTGTAAAAGGCACCACACTTCCCAGCTCAATACCTGCCGGACCAGCCGCTGCCACAGGAGCCGACGGACCAGCCGCCGCCACAGGAGCCAACGGACCAGCCGCTGCAGCTGCCGCCTCTACATCTTTGGCCACAATCCTCCCCTTGGGCCCACTCCCCACTACTCTGGCCAGCTCCACCTTCAATTCTTTCGCCAATTTCTTCGCATACGGTGAAGCTACTATCCTCTTCCCTCCCTCCGACGCCGGATGCACCGCGGACCCCACCGTAACCGCCGCAGATTCTGCAACTTTAAGTTTGTCCGGCTGTGGGTCTGGAACGGCGGCGACAACAGCTGCACTATTCGATGTCTCCGATGCAGGCCATGAAGGCGACCCACTGGCAGCAGCCTTAGCTTGAGCCTCGGCAATTTCATCCTCGGACTCAGCCAACAAAGCGATGGCGGAGCCGACGGAAGCGACACCGCCTTCATCGACCATGATTTTAGCAAGGTAGCCATCGTAAAACGTCTCGACATCCATGTCGGCCTTATCGGACTCAACAACGACAACGCTGTCGCCTTTGGAAAGCCTGTCTCCCTCGGACTTGACCCACGAAACGATCTTGCCTTCGGTCATGGTGGAGCTCAAAGCGGGCATGAAGATTTCGCGGATCTTGGCGTTCACTCGGGTCCTGGAGCCTGAAATCCGGAGAATGTAGGTCTGGTTTCGCCGAATTAACGGGGACGAGGAAGGAAGAAAGGTTGTTTGGAGAAGGTGAGCCATTTTTGGCGATGATTTTTGAGCTCTAAGTGTGCGCCTTTGGCCTTTGCGAATTGTGAGTGTGCTGCAGAATTACAGAAATGCTATGGTTGCATTTATAAATGCCTAATAATATCAATAGCTCTAATCTTTTGCAAATTTACAAAAAAGGATATAGTTTTCAAATCTTTTGTATAATAATCCTGTCACAGCACATAAGTGGGCCCACGTGACAAATACTGCATTAGCATTTAGCAAACTCGAGAATAGGGATGGTAATGGGCACCACCTGTAGTGAGTTTTTTATTACCAAACTCATACTAATATAAAATTTAAATTATTAAATCCACCTGCAACCCACTGCGGATTTTAATAATTATTAAACTCTCAGTGAGTATTCGGTAGATTTTGAGGGTTTTTAATTTAAAATCGTAAATGTTTAATATATATACATTTATAATAATAACATAAAATTTTACATGACATACTTAATTCTAAATTTAACCAATATAAATAAAAAATTAAATTTTAAACATCAATCCAATATAATTGTTATTTTTATATTATAACTTGTGGTATTTTTTTAATGGATTTGTGTACTCTATACTTAATCTAAAGAATAATATTTTTTAAATACTAATTCGAAGAATAAAATTATAATAATGAAATAATCCATGCATTAAGTTAAGAAAAAATTAATCAAAATTATAATAAGTATATAACTATATTTTTAAATTTAAATATTTTTCAATTAAAATTAAATTAAAAAATAATTTTAAAAATTTTGCGGGTGTAGTGGATATTTATACTACTATCCATAAGATTTTTGGCTAATACTAAATTTACCCGTAACTTAGTGTGAGTTTTAATTTATAATACTAAACCTGTCACCAACCCACAAAATTATCAGTAATATAACGAATTTTAGTGGACAGATTTAGACGAATTTACAAGTTTGCGAGTATCATTATCATCTCTACTTGAGAACCCGTATGAAAAGAAGAAAACAGTCGGATTATTAATTATGGGATATGTTATTTAAGGGAGGATAAAATAAAAATGGGAGAAGCAGAGCATAGGCACTTCTGGATTTATGTGTTCAGTAAGGAATTAGGTAAAATATTTTAAGTAGTATGTCTTTAGTTGTGATTGTGTTAAAGTTTAAGGGTCAATTGGTTATTATCTCTATAAAACAAATTATTTTGAAATGAATGGTTTGGTTTAGATGATAGTTTTCTTTCTAGGGCGTATCGAAACTGGGCGGAGGCTTCAACTACTTCACCGGTGAATGTGATGACTTGTGTAGTTGTGCTTGTTTGCTCTTTTTTGTGTTTTTATTTTTCTTTTGTTTTTACATTAACTAAGCTTAGGATTTTGTGGATTGGATATCAATCCACATTATATTCATAATTTTACAAATTATAAATTTTTAATTTAATTTAATTTATGGATTGATAAAACTTAATTTAAATTCAATCCATACGTCTGCGGATCGGATGCGGATTTAACATAATCCATATCCAATCCACCATTTTGCTTCTTTTTTTGCGAATTAAATTTTTTTAATTATTTCTAATCATAAACTAACTAAATAAAAAAATTTAATATAAAAATAATTTTACTACCGATCAAATTTAAAATTAAATAAGATTTAAATAAATTAATTATTTGAATAAAATCAGAAAATACATTCAAAGTTTTAAAGTATAACACACTAAAAAAATTTCATTTATTTAAATAAGTATTGTTGTGCAAATTTTGTTAAACTCGCAAGCGAATGCATCTATTGTAGAATAGATCAACGGTGATGAGTGTCGATCCCACAAGGAGGTAGATTTTAATTGCTTATAGAATTAATTTTCTAAGTAGGTGATTGGATTTATAATGAAAATGACGTAGGCTATCTATTAATTTAAATTAAAGCGGCAGGAATAAACTATTAAAATAAAATGCTTGGATCTCCGGATCTGTATTCAACATGCACTATCGGCTTAGCAGTCATTATTAGTATCAATTAAATCATGAAGGGGGATTTTTCACTCCTCATGAACCTCACTATGATAGATATGGTGTTAAGTGCTTCCCGTGCCAAATAATAATAACCTTGCCCGGGGAGACGGTAATACCAGTCGATATCTAGACAAAATTATTACTATCTGTCTACGAAAATTCAAAACATCCATATAAATTAGAAGGGAAGAAAAAGTAAATTTACCAAATTAAGCCTATGGAGCATGTTGAGACTTCACTTTCAACCCAAGCTTGAAAGAAAATTAGCTACTCATAATTGAATTAGGGGTAAAATATAAATTTTATTAAAATACGTAGAAAATACAAGATGAAGATGAAATTATAGAAAATTAAGCTCAAAAATGGATTCAAGGGTCTCAAATTAGGTGGGGGAGTCCCCTTTTAGATACAAAGAGTAAATCATGGTCATCGGATTAAAATAATTTAGACGTTCAGGATTGTGCTACGTGGCAAGTTCTTGTGGGATGGAACACATCATTAGGGCTGTCATTTCGTGTATATGCATGTACCGTACGCACAATTTTTCAGTCCATTAACATACTGTCACGTCACCGGTCAATGCCACATTAGCATTTTAATCCAATAAGATCGTGACACGTCATCAGTCAACACCACATCATCAGTAAATACCACATAAGCGGTCAATGCCACATCATTCGTCCAATCGAATACTGCAACGTCATCGTACAGTGCCACGTCATCGTACAATATAGGCGAACAATGTCGTGTACAGTACTGTATGTTTGAACAATACCATTTATCTTCTTAGGCTTCTCTTAAGGTTTTGACTGTCCTGAGTTTAAACTTGCTGTCCGTTTTTCTATCTGATTTCTCGTTCATTGTGAAATGACCATGATGTACCCTAAAATACATAAAATACTTAATTAAAATAAAACATACATAATTAAATCACAAGGGACTTAAAGACATAAAAGTAGGGTTGTTAGTGAGACTTGGAGTGTAAAATGATAATTTTCTGCATTATAAATACATACTTTCTAGCACTTAACAAGTGTGTGAAAATTAACTATTTAGAAAGTTATATATGTTTAGTTAATTATTCTTTATTTTATATTATTATCGGATAAAATATAATATGATGTTAATGTAACTATATTTTAACTTATTTATTTATTAGTAAGTACTAATGTCAAATTTATAAGTTTAATTTTTTAAATAAATAATTTTTTTTTTGCAGATTCGCATATTTTTGTGGATTTACAGAAATAAATCCATATCTAATATATTGATTGCGGATTTTTAAATTTTCAATCTAATCCAATCCACCAATTCACATATTGAAATTTTATGGATCAGATTGATTGAGCGAATTGGATTGCATTTTGAGCACCCCTAACTAAGCTTGAAAACTTTACAGCGAAGCCAAGTGTCCATAGCATGGGCTAAAGCTTGCCAAAAAAATTCTTTTGAAAAAAAAATTGTACAAAACTAAAATATAAATGTGCACCCAAAGCCCAACATATCTCAAACTATAAATTGCAGCTCAATAAAGAAAATAAAAAAATATTTTACATATATTAAGGAGATTTAAAGAGGTGATCACTAATTTAACCACAACTTGTTAATAAAAAAAATAAAAGAATAATTCTTGTTTTTTTATTCCTCCTTCATTTTCTTTTTTTTTTTATATATTTTTATTATTATCATGATATTATTGAAAATTAAATTTTCTACTTACAAGTATGAATGAAATTCAAATCTCAAGACTTTACTAAATCAATATGTTATGCCCATATTTTTACCAAACTTGATATGATGACATTAGTGAATGATTTCTCAAGCCCCATAACCTAAATCTAATAACATGTCCTTATTTAAATAAGATAAAACAATACAAGTTCTAAATTTTGTCAAACTTAAATCCTATAAGATAAGAGATAAGTTTTCATAACTTAATTATACTTTTGATTATCTCTCATATATAAATAAGTCATCAAAAGAGAGAAGAGAAATAGATATATTGAAGGATGAGTAGAATATCCTTTAGTCCTCTCTTTTATTGTTCATTTGTCATTATATCACTCTTAATTTCTAACTTAAGCATCGAAAGATCTACACTAATAACAACCCCAACAACCCCTGATGGGTTTTTTTTTCTATAAGATTTAGACTATCAACCTATTTACCTTCAGCAATGGTAATTTTGAGGACATTAAGCTCTCTTATAGCTTGTCCTCCACGTAAAACAACCTTTTTTGTATTTTTAACGCTAATTGTTGATCCAATTTTTGATATCAATAGTTGGCCCCATTTTGTGGAGAATGGCCAAAAAACCTACAACACTTAACAACTATACTCAGAAAAGCAACAAAATAAAGCAAACAAACAAATATCACATATCAAGAAAAGAGAGAGAAATTAGGTTAAAATGCCCAAACCCACACACATTTCATCATTTATAACAGCCGCCCCACTATCGACATCAGTGGTCATCATTCGAATTCCAAGTATTGGCGAGCACCCCCGTACCTTCTTCACCATTGGAAAGCAACCAAAAATTGCTACATGAAACTGTGGTTTCTTGTGCGAAGTGCCACCATGATTGACACTGTCGAATTTTGACTCACCACCACCCAAGTTTTACTATTCACAACAACCCTTTCAAATTAGGGTTGGCACTGGGATGAGATAAGACGAGATTTGTCAATTCCAATCACATCTCATATTTGCAAAATGGGATAAAAAATATCCTATTCTTGTCCCCTTCTCTTTATGGACAAAAATTTATCTTAATCTCATCCCATTAAATATACTTTCCCATCTCATTATTCTGAATAGTCCCGAATGTAAATAAATAAATTTTGACTTGTTTTCTTTTAAGGATTATCATAATTCAAAATAGTAAAAATTTTAAATAAATATAAAGTAGAATAATCAAATAATAGTTTTATTTTGACTACATACATGATTGAATACAATTTTATGATAGCATTTTTTTATTGCATGTTTGTTTCCATTGCACATTAATATTAAGATTTACGCTTTAAAAGCTATAGATTTGAATAATAATCAACTTTTACTTTGACCATTAAAAATATAAAAAATTAATTTTAATTGTGGTGTTTTGTTGACACTTCACTTTCTGATTATATTACTTTTATTATTTATTTTTAGCCTTTAGGTCTCAACTTTGAACGTTAGTTAAGTTAAAGTTATAAAATACTTAAAAATTTAGAATAGTTTTAAAATCATATTATCAATGGGATATATAAGATAGGACAAGATTTTATAATTAGTAATTCTCCCATCTCATAAATAAAGACAAAACTTAATTTTTTGTTCTTGTCCCATCCTACTTTAATTTGGGATGTAAAAATATGTTCCAATTCTATCCCAAGTGATATTGGATCCTGCATGATCCCATCCCAACAGGAAAAATTGTAATTTCTACTTCAAATTCTGATTGCCACAATTGTCCAAAATTTGTCGCAGCTGCCGCGAATGACCATCAAAATTCGCATGGCTGTGGATCTCAATCTACCGCCAATGACCGCGCATTGTCGTGCACCACCACCATTGTTGGACTCCACAGGGCCTAAATCTTCAACTTTGATCATAGTTACTTGATTTCCGATCACTGATGGCCAATGAGATAAAATCCTAAATCCGAATAGTTACAATTTTACTCCTTCATTGTTTATCTTTTTTAGCCTTTGTCACGACATAATTTACAAGCTCTTATTGCAGCATCATTTTTATAATAATTATGGCCCTTATCACGTCATTATCTTAATTTTAGGGCATCTATTCCAGCACTATTTTAATTTTATGGCACATATTGTGACATTCAAGATCTTCTCATATCATTTAAATTATCCTTGTGATAGTCGATATGTCCTTATGTTATTTAAATTGTCCTCATGACATTTGAAAACTCATCACGTCATTTAAATTATTCTCATGACATTCAAGATTTCCTCATGATATTCAAATTTTTCTCATGTCATTTGCATTTTTCTCATATCATTGGAGATTTTCTCATTCACGATACTTGAAATGCCTTCATGCCATATAACAAGAGATAATAAGAAAATTTAACATATTATAAATTATATTAATTTACAGCATTTACTTGTAAACTCGTGAATATTATTAACTAGGAGTTTCTTGTTATACCCACATTTTTACCAAACTCAACTTGATGACATAAATAAATTATCCCTCAAGCCAGAGGACCTTAATCTAATATCATGTTCTAACCTAAATAGGATAATACAATGTAAGTACTAATCCTTGTTAAACTCGAATCTTAGAATATAAGATATAAGTTTTTCTAACTTGTTTATACTTTTAGTTATGTCTTGCATAAAAAGATCGTCACTCAAAAAAGGGAAGAAAAATAGGTACATTGAAAGAGGTGTACAATATCATGCAAGCCTTTCTCTTACTCTCTTTTCTCTCTTTTATTATTTATTTGTTATTGTGTCACTCTCAATCTCCAACTTAAGTATCAGAGGGTCTACGTCGGTAACAACCTAGCAATTCCTAATGGGTTGTTCTTTCACAACATTCTAACCATCAAACTTTTTACTCTTAACAATTGCAATTATGACGACATCAAGCTCTCTCATAACATGTTCTCTAAGTAAAATAACTTTTTCTCAACTCTAATCGTTGAGCCAAATTTTGGTATTGACAAAATATATTAAAAACAAGAATATGGATTATAGTTATAAATTAATTTTAGTACAAGCTCTTTATATTTGAATAACAATCCAGTAACATTTATACGTTTATTTGGAAAATTACCAATTACTTTTATTATCTTTTTTATTAAATTAATGCATTAATTTAAGTTTAATTATTATTTAAAGATTAAAATTATCAAATTTAAAAAAACTAATTTGTCATGTGGTTTAGAGTTTGAGCACGTCATTGCACAGAATACTTCCGAATGCAACGCATCGCACTGTTTGCTACATGAATGAAGGCTGAAATTGTTTTACTTAAATTATTGCTAAGAATATTATCAAAAAAGAAAAATATTGCATAGAATAATTTTTAGGAACTCGTTATGTACTGTATTTATTATGAATCTGATAAAATAATTCCGTTGTTACCATTTCGACAGTCTGTCGCTTGCGGAGCTCCTTTTTTGTTTCTTTTTTAATGCTGCAATAGCAGCAACGCAGACGATGATGATAAACACGATTGAAGTTGCTGTGCCTATCCACGTCAACATCAAGCATTGTCTCACCATCAATCCATTTAAATCCATTTCGATCATCGAAACCAGAAAGAGAACGACGAAAACTGAAGCAGTGGAGGCAAAAAAGACCGTTATCTCTGGGTCATTTGATCAAACAGCTGGCAGGCAATTGTTGGGGAAAGCTGATTTTTGTGGAAACGATTTAGAGAAAGCTAAAAGTAAGAAAAGGGTCTTCTTTTTAGACGTTAATCCACTTTGTTATGAAGGAAGCAGGCCCAGTTTACAATCTTTGGGTCGTTGGCTGTCTCTTTTCTTTGATCAAGTTAGCCATGCGGACCCTGTTATTGCGGTAAGCTAAGCTCTTTTTTTCTCCTTCTATGTATGGCACAAGTACTTTAAACATTACAGCTTTAAATAATTATAATACAGACTTCGTATGCTTTAACTACGTTCATACTGTGCATAAGAATAGGATCATGTTTGGTATTAAGGTGCCGTGGCTTTTAATCTGCAGCCGCTTTGGAATGGAATCACTAGTTGTTTAGGAGAGCTGCCGTGCTTTCAAATGTTTGTGACTCAGAAATGCTGTTTTCAATTGCAGGTTTTTGATGGAGAAGGGGGTACTAAGCATCGTAGACAGTTATTACCTTCATATAAAGCTCATAGGAGAAAATTTTTGGGACAATTAACGGCTTCTCAAAGATTCTCAAGGGGGCATGTTGGGAGGTCACATCAGTTCATTTTAGACGTTCTAGGAAAATGCAATGTGCCGGTGAGTAAAGCTTCTTATTTATGCTTGTTTAGCTTCCTTTCAACTGTGTAAGCATTGAAGTATTTGTTAAATTTGCTCTCATCTGGTAAATTGTGAAGGATTCTGACAAACAGATTGTAGTTTATTTTTAGTACTCTTCAAATTCTGAAGAGACTGCTATGTTGCATGTTACTGAATGGGCTGAAAACCAGTTTGAGCTGATAACTTTCTTTCAACATTGACAAACAAACAAAAAATGAAAAAAAAAATCTCTATATAGATGAACAACTAACGACCATCCTTTTAAGATGAAGAATGGAATGAAATGGTGATTCTTACTTGAAACTTTCACTTAAAATGAAAAATTTGTTGTTTTCACGTTTTTGTATTCTCTTGTGATCAAAGAGAGTACAGATCCATACATGCATAAAAGAAATGTGGATGGATCCATCTTTTATTCCTGAAATACAAGTGAATCAGGTTGTTAAAGTTGAAGGCCATGAAGCAGATGATGTCATAGCTACGCTTGTAGGGCAAGTTTTGCAGAGAGGTTACCGGGCTGTTGTTGCCTCTCCTGACAAAGATTTTAAGCAATTGATTTCTGAAGATGTGCAATTAGTTATGCCTCTGCAAGACTTGGATCGTTGGTCTTTTTACACACTGAAGCACTACATTGCTCAATATAATTGTGATCCGAACTCTGAATTGAGCTTTAGTAAGTAGTCAGTGCATTGTTTTGATTTTCATACTGTGATGGCTGCCCTCACCTTTATGAACCACTTGCTGTATTGTTGTATATCATGTTAACCTCATAAGAGCTATAATTGTGTAGGATGCATTGTGGGGGATGACGTTGATGGAGTCCCAGGAATCCAACATGTCGTTCCTGGATTTGGTCGGAAGACTGCCCTAAAGCTTTTGAAAAAGCACGGGTCTTTGGAAAATTTGCTAAATGCTGCGGCAGTAAGAACTGTGGGTAGGGACTATGCACAAGAAGCTCTCACAAAGCATGCTGATTACCTGCGAAGAAACTATGAAGTCCTTGCCTTGAGAAGGTATTGATGTTTCATTTTTTAATTGCCCAATCGTCCTCCATTCTTAATGAAATATAACCTGGCAGAACCTTTACCCCACAAAATGATTTATTTAGTTATTTTACCATGTATTCCTCTAGTTTTTGATGTTCTTGGTTTACACAAATTATACAGGGATGTTGATGTTCATCTTAAAGATGAATGGTTAGTCGAAAGAGATGCACATAATGATTCAAATAGTTTATCTAACTTTTTTGGATCATTGGAGGAAACCCGGAAGAAGGTCACTTACCAAAACAGAATACATTCTTCAAACGGTTAAGCTCCAAGAGGATCATAAGTGAAGGGGAAATTGACGTGTGATGACTAACAAGGATCAATTGGGGTTGTTATGGGCACACGAAGCAAGGGCTGGACTAATGTAGGCAGAATCATTCATGTTGCAGTTTGTTGCAAGGAAAACATCAAAAGTTGAATGATTGAATTGGCGGAAGAGGACACGACAAGGTTTTGTTCTCATGGGCAGCGTTGAAGAAGGATTTTACAGTTGAATCGGACAAAATACAAATACTCAAATTTTAGACCATCTCATCAACTTTCAACCGATACCAGGCACAGAGGCAGGCTGTACGATTTGCAATCTTATATCTGCGGACATTATGATGCTTGATTATCTTGAAAAACTGAATTTTCTCAAGTTTGTAAAGAGGCTGTGATGATTAATTAATCGGTACTGCATTTGAAAGACTTTTTCTTTTATTATTGTTTTTTTATGAATTGTCATTTGAAAGACACTGTAAAAGGAAAAATTTTTTAAAAAAGAAATAATTTATATATAATGTGTTGCCAAAATTGATAATAAAGTACTGCAAGTCTCCACACAAGAGGTATGATGATGTTCGAACAGTCGACTTCTACTTATATAGATGAAGAGATAATTGGATTATCGTTAGACTAAATAAAAAAAAAAGTTCAAATTAAAAAAAAACACAATAAATATTATGTACTGTCATTTTTCAAATTCTCTGATAAATTACGGGAAAATTATTTCTTTTTTAATCGACAAAAAGACCTCTGATTCATTAATTGGGTTACGTGCGATATAGATTGAACAAAATTAGTGGTTGTTTACAAGGAGTAGAAAATAAAACACCACGACTTCCTCCGGTTCCGTTTGGACTTCGGACATAAATGACAAAAAGTTGAACCATGATATCAAACACGGCCTTGTTTTATTTATTATTATTTTTATTTTATCAACTAGTCTGCGAACAGACTTTATCTTGAACCAGTAACGAACTCAGTCTGAGAATTGCTTCTTCAAAAACGAAAAGAAACAAACAGTTGGTGCTTTGAAGAAGCACTTTCATAGATAAATTTTTAAAAAATGATGCTTCTGCAAACAACCAATCTATTTTCACTTTCTCACTCGAATTATCTTCTTTCTCTGAACTCGAAGCCCAAACATCTCCCGCTTCAGGTAATTAATCGCACTTAATTCCCAACGATATCTGTAATTTTTGCTTCTTTTTGCTTGATTTAATATAAATTATTTTCGAAGTAGTAGTAAACTTAATTTTACGTGCTGAACCATAAATGTAGTGGCTTTCATCACAGCTGCAATTATATTATATCGTAAAATGAGATTTTTCAGGATATTTTGTTTTATGATCAAGTTGAAAATCGTGTTACTTGAGCTTGTTTACATTATCAAACTTTAATTCTTAAGTTAACATTTTAGTGAATTCTTTCTTCTCGTTCATGTTGATGAATATGGCCAGGAAAATTCTTCATGCGCAAATATCTCTATTTTCCCTCTGCAAAATTTTTTTGCCTTTGTTGGGGATTTATCACATTATTATTTCTCTTAATGATTCGATTTATTCTTACAGGCTATCTTTCACCACTTTAGTGCAACAGTTTCGACAACCTCAAGGGCGAGTCGTGCACTAAATGTTACTAGATTCTGCCATTTGCAGGTATGTTCCTGTGACAATTGATTGTTCTTCAAGGATAGCTATTTTTTCTAGAATTTAGTTATTTGCTGAAATGTATATAATGAGAATTACAGTGAATTTGTTTATATGTGTCTCTATTTTTTACTAGCAATCTTTTAGTTGAAATGCGAGAATCTATTTGTCATAAATTTCTGAGTTGATTGTTGGTGTAAGAATGATTGCCATGTTTAGAAAGTCATTGAACAGTAATGCTAGGATCCCACTTCTTATGGAAGGTAAAGTAAAATAACACGATTCACTATGGAGAAAGTTGACCAAGGGTCTGCTTGGGAATGAGGTTTTGTGGCTTTTAAGTGGAACAAAATCAATAGATGTCAAATATAAGCGTGTGGGTGGGTGGTAACTAGTGGCTGCTAATAAAAAGTTGGTGTTTACCAAACACTTGTTGTTTTTGAATTTAGGCTAAAGCACAACAGTTTTAAGCATACCCTCAACAGTTTTATTAATCACAAAAACGTGGATTTGCTACAAAACCCACAGTAAGTGCCAGCTCAAGTAATAACATTAGATGAATGTTACACCCCTTTTTACCCACAGTAAGTGCCAGCTCAAGTAATAACATTAGATGAATGTTACACCCCTTTTTCATGTAATTCATTTGCCAGATATGAGTCTGCTAGATTTTATGGTGTCAAATTATTAAAAATGTTGGTTTACTAATTAATATGCCAAGTATTGGAACTTGGTTGATCTAAATTTTCTAGGAAGGAAGAATGAGACCATAAATCCCTTTAACATTGTGCCTTGAGGTACTTAGTTACATGTGTGTTTGTTTATATTTGGGATGAACTATCTGTCGATAGAACTTGGTTAATTTTTGTGTTATTACAATTTTAGTTATTAATATTTAATGTCATTAACGATGAAGGCAGATGGATCGAAGGAAGTTGGTGACGGAAACATGTATCCTGACAAATTTTAAAAGTAATTCTCTATTTTGCCTTTGATATTTTTTATTGAGCATCTGAGTTAATGGGCTTACCATCAGTGTTGTGTGGTTTGTGTCGGATTTAGGAGAGAGAGCACACTATCTTTGTTGGTCATCATTTAACGTTGGTACCATATTGCAGATTCTATGAGGAAGCTTTTGACCATCAGTGATAAAAATGTAAAAAGGCTTATAATTTTGGCATCTACGTTTTCGTTTGGATCCACCTCATGGTTGATCTCTGCTCACCTGGCAAATGCAAGTGAAAATGTCCAAACGGATGCAGTTTATGAAATTGGGGAGTTATTTGAATTGGGAATTCAACTATCTTATCTGCTTTTACTATTAGGATTGCTTGGAGTTGGAACGTTTTTTGTGATTCGTCAAGTTCTTGTCCGTAGAGAACTTGATCTTTCTGCTAAAGAATTGCAAGTGAGAGCCTGTGTTCTTTCATTGTGGTATTTTGAAAAGTACAATTTACATCATGCATCATTGACATTCCCTAGACAGCATTTCTATCATTTTCTGGATCTATATGTCAAGACTGAAAACTATTTTTCCTAACAGTGTCCTGTTTTTTATGTTTCTCAATATCAGGAGCAAGTGAGAAGTGGTGATGCTAGTGCAACTGAGTATTTTGAATTAGGTGCAGTGATGTTGAGAAGGAAATTTTACCCAGCTGCTACTAAGTACTTACTTCAAGCAATTGAAAAATGGGATGGAGATGATCAAGATCTTGCCCAGGTATGGTCATACCACGGGCTTTCCATATCAACTTAATGAAGAATTGTGTTTGATTGTCCTAACCTTGTCTTGTCACCCTTGTTGAGCCTGTTATGCCTTATCAATTGCTTGGTCAAGTTCACAGCGGGTATGGTTATAAGCTTTGGCCAATGCAATGGTTGGTCTCTCTATCTCTTTCTTTCTTGAAAGGGCTGCATTTTTGTTCTCATTCTGCAGGAGAGTTTTTTTTTTTTTTTTTTTTAAAAAATATTAATATTATACTTAAACTGCCTCGTGTGGCCATAAGAAACTTCCTTACTGTGTATCAGCAAAAGGAGGCGAAGTATTTTGTATATCAGTTAAAGAGGTGTGACATTCTTGTATTTTTTTTAACATAAAAATGTTTGGGCAGGTTAACAATGCCCTTGGTGTCAGTTATGTACGTGAAGGAAAGCTCGATAAAGGAATCTCTCAGTTCGAAACGGCTGTGAAGCTACAACCTGGCTATGTCACGGCTTGGAACAACCTTGGCGATGCCTATGAGAAGAAGAAAGATTTGAAATCAGCTCTCAAGGCATTTGAAGAAGTCTTACTTTTTGACCCTAACAATAAGGTGGCACGGCCCCGACGTGATGCGTTAAAAGATCGTGTGCCACTCTACAAAGGAGTTCCTGTGAAATCAAAAGACAGATGATTTTGTCTGTGATAATAAGAGTTTCATGCTTCTCCAAGATCGACCCGTACTTCCTTTCATATTCTAGGGTTTGTACTGTCTCCCTTATTTAATGTTTGACCAGTGATGTCCAAAAATTTTGGTACACTCGGAACGGTAATATTTTAATCTCTGGAACAATGGAAGAAAAGGAATCAATAACGAAGATGGTACTCCAGTGGCGGTGTTTCCTAGCATGGTTCCCGAGGCTGCCTAGTACTCCAGTGGCGGTGTTTCCTAGCATAGTTCCCGAGGCTGCCTTATTTTGCAATTCAAGTATGCATGTGAAATTACTCAGAAAGCCAAGTTAATTATTATTTCCTGCATAGTTCAGGGTCTAGCGCCGCTAAACATACATTATATTTTCACCGACGACACTCCTTTTGGGTGATCCTAATTTGTATCAAATTATTCCAGTTGTTGACTTGAGATTATGGTATGGTACGTGACTCATGTTTTAAGCATATGTTTTGCAGTATCCTCCAGGAACTGTACATAAGATCTCAATGCCACTGATTCTAAATCTGCTGCTGGATTTTTTTTTTAAATTTTCTTTTTAACAATTTTGGTTAGTGTAGCTGAGATGGTTGCTTAAGGATTCAAGAAGGGTTTTGCTTTCTGCGGCCACTATTGCATATTGTGTGATAACGAGAATGTTAAATGTTTATTAGTGTTGAAAAAGTAAAAGAAGCAAAAGACGGCAGGCAGGGAATGTCAAGGCAAGACCACAAAGACGATGATGGTCGTTTTCGTGGAGATCAATTCTCATTTCAGCATCCGCTTAACCGTCATTGCATATGTCATCCTCTATTGAGGCAACCGCATCATCATTCATCATTCATCATTCATCATTCATCATTCATCATTGTGATTTGTGACCCGCAAAACTCAACTTCAATTTAAAATCATTTTTAATTTTTTTAAAAATATATTTCTAGCGATGTCTACGCGTCTTGTTAGAAAACTACCAATTGGAATGAAACTCTATGATGCCTTTTTTTTTTTTTTTTTTAAACTACAACGCGTGCTAAATTTTGGAGTCGAAAACTCAACCAGATTCGTCTGCCACAACGACCACCGTCAATACTCTTCAATTGAGTTCGATGAATGGATGAAAACTTGCATCAAATTCTTATCCACACGCGTGAACTGAAAGTTTCGAGCGAGGACCATGAGCGGCTGTACAAATCAAGTTTTTTAACAGTTTATGCTGTAGTCTCATTGCTCGTCGTAATTAAGGCTTAATATTACACGTCACGTGATCGAGTTCCTATATTACCTAAGATAATGTCTTATATCTCCCCATTACATGTAAGTGTTAAAGATAATGTGTTTGCATTATTTGATATCAATTTTCGATTTCGATCTACGTTTAATGAACTTTGATTGCACACTAATGATATCAGATTGGAATATTATTTTGGTGAAAAAAAAAAAAAAAAAGATTTCCCTGATGCACGTAAATTTGTTTTTGGAGACGCGATTGCAAGGTACAGGATTCTTAGAAGGTTGAAAGTCAATTCAGTCTAAATCTTAAAGGATGGACAGGATAAAAAAGCATGTGCCATGTGGTATGCATTGGTTGGCTGTCTGCTGCAAAGTGGCAAATGCTGACCTTTCTTTGAATAAAACCCGATCAGCAACAGCTTCAGCGTCAACTTGGCGGTGGCGAGGCTTCCTGGTTAGCTCACAATTTCACTCTCCGTCTGTCTCCTCCGATAAAACTTTTCATTATTTTATTAAAAGAATAATCAATTGGGTCTTGTCATAATACACCCAACGAATGACGTTTGAATACGCAACTCATGATGTCAAACTGAAAACCAAAAAAATGAAAACAAAGTTTTTAAATTTGAATTTTGATATTGGAGAATTCAAAAACTACGAATCTGTTATGAAAATAATACAGCATTTAGGATATAGCAAGTCCGCTAAGATCTATCCAGGTAATTTTGTTTTGTACATTTAGAGAAAGAATTTTCCACATTACACACAATAACTTAAAAGTTTACAAAAAATAAGTGATTCTTGAGAGGCAAAAAGTTTCAAAGAAAAATTATAATAACAAACCATTAAAACATTTTAAATTTTATTGGAAAAGGAAAAATTCAAGGTCTATATTTTTTGTGAATCATTTTTACAAAAATGTTTCACCAACATCATTCATTAGAAATTAGAATCCGGATTAAAATAAGCAGCATTAAATCACTCAACCAGGTCAATGAATAAATAAAATAACGCAGATGCATCATGGTCATCCACACACCACACGGCACACGGAGAATCATCTCAGTTGTGTGGACCCCACCGACCCTCGTTTCACCAATTAATCTGTTGCTTATTCAAAGCTTCTGTCTTTTTCATTTTAGTCCCCCATTTGCCATTTATTGAAGACAAAAAATGTGCTCCATCTAACGGCTGTAATTTATCAAATTTGTTGACCCCGATGACCCAATTGGCCCCCATTGCTCTATTGGCTCTTGATGCTTTTACGGAACAAATAAACGGTGGTGATTGATGGGTTGACTGAATTACATTCTTAATTAAAAACACTATAGTCTCCTTTGTCACTGAAATTGGTGATATTATATGGGCTCAGTGCAGCTCCATTTTTCTTTTTCATTCCTCTATTTCTCTGCAATGGAACTGTTAGGTTGAATATAGCAAAGACATCGTCTAAGCTAAGTTGAATCCGGTGAGTCTCTGCAACTGTTCATATATGTGTGTGTGTGTGTGTGTGTGTGTGTGTGTGTGTGTGTGTGTGTGTGTGGTCATACTGAATTTTGATTCTGTTTTATAGTTTTGTTTTTGAAAATCGGTGAAGTTTGATTTTTTTTTTTTTCATTTTTGGTTTAGTTCTTAAACGTGGGTGTTTTAGCAAATGGCTAGAAAAGAGATTTTTTTTTTTTTTTTATGTTTGGTTATTGTAACAATAGCTGCTATTGAAAATTTTGGGGTTTTAAGTTTGCGTTTGTGAGAGGAAAGATGAGATTTTTGGACCGATTTTGGTTCAGTGTGATGGGATAATTTTCAGACTATATGTTGGATTTTGGCTGGTATATGAAATGAAGGAAAAAAAATGGATTTTTGGGTTAGTTTTTGTTTACTAAAATAGATTTTATTTTCTTCTAATATTTTATATGTTCTTTTGGTGTTTATTCTACCTTCTTAAAATTAGTTTGGAGATCTTGATTTCGCTTGAAAGATGAGTCTTTTATTCTTATTTAAGTTTGTTGGCGCAATTCTGGGTTAGGCTTTGAAATCTGATTTGGGATCTTAGGTGAATCACTGATAGAAGGGTTGATGGATAATTAATGGGTGATTTCTGATATTGTAGTAGCATATTGCTTTTCATAGAAAAAGGTGTTTTCTATGTATATATGATATTTGAGTAGCTTAACTTATTGAAGACTTGATTGGCTTAAAAATGATTTGACCTAGTAGAAAGGGTGGCTTGATGTCATTGTTAAACATCCAGATGGTTGGCCTCCTTTGCCTTAATCTTTTGTTCCTCGTATAACTTCTGTGAGCAACATGATCATAAGAGTAGATTATGATTTTGAAGTTCATTGGATCTTCGCTAAAGACATGTTGTTGCAGTTAGTCGAGATTTCAGGCTATGAAGTTCTCATGGAGATCTTAATTTTTTATATAAACTAGATAATTCATTTTCTGTGCTTAAGCGTCTTTGTATATTATGTAGCTCCAGTTGTAAGTGAATATTTGATGTGAGAAACAGTTTGCCTTTCCAATTCTATATCAAATTGGCTTTGGATTTCTATGGATGTTTCTGATCTTATTTGAAATTTCTAGATTGATTGGGATTTGGATCTAGTACCTGAGAAAAGGATTTTGAAATGGATCTTAAAGAGGGACTACGTGCAGAGACTTGGGTGAAGTCTTCTTTGGCTGAAAATGAGATGTCAAAAAGGATTTCGTCTAATAACCCATGTTTTGCCGATTTCAATTCACAGCAATACCAGCAGAAGTGGGAAGATCCTTTGATCTTAGATTATGACATTAGGATCAATCCAGCATTTCAAGAATTCAGTCAACCTCCTCAAAGCCAATCCTCACTCCCTTGTGACCCCACTAACCAAATTAAAAATCCATTCCAGATGAATGAGAATCTTCAAACCAACAAAATGCAAGATTGGGATCCAAAAGCAATGCTAAATAATCTTTCATTTTTGGAACAAAAGATCCATGAGCTTCAGGATTTGGTCCACTTAATTGTGGGCCGGAGGAGCCAAGTTTTGGGTCGACCGGATGAACTTGTAGCTCAGCAGCAGCAGCTCATTACTGCAGATCTCACTTCAATTATTGTTCAGTTAATCTCCACAGCTGGTAGTCTTCTCCCATCCATGAAGCATACCCTCTCTGCAGCTACTCCTTCTATGGGACAGCTTGGGCAATTTGGCGGGGTTCCTTTTCCTCCAGGGGCTGGCTTAAGTGATAGCATTCAGCTGCAAAATAGTTGTGTGAAAAAAGTATCTAACCAATCAAACCCAGTTGATCTATCCAGTAATAGTGGTACTCAACAAAACCATGCTGTTGAAGAACATGAATTAAAAGATGAAGATGATGCTGATGATGGAGAGCAACTTCCACCAGGTTCCTATGAGATCTTACAACTAGAAAAAGAAGAGATCCTTGCACCTCACACCCACTTCTGCACTATATGTGGCAAAGGATTCAAGAGGGATGCAAATTTGCGGATGCACATGAGAGGGCATGGGGATGAGTATAAGACCCCAGCAGCACTAGCAAAACCTCACAAGGAATCTAGCTCCGAACCAATGCTTATTAAAAGGTATTCCTGCCCTTATGCTGGTTGCAAGCGGAACAAGGATCACAAAAAGTTTCAGCCTTTGAAGACTATTTTGTGTGTCAAAAATCATTACAAGAGGACTCATTGTGACAAAAGCTATGTTTGTAGCAGATGCAACACCAAAAGATTCTCAGTTATTGCTGATCTCAAAACTCACGAGAAGCACTGTGGCAAGGATAAATGGCTTTGTTCCTGTGGCACGACCTTCTCAAGGAAAGACAAGCTGTTCGGACACATTGCATTGTTCCAAGGCCACACTCCTGCCATTCCACTTGATGAAACTATCAAAGGACTGGCAGGGCCATCTGATCGGAGAGAAGGCAATGAAGCAACAAGTAAGATTGGAAATACAAATTTCAACTTCGGATCCAATGTTCCTAATGGAACTGGAGTTAGCGATATGGATGCTAAGGGTAATGTTGATGATCCAACTAGTTATTTCTCTCCATTGAATTTTGATACGTGTAACTTTGATGGATTCCATGAGTTTCCTCGACCCCCATTTGATGATTCAGAGAATGCATTCTCTTTTCTTATTCCTGGGTCCTGTAATTACATTCAGAAAACTGGAGGGGAGACGAGTTTGAATACTCTGAAATGATGTTTCTATGTTTAGATTTATCCTTCTGTTAGGACGTCTGTGATTCTAAGTTGTCATATTTGTAAGTCATTGTCATTGTTCTCCCATGTTCTTGTAATTTGTTCATCTTGAATAAATTGTTGTTCATTTACCACCAAAATGTTTAGGAAATTGAAGTTTCTTTTATGCCCTTGAACTCAACATGATTATTCAAGTTCTTATCGGTGTAGCTGAAAGCTAAGAAAATTGTCTGATTCTGCACAGTATTTAAAGTCTATCTGTGTATGTGGAGTGGAGTTAACTGTTGTAATACTGATGGAAAACAGAAAAAGGAAATTGATTGAAAAATGAACTGCATAATCACATTCAACAGAACAATGAATAAGCAATTAGTAAGGCTAAAAGAACAAAATAAGGAACTCTTCCAAGCATCATCTTTTGTTGGGTGGAAGCATACTGAAGTACATACAAAGCAATGAAGATTCAAACAGCACAAATGTTTTATCTGACTGAACTGATCCATGCATAATGAGAGTTATGCAGCAGAATGAGCTTCAAGCCCTTTGCACCATCTCCTCCCTTTGATGGCTTCTTCAAAGAACTGCAGTTATACTTCTCCCTCAAAACCTCATCATCCAAGTAAGACCAAGTCCTTCCTCTAGGAGAGCTATCAGCCCACAGAAACCTCTCAGAGAAGGGATTCACCAGACTCTCCCGGAATTCCTGAGCAGTCTCACAGATCAAACCCTGAAACAAACATATCAATGAATGTTTATATTGTCATGCCAAAGAGCAGGAGAAGTAGAGAGTGGATTAAGGCAGAAATAAATAAATAGTTACCTCTGCCATGGCTTTGATCTTCATAGTGACATCATTACTAAGCAGGACTAAGCATCTATCATTCTTTATCTTCCTGAATAATAGAGCACTATCTAGGATATGATCTTCTGATGTCGGCGAAACAATTTCTGTTAAACTTGTACGAGATGAAAATGGTCCCCAATTTGGACTCCCACAATGAAAACGCCCACTCCCTATGCTGAATTGAGACTGAGGAGAAGCAGGAGGGGTGGGTGCAATCGGTCTTCCCTCCTCCGCTGAGCTCTGTACGTGAATCCACCACTTTGTTTTCACCATACACTCTTCAATCCATTCCAACAATGAGGCAACCTGTGACTTTCTTCTGAACAGACTACCATGTCGTTTCAAACAATCAAGCTCTCTTATGACTGCACAATAACAGACAATCATTTGTAATTTTCAGTATAAAAGATTACTTCATGACAATTATAATCAGATAGATGCTTGAGATGAGGATAATGTTTATAATTTATTACCCATTCTTGGAATGATTAACTGAGTCCCCTTGAGACCTTGTAAAAGCTGCAATGACTTCCTTGATTCCTTGTCTAGAAGAGTACTGGTGTCCACTACCATTGTCCAGCCTCTCCTTCCCTCTCCAACAGATGAGGAATTAGTGATCTCTGTTGTTTGAGAAAAACTGACAGAATTGATGCTTCTTGCTTCTGATCTCCTCTTGCCTGGGAAGTTTGCAAGAGGTTGAAATGGCGCCCTTTCTGCCGCTCTGGCCTTCATTAGCTCCCTCTCTTGTTCCAACTTCACTTGATTGCTGTAGAAGCCTCTCATTAATTTTTGTTCTTGATGAACTTTAGGTGTTCGGTTCTCTTTGTCTGAAGTAGGAGTCAAGTCTTCTTCTGGCTGGATATTGGGGCTAAAGATGGCCTTTGATGAAGATTTTCTGCATGACTTGGACTGCTTTATTTCTTCTCGCTTACCCTTTCTTTGTATGGACTTTGATACAAGAGTATTTGGGGTGAGATTCTCCTTGTCTGGACTAAATATCTCTTCTTTCATCTCTTCTGAACCAGAGAAAAGAATATTTGATATTGATCTATTTTCTAAATCATCCAGTTTTGACAAATCTACATCAGCATTTTTGCAATCCCCTTTTGTCTTTCCTCTGCTTCTACTTGTTTGAATCTGAAGAACACTAGCTGGTTTACCTCTTCTTGACCAAATGCTATTTGAGGCAGCCCTTTTATCTGATCTTACTGGAGAACTTTCTGAGTTTTCTAATGAAGATATTCCTGGTGCAAAGCGAGATTGTGGAGTCTGGCACCTTTTGTTATCTGTAATCTCAGAGAATACTTCCCCGAAAGGAAAAGATGAGTTCACAGATTCTGCCTGAAGAACACAAGAATCAAAGCTTGGGATTTCCTTCCGTCTATGGTCTCTCCTTGATGCACTTCGGTTTTCAGCCTCATCATAAACTAAAGCTGCTGGGTGGCTATGTTCATCAAAACATGTGAATTTCTGGTTCACCACTGACTTCAAGTCTTGGTCCGCAAAAGAGTTCTCTTTGTTTCCTATCTCAGAAAATGGTAGCAGAACAGCAAGAGACTGTAGTGTCTGATTTTCATTACTGAGTTGTTCAGATATGATCTCTGAAGGAATTTCCCGCAGCTCCAAAGACCAAACTTCTGGATTATCCTTCAGTTCATTTTCTTTTTGTAGAGGTCTTTGGTTTTCCTTTTCAAGCATTTTCCCCTTTTTAGCATCAGAATGTGAAGCAAATGGGTCCACAACAACATTCGGATTTTCCTCGGATACTCTTAATAAACCATCAGAATTTTCAATTTCAGATATATTATCTTTCACAGAATTGTGCCATGGGATCTGATTCTCTTTGCCAAGTTGTTCTTCAGAGACTGAAAAAATATCCTCAACAGGGAAAGACAAGTCCACTGATTCTATCCCAGAAGATGGAATTTCTCCCTTTGGTATTAACTCTGAATTTTCATCAGAAGATATGATTTCTCTCTTTGGGATTAACTCTGAATTTTCATCAGAAAACAGTGAACAAATTCCATCCAAAATAAAATCCAGGGAATGAAGTGATTTATCTTGAATTGGAGCAGAAATCTCTTCCTGTACAGCATGAGAAATATAGTAACTCAACAAACGTCAGATAAAACACCCTGAAATATCTTTCTACAGTTTCGTCTGTAAATTCTCACCTGACAATTTCTTATTTTTTCTCCCTCCACCATTGAGCCTTGCCCTTCAATTTGTTTGGTCTCAATCAACAAAGAATCCTTCTCCCAAAAAAAAAAAAAATCAACAAAGAATCCTCATCCTAAAAGTCCACAGGAAAAAGAAGAAAAAAGAATCAAGAATATCTCCAGAACTTGAACTCTTTCAGTTTTTCCACTGCCAGCAAATCATTCACTTCAGCATTTTCATTCTCACCGTTTAACAACTCCAACAGAAAGAAAAGACCAAAATTAAACCAAGACATTTTAACAAACACCTCAACTAAGCATGTGCTTACATCCATAATTCACCTAACATGTTTATTTTATTTCTTCTACTACCAATGAATTGACATGCTAATCTCATACTAAAATAAGGAAACGGGATCAAAACAGTTAAAAAGAAGCAAAACATCAAAGACAAATCAACAAATAAACACCAAATGGGCATTCTTCATTTTCACTGACAAAGCCGTTAATTCTCACCTGTTGTGACCCCATTTCGTTTCTTTCTTCAGGACCTTGATTTTGAACTTCTTCCAAGTCCAATGGCGAAACAAACGGGTTATTCATATCATAAGCCTGACTAAAAGGAACCCAATGCAGCCTATAAATCCTAGTTGATCCACCAATCTTTAATGTATCGCCTTCATTCATCTCCACAGGAACCCCTGGTTCAATCTTTTTCTCCGAAACCCATGTCCCGTGCACTGCAAAAAGCCAACAAATTTAATAAAGAAATCAAGAACAAGCCATAAAAATCATAACTTTACGAACCATTCCCATAGAAAAAGAATCATAACCTGACAAAAAGGTATTAACAGAAGCTAAAATATAGCAGTTACCAGATGATAAATCGATGACAGAGAGCTTCAGCGAGGAGGGATTAGATTGAATCTGGAGGTGAAATCTACTGATACTGGGGTGAGTCAACATGACGTGACAATCAGGGTGGCGACCGACGATCAAGATTTCTTGATCAGAGGTTTCTTCATTTTCATCGGACGGCGGTGTTGGTGGATTGTTGATGAGGAAGATGTTCTTGAGAATGGCACCGTTCTTTATGACTGTAAAAACTGGGATTTTGCTCTCTTCTTCTTTCTTGTCAGCCATTTAAGAATCCAAATGACCTTTTGCTGTTTCTTGACGATGTGGGGGGCTTTTGAAGAAACGAGCAAGAAATGATATTAATGGGTTTTCAATAATTGTCAGAGATTCTTGATTTTTATTGTTTGTAAGAGGGACTTTGGATTTTAATATTTGAAAAGGTGACCGTTGCAAATCTTCTTATTACAACGACCATTTTTCTCTGTCCAGTCGTTCGTTTGCAAAGGATTTATTATTATTATTATATATTTTGCATTCTTAGTATACGATGAAAAAGCAATCTAGTAGTGGGCGACTGCGCGTTAGTTAGTTAATTACCATTTTATTTTGCTAGCCATCTAATTGTGATTTACGTTTAATTCCGCTGAATCTATGCATAACTAGTTGGGTGCTTCTGGGTTCATAAAACATTATTTGTCACCACTAGGTGACTAGGCTCTTATTAACTACAGGGCCAAATTGTTATGTCAGCTCATGAATTGTTGCCACGGCATCAGTTTATCATCAATGGCATTACAAGAAACACTTTAACTTAAAAGATCAAAATTTGGCGAAAAGAAAAAATATGTGAGAGTGGGGACTCTTATTCCTTAAAATAAAAAAGGGTAATCAATTGCAGAAAGATCTACTCAAAATCACGGCATGGTGCCAAAAATAAACCATAAAATTTACATTGTTGATAATTTGAGGGGAAAATTGAAGGAAATAAAACTATAAACCTATCCACCATCTAATTGTATTGAGAAGATACATTTTCCGAAATTTCTTATCATAACAAAAATATAAAAGGACCCAAAAAAAAAAACTACCACGTCAGATCCCATAATGAATATGGCTCACAAACATCAAAAGTGCCCAGCTCAACAATGCTGCAAAGCAAAGGATTACTAATCGTCCTTGTTACGTGAAATCCTAGCACGGTGTCTTAGCTCGGCTTTCTTCCACCTAACAATCAAGGAACATAGAGAAAAGAGGGTGTTCACCTGAAAGAAAAAACCAAGTGTTCAGATAAAATCAACCACTCAAAAGTATTGAAAAGAAAGAAAAAGAAAATGGTGAGCAGGATGACATTGCTGAAAATGGTGAGCAGGATGACATTGCTGACTAACCAATATAACGATTGCAATGAAAAGAAGTGGCCCAGACCAGAGAGCTGACAGGAAAATCCCATGTGGATCAAAGTAGTTTTGAGTTGCAAAGCATTTCCAGTTCCTACCGAGTACCCGATTGAGATTCTCAGCAAAATACACACCAGCCACTACAAGGAAACATTGCCTAAATAGCATCAGATTATCATAAAGCATCCAAAAATCTGCAAATTTCAATATGAAAATTCATATTTAAATGGTTCTTTGTAGAACTACACCAGGAGTATAAGAAAACATGTATTATTTGCACAGATGTGCTCAGAATACGATCACCCATTACACACAGAATGTGCAATTGGCAACCAAAACTTGCAAATTTTGGAAACCAAATACTCATAAAGCTTCAGATGGACATAAAATAGCAAAAGAACAAGTTATATAAGTGCAAGAAGGCTTTACATTTCATACCTAGCTGTATCAATTTAGAACTACTGCAAATAATACATACCCTAAAAACCACACTAACAGAAACAAAAATCTAATCTATGCGATGTCCCTTTCGTTAAAAGAACAAAACAAGAGATTCTAGAATTCAAATGCTATTAAAACAAACAAAAAAAATCAGAATTCAACTGGTGGGAAAGCCTAGTATATTGATATTCTCAGAAGTTCAAACACCTAGCAGGCAAAGCAACAATTATGTCGAAAAAGAAGCGAAAATGCTTTGTAAGTTCAAATGAAACTAATTAGAAAGTTCATATAGCAAACAAACACTATGCACGGCATCTTGATCTTCAAATTTAACTTCTCGGTCAAACATTTCAGAATCTGAACTACTGGGGATCAATCATTAAGAATTGCATAAGCAATAAAACAAATAAAAAACACTTACAAGCAAGAAGGAACAGATACATTTGGAAGTTGAGATTTTTTCTCGAGGATATGGCTACTACAAGCAACACAAAATGAAATGCCATTAAACCCATTAACCAAGGCTCCTGTAAAATAAAATGCCAACCCCAGAAAGTGAGGGGAAGGAAAAAAAAAAAAGAAAAAAAGAAATTAGAAACTTGTATCACAAAAAGAAAATCATTAAAAGTAAAACCCATATTATATATAATTTAAATTCAAACATAGGAACGGGTATGGGTACGGATGGGTACCTTCCAGTCGATGGCGTGAAAAAAACCAATGAAATTATCGAAGGCGGGTCGGAGTCCAGTGCGAAGCTCCGCAGAGAGTTTCTGAACCAGATCCGCCATTTGATCCATGTGGGCCTCCGCAGCCGATCTAAGCTCCTCCATAGTTAAGCTGTTTGGACGTAGCAATTTGAGATCTTAAGCGCGTTGTTTGTTTGCAGTCGATTGCTGCCTTGGCGAACCAGTCCCCTCTCTTTCTCCCTTTTCTCCACTCCTCTTTTTAATTCTCGGTGTCCCTTCTCTTCGTAATTAATTAATTTTTTCAATTTTATTAATTGGTTTAATTGAGCTGGGCCGAGTCCAAAGCATTTTTCAGTTCAGCCCATCTCTGCGGTTAGGCAGATCTACATAACAATCGTACGTGCACCCCAGACAATGCAATTGACACGATAAGTTTTTTATTTTCCTTTAAATCTGTGTATGTATATTTTAATATTCTTATGAAGTCACATTGCTAGTTGCATAATTACCCCCAATAATCACATTATATAATATCTATTTTCATTAAAATTTATTTTATTTATTATTTTGTCGCCCTTTACGAGCCAATTTTTGGTTTCGCTTCTTAGTCTCATTCAAATACCATACTACTGCTCTTTGGTATAAGTATAATATTAAAATACATGTTTGTGTAAGGGGAAATTCAAGCCCCTTTTGTATGCGTGCATGTGTTGAAGAATTTTGTTTTCAAATATTTGGAAATAATTTTGCCATAGTAGCCGTATCGAAATTAACATATATATACCCGAAGATCAGCGTGCTGAAGCCAATCTAAGAAAGAAAGGTGTCAAATGAGTAGACATATCACTGGATATCGTGTCGAACCAGCCTCTTAAGATTCATGCACCAGGCAAATTAATTCAACGGTAAATACCAAAACAATCTGACTATGCAACCATGCACAAACGCACTAGATGACTAGAACGAAACATTTAGCATGACCTTGGATTAACAAGTGTCTAATAACGTAGGCGAGCAACAGATAGAATCAAATAAACTCATCAAGGCGATGGAGCTGATCTTGTCATTTGGTGATAAAGGGTAAGAATTAATAAAAACGCAATTGAAGTGAATAGTAATAATAATAATAATAATAATAATAGAGAACGAGAGATGTTAAATTCACAAGACATAATCATCAACTTCATAAGTGTACGTGCGCCAATATTCTTTGGCAGCACGAACTTGATGCTGGCCAAAGTCCACAATTATTTGATAAAAATTACACTAATAATGAATGTGTTAGAGCTAGAGTAAGATTAAAATTACAAGCCTATAAACAAATCATACACAGTGCCACGCAGAGGCTGTGAGCAAGCACCTATCTTGCCACCCTAGTGAAATAGCCTTCCCATCATCTCTTTCGAAAACTTTAAACCCGTTATTATTACTCTCCTCATCAAATTGAAGTGGGCAATAATGGGTTCTGATTTTCAGCAAAAGCTTTGCTTGAATCAAAGATTTTGAACTCATTTTAATCCCATCAAATCCATGGCTCTCCATTCTTTCTTTCCATGTCTCCATCCTCTCATATCTCGGATAATAATTATCATAATTCCCATTACCTGATTCGTCGCAGTTGAGCAAGCTTTTGATCTCTTTCCCCAAATAATTCTTCTCAATGCTTAATCTCTCGTTGCTCGCTTGTGGAAGACAATCATCTAGTGAATCGAACATGGCTGCAAAATAATGTAATGACTCCATGAATCTTGATAAGAAGTTCCTAGGGCTTCTGCTTCCTTCTTGCTCCACCAAGATTACAATACTGGGTTTGATTGAATGTACTAAGTTTAACGTGTCAGATATTTTCAAATAATTGTTCAAAGTGTTTAAATGAAAAACCAAGTTCACAGCAACCGTTTCATGTTTCTTTTTCCTGATGTTAACAAGCTTAGACCCTCTAATCAACCCTTGAAATTCAAACACAAGATTGCGAAAGCTCTTGGAAAAACTTACTAATCTGTTCTCAGTTTCTTGCAAGTCTTCGATACTCCTTCCGAATCCCGTGATCCGAAGCGATGTTCGGTTGCCATTGGTGGCCTTTTCGGATAAAGATTGTATTAGAGAAGGCCACTGGAAGCCATATGACACATCAAAATCAATTACATGCAATGCACGGCTGTTATGCTCTATCTGCTCTTCAAAGGCTTCGAGTATGGCTTGATTTGCAGTGAAATGAGCCAGTTGAAAGTAAGGGGACACCCTGTAGAGATCAGTAAAGGCGAAGAACTCTTCTTCTTCGGTTGGCTGTTTCGTGATCATCTCATAAAAAGGAGACCGCCTTGTAAGAAGCCTCGCGGCAAGGCCATCGGCGAAATGAGCAACCACCCTCTGGACTGAGTCACCGGTTAAGGAGACGGTTTGATAGAGCCCCGTGAGATTCTCTAAGGCTAGGGAGACGTTGTTCTCATCGACGGCGGTGGCTGTGATGACGAGCAAATGGATCAAATGAAGGCCTTTATTGTTGTCATTACCATCTTCGTCAACAACTCGTTTTCTTTTGTGGTCAAGCTTGAGCATTTGTTCTCTCATTTGAAGGAGCCTGAAAATTTTGCCTTCACTGACGCAGCAGCCTTCATGATGATAGGGGTTAATATTCAGGGAGTTGAGAGAAACCCTAGTGATTCTCTTCCTCTTTCTTTGTTTGTCAACACCACAGGAATCTGTTGCAACAATGGCTAGCCTAAGAGTCAGAAACTCTTCTTCTTCTGTATCTTCCATTATTTGAGAGAGCGAAAGAGATAAGAGTAAAGGTGTAGCTAATTTAGGGCATGAATGAAAGATGTAAAAGCCAAGATCATGGTCCCGGCCTTTTATGGGAGGGAAGTGGCAAGGAATAATTCATAGAAATTCCTTTGTGTCACTACATGGGAATAGAACCAAAAAGCATACAAGGAGAGGGGATTTTTTTTTTTAAGAGAAAAAAAAAAAGCATACGATATATTCTTTTTGTCTTCAGGCTACAGATATAACTATGCTACTAAAGTTTGGGTAAGTGGGTTAATAAGCAACTTTCTTTACCTGAACAGCCGAGTTTGAGTGTTAAAAATAATTTAATGAGCAACATTAATAATTAGTAATTAATAAAAAAAATGTTGAAGATATTGTATATGGACTAATTAGATAATATTACTTGTAGACAATATTCATCTCAAATTAGGATTGATTAATCCTAGTTGGTTCAGTCTCTTGAGTATTATATGTTAGATTAGACCGGAATGATAATAGATTATGGATATTAACTAATGTTGGGTTTTTCTTAATTACCTAATAATCAATCAATGGTGATTATTGGACACTTTTTATAGAAAAGTGGGATAACGAAGAAGGGTATCTTTTGATTCTAAAGAATCAATGTCTTAGTTCAAGAAAGCATATTAGATGTTTTCAATTATAAATAAGGCATATATGGAAGCTTTTGTTAGAGGTTGCTTTGGTAGTTCGGAAGGCTTGAAAAATGCCATATGAACTCGACCAAAAAAACAGCGGGGAAAATGGAATCCAACCCACCTTCCCCCGTAACTTGTCATTTTTCTCTTCTTCTAGATGCCTTAACAATCACTGCTTTGATTATTCATTTTTCTTCTTAATTTCCTGCCTAAAGTCTTCTCTTTATAATTTTATTCAATCCATTACTATGCCTTGACAGTGAATGGATTACTATTACATTTGTTTAATTCAATTTCTAATTAATGTATGACTCTCTTACGGATGTTTGCATTTCATAAGATTAATACTAACTGTATTGGTCTAATTTTGTCGGCACCAAAATAAAATTAACATTATGATGAATTGATAGAATATTAATTCATCATACGCACAACCGATGTATTTTGATATATACTTATAAAAACCACTCACGCCCATAAATTAACATACGCTCTAAATATTATTGAATTTGCTGTGGTTTGAACTAGTAGACTAGTTTTCTAAGAAGGAATTTTGGCTGCTACTGTTGTAGTATTTGAATAAGAGCCGTCGCTTTAATTAATGAAGATTCTTTGATAAATATAAATTTAATTAATATTCAATAATATAGTAATTGTTCGCATGCAAAGGGAGTTGTTTTTTATGTAATTGTCTGATAAATAACAACTCATTAATTTCCCGCAAATGTCCCGAAAACAGATTTTTAATACAATCATTAAAAAAATAATGTCAGTGTTAAAACTATATGTTCTTTTATTAGTTTAGTATACAAAGCAATACAAAATGGCAGGCCTATGGTTTCCACTTTTGGGCGACAGCCTAAATTATTATGATTGTTATTATATTTTTGTTCATTCCATTGCATTGGTTAATCTCTTACCATGCCATTTTACGTGATTGATTGTTTGCATACTAAAGGTTAGTTAACGATGTTAATATAATAGAATAATTAATTTATTTTCAATGTACGGTATTCCCACTGGCTCCAATGTACTGCTCAATTTGCAATTAAAATTACAATAATAGTGTTGCAACCTTGATTAATTTAATCATTATGGCTTCTTGTTTTTGGCTTTATTATCGTATGCGTAATCTAAATGCGCTGTTAATTAAAAGTTGAAAAAGCTGTCGATGGAATAAGCTGGGACCATCTGCTTTGCAATGAATGTTTGAACGAGTCCCGCTGAGAAATTTATCGTCAATGTTTGCATAAGAAATAGATCAAGCGTCCTAACGGCAATGGGGATTCGATTTTAATTTGATATTCATTTTAACTCGTGATTATGAATGATATCATACTTGATTGCCTAATTTGCACATTTCATTGATACATACACACACACACACACACATATATATATATAGTCCTTTTCTTCTGTTTCGGTAGAATAGAGCTAAGCAACACATCGATTAACATTTTAAACAATACCCATAGGACAAATAAAAAACTGCTTTTAATTAATCGAACTATAATTTTACAAGTAGCTAGAGCCAAAGTTAATTTAATCAAAATGTGAAATTATCAAGTTTCACCTAAAAAAGTAGAATTAATTATGACTTATCTCCCGAGAACTTTAAAAGTTTGACATACTGCCCCCGACGTGTATACAGAACTTCATTACTGTCGCATTTTGCCTCCCTCCCTTAGATTCGAAACTTGATAAGTTAAACACATAAGCTAAAGTTCCGAAGTATGAAACTTAAAACATAAATTAAGATTTGCTGTGTAGTAACAAAATTCTTGCTTGTGGCGAGAATGTCAATTAAACTACTTTACTGGGTATTTTTATTAATCGTTGGCAATAGTTGATGCTGTTCATGTACTATGAGAGCTTGACATATGGCAATTTTTGGGATATTGGGTAGATTTACAAATGTCCTACAAAAGATACCCTATGCTTACAATTAATGCAAGCAATATTTGATTTGTTCAATTTTAATCTTACGTACGTACACGCCTTGTTTGTAGATTTGTGTGCATCACTAATTTCCACGTTAGTCACGTATATTTTTTGGGCATCATTCAAAATGATTCTTTGAATGAGTAAAAAAAAAAAAAAACAATAGTAGTTAATTTGGCTCAAGGAAAAGTTGTTGTAATTCATGCTAGTTAATTTGTTGTTTTGTAATACTCGATGTCAAAGATTAGCTATGGATTCTCATCATCACCTTCATTATTTTTGACCTTTATATCTCCCTATCATTTGATTCATTATATCATCATCATAATCAAAATTTTTTTTTCTTTATTTTGTGTGGATTACATCATAATTTGTTAATAATAAGCTATTATCTCACGCGTTTTTTAGAAGTTAATTAATTTCCAAATTACTTGTTATGGAAGCTCAAATAATTTCGCTTAATGTTGGCTAAGCTCCAAAGGTTTCATCATATGGTAATTATAATATTCTATTTGATATTGAGGTGGTGTAGTTTTTAAGTTCAAGTAGATGTGAAAAAAAATTATAATTATGAAATAAAAATTAATATTATATGTTGAATATGAATTTTAAATAATAATTTTGATAAAATTATTAAAAATATAATAGATTTTTCATCATACAAGTGAAAAATCATATTAACGTTACTTCCACATTAACGCAGGTAGTGTTTACAAAATATTTTAATACTGTAACTTTTAAACTATAATTATCCAACCTCAATCTTAAAGGGGCCTTGAGGATATTTATGTTCTTGTTTGCAAATTTTTTCAAGTTTTTTGTTCACAATTCACGCAATCATTAATATGATCAACATCAATAGATTATACGAAATTGATGTTTTAACCATAGTTATAATTACAAACTAATCAAGCGTAATTTTTATGGATAAAGGCTGAGACCACAATGTTATACCCATTTGGCTTTAGCTTTGTTTCTGATTCCTCAAAATTAAACCCCCCCCAAAAAAAAAAACAAAAAACAAAAAAAAAATTGAAGTCCATCAATTATCTTTGAAAAAGACAAACATTGTGCAAATATTCAAAATGCTAGAGAGGAAAGTTCTAATCTCCATCACGATACGTCTCTCCGTGGTTTTGATTCCTTATAATGAAATTGAAAAGGTCATTTTCTTACCAAATATCCAGTCCTTTACCTAAACATTTGCAATTTTTTCATTTTTGTAAGATATGATTACGAAGTGCATGAGTCATCCTTTCGAATGCCAAATTAATTTACATTTTCTTAACGCTATTTTGTCTTTCACGTTGCCGCCCAAGGAGTTTATTTAGCTGGACGGTTTCGGCCTTTTGAGAAAAAGTGTTTAAATATACAATTGATTGACGACAATATCATATGGCACTATTAGTCAATTCATAACTTCGACACTATTTATAACAAATTCATAACTTGAACAACATTCGTGATACATAATAGAATCTCACACCACATAGGTTTTTTTTTTTTTTTCTCTTTAATACTGATTATACATCAGATTTCTGAATTACATAAAATATTTACATCTGTGAGAGCATTGGCCACCACATAAGTTGTTGCTCAACCTATAGTAGTAGGTGAAAGCAGAAAGTTTGAACTGCATCAAGAAGCAGCTTCCGTCTAAAGTGCTTTGTGTATTCAATCACCATTTATCTACTATTAGTATTATTTAAAAGATGAAATTCCATTCAAATGCACGGTTTCATAATCTAAAAATTCAAATAGGTCTTACAATCATGAACTAAAAGCTAAATTGAATTCTTATATTGTTTAACAATGCGATTGACTTAATTCTAAATTAAGACTAAAGGCTTAGCTGACTAATAGCTACACATACATATATAACATAGAACAATGTTTTTATGAGCATGGAATGGATTGTCTGATTGATTACCTTTTTGTCAAAGTTGCGGGCAAGACATTTTTGTGCTTCTTTCCGAATATAAACCGAAGGGCTGAGCCAACGAATGGCCATGTCGTTATAATAGCAACATAAGCAAGCAGCCACATTGATCTTTTATTCCTCCGAGACAGCTGGTTCAAGCAACTTGCAACAGAAGCAGATAAGTTGAGCAATTTGGTGTCGGGAGTGTTTGCAGGTGGTTCACAGGTTCTACCAGTGTTGGGCACGGCATCAGATTTGGCTTCTGTGAGCTGCTCATCTTGTGTGGTATCCAGTACCATTTCACTGTTTGTTTGATGGTCTGCTACACTGCTGTTTCTTGTTTGTTCATTGCCGACCGCAGCCACCATTCCATCTTCGGAGACATTTAGATGAGGACCCTGATCTATTGAAGATTCCACTGATAAATGCAGGCCTGGTTCCTGAATGTAGATAAAACGAAAAATGAACACTATCAAATAGCATAAACAAAACATGAATTCCATTAAGTGGAACAAAAAAGAACTTGATCAGCATATCTCAGATTTTCAATAACTGATTATGTTTTTATCAATCCTAAGAAACCTCAGGGTAACAGACACTAATTGCACCTTATTTTGAACATGCATATATGAACTACCGTGGAGAACACCAAGATATTCATTGACAGCCCTAACCCACCTGCGTGGAGAAAGGAATACAAAAATAAGTAAAGCATTTCATTTGAAATGATAAGTTTTTCTTTGGCTTATGGAAGACTGACACATTGGTGAGAGCCAAGAAAAACATTAATGTAACAACATTCACAAAACATTAATGTAACAACATTCACAATGTTTGATGCCAGTAACATGGAAGTGTGAAGTACCACATGCCAGCAGCAGTTATTCCTTCAAAGAATGCTAGATGTCCTCCGTGCCAAGTAGTAGCCAACACAACATTTTTATTTGCCCTGTTAAAGAAAAAGGATATCAAAAGGCACATAAAATGATGTAAAAACAGAGCCGTTGGCATGTATCAAGCAGTTTGACCTGCATTCATCCCAAGGAATCGCTTCTGCAGTACAGACAGGATCATCAAGAGAACTGATACAGAGCAGTGGTACTGACACATTCCCAACATATGCAGAACTGCTACAATGTCTATAGTATGTATCCACTGTCTGAGGAAACAACCTTACGTTTCTGATGACTCAGGAAAGAAAAGGAATTCAGAGAAAAAAGGTGAGATGACAGACAATTAGTACCTCAAATTTTCCAACAAGGCAGGTAGCATGGTTGTCAAAATCTCGTATGGAACGTGACTTATATGAAGCACAATGGGAACAAACAGCATTAGTTGCAGGAAGAGCAACAAGCACAACAACTGTATGAACTGTCAGAACACTATGTAATCACAAGCTTCAAGTATAGATAACTCTATTCTCAAAAAAAAAAAAGCATAGATAACTCTAGATTGACTACACAATTTCAACAAAAACGCCCTTGGATGCGAATTAAAATACCTGTTAAACAAATCAGGCTGGCCATAACAGCCCAAGTCTTTTACCTATGCATGGTATACATGTTTGCTCTAACAAATGACTTCAGTCTTGACAATTATGGAAGCTCATAAGAAGCCAAATTACTTTCTTGCTATATGAGGAAACAAGATGCAAGTTCTGTAGTAAAGAGTCTACAAAGAAATAAATAGGATTCCAAGCAGCATGTGGAAATCAGTGACAAACAAAAATTTCTCAATTTATATATTATGTTCACAATTAAATAGATGCATTCCTTCAAACACAGAAGATGATTCAGCAATGGAAAGTGAGCCAACCTTTTTTATTCCTTCCCAATTTGCAAGGCGAGAATAGCGAGGCTCATGCCTGCAAAGATCATGTAGTATATTTTCATTTTCAAGTCAAACAAAAGGCATTCCTGTGAAAGAACAGCAAAATAATGAAGAAAAAAAGGTAACAGGAATCCGTCCCTAAATTTAACATTAATATACATTATTAAAAAAATAAAGGAGAGAGAAAAGAGAGAAGTCTGCACTTTTTTCTTTTTCTATTTTCATTAGTGCCACTGTGTGAATATATAGTGTTCAATTGTTCATACACAACAACACTAATTTGGTAGCATGGACATACAATTGTGCATAATCTTGAAGGCCAATTGTGAGAGCTCTGTCATAAAGTTTTTGTATGATCCTGCGGCCTATAAACCTGTCGCCAATCTGCAAAGGATTAATTGGGAGGCCATGGCCCCTAGTAAGCTAATGAATGATAACCAAACAACTGCAAAATATTAATACAATCTGCAAAGGATTAATTGGGAGGCCATGGCCCCTAGTAAGCTAATGAATGACAACCAAACAACTGCAAAATATTAATACAATCTGCAAAGGATTAATTGGCAGGCCATGGCCCCTAGTAAGCTAATGAATGATAACCAAACAACTGCAAAATATTAATACAATCATTTATTCAATATACATGTGGATGTTAAGACACTAACCAATAGGTCCCATGGAGAGCAAATAGCTGCAGCCCCAGCAACAGGAGTCTTCTCCCCCTCCTCGCCAAGATATTTTACCTGAAAGATAAAATTCATGGTAAACAAATATAAATAATACCAAAGTGAAATGATTTATAATCGGATGTCAAAGGAAAAGGTGAGGGGAAATTCTAATGAACATTAAAAACATAAATGAGATTTAAGTAACAACAGTTGCACCCAAATAACTATTACCAGAATGTTGGCACCAATGCTAGTTCCAATGGCAAACAAAGGAGCCTTGGGATACTCATGATGGAGATAATCAATGACTTCCCTTGTATCTTCTGTCCATCCAGCATTATAAAAGCAATCCGACTGCATTCATTGTCATTGAATCACTATGTTCAACAAATAATTTTTTTTTAGTATAGTTGATTTTGGAAACAGTAAAATGATTGAAACAAGAAATGGTAGAATGATTGAATTGTTTCCTTCATAATGAGTACCCAATGTGATTGGATGTGCAAGCAGAACACATTATGATAATAGAAAAGAAGACAACTAAGAACTTACAGTAATTGAAACACCGCCCAATCCTCGGTGGTTGCTAACAACAACATTCCATCTGTGTTTTGCTGTATTAAAGACAAGATGCCTAATATACTGCAATCCATAAAATGAAAGATGACCGTGATAACATTACGATGCTCATTTGACAAGAAATTCACTCCTCTGATAACAAGTAGAATTAGTGTTTCTAGGTCTCGAAGTGCAAATAAGTCCTTTCTCCATCATTAACATTTGTTATGGTTCTGCAATATCTGCAGTGATTTTTCCTATAGATTGGTTCAAGAGGAGACTCAATGTATGTTAGGCCCCTCTATATGTTCTAACCTACTTATTTGCTTTATTTGGTCTAGGTAGGTCTTCTATAAAATATTGGCTTGTTCATGGACAATGCAAAAATAGCTTCCTGAAACATTACAAAATTTTTTCAATTTGAGAAGATTTCTACAAGTCTTTTCATCATATTCAATAACCAATAACATCACGATTTCATACCTTCATGAAGAGATCAGAAAGATAAAACAGAACACAGAATTAGACTTACAGAAGCTGCAGAATCACTTGTTAAGCCAGGTATCACAATCGCAATTGGCCTCGTGTCATCTTTAGAAATGAAATTATTTGTGTGAAAAGCATCTCCAGGACCTGCTGAATTATCAAGTATAGCATGTACTTTATCAATGACGATATAATCTCCTAATGCTACAGGAAGAAATGTCAGTAATAACCATCAAATGTCATTTCTTCATTTATATCAACTAGGAGGTGGTTCTGAGATAGGATGTAAATTCTGGTAGAGGGTTGATTCAGAAAAGTTTCAGTTTTTAGCTTACTTCATCTGTCTTCTTAGCAGAAGTTTCCACTCTGTACTAACCAATATGATATACTTACCATCAGCTCTCACAAGCCAGCCCAAACAAATCAGTCAACCCCTATGTGAATAAACAAGTTATTAATATTAATTTTATTACCAGTAGAACCCATTAGCCAATCCAGAGCAACCATCCCACCATCAGATAAACGAAATAGTTGTCTGAGAAGAAAATGTAGATGAACATTTGTCAGATTGAAGCCGCATTCAACAATCAAAATGGAAAACACACAAGAAGGGATTACTGTCAGTTACTCTAACATATTAGCAAACACTTCTGCAAATTCACCAGTACATAATTATGGGTAAATTTTACACATCGTACACCAGATAGCAAGGAACCATTTGCAGTAGCAAATGACAAAGCAAAAGGAAATAAATAAAGTCCCTACATTCCATTCATGGGAAACAGAAGAAGAAAAAAGTAGATATCGACTGGAGCTCGAACTAAAGGTAGACTAAACTGAAATGTGATATAATACATTTCAGATTCCAATTACATGGACAGAGCAAGAATGTTCTAACTCATTTAAAAAAGATACACAAAGTAATATTAACATTAAAGTTATTACCTTGACTTGAAATAGAGTTGCTATTGATATTTTTTTTCCTCAAAAATTTATTGTAATAAACACAAAATTGAATGAGATATAAAAATAAAAAAAATCAAAATTAAGCTAAAAGTAAAGCAACGACCTTCTGTAGCTGAAACATGGTGGCCTCCCAAAGAAATGCAGGAAGGCAGTCTGAATATGAGGACTTGAAAGCCACGGTGTCACCAAATACCTGCACGAATTTATCACAAAGATTTAAATTTTATTTAAAATAAATAACAAAGATTTCAAGCTAAAATTTATTTTTTTAAATGAGAAAAATTGAATCACGTGTTTTGTTTTGGTTTGGCAATTGGCAGACCTGCCGTGGACGATTTTACACTTCGAAACGACGCCGTTGTAGATAGGAGAGGAGGAGTTGAAGGTCAAGCGAACGGGAGAACCTCGAAATCCGGAGAAGAGATCATCGACGAAATGAAACTCCAGGAAATTGTAAATAACAATGACGAAGAGAAGTGAAAGAGCTAATATGTAATGCGAGATTGGAATCAGATAGAGCGCATTGAACAAGAGCGTGTAAGCATCGCCATTCAGACAGGATGAAGAAGAAGAAGATTCTTCAGAGAAACTCATCGATAACAAAACGGCGAGCATTTCCAGTTGTTGGTATTGTCGTTTTGAGATGTTGTGTCAGTGTGTTTTGTTAGTTGGAGTTTTGTTATGGCGGATCGGTTAGAGAAGAAAAAGAGCGCAACACGTGGTGATTACATGGCATGTTGTAATGAAGAGACATGTTCGCGCCACACTAGTCTATTATGACGTAATTCTTATTGAAATTAGAAAAAAAATAATTGAAAATTAAAAAATTTTATAATACTATAATAAAAATTTTATTATGGCATCAATACCGTAATAAATATAAATATTATAAATTATAAATATAATTAGTAAAAATAAAATAAAATTAGTAAATTCATATAAGATTATTAATTATTTAAAAAATTAACATTATTTTTATAAAATTTTAGTGAAAAATATTTTATTCATTTACAAAAAATATTTTCTTTAATTAAACAAAAAATTACTCATTAATTAAACAAAAAAAGTATACTGAAAAAAGTGGAATAAGTTTTTATTGAATTGGTTATCATAATTTCTATATTTATTTTAGGACATTTGTATACTTTTTTTCCTATTTTCTATAATAATATCTATTTATTACATATGTTAATTAAGCACAATTATTTATCTTGATGTAGATAAAGTAAAAATAAAATTAAAAAAAAATCTTGTATTACTAGACACATAAATGATATATCAATAAAATTAGATTTAATTTTGAATCTTATGCATATTTTATGTTGTTTCAAATTTTTTACACTTATTTATAAACCATTTAGGGTTGTTGTTGAGAAAATGTAGAAAGATACAAAATAAACTCATCTTACAACAATTATGAAAGATATCAAAATAATATTTTTTAAATTCTGATTTTGAGCATAAATTTCATCCTTAATAAAATATCATATATATTACATAAATACAAAACTAACATTATTCAATTTAAATAAAAAAAATCAATAAGTATATAAGGCAATAAACATTATAACAAGTTTTTTATTTTATAATTGTGATTTTTTTTTCAGTAACTCTTATATTAATGTACTTATTTTACCTTTTATTCATAAGTTTTAGATATAATCTACAAAATTTATATTTTATTTTGCACTTAATATCAATTTACTTGTTTTATGTTATATTTATAAGTTTTCATTTTACTTATCAGTAATACATCAATTTATTAATTTTATAGTAATTTACTTATTTTACCTTCATTTTACAAGTCTTCCGTTTCATTTTCAAATTTATGTTTTATTTTATAGCTATTGTTGATTTACTAGTCTTATGTTATATTTACAACTTTTTATTTTGTTTACTAGTAATATATTAATTTATTAGTTTATATTTATTTACTTATTTTACTTTCCATTTACAAGTCTTATGTTCTATTTCTAAAATTTATATTTTATTTTACACTTAATATTGATTTACTAGTTTTATATTATGTTTGTAAATTTTTATTTTATTTACCAGTAATACATCAATTTATTTGTTTTATAGAAATTTATTTATTTTTCCTTTTATTTTCAAAATTTATAGTTTATTTTACAATTAATTTTAATTTACTAGTTTTAAGTTGTATTTGTAAGTTTTTATTTTGTTTATTAATAATACATTAATTTACTAGTTTTATATTAATTTACTTGTTTCATTTTCCATTTACAAATCTTATGTTTAATTTTTAAAATTTATGTTTTATTTTACACTTAACGTTGATTTACGAGTTTTATATTATATTTGTAAGTTTTTCTTTTATTTACTAATAATAAATTAATTTATTAATTTTATATTAATTTATTTATTTTATCTTTTATTTATAAATTTTTTGTTTAATTTTTAAAATTTTTATTTTATTTTATAATTAATGTAAATTTATAAATTTAATATTAAATTTATAATTTTTATATTTTATATTTTATTTATATACTTTATATTTAGTTACGGTATTGATACCGTAACTTTAACTACGGAATCATATAATGATCGTTGAAAATTAATTCCTTGCCAGTTGAAAATTAATCCTTTGTCAGTTTGGTCAGTGATGATTGAGCATCGGTTATATAATATTGACCAGCAGTAACAAGGTTTAATATTGCGTAGCAGTAACAAGGTTTTTCTTTATCATCATAAATTATATTGATTCAGGTCAAAGGAGGCCGTTTCTAAGCCCGTAAGCCGGCCTTTGTTACTGAGCCCACCCCCGTTACTAGAGTGGTAATTAAGTAAATTACTCCATGTTTGTTTATGACGTATGGTCTTATGGAATACATACAATCATACACAGTCCTGGATTGCAACTCCATTTTCATTTCAGTGGTAATTAACACCCCGGTAATCTGCTTCTAAACCCCTTTTCCGTCAAAAATTCCTAAAATATCCTCTACCATTTTTTCCCCCTCTTTTTAGTTCAAAATGAAAAAAAGAAAACAAATCAATTTCTTCAAAACAGCTCCAATTACAAATTTTGAATTATTAAATCATATACATGCGAATTAAATAGAGTTAAGAGTGAACACAAATAGTATTATGTAATTCTTTTGAATTGAAAAAATAAAAATGCATAAGTGTTTGTGAGGAAACAAAAAAATATGAAAGATCAATTATTCGGTGAAAAGAGTTAGAAAGAGAAATATAGTGGTGTAATTAGGTTCGTTTTGTCCTTTATTGTAATTACAAAAGGGGACGGGTCTTATAAGAATTGTAGGCGCGTACCTATAGTTAAATTCTCTTTATTTTTTAAGAGTGATCGTGTATTTGACTTATACCTAATTATTCGTGGTTGTAAGTATTGAATGAAACACGGACCCTATAATATATGTAAAAAAAAAATTATTTTACTCACGAAAATATAATAATGAATTTATCAACAGAGTCAATGTAGAGCTATGTGAACAACAGACTAAGGAATGCTGGTTCTGTTTGACCTAGAAAGGATAATAACGTCAATGGCTGTGGTTCAGGATGTGATTCATGGTGCATGAAATTGGATAACGAAACCATTACTGGATATAAAATGCCAGCAAAGGACCAAGCACGGTTCTTGAAATTAAGGGAAGAATTCAGGAGCTCTTATCCAAATAGGAAAGTCCTCGTAATGAAGCAGGGTTATCTCTTGATTATTACGGGAGTTTTAACTTATAAGGTATCGCTTGTTCATTTACTTTGCCTTTCTTTACAGAGATGCCCCAAGGTTGGAATAGTCTTCAAAATCCATGGCATGATGAGCTACTCATCTCCGTGTCTATATAGAAGGAAGTGCCGCGAAGCGAGAATTCGTGCTTCCTGCTTGGACAGAATCTAGCATCAATTCCAGGGACGCTGCATAGATACCCTGAGCGGATGCTTAAATTTCTGGAGTATTGGGATCATCCGCTGCCTTCTTCATGATTGGCACCCCAGTGAATGTGATGATGTTTCTACATTAAGATATATTGGTGCCTTGGAAGACTCTGCTCGATTCAGTAACCTGTGAACAACTTATGGATCCAGTTGCAGTTCCAGCACAGCAGGCTGCTAACATACAACAACTCCATATAAAAATCCAGCAAACCAACCAGAACCTTTCCCAAGCCAAACCTCTGAATGAATGAATGAAATAGAGAAGGTTTCATTCGAGGTGGGGTTTCTTTTAGAGCTCCCCTAAAAAAGGAAGCACATTTTTCCTTTTTTTTGGTGGAAAATGCAGGCATTGGACTTGGATGACACCACAGCCGCGAACAAAAAAAAAAAACAAAATGAATATAGTTTTGTATATTTTCCATGTGACCGAGTTTAATTTTAGTGCCAACTATTGTTATTCTTTTGTAAATGATACTTTTAGTGAACATAAAATTGATTCACTTGAAGGTGGCATCCATCATATACATCAGTGAAATATAATCACTAATTAATTATTATACTTGAAACTTATGGTACGTACTTGAAAGTGTTCATGTCACCGTGTTTGTACAGTGTAGGCAAGTAAAATCAATGCCGGACAAATTCACGAGGGGATATTTATAACTTTGTTTAAGTTAATTATCTCCGCACCATCTTTATTTTGTCATACGTGTATTTAAATGTCATAAAAATTTTTTATTTATCAATTTTTTTTATTTTAAATAATTATTTTTTATTGTCAAAGTGGTTGGTTGGTACAAGTTTAAAAATAAAAATAATTCAAAGATTATGTTAAAATTTTATGGTGTTTAAATACACGTATGACAAAATAAAGATGGTGCAGAGATAATTAACTTAAACGAAGTTATAAATATCCCCTCATGAATTCATTTTTTTTATTTTACCCCTAAATGAATTAAAAGATTATTTTATTTTACAAAATTTGATAAATAAAAAAATTATAATTACAAAAGTACTCCTAAATTTAATAAAATAAATAAATCTCAAATCCAATATGTTAGCTCTTTATACTTATAATTTCATTTAAAAAATTATCATATTAATTTTTTGTAAAAAAACAAATAAAGATGTTTTGTAATTATAATTTCATTTAGTTTGTATAGAGAAGTTTTTTAATATTAATTATAAAGAAACTCATAATAATTATAGGGAGCCTTTCTCTTCATGTTAGTTTTTGTAAATTTCGTTATATTTAATTTAATTACAAAAATTAAATGAAATTTTAATTACAAAACATTATAATCACAAGATGTTAATTTTTTTATAATTATATTTTTTATTTAAAAATTATCATCTTAAATTTGGATATTTATTTATTTTATTGAATTTAAGAATATCCTTATAATTGTAATTTTTTATTTTTTAAAAATTTATAGAATAAAATACTCTTTTAATTCATTTAGGAGTAAAATAATTATTTTTAGCGTCAAAATAATGATTAATATAGGTTAAAAAAACAAAGTTAGTGTAAAGAATATATCTAAATTTTGTGGTGATTAAATATACATATGACAAAATAAAAATATTGTAGAGATAATTTGTCTTTAGTAAAAAAAAAAAACTGTTGTGATTTTAAAATGAAGCGATCGAAAATATAGCAATTACGAACACAAACCTTTTCAATTATTTTAACCACTAACATACATACATTTAAACTCCATACACACACAAGCCTTGCAGCCATGCACCGAATTCATTTACTCGCCAGCAGAATTATTTTGGCAAAGATATTCAGGGGTTAGGCACATTTCGGATGACTTAAAAAGAAAAGTCTGTCCCTTCTTTTCGTCCTACAAACTAAGACTAGCTAGTGCTTATCAGTTTGATTTGCGGTTGCGGTTCCGGCTTCAGTTATTGGCGGGGGAATATCCGCGGTTGGCGATGGGAGCATGGTGAGTGCAATGGTACCACTTAAGGCAGCTGCAACTGCGCCGGCCATAAAAGCCGGCATGTTGCCACCTCCGCAAACGGCATCAAAGGGTCCGCTAAGTAAAGACACCAGCATCTGTTGAAGTAGTAAACAACAATAAAATCTTAATAAGAAACTTCTAATAATAATAATGAATGTAGTGCAGTGATTATTAACCCATAACATAGTATCTTGTTTTACCCGTCTCACTCAAAATTTTTTTTTATTATAACAAACACACATATCTACCTGCGGAATAACTATTGCAAGATTCAAAACACCCAACGAAAGCCCTGCACATAATTATTCAAACAATTTACCAAATTGATTACAAGATACTTTATATTTATATTCAGAAACGAGTTTTGATTTGGGCAGAGCAAATATAAATACCTTGACCGGCGGTGGAAGTTCTAGAAAATATGGATGCCATAGCAAACGGAACGCTGAAAGTAATCTGCACAGTTGCAGACAGTTCATAAATCAATCAATAAAAGTTGTTCCGACACTATGGCAATATCATTTGTTGGAATTTACTTTCAACTTTTTGATATTCTGCTCTCCATTACTCTAAAAATAAAATTTATTAGCCCGATTATGTTGAAATTATTTTATAATAAAATATTATTATAATTATATAATATAAAAATAAATATTAAATTTATATTTATTATTATGATATGACGATCATCATCCATATTTGACAGTTGAACAACTTCACTTTAGTCAGTGCTAAATTTATTTTATAATAAAATTAAAAAACAAAAATAACCGTTGAAATAAAGAGTAACAAGAGACACTCAGTCTGCTGATGAGAATGCATTAAATACTTGTCTAATTCAAAACAATAAAAGAATCTATTTTTCACTAAGCTTAAATAGTTTAAATAAATTTCAGAAATTAAAAATTAATAATAATATCAATTCATCTTTGGATAATTAGCATATAAAATTTTATAACTAAAAAAATGAAAGAAGAAAAAAAAAACATAATCATCTTTATGGATTGGAGACTCAATCATGTTCACTCTCGAAAGTGAAAATATGAAACATGCAGCAAATATTTGACAACTCACCTGACACAACTATCAATAAAAAGGACATCGCAATCCTAAAGTTTTCAAACTACATACAATTATCTACTTGGGATACCAAAAATAATAAAATAAAGCAAAAATTTAATATCTAATTTTATTATTAATTTTTTTAAATCTGCGTAAAAAAAAGTTAATTGAACACTTACAGCTTGAGGAATTCCCAACACAGTGAAGATAGCCAAAGCGCCAACTTTCACACCAACCGGCGGCGGCAAGATATGGGTGGCGCCGCCTGTCAAGGTGACGGACCGGCGGTTGGACTCGGCCAATTTGGTAACCAAAAAGGTGAAAGCCAAAGAAAACGCCAACAAGAAATTGACAATGCCCCAGAGCCTCTTGACGCCTCCAATCAGCCGCGCCAGGACCTCAACACCCAGCGACGTGAACCCCAGAACGACAGCGTTAAGCATCAGCCCCAACGACCCCGCTCTCACCCCGTTGTTATACACCCTCAGCTCCTCTGCACTGCCCTTAGAGTTCCCTCCATACACCTCCCTCCCCATCCAATCAGTGTCGAACAACAAGAACGGGAACCATGCGATCCAATTCAACGCCGTCACCGCAAGTAGGATCCACATAGGCTTCTGCAACCCTTTCAATGCACCAAATATCTCGCCGAAAAATGGAACCTTCTTGGACGGCGCCGTTTCTTTATTTTCTTTGTCGTCAATCTCTTCGAATTTTTCCTCAGTTACGTAAAAAAGTGCTATTGTCGTTAGGATTAGTAGCAGAGCTATGGAGAGGAAGAAGCAAGTTTTCAAATTTGCACAGTAAACGTCGCAAGCTTTTGTCTTTGTGAACGGAAGCATGTAGTGTAAGTGAGTGTAGGAGCCGGCGGCATAGCCGAGGACGTTACCGACGGCCATGAAGAAGGAAAAAAACGAGTTTGCGGTTCTTGTTTTCTTGTTGCTGCTTCCGGAGAGATCGGCGAGGAGGGCTCTGCATGGGCCTTGTAATGTGTTATTCGCGACGTCGAGAATCCAGAAGCCGATGACGAAGATGATGATGGCTCGGGTTTTGATGGATTCGGTAAGGGAGTCGCCTGTGACGTGGCCTAAGTCGGCCGCGTAGCCGATGAGAAACACGGCAATGGCGACAAGGAGGGCACCGGCGAGAATGAAGGGGCGGCGCCGGCCGAAACGGGAGCTGCAGGTGTCGCTGTGGAATCCGACGATGGGCTGGACGAGCATGCCGGAGATGGGGCCGCAGAGCCAAATGAGGGAAGACCATTTGTGAGGGATGCCCAGGAGCTGAACGTACGGGGTCAAAAGAGAGAGCTGGAGGGCCCACCCGAATTGCACCCCCGCTGCTATGGACGCCACCATTATGACCTTCCTCAACGGGGACGGCGGCGGTGATGTCTGCTGCTGTAGCTCAAATGAGGATTGATTCTTTGTTGGTGCTGCTGCAGCTGCGCCTGCTTCAGTACTCTCCATGGCCAGCCAACTAATTAAGCTACCAAAATGTTGTCAATATGTGATGAAATCTGAGTGCTGTAAGAGAATTTATAGTACAGGTTCATGGGGGCAACTGGCGACTTGGCGACAATGCCCTTATCCAATTCCGAATTTGCTGTCCCAGTCTTACTTGTTTGTTGGCTGTAGTTATTTCCACGTGTGTTACGGTAACCAATGTCTCATCCCCTTCTTTAGAAGAGTCATTAATGAGTTCATATCATCATTTGTAACCATTAGCCATGCTAATTAAGGACCGTATCTTTTCAGTTTTGTTAATGAAGTGAGTGAGTACATGAGTTGTTGAGTTGCCAGATCAATATAGTCTTGTCAAGGACAGGTATATATTTCTTTGAAGGAGCTTCTTACCTTACACGATAAAATAAAGGTGTATAATTCATTCACAACCGTTTGATGGAAATTCAACGGTAGTGAAAATAACAAAATTTTATTATTTTATTTTTTTATAATTGTTAGATTTTCATTAAACAGATGTAAAATAGTTAGATATCTTACATAATTATTATGTAAGGTAACTAAATCCTTCTTTAAAACTTATTTAATTGTAGACTTACCGTCTTGTTGGAGTTAAGTTCACATATCTACTCAATCTATACTCCTAAAGTAGATAATATTATTTTGGAATTTTATTAGTAGCAAGTTATTTAATTTTTGTCAACTAGATTTTCAAATATTAGCATTTTGTATGTTATTAGAGTAATAGGACTATATTTTCATGTTTAAGTTTATTGAAGCAAGTGGATTTGTTCTATTGTAAACAGAGTAGCTACGCCGCATACACATTTGCTATTTTTTTAATAATATAACCCTCTTAATTTATTTTCTTCAATGAGATTATTTATTCAATTTTTTTTGTAGAGTGATTTGAATTAGAGATTTTTTTTTTAATTTCACATTGACACTTAAATATGATTGAAATCAATAATTTACAATTCAATAGGAAAAAAATTATGAAGACTTGAACTCCAAATTAACTTTATGTATTAAACTCAAAACTTCATGTGAACATCATTCAAAAAGAAAAAAAAAATCATCTGAACAAACTTTGAGTAATAAATATTAGACTTAAATCTTCTACATTTTGATACTTAGAATTCAAAAAAAATGTTGTGTTGAATAAATCATTGTGGAATAGAGGTGGTGCATGCTACTAATATTTATATAATAGCATTTCTAAAAAACTCTTTAAATAATATTCTACTTCTTATTTGAAGAGATATATTAATATTAAATACTCTAAAAGACACGTTAAATTGAATTCTTCAAATAAGATTTGTTTCTCACTCTTCAATATTGGCGAGTGAGTTTCTCCATCTTCTATTAATATTTTATTATTATTTATTAAAAAGATAAGACTGCTATAATTATTATTTATGTTTCCTTTAAAAAAGATAACAACAATTCAATAATTATTGATTAAAATAATATTAACTTGTTCTTATTTGATCAATCTTTTTGAGATGATTGTATCTTTTCCATCCTCTTATTTACTACATGAGTAAACAAATTAATAGTTGAAGAGTAAAATTTAAATTTTTTTTGGAGATGCTCTGATTTGATTGAAATTGTATACTCAGAAGTTCCTTTAGAGTTAGAGATCAGGGAATAATATTATTATAAATCAATGAAGTAAAAATGTAAATTTCTATCTGAATCTTTCTACTATTAATAATGGAAACAACATTTAGGATGACTATCCTATCAGATTATGCCAAATCTAAAAGATAACATATCTAAATGATAAGTAGGAATAAAGTGACTTAATTATGTGCAAAAGTTTATATTATTTTCATTAATATATTTTTTCCATCATAATATTCTACATCTACGAGATATTTGTCAAAATGAGAAGTTGAAATGAAATAACTTACAATCAGTGTACAAATAAAAGTCTGTAACATCTCAAATGTTATTTGTATAAATTAAAGCTTTTTATTAGATTATTCCATAAGATTGTTCTAAATGATAAGTTTGGAATATAGAACTTCATTACACTCGGTACATCTAATATTATTTTCATTAATATAAGCATTTTAGTAAGATTATTCGATGTCTATAAGATAGTTGCAGATAAATGATAAGGTGGAATAAATTAAAGAATTTAATTGATCTACATAAGTTTGCATGTCTAATGTTAATTCCATTAATCAAGTTTCTAATAAAAGTATTCCAATCTATAAGATATTTATAAATGGGAATAAAAGAATTTATAGCTTTTCGGCTGCCTATAAAACAAGCTAAGGCTACTAAATTATTGTACTGATTAATGAATATTTACTTTCACTCAATTAACTTGAAATGGATGAAAATTTTGTAACCATGTTGAATAACCATGCATCTCTTTCTCTCCTTTGATACGTTTGGTCATCGGGTTTTACACAAGCAAAGTCGTCATCACGTTTCACGATTGATTTTTGACCACGTACATATAATCTTGCATCGATGAGAGTTTGTTGAGTATCGTCCATCAGGGTCAATGCTGATGAGATGCACATGGTTCAAACACAGGATGGGGAAATTTATTTTGACATTATCCAGTATGCTCAGTGTGAGGGATCCGTGATCTGAACTTGCGCACTCCCCAAAGAGGTTGCAATTGAAGAAGAAGCAGAGTCAGAGATTTAATTCGTCAGCTTTATTAGTAAAGAACAGAGGCTGAAGCGAAAACCACAACTTTCTGAACGTTGGATTATGAGTTATGTATATGCACGTAACCTTGGAAAATGTGGTGGCATTAATTGCAAATCTATGACTGCTTGTCCATCAGTACTAGATTTTCTCTTTCTCTGTGGGAGAGAAAAGATAGAGAAACAGTCGATGCAATATTAAAAAAGTATACGTATCTGCCCGTTTAGGCAGTTTAGTCAATGGTAACATCATCACATTATGAGCGATCGAGTTATGTAGTTCTTAGATGAGATCATTCTTGCTGCATTATTGATAATTTGAATACACGCCCAGATATTAGCTAGTTATCTAATTGTAGTTTGAATGAATACACATCATCATAATAAAAAAAGTGAAATTTTAGATGTATGATTGGACTGTCTACTCAATGAATTCATGGTAAAGGAAAGCCAAAACAATTTTGATTGAACTGGGGACTAAGTCAGATATATAAAATCAAGACTAAGTGTGATATTTTCTCCATAAACGCACAGTTAGTTTTGTCGCGCTCAAAACTATATACTAACATAATGTCGGTACTGGGGGCAAGGTTGAGAAATGTCAATAGTGCAATGATTATGACGGAGACCAACCCCACAAACAATCACATCTCGTGGACCTTTTCTAAAAGAAATTATTCTTAAAGATAAAATACCTTGCCTTACTTTTCATTCTACGGGTCCTCTTTTAACACACACCGTAATTTATTGTCCGCTTCCCATTTGGAATTTTGTTCAAACGGAATCGAAACCGCTTTGGCAAATGACAATTATTAATTGGCCTGCCCCTCGCCTTTCGGAAGCTAGTGCAAGAAAGAATACACCGGCCGCTGTCGGGGGTGAGTGTCGGCTGACTTGCTTTTGACTTCTTACACAGATAGTCGGTGCGAGTAAATGCCGGGTGGCGAAGCAAAACAAATACCAAATGAGCGGCTCTCTCTCGCGGCAATAAAAGCACCCGGCCGCGCGCCTTCCACGCAGCTTGAAGATTCACGGGATAAGACATCCTTTTGATGCGTTGTTGGTCAATTATTGGCGGAAGCCCGACGAAACGACGACGTACTTCTCTGACCTTACGCTTCGTCACTCGGGTCAGGATGCGTAGGCCGTACGGGTGGCGGCTGTTTACGCAACTTAGTAAAATAAAAAAAAAAATTAATTAATTTTGTCAAATATTATTTATTTATTATTTAAAGATTAAAGGTTGTTCAATTTATCTTTGCTTGCGTATGTCAAAGGGTTATTTTACTCGGAAATTTGGAATAGAGGGTTTATTTGTTTATAAATAATACAATTAGGAGAAATTTCCTCAAGGGGTTCAATCAATTTCTAACGAATCAAGCATACATATGAAATTAATTTTAATTCGGCATAAAATAGTCGATACCGCTACTTCATACACACCACGTTCGTTTGTATTTGAGTAAAACTAGTAACATGTGGTTGGTCTTCCAACAAGCATTATTGTTAATTAAGAGTGAGTTTGAAAACTAGTAATGAAAAACATGGAAGCCAATGCAAAATCGACATGGGGCATGCTCGATGGTAGAATCCACCCGTGTACATGCACGAATGACATCAATCGCGGGCCATGGGTTGAATCCTCTCAATTGGGGAAATTTTGTTGTGATAATTGAGGCAGCAGTCAGATGTGGAGCGTGCCACAACAGTACAACACCAATAATTGCACCATACTTGTTAAACCAAATACGTTATGACAAGAATCGAGATGGGCTTGAGAGTTCAGATTTAAGAATATCGGGCACACAGCACAATACAGTCGGTACTAGCCGAACACTACGGAGTTTTATATCTTCTGAAAATTTTATTCTGAAGTACCCAAGAAAAGAGTATCCCCAAATTTTAATCCTACCACCTCACTCAAATAAATTCATAGTATCTGGGTTCAAGTATAATTCTTAATGATAAAACCAAAACGTAAAGAAATAGTTAATAGAAAAATAAAAAGTTAATCAAGACCCAACAGGATGGACAAGAGGAAGAAGCAGATGCCGTTTGGGCTTTGGCTATACAGAAAGATTAAAGGTGAGTATTTCACTATATACATACAGAACTAACTAACAAAAGCTACTGCCTGATATCCATTCATGTGACCTTTAAAGCAATTAAATTCCCCTTGAATACTACATTCTCAACTTAAATTTCCAAAGTACAAAAAGGAATTATATAATATATATCTCACTTACCAATTGCTTACTAGCTGCGCATTCTCACTGCTAAAAACATACTGAGCTTTGTAGCCGGACATGGAAAATTGCAGCAAAGGTGCACTGCTATCCGCATACAGTTTATAAGCTTCGAATTGTGTCCACTCGATCAATGACATCCAACGCTTTGATCCGATCTATGTCAAAGTCAATTATAGGAACCGAAGATGGTCTCCTAATGGGGAAGGGATCCCTCTTAGTTTCGCTTATTGGGGAGTGGCTGTTACTCTTGGTCAACCTGTGGTGCTTGCTCAACCTGCTTTTGGCAGTGTCAAATTCCTGACTCTTACTTATCCCTGGTGGCTTTTTCCTTTTGCTAACATCTCGAAGCATCTCTTGATCTTCCACAGTTAGCATGGGGGATGAAGGGTGGGGTGGGTTCGTAGATAATGGAATCGCTTTCTGGTTTAGGGAACGGATTGGGGATTTAACAGGAGATCTTACTCCAACATTACCAGCCCTTGCTTGGCTAACAAGATGGTGAAGCCACACAACCAATTCAAGGATATAAGCTTCTGTTTTCTCCTTATCCGCATGGTGTAATGTCTCAATCCTGAGTAAGTCAGTACCAGCGGGTTTTCGATTCATCTCAGACCTGAACAGATTTATGAAAAAAGGCTTGAGCAAAAATAATCTTGATAGAAAATGAATGAAGAAAAAGTAAATTGTAGTCATAACCCACCCTGCGTTTGCCCATTCTCCAACCCATCCAAATCCATGATGAGCCCTGGTCGGACCAAATTGTAAAACAAAACAGATAGATTAGATAAACAAAAGTCTCAGCTAATCAACCAAAATTAAATATTTCCCACCCAACCCATCCAATTCCCAGAAATATGCCCATCATTACATATAATAGGAAAATGAGTTGACTAGCACACTCCCTGGCTTTCCAAAGATGAATTGGTGAAAAAGACCTCCGAACAAAGAGGGAAACAAATGAACTACACAATCTGGTACCCTAGTTAAAGCACAACCCAAGAAGAAAGAGACCATGGACATTGTCGTTTGCAGGGCCTGGTAATCTTACTTGGTTGTGTTAGTCGCAATAGGAACAAGCCACTGCAAAGTTTTCTCCATTTCGGCCCTAATTTGCGGGATAGTAAGCTGCAAGAGCAACATTATAGGAGAAGAATAACCAAATCAGCGCTCACTTGATGTGCTGAAGGACAGACTTCATGTACTCTGTATCACAAACATAGAAGACTTCCATTGACTGAATTGATATTTCAAGGGTTGAAAATACTTAACCAATACCTCTTCCTTAACCCGGAACGTCTGTAGTTTGGAGCGCAATGCAGACTTTATAGTAGGAGGCAGCCCTTGGTATAAAGCATCCCTTGTATTTGGAGGAACAGAACTTGATCGAGATACCTGAGGACACTAACATGTTAGCAAAAATACATGATTGACATTCTCAGCTTTTTAGTAGAAACAAAAACCTCAGTGATTGACATTCTCAGCTTTTTAGTAGAAACAAAAACCTCAGTGATTTATGGATTTAAGAGTATGAAAGCTGTTAGACTCGAATGCCTGCTTTTCATGAGTTTGAATTACACAATTTGTTAAGCTCTCCAAAACATTCAGAAACATTTCTCTCCTATAATCCTCTATACCTACAGAAATATCTTAAAAAAGGGAATCCTCCAAATTCAAGAACCAACCACCCAACCTAACATGTGATCAAAATAATCAGACTAGGTTATTGATATGCCAGAGAAACGAAAGACAAACAAGGACATACTTTGCAATATGAAAAGATCAGGTAAAAGGAAGTTAAATCTTCAAAGAATTATAAACTCACAAGAGTATCAATTTGAGTGATGATGTTGGCATAATGCAATGCAAGACCAGCTGACCCCAGCTTCTTATGACTGTTCTGAAAGCCTTTTACTGGTCTATCACAATCTGAAAGTTCACAAAGAAAAACATTACAAAAACACCATTCGGTTAGTGCACCCCAATAAGTAGTTCACATGTTTTATATTATTTATAGTTTAAGATATTGCTGAAGATAGATATAACACATGAACTCTGAATTGAAGAAAAGGAATGAGATATATTTTTCTACGTGCTGGAGGTGGAGGCGGGAGTGGGGTTGGTAAATAGACAATTATCTTATGCAACCGGTAGGATTCTGAAGAAGCTTTTTCAAAGCATTTAAGTTATTATTTGTTATTTCCAGTCTCCCTTTTAACTCAGAATATTGTTCAGAATTCTCACCAGCACTACCAAACGCATCATGAATCTCCAAATGCAAGAAATGAACAGTGTCGACAAGCTTCTCCATCACCTGTAACACAATATCTTAGATATGTCCCCAGAAAGGGTGAGAGGATGGACCCCAAGGGATAAAGTTCATACTAATGGTAAACCATTAGCCAACAGAAAAAATATAAATTCAAAATCTAATTAACTAACATAAGACTGCATTTTAAAAAATAGAAAGATATTTACTTAGGAATGCTTAAAATTCAATAATTTGCTTCTAATTTTATTGATATCTATAAAAGGTTCCATTTCCCTGAGGAAAAAACAATAAAAGGATAAGACAATTTTGGAAACCGGTAAACTGGTATCTGAACACATGCAGCCCAAATGTGACAACACAGTAGATAAAGCAGCATTGATTTGTACCTCTTCCAAAATCTTCGACCAAAGAGATTTCTTTTGCAAGCTTCTTACATGCTTCTTTTGACTCTTTAACTCAGCTCTCAAAATTGCAAGGCTGTCTCCTGCACTTCAAATGAATGTCTATATAAGATGAAACCGAGTAACTGCAAATTAAGATATACGCAAAGACGACAAGAAATAGAGAACCAAACAAAAGTTGTTCTCCATATTTTTCCACAATTTCAGGTGCGAACTTGCTAAAAGTAGGAAGTATCTCAAATCTTGTAAGTGGTCGTAGCCATGTTAAACAGTAAAATTAGAGGTGAAAAGCTATATAGCTATTCAAGAAACAAAACGACGAGTGCAGAGACAACATTAAATAAACAGAGCAAAATAAAGGGAATGATCTAACATGCTATGCATAATATTCAAATCAACAAACCAAGGTAAAAAATTTAAATAAAAAAATGCTAAGGTGTTAAAAAGGTTGTGTATAATACATTTTAAATTTCAAATGGGATACAGTCTAAATTAGATTGGCTTATCAAACCTTAAAATAGCAATACAAGTAAGAAAAATTTTCTCCTCAATGATATCTGGGTTTTCAAAATTTTACATATTTACCAAAATAAAAGGAAAGATTAAAGCAACTTTTGTCAAACTGCAACACCAAAATGTTCTGCTAAAATAACATTTGTAAATTTAGATACATGCCCCTATTTACCTCTTTGAGAAGCATTAGAATTATCCTCTTCCTGAAGCTTGCGTCGATAATCTTGTTCAAATCTGTCCAAGGCATGCAATTCATGATATAATTCCTGTAAGCAAAAACATATCCACTCTGTTTTAGTAAGACTAAGAGGCATAACATCAATACAGTGTGAAGAACACAGCTCATGTCTTCCAAATGAATGTAAATGTGAAAAAAAAAAAAAAAAGACTTAGAAATTGCTCTTAAGGGATAAAAGGATCAAGATGACCTCAGAAGCACAAAAAAGATAAGTCCTTTAACTTCAAAATCTGAAATCAAAATTATTTATCTCAAGAAACTAAAGACAATTCCAAACCTCACAAAAACATAGGCCTCATTCAACTCCCCTTACTCAAAATATGTATAAAAGAATGATCTATTAACTCAATGTACTTTTAAACTAAAAGGAATGAGAACAATTCCAGGGACTGTTTATATAGGCAATTACAAGCAATAAATCAGATCCCAATCACCACGAAATTTTAAAAAGCTTTCCACCCTAGAGATGCAGCATTATCTATCTATCAAACACTAGGGCCAATTACTCACAGCTGTATACTGAACCAAAGTCATCAATTGATCCATTATGGTCCTTGCTTCTTCCTTCAGTTGATCTTGTGGTGTAAGTTCTGAACCCAGCCTAAAAGTCATAAAAGCCGGCACAAAAAAGAACATAAGAGCCTAATAACAGATGCTCTAGAGAATATAAACTTAAGCAGGCAAGATGCTATTTGATTACTTTTCAAAATATCGATCCAAGTTGTGTAACTGAGGATCTTTACAACGATTCCCAAATCGTACCACTTCTCCAGAGAAAACTTTCAATTCTTCTCTGTCAAAACAATAAAACAACATGATCTATATTTTTCCTTTTCCAATACTGATTGAAAATATAGCCAATATATTATCCCATTAGCAAAAGATATTTTCTGAACAACATGGCTTATTTTTGCATTACCCACCTCTTATCAGCAGCAGCAATTCTCAGTAACTCATCCATATCTCTGGAAATTAAATTTTGAACCCCTTCTGAAGGAAGCACAACTTCTTTTAGATGTTTAATGTTCTCCTTTGAAAGGGATTGCATCAAATTGGCACCCTTGACAATTGTGTTTGCGACTTCAAAAGCCAAAATTGTAATTTTATTCCCTTTTGTCGTCACGCCTGAGGTAAATCCACTGCCGAGGTTCAAACTGGTCATACTACTACCAAGAGTGTCTAAAACATCCACTGCTTTCCCAAGCCCAACTGTACCAGCTCTGCCCAAAAGAGAGCTCACTTCGGAGACCTAAAAAATAAAATTAACCAAAATTCATTTAAATCAGCAATTTCGCATTAAAAAGATCATACCTTGAAATTTCTATACTAAATGGCACTACATTCTGAAGAAATCACCATAAAAATATTTCAAATAAGCCATTGGAGAACATAGTCCAAGTTCACAAAAACTTATATAATAGAAATGCGAAGCAAAGGTCCTATGCATTCATCAAGAACGTTAAACAGTAGAATATAGCATTCAGCTAACGAATAAATCCATTCGTGATGAAGGCTTCTAGTATGAGCAGAAAGACAAGCAACTAGTTCACAATTCCTATAATATGCCCCTATTGCATAACCTCTGCCTAGACAGATGTGTATACTAGCTCAATATCAAGTTCCTCTTGACAGCTAAATATATGCAACTGATGGATCCAGCTAAATGAAAATAATTATGTTCAAAAGGTAAGATTGTCATGGTTGCTAGATTCCCTAGTTCTGAAATAAAAAACTCTTTTTTTTTTTAACCATTTGCCCCATATTATGGCCTGTTCAATGATGTAGCATTTATTGAATGAGTTAAAGTAGAAACAAATTGTTTATTTATCCGCATAGGGAGGACTTTTGTCCATTCACAAAAGTTGTTGGAAAAATTGGATATGCCTTTATCAGTAGACCTAGCTCTTCCCCCAAACATAATGAAGGGCATCAAACTATCTTAAAAAGATCTCTCTTTCCAGAATTCCAACACAAAGGAACGGTTGTCCCGAATAATTTATTAAACTCTAATGAAAATAAGCAGTAACACTTTATATCATCATTCATCATTGAATTCAGCCCAACTAATCCCCATCACCTTAAAATGACATTTACAAAGAAACATCTAATAGAAAAGACAGAGGGCAACAAAAGGCAAACACGAATTTTACAGTTAGCTCACGGATCATGTCACACTGGGCAGCCAAGTCTTGCTTATTAACTTTTCCTATCCATGTTGTGTTGAATCTTTACTCACTTGGCAAAGAATTTCACATTGTAGCAACTTACGACCCATGTCAAGACCTTCATATGCAACAGGCTTCAATATCCCAAGACACTTTGTAATTAAAAGAGCATGAAACCATCATGCAACAAGCTTTTAGCCCCAGCTCAAACCAGAGTCAGATTTTAAAATTCTATTCCCAAGGTCGATTGTGAATTAGAATAGAAGCATAAGCGCTCTTTTAGCCAACAGTCAATCAAACAAATAACCACAAAAACAAGTACTCAGCAACCTTTCCATGGCATATGCTTAAAGCATATCAAATTATTTATTTATTCTACTACAACATAATAAACACAAGTTAACTAAAAACAAAAGGATATGAAAGAGCATGCAAAAAGCAAATAAATTAATGACAAACCTTAGCAACAGCAACCTGTTTAGACTTAGTTGATCTAGATTTGTGTGAAAGAGCCCTTGACAAGCGGGGAATCCCATCATTGATATCTTCGAGATTAGTCCCATAAGCAGCAATAGCATTGACCGCAGGAAACGAAAACGGCTCTGTCAATTCCTTATTCTCCACATTCTCCCCAAGGGGAGAGGGAGTTGAATTGTTATTCATTTTCATGGGCAGTTCACGTGACTGATAAACCAAACCAAAATGACCATTAACACTTGGAAAGCTTTCACCGGGAGCATTATCTACATTTGAACTCCTCGAGCAAAGCCCTCCCATTGTGTTAATCACCGCAAACTATCCTTCAATCTATCAAGATCTCCATACAAGGACACTCAACTAGCTTAGCAACCTTAAAAAGAATGAAAACTTGCCCTACAACAAAGCAAATCAGTAGCTCAATATTCCGAAGAGATCAGCGAAACCTAGATATTTAAACCCAAGTTCCAGCAAAATGATAACTTGCATACCTTCAGTCCAACTAAAACCCAACCAACAAACAAGCTGCAAAAACAGAAATTACCCATCTATCAAAGACTACAAAGTCAACAAAATAGACAAAATTAAGACAAATGGGAAATAACCAGTTGGAGTAAACTCACGCAAAGTCCAAAAATAGCAAAAAGTTCAAAACTTGAGATAATTTCCACATAGATTCAGAATTAGGGATAAGCTCTTACCAGCTACACAGACATTAAGATAAAAAAATGGATCTGTTGCGTGTGCGATTGTAACAAACAAAAAGCGGAGACTTTGGGTGTGTCAGCGAGGCGAAGCCAAAAACACCACTGGATGATGGGTCAAAGAAACAAACTCACCACCAACGCTACTTTCACTGGTTACTTGTGTCTTTTAGAGTTAATATTTCACTGCTTATTTACTATTAATTATTACTGCTACTACCACTGCTCGCATTCGGACTTGTAGCCATTGGCCCATTACTTTCACCTATTGCTAATTTTCTCCCAATCCCACTGTCGCCCTTGGAGCGTGTCACGCCACGCGCCACCTTTTAATCTTGTTTGAAACTTTGCTTCAACAATTTTGGATATAAAACTAGTTCAGAAAAAAAGTGTCCACGAACTCTCTTAGAAAATTTTTTAATTCACATCCTTAAGAGCCTTCCTTCCTATCCATTAGTTCTTATATATAAAAGAATGATAAGCTCAACTAGATTATACAAAGATTTTTAGATTATAAGTGAATAATAAGATAAAATTATATATATAAGATAAAAAAAAAATTGAAGTGACTGAGACTATGAGTAAAGAAAAAATATAATTTAAATTAGAACATAATTTATTTTTTATCTTTTATTACAATGACATTATTAAAAAAGTGGATATCACCTAGTTCATAAAATATTTTGTATGGAAAAAAATAAAAGACGTTTAATTTTAAAAATTTAAGTATAAAATCAACTCAAAAATATGTTTCTACATCAAATTAAAATGCCCAAATCTTCCACTTCAAGAATAAAATTGAAAGTAATCCGCTCTATGATATAATAAATTAGATTTATTTAGTAATATATGCCTATATTTTTCAGTAAATATTTTCATTTTCGAAAATTGTGAAGGGATCTCTTCGGCGAGTTTAGTTCACGCGCCTTTTACGACACTGTCCAAGGCTTTTTCTCTCTCTGTCAGTCCCTCTCACGAAAATGGTACAGTGATTAATAAAAATCACATTGATTGATTTTGATGGCAGGAATTTGCAGCTAATTCACGTTAATCATTTTCCTTTCTCTTTTCTTTTTTTTTTTTTTTTTGGCCTTTTGCATCTTATAATTTATGAACACTTGCACAACAGCAAAAAGATTTCTCCGATTTCAAAAAATTAGGCAAGTTGATCCTTTTAAGTCTCGAAAAAAAATCACTCAATTTGTTTACCAAGTTGATTAATGGTCAAACCTAATAATGTCATGATAATGAAGTCTGTTTCTTTCTTTCTTTCTTCTTCTTCTTCTTCTTCTTTTAAAATAAATTAATTGTATGGTAAGCAGGATTAAAAATACTGTCCTATTATCCTAATATAAATATATATCTATAAACTAATTCAAAATTAATATATACATACATACATACATACGTGCATATATATAAACAAACACATACATATACATACATACATATACAAAAGAAAAACAAAAAAAAAAGGCTGCATTAAAATAAGTATAAAGTAAAAAAAAAAATGTACATTAAGTAGAAGCACTCATTACTCGACCATATATACCATATTTATATAAAAATTTTTCTTTAACAAAAATATTTCTATTTTAATAAACGAGGATGTTACTGAAAAAATATTTTTTAATATATTTAAATTTTTATTTTTTATATTTATATGTTAATATATCAAAATGAAATAAGGATATATATATATATATATATAAACACTATAAATTTGTTTCAATCGACGAGGCGAAAGGGAGAAGTGTCACTATTAAGAATATTTCTAGGGTTAAGGCAAAGACGAATTAATTAGCATTGATTGGCCCACGTAAGTAAATGACCTTTTGATTGTATGTACGCGTATACTTTGGACTATTTCTAGTCAACTTACAAGTCATGAACTGCTCCAACAGGAAGCAACATACAGGTCATGAAGCAATTTTTTTTTTTGTTTTTGTAATCATGCAAGTAAGTTTGTTCACATGTACTTTCACATTACGATGTATCTTCTCCTCTTTTGAAATTTCTGTAACTATCGATTTTTGAAGTCAGTGTTCACAATCATGCCCAACTTTCTATTCGTAATCTCAAGCTGATCTATTAGGTTTAACTCGAAGCTTATAAACTATTTTAGTCTTGCCTTCGTTAGTAAATTTACAGCAATAAACGTGAGATTATTAAGGAAATTAGTTGTTGTTATTGTTGATGCTACTACGTTGATTGAGCTAAAATTTGAGGTTATCAGGTCCTTTGAAAAATAATTACTTGGTAGATACACAATATAACATGCGCGGGCTAAAACCATGTTAAAAATAGAAGCGTGAGACAAACTTATTACGTGGTTAACCTTTATCTACTAATATTCAACTCTCTTAAATTTTTTAGATGATCAATAAAATAAAAGTTGTAATATCTTTAAAATATTAGATCTACGCATTTTTGTACAGAAAAATGTTGTAGAACAACAATTTCAGTTTCACCTGCAAGATAATTTTATTTATTTACGAAACGCGCTTTTGGGTGACAAATTTGACGGTAAAAAGAACCATATGTCTATCTAGATGTACTTACAGTTAGGGAATAATAAATGTACATCTACGTTGCAAGTGGGTGATAGGTGGCTGCACATATTTTCAACCAAGACCAAGTCCACCAACGACCCTTAAAAAACATGAAACTGTGGGGGATCAAATTGGGGCAGGTATTCAAATTATACAAGTGAAGAATTCAAATCAATACAAGTTAAAGAGGCATCATAATAATAATAATAATAATAAGAGGGAAATTTAAAAGCCCCTCTTTCCATTCAGTTTCTCCGTGTATTCATGACCTAATTATAAAGTCTGGTGTGAAATACACAGCGTTTTTCTTTTTTATCTAAATGTAAATAGACATATACCTCACTATAGGAATAAGACGTTTAGGGCCTCGCCTTCACCATTACACTTTTTATATATTGATTAGTCAAAAGCATTTCAGGTTTCTTTTAAAACAAGAAATAATATTACCAAGGAAAAATCTGAACACTTTATTGTGTTGGCCCATGCAAAGTTGAAGATCAAGTGTCCTGCACATAAGTTGAGGTTATTTGATCTAGCGTCCTCCAGTACGGACGTTTTAAACAATTCCTGGATGGGTGGTAATGCAGATTACATTTGAGAATCCTTGATTTCATTTAAGGACACAAGTCTGAACCAACTTCTGTAGTTGCATTATTCGGTTCTACAGAGAGAAAATTTCAATTATCTACCGGTGGATCGGCATCACGCAGAAGAAAAAGGCAGGCTCCTCATAGTAGTGTTTGCAAATACAAAAATATGGGACTGAGCCGGGAGTGACAACATCTCTGTTCATTTTATCTACCAACTTGAAGTAAGTTCTTAAACTTTTCAGGAATGAGACACCATCCGCAGCTTCTGTAGCAGCTTTGAAACGTAGTAAAACAAGTGCTTAACTGTATACTTTCTCCAACTTCAAGTGAAATAAGCATGCAGCTTCAATGTCATTAAGCATTGTTCGGTATCAGTTTTAGTCAAGGGCCAACAGTCACTAATCTAGCTGCAACACGTAAGAAAGAACTGCTGGCTCAGCAAATGCATTCGGTGGGGCATTTTTTGACATTAAGAGTGTAGGGCAAGTGGTGTGTAATCTGTAAATGCTAAGAAAATCTAAAGAATACCTACCATTTTGAGGTCCTTTCACTGTTAAAACCTGAGATTAAGTCTTCCAGTTCATCAATGATAGCTTGATGACAAAAAATATATTGCTCCTATTAAACAAAGACTTGTCAAGGAATCAATAAAGATACAACATATATTAGTTGTAGAAATATAACAAATTGTCACTATATTTTAAAACGATAGCTCCTAATAAGGTTTTAAAACTTAGTTTTACTAAGAGTCCTCATAACTAATTTTGCAATTGACACAGAATTTACACCAAGAAATGCCTCAAGGGTGAAACATGCAGAACAATGTTCTTCTTCATCTCCCCCCCCCCCCCCTCCTTCTCTTCTTCCTCTTTCTTTTGGGCCAAATAACAGGATTGAGGGGATTATTACAATTGGTGAGGATCTTTTTAACTTCATTTTTTCCAATTAAATTAGTACACAAATCCACACCCATTGGTTTCATCCAATCCATAGTTAAAACCCACAGTCAAAAGTAGCTTTTTTGTTGCTAACTCATTAACCTTACCTATGGTTGGACAGGATAGAATCAATGGCTAAGAATTTGTGATTGCAATTTTCAGCAAAATTTTAGTTAAAAGATCCTTACCCATTTTTATAAAACAAAGTAAAATTCTACTTTTCTGAGGTCATCAGTTTTCCCATTTATTTATAAGCCAAACACCACCAACTTAAAAAAATCACTAATTCACTGCCCTGATATTGATTCCCTACAAACGAGGAGGTCAAGGAGCAGAAATTGGTGTTCAAAAGGTCAGATGCGTGATAAGAAATAAGGAATAAGAAAAAGAAATGAGGCTTGGACCAAGAAGGAAGACAATACCATGGTTTGAACCATTCCAATTCTCTGAGACCTAAATACCTTTACGGTATTAGCAAGATCCAGTGCAGACATATCTCCAACAAGTATTCTCTGGACTGTATTATGAATTGCGCAGTACGTACCAGTTCTCCCAATACCTGCACTGAGCAAAGATAGAGACTCTCTTAGCCTCGTAAATGGGGGAATTACCAAACATTCTGAGATGATTGACACAATAAACATGAGCTGAACCTGCAATGCACCACTATTGGGCCAAAATTGGGTGGTAAATTATATATTCTTTTCAAAATTTCACGAACAGCGAGAGTGTCCTGGGGAACTCCATGGTCAGGCCATTCAGGGTACTGAATGTGCAAAACAGACATAGGTGGTTCTTCCGACTGTAGCAAAAATAACATAATAGAAAGAGGAAATTAATATCTAATTCTCAAGTAACTGTAATAAATTTAAGAATGAACATTTCTAAAGATAAAACAGGCGCAGAACGAATTAGCAATAAATTTGTTTGGCGAAAGTTAAACTATTATCAGCAGCAAAAATTTGTTGTAATTTTGCAGTTGGCGCTTCGGTAAAGTGGATGCGGTGCTATTAAAACTGAGAGCGTATACTTATTATATGTTACTGAACACGCTAATGACGATTGCTGAATCAACTGGGGGGAGTGAGCTCACGTCATCTGAGCTATCAGTACTTCTAATATTACTTTGAGATCTAAGGACTTAGGTTTCCAGTTCAAACGAAGATCAACTGATCTCAACTTAGCCAACTCACCCAGCATTTTCCCCCCAGAACTACTCTGCCATACACCACCAACACCTATAGTAGAACCTTTGAGCGAAGACCATCAAACTCAATCCTAATTTCCATTATGAGATCCGGCGCTCGCACTAAACAAGATCCAAGACCCTCCATATACAGTGGGTCTTCCTTCCAAGCTCACCAACTAAATGTAGAACAAGTTTCAGGGCACTGATTGTGCCATTTTATAATCTAACCATCCACAGTTGGGGGTTAATGACTTAATGTCTTACCACTATGGTAAATATCTTAAGCCTTGAGTTAGCCACCAAAGATAATACACGCACTCCTGTAGTCTTTTATCTAAAGAAATAAACGCAAAGAGAATAATTAAGAGCTAATGTATTCTTAATAATTTCAACCTCAAAAATAATCTCTGCCACTGGTCCATAATGTTTCACGGTTTCTGCAGCAGGTTAAGCAACTCATTGAGGATCATAAGCATTTCTTTAATAGATAGGTTAAGAAAATAAAATGCCCCACCTCTTTGTAGTTCACCTCTAGGTTCCGCAATACCAATGCAGTTTCTGTAGTTTTTATCCATTTAGTCACAATACATATATTACCAAATTCTCTAGAACCATCTTCAGCTTGGAAGTAATCTCCACATTTTACCATCTGCACGTAAAATTAAAAATAAGAAATGCAGAAAGACTTAAACAAAAAGAATACAGTCAGGTTCACCACTTAAATGAAAATTATAAAACAAGCAAAGACTATGTGATGAAGTCATCTGCAACAAGTTGACTACAACAGGCTCACTACTTACCACAAGATGAATGGCAAGGCAAGTCAAAGAGCACATATCAGAGATATTCGAAGATCAAACAAGCAAAGTCACAATCAATACCATACTGTTGAGCTGTTTAAAAAGTTGCAACACTTCTCATGCTCCGGAAATATGACAAGTATGATACTTAATCATTATTTTTGAGCATTTCCACAGTTAGTAATAAAATTTTATTCTCTCTTGGGTAAGAAAGGAAAAATATATACCATAAGAAGTAGCAGCTTCCATTTCCTGAAAAGGTTTTACAAGCTAAAGTTAAGACTTCAGCCTTCATAGATTACCATATATTTCAATGCCTTATCCAGATTATTAATTATTATTTACTTATTTACAACATTCATGAAAATGCATGCACGACAACAAAAACTAACATATGGCCAATTCAGCCACTTTCAAGATCACTATATTTGTGAAGGTAGGTTGAAAAATACCTTGTAATGGTCGACCAATCGAGTAAGCATCACAATCACAGGGCAGTGATACTGTATGACCATCTCCCATAAGTCCTCATAGGTGTGAGGTAGTGGACCTTGCGTGGCTATGAACTGAGAAACTTTTTCAGAGGAAGATGTCTACAAACAAACAAACAGCACGCATAACTTACAATGAATTTATTAGCTCAAGCCATTGTAACATAAATATTTGGACTCGAAACTAGACACAAACTCCAACCTTCCATCTATCCTACTGGGTACTGAGTAAGCATTAATAAATAACATCCACTACCTAGCTGTAAAATTAAAATATGTGGGTATTTAACATTTGGCTCACCGAGATTAAGCTGGCATTGATATACCCTCTAGCAGCCGGTCTATAATCCTTGCACTGCTTCAGAACAACCCTATTTTTGTCAACTGAAGTTGAAATAAAACAATCCAATGGTCAACGTCCTTTTGGTTAAATTATGAAAGACAAAATAATTCATAAATATTGGCTGAAAATGAATAAAAGAAAGAAATTACAAGGCAAGATATCTGTATATCGATTCTTGCTCAAATTGACGCCATCAAGAGCAACGGTGCAGCCTCGCGCCATTTCAGATGGCTTAATTCGACTGGCCTGCAAGCGGGCAAACTCTTGAGAGATTTCTTGGGGCTTGTTCTGAAGCTTCTCTTTGAAGAAACTGAGAGCTTCAGAGCAGTGATTGTACTGATCGGCCGTGAGCGAGATTCTGGGAGGAAAATCAACGGCTGAGAATTCAAAAGGTTTCGTGTTATGAGAAGTGGAGTGGTTGCCGGCGGAGGAAGCGGCCATGGCCGATCTCCGGCGAGACCGAGGGCGTTTTGAAATGAGATTTCCCAGCTGGTTTATTTTGATCTCGCTCGTGTTTCTGGTTCCTGTGAGCTGGCTGCAGATTTTTGTGGGATGATTGTGGCAGAGAATTGGATTGGATGCTTTCTTGCTTTTTGTTTTCGTTTGTCTTTTTCTTTTTAATAATTTATTTTCTTTCTCTTCTTCTATCAGTAAGTGGGTTTATGATTAGTTTCGCTGTCATTCTGAGATTTGTTAAAGGGCAGAGAGATCAAGCGAAAACGAAAAGTGTTGCCAAATTTGAAATGATTGGGTAATTAGTTATTATTGTTTGTCCTTTTAATTTGATCATAATTGGGTGCTTTTGGTTGAGTTTGGATTATTTATATAAATTTCAATCTAATTTCAGTTCTGCCAACCAAACGAAATTAAAATAAAATTTTTATTATTTTACCACCTAATTATCAAATCAATTAAATATTAATTACATGCTCTTTCTTTGTTTTGAAGTTGTAACTTATAAATGGTTATTATACATAAAATATAATTAAATTAAAAATCTAATAATTCAATTAATAATATGTTAAATTTTGTTCTAGCCTTTTATAACAGTTTACAGTCGCGTGAAAATAACGAGTCTGGGTGGGGTATACAGTAATTTTAGTTAAAAGGGCCAAAAAAAAAGGATAAGAAGAAGATACCCCAGCCCAGCTCGGCTTATTAGTTCAGTTCAGCAGCGTAAACAAACAATTGAATCCTTAAAACCCTTGCAAAACCCTCAACTGAACATACTCATTTTCAATGAATAAACTCCTTAAACGGCCATCTCAGTCCCTCCGCCGCACCGTCACCGAGCCCGCCATCAAACTAAGCGACGTCAAATGGATACGAGACCGTGGCCTGGACCACGCAGTGGAGAGAGAAAAGAACCTCAAGCCCTTACTCAACATAAAAAACCTAATCAAATCAGAGCCGTCTAAATCCCTGCCAATCACAATCATCACCCAACAAAAAGACTCCCTCCAAATCCCCGTTCGCCCCATGGAATTCATCCGAAGATACCCTTCGGTCTTCCAAGAGTTTCTCCCCGGCAACGTCGGAGTCCAACCCCACATCAAGCTCACACCCGAGGTTCTTGACATTGATGCCGATGAGCAGTTGGTTTACCAAAGCCAAAACTATAGGCAAGTTGTTGCTGACAGGCTTTTGAAATTGTTGATGATTTCTCAAATGAATAAGATCCCGCTCACTGTGATTGATCTCTTGAAATGGGACCTCGGCTTTCCTGATGATTTTTTAACGAGTCTTGTTCCTGACTTTCCTGATTATTTTCGAGCTGTTGGTTACCAAAATAAACGCGAACGTTATTCTGGGTTTGATTTATTTGGCGAATTGGAGTTGGTTTGTTGGAGCAATGATTTTGCTGTTTCTGTTGTTGAAAAAAAGGCGAAAGCAAAGGGAATTGATGGGGAAAATATCATGTTTTCCATGAATTTTTCAAGTGGTTTTGAGATGGATAAAAAAATGAAGAAGTGGGTGGATAATTGGCAGAAGTTGCCTTATATTTCTCCTTATGAGAATGCAACTCATCTTTTGCCAAAGTCTGATGAATCTGATAAGTGGGCAGTGGCAATTATGCATGAGGTTATTAGTCTTTTTGGTGCGCAGAAGGTGGAAAGGGAGAAATTGTTGTGTTTTGGAAATTATTTGGGTATAAGGTCGTGGTTTAAGAGAGCTTTGCTGAATCACCCAGGTATCTTTTATGTGTCAAATAAGAGTGGGACGTATACTGTGGTTTTAAAGGAGGCTTATAAGAGGGGATCGTTGATTGAGAGTGATCCATTAATGAATGTTAGGAGTCGGTATATTCACCTTATGAATATGGTGAAAGAAGAGAAAAAAGTGATTGCTATGCCTGGTGAAAGCAAGGAGCCACAAAAGGGAATGCCTCTTGAAGAAGAAGAAGAAGAAAAACAAACAGAGGATGCTCATGATGATAGTGAGGGAGAGAATGATGTTGAGTCCTATGATGATGATGATTCTGAAGATTATGTTGAAGAAGTGGAAGAACGTAGGCATAGAAAAGGTGCTAGCAGAAGTTCTGGAACTAGGAGAGGAAGAACAACCCAGAAGATGAATTTTGATGATGATTCTGAAGATTATGATGGCGAAGAGGAAGAAAGTAAGCACAATAGAGGTGCTAGCAGAATTATTGGAACTAGGGGAGGAAGAACAACCGGGAAGATGAATTGGGATGTGGAAGAGGATTCGGGAAATTTTGGAAGAGGAAATTCAATGAGGAATCACCAGGGTAAAACTAAGGGAAAACTGCCATCCAGATATACTGGGAGGAGGGAAATGCAGGGTGAGACCAATGGCCGATGGAATTCAGGCCAGTGGAAATATTCCGGGAGGAGAGAAATGCAGGGTGACAATAATGGCTGCTGGAATTCAGGAGAGGGGAATAATTCTGGGCAGAGGGAAATGCCAGGTAAGAATAGTGGCCGTCGGAATTCAAGAGAGCAAAAATATTCTGGGAGGAGGGAAATGCAGGGTAAGAATAATGGCTGCAGGAATTCCGGAGAGAGGAAATATACCAGCAGGAGGGAAATGTACGGTGAGAATAATGGCCGCTGGAATTCAGTAGAGTGGAAATATGCTGGCAGGAGGGAAATGCAGGGTGAGAATGGTGGCCGCTGGAATTCAGGAGAGAGGATGAATTACAAAACACAGAGGAGTTTGTCAACATAGAAGAAGGATTCTGTTTAGAAATGATATGATGCATCTGCTGACAGGGTTGGTTTCTGTATCAAGGTTTCCCCTTGTTATGACTTTGTATGTGCTCATTATTTGAACTTTTAATTGTTCAAAATGGTATACAGTCCAATAACTGAATTGATTGATTATTATTTATTTCCATGTTATATTTTATGGCACGCATATGTACTTATTTAGAACAATATATCATATGAGGGTAAGGAGTCTTTAAGAAAGGTGAGAATTTCTTCAGAGACGGTAAGAAAGTGCCGAGAAAGCAACCAGCAGAAAAATGTTATAAATCTCAGAAAAAGGAAGGACGCATAGGAGCAGGGAGTGGATATTATACAATTAATTGACTAGCACTCATTAAGAACACAGGTCACATGCATCTTTTGAATATTTTCTGTAAACAGTTGCTTGATTGTTTTGCAATAGTGCCCATTTGCTTGATGATGTCGAATAAAAAGTTCTTTGAAATTGTTTTGGATTTTGAGCTAAAAGGACGTATTAATGTTATTTTGTTGAAAATCACTTCTGAGTTGGCAAACACTTCCCAACATAAGACTTGCCTTGCAATTTCTTTCCTAGTAATCCAGTATCAGGCATCAAATCCTATGTTAGAGGAAGGTGGAAAAGTTTTGTGGAAAAGCTGGATCCTCTTCTGGGAATAAACAAGATGTTAATATTGTGGAATCAAGTACCATGTGGAAAGATGCCTGCCGTTTCCATGGCTGCTTGTGTGTTAATTAAACATGTCAGGTTACTATGTTCTATTTTTTAATCTTTTCATTCTTTAATTAGTTAATAATGTAACATTGTGTTGGCAGATGAAGCTTCTGCCAGTAGTGTTACATCTGCAGTAAAGGTGGCCAACGAACTGGACAGCCATCAAAGGAAATCTCATGCGTGCTCTTGCTTCGTGCCGTGCCTAGCTTAAGGAAAAAAAGTTCATTAAATTTTTATTTTTTTTATTTTTTTAAGAGTACATATTAAGTTGTTGGCGTATTTTTGTACAAGTCTGTGTATTCTTTTGGATTCATATACCTTTATTCAAATTTTAATAAAATTAAAAATTCAAAACTCAAGTCCATATTCAATAATAATAAATTAATAATAATAAGAGAATGTAATATTAATTACTAAGTTTGACTCTATAGTATTAGAATTTATTTATAATACTTAACAACAACAATAATAATAAATTTTTCTTAAGGGTTAATTTAATTGTTAACTTGAAATTACGTAGAATCATATTTATATATAATAGTTTATAATAATATTAATACATATTTATAAAATCATGATATTTATAATTTTATTTATTAAAATCATTATATTAATTATTTATTTAATAAATTATAAACATACATTAATTATAATTTTTTTGAAACTATGAATTAAATAAATTTAAAAAACTTGAGCTAATAAAATATATTAAAAGATTGAATTTCAAGTTATTTATAAAATCATAAAATTTTAAATTTATTCTCATTAAAAGTGAAACGTGCTTATTGCGTGTTTTTTCGCGTATCGTATTTTTAAGGCTAGCGTGCCTAAAATTTTAAACTCAGCCCAACCCACGTGCGTGTTGTGTCATGCTGTGTACTCCACCGAAACATGTTAGGCTGTACGGAGTCATGCCGTGCCTTGTGTTGTTCAGCCCATTGGCCATCTCTAATTTGCAGTATATTGCATACAATTGTACAAAGTTTTGGAAGCATTAGGATTAATAGAAGAATGTCACGGACCATAGTCCATAATATTTAGTCTCCTTACCTCGAATTGGAGGTCATTTAAAGAATTTCCTTGTATTAGATCCTTGCTTTTGGCTTAGGAGTTGCATTGCAAAATTGGGAAGTGCTTTATTTTAGTTCATATTCTGATTAGAAAAATGTTTCTTGGGCAAGGAAATTTGCACCTTGAAAGAGAATACGCCTCTTAGACAAATCTTAAGTTGTCTCTGCTTATTTTAAGTCGCATCTCTAGATGAGTTAGGATATCACGTTGGCACTCTACAGCACTCAAACTTCCTATGAGAGAGACTATCAAATGGGAAAGAAAATCAACATCATGAAAGGGAAGCCGGCTTTACATAGAGAATTCTGCAAAAGCCAGTTTGATTAAAGGGAATAGAATGTTATGACCCTTGTTAGGCTTTTAATTCTTCCTATTTAATGATGCAAAAGTGTCTGCTGTTGGAATGGCTTCTTGGAACCAGATATGGTTATATCTGCAGAGTTCAACTCTCAGTGTTGATACTAACTAATGGCAGGTTAGAAAACTTTTAAAGCTGAATCTTTGTTAGTTCAGTTAAATCATCTGTCCTCATTTCCCAATAGTTCTTTTATGCTAGTCAGAAACCAAAACAATTCCATGATATTCGCTATTATCGAATAGAATAAACTTTCCAAGGCAATGGTCTCACGGCAAAGTTAGATAAGTAATCCTTGCAAAAGAAAAAGGAGCTGCCTAAATTCCTTGGTTCTATTTAGGCTTATCGATTTAAAATGTGAAGCTGATCTGCTTCTTCTAATTATCGATTATCTATTAATTCTGCAGGTTGTTGCTGAGATGTTATGATGGAAAACTCGAAGGTATTGGTGATGCTACTGGGGTCCATGACTAAGTCATTATTACTTTTCACGTTCTTTTAGGTACTGAGTTGCTCTGGTTTTCTGCAGCAGCATTGCCAAGATTTAGTAGACCCTTGTCTTTGAAGAACCAGCCAGATGTGACCAACAACTGGAAGCAGATTTTTGGCTTCTTGTCTTTTCTGTAGCAGGAGAGGAAATTTGCATTTTCAAGGGAAAAATTTTGGAGTTCTGGAGTCTTTTTGAGCTGAGCCTCAAATTCAACACTCACAATTTTGATCTTCAAGTCCCGTTCCACATCTTGGTTTCTGGGAGATGTGGTTTCAGCAGATGTCTGCCCTCCTGAACAACAAACCTTTTCGGATTACTAATATTATAGATCAATGAGGTACTAGGAGAAATTGATAAATGTTATTGTTCTTGTGGGGGTCTTTGAAGGCCTCAATGTATATGGTTTTTCCACCAAAGTTGGGTTGTTTACACGTGTGATCAATGAGGTACTAAATGGGTATGGGTGAATCAAATTTAACACGATTATTAAATGGGTCGGGTCCGGGTTGACACGATTTTTTTCCGTGTCGGGTTAGGGTTAAAGTTTTTGATTTATATTTTATTTTAAAATAATTTGCGGGTTATCATCAAAACTCAAAATTAGAGATAAATTTCACTTTTATTTCTATTTTTGAAATGATGAATATAAACACAAATGTTTATTTATAAAATTTTATATACATTTAGAGTTTGATAGTTTTTGTTAAAATATTGATATTTTATAATATATATATATAATTAAAACTTGATAGTGTAAATGTGTAATATTTTGGATAAAGTATGTACTGTATTAAATTTTATTTAATATGTAGAAATTAAGCGGGTTATTGGCCTCAATTTTTCCGTGTCGTTTGGTTTTTTGACCACCAAATTATTAAATGGGTTTTGGGTTAAATTTGTGACGACAGTTGGGTTTTGCCACCTCTACGTGTGACTATGCGGTAGTTATTATGGGTTCGTGTAAGAGTAGTCGCTGCATTTTGCATATTCATTGCATTTGTTTGATACCACATTTGGTATCCGAATTTTTACATACTTATGTGGGTCGACATGTTAAATAAAGAAAATATTCTTGGACAATTTTATAGACAACAATAAGGTAACAAAAGAAAGAAAATTAATCTTCTTTGCTTGCATACACAGATCTTGCCAAAAACAAAAATTGATCAGTGAAAATAAAAGAGGGGATTTTCTCTTTTTCTTGCTTAAAATTAGAAAAATTTCACCATTACATCATCCAAGAGAACCATCAAATTGAAAAATTGAAAAAAATTGAGAAAAAAATTGACTTTAATAAAATACACTCAATCTTAACCACTCATTTCAGTGTCGGCGTTTGTTCTTCAATGGCGACATTACCAAACAATAACGAAACAAGAATCAGACAAGAATATTGTAATTGACCTTGTCTACTTGTCTTCATATTAAAAGAAAAAAATAAAGCTTTATTAAATTACATTTTATGTAACTTATAATGCCTCCGACACATGAAAAAATGAGTAACATTTTAGTGGAGTCCTCTTAAATTTTGCATGGGCTTCACTAGGAAAGAAAAAAATTCCCCAAACGCCCGTACATGTAAATGATTCGTACATTTTGCTTTTCCTTTTCCTTTTTTTTTTTTTTCCTCTTTTCATAATTGATAATCCATTTTATAGTTTTCATACATCTTAAGATTTGAAATAAGTGCAGCGTACTTGGATTATACAGAAGCATGGCTCCTAGTGATAAAAAAACAATGGAATTATTGAAAAAGACAGCCAGTTCACAGATTCCACTTTTTATTTTATTTTTTTTTGCCCACTGAAAAACGTGCCAACAGCAGAAAGGCAAAGTGATTGAGTTGAGCAAGCAAATAGGCCAAGCCCCAAACTGAGATGTCACATTCCAGGTTCTGCAAAAAGCAACACTCCACCCATTTGATTATTCATCCCCATCCACTGCTTTTGAAGTTTTCATTTTGATCAGAGCCCACTTTCTTTTTCACGATTGGCTCCAACATCAAGCCGTGATTCATTTCTTTTTTGTTTGCAGCACTTGTCCCCTTCGTTTCTTTTTCGACCTTTTGTTACATGGGCATCGCACAAGTGCGCGTCATCAAATTGAGAAATCCTATTTTAAAATGTGTCGATATTTGTGGGGTTCAATTATTAGTCACAAAATAAATAAATAAATAAAAATATGCGACCATCTAATGTCACACAAATCGCGGGATAGGTACAGTGCCGAAATCAGAAACGGCATTTGTATGTCCACTTACAACCTAATTTTTTTTATTTGGTATCAAATTGTGACGAGTAACGTAGCTTCTTGAAGACGAGCTTTTACTTCTTTTTCGGAAGACAAGCTTTTACTTGTCCTTTTTCAGTTCTACTTGAACCGGGGCCGATATCCTTTTACAAAAGCTGTCATATAGTTGTCAACATGTAGGCCATTCGGTGAGATTGTCCCGGGCCAAGATCCAACTTTTGCTGCCCCTAATGATTTGCAGTTTTTGGCTGGTTATGAAGCGACGTCGATTGCCGCATTTATTTCTTTTATGTGTTTCTTCCGATGTGCTTTCGTCGGCCTACCTTCATCGAATCTCAAAATTGGCAGACAATTGGGAAAACAATTTTTCCTTTTCTTTTTTAACGAAAAAGAATTATCACTACTATTCACTTGTTAGCTTTAGACTTCACTCTGCTGGTGAGTCCTTCACTGTAGTTTGGTATAACAAGATCACCAAAGAGCGGTGAAACCAATGAAGCAGCAAAATATAGGGATTCCTTTTGTTAAAATATCTCGCGTCTTGTATTTGTGGGGGGGGGGTGCATATAACTTTTCTAAGGCAACAATAGAAGCATATGCCAAGTCTAACCCCTTGTCAAACAAAGCGAAAATTCAACAGTATTACTTAGATTCCCCACCCCAAGAAAAGGCATCTAAAAGCCAAAAGCAAATCCCATAAAGCTAAAAGCACCCCTTCAACGTATTCCACACCACCACTTTTGTACCCACAATCACCTTCACTTGAGTATCTTGCTACGAAACATTATCCAGAGTGCCATTCCCATTTACCAGCAAGCCTTTACTCTCTTCCTCTTCGTTTGTATCTCCAACCCCCGCATTAAATTTGCTAATTTCCAAGCTTGTTAGCTTCTTGGCCTTCATTGCCTCAGCTTCCCAATCTGTGCGGACCAACACAGCGTAGAGGATAGACACGCCACAGGCTACTTGGGCCGACAAGAGACCGAACCAAAGCCCACTAAACCCGACTTTTAGCCCGAAAGCCAGGCCGACTGCCACCGGAGTTCCGACAAAGTAAAACGAACCCAAGTTAATTCTGGCTCCGATGACGGGCCTAGCGGTGCCACGTAATATGCCACATCCAGTTGTTTGAGGGCAGTTACCAAGCTCACAAAGTCCTATAATTGGCAAAACTGATGCAACCAAAGGTTTGACTAGATCATCATTTGTGAACAAACCAGCCCACCTATCCCTGAAGATCACGGTCCACGTCACATTGATGATTCCAATGAAGAACGCACAGCCTAAAGCAACCACTGCTGCGAGCTTGGCTTTGTATGGCTTACCGGCTCCAAGTTCATTGCCTACCTGAAATTAGAAACATCGAGAACTAACTAAATCAATTTGCTCATAATTAAGATAATTTCACACTTGTGATCACAAAAGGCTCTACTAATGCCTTTCGGTGGTTCGCTCGTGTTTGGTATATAAAATTTGATATCGCGCACTCACTCACACACCAATTGCATTGGAACTTTTAAAGCGAAAGTAAACAAGTACTTATTTGTCTTGTGCTAATTTTGTCCAGTCATATTACATGTGTGACCCTACAAGTTAGAGCTGGCAAAATTTAACACGACCCGATTACCCGACACGAACACGACACGAATAAATGGGTATGGGTCGTCAAATTTAACACGATTATTAAATGGGTCGGGTCCGGATTGACACGATTTTTTTCCGTGTCGGGTTAGGGTTAAAGTTTTTGACCCATTTACCCGATCAATGACCCGATTATATTTTCTATTTTAAAATAATTTGCAGGTTCTTATCATCAAAACTCAAAATTAGAGATAAATTTCACTTTTATTTCTATTTTTTGAAATGATGAATATAAACACAGTGTTTTATTTATAAAATTTTATATACATTTAGAGTTTCAATAGTAAAAATGCGTAAAATATTGATAGACATGTATATTTTATAATATATATATATAATTAAAACTTCATAGTGTAAATGTGTAATATTTTGAGACGTATGTATATTTTATAATATCGATAAAGTATGCACGCGTGTATGAATAACAAACAGTATAAATATTTAATGTAAATTTTATTTAATATGTAGAAATTAAGCGGGTTATTGGAACTTATTATTTTTCCGTCGTCGGGTTTGGGTCCGATTTTTGACACGATTATTAAATGGGTTATTTGTCTTGTAAATTTGCTAATTTTGTCCAGTCATATATTACATGTGTGACCCTACAAGTGAGGCAATCAAAATATCAAAACCACCCCTTTCCCCTGGCATTTTTCCTTTCCTTTTAGCCTTTTTTTTTTTTTCGTTTCCTTTCTTTCTGATTGACACACGATTCATTTAAAAAAAAAAATTCAAGAACCACAAAATTGATATAAGCGTTAGTGAACCCAATGTGAAAGAGACGGCAAAAAATAATGTAATACAAAAATGCAAGACCAATTAATGCCTCCATATATCGTCAAGTCAACTCTCATCCTCTAGACAATTCACTAGTTGTAAATTGAATTTATTAGCGATAAAAAAGTGAGTTATTGTTATCTAAACAAACACTCTATTGAGTATCATGCAAAAACACAACGGCTCCAAACGTACTCGAAACTGAAATGCGGGAGATGAAACGAAACGTACCCTGGCAGAGACGCAGCCAGCAAGGGCCATGGGGACAGTATACATCATGCTAGTAGTCTGAATCATAATCCCAGTGGCAGCCACAGCGAGTGTAGGATTCTGCAAATACCCAGCCATGAGTGTCACAATCTCATACCACCACCACTCTAAACAAATTCCCAAGCAGCTGGGGACGGCCAACTTCATTAATGGCCCTATCCCACCACACACTCCTCCAAATCCAATCCCAGCCGTCGTCGCCCATGTCCATCTCATCATCTCCCACCGTCCACGTCCACGATCATGATCAGGATCACCTCCACTCACCCACCACACGTACCCCACCAACAAGACCAACATATTTAAGTTGCACACCACTGACGCCATTGCGACCCCTGGCACCCCCAGCTTCAGTTTCATCACTAGACAATAATTCAGTGGCACGTGGAACATCACAGCCACTAATGTACACCACATCATGGGCTTTGTCACTTTCTGTGACCTTAAAAACACCCTTAGAGGTTGCAACAAAGTGTTTGTTAATAGGTCCGGGAGTGCATATAGTGTGTAAGTCGCTGCCATTGCCGTGATGTCTTTGTCCTGGCCCATGAAGATCATGATGGTTTCGAGATGAAGCCACAGGAGGCTGATGGGTATGATGGCGAACAAGAGTATGAGGATCATGCGTTGGAGGGAGAGTGAGAGGAGGTCCCAGTTCTTGCTGCCGTAGGCTTGGCTGCAGACAGGCTCAAGCCCAGACGCAAGGCCAGCGAGGACAGAGTAGCCCGTGATGTTTGTGAAGCCAATGGAAAGAGCTCCTCCTGCTAACTCCAAGCTTCCAAGTCTCCCCAAGAACAAAACTGAAACAACTGCCCTTATAAACACCAGTATGTTCATTCCTGTTATTGGTAAAGCCATCCCCCATAGCTCTTTCAGTTCTTCAACAACCTGCTTAAATAATAAGAATCCAATCCAAGTTGACAAATAATTTAAAAGAGGCAATAATAAAGAGGGGTAAAGAAGGATAGCTTTTGTTAACATTAATTACCTGAGAAAAAGAGGGGAGCTTGTGAGAATAGAAATCAGAGTCTTCGATGTGATCAGGCATGAGGGAAGTCCAAGAAATGGTACTAGACAACAAGAAAAAATTATAGTCGAATAGTGATCAAAGTGAAAATATAATTTTTATATTACTTTATTTTATTTTTTTGGTGGTTGTGTTGGAGGAAATGAAATGAGAAAGAAATTCAAGAAAATAGACAAAAAAATAATAAAAAATAAATAAAAAATCAACCCACCCCTTGAGGCGTATGAATATTGATACTCTTGTCTTGTAAAAGAGTTGATGAAAGTGGTGCCGTGCCAGGAGGCGAAGAGCAGAAAGAAAGAGGAACGGGGAAGATGGGAAGGGAAGGGATATTTGTGTGATTCTGATGTTGAAAGAAAGAAAGAAGGAAAGAAACAGAAAGGGGTTTTATTATTATTATTTCTATGCTTTCGTTATTACTAGTTTTGTTGTTGCAGAAAAACAAAGTGCTTTGGCCTTGTAAGAATCAGGGCACTGAGAGAAGCTAACAAACACAGAGTACGAGAGAGAGGGAAAACTTATAAAGTCAGTTTTGCTTGCGAGAAGTGGACTAGTCACTTTCTTTTCTTTTCCTTTTTTTTTTTTTTCAAGTACTTTATTTGTTAAATTTATTTTTAGCTTTGTATTTTATATTTAAATAAATGATAAACGATTAAAAAACACATCTAATTGACTGTGATTAAAATAAAAAAAAATAGTAAAATAGTAAAATTATGTTTTTTTTTTATAAATAGATGTATATGAGGAAATTTTATTCTTTTTACTCTAATATCTTAAGTAGCTCAAACACCAATTCATTTTAAAAGAGAAAAGAAAAACCATAATATAAAAGGAAAATAATCAAACATTGCAGAATGAGGGATTTTTTTTTTTTCATAATTTTTAATTACCGCCTGGTCTTTATTATTTGTCATCTTGGTTCTTGTCATATATATATATATATATATAATACAATAGTCTTTGATCCTTGCCATACGTTCATCGCATAGTGATTTTTATTTTTACTATTGGTGCGTGATTTTGATTCTTACCATATGTGCCTGTCAAAATGAAATTTTCATGTTAACTTCCTGTTAGTTTTGAAAATTTTACTTTATGGAAATTTTTATTTATAATTTTTTTATAAAATAGTATTTTCAAAAGATTCATATTCTCTTTTCTTATAAATTTTTTTTATGTTAGTTGGGTTATTGACTATCATGAAAATTATAAGAAAGTAAGTGGCATATTTATTGATTTCAAAATCTCTTTAAAACATTAGAAAAAAGAATACTGCAGGAAATCCATTCTCGAAACCTCTTAAGAATATTTGATCGAGGCATAGTTAAACTATTTGGCACACGAACTGTTAAGTAAACTGTTTTCGTATTTGATCATGTACTCATTGACGCCTCTCGAATTTGACTCAAGCCCTCTTGCAAAGTTGGTCGAATCGAAGACAATTATTTCTCTCTCCCGTGGACATATTTGATTATATATATTTCAATTTTTTCCCTTTTTCCCATTTGCTCTTTCTCCTATCTGAGAAGATAGTGTTGTGGCCGTTTTGGATATTGTACTTTCTTCTTGTTGTTAGTCGTTGGATATGAAGCTTCTGAGGTCGATCGAATTGGCTGTACGCACGCTGACATGATGTATCATTGCATGATTCTTCAATGCACCGACGTTTCTCCTCGCACGTCGGTGTAGGAAATCAATGGTTCAATTTGTCCATCTATTATTAGTTGTTGTTACCAATTAATTAATTTAATCCAAGTGCTTGCGAAAAATAGTGATGGACTCGCTCTATAACTCGCTGCATGCATCCTCCGCTAAAACTCTCGTGTCAAATTCGTAACGTTTCATACATTCCGTGTTTGATGCTGTCCATTTACATATAACGTACGTTCCAGTGAATATTTATTACCACTAATTAAGTGAGAAAATTTCAGTGATTTTTCTACACTTTAGTAAAAGTGTGGTTTTGATGGAATTCGATTTCGTCCCGTCGCTTTGCCTAACTTAAAGGAAACGGCTCAAATTCAGCGAAATACATAAGTGAATGAATTATCTTCCACTTTTAGGCAATAATTTATATATTTTTGGGCTATGTATGTAACAGCAGCTTCAGTGATCATATTAATGCATGGACAATGAGTTGCAATTAATGATTTAAGGCATCAGTGTCTTAAAAGATTCAAATATGATATTGATAGGGTTTAAACTTTAAAGCAATATATTTCACTAGCGTCCCCCCCCGCCCCAAAAAAAAAAAAGAGATAAAGAGAGAGAAAAAAAAAACCAAATATATAGTACATTTTCACAAAATATGTTTACGATACTTGATATTAGTTCAAAGATTATTTCAATACTCAAATCACACCTGCAACTGCGTAGTCATATTAGTTAATGTTTTGAATACGTTTCATTTTTTCATTTTTTTTTTTCCTATCTCTTCTTTCATCATGTTTGTGTGCTTGCTCTTAAATATTATGTTGGATTTTCAATTGGTAGCTCAAGGTCTTTTATTTAAATATACCAAAGTATTTTTTAAGTCTCTCAATCAATATCAGACTTAGCAAAGGCTTAGTGTGAACATTTTATTTTATTTTTCAAATCATTGGCAATATATGATGTATGCTTATGGTGGCAATAAGAAAAGTTCCAATCAAACAATCAAACACAATCTGGCGAAAAGGTGACCGAATAAAATGGGGGACAAAATAACCTTTTGCAAAAGCTCCGGATTTTTGTAAAAACAGATTCCTCAAAAAATTAATTAATAAACTTTTCAGTGAGAATCCATAACAAGTAACTTTGATTTTCATGAATAAGATTATAAAAGACACATAACAAGTTGTCATCTTCGACTTCAAGTATGCAAGAAGATTGACCGATTAATAGAGCTTTAAACGAATCCGAATTAATGCTTAATCACGATATAAAGATCGGCATTTTCAAATATTTATTGAAAAGCTTTGTGTGGACGTTGATGTAATACGTTATTTTAAGATTTTAAGATTTTATTATTTTAGGTCTTTAATATTTTATATTTTAAATTAGAGTAAATTATAGTATGTGTTTTAGTCTTTTATTTTTATTATAATTATGATTTAGTTTCTCTTTTTAAGTTAACTTTGGGAAATAACTTTCTTCTATTATAATTCCCTTCTGGATTACCTATCAAAATCTCTCTTGTAAATTCGTTTGGATTAGAATGGCATCTAATCTCACTTAATGCATTAGTAAAATCTCATTAAGTTATTTAGATTAGACGAGATTTAAGCACGCTTCAATTAGAGTATAACCTAATCGTGTTGGTTTAATCCAGTACCAGAATAATATGCCGTGTATCAATTTCGTTTCCGCTATCCCACTCCTTCATATGTGCACTTATGTCGTCATTTGTGATTTATTTGTTCTATATTTTGTGAACAAGAAAGATACATAAAGGTAGCGATTAAATATTAAGAAATACTTATCATTGACAATGATGAACAGTCTAATAGTAGCAGTAGTTATAACATTAATTCAACTCGTATGAATTCTAAAACCAAAAAAAAAAGAAGACTGGTATGAAAACAAATTGGCTCTGTTGTAAGGAGCTTTCCTCTAACATAATAGCAATTGCTCATCAATTAAATATTGAATGTCACCACACTTTCTTCTGAAATTAGTAAGTAGTAGTTATGTATAATTCCACACTATTCTAAAGTGTGATTATTAATTAGTTAATTTGTATCATGGTGGATATATATCCACATGTTTGAAAAGTTAGTAATCTTAACATTCAAGATGTTTAGTTAGGTACAATCGGGGAGGGAGAAAAAAAAAAGATGTTCAGTTAGGTACAGAATGGAACTTATGCTAAAATACAAACAGTCCAAAGCACTTGTAATTAATTAATTAATTAATTAATTAATTACAGGTTTTAAGTGGATTACAGGTTTTAGTGCATGAAAAGAACCAAAACGATTTGCTTTTTCCTCATTGTGGAGACCTTGTTTTAAAAACAATAAAAGTAAATTTTATTACAAAGCTGTATGTTAAATAAATAATTGCCACAAAGATCTATCAGCATTAGTGTCAACGCTAATGCAGTATTTATTTATTTTGTTCATTCTTTCAATTTTTTTCTAGTATTTCTTTTTTCTTTTTGTTTGGTGTAAGATTAAAATTAATTGTATAATTCTCTTTCTACGCAAAAATGGGCCACTATTTTATAGTAAAGTATCAGTATATAAACCTATAAAGTTTACGCATGGTTTGGCATCGGCAGCTATATATTCCCTTCGTCGCAAATCGAGGGTAAAATTAAAGCAACTTTAAAGTAAAACAAATAATAGAGAATTTTGCATTTGGTAGGATATATATATATATTTTTTTTTTTGCCGATCAACCTCCACACTATAATATTCAGACTAAAAGTAATACAATATTATAGTATTGAAATTTTTTTTTGTTTTTTTCACTCTAAATATATTTTATAAAGTGCAAAAATGTTCTTATAAGTATAGTTTATAGATAGTTAATTAAAATGACCAACACTAATGGTTGAATAAACTTACCCCGCCTTCTTAACTTTCTTTCTATTTTCTTCTCTTTTCACCTTGTGTATATTTTTAATTATTGGATATTTTAATAAATCTAAAAATAAAGCAATTTTCTCCGTTTAGATTTATACTTGTTGCGGCCTTAATTATTTTTCTCATTTGGTATGTGTTTTACTTTTTTTTTGTACCCTCTAAGGTTCATATTTTAAAGAGTTCATGTTGTGTACGATCAATTATGATTAATAATAATAATAATAATTAAAAAACAGTTATTATACTAATTGGAAGAATCAAATTTTATGGTGGAGAGTGATGTGACCATATGAACGAGCTAATAAAAGGGATCTCCTACGAAACTACATTTTATTATGTTCACGCCATTTATTGATGATATATTTTATAAAAATAAAAATAAAATTCTTTACTGAATGGTGAATAAGTTTTTTCTTTTTCTTTGTCTTCAATTTGAAACTACAAATAAACAATAACTTAAGTAAGAATAATAATGTTCCAAAAAAGATACTTAATTTGCCCATAATTAATGTGATTATGTTGTGGACTAATAATAATCCACCTAGAATACCTATTAACTTTATTCCCGTGCCATGTAACAAGTTAAACAATCATTATTCTATTAAAGAAAAAAATTAGGCAAAAGTTTTTGAGTCACAAAAAGATCTAAATTTTAGTATGATTTTTTTGTTTAAATAATTAGTAAAAAAAACAGTGCACCACATTCCACGCGAAGACGTGCACGCAATGGAACAGCAAATTTTATGCTGTCATTTTTTGTGAAATAATTGGACACGAAGGGTGAGATCTAACTGGATGTTCAAAAACACGCGGTTACTGGTTGGTTCCAAAAAGCGATTATAACATATTATTAGCATTACTAGTTTAGTAGGCACATACCCCACAGAAGTGACAGAACCATAAAAACTCATTTGTACAAGTGGCAAGCAGCTACGGCATGGCATTGTCCTGGGAATTAAAGCTTAGCCAGAGGCCCAGAGCAATCTGGCACAAACCCACACACACCCTTGACCACGCGTGACTTCTTAGACATCCCATAATGACTGCATTTTCTCTACTTTTTACTGTCTCAAGTTTTTCTTGATTTCACAACCAAGACACCCTTTTAAAATCTTTATAAATTCGCAATTTTTGTAAAGAGAGTTCTAGAACTAGTTGAAATTTCACAAAAGGACAAGTTGAATTTAATTAAAATTAATATGTGTTTACGCTACGCCCAATTGTGAAGCCTATTATCTTTAAATTTTAATACATGATATAATCAATTTTTCATAAACTTGAAATCATTATGAAACGATGAAGAAATAAGTTATCTGATAATTTATTGTTATTCTTAAAAATAAAATGCATTTGGTTCGTCCTAGGCGATATTTGAATTTAATTAAAATTCTGATTGTATCATCTTTTGTCATTGTCTCTCATTTTGATTTAAGAACAGAGCTATAAGTTTAACTGGCGGTAGGAGTTTTCCCAGGCCCAATGACGAGCCTCTATTGAACCCATCACTTGTTTGTTCTTAATATGTTTAAATCGTAGGCTTCGGCCCTTAAAAAATGGGCGTAATTGAGCCACAAAACGTTTGCAATAGTAATAGTATTATTATAATAGTAGCCACTCTCTCTCGCTCTCTCAAAGTACCAAGAGCGCCAATTATGTGGACAAATCAGTAAACAAAAAGGATAAAGAAATATAAAAGAATTTGGTTGTCGATGAAAATTAAAAATCTGCTGCGTAAATATATAAAATGAATGATCGAGAGTGCGTCGGATTAAAATAAAAAAAAAAAATATTATCTCTAGCGCATCATATACCACAATCATGTAACATCTTATTCATGATGTTTAAGTGTGCAATATCATGTGATGAGTCGCTCGTTGTAACGAAAACGATGTTACGGATTATTTTTCAGGACCATGTATAAACTCTCAGTATTGGACTTCAGGTAATCCAATTTGAGATGCTTTTCCTCTGAAGGGGTCTATTCTAACGTTCTTCGACAAGGTCTCGACAGGTAACTATATGACAGCCTAATTTCTTGATTTCTCAGTTGGGCTAATTTAATCCCACTTCCCAGTTCCCACCGATTGTTTTGGAAATTAAATCACTCTCTCTCTCTCTACGTGATTGGCCCTCTGGCCACTTGCCAATGTTAAAAGACAAAATAAATAATAATACAAAAATAAAATTTTAAGACTACGAAGCAGGCAGGTTTGAAACTCGCATCGCAACTTTGACTTTCATGCATCCACCGTGTGTGCGCGTGCATCATGCATGCGTCGCAATCCCACTGTCATTGTATTGAAAGAGAGATTTCACCAAAACTTCACAAGATTTAGCCCCGCTTAAAATATCCCACTAAATACTCCAACTCCAGTTAAGGACAATTGCTGCGTGCAGCTGTTCGATTACTCATCGAAAGGTCACAGAAACAAGTAACATTTGTACGACAAAAATACTAAACAGATGACATAAAAAAAACAAAGGGAATTATAATACTATGCATGTGGTGTTATAGTGTTCGTTAGTTATGTTATAATTGATTCTGTCTTCCTCCTCTTTAATTTTTCTCTGTTCAAATATCAGTGCTAGCTCTTTGTACAATAAACCACAGAACAGTTATCTTCTACCATTACCAGCCGCAAAAATGCTACAAGAAAAAGTGAACAAGTGAAAAAGAGAAACAGATAATAATTTAGCAAGCATTTACTCGCAAGCGTTAATATTTACATATTTCTTGAATGGACTTTCATTAAACAAAAACTTGTACAGACAACTAATCTGTGATGGTAATGCACCATAAATGAAAAAAAAAAAAAATTACATAATATGATTATTGGTAACTTAATGTGAAATGCACTTCAGTATGGGTTTGATGATCGTAGAAGGGATGAAGATGCCCTTTCGATATTCCTATCCGAAGCTAAAGCCGAAACTCCAGTTTGAGTTGACGAGGATGAAGATGGGGCTGGTGCTGAAGCTGCAAAAGTTGAGAGAGCACTGGTGCTACTACTCATATTGACGCTGGTTCCACCAACAGACCCTTCTGTCAATGCCTTTGGTGCCGGCGGCTTCTCGATCTCCATAATTCCTTCTAGCATCTGCACCACTTTTCCCATCATTGGCCTCAGAGATGGTTGCTCCTGAATGCACCAAAAACTCACTTGAATTGCCCTTATAACTTGCTCAATATCCACGTCTTCACCAGCTAAACTTTTGTCAACAATTCCCTCAACGTTACCCTTCTCGAATTCTTCGTAAGCCCACAAAGAGAACTTTTTTCGATTAGTCTCTTGTGAGACTTCGAAATTCCTCCTTCCACTCACTATCTCCAACAAAACCATCCCATAGCTGTAAACATCAGACTTTGAGGTGATAGGCAGATTTGCTAGCCATTCTGGCGCTAAATATCCTCTCGTCCCTCTAACACTCGTCAATGTTCGGTGTCTATGGTCCTTTGGGTTTATGAGCTTTGCAAGGCCAAAATCTGACACTTTGGCATTGTAATTCTCATCTAAGAGGATGTTTTCAGGCTTTATATCACAGTGAACAATGCAGTCCCGACACTCCTCATGTAGGTATGTGATTGCCCTAGCAGTTCCAAGAGCAATGTTAAATCTACTCTGCCAATTCAATAATTTCCCTGACTGCTCTTTGTTTGCGAAAAGGAAGTTATCAAGAGAACCATTCTTCATGAACTCATATACAAGAAGCCTATGCTTCCCCTCAGAACAAAAGCCAACTAATCTCACCAAATTTAAATGATGAGTGCTGCTGATTGTAGCAACCTCCATCCTAAACTGTTTTTCGCCTTGCTCAATCCCCTCTAGTTGCTTCACTGCAACAACTGTTCGATTAGCAAGAACCCCTCTGTAAACAGCCCCAAACCCTCCAGCTCCAAGCTTGTCCTTGAACCCCTTTGTTGAACGTTGGAGCTCCTTATATGAGAACTGCACCGGTGCCCCAGAAGCATATTCAAGAAGCGCATATTGAGCTGACAAGCTAACAAATTTAGGACTATTTCTACAGCACCAGTACCACAATCCACCCTCCAACACAACCAAAACCACGAGGGTAGCCAGAACAGCAACTACAACAATCCATGCTTTCAACCTCCAGCCTTTGCCTTTCTCCTCAGCCTGCAGAGAACCCGAGGGGTTTGGTAACACTGGTCCACATAGCTTAACATACGAAGTACTAGGAAGTGCAGGATTCTGAAACCCACTAACAAAATCTGGTGTTTTCAAGTAACACAACCCCGTTCCATCAGATAATGAAGTGGATGCAACACAAGAACCAGTAACTAAACAATTCAATCTGCAAGCTGATATCCCGACAAAGAAAACCTGAGAACTTAACTCAGGCTGAAACGTCAAGAACTTTGTATGTGGCAACTCTAACATCGTAGCACTCCCAGGGCAACTATCAATCTCTACTTTCCTCTTACACCCTTTCCTTCTATCGTTCTGGTCAATAAATTCAAAATTTTGACTGGGACATCCACACTGCGGATCCGAACTTGAATCATTATTACCATTATAACCACAGATACCCATATTCCCACAATACCCAAAAACTTCACACTGATCAGCAACAGCCGCCCATCTTCGAGTTGTAGCCCCGGAACCTCTAGCAGAACTGAAAATCCTCAAATTCCCATCACTATCTAATCTCAGGAACCTCAAAATATCACTACCCTCAGCATAATCACTACTATAAGCAATGATAGCAGCATTAGTCAAAGTAACATCAGATATAGACAAAATCCCAACAGGCTGCAATCTTAAAATGGGTGAAGTCAAATTTGCGTTAATAGTGGAGTTCAATCCTTGGTTAAAATAGACTACGCTATCATTCCACTTGAGGCTCAGATTCCCTGATTTAAGAAGAGTAAAAGAATAATACCCAGATCGCAAAGTCTTGCCGGAGGTGAAATTCTGAGAGGGAACGATGGTATCGGTGGGGTTATCAAAGGAGGACCAGGCGGAAGCGCCGCCGTTTTTGAGAAGCACGAGATTGCCAGAGTCATCAAGAGAGGCAGAGGTGACATTGAGACGCTGGGTGTTGGAGTCCCAGATGATAGCCCCGGAGCCGCTGACGAGGCGGAGGGTGCCGATGGAGTGAAGCTGGAAGGAGGCAGAAGAGTCAACGGGGGTGTTGCCGGCGGTCCAGATGGGAACTCCGCCGGAATAAGTGATGGCGGGAATGAAAGAAGTGGGTGACCGTTGAATGAATGAAAGAGAGAAGGTGGAGTTTGGGGAAAGCCAAGATTGGTTCAAGTTAGAAGCCGAAAGACTGGAGCCTAAGCTTATGTCGACAGCGGAAGAGATGAAATTAAGGCTTAAAGATAAAGAGAGGAGTAGTAGTAGAAGCGAAAGAGAAGAAGAAGAATTGAGGGTCATTTTGCAAAAAATGATGAGTTTCGTTCGGGTTTAAAGGTTTATCGCCATTTATCGAAGCGATTAAGATGAACGATGTAATTGGTAATGAGGAACACACAGCAAGGCTTTTCAAAGGAAGAGAGGGAGACTTTTTCTCATTTCTCAGCTGCAGCTGCCTGCTGGTCCCTCACGGACTCCGCCTATTTTCTTTTTCTATTCCTACCACTCTGCTTGCGATTCATTTTTCTTTTTCAATTTGCGCCATCATTTTACTTTTGCCTATGAACCTAGAAGTCCCATCAATGAACGAGTCAACAGACAAGCAGTTTGACCTCGTTTCTTTCTTTCGCTAAAATAACATTTAGATCCTTCATTTTAACCCAAATCACAAGTAAGATACGGTTTATGTTGCATTTTCCATGCGACTCGCAATTCTTATTTCTTAATTCCACATTGATACTGGGAAGATTCTATTAGGAAAAAATAAAAAAAAAGAAAACCAAATTGTATAATTCCATATGTAATAAATTATATACATGTATCACGAGGGTCTAATGGAGATTAAAGTCATAAGGTCATTATTAAAATTAATTATTTGATCGGAATATCTTTTGAAAATTGGAAATTATGCTTTTCTATAACAATCAATAAATTTAATTACACTATAGGGACCTCTTTAAAAATAATTATAACTTTCCCTTGTTTTTTTTTTAAGTTTACGAACGTAATGTTATTGTTCTGTTTTCTTTTTATGTTTTGTAAATATTTCATCACGAGGGTCTAATGGAGATTAAAGTCATAAGGTCATTATTAAAATTAATTATTTGATCGGAATATCTTTTGAAAATTGGAAATTATGCTTTTCTATAACAATCAATAAATTTAATTACACTCTAGGGACCTCTTTAAAAATAATTATAACTTTCCCTTGTCTTTTTTTTAAGTTTACGAACGTAATGTTATTGTTCTGTTTTCTTTTTATGTTTTGTAAATATTTCATTAGAAATATTTTATATAGTAAGAAATTTTTAGTTTCCATATATTTTCTAAATGAGAAAAGTATATTAAAAATTTATTTGGAATGCTATCATTTTTAACTTCGGAAAAAAAAACTCATTAAAAATATTTTATATAGTAAGAAATTTTTGGTTTCCATATATTTTCTGAATGATGAAAATACATTAAATAAAAAATTATTTGATATAATTTTTAATATTTATTTTCAATTTTTTCAAATAAAAAAACATGTGGTAAGTTATTTTAATGAATTTTATTGTGGAACATTCTTTTTATTTTATTTTTCTTTGAAAAGTCGTTTTTTTTCGGGTGTTTCTGAGGGGTTGGAAAATTTTTTCCCCAACTAAATGGCCTAGGTTCCTTGTTTGACGCGACGAGAAGAACTTTTTCCTTTCCTTTCTCCTACAACTTGTTCGTTGATCACCATCAGCCACTAATGTTCCATCATCAACTAATGACTATCGGAGCATTTGTGAAACTTTAGAATTGATTTTAAATTATTTCCGATGGATTGATTTTGTGGAGCAAGGAGTAGCGGAACAAAAAATTGATTGAGAGAGAATACTAAATATCGTTTTAATATTGAACTAAACCAACACGATTAAATTACACTCTAATCGAAATGTGATTAGATCTCGTTCTAACCAAATGACTCAATAAAATTTTTAATAACGCGTAATACGAGATTAGATAACGCTCTAATTCAAATGATTCTACAAAAGATATTTTGATAGATGATTATAGAGAGAATTATAAAAAAAGATTTTTATTGAATTATTGAATCTGAAGTTATAAAAATAATAATAAGACCTTTTTTATTTATAATTGAGGAAACTCACTTCCTTAAGTTAATCTAAAATTGAAAACTAAATCACAATTATAATAAAAATAAAATATATTTTTTCTAAGTTAACTAAATCTCATACTCTGAGTCTAATGAAAATAACAAGTTATGAATTAATAAAATATCATAATTGACTCAAATAAAAATAGAAAGTCTTAAAATAATAAAATTCTAAAATCTTAAAATTCTTAAAATAACGTCTTACATCAGTCTCCCCTTCTTGAAAGAAACTCATCCTCAAGTTTGAATACAAACTGAAGGATAAAATTTGTAGTGTAAGACTAAATCATCTTATAATTTGAATTTATGGTCTTTCTCAACATTCTTTCTCAAGACTTTAAAGAATCCATACTTTATCAACTTCATTTGCTTATACATTCTTCGAGGTGATGAAGACTTCCAAGATCGAACAACAATAAAATAGCTTTTGCCCTTTCCCAATTCTTACTCAATGCGCTCTTTAATAAATTTGACATTTTCAATCAAATTTTTTTCAAGCACAATCTTATTATCTTCAATGTGAATAGGTATACTCATTTCGATCATTTCAACTTCTTCAACTTAATTTTGCTACACATCATTGATCATACTATTAAACTTAATGTACAAATCAAGAGTAAGTTGTTCTTCTTGAAAATCCCAAAAAGATAAAAAATTTCATCATCTTCAACACTTGTCTTCTCTTTCAAATAAACATCATGCACATTCTTACACATATTGTCAGATTGAAATTTTAAATTGATAATAAATTATGCCTTTTCATTTGCAACATTATACACATCTTTGACATGTAAAGAGGCACAAACTTTTTTCAACTGAACATCTTTCACTTTAGGTTGCTAACCTCAAATTAGCGTCGTGGATATAGTTGATTTAACTTCTTCGATGTTGGACTTTTCCCTCTGTACCTATTCAAGGAAAGCCTAAGATTCTCGATTTCTCTCTCTATCACTACCGATCTTAGGTTAAAAGCTTTCTCAAACGCTTGCAATACTACTTCTCTGATTGCTTGTCTGACAGCTTCAGGATCAACAACAAACTGAGAGGAATTCAAAAGGTCGTCAAACAATTCTTGATAAGCCATGGGATCTTTTTTTTTTTTGTGTGTGATGGATTTCGTGGGAATGGATGTGGGTATTCAAAAAAGCTGTGTAGTTGGCACAGAACGACTCTGATACCAACTGATGGAGTGAGGCATAGCAAAAGCGGAAATTGATTGAGAGAGAACACTAGATATCGTTCTAATATTGCACCAATCTAACGAGATTAAATTACGCTCTGATCGAAGCATGATTAGATTTCGTTCTAACCAAACGACTCAATATGATTTTTAATAACGTATAATGCAAGATTAGACGACGCTCTAATCCAAACGACTTTATAAGAGAGATTTTGATAAATAATGCCAGAGGATATTATAAAGGAGGGTTTTTATTGAATTATTGAATATGAAGTTATGAAAATAATTACAAGACCTCTCTATTTATAATAGAAGAAACTGACTTTCCTAAGTTAAATTAAAAACAAAAACTAAATCACAATTATAATGAAAATAAAATATATTTTCCTTAAGTTAACTAAATCTTATACCTTAGAAAAATTCTAATGAAAATAGAAAGTTCTAAAATAATCAAATACCGTAATTGACTCAAATAAAAATAGAAAATCTTCAAATAATAAAATCTTAAAATTCTTAAAATAACACCTTACATCATGATTATTTTTTAATTATTTTTTATTTTTAAAAACAATAATTTACTCTTTATTTTTTTTAAAGAATTAAAAAAAATCATCAACTCACTATCATTTTTTTTCTCATACCTTTTAAATAAAAACATGATGTAACTTAAATATTGTTGTATATATTTTTGTCTTTTTTGAACCATTTGAACAACTTATTTAAGGCTTTTAAACATGTTGTATATTATTACTTCCTACCTATCGACACGGTGAAGTCAAAAATCATACTTTTATATCGTATATGATTTTATTAATAACCAATCACTAATTTAGTCTAATTTGTATAACTCACATCAAAATGGTATCTATCTCAAAAGCAAAGATCAGGACAACCTGAAGGAACCAAGCTCATGGACAGAGCAGACACTAGTAAGTACTGTTGGTACCAATTAATAATTGCAACGGTCTCAACCGTTGACATGAAAGCCTATCCAAAATCCCTGGTACATTTGCTATAATATAATTAATTATTTAAGGGCAGATCTGCTCCATCCTAGACTCAAATATTTAGCCAATGTCATATAATCATCTGGAGAGAGTTTCAACAAATCTTTCGCTACAAATATCGGCGAACTGTGATCTACTATTTCGGGGAAAAAAAAAAAAGAAAATTTTTTTTGGTTTTTACTCAAAATTAGCGATCAAAATGGGTGAAGAAAACGATCTAAGTCGCGGCTAACTGGTTGATATTAATGGGATAAGCTTCATCTTTATTAGAAGAAGCAAAAGCCTTGTCTGCTACGTGAATATTCACAGCTCCTGTTGGATGCAACCCATCAAAATAAACGTAGTTTCTTCTGTCTCTACACACTTTTCCATCTTTTTTGCAAGCAACTCTATTCCCACCTGCAGATATTGAACTCTTATCGCAGCAGGCTCTTCTTATCTCTTTGAATCTTGTGAACCATCAATTGAGTTAATACAAAAATTGAAAAAAAAAAAAAAACACCCTTAAATTGAATCAATAGTGACAAAATTAATTAGTAGGTGTTTGGTTTTAATTTTAAAGTTCGGTTTTGTTTTAGGAAAATGAAGATGATAAAATTAACCATACCTTTGGAGACAGGATCTTTGATAATGTCCTCAATTATATTGTACTGGTTAACGTAAACAAAAGGAGAACCGGGCAATTCATGCTTGATAAGATCAACCATGGACTTCAAGCGAAAATTGAAGATCCGAACCGCCCGGTTTAGCTCTTCTAAGCAGCCCATTTGCATTGGCCGATATGCCTTAGCCATCAGAGTGCACCCAAATGGACATATTGACAACAAAGAAACAGAAAATAAATTACATTTGTGTATACACAATAATGTACCTTGACATGTTGAGAGAATGAGTTTGTAAGGTTGGAAGCAAAGGCTATATCAAGAACGGTGACGTTGCATTGTGGCAAGAAATAGTTGAATGTATAATCGTTGCCACTGTGGACTATTGAGCTTCCAAACACAGACATTCCTTTCATTCCAGCAGCTTGTTCCGTGGCCTTAACGCATGGCCAGAAAATGGAAGCAAAAAGAGAAGCGCGTAATCATAAGTTTTGTTGTCATTTTCTTGTTTGAGTTTGAACAAATGGGGAGGGCGTATGCACACAAGCACCTCCCCGGCAGCCGTTCATTGGATGGCTGGTTCTCTCTACTCCTCTCTCCTGCCCCAAATATGTTGGCAATTGTGTGCGTCTACTTTCTTTATTGGCTTGCGGGAGTTTCGATTACGCTACAAGTGGACTAGATCCATGTATAAAAGGGTTTCCATTTATCGCTATGTTGGCTTTAGATTAATTTGAAAGATTAGGGCTGCGAATGATCCGAAATTAATTTGCTAAAAATTTTTCACGGAACTCACTACTTTTGTTATCCGTTCAGCTGCATTCTTCACGTACGTCTTTCTCATTTAATTTCAAGTTTTCACTACACTTCTTCGGCTGACCACAAATTTTAATTTTTTTTATTACACGTCACTTTTTTTATTGGTTATACCTTAAATTTTAATACATAACATAAACATTAATAGCCAAATGGAGCGAACAATTACGATATTCTAGAGTTTTGCTAATTGGCTGACATTAATGGGATAAACTTCATTTTTATGATAAGAAGAAAAAGCCTTGTTTGCTATGTGAACATTCACAGCTTCTGTTGGATGCAGCCCATCGAAGTAAACATAAGCAATTCTGTCTCTGCAAACCTTGCCGCCTTTTCTGCAGGAAGCTCCATTTCCTCCTTCACTTAGTGGGACCAGATCACAACAAGCTCTTTTTGCATCTTTAAATCCTGTCATCCATTTTTTTTTTAAAAAAAAGTAAAAATAAATTATGTTAACTAATATGACAATTAGATATGTGCATGTATCAATGAAAACCGAAACACAGTAAAGTATGTTAAATCCATGGCTTGTAATCTACAACTGTTTCTTTGTCTTTATAGAAGGTATTAATTTTTTTTTTTTTTAAATACTAGATATGCTCTTTAATCTTAAATGTGTTTTCTTTAATGTGTGTCTCAATTCGACAAGATTTAATTATTTAAATAAAAACGAAGAATAATGTTAATTACCTTTAGAAGCAGGATCTTTGAGAATATCCATGATAATCTTGTATTGGTTAACAATGACGAGATTAGAACCGGGCATTTGTTCCTTGATAGCATCAACCATAGACTTCAATTGAGCATTGAATTGGTGAACCCCCCGGTTCAGTTCTTGTAAGCAGTACTTTTGCTTCGGCTTAAATGACTTTACCATGGGAATGCACCCAATTGGGTACAATGACATTAATACAAACTTTCTTCCTCCTAATCTGTACAGCTTCTGCACAAAACAAAAGATTTATTATTTTTAATTTAATCGCTAATCAGAAAATATTCAAAAACAAAACAAACACAAACTCAAGAAGAGAGAGAGAGAGAGACAATTTTAGACAGTAGAAGATGTTTTGATGAATTTCAAAGTAATTTTTATTTGCTTGCATTTGACTAAGAAATAAACGTGATTAATGATTTTAAAAAATTACTCATAATTCTAACGGCCAACCTTAGCAAAACCTTGAGACGCTGAAACAGAGAGTCCTTGAATTGATATAGATTACTCATAATTTTCCATCGTACCTTGAGATGCTGAGACAGGGAGTTTGTAAGATCTGAAGCGAAGGCCTGATCAAGAATGGTACTGGCATTCAAACTCGGCCGAAAATAATTGAAAGTATAATCATTTCCTCCCACTCCCACAACAAACAAGTATTTTGATAGTAAATGTGTGCTCTTGCAGCCCAATTCAGCTCCTAATTCTGGAAGTGTCACTTCCTCAAACTTTTTTATTTGTTCATTTAGACTATACACATGGCCCTGAAAAATTTGGTTCAACATACAATTATAATATTATTAGCTCGGTCTATCCATCTTATGCATTGAAGAAATAATCACTTGGGGAAAAAAAAAACTTCTGATCGAAGGTTTGATAAAGTGTATCGTTTGGGTTACCAGAAATGAGCCAGTGTCATTTAATATGCCTGAGCCTCCAGAAGCAAAGTTGACACCATGAACAATTTTGCTGCCTTTAGTTGAAGGATCGGCGAAAGGCGGAATCAAGCCGGGAAGCTGAAGCTGCTCTCCGAGAAGATCAACAACATTCTTTCCATTTGTGTATCTGCCAGAAGGTCCATAAGGAAAGTCAATTCCATATGGCAAATAATTTACTTTTGCTTTGTTTTGAAGAAAGTTGTTGTTGCCATTATCAACCAAAGAGCTTCCAAATACAAACATTCCTTTGATTCCACTAGCAGCTGTTACTTTTATATTAACGACCTTCCAATGGCAATTGCATTGCAAGATAAAGGAAGCAAGAGGGAATAGGCAAAGGAGAAGCAATTTTATTTTCATTGTTTTGGGAAATTTTGTTGAATACTGATGGCCGAATGGTATCTGATTGATTTGATGATTTTGAAGAAAAAAAAAATGCTGAATTTCTGTTGCAATGGGTGGCATATGATGTTTTATTTATAGGGACGACTTAAGACTTAAATTTTATTTATTTTTGAATAAGAGTTAGGACTTCAATTAATTATCTTCAACAACTCTCCTATTTAAGTTGCATAATCTGGTATTACATCAATTCAAAATAGTTTTTTTTTTCCTTTTTAATGGCTTAATTGTTGGTTTTCAAGCAATTAAAAAGTCATGGAAGATTACTTGGACAATTATAAGTCATAAATGCTAAAAGTCGGCTGCTGCCTAATATTAGATAAGAAAGATGAATTTTAGTCTTAATGTTTTGTTCCCATGTGTAATAAAATTCTAAAATTTTAATTTTGATTTAGTATCACCACCGATTTTAAATTATACTCATTTAAGTTTGAACATTACCATTATGTTTATGCCAATATGAAAGTGATCTGTAGTGTGACTAAATAAACGACAACTGTTTTGTCTTAGAAAAATATTTATAATTTTCAAACTATGTTTTCTTAAGATCGAATAAAGAAAAAAAGGGCAAAGAGAAAGGGGTAGAGAGAAAGAGGGTAAATTTCTCTCATTTTTCTCTCGTCTTTCTCTGTACCAATCACCACTCTTACTTTTCACATTCCTAACACTTAAATCCCTCTCCTTTCTTGAAAGGTTAAAAAACTAAGAACATGAAACTACTGGTTTTATCAAGATCAGAAATAGCCTAATGTCTTTGAAAGCTAAAGTGTTTCAACCATGGTATAAATCCCTCCACTGACAAGAATCAAGCGACGGACACAAATCAACCAGCAAAAATGGAGACGGAAAATTTGAATTTCATGAAAAGAGAACTAACAGTGAGTTGCTATCTCCATTGGATTCTGAGATATGCTGAGGTTCCATCGAGTATAACTTCGTGTATCAAATTGAATTCGCATGGTCACCATTACCAACTTCGCAATGTTATCATTTCGTTCCTAAAATGGGATGCGAAATTAGGTGTGATTGATTTTACAAAAAATAAAATTGACATTTTCAATTTGGAAAAAGATTATCTTTATGACTCCAACAAAAGAGCTCAAGGCAACTATTGCAAATCTTTTGAACCTTTCCTGATACTTCGGCAGAAAAAAAAAATAACACCCAATAGAAGAATGTTTTTGTTGCTTTCTTTTCTTTTCCCGGGGCCATCTGGTTGAAAAAAAAAAAGAGGGAAAAATCTACCAATTATGACAACAATGGCAACAGTGGCAGTGCTTTGATTTCTGGGAATTGCAAGAAAGCTATAGGTAACAAGCAAGAATATAAATGCAAGCTGTAAGGGACAGGTGAGTTTTGACATCAGGTGTAGTTGTGATCATTTATGAGTGTCCGTGACAGTGAAGGCAATGCAAAATAATTTCACCAAAATTGGCCAGCCATTGGGAGAAATTTGAAGGCCTGCAGTTCTGTTTTTGTGTCAGTTCAATTTAGCTAGCCATGACTCCCTTGCATTGCTTGCTCATCCTGTCAGAATTTCGACCGGTGTGCTCAGTCTTCAACGGAGTGAATTTAATAGGTTTCTATCAAACCATATCTAGTTATCTGGTGCCCATCTAGTACATCTAATTGGTGGGGAAGTCTAAGTTACAGAATCTGTAACTTACACCCCCAGCCTTAGCCTGCTCCATCCACAATCATTTTGCATGCTTTCTCTTCATATGCAGGACATGTGGACTGCATGGATTGGGGGTGTTTGTTACAGAATCTGTAACATATACACCTCCCTAATTGGTTATTTTAATGAGTGTTTTTTTATCGGGATGCGGATACGCGATTAATGAATAAGAGACGGCTTTTTGGATTGCCTTTTTAAATGCGCGTATGTAAATTGATCTCAAATACTCGGCCATGGTGAATCTATGCCATCACATTAGTGATAGGATGGTTACGCGTTCCTGCAAGATTCTTTATATTTCGCTCTCAATTAAAGATTAGGTGGAGTTATACGTTTCTTTCAGTAATATGTTAACGGAGCAAACGTACTTTTAATATTTGAAAGTTGTGAGGTGATAGAACTTGATCTAAGTTGTGACAATATCAAATTATCTCAATAAATGTATGTCTTATGTAAATATAAATGTACTTTTAATTATGTACTATATAAGAGTGATTCAAAAAAAAAAAAAATGATTCCATGATGTGTATATACTTTTCAACAGATTTAGGTAGAGTTTATTTTTTTTTATTTGAAATCTGAATGTGTTTGAATTTAATTGAAATCTAAACAGGTCTAAATAAATGTTTCTAAATAACATATTTGTTTTTATTTTTTCAATATCTGAATATAAGTATTAAGTTGTTTATTTTTTAAAAAAAGAAAACATTTGAAATATGATATTTTGACACATATAACCTCATAAATATTAACAATAATTATATTTTTTATTTTAAATATCAATATAAGTTATAAATAAATTATTTTTAAAAAAATTTGATAAAACATTTGAAATGAAAAGTAAAATATTTTGAAACACATATAACCTCATAAATATGATACTTATAATGATATTTTTAGTATATTATATTGATACTTTTTTCTTAATAATCTCATAAGTCAATCAATAATTCTTTAATCATTTGAATTAAAATTAACGTATTAAATAAATTCAAAATATATTATAAAAATAGTAAATAGAAATACAAAGAGATGGACTTACTATAAAATACATTCACCTAAAGTTTTATTATGTTTAAAATTTTCATTCACAAAAAAAACAATAATAGCTAAATACAGGTACAAAAAAAGAGATAAATAAAAAATAATGAAAGAATAATTTATATAATAGAAAATAAATTTATTTAATAAGGGTATTAATGAGAAAGAATATTAAAATTCCATTAAGATGTTTTGTCATTCAGATAAAAGTTAGAATATTTAACTTTTTTTTCATTCATACTTAAAAGTCTTATAATGAGACACAAGTGATAAAAAATAAATAAAATAAAAACCATAAATGTCTGAAAACAATTAAGATTCAGACTTCAGACAAAAAAACAAACAACTCTTTAGTCATTCGAAGGTCCAAGCAAAAATTAAAAAGCCCTCACATGAAAGGAAAACTTTTTTTTTAAAAAAAAAAAAGTGAGATATATATGGAAAATTTACTCACATTTTGTAAGTATCACGTAACCTTGCAATCCAATGGTAATCTATCTTGCCTTACACTAATTAGGGTGTGGGTTTCAAGTCCCCATGAATAAATATTTTTAGATGTGAAGATAAGAGTCTTATGACAGTTGGGGCAAATAGTTGATCGAGTTGAATCAAAGTCTACATGTCGTCAAATAATTTCAAAGAAGGAGAATTTGTACACTGAATATAAATTTTCGTGTTCCGCAAGATATTGCTGGGCAAAGATGCTATCCAACCGAATTATTGAATCAACTACAAGGAAGAAAGAATCAACGTATGGTAATTGTGATCAAGAATTTAGGACAAAGATTAGCCAACAAGATCTTCATATCGAATCTCGCGACGACACATGGGGCAAGAATTCTGCTCCTCCAGCCATCGAGAAATACACGACGCGTGGAAGTGATGATGACAAGGCATCGGAATCACCTCTTCCTCCTCCTCCTCCTCCTCCTGCTTTCCCTTGTTTTCGTCCTTTTCCATTAACTCTTCCAAACAAACCGCACACGTATCCCCCTCGTTCACGACCACACCCTTGCTATCAATACCACTCCTCTGTTTTCTCGACAGCATCTCGACAGTAATTCTCGACGCTTCTTTTCTCAACAACCTCTCCATCTCCTCATCACCTTCGCCTTCAACCACCTCAATTCCCAAAGCTCCGACTTCGACGAACAAGTGAAACCCCACTAAGCCACCAAAAGACAAACAAGAAGCCACATTTGAGATTTCTTTGATCAAGAAATTACTAAGCATACGGTTAATATTTAAGGACGTGAGTGCATGCGAGAGGCACACCGGCAAAGCAACTGAGCCTGACGGAATTTGAATGAGAGGAAAGCGCTTCGGAGAGGACGTGTAATCTTGTAATATGATTACCCGGCCATTGCGGCTTCGATACTGCTTTTGGAGTCTTTCGTTGAGCATAATGCTTATATTGGCAACTGGGTTGATGCTGCTGCTGCTGCTGCTTCTTCCATGTACCTGGTGGAGACTGAATTGTAATGAATCCATTGATGAAGAGACAAATATTTGATTGATTATGGAAGCAGATGACCATTCACTTACTGATAAGTGCTCTTGCGGTAATTAATTGATTAACAACCCTCATCTTTAGTAGATATATATAAAGTGCGAGAGAGAGCTGCTGCCCTGCTTCCTTAAGTGAGACGGTTAAGCAGGAAATAGGAAGCGGATGGATTCTATTAATTCCTCCATTAATTAACGGTAAAGTTTCGTAAATCTTTCCTTCATCGTTCAGGATAAAATCATAAAATAATTATAATAGTCCTACAACAATTATTGTCTCAAAATATTTTTAACTTGATCAATATAGTGCCGCGGAGGTACCGTATTATTTGCTGTATGACCAAATTTAATCCGAGTATTACGAAAATTTCAGGTGATGTAAACACTATTATGTCATTACACCACTCTCTAGCTGCGTGTTATTATGTTTAAACTCACTACGAAATTCAAAATCATCATAAACACAATACGCCAATCGCTAAATTCAAAATCATAAATTCATGCACATATCGCTAAATTTAAATCCTCGTAAATATATTGTCCAAGTGTTCGTTAGGCTCAAGGCTCCAACTTTGACTTTTTAAAACCACTCACTTAGAGTGATTTTCTTATGTTTTTTATTGGAGAAATTTTTTAAAGGTGTCATCATCATCACGTTACCACACCATTATCATGACAATATTTTGTCACGTAGAACCAAAAAAAAAAAAAAAGTGAAATTCGATTTTGAAAATGAGTAATTGTCAAAATAAATAAGTAAACAAACTTAAGAAATGACTGACTCGTAGTCTTTAGTGATGGCACCATCTATGAATTGAGCAGTCTCAATAGTCTCTTAGAAAGCAATTCTGATTTTTGTGTCAATTCAATTGAGCTAGCTTGACTGACTTGCTCATCTCGTTAGAATTATGACCGAAGTCTTGAGACTTCATAGTGAATTCAATGTGTCTACCAAACTGCATGTAATATGCATTTAGGGTGGATTTAAGATTGAAGAGTTGTATCTTTTAAGCTACAGCTGTTGTGAATGAAAAATTGTAATTATGAAATCAAAGTTAGTAATATATAATAAATATAAATTTTAAATAATAATTTTAATACGATTATTAACGGTATAATAGATTTTCTATCATACAAGTAAAAAATCATATTAACATAGGTTTTAGGTTTTAAGCTACAGCAGCTAGGGTTGGCAATAAACTCCGGATCCGGCCAGGATCCGCAAAGATCCAGAAGATCTAGATTCGGATCTTAACTTTTAAGATCCGTGTGATCCGAATGCAAGTGCATCCGAAAAATCGGATATCTAAATCCGTATTATTATATAATTAAATTATTTATTTAATTAAATTTCAATTGAAAAATATATAAATTAAAATATTTATAAGCATAATTAATTCTATAATCTTCATTGACTATGAAAAGTATGTTAAAAAACTAATAATAATAATAATAATAATAATAATAATAATAATAATAATAATAATAATAATAATAATAATAATAATAATAATAATAATAATATTGTAATGAATCGGTTTACCTTAGATTTTTTTATTTTTTTATTTTTGATTTATGTTGTGAAATTATCATTTGTGAATTTATGGTGGTATTGTACATTATTTATATTGAATTGATGTTAAATTGTTAATTGCTAAATTATAATTAAATTTTATTTGATATTATTAAGTAAATTATTAAATTTAAAAATATGCGGATCCGGATATCCGAAAAATCCGCCAGCAATCCGTGTGGATCCTACTCGCATCCGAATCCGCATATTTTTTTGTGGATCCGGATGTTAAAAGTTTAATGCAGATTCGGATTCGGATCCAGAATTTGTCATCCCTAACAGCAGCTAGTGTTTATCAAATACTTTAGTATTATAGTTTTTAAGCCACAGCTATTCAACTTCAATCTAAAATACACCCTTAATCAGTTGTTGCAATGCGTGTTTTTATTTTTATTTTTATTTTTATTTTTATTTTTTACGGACACAGAAGGATTTCTAAAGAGAGTCATCAATAAAACGAGGTATAACTTGTTCGATTATTTATTGCAAATGGTGTGGATGTCATTATGTAAATCGATCTCACATAGTATGTTGTGAATCATCACCTACCATCCTAATGTGACACTCAACGGTTCTCAATTTTAGTGGTTGGAAGGTAAATTTGTCATGAGAATATGCAAGGAGAAAAAAGAAAAAGAAAAAGAAAAAAAGAAAAAAAAGGGCTCGTTTACTTGTATGGTAAAATACTATCAAATAAACTGCCTCTAAAAAGCTTTTCTTTTCGCCTTTTTGGCAGTACAGAGATGACGCTGTAAGTTGATTAAGCAAATCCGCAACTTATTATTGGGCAAAGATGTTGTTTTGTTTAAAGAAGCTAGCTATATACACATGTGTATTAAACAAAATATTGTATTAACTACAAGGAAAAGGAAGAATGAGTCTTAGTTGTAATCTTAAAGCTAAATCAAGAATTTACAAAAGTTTAATCAAGATTAGCCAACAAGATCTTCATCTTGAATCTGGCGTCGACACATGGGGCAAGAATTCTGCTCCTCCAACCATCGAGAAATGCACGACGCATGAAAAATATGATGACAAGGCATCGGAATCAGCTGTGTCTTTTTCTCTGTCTTTCCCTTGACGTCTTCTTTTTCTATTAACTCTTCCAGACAAACCGCGCAGTTATCTCCGACTTTCACAAACTTGTTAAAATCCAAATCCAAAACCCTACTCTGTTTTCTCGACAACATCTCGACAACGAATCTCGACGCTTCCTTTCTCATCGACTTCTCAATCTCATGCGCATCGTCATCATCTTCAACCACCTCAATTTCCACAACTTCAACGTCCGCAGACAAGTGAAAGCCGGTTAAGCCACCCGAAGACAAATAAAAAGCCCCCTGTGCAATATGTTGGTGCAAGAAAACACACAGCCTGTGATCAAGATTTAAGGACATGAGTGCCCGAAAGAGGTACATTGGTGAAGTAAGTGCGCTTGGAGGAATTTGAATCACAGGAAAGCGGCTCACAGATTGCGTGTAATCTCGTAAAATGAACTGTTGGCCGTTACTGGGGCTTCGATACAACTTTTGAAATCTTTGTTTGAGCATAATGCTGATATTGCCAAGTGGGTACATTAATGGGTTGTTGCTGCAGCTGCCTCTTCCTTCTAGGTGTAGATTGAATCGTATATCCATTGATGATGAAGAGACAATAAGATTTCAGATTTGACTAAAGCAAAGTGCGTTGTGCTGAGAGCGTCTGGCTTCAAGCTAGTTGATATATATATGGATAGAGCTGCCCCTGTTTCCTTTTGTGGGACGGTTAAGGCAGAAATTGGAAGCTGAATGATCTTATTCCTGAATCTTGATTCCTTAGCCGTCTAGTTTCCTAAATCTTTCCTTTATCGTTTAGGATATTTTTTTCCTTTTCAAGAAAGGGGAAAAATTTTGGAAAACATGATCATGTAAAAATAAGGAACCACCAACGAATACATACTATCATTTTGCGTGTCACTTGTTAAAAAATGTCTACACAAAATGACGAGACATGAAATTTTTGCACTGGTATTAAAATAATAAGACAGCTATGACTCTTTTTTTTTTTTTTCCAAAAAAAAAAGTATTATATTTCAGTCAGAGTCATATAAATCCTGTTTAGCAATTAATACCACAACCTCCCGTGGGTAAGTGGGTTTCGTGAGCATAGCACACAAAATTTTACTTGACATATATATAATACCCTATTGTCTATTGGCAAGTACTAAGCATCATCTGATATCAGTGGCCATATCACTAAATTTTAGTAATCCGAGTGTTCAAAAGCCATAAGGACTCTCATCAAGACGAGAAAATTTAAAGTGATGTTGACATCACTATGTTATCATACCACCACGTAATGGTATTTCATAATGATAAAATTAAGTTGCCACTAAACTTAAAATCTTCATGACTGCGTCATAAATATAACATACCTATCACTAAATTAAAAAAATATGCTAAGTGGATTAAAAATTCAATATGCACATAATGTATATAATTGATCATTAGACTCAAGACTTCAACTTCGACTTTCTAAAACCACCCATCTAGAAATCTTCTTATGTTCTTTATTGGAGAAAGTATTGAGTAGTGTCGTCACCACCACCTTAGCAAGCCGTCATTGTAATAGTTTTTGTCATGTGTAAAAGATTTAAAAAAAAATGTGAAGTTTGATTTCGAAATTTTTTAATTGTGAACACTTTTAGCGTGACATTATCCATGAACTTTTTTTCCTCTTTTATTGAGTTCAATGTCTTGAAAACATGGGATATAGCCGTTCTCTTCCTTCGACAAGTTATTTCTAAATTATCGTAACAAAAAATTAAAATATGTCCGTACTTATAATATCATAACATAGTTTTATTAATATCCATATTTCTGTTGTAAGAACATAGAATATTGCTATAATTTTTTTAAGTTACTACAAAAAAAATATTTAACATCTTAAAAATATCATAAAAAATGCAAATCAATGAAGTTGCATTTGCAATGAATTCAACCATAAACATAGGGTAACAGCTACGGTCGGGTGGAGTGTTTTATCGTAAAGTATTGATAATAACTCTTAAATCATGATGGTAAAATTAAATTTATTATTTTCTTTCATAATCGGCCAGTTATCATCAATACTTTACCAACATGCACGGTAACACAAACGCAGCAACGGGCATGAACTCTTTCCAAGCAGAGTACCAGACCCGCACTTCAGCGCGTGCAATAAACGTTATCAGTGCGTATCATATTAGAATCCGATCATCCTTCTAACAAGTAACAATATGCTCCCGCACGGCCCGCTTACAAGAAACAGTTAAAAAGGAGTTAATCAAACTAAAACTGAAACTGAAACTCCCGTAGATCCTTCTCCCTTTTAAATGTCCCAGGAATCCATCAATCTTCGCATTACATCATATTTAAATCACGAACGCGGACGCACGGAGTTTAAGGTTCTTTTTATCAGATCTCACTCATACCCTTCGTTGTTTTTTCTTTTTTCCATGTTACTTGGGTTCTTGCATGTAGGTTTTTATTTCATATTATGATTCCGATTCACGATTGTTGAATTGCTTAAGATGTGTGTCAGCGGGATGGGTTTTTCTTGTTTAGATGGAAGAATGACATTAGGGCTTTGTTTTTTTTTACTTTTTGTTCTAATGTCAGCATTGACTTTAAGAATCTTTTTTTTTTTTTTTTGTGTTTTAATTTCTGTTGAAATAGTGTATTGGTTTCAATGCGTGAATATTGGATCAGATGTGAGTAAATGTAGTTGAGTAGAATTTCGGATGATGGATCAATTTCCGAAACTTTTGGCAACTGCATCATTTTTTCCTAACTGCTATGGTAGAGGCAATTGCAATCCCCAATTTTTGAATGCAATCTACAGGGCAGAGAGATTTCTAGGTCGAAAGAAGACCAGTTCACAGATCACACAATGTTAGTTTTCATTGTCAGTAAACTGAACCACACATTAAGTGATAGTTAGTTTGTCCATCCAAATATGATGACATGTTATGTTGCAATTTAACAGGCTTGTGTGTGTAGTAGATAGGTAATGGATTTGTTGGTGGTCGAGACATTAGTACTTAGCTAGGTTGTGAAAATTTTCAATCTTCTTATCTTCTTATCTTGGGTGCGATCAGTTTTTATATATATTAGTGCCTGCAGATGAGATTCTGTTGACAGGAATTATCGATAGAACTTGTGAATATCCCAAGGGTATTATAAGCTTGGACAGTTGTAGCATCGAGGGATATGGTTCTCCCTTTGTTTGTTATGAGGCAAAAACTATGTAATGTGTGTGTCCTATTTGTACATGGTAACCTTACTGTCTTAATGCGGGTATATTGCTAGGTTTGAATTACTTAAGTTTCATAGGTGAGTTTATGTTAATTATGAAGCAGGCTAGTCTGCTTTCAAATATTTCCATATAAGACAGCATACTGACAAGAACTGTGCTGTCTGAGCTTCTTTGCTCACATGCTAAGTCAGATGGAGCTGTATCAATTTTCTTTGCCCCAAAATTAGGCTGGAAGGCATAATTATTGTATATGATAGTTTCTTACTCCTGACTGGTAGATGACTGGACAGTAGGATTTTGAGTTGCAGGATGGTTTGAATCAATAAGGTGCATCCTTTCAGTTATGATTTTCCAATGTATTCTTTTTATTATTTGATGTCTGGACTGCTTGTTTTGCCACTGAACCACATGTATATTTCCTTCCATTTTTTATTTCAAATGACAGCTATAAGGATTTGTTTCTATATGTATTGTATCAGCAAGTCACTACTTGTGGTATGACTTGAGGGCAATAATGAAAAGAGAGAGAGAGAGAGAATATCAGTTGTATAATCACAGGCTACATTTAATTTAGATGTATAATTTCACCATTTCCTTTGGGAGTGTGCTTATCTAAGCCTTCGAATGACAGTTATGATTTGCACAGCAGCATGCAGCATTATTCATTTATTTACTGATGACTGCACTAAAGATTTTTATTGAAATATCCAAAAGCTAGAGTGGTGAATTAGAAAGCATCTTTACTTGAAAAACCAAGCACCGTATGAACAGTTTAACTTTTATGTGCTTCTGTTATAAATTTTGCACTTCTAGCTCTGCATTGCCCATTACCCAGAAGAATTTGAATACTAGTTCAATCTTAAGTTCCCGTTGCTCTTTTTTCTATCTGAGATTTGAATGTATTAACATTTCTGATTATCAAATACTAATATTTTCTTTTGTTTGATCTTGAAATGTAAATTATAGCCAAAAGGTAGCCGCTATTTTTGACTCCTCAGAGTCTAAATATGAGTCTAGCATGTCTTGTGTGCCATAGCGTAGAAAGTCCATCACATTCGTTCAGGAGTTACTCCGTTTCGAGCTCAGAGAACGAGGATAGATGTTCTGCCATCGGCAACTGCTTAGCCAGAAGGTTGTCTCTTCCCACTCCAAGACCAGCTCTAGCATCCACATCCAAAGTGACCCCACAACCAAACATTCAAACGACCATTGAGATGGAAGGTGCCCCACGATTAGTCCGAAGTCGTGCTGTGAGAAGGGACCTGGTGAGAGACTGGAATTTTGATGAGGTCGTGATGGAACGTTAGCTTATGGGCTTTCATCTCTTGGGGTAGCATTAGGGCTTTGATCTTTTTAATTTTCCTAGTTCAGATTTTGTTGTGGGTGCAAAATGAACCGACTTTTCCTCTAGAAGAGTTTGGGCATTTTCTAACCAATTTGAATGCGAAATCATGTCCATACGTTTTGTTTTCGCTTGTTTTTCCTTTGTTCTCCAACGTTTAAAGAGTTAGAATGCGTTAAAATTAAAGCCATGAAAGCGGGATCATCTGTCACAAGACAAACTAGTAATACTCCGGCCTCAAATTGAGGTTTTTGTTTGATGACAAATTGAAATTAAACTTCTTTAAGCAAAAAATGTGAGTGGACTTGCTTTAAAGGGTTAGTTATAAGATGTGCCCTCTAGCTCATATGGTTTAGTATTAATTTAGTATAATTTGTTTAACAGTTATAAATGTTTCTTTAATGGTATTTTTAAATTTATTATTATTATTTATTATTTTAGTAGAATTTTTAAAAATTAAATAAATTATTTTATCTTTAATAAAAGTTTAAATTTTATGTTTTAAAAAATAAAAGTTAAACTTTTTTTTAAAATATTATAATATCAAAAACATCTTCTATTTATTTGATAATTTTATTTTATTTATTTTATAATATAATTTTAAATTAATTTTATAATATTTAATAATAATTTTAATTGACAGCTAAACAATAAATTTTTTTAGTAAAAATTTATTTGTAAAATTTATACTAACAAGTTTTAAATAATTTCTATCTAGAAAGTTACATCGAGCGATCCCCAGCATATTAAAAAAAAAAATGTTTACACCGATCGCCAAACGTAGAGCAGTCAGATGAAACGCATTCTTGGAATGCGGCAGTGACGACGGTGCGAGCAGAGTTGAAGAAGAAAATGGCAACGATGAAAAAGTACTACTACACTTCAAATTCATCAATATGTCTCTCGCTCACACTTCTCTCCATCGTCACACTCTCCTTCTTCTTCTTCTTCATCACAGCCAACAAGAGTCCAACTTCTTCTTCTGCTTCTGATCATCAACTGCGAATCCAAACTTCAAATCCAAACTCCATCAAAGTCTACGTGGCAGACCTTCCCAGATCCTACAACTACGGCCTCATCGACCAATATTGGGCCTCCACCTCACCCGACTCCCGCCTTCCCTCAGACCCGGATCACCAAACCCCCCACCCCCACTCTCCTAATAAGTACCCTGAGAATCCATTGATAAAGCAGTACAGCGCGGAGTACTGGATCATGGGTGACCTCGAAACCCCTCAAAATCTGCGGGCCAATTCATTTGCTAAGAGGGTTTTTGATGCCAATGAAGCTGATGTCGTTTTTGTGCCCTTTTTTGCGACGCTGAGTGCGGAGATGGAGTTGGCCAAGGCCAAGGAGAAGAATATGTTTAGGAAGAAAGGAGATGGGAATGAGGATTATAAAAGGCAAAAAGAGGTGATTGATTTTGTTATCAATTCGGACCCCTGGAAAAGATCCGGTGGCAGAGATCATGTCTTTGTACTCACTGGTAATATGTTTCACCCATTTTCATAATTATATAAAAAGTTTTAATATTTATTGTGGTCTTTGTAATAAATCTGGTGCTTTTGTCAGTGAAAGCTCTATGGTTGTAGGACAATTTCGGAATTTTAGTCTGTCCAAGAGCTTTAAATTTCATAAGTTTGATCAAATTTTAATGATATAATTACAATTATGGTTGTCTTTATGGTAATGCTGTGGTGAAAAAGGCGCTACATTGGTGGTACTCTGCCAGCTTATAATTGAAGCATTGTTTGGCAGACCCTGTTGCAATGTGGCATGTCAGATCTCAGATTGCCCCTGCTACTCTGTTGGTTGTTGATTTTGGTGGGTGGTACAGACTTGACTCGAAATCATCAAATGGTAGCTCATCAGAGATGATACAACATACTCAAGTTTCACTGCTTAAAGATGTTATTGTCCCATACGCACATTTGCTTCCTAGATTGTACTTATCAGACAATAAGAAACGTCAAAATCTTCTTTACTTTAAAGGAGCTAAACATAGGCACCGGGTAAGTCAGTCTTTGGCTCATTTCATGAATAGTTGCTTAAGGCATATGTGCAACGTCTACTATCTTGTGGTGCTTTGTGTAGGGAGGTGTTGTTCGAGAAAAATTATGGGACTTGTTGGTTAACGAGGCAGGAGTTATTATGGAAGAAGGCTTCCCTAATGCCACTGGTAGGGAGCAATCAATTAAAGGGATGAGATCATCTGAATTCTGTTTGCATCCAGCTGGTGACACCCCCACTTCATGTCGGCTTTTTGATGCCATCCAAAGTCTTTGTATACCTGTCATTGTCAGCGACAACATTGAGCTTCCATTTGAAGGAATGGTTGATTATTTGGAATTCTCTGTTTTTGTGGCAGTTAGAGATGCACTGACACCAAATTGGCTTGTGCGTCATCTCAGAAGCTTTTCGGAAGAACAGAAAGATAAGTTTCGTTACAAAATGGCTGAGATTCAGCCAATTTTTGTGTATGAAAACAATCATCCAGGTGGTATTGGGCCAGTTCCTGCAGATGGTGCAGTGAATCATATATGGAAAAAGGTTCACCAAAAGTTGCCCATGATCAAGGAAGCTATTGTTCGAGCGAAGAGAAAACCACCAGGTGTACCTATTCCACTGCGTTGCCATTGTACCTAAATGTATTCTATATTAATGCTTTTACTAATTGTATTATGATGATTTTTTGGACGATGAATATTCACATGTTCATGTACAAATTGCCATCAATTTTGGTCAACTAATTCAGTTGTTATTTCACCTTGTTTTAGGATTTACTTTAGAATCCTCCTGGTTTTCTATTCTTAAATTTCAAGTGTTGTGAATTATGCAAGTTGCTGAACCGTGAGCTGCTTTGCAGAATAAAATTTTTTTTATTGTACTTGTACTTGTGTGCTGTGGATCAGAACAAAAAATTTTTGTTAAAAGGTTGATGTCCCTTGAAATTCTTAATCAGAAAGTTTCATTACCTATAAATATTGGGTGCATTTCAATAGCATTAATTTTCACGAGAAGATTGCATATCTTTTGGGATTTTGTGTACAGAAATAAAAATTCTTCTTAGCGTCTACCGTACAAAGCATCTCTCTGCAGCAAGAAAGGGTAACCAATTCCCCTTCTCTTGGAAGGAAACACCACAAACAAAACGCTGATCACAAACCCAACAAGAAGAGGAACAGTGTTAGTGATCTGCCTGGGCATTGCTGGAAAATAGCATGGAACGACATCACGATGTGATCCTGCAAAACTAAGAAATGCAATCAATGAAAGTGAAGCATGGAAGAGATCAGCCCATCTCAGCCTATAATCAGAAGGTACACATGGTTGCTTCCTGCCTCCATTGAAAGTCCTTATCCCACGGAAAGTTGCCACCCCATACAATAGTCTTCCGGTGGCTGTTCGGAAGCTGTCAGTGAACGTGAAGAATACACAAGAGGCGCCCAGAAAGACCACAAAACAACCCATCAACCAGCGGCTCAGATTGGTGCATTCACCATCATTGGTTAGCAGTGGAGCAAGTATGGTGAAGGGAAGGATGGTAGCCGTTGGTAAGAGGACATTGAGTCGGGCAGTGCCACTTAGAATTGCATTGATGACATATATGTAATGAATTTCAGGTTCATCGGGATCATCATCATTCAGGCGGTGGTAATCGCCATTTTCTTCACTGTTTTCTTCAATATCCTTGCAGATTGATTTGCTCATATCGTGTAATCTCTGAAGAAATTTTGGTTAAGGAGAACGAATAAAGTCTGCGATTTTAATAGGAAATTTATAGTAGGCGTTGATTCTTTGTTGAATTGTGGAAGACAAGCAATTCTAATATTCTATTCCTTTGTTTTTATTCATCTTCACGAAATGGGAAATGCTTTTGGTTTGAGAAAAGCATTGTCTTTTAGATGATTGTAATTGGATGCAAACTTGTTCAGAGAAATGAATTCGAAATAATATGACAAAATATCACCACCCCGAAAGTATTCAGATACTGGATACTAGGATTAAATAATAGCTGCAACTTTTCATTAATTCCAAGTAATCCAAGTCTTACAAGCACCGCGACTCTACACTTTCTCAATGGACTTTACAAGAATTATACATAGATATATATTAAGGATGCATATTGCAGACCTACAGAAAAAAAACTATCCCCAGAACTTGGCTAAAAATTGCAGAACGATGGGGCATGATATATTAAATTGTGATGAGATTATAAACTATTTACAGTATTTACTAATGGCGGCCAAAAAGTAGTAGTAAAGAAAAGTGTGACAACAGATAGAAATGACCTAGGCATGTAAACCATCTTGGCCATTTACCTCCCGGGACTTGGTCCGAGAAGAAGAATCATCTTTGATACCACAGAGTTCACAAGGGTCGTCTGATTCTGGCAAGCACCAATGGTCTGGTACACTAAAAAAATGGGTTGACATGAACTTTCTGAATCTCCTCTTATAGTCTTTCGGAGAAATAACAGTAGGCAACACATTCTTAGGAACAAGTGAAGACTTAACCCATGTCTCTAAGTGCTTGTCCCAGGTATACTGCCTAAGATAATCAATGATCCCACAAACAAGCTCCCTGCGCTGACTATCCACACCCACAAGTAAAGAATAATCCATCACATCGATCGACTGCAATTAGAAAGCAAATCAGTGAGTTCAGAAAATCTTCACCAAAGGCAATGTTGATGGTGGCTTAAAAGCTATATAATGCCCTGAAGAGAAAGAATTAGAAAATTATGACCATGGAACCAAATGAGATGCAGAGAAGTTATGCGGCAGAATAAAATTAAGTTCTCACTCACATTAAGGAAAGTAGTGTCATTCCAAACAGCTCGTTGCAAGATCCGCTTTGCTGTATTACTGACATATAATGGAGATGAATTCATGTCATTGACAAAGTTCTGATCCAAAAGAACATCTCCAGGACCATCAACAGTTGTATTATATCGAGCATGCAGGGCCCCTTTAAGATCATACTGCCGGGTGATGTTCCGTTCAAAGGTAAGATTCTCCATTACCATCAGATCATGTCTCATCTCCTTCCCACTTTTGGGCTGTCTTATAGTTACCTGCAAGGATACCAAACATTTACCAGAAGGAACAAAGTAGGATCCCAGAAGGAGAAAAACAATCAATCAGCTAACCTGATAAATCCCCAAAACTTTTGCAAGGCAAGTTTGGTTCCCTGAATCAAATGACTCATTCATGTACTTAAAATAGTGCGGAGCAATCTTGTCAAAAGAATCAAATTCTGTCTTCTTAATCTCCTTGATAATGAACCTGTCATCAAGTGTTTTTGCAAAGAAGGATTTGCTCTTCCCACCTTTGGCATCCCAGTTTCTACAACGGCTGAGGGAATTAATATAGACAAGCTCAGATGGGCAGCAGCGACTCCGCAAATCACGGAACTGGTTTGCATATAGACACTTAACTGAGTATTTGCCCTTTCCAAGTGTTTTTGAAATACCAATAGAAACCTCTGGGCTCAAGACTTCCGGAGGGATTAGAGATTCCAACAAATTCAATCCATCAAAACTGGAGAAGCGTGAATCTTCAGAAGAAATGCTTAGTGATGAGTTGATGGAATCTGAATCTGAAGGACCATTGACAGACCAAAGTGGGGAAGCCATGGTGGGAATTCGAGTCAGGCTACGTAAACTCTCCATTGTTTTGACAGCCATATCACCATCTCTCCCGTTATCTTCATTGAATACCACTGTTGATACAGGCATTTCTTTCAATACAGCCAGGGCACAAGCTATTATGCTAGAGAGTTCACCTTCATAATCTGACACCATATAATTATCTGTTCCCAAAGGGATGTGCATCCGTGTGCCTTCCTCACTGATTAGCTGATAGACAGCAGGCAAGTGTTCAGGAGTGTATCTACCGACACAATCAAATTTCGGCACAAAACCTCTCTGCAGATCCTTCATGTATATCTTTTGGAGTTCTGAAAATGGCATCCAGAACCATCCATTTAATTTTTCTAAGTCAGATAATAGTGAATGCATAGAAGTTTCATTCTTAGATGTATTTGGATCAATAACACAACCACTGTTTGCAAGATATTTGGAATTTGGAACAGCTTTATCCACTTGTAAATTTTCAGACATAAGGAACTTCCCTGCTTGGAAATTATCATCACCAGAAAGATGATCAGAAACATTAGTTCTCAGCGTACTGTCTTCATTGGGCAATCTATTTGAGCTTAAATCACTTCCAATCGGCATCCCAACATCCTCTGACACCGTAATTATGTTATGATTATCCTCCTGTTCTTCACATTCTCTGTCAGGACCATCAATAGGAATTTCTTTAACCACAAGTTCATCTGCTTCAGCAGATACATCTGGCACCACTTCCAAATTGCCAAAATTGTTGGAAACATTGTCCCTCTTACCAGAATCAGCTTCTGGTTTTGGCATCTCATTTCCTCTAGCAGTAGTGCCATCCATCTTCAACTTTGTTTGCCCAGGCCCTGGTTTCTCAGTGGCACCAGTAATGACCACCGTAGGATCAGGCAAGAGCAGTGAATGCAGACGTCTATCCCATATGCACGATTCAAGCAGGAGCTCCCACCGCAATCGGTTCAAGCTAAGCAGTTTAGCCTCATCTGAATTAACTTTCTTAGCAACCGTTTTCTGAATGTCAACCTGTTATTATGTATTATGTTACCATTAAAGGCCTCTTAATTTTTAAAAAGCAGGAAAAGGCAATATTCCACTAAAAAATTTACAGCCATATCAAGTGAAGAACTATAATTTCAGCAAGGATAGCAAGTTCCTACACGATAAGGAAGCTAAAAACTGAAATGTAGCACAAGGAACTAAGAGATATCCCTAGTGATACAAGCTCAAAGAATCTACAACACCCACATAATAAACCCCCATTCTTAATGGCGTGGCAATTATGTTTTTTTATTTTATTTTATTTTATCAGATCTTACTTTTTGTTACGAAAAGAAATGCATAGCAGTTCAATCCTTAATAAAAGGCAAGGTCTGAACAGAAACGACTCTACAATAACATATTACGAAAATCAAAAAGACTCAAACAAACAGTCCCATAACTCTGAATTTTAGACTGAAAAAATTAGGCACACCCAAAGATCTAGGTCAATAGTTGAATAGACAAGTGTATATTACAAACATGTACAACAAAATTAAGCCATATAAATTACAAACACATATAACACAATTGTACCAAGGAAAATCCAGCAATATATGTTAAAATTTCAAAGCAAGTAAAAAACAAAAACGAACCTCAAACATAGAACGTTCCTGCTTGAGTATCTCTGAAGTGACAGAGAACTCTTTTAATGAGCCTTGGAGGTTCAGGGTTGAACCCACAAATTGAGATCCTATCTGTTTTAAAGAGCTTTCAACTTCCGAGAACAGCAGAATCCCTTTGGTGTATAACTGAAAGAAAATATGACTTTCAATTCATATGTATTTCCTGTGTTGACCAGAGAATATTATAAGGCAAAGTTAGATACAACACTTACATTCTGGAATTCTTCTTTGAGCCATTTATTGATAGAATTGCTGAACTCCAACTTCTGAGGTGGCACACACATATTATAAGTTGTGACTGGAGAGTATTTAAACATCCCAACCATCGGGCCTAATCTGGTGTAAAATGAAGAGACCACAAACAATGAGGACCACAAAAGTAAAATGCAACTCCTTGCAGAATTCATTTAACACACAGCAACAAGAGGAACAAAAAATCCAATGCACAAATGAAATGAAACAGAGTCATATCCTGCACTGTTCTAAAAATAAATCAAAAATTGCACAGACAACAACCCTTCATTTCCCAATTTTGCATAACTCTGCAATTCTAAACCATTCTCATTATGAGAAACATTGTGCCCTGGACCTGCACATTGAGGCATGTCATGCTATTGATTTTATTTTATTCTTTTATTAATTGGTTCAGAAATGTGACAATGTTACACTCCAATTGAACACAATCACACCCACCAATGAACCTAGGAGAGGAGCTGCCATCGACTGAAGGCCTTTTAGGAAAGAAACCCAAAAGAACAACAATATATAGTTATATACCACTAAATCAAAGCAGACTAAAAATCCATACCCAAAAAAGTAGAGGAAGTCCCGATGCAGAGAATGGCCACAGCTTGATAATCTAATAGATGATGAATGGTGAGAAAAGCTGAGTTCCAGGAACTTCCCAAATGACAGACCACAGGCAGCAGTGGAAATTACAACTCTCTTTGTTGATTTTGGAACTCCATTTGCAGTTTTACATCTACCACAACGGCTCCACATCCAAAGTTTTCCTTCTGCTTCTCCCGACAAACGAATTCTATCAGGAAGCCTTTTAACTCGTATTGTAAGCTGCTTATTATGGTGTGCATAATAGTAAAAGTGAGCTTCTGGCAGTTCACTGCATGAAGCACATTGCTTTCTCTGCAAAATATTGCAGTTTGTATAAGTGCACGTAACAAGCCATTACAACCAAAATCTTAACAACAGTTTAGCAACCAAACACATCCCAGATCATGCATTCAAAAAAATCATAATTGCACCCTTTAATATCCTGACCATAAGAACACTGTTTTTTCAATTGCATATGCGCAGAGAATCCCCATTAAACTAAAAGAATCATATCTGAAGGGACAACTGCATAGACATAAAATTCCTTTATGAATGGAGATCTGAATAACCTGATTGAGTAAATTATCCTGAAGAAACTTCCCAAGGGGAACATCAAAATTCTTGTAGAACATGATGTGAGAAAAATGGCTTTGCTCACAAATAGTCCCCCGCAAGGCATTTCGGCTGGACATCAAAACCAAAATACTTTGTGAATCCAAAGATGCATTAGCATCCTCCTTACTTTGCGAATGATCTTCATCACTGCCACAATCTTTTCCCATGTTTAGAGGGGCTTCAGGGTAAGATGGCAAAGATGTTGGTTGCCCATCAAGTGATTTCTCTTCATCAGAACTGCTTTTGACTTCCGTATCACAAGGGCCATCAACTGAAGCATCCATACTTGTAGAAACTGGAACATCTTCTGTGATCCGACCACTCTGTTCCCTTCCACAGAAGCCAAAGTACGAAGTCAACGATGGATAAGCAGCAGCGGATGAGAGAGGGAAATTGTCCCCTATAACTTTCTTTAGAGAGGCTGAGAGAGATGAGAACCCAGAAAATATGGCTGGATTGTATGGCTCATAAGATAATATGGATTCCCCTTCTGGTCCACTGTTTGCATAGGAACCGTCCTCATGGAATCCATTAGAAATGGGAATATCCATTGCGCTTGAACTACTTTCGGCTGTAGAATGTTCAAGACAAGAAACATTAGAATTACCATTTTCTAAAGCAGGGTGTTGTTGATCCATTGGCAAGATTTCTGCCACTTCAGGAAAAGGAATAGTAGAAAACATTGCTCTCTGATCAACAAGGAAAGATGTTTCAAGAATTAAATGGTAGGCCATGACAACAGCACACTGCACCACAGATTTAATCCTCTTCAATTCATCACTGTTGCTTCCTTTTAACAATACCTGCAACATTTCATCGTACATCTAATCAATTAGTTCGTGAGGAGTATCTATGATTGATATTCCGTTACAAATGTGTTTAGCTTTCTATACAAGTGAATCTATTAAAATTTCTCTATAGACATTAACCTGGTTGCAGAACAAGCCAATGTGTCTCCTCAACCACTCAAAAAGTAAAACAAAAAGAACAATCATGGGATATAAGCTCACCGTGCAACCAAGACGTGTAGGACAGCCTTCAATGAACATCAAAGTTTTACTTGGCCTCTTTCCACCTTCATTAAAACCAGCATGTTCTTCTACAAATTTCTTAATATAAAAGGAATCGCAATGCTTCAGCTTTTGACTTGTCAATGAATCAGATGATAAAATTGGCGAGCCAGTACAGCGAGAAACTCTTTCCAGGCGATGAAGCTTCATGTCAAAGACCAGTGTCATCCCTTTCTCAAGGATAGACTCTTGAATATCACGAGAAACAGTTTTTTCCACCAGAACCACATTTGGATGGCACATATCTATCATGTCCATGACAGATTTCAAGTGACCCTTTTCCTATAGGCAAGCAAATCAACGTTAGGACTTCAGCTAGGTTTTCTTATTGCTATTAGGATTTAGGGTTATAGTTAGATTAGAATTAGGATTGTCTAAGCTATTATGAATAAGTGGTTCACAATTATTTTTGAGTAAGTAATAAATTAATTCCAATCGCATCTCTTAATTCCTTTCTCTATGCCCAGTCTTCTCTCTTATCCATTGAAATATTAAATTCTTCCTTATTGTCTCTCGAATTCTTTACTCAAATCCTTGAACCTAACACAATCATCAGACAAGTAACAGTACAGTCCATTTAATGAAGATTGCCAACATTATACTAAAATTACCTGCTCCATCGCCTTAAACGATGACAATCCGCTGGAAGACTGACCAAGCTCACCCCGGATCAACAACAACCTTGGGTTCTTGTATTTAGTTGGCATGTGCTTGTGAGCAGCATGCTTTTTAAAAACCAAACCTTTGATTATTTGACTGCAAAATTAATTCAAAGGATCAAGATGAAATCAAATAAATATTAAAATAGCTTCATCCATGGACTAAATGCAAAATAAAGCATGATAACTGCTATTTAACATGTTTATGGGCTGACAAACTCCTTCTGCCAAATTAAGTTAAAAAAAAATTATTACAGCAGTTTAACACAGTGAAAAATTTTTCTTGTACACCCACAATTAATGGAGAATAACCAGAAGTCAATCATACTTTTTGGAGGAAACAAAATTGACAGGCATGATTGTGAGAACTGGTAACGTGAAGAAAATGCAAAAGAAAAAATAGGAAGTAACAAAAGATCAGTAATCTCTTGTTGAAGCAATGGAAGACTACATTACCAAAAATTTGCTCCTAATTTCAAATGCCTAAATTCTCCAAGGGACGTTTAGCAGAAATTAATGTGTCTGCGTGTGCGTGCGTGTGTGTATACAAGTCCCCTTTTAATAAAAGATCCCTCACTTTAGTATGGTAAGGACCAAGGTAAAAGACAAAAAAACACAAATTTCAATATCCTACAAGACAAAACATACTAGAATGCATGTTTTTCTTATCTTTTAGCTCGATCCTTCATGTAAAGAAGTTCATAGATAGATAGATAGATAGATAGATAGATATAGGTTTAATCTTATCACCTTTGGCTGCGAGATCCAGTTGCAATGCATTTTAATTTTATGTAGCTATTTAGATCCAATGATTTACCATCTACAGAACCTGGCCTCAAAGATGATGCAGCTTCCCATGATAACGAAGTAACTATGTCCACCCAACCTTCATCATCTTTCCCAGAAGAGACTACACCAACAGATATAAGTAGTTGGTTGACGATGGCCTTGAACTTCCCACTAACCACCTCCTCCATTGCTCTTTGTTTTTCCTCTTTAAACTTAAGTCTCCTGCCACCTTCCTCTCTGAAATGACTCAAAGAACTTGGCTTGCCCCACTTAGTGCCATCACCACAATCCTCATCATCGTCATCATCGTCATAGGCGACACTACCCTCTATGTCATCCTCTTGATCTTCTGGCTCTGGAGGTTCCCAAATTTGTATGTCTATTTCATTATCATTATCAGTAGATTGAGAAATCTCAGATGCATTGTTATGGGGTCTGCTTATATTTTCAGCACCATTAACTTTTGCTTCTTGGCCATTACTAGGCTGCATTATTTCCACCTCTCGAACCACATCATTATCATTTCCAATACTGCCATCCTTTAAATTGTTACTTCCATTCACTTTATTTGATCTATCAAGTCCATTTACTGGACCTTCGAAGTGCAAGTTTTGCAACCGGCCATTGGTTCTAAAACTTGCATCCCCTCGATTACTGTTTGTTGCACCTTCATCTTGGTCACTCCTAACAAACATAAATTATGAAATGACTTCAATTTTCGAAACATTGCCAGAAAAATAGCCTACCAGTACCACAGTTCAGAAGTAGGGAAACATACCGATCATTTGAATTTCCATCAACTGAAAACTCGCCTGAAAGAGGAAAGGTTCCTGAAAAATTAGAATACAATAGCAAGATGCAAATGTTCAAGCAAAGTAAGTGAAATTTTTAAGGAAAAAACAAGAGGGGGCATTTACTGCAGCTCGAGAATGAACGATCAGTGCTTGACAATGAAGTTGTTGGACTAATCATTGGCGTTGAAAAAGGACTGGAATTCTCTGGCTTCACGTATTCTAGTTCTTGCTTCTCACCACAAATTCTGCAGAACCAAATGGAACCTTCATTATTTAATTTCAAGGATTTGCCATTCTCCTGTTTTCTCTCCTCCTCCTTTACCCTTGTAAGTTCAGCACCACAATGATGACACATGCTACACATCAGATACAAATATAACTCCAGCAATTGGAATCTGAAAGAGGTCCAAACTTGTTCACCTTAATAATTTGCATAAACCATAAAAATTTTACTTATAAAAAAAAATCCAAAATCATTTACTTCTATGAGAACACACTACAGGTTGAAACAACCCCTTATTGTCAGAACCAAATCTAGATATAAAAGGCACTTCCAATGCTTTTATTTACTTGAATATATATATATATATATATATATATAAGGGGAAAAAAAACATTGATTATTTAGTATTTGTTCACTAGCCGACTCACAAGGGTAAACAAGCCTCAGAAACTCAGGCTCAATGACTAAGTCTTCAAAGCACCTGTGTTTGTTTGTAATATATAATTCTTAACAATTCATATCTCAGAAATGAAGATCAAAGCATGTTTATTCATTAATGTACAAACAAATTCAAAATAAAAGGAAAATGATAAATCACGCATACACAAATGAACAGAAACCAACAAAAGTTTAAATTTTTTACCGACTTAAATGAAAAAAGAAAAGAAAAAAGAAAACAAAGAACAGATGAGTTTAGTAGTTTACCCAAATAGAAAAAAAGAAAAATGCCAACTCTATCAACTCAAAATGTACTGATCAAAAAATTCAAAGAACCCATAAATGATGGAGAGAGGGGGGGGGGGGGGGAGAACACAGATTATATACAGATAAATGATCTAAAAAATGGGATAAAATCACAAAAAGTCAAAAAAAATTTCAGCATCCCACCAAATGTCAAACGAAACAAAATCTCAAAGATATCACCCCCACCGAGACATTAACATAAATTACCATCTTTGAGCTCTTTGTCATCTGAAAAAAAGAAGTCAAAATCAAAAAAATGGAAAAGTATCAAAGCATCACTTACTGTCAAAGCAATCTCATCAACTAAAAATTTGGCTCTTTAACTCTGTCGCGCCAGCAATGAAACGATTCAAAACAATTCCATTTTCTACTCAAATTTAATTTTTTTTTGTGAAAAAATAATAAAGCTAATTTTGTTTTCAGCTTCTGCCTCTGCCGTCTGCGTTGTGTTTTGAGAGAGAGAGAGAGAGAGTCCACAGACTGTGAGAAATGATTCAAATGAAGAATGAAGACGGTAGAAAGCAGAAGGAGGTGACTTGAAATTACAAGAAAAGTATTTTGAACTGGGGCCCACTGATGTTTATTGTCTTTAATTTACTGTTTTTCGAGATTTTTTTAGTTTATTGTTAAAATATTTTTCGATTACTTGTATTTGGCTGGCTGGGGACAAGAGTAGATTGTTAGATTATATTTATATTTCGGTGTCTACTAAATTCAAAGGTTTTATTTTCTTTGTAATAAATACGATATATACGGCCGTGACCCCTGTTTCTCTCTGTACACTGTACTCCACCCTTTACTTTATCCGCACTCCCCCCCCCCCTTTTTTTTTTTTAAAAAAGTCTCAGAAAAGAAACGACAAAATTACATGTACGCACGAAAAATAATATATTTTGAAAATGGGGATGCATGGCTGTCGCTGGTCTTGTTGTAGAAGAATGGCTAGGTGGGGATTGTGCTGGAACCATCTTGGATTAATATTAAAAACAAAGCATTTAAATCATAATTAATTAATTAATTAAATTAGATCTCAACCAAAGGCGGAGAAGGAATTTAAGTTAATTTATCTCTCATCTTAAATTATAAAATAAAGTCAATATTTCTTTAAGTTCCTAAATTACCAGCTTACCCTTGCATTATTTAAATTTCCAAAAATGGACCTTTTATCTTTATGCTGGATAAAGCAGATGCAAATAGGCAATGGTCAAATATATACGCGTCTAATGTCAAATTAAATACTTTTTGATTTTTACGCATCAACCGACGGTGAGATATTCATCTCATTTCGTGCTTGAATATTAAATTTAGTTTATACGGATTTGACTTTTTGTGTATTTATAATATGGGTTGCCAAAATAAGATGATTTTGCTATTCTAATCCCCCAGTAATTTACTTATTATTTCAGCTAATTAATATGTACTCACCTGCTATATATTTCCTTGGTTGACTTAGCCCGCACCTCAGTTTGTTTATTTATTTTTTCTTTTTTTTACTTTAGTATAGTTTTGGTTATATTAACAAGAGTTGTGTAATAAATACAAAATCAAATATATACTCACCAGCTATTATTTCCTTAGTTGACTTAGCTTGCACCTCAATTTATTTATTTATTTTTTTCTTTTTTTACTTTAGTATTGTTTTGGTTATGTTATATTAACGAGAGTTGTGTAATAAGTACAAAATTAAATATAGACACCACGATATCATATACACGACAACACGATATTAACATGATATTAGAAACTCGCCAAAGAATGTAGCCATTTAAAATTTTAAAATGAAATCTTTTCTCTTGCCCAATCAATCGGTATTTCATTTATGTTTTTAATTTTTACATTCTAATTTATAGATATTCTTGATTAGAGAATAAATAATGAAAATCGCATAATTTATATAGTATAGCGTAAAATATATAAAAGCACAAGAGCACCAATTTGGAAAAAAAAAAAAATCATTTCGTTGGCTTTGTCTCGTGAGGTACCCGTCCTGTGAGATTTACGAGGATTTTTTATTTTCTTCCCCTCAATGTTTCCTCGTCTTAAAATTTTCTTTTACCACCACCCATAGTTTTATTTGCTTTCAGAAAGAAAATAAAAAGATTATTTTATTGGATTCTTTTTTCAAGCATTAATTTGACACCGGCCTCAGGTAATTTCAAGGTCGAGACTGCTGGAATTTGAAATGAGTATTTTTAAACGATATTCTGTTGGGTATATTTATAATTAAAATTTTGTTACTTTTAAAGCCACGCAAATAAATTATAAAAAGTGGCCCACATTGTTGTTAATTAATTCACGCTGCACGGTACATACGATTACACTCCAGTATACGTACGGTGAAGCAATCAGGTACATTTGGCGTACTGTAGCTCTGTCGTCAAATTAGAACGTGTGGCGAGCATATGATTGAAACAATGCCACGCGTGGTGATCCTAGCGGCTGAATCCCGGCATTCTAGGAGGAGCTGGTTTGTCTGGACTATAACGAGCCAGATGACACTCACAGTTAGCCACGTTGCGAGGACAGAGGGTTGTTTATGTCGATTAAAGCTACAGTCAATGACTAAACTACCCTCATTTTCCGTGGAGCGGAAGGGATCATCAAATCCATCTACCATGACATGCCGAGTCTTTATTGGCCGGAAAATGGACAGTTCGTAAAAACAGCTCCGTGCATTAGACGGAAAGCAATAATTGTACTCAATTATATGAGCAATTTCCAAAAAGAATAATAATCATAAATAAACAGACAATTGTTGGGTCGTTCGATAAATAGTAAAAATTAGTTTGGTCGCATTCCCACGCTGCTACATTTCAAACTTGTCAAGAGCGTTAAAGAGTGGTGGTTATTGATATTCAAATTTCATAAAGATTGAGTGAGCGACGGACAATTTAAAAAATTGGCTCCTCTTACAATGGATTGTATGGTTTGAAGTTTGTAATCAAAATTTTTTTATTTGGCACGTCACATCAAGTGCCCCCACTGTTATGATTATCTTATGTTTTTCTTTTGCTTTTTTTTATAATAAAAAACTAAAACTACAAACCTTCAGTTAAATTGAATCAACTCCATCGCAGTATATTAATAATAACCGTAGGATTATATAAATAAACATTAAATTTGTATTTACTGTTATAATTTGATAATAATCATTAATACCTCACCGTATAACTAATCCAATTTAACCACTATCAAATCACAAATATGTAATTGGCATTTTACTCTTTGCATTTAACTAAAGTTTACAAACAGAATAATGTAACGATTTGCAAATTATTTATATAAATATTATCTTCACAATGTGAATTTGTTATTTATGTAAATATCCCGAGTTTATTATTATTATTATTATTGGATATGTCGATGGTCCACCCTCCATATTGTAAAATGCTTAAAATATGCTATCAAGCCAAACGGCATAGAAGTTGTAATGCGCATTTACAAAACTTATGAGAAAACCATATCCAATCGATAATTTATTTCAAATATTGGAATAGCCCGCAACTTGTTCCGTGTCTGATTCTAATTTTTTATTCATTGGCCGAATTTTCAAAATGTGTGTTTTGGATCATCAACGTTTGACAACGTTAATTTAATTAGCTTTGAAAAATGTATCGTTTGGCACTGTTCTAATGATTTAAATCTCGAAGCCGATCTATCAAACAAGTGTCTCTATTATTACTAACTACACGTTGATTGATTCCGGATTCCCTATATGTGACATATATTTTTTTTTTAAAAAAAAAAAAATCAGTTTTAAACGGAAAGATTTATACGAAGTTCAAATTTTGGTGTCATTTGAATAATTGAATTTAACTGAATCAGTCACCTATCTTAAATGGAATTATTAAAAAAGGAAGGTGATAAATAAAAAGGGTCTAAATTAATAATGCTACCCTTTAAGATATTATTATGTTTTAAATGAGGGTGACTTCTTTTTTTTATGTTTGTTTTTTAATTATCAATATCCAAAATTTATGTCTTGTTTATGATAAATTAGATATCTGAATATAGATATCTGCAGAGAACCAAAAATAATTCAGAAATTTTCCAAAAAGTCTTAATCGAATTCAGTTGATAAGTCACCAAAAAGATGCTGATATATTATCTGTAAAACCGTGGCATGCGTATGCTAGGAGCCCAGGAACTTGTTTCTCTGGCGGTCGTTTCGACTTCATAGCGGTATACCGATCGAATGAAGCCGTTTATTTACTATGCAAACACTGACAGGCCACTGATTAAAATTTCATGATATCAGATCAGGGCTTGATGTGAAGGGAATTTGTTGAAGACACATGATTAGACAAAATTAACAACAAAGGATTGGTTTGGTTTGTTTGTGCGGCAAACAACAGCAAATGCTTTAAAAGAGCACGGTCAGCTTTGAAGCACAGCTATATACGTTTACGATACTTTTAACAAACTGTGAAGGCGAATACAAGCGCAATTTTCACTTCAAAAAATATATGAATTTCAAGTACATATTACTCCATGAAAAAATGCATCTCATTTTCCATGATATATAAGGCAACATTATCATTATTATTATTATTATTTAAGAATACAATAGCTTCAGCAAAATGACTACAACACGGAACGTTATTGCAATTAATCAATTTTGTCAAGCTTCACTTTTTTTTTTTCCACATTTTAAAATGTGTGAATTGCCGCACTTGAAAACTATTCTTATAGTTAATTTCATTTATGCAGATATGAATTTGAATATTTATATGAATATTAATAAGAGTTGATTTTGAGATTTTCATGTGTATCAACAAAAGTTAATTTTACTCTAAATATTTAAAAGTATATTTAACTAATTTATAAATCCAAGTATTTAAGCGAGTCATCACAGCTGGTCAAACAAGTTTTAATAGATTTTTTTTTTATTATCGTAAATAACTATATAATTGTAAAAATATATAATTTTAGTTCGGCTGGTTTATCTTTTTTTTTTTTTTTATCAATCATCCGGAATGGGACCATATAGATAGAAGAATGAGAAATTGGGTAGGTGTTAGTTAAATAACTAGTCAAATTTCAACTTGCAACGTATTAAGCCAATTACAAAGCATTGCCCACAAAAGCACTTTCTCCGCGGCTTCCCCTTTTGAAAAATTTGCGCATGCTATCGCGTATTATCTCACACTTTAAAAGCATAATCTTTTATCTCATGTCATTTTCAGTACATTAAATGGTGGGTTTAAACTAATTACACCAATTAAATAAATAATTTGGAAAATGAAAATGGAATGGGTCAAAAACGACATCATAAATGAATTAATGCGTGCGAATTTTCATTGATGTATCCGAAAAGGAGGTTTGATTATTAAATAAGTGGAAAATATTCGTGACATGGGATTTTTATAATAAATGACCAATAACTTCTAATCTTCCGTAAAATCTAGATAAAATAATATTATTATGATTAAGAAAGAGTATTATTTTAATAAAATTATTATTCATCAATAAATAAATAATTTATTAATTCATTGATAAACAAATATTTGTTAACTTACAGAGAGATTTGATTTATTGTTTAAGGAAGATTTTTCTTAGTACGTATACATACTTATTCATAAAAGAGTACAAATGGTACTTCTGCAAGTTAACAATATTTTTTTCTGGTGGCTACTATTCAATTATCCATAATAGTATAGATGCAGTGATGAAATCACCTATAAATGAAGAGATTATTCAATGGCTAATGGACACCTTTGCTTGTGACAATTATGGTCTACATGAGAAAATATACCAAATGCAGTGCTTGCTCTGCAAAAAAATTAATGATAGAGTTGGGTTTGATTTGGAAACAAAGAAAAAAATAAACAACTTTATGCGCATATTTTGCAAAGAGTTTGATATTAATAGTTGGAGTTGTAAGAAAAAGAAAGTCGTCAATGTTATGAAATTTATATTTTGCTCATTATTAATTTTTGTATTCAATTAATTATTAATTTGTACATTCATTGGTTCTTAAAGGTTTCAAAAAAAAATAAAATTATCTTACGCATTCAGTGAAATTATTAATTTTTCACACACAGTCCCAAGTTGAGATTGAGGAAATTTAATATTTAATTAAAATTATTAACTTATTGAATATTTATTTATCGAAGTTCTACTGTATACAAATACTATACTTCAACAATTATTCTAACAATTTGTTATTTCGTCATGGTTAGATAAGTGAAAAGATAATAATCATTTTATAGATTTTTTTTTTTGCTAAATATGTATATTTTAAAAATTCTATTATTGATATATATATTATTTATTCAATAACCACCAATCACATAGGCCAAGATCAACAAAAAAAAAAAAATCAAATAATTAATAAATTCCTATATTTGAAAAAAAAAAAAAAACCTTTTACTGAATGTTCTATGCATGATGCTATTCGATGACACATAACATGTAAAGTCAAACTTAAACTTGGAATGAGGTTGTTCCACAGAACAGAATAAATTATACGCGCTTTTGGAAGTAATTCCTGAAAGTTGGAAATTTGGCAGCCAAAAGAATTGGAATTCTGGAGAGCCGAATGCTTTGACTCCTTGACAGCTCTCGTTCACAAACTGGTCACATCTTAGGGAATCGTACAACTAGTGTGGATTTTGGAAAGTGGATGTCCGCACCCACGAGAAAATGAAATTTGGATTTCGCAATATCAGACATTGGATTGATGGCCCGAAAGTTGGTGGGTCTATTATTATGCAAGCAACCTTTTTGATCTCATAAAACCTCATTTTGTCCCCAAAACTATTTCAACAAGAACGCACTTTCGCTTAGATTGCTGTAAGAGGAAGAACTAAGAAAAGGTCGTCAAAGTTTTGAGTTTTGCAAATCAAAATTAAATTGCCAACTCATTCGTTATTCTTATGCCTTCCAATTTTCACAAAAATAAAAGTGTGTAAATACCGCAAGGCAAGGCAAGGCAAGGCCTCGCTCAGGCTAAAAACGTGTTGCCTAAATTTTGCTACCTTTAGGCTTGCTGATGGCGGTTGACAGTTGTGGGGAACAAATTAAATGAAGAACAGCCGTGTTAAACGGCAGCTCTGTCGTGATTCTGTCATGGTTTTGGCCATTTATCATTTTTCTAAGAGATAAGGTCAAAAAGAGATAAGATTTTCAATTCATTCTCTTTTTTGTTCTGTTTAGCTTAGTTTTTTTTTTTTAATATTTAATCTTTTTTTAATAGTCATTATGAGCCCATGAACAAGAGAGAGATAAGGACAGAAACAGCAGCATGAGCTCCCGTTTCTGTCGTGATTGTCGTAGTTTTGGCCATTTACAATTTTTAAATGAAGAAACTAAGCCATTGAGAGGTGATTTTTTTTTTCTTTTTGTTTTTCTTTAAAGAAAAATATACATTGCAATAAAATGCTCTTTTCTTTTTCTTCTTCCTTTTTTTTCCTTTCTGTCTCAAAAGAGAGAACGTTATTAATGGTTACTTGCTTTATTGTTTGCAGTAATGATACCTGTCCTGTTGCAAGATCGAGATGAGAATTGAGAGATTTTCAAATTCTAAATGTTACATGGTCGCAAATTATTACATTTGATGAACTTGAGATGTTGAACTAACATTTTATCCACCCCTTAAAGAAAAAAAGTAGCAAACAACTTAACAGTACTTGGTGCCAACTGACATCCAAAACAACAGAACTAGTAAAAAAGCAAAGAAAAGAAACTCAATAATTCTGCCATGTACAAAACAAACTTTTAATTCCCATCTAATTGTCTCTCACTCGTGAAGAAGAAAAAAAGAATGCCCACAAAATAATCAGCTATTGCATAATTGGAGGGGAGCTAGGTATGAATATTGATCATCTTGATGAGTATTGCAATATTGTTGGTCAGTTAGAGGGTACATGGTAATATTTGCCTCTACACATGCATCTGTAGACAATAGGGCAAGATTCTGCAACCGAACATTTGAAGCTCACCATCACCCTCTTGCATGGAAAGCAAGGTCCACACGCATGTGAACAGTCTGGTATACTCGACCCCGTCGGGTACACTCTCATCCCCACCTCTTCTGTTGCTCGTCCCTATATCATCAGTCACAGATTGATTCATGTGTCTCAAGTTATATAATGTACTTAACTGATTTCAATGCATTGATTTGATTGTGCAACTCTCGAAACTTTGTTTCAATATTTTTCTTTTTCTCTTTTAACGCAGACATGCGTACATCCGTTTCTAATTTGTTACGCACCTCAGCTTGTTTAAGGAAAAATAAGTTATGTGAATCGTGCGTACCTTATTAGGCTTAGGGTAAGCATGAGCAGCGTGATCATCAACCCTAGAGGCACCATTTTCGTCCACGCTGACTGAAATATCTTGCATATACGGCAAACGAAAATTTTGAATTAATTAGAAAGATTTAGATTATGCTATCAGAAAAAAAAAATTGTAAATGAAACAAAACTGAACGTGGGAAATTGAGATGAAAGAACCCTTACAATGATGAGATGGCAGTCGGAGACTGTAACCGGTTGAGAAAAACATGAATAAGATGAGAAAACAAATGCGAGTCCTTGCAGGAGAGAGGATGAAGTTCCTCGTCATGTTTATCTTTTCGCTTGTCTATTATAGATGGAAATGTTTCATCGGCAAGGAAAAACAGATACAAGAGAGATTTTGTGTTTCTGATTCGAGCAAGTATGTGGATATGTGATCATGAGATGATGATTATTATATACGAGATGAGAAAGGTTATAAATTAAATGGAGAAGCTAAGTACAACTGATGCATTTCACATGATTCACGGCTGTGTTTTTGATAGTTTTCACATGTTTTGGCGAGTGTGCCACTCACTGTAAAAAGTAATTAATAAACCCTGATCAAATTAATGTTTGAGCTTTAAATGATCAAGTCAGAAATACACACACATACATATACATACATAAATATATATACGGTCATATTGAAATTGTTTCACGGTAAAGTACTGATAATAACCGTATGATTATAGAGATAAATATTAAATATGATTATAGAGATAAATATTAAATCTACACTTACTTCTATAATTTTACGGTTATCATCATTGATTTACTGTGATAGAGAGACAGAGAGAGAGAGAGAGGGATGGCATAACGAGTTGTCAGGTTCGTGTTAAATTTTTAGTTTGACCTAAACACGACTCATTTAATAGTTGTGTTAAAATATTAAGACTCAAATCTAATACTGAAAATAAATAAATTACCCAATAACTTCGGTGGCGTTTATTTTTTAACTTAATAACTTAAAGTGACTTAACTTAATTAATTAAGTTAATTAGAGGTGTTTGTTTTTATAACTTAATAGGACTTTTCAGATAATTTTGACTTAATAAAAGAAGCCAATTTTTTTAGCTTTTTGTTGAATAGAAGGATCTAAATTAAGTCAATTAATTTATAATGTAAAAAATATCCTTATTTTATAATTTATTTTTCATACATATTCCAAAACTCATCTATAGACGTTTATCCTACATAATCTCATTTTTACATGAGACAACTTCGAGACGAAATAACAAATCAACTATTTCAATCATTTTGTTAGTTTTTTTTCTTATATTATGTACTATTATTGAGAATTAGTGATAAAATTTAAAATTTATGGTATTTTATATATTATAATTCCAAAATCATTATGTATTCACTTGAATATAGTTTTACTTATAAATATTAAAATATTATGGTATTTAGTGTATTATTTATTTGACATTTAAATTTAATAAGGGTACAAATGTAAAAATATATATTTTTAAATTTTTAAGTTTAAAAAATAAACAACTTAATACTTATTTTTAGAGATTCAGACAAAAAAAACAAACACATTATTCAGATTCAGACATTCAGATCTATTCAGAATTTAGACTAATTCAAATCTATTCAGATTTCAGACGGAAAAACAAACGCCACCTTAGTTAATATCTATATACTTAACAAATATTACACACACACCAAAATATTACCCATTTACACTATTAAAAGTTTTTAATTATATATATATATATATATGTAAATAATAATATATATCAATATCATAAAATATACAAGTGTACTAATATTTTATATACTTACACTATTATGTAAAAAAATTTATATAAATTTTTTTACATAAAACACTGTATATATATCCACCCTTTCACGAAAAAAAAAAAAAAAGAATCATATTCAATATTTAAATTTTAATGATAAAAATCTAAAAATTAATTAAAAAAATTATAATTGTATTATTGGTCAGATAAATCAGTGAAAAACTTTAATTCTAACTTGACACTATACTTATTTATTCGTGCCGTATTCGTATTTACTTGATGGGTCACGTCAAATTTTATGGTCTATATATATACATATATAAGTACAGTACATTGAATTCAGATGAAGAGGGACAAAGCTAGCATTTTGGCCTTTTATTTGATGAATAATTAATTAAGGTACATCGCCGAAGGCCGTGTAACAGAAGAGCATAAATTAAACCAATGTATTAATTGCCAGAAGACGAATGAATGTTTTGCATGGATTTTTTTAGATTGTGCTCTAACAAATATAATCAAGGCAAATTCTAGCTTCGTAAATATGGATGACTAATATTAATTAATACGAATTCATAATGTATCAACTGAATGTTTTGCATAAATTCTTAGACTGTGCTTTTACAAATCTAATTCAGACGAAGTCTAGCTCGATAAATATATGTGGTTACCAACATCAGGACTCGTGAAAAAGTGATTGTTTATGAGAGCAAACTTTAGATAACAATAAAATGGGCTCTTTCTTCTCTAAAACATGAATTGCAGGAGAATCGAAGGAGCTCACGAGTCATTGCAGGAGAAGAAGCTATTAATTGGTGGGATTATTAATTATATTTTATATATCCATAGGAATCAAATTGAATCTGAACCAAGACCTGCCATAAACGTGAAGCTCAGGCCTTTCTCTTAAATGAACTTGTTTTCTATTCATGGTTTCTTTCTTTCGTAATAATTTATTGCTTTACCTTTTTTTTTTTTTTTGGCCTCTTTACTAAGCACTACTCTCGTTTCTCTGTTGATATTTTGAAAGGTAGCATAACTATAGCTTGCATTATCAAATTCTTTTTAACATTTAACATTGTATTGATTTTTAAAAAAACACAAAAAAAAAAACAATAATTGAATGAATAACACGGAATAATTAAATGTTTGGACTTAATTAAAAGCAATCAATCTGAAAACTAAGCGCTAGAAAAATAGATATATGAATAATTTAAAACTTATGTCCCCTGTTATAGTCATATACATTCTCACAATATTTTCACTAATGAAATCTATCAAACACTATGTTTTTGTAATTTCTTAACAGCGCAATTGAGTTTACCACAAAACTTTCTTTTTTTTTTGTTTTCCCACAACAAACCTAAATTGGTTGTAAATTTAATTTTAATTATTCATTATTCTTTGTTGACGTTTCAAAATGGAAAATAATTATTTTGTAGCTTCAAACTAGCCCATTGGACTTCCGGCAAACACAGCCTGACACGAGTTTGGCTGTAATGGGCCTATGCCAGTCCAACTGGACCCGGCTCGACCCGTTTTTCATGTTCATCAGATGAGACTTGCCGCCGTACCACTTACCTCGCTGCGGCTCTCATTTTTCGTATCGGCCGAAGCTTCTTTCACTTTCTTTCTTTCCAAGGTAATTCTTTTTGGTTTTTAACTTTTGTTTTCCATTTGATATTTAAAAAAAAAATTATTTGTTCGTTTGATATATTCATTCTACAATGAGCTTGACACTGCTCAAAGGAAGAAAAATTTTAACAATCTTCACAAACCCATATGTATTTTACACAAAACTCAAAACCCTGCAAAACCAATTTCCCCAAACCCATAATTTGCAAAACCCTTTTAGGGTTTCACAAATTTCCTCCTTTTCAACTCAGTTCCCTGAATATGAAATGCCTTCTGTCACTTGGGGTGTTGTGCAAGGCAAAAAGGAAAAACTTGTGAATCGCGTTAAAATTTGTGATTACCTCAAAAGTTTAGGCATAATTCCTGATGAATTAGAGAATCTTGAGTTGCCATCCACTATTGAGGTCATGGAGGAGCGTGTTATGTTTTTGCAGAAGATGGGATTGACCACTGATGATATTAATGAGTACCCTTTAATGCTAGGTTGTAGTATGCGTAAGAATATGATTCCTGTTTTGAGTTATTTGGAGAAAATTGGTATTAATAAGTCAAAATTGGGTGAGTTTGTGAGGAAGTACCCGCAAGTTTTACATGCTAGTGTGGTTGTTGAGCTCATGCCAGTTGTTAAGTTTCTTCGTGGTCTTGATGTGGAGAGGGAGGATATTGGTTATGTGTTGATGAAGTATCCTGAGCTTTTAGGGTTTAAGCTAGAAGGAACAATGAGTACATCTGTTGCTTATCTTGTTAGTATTGGTGTTAGTCCTAGAGATGTTGGTCCCATGGTGACTCAATATCCATATTTTTTGGGAATGAGAGTTGGGACTATGATTAAGCCATTTGTGGATTATTTGGTTTCTTTGGGTTTGCCAATTAAGATTTTGGCTAGGATGTTGGAGAAACGTGCATATATTCTGGGGTATGATCTTGAAGAGACTGTTAAACTGAATGTGGGTTGTTTACTAAGTTTTGGGATAAGGAGGGAAAAGCTTGCTTCAGTCATAGCACAGTATCCACAAATTATTGGGTTGCCTTTGAAAGCTAAGATGTCATCGCAGCAGTATTTCTTTAATTTGAAGCTCAAAATTGATCCAGATGAGTTTGCTCAAGTGGTGGAGAAGATGCCGCAGGTTGTTAGCCTAAATCAGCATGTGATTATGAAGTCTGTTGAGTTTCTTTTGGGGCGAGGAATACCTTCTGGGGATGTGGCAAAGATGGTTGTTCAATGTCCGCAGTTAATTGCTTGCCGAGTTGAGCTTATGAAGAATAGTTTTTACTTTTTCAAGAGTGAGATGGGGAGACCGATAAAAGAGCTTATTGAATTCCCAGAATACTTTACTTACAGCTTGGAATCAAGAATCAAACCCAGATACCAAAGGTTACAAGGCAAAGGGATCCGCTGTTCAATGAATTGGTTCCTCAACTGTAGTGACCAAAGATTTGAGGAGAGATTGCTAGGTAATTATATTGAATCAGAGAGTTTGGGTCCATCATTTTGTATGGGTGGGAAGTTAGAGCTACCAGGGAGCGAGGTTGTGTCGGATGAGGAAGATGAGAGTGATGATGAGGTGCTATACAAACGTACAGTCTCTCTTTAGTAACACATTCCTTTACATCAATGAGTTCAATTTAATATTTCCTTCTTACTGTCAAGTCTGAAATTTTGTTTTGTGCAAAATTTCCTCGCATCAAAGCTTCTCTGTTTTTTGTCACGGGATGATTTGGGCCGTCCGGGACAATTTTGCTGTCCATAGTTATTCTTGCAAGCATTATGAAATTGTACATCAGTCTGGGTGGGTCCATGGAAACCTGAAACTATCAGTCGCGATCCATAAATCTGTACCATCTTTCTCTAAGTTGATATGGTATTGGTTGCAAACCAAACAACAATGGATTCTTAGCTTCATTCTTTAAGTGATTGCATCTGCATGGTATTTGCATCGTTCTAAAGTTGTTATTTGGGAACTCTGCAAAGCATCCTTGGATTCCTTGTTCATTATGTTATCGATGATTCTTCTGTAAGGAGGCAGAACCAGTTGTTATTACTTAACCCTAAATATCAAATTCAACTCTTACTCAACAATTTAAGCATTTGGGTTAACAAATAAATAAAAGTTAGTCGTAAAGAATTTTGAGTGCAATTTAAGCATTTGGGTTACAAATAAATAAAAGTGAGTCGTAAAGAATTGTCACTCAAAAGGCTAGAGTATTTAATCCAAAAGAATTTAGTTGTGTCGATGTTGGAACTCAAATTTGATTACAAATGTAAACAGATATTGATGATCAACATCTCATCTGATCTCATCAGAATAATTAGGTGGATTTGTTAAAGATAAAAAGCTCGGATGATTAATGCTTCTTAGCACTATCGGTTTCCGCTGGTGCTTGCTTTGCTTGCGGCGAATTTTGACAGCGGTAACTGCATTCGCAGTTGTTACCATCAACACATTTTTCGCTGTAAAAGGTGCCATACTTCTTCGATAGACAAAGATCACGGCATGAATTCTTTTGGCAGTTCTTCAGTCCATGCTTCTCCTTGCAATAATTTTGGCTCATCCCACCTGTAACATAGGCAAGCAAAAGCATCAGCACAAGGGAATAAGCAACTGCCTTCACCATCTTCAAGCCTTTATTAATTAACAACCACCCTCTGCTTCATTCTCAACCCTTTTAATTTATAGCCCAAGGAATTTAATTTTTCTTCTCTTACGTAAAATGAGAAAATAGTTCCGTGCCTTTCGACTAAGTAAATGAAGAATATTTGGATTTGCTGACCATTTCTCTCCATTCAACACCATAAACTAATTTTAGAATATGTTTTTTTTTTTTATTTTGTGTGTGTATAACACTTATGATTCATTCTTGAGGGTTGACCTCGTCTCAAATTCCCATGAAAACTAATCTTTGAAATTAATTTTTTTTAAACTAACATTTCTTGAATTAAAAAAATAACTAGATTCTAAAATTTTCTCTTTCCGATTATAGACTTGTAACTTTAGTGTAGCCACCATAGCAAAAGAAGTAATCGAATTTGGAATGCAGAAACGTAGGCACTAGCATTGTTCAACAAGATAAAAACACAGGAATCTGAAAAAGAGTCGTTTGCAATAGGGGTTAAGGCTTATTACGAGATGAAAGTTGTTTATGAGATTAACAGTTATTATTCAATAAAATTATTTTTTCTTAAACATTCATAACCAGATATGTTAATTAAAATGTGAATTTTAAGATAATATTTGAGAGATGTTAATGTAGCTATTAAATTAATTACATCAAACGACTCTTGGTCCACATGATTTATTTTTATTATATTTTACTTTCATCCAATTATTTGATAAAAAAATTACCTAGTGGACATCGTCGCAGTATTACATTAAGTTGCAAGAACTGACTATAAATAAAAAAATAACTTGCATGAGTGCATAGGAGCTTTGCTTGCTCATCGAAACTCTACCATCTCAAAGACTCTGGCAATTCCATCAACTAAAACGGAACGGAAACGAGGGATTCTTGATTAGCAGATATAGAGAGAGACTGAATGGGCATAGCGTGACCGGCTGAATGTTCACAGAGTCCCCAGAAAGACTATCCCAAACTTTACTTTTCCATCGACACAGCCTGTGACTAGATACTTATGTGCCAGGCCAACTCAAGTAAATCGCTCCATCCTGTGGACAAAAACGAAGTCCTTTTGATTAAATCAAGGATGATCACCTTAAATTCCTGAAATTCATTCACTCAAACACCAAAAGTTAACTGCACATAAAGTGAAGATCGCTTTAAAGGAATGTAAATATGTGTAGTGTTAGTTTTGTTGAAAACCAACTAAGACAGACCTCCGTGGTCGCCAGTGGAGTGAGGTGATGATGCCGCAGATCCCAAACAATAAGTTTTTGATCCATGCTTCCTGTTGCGGCCCAATGGGAGCTACTATAGTAAAGTGCCGTTAAAAATTACCAAAGTTCATTCACTCTAGAAGCATAATCATGCATTCAAGCACGCACGCACTATTTTTTTATCGGGCTTTCTTCTTTTGTCTAATTATAAACAGTGAAGAGAACCTATCCAATAGTAAAACATATCGAATTTGGTGTGAAGAGGGAGAGAATTGATGATAAATCAACATACCTTTGGGAAAACCCAATACATTCAATGGAATCCGCATGATAAACTAAAGAACTGACCGCCTGTTCATGTAACAGGAAAATTTTTAAAGTCCTGCAAACTGATTGAAAATAAGCACATCAACCAAAATTCTTGTAAAGACATTGTACAAGCACACGTAAAAATTATCCAAAATGATTTTAACATCTGCTTGACATCGTTGGTGTCATGTACAATCACAAGTAGATAACCGATGCATGTAAAAAGGTCATCAGCATATTCAATTATTCTATGAGACACAATTATAAAGTTGAAGACAGAAAATCCTTGGGAATGAAATTATTAGTATAAATAACAAATATCAAAATATTTATGCAAATATATTATGAAAAATTGGAGCCTAGTTAACCGATTATAGTCTTGAATTATTACTCGATCAGGTTTTATTCAAAATGCATTGGCCTAAAATTTTTGTTTTAAACTTTTATCTAATAAAACAAAAATTAAAGTAAAGGCTAAATGTATAACATCCAAACTTCACTAAGATATATTGTCAAATTGTACTTTTATTTAAATTTTATATTTTAACATATTAAATCAAATTTAAAAACAAAAATGTATCAGTTATTTCAGGACTTTTTGAGTATTAGAAATTCTCGGAGATCTTCTTTTATTTTTCAAAGAGGGAATAAAGATTTCCTTAAGTAATTCTGACGGGTACGAGAACATATGCAAAAATATTGAGAATAGGTATGAGAATAACAGTCTCCTCTTCTACCCTCCCCATTGCCTTCTCTATAATTGTAATTGAAAATCTAAGTGGTTTATCAGAATTTGTTGAAGCTTTTTAAAATATCACAACACAATATAAGCAAAGTAATATTAAACCAAACAAGTATTAAAATGGCTAATTCGACTAGCTTATGTTTTATTGTAGAAAATAGTAATAATAATTATTGTAATATTACTAATGCAGGAAGTATTATAGAGAAATAATTAATGAAGTGTTTATTAATCAGTAATTAGAATAAGTTAGGGTCGAAATGGATTGTAATTAAAATGAAAAATGAGAATAAAAATAAATTATTACTAAAATAACATTGGTTTGTTGTTTGTAATTATTATTATTTGTTATTATATTTGTTCATATTATTCAAAAACGAAAATAATAATGATAAAATTAATAATATTCAGACAACAATATCAATAATAATACACGTGAGAAAAAGAGAAAAATGACAATAATAATAATAATAATAATCATCATCGTTTTTGCCAAAAAAAAGAAAAGAAAGAAAGAAAAAATCATCATCGTTGCCTAAAAAAATAAAAACAAAAATAATAATCGTCATTTTTTTTGCAATAGCTGTCGACGCGGGCGAGATCAGCTAGCGACCGTTATTTCCGGTAACGGCAGGTGTTGCTACTGCAATTTGTGGAGCTGCTGCTTCAGTGCGTTAACAACAGCAAGGACTACTGCTCGATGAGAGATCCATGGCTGGCCGTCAGCAGCTGCGCAATCGGCGATAGTAGGTGCTGCTGGTTCGAATTTGGGTGCTGCCCGATTGCATTGCCATGATTTTCATTTGATTTTTTTCTTTTCTATTTTTGTGAATTATTTAGAATAAAGTAAGTGCGCACCATTTGGGCGAACGATTATATCAGAACTCTGTTATCAGGATTGACAAAATGTCCTGTTCAAATTTCTAAGTTCTTACTTTACTTCCGATATGCACATCATTTGCCGTATCACGTGAGGCTATGCTGATTTTAGTGATTCGGGTGGATAGCCACATGATCTCACCACTGATTTCCTTAAATATGTGATAGCGCTACAATAATGAACTCACAAAGGTGTTTCAATTACAGGTTTTTAATTTTTATTACTTTGTGGTATTCAGATAAAACCTAAGTTAAGGGTTCCTATTAATTATTTAAAAATAACTTTCATTTTGAAGTATGTCAGTTATTTTAAATTTCTTAAGTTATGATGCTGCGATTATGATTTAGCTGTGCAATCTTTTCAAGACTCAATGTGTTCAATCCAATAAAATATTTCGTGACTTTTTATTCTTTTTACTTTGTTTTCTTTTTTCTTTTTATTATAAAATATGGAAAGAAAAGAAAGGAAAAGTTAAAAAAAATAAGGAGAGAATAAATGAATTTCGCATCAAAATAAATAATAAAATTAAAATTCACTATCGATTTCTTTTAATTTTTTTCTTCCTCCTCTCCTTTTCATCCCTATTCTTTTCTTTCATTTCTTCCGACGCCACATGGACTTAAAATTTCTCAGAGGGAAAAGCATGTGAATTTATTTTTACCTGTTTCAAATTAAACTTTTGCTACACGATTGCATATGAGTGCACATCCTGTTGACATTCTTAAATTCACGAACTCCAGTACCATTATTAGATGCCTCACTCCTCTGGCATATTAAAATATTTAAATATAAATAATGTTCGGGACTTTTTTTTTTATTATTCTGTTTATAAAAAAAATAAAATTAACATGTATAATATTTTTATGAAGAAGAAAACTTTAAAATTTATCCTTACAAGTGTAATTACTCTCTCAATGAACAAAAGGACTATTGGCAATCAACCTATCCACATGATGTTCTTTAAAAACTCGCCCAATGGGTAATGGTAATCCATTAATAGATTGTGGAATGTTTTATTCCATAACATGTATTCGAAAAAGAGCGCAAAAAAAAAAAGCGAAAAGCAAAAAGGCTTAGGTATGTCTGACACGTCATCCACGTGTCAAACTCTCATACACTCAAAACGTAAGGTAGCTATCTCCTCCAAACACCCTTCAATCACATTGAAGATAACCCACCATCTCTCCACTCTCCATCAATCTCTCCCCACAAAATCTCGACCGTCCATTCCTCTTAAAACCCCACATCTTCACCTTCCGCTAAATCCCGTTCTCTGATTGATTCTCTCTCTCTCTCTCTGAGCAGCAGAAGCTGAAGCCGAAGTCTCAGCATCAGCACCAGCAGTCTCATCGCTAAAAATGGCGTGTCTTCAGCAAACCACAACCCTCTCATTCCAATCCAACCCCTTCCCCTCCGGCCGCGCGGCCTCTAGAAACCCATTATCCGCCAGCATCCCCTCCGGCCCGCGCCGGCGCGGCGCCCACGGAATCAGAATGTCAGCCACAGTGGCGTCCAGCTACGCCATCGCGCTGGCGGACGTGGCGAAAGCGAACAACAGCCTCGAGTCCACGAGCGCCGACGTGGAAAAGATCGAGAAAATCTTCAGCGAGAAAGAAATCTATGAGTTCTTCACGAACCCCACCATCGATATCGAGAAGAAAAGACAGGTGGTGGACGAGATAAGCAAGTCGTCGGCGCTGCAGCCGCTGACGGGGAATTTCTTGAACATACTGATCGAGGCGAAGAGGGTGGACGTGGTGAAGGACATAGTGAAGGAGTTCGAGGACGTGTATAATAAGATGACGGATACGGAGCTGGTGGCGGTGAGCTCGGTGGTGAAGCTGGAGTCGGAGCATTTGGCTCAGATAGCGAAGCAAGTCCAGAAGTTGACTGGGGCCAAGAATGTGAGGATAAAGACCGTGATTGACCCGAGTTTGGTGGCGGGTTTTACGATCCGGTATGGGAAGGGCGGGTCTAAGTTGATTGATATGAGTGTCAAGAAACAGTTGGAGGAGATTGCTGCTCAGCTTGATTTGGGTGATGTTCAACTTGCTGTGTGATATGATTTTTGAAGCGGACTTCGTTTTTCGTTTTTCTGAATTTGTTTTTATAATTTGATTGAAGTTTGTAAAACATTTTTATTTGTTAAGGAAGATTCAATCTTCAATTGTGAGGCACACACAATATTACAGTTTTGGGTTGGGGTAAGCTTCGGAAATTGATTTCAGGTCTCCCAACGAATGCCTATTTGGATTGATGCGTGGGGAGAAAATTAGAAATCCAAATTTATGGACAAAGAAAGGCCTAATGAAGCGTTGGTGCTTTCAAGCAACAGCAATACAACTGCGACAGATATTTCACTCGCCCGTACCTGTAACCACAGCATTTACGTTGAGAGCTTAGAGATTTAAGGGGGAATAATCTATTTAAGCTGAAATCTGGTTACGCATGCAACATATGCAGCTATCAATGTGGAGGAGGATGGATGGCCTGGTCTTGGTTGTATGTACGATTGGAGATGCCAAGGGTGCGGTGATGATGGCTTCATCAATTCGTCAGAAGAATTGATATGTTAATATGATTGAATATCTATCTATTATATTTTATAACGTAAAATGTGAAACTATTTCCATAAGAATGTGACAAAATAGAAGGAAGTCCCAATATGATATGATATAAGTGATGATGGATGTATGTTTGCCAAACACTTGGAACTTATGGAAGATATAATTAAAAGAGAAACGCTCTAAGATTGAAACTTACATGGTAACTTATTACATCTCAATGGTTTTTTCCACCAACAAAAAAAAAAAAAAAAAAGGGCAAATGCTTACGTAGTTTCTCAAGTGTTAGGGTTGGGAACCACTCAGCCTTTACCTGGGTGACTAGAGATACTTCCGCACAAGTGTAAGGATGGTGGTTTAAATAAATCCTACGCAAATATTATACGAGTTTAATTTTTTTTTTTTCTCAAATTTAAACGAAGAGAGTAGGGTTGACGTCTCCAAATTCGAGTGAAGGCCTGAAGGGAGTCGAGTCATAATTTGAACAATAATATTGTATAATAAAAAAAATGTTGGGGTTGGGGCCCACGAAACTATACCATCCTGATAATAACAAACAAACAAAGAAGCAGGCCGAGACTCGTCATCTGAAAATACACCAAACACTGAACCCGCGTTAAAAAAAATGTTGGCTTCTCGTTGTCAAAATGTGGAAAGCAATTTTCCTTAAACCATAAGCAAAAGAGAGACTCGCTGCTACGCGTCGTCGTATCAAGGATAAAAAAGTGTAGCAGTTGAATCCAATCCATTACGTATATAAACCTTCTTATCTCTTTGATACCTGTGCAGTCAAATCAGGTTCCAGTAATATCAAAAGATAAAAAAGACTACAGTTGTGATCTGATCTCTGATCATGTCGATGCTCGATTCTTTCTTGAACAAGGGCTTCAAAGGATCTAAATGGTATTTTCTTTTTACTTCCTTAATCCTCCCCCCCCCCCCCCCCCCCTCCCTCTTTTCTTAATAAAAAAAGATTGGTTTTCTCAATTGTTAAAAAAAATAATTATTTATTGTCCTATTTTAGCATCTTTCAGTGGTATGAAGTTGAATACTTATATATTTGATTATTTATTTATTGCTTGGATGTTGTTTAATTCGCAGCAAAACCCTCCTGAAATTGGGGATTCCGCGCATAAAGTTGCTTCGGAACAGAAGAGAGATTCAGATTAAGCAAATGCGCCGTGACATTGCCAAGCTTCTTGAGACTGGCCAAGAAGCCACAGCTCGCATTCGGGTTATATCATATGCCCTTTTCTGTTTTCTTTTCTTTCTTTTTTTGCCAAATATGAAAACTATTTTCATGTTTAGAAATTTGGATAGATGTTTATGCTGGTGGTGCTTATTCTTTATGGTCTCAAGAGATTGGTCTACAATTATTTCAGGTAGAGCATATAATAAGGGAGGAAAATATGATGGCTGCTCAAGAGATCCTCGAGCTGTTTTGCGAGCTTATTGTTGTCCGCCTTCCGATTATCGAAACACAAAGGTTATTATTTTCTACTGATAATGTGTTTGGGATTGAGCATAGACAGATGTAGCTTTTAAGTTAACAGTACTAAAGTGTTTGGTAAATATTAACTGCTGTAACTTAGAAGTTATGTTAATATGGTTTTTTACTTATATAATGAAAAATCTATTATATTTTTAATAATTTTGTTAAAAATTTTATTTATTATATATTACTAACTTTTATTTTATAGTTACAATTTTTTTTTTCACGACAATTATAGCTTAAAAGTTACAGCACCTCAATCCCAAATACACCCTGAATATCAGCTGCCTTTTACTTTTACTATTACATTTTGGCCTAGTAATCTTTTTTCAGTAGTTGGTTTAGCTTCATTATATGGATCTCTTGGGTTAACGAGGCATATTGCATCAGATCTAATGAGTGAGATTTAAGGATATTAATTGTGGACAGCTTCCTTCATCAGCTCGCCTGCACGACCTGACTGATTTGATTTTGGTGTGATTTCAATTACACCAAGCTACTAGACTCTGTGCAGGGAATGCTGCTCTGATTACTATGTGCTTGGCATTGCTTGGTTCTTGATATTCCTCTCGTGTGTAACTGTGTATCATTGCTACTTGATTTGCTTGGTCTACATTGAAGAGTCACCAAATGCTTAATCCATAAATTTTGTTGGCTATTAGTCTTTGAAATTACTCACAGTTCATAATTGTAGCATTTTCCAGAAAATTAAATATTTAACTACTAACATTGTGCAGGGAATGCCCTCTTGACTTGAAAGAGGCAATATCTAGTGTGTGTTTCGCTGCGCCAAGATGTGCGGATCTTCCAGAGCTTCTGCAGGTACAGATGCTTTTTGCTTCCAAATACGGCAAGGAATTTGTAGCAGCTGCAACTGGACTCATGCCGGATTGTGGTGTTAATCGTCAGGTCTAACAAATTGTTTCTTAGAGAATTTATTTTGAAGAGAACTGCTTATGATTGTTCCAATTTTTTTATTCCTTATTACATTTGTTATGAAATTGTAACTACAGTTAATAGAATTGCTCTCTGTTCGTGCACCTTTGGCTGATAAAAAACTGAAGCTTCTGAAAGAAATTGCTGAAGAGCATGAGTTAGACTGGGATCCAGCTGCCACTGAAACCGAGTTCTTCAAACCACAAGAAGATCTATTGGTAAGAATATGATCAAATTTCTTTGGCTTTTGTGTTATCTTCCTGTCTCATGTATCCTCTATCTTTATCAGAATGGCCCAACGCAGTTTGTTAGTGGGTCTAAGTTGCCCCTTCCCAGGGAGAAACATGATGAAACATTAAATTCTGCTTCTGATCAAGCCCAGAATAAAGACACGGATTCTGATGTAACAATTGAGATGCTAGCTTTTCCTGAAGTTCCTACTGCAGCATTAAAGCCAGGTATAAATTCTGACTCAGCTACAGCAATAAGTCCACTTATGCCAGCAGGCTCCCACCCTGAAGTTCAGGAATTATCGGGACATGCTGAAACTACTGAAAATTTGCCGCACTTGGAACCTGAGGTACTGATGCGAGGAAAATCAGCGGTTAACAAGGATGAGATTCCTGATGAATCAGTCAGTGGCGAGGAAGACAGACAGTTTGTCCCGTTTATTTCTCCCCCATCCCTGACTGCATCAATTTCTGGAAGACAAAGTAGTCTACCACCCACTATCTCAAAAACAAAAAGTGAAACCAATGTGGATCTGCAAGATGTCTTGGCTGCTGCTCAGGCTGCTGCTGAATCTGCAGAACGTGCAGCAGCAGCAGCTCGCTCAGCAGCTAGTCTTGCACAGATGAGAATTTCTGAGTTAACCCAGAAGAAGAATGATCCAGTCTCTGAGAACCCATTTTATACTGATGATTCGGATCAATCTTGTACATCAGAAAATCAACATTTTGATCACAAAACCCCTTTGAATGATCCTGGTAGCATTTCAAATTCCCTAGCCTTTTTTCAAGTTCATGAACAACAGAGGGCATCAGAGTTACCTGATCGATCTTCTTTCGACCACAAGGAGGTTTTTGATTCTCCTCCAAATGATCATGTCTCTGATCAAGAACCTGTTCGACATCAGCCTCAGAGATTAACTTCGATGGATGATGACTCGCATTTCTCCTATCCAAATTTATTTTCATCACAGAACCCAAATCTTGGATCTGGCTCTGATTTGTTTACAGATAATTCCAGAGCCAACCATTAGCTTAGTCCGCTAGGCCTTTGCTGATGTTCTGATCTTGTTTTCATGCTGGTGAGTTAAGTTTATGTTATTACAGTACTTATGCAAAATGTGTTAATTTTCTTTGATTAGTGTAAAATGTTCACAAATATAGCTAATTTACTTGTGCTTCTTAAAGTTGTGTCGTCCTCAATCAGGCTATATACTTTGAAAGTTATGCGATTGATGAAACCGTCATTACGTTGCTTCAAATAAACGTCTATTCTTTTATGATTTTGATTTTTACATTGTCAAATGAGGAATTTTTTTCTCTTTTATATGAGCTGGAAGGATGAAACAAGTTCAAGATCAAATGTTTTGAAATGGTATCATTAATGGTAATAAAAACAACTTGATTAACTTATGAAAAAAAAAATTCATGCAGCAATTTTTCTAGAGCAACCATTGGATCATTCACTTTAATGGAGTTAATTATTCAGATATCGGTTCCGTTGGCACAAAACTCTACAAAACATAAATGACAGCAACTAAAAGAATCATTTTCCAGGACCATGGGCCATGGGAAATTGCATGACCGATCTCCAGCAAACTACTCTGCGCTTTTCCATATCACTTAGCACGCTGAATAGAAAATTTGAGTGGATGTATGAATATTGAATATAAGGTGCTGCCACAGCTCTATCTATTTAAAAACATCAAAAGAGTCTGTCAAACTGCGGCTGGGGATACAAATGGCACCATGACCAAGGGACACATATGCACAAGTGTAATGAATACAATGCTGAAGGGCTTACAGAAATCAGGATATCGTCGTTAAATTAAAAAAAGAAAAATTATGATAAAAAAAAAAGGAATAGACAAAAAAAAGTAGTAAAATTTTCCTCTTTACTTATAGCTAATAGCAGTGACATTGTCACCTTGGACCAGATAACTCGACTGCATGAAGATTTTCTGTTGAGTCAACTATCCAATCTGAATTAGGATGAGGAGCTAATTCTACTTCTTGGCGGAGAACTTCCACCTTTTGCCACTCATCCCACCGCTCTGCCAAGCCATCACCTTCAAGCATTCTCACAACTTCCGACATCTTGGGCCGGTCCATAGGGGAGCCTTGAGTGCAGAGCAACGCAACCTGGATAAGTTGCTCCACCTCAGCTCCCACATATTTGTTCTGGAGATCAGGGTCAACCAGCATTTCTAACTTCTTTTCCTTCAGAAGTCCTTTCACCTGAAATCATACTTATTGCATCAGAAGTCTCGAGTTTTATGGTTCTAGCTTCTAGAGAATTTTCTGAACAGGGGGAAGAAACATAATATGAGCAAAATGCTTCACCTGAAGATTTAACCATGTACATTCAAGAATGAACCTTTACATTCAAATGCAATTTTCTTTAGCAGGAAAGGAAAAGACAGAGAACAGCAAACCAAATGAGGTAACGTATTTAACAGTATAGTGAATGCATACCCAATCAAGCAGCATGACATCGTCATCATTCGCAAGACGAGCAAGATCAAAGGCTCTCTGTCCAGTGATTAGCTCTAGAAGCATAATCCCATAACCAAAGACATCAGTTTTCTCCGAAGATTTTCCAGTAGAAAGGTATTCTGGAGCTATATGCCCAATGGTGCCACGGACTGCCGTAGTGACATGAGTATCCTTGTAGTCCATAAGTTTAGCCAACCCAAAGTCCCCAACAACGGCTTCAAACTCCTCATCCAACAAAATGTTAGCAGCTTTCACATCACGGTGAATGATCTTTGGATCACAATGATCATGCAAATATGAAAGACCCCTAGCGGACCCCAATGCAATCCTTTTCCGAGTTGGCCAATCAAGAGGAAGCTGTGATGGGGGACGTTCTACAAGAAAGCATTAATAAAATTACAAGTGATTTTTTTTTAATCAAGGATTTCACGTCATAAGCTGATGATAAGTCCTAATTAGAGCAAAGACCACATTGAAAGCATTTAGAACCAATTCATGAATGTATACCATGCTTCCAGGTTTTACCTCTTAAACAAGATGCGACACTTCCATTCGCCATATAGGGATAAACAAGCAGCCTTTCAGTTGGTGTCATACAGAAGCCACGCAAGCGAAGGAGATTACGATGTACAGCCATACTGATCATCTCTACTTCTGTCTGAAATTGCAGCTCCCCACCAGGAGTACGCTCTTCTTTCAATCTTTTTACAGCCACCAGTGATCCATCTGCTAGGCGTCCTTTGTAGACCTTACCGAACCCACCTCTACCCAGAATGTTTTTATTGCTAAAACTATCTGTTGCAACTTGTAATTCTCGCAGTGAAAATCTTTTAAGCTGCCCAAGATGAACTTCAGGATCCTCTTCAGCTGCAAGGAGACATATTAGTTGAAGATTTTATATTTTCATTCATCAAATGGATTAGAATACACGAAATTTTCAACATCATCACATACCAGGTACATCAAAGAAAAATTCTTGAGGTTTTCTCCGACGCCACCATGCAAATGCTATAGCAGGAGCAGCAAACAATAAGGCAGCACCAGCAGCCACACCTCCAGCAATTGCTCCAGTAGCACTATTCCCACCTAAATTTGATGAATGGAAGGAAAATGATAACACTCGGGCAAAAATTCTCCCCAGTAAGTATCACCATTTACATTAAAAACCTTGAATTAAAACATTTAAAAAACCATTTTTCAAAATCAGAGTTGAAATCTATTCAGTTCTACAACTATAACATAGATTACTTCTCAATTGCATCGAGTGAGACACAATTAAATGGATGATTCACTTCAACTTTGAGACTTAAGGGGCTACAAGATCACTATCAGTGAAGAATAAGAATAAAACTGTCAAGCACTGCCTAAAAGTGAAAAGTTCATAATAAAATTGAATATAAGATTACCTGGTGAAGAAATTGGGGGTGGTGGGATGAATGGAGGAGGAGGAGAAAATGGAGGAGATCCTGGGCAGGGGCGCCCGGTAACTGGCCCACATAGATTCAAGTTGTTAGCAAAACTGCAAACAGAACAAGTTATTAAGCACAGTCTTCAAATCAGTCAGTTAATAACTTAATATGAGCAAAGTTCTAATTACTAGCAAAAAACCTGATGGGAGTAAATAATGAGAAGGAGCCATTGTCTGGAACCACCCCAGACAGCCGATTGTTTGATAGATCCCTATGTCCCATAATGCAATTAGAAACATTTCATTTTCAGAAATTGTAATGAACCCTCAAATAGAAAGGGGGAGAGCAAATAGAAACTTACAATACTTGAAGAGAGGAGATATTAGTCAATGACATAGGAATTGGACCCGATAGACTGTTGTTGTTAAGCCGGCTATTCTTGCACAAACATTTCAAGGAGCCAAAAAGAGTTATCACTGATTAAAATGACAGGGATTGAACTCTAATTTCTTAAATACCTTTCAAAACCCTGATTTAGATACTAAAAATATTGAAGAATCTTTATACCTCATTTATATATTTAATTGAAAAGTCAATAACTAGAATGGCATCAGGTTTTTGTCGTTGCTTAAAAATACAGATGTTGATTTTGTTACAACGCATGCACTAAATACATGAAAAAGTACAAACACAGAGAAGTATGCTTACAGGAACCGCAATTTTGACAGTTTTCCCAATGTGTCTGGGATAGGACCGGTGAAACTGTTCAAGTAGAGATCCAAGCTCACCAAGCTAGTCAAATTCCCAAGGTCACTAGGAATTGGTCCAGTTATGTTATTGCTGTAGAGTTCCCTGTTACAAACAGCAAAGCTTAATGATTTGTGAAAGAAACAGTCCAAAGCAAGATTGGATGTCAGGTATATTATAGTAAGGCTAGCATCTTGATGGTTGGAACTGACAATGCCAAAAAACAAGACGATTCTCACAAGGCCAACTTGGAAAACCAATGATTGATCCAAAACCACATTCCTTGGTCAGATCAAAGGGAAATACACTCGCATTCCGAAGAAATTTCTAGAAAAAGTATGATTGACTTGCATAAGATGTTACATGCCCTATTTTCCAATTTTCCCAACAGCACACTAAAATGAATATTTTAAGAAAGGACACTAGAGGTTGAATACCTTGATAGGAAGCTAACATCTTACTATGCAGTCCAAATTAATTCCTTCGTTAATACCACCAAGTATATATCATGTTTATTTTGCTGGAGATGCAGGAAAATTATTTTCATGTAGCAAACCCTACATGGTCCAAGTCTAGATAAACATACCGTGAGTAAACAAACTCATAAATGAAGCTTATACCTTCTTCCCAACTACTTAATCCATTTTTTTTTTTTGGCACATAAAAACGAATGTACAAAGTTGAGAAGAAAGAGTCTGTATGGAACTCATATAAGAGAAAAACATATGATGTACTGGTGTGCAATTATTTGAAAAGCAGAAATAGTGAGCAATTTCCAAATCATGAAGCATAACGTACAAATACTGCAAATTCTTGAGCAAGCCCAGCTGTGAAACTAGTTGACCAGACAAAGCTGCATTTCCAAGATCACTGAAAAATCACAGAGAAAGAAACATGACAAAACATGTATGTTGCAAAAAGAATAATATAACAAATTTAAAAAGTTAAAAAGTCTCATCGTAAGCATGCACTTGGAAGACATTCAGGAGAACTTACACCCGTATGACACTATTATCATTATTGCAAGTAACATGAAACCATGTGCAGGGATTGACGAGGGTAGGATCCCAACTCTGCAGTACATTGTTAGGATCAATTAAGTTGGATCTCAAGCTATGCAAAGCATCACCTGTTCCAAGAGCCAATAGAATAAGTTACAACAGTCAGCCAAATCCAAACCTTAAGAATGCAGCCTCATGTGCAAAATCCATACACAAAATTCATTAAACAAGCAGAATGTAGAGTAACAGGATACAAGTTTATATGGATGACTTTTTGCCAATTATGGAAACTAATTCAAAGGCAAGCGGACAGGAACATGTCGACAATGCATTAAGCTAGATCGCAAAGTAAATATTATTTCACAACTAGGATGGATTTAAGGCTTCCACAGGCATAGCAGGACATGATTAAACTCGTGAGGAGTGTTGAAACAGTAGCAAACCTCTAACACGGCAAGCACAGTCACAGTCTCACCCACTCAACTCTCAATGTATTCCAAAGAACAGAACCATCCAACCGTGAAGGATATTCCAAGCACTTGAATAGAGGCCTTCATCAAAAAGTATTCTCCTTGGATACATTCTCTCAAGGACCCATAAAACCTTTTCATTTTTTTTAATGAAAAGGAAACCTTTGAGACATAAATGAAGTACAGACCGCGAGACTATCTCTCTACTAAATTCAACAATATTATCATAAATTAACCAAATACAAAGAAACTCGAGAGAAAGATACAGGGAACAAAATAAAATTTCAAATAACCTCAACAGCACTCACAATCATAAAAATAAGCATACTCAGCTAAGCATTCGTATTTCGCACTACCCGGATAAAAAAATCCCTTTCGCAAAAATCAAACAAAGATCAAAATCTCATTAAGAAAAAAAAGAAAAGAAAAATGTAAAAACTTTAACCAGAACATAGAGATAATGGTTAGAGAAGCAGCAATAAGCAGACCTTCCATGTTAGCAGAAGCAAGCCATGATGAATGGACCACCAAGATCAAACACAAAGCCCAAACCTTAATCTTCATTTTGAGCTTTTGTTAGTCTGTCAATATCTTCAGATCCAAACAATAAACAAAACCCCAACAAGACACCATATCAGTATAACCCTAGCTCCAAAAATCCCACCACACTCTTCACCATTACCTCCTAAAACCGCATCACATCAAATCTCGATCTCTCCCACCAAAAAAGATAAAAATAAAAAATAAAAAATTTCTCAAAAACAGCTGCCTTTATTATAATTATTTTACCACCTTCTGGCAACAACAGAAACAAAAGCAAAAACAAATAACACTTTCCCTGGGGTTTTACTTTCTAACAAGTAGCCACTAGCCAGTGTGTGTGAGAGAGAGAGAGACAGAGAAAGAGAGAGAGAAAGAGGGAACTAGTTATGCTATCTATCTTTTTAACCTTTCTTTCATTTTTGGATTATTTTTTAACTTAACATTTCTTTTTGAGTGAAAGCGTGCAGTGAGCGACAGACACAGAGAGAGAGAGAGAGAGAAGAGCGGTCTGACCGAACGGTGCTGCCCGCTTCCCGCACGCAGTCAAAACGTCTTCGCGCTCTATTGTGGAAAGTGACTTGATGGGGGCAAGCTAACGTTTTTCAGTCAAAATTGCGTCGTTTGTGGGACCCATCTTATTGCCACGTCGGATTCGGTCCAAAGGGCTTTTTTCTTTTTTCCTATTAAGTCTTTGCTAATGCCAAAATGTTCTTTTAGAAATGATATCTAATGTATTTCTATTTTTGGATTCTATCATATACCTCCTTTGACTCCGTTGACTATTATTAAGCCTGGTTAGGAGGTTGAACAAGTGGCTTTTGTCCAATGATTATAATTGAAAAAAAAATAAAATAAACAAGAAGACTCTTTTTTGACACTAACATTAGTCACTGACAGTTTAGCTAAGTACTTGTCTAGGTCTATGTATATAGACTTAAAAGTTTATTATAAAGAGTCTAAAAAATTGTATCAAAATAGATGTTATTTTTTGTTTTGGTTATATTTTAGAATCTAAACGATTATAATTGGATAATATCCACTCTCATTACACTTTTTTTTTTATTAAAATAGAAGAATGCTAGGGTTTCAATATGTTTCAATATTTGAGCCCAACTAAAATTGTACTCATACAATATTTAAGAATAAGCACTTATTTTTTAAAAGTTTGAAATTTAAAATTTTAAACATTTCATTTGTTTTTGGTAATTTATGTTTGATTGTCAGATATTTACATCTAAATAAAAAATAAATAAATTTTTATAACTTTTATCAAAATAACAAATAAATATTGTAATTCAAAATATTTTCATTAGATATACTTATTTTTTAAAACTATAAAACCTAATCTGTTTAACAAATATCAAATTACCATATTTAGGATATTTTTATTTATTAAAAAAAGAAACTACATATATTCAAATTAAAAAAAAAATCATTCATATATTTATATTTAAACTCATTCAAATTTCAACCAAATTTAAATTTATTCAAACTTCAAATAAAAAATAAACATTACCTAAATTATGACTCAATGTTGAAATTTTTTAATATTATTTATACAAATACAAATACTCTTATGCACTTGTACTATTGAAAGAGTGAAACTCTGTCTCCCAACTTTGGGAGAATAGAATAATGAGGCCGCCAACTACCCCACTACGGAGTAATTGGCCTAAAAATAAGGACTTGAACGATAGATTTTTTACGTATGTGATCTCTTTTATATTTTTTGAGAAACCATAGGACCTCGTAAGAAAAATCCGGGTCCAAATCAAGCTATCATTTTGGTCGCACGCACGTATTTACAAAATCACATTCCGTTTCCAGAGCTGTCAATGGAACGGTCCGAAAATATTAACAATTTTAAAATTCTAAAGTACATATTGATTTGGACTGTGTTGGTTTTACTATATTTTTAAACTCGCTTTTTCTTGCACTTTTTTATTTGCAAAGCCTTGAGCCCGTAGAGGATTCGTTGTTAAGTATTAGTTTTACTGGCTTATTTCTTTTTTTAGTTTAATTAATGTATTGTAGATATATTATATTGGCTTTTATTTTATTAGTTAGTCCGAGTGCAACTAATCTCTTTCCCACTCACGTGAGGGATTTGACTTGAATTTTAGATATCTCATTTTCAACATAATAAATTTTATCATTTCAATTAAATGATGTACGTGATTATGAGTTTGAATTCATCGCTACTGTGTATTCAATAATTATTTACTCAATGGTTTTTGTTTGATCTTTGTATCTCTATACAAAAAAGAAAAAGAAAAAGTTGAAAATATTGATGGGTCATTGGTAACTCTTTATTATTATGCACAAGTCGTAAAATGAAATTTGAGATTATCAAAAGCAAGTCTTAGCCGCATTTCGACATTATTGCATTTCGCTTTGATTCAATACTTGTAAAGTCGAAACCAAAGCATGTAATATGCAATCTTTAGGGCATCAGATTGAATGTTGACTTACATCATGACTTGTAATTATCAGATTAAGCATGCTCCGTGTGTAGGACCGATGCCTTATCTAATACTATACTTAAAAACTTTCCCAAAATGTGCTTTGAACAATACAATCTACCTGTTTAGAAACCCACGGGGTCTCATGCAATGACTCAAGAAAGTAGCACCCACAAGAATGAAAATCATTCGAATAAACGGTAAAATAAAAATCCGCTCTATTGAAGTGCGTAATAAAAAATAGAGTTATAGTGAAATATTAAATAAGAAATTCACAACAAATTAATGTAGCACATGATCATGAGCACAACAACTTGCGTTCTCTTTACAGGCGTTGTTTTCTTCGAAAGAATGATGGCACGTTGCGTTGTGGGACTCAGCCGAACATTACAACTAATGCACCATTCACAATATATCCCACTTCAATTTTCCTTAATTTCTGTAAATCAAATTTTCATTACGACAATTACAGTTATACGTTATCAACGTAAAGAAAATTGTTCATGAGATATAAATGTAATCAATCTATCAAACTCTCGGCGCGGAGACATTCATAACCAAAACGCAGCGAAATTTATAATTTTTTTCGAGTGATCTCTTTGTTTGAAGATTATAATTTTATTCACGTTTTAATAAAATTACAAAAAAGATGGTGATATGAAAAATGATGATAAATCTGCCTCTAAGTAGCAACATCGTGTGATCTAAAGTCAACATAATTAGCGCACTAAATGAAGATATTTTTGTTGGAGAAAATTGTTAAATTTTATTTTTCAAGCAAACGAGAAAACTGGAAATTCACAATCTCCAAATTTTGGTGGAGGGGGGGGGGGCCTCTTGAAAAGGTCATTGCATTTTTCCGAAATGGGAAGACAGGATGGGCCATTATTCATATGCGGATTCGGATCATCACACGTGTCGCATTTTATATGGCCTTTTTCTTCATTGTTTCAGTGTTTTGGGGAAAAAAATCTTATTGCCTTTTCCTGTCAATGGGAGTCCAGGACTTAACCCACCTTCGCTGTATGCTCTGATGCTCAACTCAAAACACATTAAAAAAAAAAAAAATGATACCCGCTTCGACTAAAATTTTGTTCAACAATTCCAAACCCATTCGAAAATTATAAAAAAAAAAAAAAACTTACTATATATATATATTGAATATAGATCAACAAGACAACAAATGTCGAGTAATATTCAATTTTTATATCCAACTTTGCGCGTCGTGTTCAAAATGAGTTTGTTTGGAAGATACGACACAAGTGGACCGAGCTCATTGGGCTCAACGATAGAAAGCCCATATCAATCTTTTACTGTGAGGTTTACTGAACCAACACCGAACGGATTGTTGTTGTTTTTTTTTTTTTGGGTGGGGGGGTGGGGGGGATTGGATATTGTAGATAACTTTTTTTTTTTTTTAAGGGCAATGGTATAAATAGAAGACTTGAAAAATCGAAATGTATAATTCTCTCGGCTTTTTGGAACGGCAATAATTCTTCCTTCGCAAACCAATAAATAAAATGAGCAAAACTTATATAAAATTGCTTATTCATGATTCATGATTCATCATCCAGTGAGATTCTTCTAAGCAGTTGGATCTAAAATCTTAGGTAAAGAGCAAATATTATAATGTATGTATAACATGTTTAAAAATTAGAAGGGACAAGCAGAAAAGGCGTGTCCATTTTTTAACAACTGTCGTCTGACATCACTTGGAAGAGTAGGTAGCTTACCCTGTCATGGCTCTTTAATAATAATAATAATACGTATATTAATTAACTCTTCTCAGTTTCATGCACGTATAATATATTGCTTACTACTATTACTCCGGAGACGCTGTTGAACAAGAAGTAAGGGTATTATTATTTTATCACTACATATTTTTTAACATTTACTAAAATTCTTTAATAATGTTTTTTATTACTAAGTGTTTTATTTTTATTTTTTATCATTGTAATAAAAAAATTATATTAAAATTTTATTTTAACCTTAAATTTTATAAGTGTAATTTAACTTTTTAAATTAAAAAAATACAAAATCAATTATATACAGAGAAATTATACTTTTATTAATTGACTATTTTATATATCTAAAAAAATTAACTAATAAAATTGCAAATATTATATCTTGTGTGAAATTTCTAAAATACTGAATATATTAAAATTTTCAAAACACCCTTGTGACATGAGTAGTTTATTAATGGACTTAACAATTTGGTGGTAAAATAATAAAACTTAAATGTTAAGTGCAAAAAAAAAAAAACAATTGTCAAAAAATTTTGGTGATAATATGATATATAAAAAATATTAGGTTGTAAAATAATAATATCCCTAAGATTTATTATGCATGTAGCTCACACATTTGATACATACATACATACATATATATATATATATATATTTGTTTTCAAAGAATTAAAACATTAAACCTAATCAGCGTGGTATGATCATCTATATAGCTTTAAATGAATTGGTGATGATACCTTGGATTTGAGATCATCGTGATTAGTATCTTTGGAATGCTCATCATGGATTGCGTTTGAGGTTTTGAGCTTTCCTTTCGCCAAAAAATTATTAACGTGAGAGATATTTTTCACACCAAGCAATGAAATTATTGGGATTATATACATGTCATGCCCCATGCGAAAAATAAGTAGAAGAAAGTGGCATACATATATAAACAAAACAATCATAATTTCTCAACGCGAATAAATGATATTAGAAAGTGGCACATGAAAGGAAGTGGAGAGGGTAGTATTGGACTCTGCTGAATTAATATAAATATTGATTAAAAGTCAAATGGACAACACAATCAAACGAAACCACAAAACGAAAAACTCATTTAAGAAGGGACTTAATGAAGTTGGTAACTAGGTAAGCCGGTAGTGTAGCAACACAGCTAGGTAGCTATCTAGTCAACGAGAAGAAGAGAATGGAGAAAAAATCATCATCGTCGTCACCAGAGGATATTGAGAGTGACGAAGCACAAGCAGAAGCCGGTGCTTACAAATTGTACGCTTGCTTTTTGGTTGAAGCCGTAAAGGGTGTTGTTCTCAAGTGTTTTGGTGTAATAGGTAATGTCCAAGAACCGTGCCTGTCTCCTTCAGATCCACCACCATCAACTTCAGATCCTCCAACTACAGCTGCTGTAAGACGTTGTCTCTATATATACTACTGTACATAAATTAATAGCAGTACGCACAGAGATAAAACTTTTGTTTTGTGTGAGCAGCAGGGCGATGGTGCAGGAGTTGGCCTTGTAACTCCGCCGAGGCCAGGCGGGAGCACGGGGCCCGGCCCTCAGATCAACTAATTAATTTAACAGGCATGAGCTGTTGGTGTTGATCGGAGATGGGGTCTTCTTAATTTTCTTTCACTTCTTTTGTGCTTCGGCCTTACTGCTGCCTGTTCTTGATGAGATTTTTATTTTATTTTTATTTTTCATGAGAGAAAGAGAGCTGCAATTATGCACTATATTAATTGATATATGCATGCATGGCCTGTAATTAATTAGAAAATATTTATGCCATTCCATTGTTCTTCGGTTATGTTATGTTATGTCGCATGTAATTAAATTAAATTCCTAATTAATTATATCGTTTTGTGTGTATTGTATAATCATTGATATATATATACCCACAATCTTTGTTTAATCTATAATATTGGTTGAAATAAATTAAGTCCGCCATAAAATGTGTTTATATAACCAATTTAATAATGTTGTATTAATTTATACAAAACAAGTTTACATAAAGTTTGTGGCTGTATTAATTTTAGTATTTTGGTAAACCAAATTCCTATAAGACCTTGAAAATAAGTTATGCTTGCTGAAACCTTTAAAGACGTGGTTAAGTTAGTTGGCAGTGTAGCTGTTGCCTTTACAAGATACGTGTTTGATTCTTGGGGGTGGTAAGGGATCAAAATTGTATTTGCGTTTACCCACCTCCTTACACTTTTTTTTTTTAAAGAAAAGTTATGGCTATTGAAGATATCAATTGATGGTTTATTATTTATTTAGTAATTAGAAATCAATAGTGAAATAATACAACATAAAAGAAAAAAATCTACATAATTAAAACTTGTACAAACTAGAAATGACCAAGGGGAGGTGCTAGTCAATTTTATTACACCGCAATGTTTTTTTTTTTTGGACAAAGTATGTTTAGAAAGAAACAACCTAAATTATATCCATATCCACGTGGTTGAAATTGTTGTGCCTTCAAAATATAATTTGATAAAAATACCCATTTTTTACTTTAAAGCCGAATGATTTTGAGTGCGTTTGTGATTGAGGTTGGATAATTATAACTTTTAAGCTACAGTACTTAAGTGTTTGGTAAACACTAACTGCTATAGTTTGGAAGTTATACTAATATGATTTTTCACTTATATGATTAAAAATATATTATATCTTTAATAATTCTGTTAAAATTATTATTTAAAATTTATATTTACAATATATTACTAACTTTTATTTTATAGTTACAATTTTTTTCATAGTAACGGTAGCTTTTTAAGTTATACCACCTTAATCTCAAACACACCCTCTATTCGGTTGGAGAAATAGTGTTTGGTTAGGAGAATATTCTAAGAATTCCTAGTACAATCCTCAAGTATGCAAATTCAACATCTGTGTCCCATGCGCAAGTAGTTTCAAGTTTGTACTCGTATCTATTCATATCTAAGTTTCTTCCAAATATTAACACAACCCACATATATATTCGTCATATAATGATTCGTAATAAAGAATCAATTATATTTGCAGACTTGTGGTTGTTGATGGATTTTGTTCCTAAAGATACGGAGCAAGAATTAAAGACTCTTTAAACTACTCAGAGTCAAGAGGTGATCGAACGGAAGGAGGCGGAGGGGTTCAAAATCAATAGCCAAAATAAAACAAATCCAAGAAAGATGGAGTCCGCTCAAGTTTAAACTTAAGATGATTCTACTTTCCTAGAGGACTCAATCGAAGGAAAGATACACACCATGCCTTTCAGACAGCTGTGCTGTCACGGTGCAGCTGCTCCATCCATACATTTTTAGGAGAATTCTCTTAAAAATATACGGGTGTTCTAGTCCCAAACACAACTACAGTTAGAAATTTTTTGAGTTAGAATGGTAATGCTAGTGATAAAATCAATCATGATCTTGATATGGAGTTGGAGCTTCAAACTATGAAGAAAGTGCAAATTCTTGATATAATGTCCGAAATAAGCCGATTAAGTTCTTATTTGAAATTGAGATAATGTACCTTCTAAGCTACATTTGTTGTGAAAAAAAAAATTATTAACTATATAAAATAAAAGTTAATATTATAAAATAAATATATTTTTTAAATAATAATTTTAATAAAATATATAAATACACAATAGATTTTTAATCATATCAGTGAAAAATTAAATTAACTTAATTTCTAAATTACAACAGATATTATTTATCAAATATTTTATTACTGTAACTTTTAAATTACAGCTGCTTAATCTCAAGCTCAACCTCAAATATCACTCTCCAATTTCGAATTAGCTAAAGCAGCGCCTCCTTACATAACATCGAATTGCTTATCCCTCGGTTCACTCCTTTGGATGGTCATAACATGGATTTGTCATATGTTTACTTCCTTCATTTTCATTTCAAAATTGACTCCAACAATTCTTTTCCCATCCAAAGCATTACACGGCGTCATTTGATGTTAGCGGCAGACATATGTACCATACGTGCAGCTTGCTAGTTTGGGAATATTATCAACGGCCCAAAACTTGCGGAAGAAGGTATGCAGTTTTCTCAAGCAACAGATTAATACCACCACCGTCATTTGATTTTTTTTTTTAATTTAATTTTCTAAAATTTACTTGGAAATCAAAACCCACAAAACTCACTTGATCATTGGAGGTCAATGCCAGCTTAATTTTGTAAGATCAAATAACCATGGAAAAAAAACACCAGCTTGCCTTACCAAAACTCACTGAACTAAAAATCAAAATGCTAAAGAAGACAAGCCATTTCTTGGCTTCAACACAATGAATCAGAAATAGCAAGATAACAAAAATATATTAATGTAAATGTAATTCTATAATCACCGGAAAAACATATGTCAATGTGCACAAAAATTTACAGCATTGGTACAACACTAAGAACTGATGCATATATAGTCTCTGAACTTCTACTCCAATTAAGTAAGTTTTCGCCACAGGTATCCTTTGGAAGCTGATAAGCACTTCACTCTTGGGAAAACAAAACCAGCCTTTGGTGGATGTCCATTAACAAGAGAATTCTCGTAGATTTCCTTGCACTCTTGTAAAACCTGATTGACAAGAACAATTAGAGAATTCTTAACAACATTGCCCTAACAAACATTCAAATTATAACTTTAGACCATTAAAAGTGAGTATGATTGGTTGTTTCTACCTCTAAAAACCACATCACATTTCAAAACTCCTTTTTAAGTGCATTTCTACCACTAGGAAATTTAATATCATAAGAAAAAAACTGAATTATTGATTCCACAAGATGCTCTAAGACATCCAAAAGGACATATATGGCACTGTACACCGCTAGGAACTAAATCTCAGCACTGCAAATACCTCCTTTGCATCCTTCCTTGGTATGCCCTCCCGTAATGCAACAAGCCTCTCAACAACCTCGGGCTGGAATCAGATAAAACCAAATAAAATTCAATCAATATGTTCAGAATAACTGAACATTTTCAAAATTCATGTAGGAGCATTATAATCTACCAGCAAATTCCGAGTGACAGAACATTTAAGCATATGAGAGGAATTACTAGATGGGATCAAAAGAATAACTTAGATTGTAGCAGTGTTTATAAATGTTTACCGGACAGTCAGGTTGATGTTCAAGGATATTTGTATAAATGAGGGAGAAGGCATCCACACTATTTGCTGAAGCAAGTTCTCTCAAATCAGTCAATATCCTAACTCTGTTTTCAACTTTCTATGGCAGAAGCCAAAGGAAAACAATTAAGCAATAATAATGAACCATTAGAATCAAAGCGATAAAAAAAGCTCAAACCATTAGTAAGTGGCCATAAATTGTAGCCTATAATTACTTATAAGTGTTTTATAATGAAAAAAGAATAAAAAAGTGTCAAAGAAAGAACCAAGACTTACATTAATACTTATATACTCCCTAAAAAAGTCTGTAATAACCTCTTCGTCTACCCTCATTCGTTCAATGGTTAATTCCTTGATGAGGTTTTTCTAGAATTTGCAGCATCATATGAACAATCAAGTCAGAGAAATAGAGACATCATAGGAGGGGCATGGATATGTCCAAATGGAAAGACCAACATGTCAGAAGGAAAAAGAAGAACAACCTGTGTCAGAAGATGATCAATGAAAATTACTATTGTTTCCTCCAAGCAAGTTTCAACAAACCTCCTGAATGATCTCTCTTCGATGAACCTTAATGACAGAGCAATAAAAATAAGAGAAACTGTTCCACTGCAAATTTGTACTACCAGAGTAATAAAGATACAATTATGTCAGAGCAGAGATTTCTGCAGTATGTTCAGCAATGCATGGAAGCAGAAACATTAACGTTACCCAAGTTGAAAGAAAAAACTTACATCTTCACATCCATAAAATAATCACCAAATGTTGCTGTCAAGTACTCAGTAACCTGTCCATCACTCCATTCTGAAAAAGTGAAAAAACCAATTTAGAAGCAAAAGTGCTAAAAACTTTAAGAGAAAATAATTGAGACTTTTTCTTCTTAACACAATTTAATTGTGCATGCATACATACATACATACATACATAAATATATATATATATATATATATATATATATATATATATAAACCTGTTATAGAATGAATAGAAATTGCACATTATTATTTTAATGCTAAATCTACCCAGCAAGTCCACTCAGGTGTTAGGCATGTGGACTAAACACAACACACTACTACAAAACAACCATAATATCATACACTACTTAATATAGTTTATAACTGGAGTAGCGATTCAAATACTAGAACACTTGATCAATTTTACCCAAAAGTTTAACCAACTATATAACTCGATTTATAATATTTACAATCTAAGAAGAGAAAAGAATTAAAGCTTTTTAGTAAACTTTACCTTTCTGATAAAGCTTGACAAGTAACTGCTCCACTCCTGGATCTTCAAAGATGACATTGAGAGTGTGAAGCACGGCTTCCTGCATTAAATCAGTGATTATGTGATAAGGCCTAAAAATTCTTATCTAATACACAATTTCCATCTCAATAATAATTTTTGCTAACATAAGAAGAGCACTAGCTACAACTTTTGCGATGATTTGTAAACCATAGGGTTTAAGATATTAAAGTCAAAGGTCAAAGCCTTATTGAGTTTTGTTCCAAAAGCAGAACACAAATAAACTGAGATAGTTTCTGACAAAAGGTCAAGACAATGTTCTTTAGATTCTAGTCTAGACAATGAAGTATTTCAACAAACAAGGGCCCACAAAGCTGAAAATTGATGCAATCACAGATCTACACTTTTGTTTAGTTTCAGTAAACTGTCAGTTTCAGTGTTTATGGATGCTGGAATAAACGATGAGGCATGAAATGAAGTCATGTCGAAACACTTTATGGGAAACATACATCAAGAAGGGAAAAGAAGTACCAAAAGCTTTAGGTTTTAAATACCTTCGCAACCTCTAGGAAACCTTTGCACGCGTCTTCAAAATTAACCTGCAAAATTGACAAAAGGAAACAGATATTTTAACAAGTAGAAAGTTTATGGGCCCACATTTCAGAATTGCGAATACATAATCTCCAAACTCTTACAAACAAATTCAATGCAGATGAGGCCTGCTTACATTAGATGATGGTGCCAAAAAAAGGCGGGGGGGGGGGGGGAGAAGCAAATGGAAATATCTTCACCCATATTATCATATACTAATCAATCAAGCATCAAGATGTGTAGGGATCCTACAAATACATTGAACAGATATTTGCAAATAATGGTGCAACTAGAAAGCCTGGTGTTTACATTTTTGAAAATTCTTTTTATTGCTGACAATAGAAAGGGATTCGTTTTTCTGCTTATTTCATAAAACCATTAATATAGCTACCCAACTACACTCACCTTTTTACTTCCTGAGCAAAGGTTGGGGCAAAATTTTATTATTGTAAACTTATGGAGCTATATGGCAAGGATCTTCCAGGATAGGCAAATTACTAAACTTGAACATATAAGAAACTAATCTCACATAAATGCTCTTTAGAGAAGATTGATATTTCCTAGCTTTCATTACACAACCATAGAAACTCACCGCCTAGACAAATTTTAAATTGTCTCCGTAGTTGGCTATTAAAAGCTGCTAAATCTGTTTGCAGCATGCCAAAAAATTTCAAGAACATTGAACACAACGCATTATAGGTATAAACAAGACTAAATGAAACTATTTTCTCAACATTATTAAATTATTACTGAATCAAAAGGCTGGCAAATGATCTTCCAGGATTCACTTGACATGTCATCCAAAGTGAGACAAAATGGTAGAATTGTAGAACCAGGACAAAACCTTGCAGCAAAATAATGGCAGCATCCCCCTTTCTTGTAAGATAATAATACTATTCTTCAAAGACAGACATAGGAAAAAAAGAAAAAATCGAAAATCCAATTCATTACAATGAGAAAATGCATGATGAAAACAAGCAGGCATATGGGTGTGAGTTCACTGCTGAAGGAAAATATAACAAGAAACAAACTAAAATGTGGCTTCACTGAATTTCATAATTTTTGATTAAAAAAAATAGAAAGGAAACCAGAAATTAAATGATTCTAGCATCACCTGCTCAGCATAATTTGGTGGAAGGGCTTCCATTGTGCCTGTGCTCAGCTCCATTGCAAGGTCATAGCAGCGCAAATTGTTGTTTATCTGCAGATCATGTTAATAACCGGCCAAAGAAAATAGTAAACAATAATTTTCACACAATTGATGCATATTAACACAAGCCACAGATTATGATTTCACTAACCATTGCACACAAAGGTTCCAGACCAATTTCAGGAGCAGGTTCTGCAAGTCTCTCTCTTTCAGCTGCTTGAAAATCAATCATTACCTAAAGAAACACAGGAAATTAGCTTAAAAAATATGAGGTTAAAAGAGACATTTTATTGAAAACTCTTAAAAGTGGACATTGATTTCCACAGTCTACGCAACAAAAATAAAAACTGGATGAACTACAATAGAACACATACAGGAATTCTATTATCAGAGAAAGATGAGAGTAATCATTTTCAATCTTTGCTCAAATATCCAGTAGTACCACAAGGTAACAGGACAAGATCACAGAAGTCGTCATGAAGTAAAGCACTGAATTTCTTATTTTAAGTGGGAATAATTGAGCTTTATTTTACTGTATGCGACTTTTGTTTAAAGAAGTTTTACATTTCAGAGTGATTTTTGTTTAGGACATATGAGCCTTGTTTGAGTAGTTTTCCTACATTTACAGATAATCTTTTAGCCTTCTGATCTGTGCTTGTTCATAATTCGATTGTTAAATGTTGAACTTATAGTTGACTTTTGTCAGAAACAACAATATCTAACTACTGATTTTGCTGTTCTATGAACGCTGGGTAGTAAGGTTTTTAGATAAGAGACAAGAACAAATTCTGGGTACCAGCAGTTTGCTGAGCACGTCTACATACTTGGAACTTAATGCAGAATAACAAAACTTGTACTAACGGAAGCTAACAGCTCTGGACGGGGCAGTTGCTCTCTGGTATGATCCAATAAGTCAGGCAGTTCAACAAACCTTTTCTAACATCAAGTAGTTGAGTTCGACAAACCAATGAGTCAGGCAGTTTGCTGAGCACATCTTCATGATGCCAAAAGTTAGGTAGTTGAGTGATAATTTCCAAACTTAAAAAATTCACAGGTTCTTTCTTTTTCTCTTTTTATTTTATTTTATTTTATTTTTGTTAGGAGTTCAGAGATAAATTGCAATTGATGTATTACAATTACTTCTATTTAAATTTGGATGAAACTTACCTGAATAATAGCCAGAGCAATTCTGTATAACATGATATCAGTGCTATTTTCCCTCACAATTTGCACTTGTTCACCAAGGATCCTGAACAAATCAACCGCAGCTGGAGTGTATAGCTTCCCATCTTCAGTTCTCTTTGGCGGCTGTACTTTATCAGCATCCAAGATATTCAAGTACCATTTCTGGAAAACAGAGTAAGCAAAAGTTGCATGTTTTCCAAGAGAGAATTAACCAAAGTTGAATTGCAAATTTTACAAGTAAAAGCACGATTAACTGATTGGATAGTAATATATTTACCTTTGTTGTAGCTTGCATTCTCTCAACATATGAATTCATGAGGGGATCCATAGCACCACTCTCAGAACAAACTTGGGCAAGAGACTCATCAACCCCAAGCCCAATAAGATTATCTTGGTATTCAACTACCCAACCAGTGACCTAGTTGCAACCAATAAAAATCAATGCACCGCTGAAAAAAGAAATATTAAAAAAGAAAGAGAAGAGATTCATTTTACAGGAAGAAAACTCCACGAGGCTTACAAGTATAGTATAACTCCAAAAAGAAATAAAGTCTTAAGGGAAATGCTAAAACTACTTTGGATCTTTTTGCTTATAATAATTGCTTCCCAAACTAACTGCCAGTAGCTATGTAAATACTTGAAAGCAAATTTGGAATGCATTTTATTGTTGTGCAAAGGTATATTATCACTTGACCTAATGGCAAGCAACCATGGTAGCTATAATGCAGGTATATTATGCATGGCAAATTCTGTTCAATAACCAATGTTGCGCTTACAAAATGAGATGACAAGCTTGAAATCCAAACCCAAAAAATCCAGGAAAATACCTTTAAAATCTCTATATTTGTCAGTTCATTTGCCCTGTCGCTTACCAATCTAAGCATCTGAATAAATCTCTCAGTATACAGGTTTACCATTAGCTGGAAAATTTCATATCTGTCAAAATGGGAAACTGAACCAGAATGAATAAGATGATTCCATAGAAGACTATCTTTGATGCGACCAATGATCATCGATGGCACTGCTCATGCTCACACAATGACTTGCATATACACACCAGAAACAGAATTTGGGGGCAACTGAGACAAAAATTACTGTCTGGATTTATCAGCCAAAACCAAGCTGCAGATCCTGGTAAAGTGAGAAAGTAGCAGATTTTAAACAGGACAAACCTTGGAGGAAAACACGGTGCCATATAATCATAAATATCTCCGAGCTCTTCTCCAATCTGTGTACCAAAAATAAAAATATTATGTTATCTAAGTTATACACAGCAAGTTATAGAATCCTTCAGGCTGAAAATTTAAGAATTTTGCCAGCCGTTCTCTGTCAGAAACTTCTCACAATCTCAAATTAAAATTGTCTATGTAACAATTTTAATTCTCAATTCAATTTCCCATGTAGGCTGCTAAACAGAACATATCAAACGCAAACAAATCATAGCACTTGGCAGGGGAAAAATAAATAGAGAAGGGGAAAATTAAAAAGAAAGTCTTTTGAGGTGATAAAAATCCCCATCTTTGTGAGCCAATGAAATTGAATGTAAGTTTTATACAATTGGTGATCAACGGTGCATACCGTTCGAGCTTCCTCCAAAGCTGCTTTTAGGTCTTCAAACACAAGCTGGTGCACAGGTTACTACGTCATTTACATTGAAAAATCAACTACAAAATATTCTCCCCCTAATGATGTAGCTAATAAATAACAAAAAGATGCACCTCTGTTAGAAGTTTATTAAATCTTCTTTCAACTGCCTTCCTTATTTGCTCATAGCATTTATCCTTATAGCCTTTTCCCTGAACCTTCAACTTCTGCTGAGTATGGCTGTTTGAAGAAGCGATTGCAGTGGTAGATTTTCTACAGGCCATAAGTAAACAACTCATAATGCATTCACTAGAGAGTTTGGTAAGACAAAAGGTGCAATATATGAAACATAAACAACCTGTATAAATGGAATGAAATACCACAATAATGCTTTGTAGCGAGAAAAGACAAAAATGAGAAATTAGAGTTAATATATTTATATTAAAAATCACTTTGAAATGGTTACTTGGCACTTCTACGAGGGTTTGAAATTGCTGCCATCACACCACCTCCCTCAGCTTCAGCTGCTTCCTCAGCAAGTTGCTGATCAAGGATTTCTTGCATTTCAACAACCCTACGAGGAGAAAACAAAATTCAAGTCAAAAAATGAGAAATGGTTATATACTATTACATTGCATATGAAATGTAAAGATTGAACCATCTGCATTGTCATAAGAAAACGCAAAATGTAGCCCAATGTCTCTGCATGTGGCAAATTTCATACACAACACTTGCCATAAAGTAGATCCTTTCCCATTTGGCAGTTTTTTGAAAATAAGAATATTGGTTTCCACAATTATCCATAACCTTTAAAAAAAATGCCTAATTAAAGCAGATAATTTCTTAGGCCAATCAGCTACATACCTTAGAGCACGGACCAAAGTTTGTGGACTGCAAAATGAAAAAAGTAAAAAGAGTATGAGAAATTGAGCATCAAAAGATTCCAAAACAAATAAAAAAAAACATATTCAAAGACATTTCAATACATGAATAATGTATCATTAGCAATGCGGAATTAAGAATAATTTATATTGTAGCTTTGCAGTAAAAAGAGAGGGACTATCCATGTGCATTAAAGAACTACTAAAGTTAACAGGCTTTTCAGATCACAAGAATATACCTTTCTTTGGAGAGCTTATAGAAGTTTGAAATATAGCCCCATAATGTCTTCTCAAATGTTTCCCATATTTGATCAACATCTTCAAAATATTCTCTGGCAAAAGTTCAAAACAAAAGTTTAATAAGATTGAGTCTAAACATTAAACTGAATAATGCCCCAACCCAGGGCTGAAAAATACAAGTCATTCTGATACTCATGTTCAGTTTGATGTGTTATTAAATCCAAAAGTTAATGTATTTTCTTGCTTCCTTTCCTATCGTAACAATTTTTGCCATATGTATCTTCGTAAATGACTACTGTGTCTAATCATCATTAACATAGCATTTAAAGAAATATGCCAAGAAACAACCATGAATTTGCTTTGAGTCAATTGCTTACAAGCATCCTATTAACATTAAGAGACAAAATGACCAATTCAAAACTGCTAACCATTCTTTTAATATAACCTAATTTTGATATGTAACTTCTAGACCCTAATTATTCATGTGCATATGCAAAAATCTACTGAAATCCTAAAATCATTGCTCAATAATCAAGGAAACACAAAATATAATAACAATCATCGAGCTCAATTTATTTTCTTCCTCAGTCAATTGCTTTGAGCTTACTATGAATTCAGCTATGAATTTGAGAAAAAGATAGAGACCTCAGTCTGCCAACTTCCTCTTTATGGGATTCAGCAGCTGCTAATGCAAACCTCCGTTTTCCATCAAGTGCTGTTAACCTCTATGACAAATTGAAGGTAAGAAGATGACTGAAATAAGTGTAATGCATTAAGAAAATTATGAAGATTTTCAACTTGAAACTCAACCGATATAAATATATACCTCATAGGTGTTAATAAGTTCTTTATCATCACCCAAAGAATCTCTGGCCTCAGCTGCTTCAACAGAAATAGACATCATACCCTCAACATCCTATTAAAGATCAATAAGTTCAATACATATTCTCCAGACAAAAAGAAGCAGATCAAAATACAAAATCTTCAACATTCCACACTCCAAATTTGTAGCCTAACCAAAAGAGTTTCTCTATAAACTTCCAAAGGAAACCCCTAATTCACCAATGGCCTTCAGATCCAACCAATTAACAACACCAAATCCCATTCTAGAAAGCAACTTAGTCCAAATGCATTCGTGTACATATTTAACTTTGTTACCATTAACCAAAAGTCAATTAACAAACAAGATTAAGAAACTTAATAGAAAGATTATACTGACCTTCAGAGTTGTACTTAAGTTATTCCTAGCATTGCTAAGCAGCTTTATCTGATCATGATTTTCAATCAAAGTTTGGCATTCTTGACAGTACCTGATAAAGAATACAATACAACATTAAGCACACATTAAACACAAAAGAAAACACATCAAATTTTTACAATTACTACCACCACCACAACATACCTTTCAATAGAAATAAAATTCTCACGAAGCTGGCTGATCATCTGCTGCGACAAGGCCAGCGATTCTAATCCAGTCTGCGCCTGCTCAATCTATAATTGCGTGTACGTGATCCAACAATAAAAAAAAATGAAAAAAACTCGATGTGATCTCTCCAGCTCAAATTTCAAATCACAGAAGAAATAACAACGTGAAAATTGAAACTGTAATTACCTGCTCTGCGACCATTGTACTAAGTTGCGAGTCATTTGCCTAGATAAAAAATTTGATTCTACAGTCAATTTAATGCTAAAATTGTACAAAACGCAAAAAAAAAAAAAATGAAATTCGGATATAAAAAAGGATCCACATCCACCTGTTGGCGAGCAATATAATCGGCTTTCATGTCTCCAATGAACTGCAACTGCTCGGGAAGAGTCAAGAGCTTAGCGACTTCACGAACAGCAGCTTCTTTAGCTTCAACGCCGAGGTCCTCGCTCATCATCTTGTCAAAAGTCACTTCTGTTTATTTGATTTGACTTGACGGAGACCAAATCTTCTTGCAAGGAAACGAATTAACGAAAAATTTATACGGTTCCCCTTTTTGTTTTGGTTTTCATTTCTTATCGTGTAGTTATTGAGGGATAAATTCAGTAAAGTCCTTTTTCGTAATTACAGTTTCGTCCACTTGCTTTGACAATTTTGGCCCTGCTATACTTAAGAGAGAATTTATTAACATATCACCCTGGACGTGATATGACTGGTAATAAACCGTTTAGTATTTGAGTGGTGTAATGATAAACTGGAGTCCGTCGGATTCTCATTTTTCATGATTAATTCAATTGTTATCAGATTTTGTTTAATTGATGATTGAACGACGGTTTAACGAAGTCCGAACAGTTTCGCATATGCACATGAAGTCGCATGCTAGCAGTTTCTGGATAATTTCTTTAAGCTTAATAACACTTCACCGCTCCACCCCAATACCATTTGAGCTTTAGGCCAGGAGCATCCGCTGATAGAAAACGATCTAAGTCCACAGTTTACTGCAGTCAAAGCAATGCTATAACAAATTTTTTTTTTTGTATAAATTAATGTGACGTAATAATATAAATTAGATAAATATAAAATAATTAAAATAAAATCCCGTAGATCATAAGGTGTTTCATTTAATAATTTTATTATAGTGCATCAATTTGTAAAATATAACTTGTCCAATAAATTTGTGGTCATAATATTATTTAATCAAAATATTCTAAGGACAATTCTCATATTTGCAAATTTATCATCTCTTTATCTCCTGCAAAACTCGGCTTTGTTTAGTTTCAAATTAAATTCATGGAACTAGGTATTTCATAATAAAGAACGAAACCTTGCAAAAGTACAATGAATAACGTAAGTGTAGATGCAAAAAAAATTCTACTACAATCACTGGAAAAGTAAGTCAAATCTACAAGTGTTCCTACTACACCAGTGCCGGAGCACATAACTGTCTACCAATTAAGTGAGCTTTCGCCAGAGATATTCATACCCTTTGGAAGCTGATAAGCATTTCACCCTCGGAAAAACAAAACCAGGCTTAGGTGGATTTCCATTAATAAGAGAATTCTCATATATTTCTTTGCACTCTTGTACAATCTGTTGAACAACACAGGGAATAAGAGAATTCTTAACGATATGCCCCAATAAATATTCAAATTTATAATTCTAACCATTGAAAATGGGCGAGTTTGGTTCTTTCTACCCCTGAAAACCATACCACATTTCTCGATTCCGTTCTAATTGTACTGCTCCTACTAGAACGTTTAAATTTAATACAGAGAAGAAACATATTGAGTTATAAAAGTTTCAAAATATGCTCTAAGACATCCAACAGGAGAAACTTGACATTTCACTCTGATGTGATCTAAATTTTAGTACTGAACATACCTCCTTTGCATCCTTCCTTGGTATAGCCTCTCGTAATGCAACAAGCCTCTCAACAACCTCAGGCTGAAATTAGATAAAACCAGATATAATTGGATCACAGTGACTAAATATTATAAACTATGAAAGAAAATACTAGCTGGAATCGAAAAAATAACTTGGACTGTGGCAGAGTGTTTATAAATGTTTACCGGGCAGTCAGGCTGATGTTCAAGAACATTTGTATAAATGAGGGCAAAGGCATCTACGCTATTTGCTGAAGCAAGTTCTCTCATATCGGTCAATACCCTAACTTTGCTTTCAACTTTCTGCAGCCGAAGCCAAAGGAGAGTGGTCAAGAAAAAAGAATGAACCGTCAGATTTAACCATATCCATCCGTTAGGAAAGTGGCTGTAAGTGCTGTCACCAAGAATTACTTAAAGTGTTTTATGAAGAAGAAAGAATAAAAAGCATCTAAAGAAAGAACCATCACTTACATTAACACTTACATACTCCCTAAAGGCCTCGATTATAGCCTCTTCATCTTCCCTCATTCGTTCAATGGTTATTTCCTTGATGTAGCTTTTCTAGAATTGCAGCACCGTATGAACAATTAAGTCAAAGAAATAGAAAACATCAAAGCATGGGCAAAAATATATCAAAATTGGAAGTTGAGCTGGTCAACTTTTTATTCTCAAAAGGAAAAAGAACAAACCTGTGACAGAAGATGATCAACAAAAAGGACTATTGTTTCCTCCAGGCAAGCTTCAACAAATCTCCTGAATGATCTCTCTTCAATGAACCTTATTTACAGAACATCAAAAAAAGAGATACTGTTCAACTGCAAACTAGAACTACCAGATAATAAAGATATAATTATGTCAGAGCAAGGGCTTCTGCATTCTGAAGATCGAAAGGCCAAAAAATTGGTTATAAATAAGCCAGTTCTGAGGCACACCAGTGAATGATATTTGATGTAATAACTCAAGTACTCAAGATGCACATGGTAAGGAATGAATGGAAAAAGAGCAATGTTTTAGGAACACCCAAGACTTTTTCCAACAGAGGATGAACTATTTAGACATAATAATTAATAACCTTTGACAAGCTTTGAATGAAATAGATATAGTTTTGAAGCCAAAAGTTCAAACAAACGGTTCATTCATAGCACTACTGTCCCATAATCCACCAAGAATTTATGGAGTAAATGTTCATCCCTTTTCTTTTAAATTAACTTTGCAAGAAAGTCATGAATGAAAATGGAATCCACCCAAACATCAACTTATATGCAACAAGGTTAAAAAGAAGGGGATGCAAATGGGGAGACCAACACGTCATACTCACAACCCCTTCAAGTAAGAAAACAATTTTAATCTTGAAAAAGAGAGAGGTAAAAGAAAAAAAAAAGTTTGTCTGATCTTTTCTGTTCAATCAATGCCTGGAACGCAGTAGTATGAAGGTTTACCCAGGTTGAGAAAAAAGAGAACTTACATCTTCACATCTGCAAAATAATCAGAAAACGTTGGCAATATGTATTCTGTAACCTGTCCATCACTCCACTCTGAAACATATAAAAGGAGAAAAAATATATTATTTTTCTTCTTAATAAACAGATGTGATTTTTTAGATATACATAAAAGCCTGTGATAGAATGATTAGAAATTGCACATATAAAAAGTGTTAATTTCATGTTACTCCTCATGAAATGATAATCTTCAAAGTAGCTCTCAAATTAATTAATTTAAACCTCAACTTACCTCATGCTTTTTGTTAAAAAGAACAAAAAAAAAATCATCAATGCACCCATATTTTTCGTTATCTTTTGAAAAAAAAATGAAGTAAATTGACATTTATAATAGTTTGGAGAGTATTTTGAAGACTGTATATATTGATTAGAAATTGCAATAAAAAACTGTGATCGAATGTTAGAAATTACATATATTATGTTTAATACTAAATCTACCGAGCAAGGCCCCTCCTGCAGGAGGCATGTGCTCTAAACGCAACTGCTACTAAAAGAGAATCATAATAACATGCATTACTTGTTACAATTTATTGAACTACAGTATATACGAGCTAACAAATATACAGGGAAAAAATGTAAATAATGAATGGAGAAAAAACTTTACCTTTCGAATAAAGCTTGAAAAATAATTGCTGCACCTCAGGATCATCAAAGATAACATTGATAAGGTGAAACAGGGCTTCCTGCATTCAACCACTGATTCTGGTAAGGCCTGAACATTCTTATTAAATATGCAACTTCTGTCTTAGTTACAATTTTGACTAACATACTAAGACCAGTAGCTACAATTTAAAACGCTTCATCAAAAATTGTACTTGCCAAGTTTCAGTCTTAAACAATATATGTAAAAAGAAGAATTGGCCTCAACAGAACTTTAGCGCATACAAGACAAAGAATAGCGGATGCAGCGATGGTATAGAACACATTTAAGGGTTTGCCCAAACAAATTGCTAACTTGGGGAGCTCTTGCGATTATTTTTGAAACCACAGGGTATAAGATATCTAAGTAAAAGAACAAGAATTAAATGAAATATTTTCCAAAAGAAGAACAGGACAGATAATTTCTGGTAAGAGGCCAAGACAATCCTCTTAATTTGTAAACCGAAAAAAAAAAACAGAGAACTGAAAATTGATGCAATCACAGATATCTACACTTTTGTTTAGTTCAGTAAATGGTCAATTTAAGTGGTCATGGATGTTGGAATAAATGATGAGGCATGAAAGCAGGTCAAGTCAAAACATTATACTTTATATATGGCAAAACATACATCAAGTAGGTTGAACAGTTTTGTAAGCTTTAAGTTTTAAATACCTTTGCAACCTCTAGAAAACCTTTGCATGCATCTTCAAAATTTACCTGCAAAGGTGACAATAGGAAACATATTTTACGAACTTTATGAGCTCATGCTTCAGAATTACAAATACACAAGCTTCATACTCTTAAAAGTCATTCAACAGTTATGAAGCCTTGCTATTATTAGATTGTGGTCCAAAAAAACAAGAAGAAAATATCTTTACTCATGCATCAAGATTCGTTGGCTTCCTACAAATTCGGTTTACTGTTGTTCGTCGCAAACAATGGTGAAAGTAGAAAGGCTGGTGTTTACATCTTTTTTAATTATTTTTCTTGCTGGAAACGAAAAGCTATTCCTTTTTCTCCTTATTTCATATCAATAAATTGATATAGGACTACCTAACTATACTCATCTTTTTACCATCTAAGCAAAGGGCAAGCTATATTTTATTTGTCTAAACTTCTAGGAGCTATATGGTAAGAATCTTTTAATCAGAGAAAAATATTTAAACAGAAAAGAAACTAATCTTACGTAAATGCTCTTTAGACAAGACTGATATTTCCTAATTTTCAACCTAATTACACAACCATAGACCTGCACCACTATAGAGGTTAAATTCACTCACTAATTGGCTATTTTAAAATTGCTCATCTCTTTGCAGCTATGCCAAAAAAGATGAAGATCACTGAACACCGTGTATTATAGGTATAGCGAATACTAAACAATAGTAATTGTCTATATTATTAAGGAACTTCTGAATCCAAAGGCGGATGAATGATGTTCCAGTATTCACTTGACACGTGTATCCAAAATAACATGAAGGTCGAACTGGGAAAAAAACAATCCAACTTATTTGTGCAAAATAAGAAAATGCTTGTTGCAAACAAGCAGGCATATGTGTATGAGTTCACTGCTAAAAGAAAATAAAACCTCAAAGAAACTAAAATGTGGCTTTATTCAATATCAAAATTTTTTATAAAGATTGGAAAGGAAACAGAAATTAAATAGAGTCTGCATCACCTGCTCAGCATAATTTGGTGGGAGAGATTCTATGGTGCTGGTGCTCAGCTCCATTGCAAGGTCATAGCAGCGCAAATTGTTGTTTATCTGTGTATCATGTTGATAAATGCCACACAGAAAATAGTAATTGATAATTTTCACACAATCAATGCATATTAACACAAACCATGCATCAACATTTCACTTACAATTGCACACAAAGGTTCCAGACCAATTTCAGAAGCAGGTTCTGCAAGTCTCTGTCTTTCAGCTGCTTGGAAGTCAATCATTACCTAAATAAATACACAGGAAATTAGTTTAAAGGAAAAGGAGGGTAAAAGAGCCATTTGTTGAAGGCTCTCGAATGTGGACAAGAATTCCACAAATTAGGCAAAAAAATAAAAAAATATATTTTAAAAAGAACAAGCAACAGGAAGAACTCCAATAAAGGAGAAGACATACAGGAATTCTATCATCATAGAAAGATGAGCTTAATCATTTTCAATTTGAATATGTTAGGATTACAATTGAAGCATAGCAATTACTTCAATATAAATTTAGAAGAAATTTACCTGAATAATAGCCAGCGATATTCTGTATAACATGACATCAGTGCTATTATCCCTCACTATTTGCACTTGTTCACCAAGGATCCTGAACAAATCAACCGCAGCTGGAGTGTATAGCTTCCCATCTTCAGTTCTCTTTGGTGGCTGTACTTTATCAGCATCCAAGATATTCAAGTACCATTTCTACAAAACAGAGTAAGCAAAAGTTGCACGTTTACTGAGACAGAGAGAACTAACCAAAGTTGAATTGCAAATTTTCCAAGTAACAGCACCACTGACTGTTTGGATGGTGATATCTTTACCTTTGTTGTAGCATGCATTCTCTCAACATAGGCATTCATTAGAGGATCCATAGCACCACTCTCAGAACAAACTTGGGCAAGAGACTCATCAACCCCAAGCCCAATTAGATTATCTTGGTATTCAACAACCCAACCAGTTACCTAGTTTCAACCGAAAAAAAAATTAAAACCATCAAATTCAAAATCCATTTTACAAGGAGAAATCTCTTGAGACTTACTAGCATAACTCAACTCCAAAAAAGAAATCAAGTCTTGAGGGAAATGCTAAAAGTCTTTTCCATATTTTCACTTATTCAATTGCTTTACACACAAGCTGCAGGTAGAAGTGTAATTACTTAGAAATAAGGACTATGAAAGATCTATGGGACACGGATATTAGTCCAAAGTATTAGCTGTTTAATTACCAATGTTGCACTTACAAATATGAATGACAAGCTTGAAATCAAAACTAATAAGGATCCCGGAAAAAATTACCTTTAAAATCTCTATATTTGTTAGTTCATTTGCCCTGTCGCTTAGCAATCTGAGCATCTGAATAAACCTCTCAGTATACAGGTTTACCATTAGCTGGAAAATTTCATACCTGTCAAAAGGGGAAACTGAACCAAAATGAATAAGACGTTTCCAGAGAGATCACCTTTGATGCCACCAGTGGTCAGGAATGGTAAACTGATTCATGCACACACACCAAATTGCATATACACAACCCCCAAAAAAAAATTTTGAGGGCAACCAAAACAAAATTTGCTGTCTGGATATATTAGCTGAAATCTAGCTGTAGATCCTGGTAAAGTGTGATATAGTAAGAGATTTTAAATAGCACAAACCTTGGAGGAAAACATGGGGCCACATAGTCATAGATATCTCCAAGCTCTTCTCCAATCTATGCGCCAAAATAAAAAATTATGTTATCTAATTTATCTGCTGCAAGTTATACATAACTTTACAGTGAACCACTAAGACTTTTGCCAGCTTTCTCTGTCTGGAACTTGTCACTTTATCAAATTAAAAATTGTTAATATACAAGAAAATCTTCTGAATAACAGTCCATTGTTTTTTCCACTTAGGCTAAAAAACAGAATAATATATCAAACATAAGACTTTTAGCACTTGACGAACAGAAAGGGAATAGAGAATGGGAAAAGGTAGAAAGAAAAGTGATGATGTCATAAAACTTCCAGTCTTTGAAAGTGAAAAATATTGGACATCAGTAGTAAAAATTAGTAATGAATGGTGCACACCGTTCGAGTTTCCTCCAAAGCTGCTTTTAAGTCTTCAAAAACAAGCTGGTGCATAGATTACTGTAAGGTATTTTACATAGAAAGAAGAAATACAAAATATTCTCCCTTATAATGACATAGCTCATTGATGACAATAAAAACACCTCTGTTAGAAGCTTATTAAACCGTCCTTCAACTGTCTTCCTTATTTTCTCATAGCATTTATCCTTATAGCATTTTCCCTGAACCTTCAACTTCTCTTGAGTAAGGTTTTTTGAAGAAGCCATTGCAGTGGTAGATTTTCTGCAGGCCATAAGTTCATAATGCCATTCAATATAGAGCTTGGCGAGACATAGGTGCAATATATGAAGAGTATGCACCCTGGACAAATGAGGTGAAATACCACAGCAATGTTCTGTAGTGGAAAAGGCAAAAATGCCAAACTAGAGCTAATATTTAATATTGAAAGTAACTTTAAAATGGTTACTTGGCACTTCTACGAGGGTTTGCAATTGTTGCCATCACGCCACCTCCCTCAGCCTCCGCTGCTTCCTCTGCAAGTTGCTGATCAAGAATTTCTTGCATTTCAACAACCCTAGAGGGCAAAAAACAAATTTCAAGTAAAAAATGACAGATGACTGTTTATTAATAAATTGGCACTAGAGTAAACTGAATCAATAACAGTGACACTGAGGCGCAATTTGTGGCAACATATTGTCCCAATGTATCAAACCCTATAGGGCGAAAAACAAATTTCAAGTAAAAAATGACAGATAACTGTTTATTAATATATTGGCACTAGAGTAAACTGAATCGATAACAGTGACACTGAGGTGCAATTTGTGGCATCATATTGTCCCAATGTATCAAACCCTCAAAGTAAATATGAGACACAAAAATTAAACTATATCTGCATAGTCATAAGAAAATGCAAAATGTAGTAGAATACTCCTGCATATGGCAAATTTCATCACACAAAGTTTGCCTCAAAGTAGATCCTTTCCTATTTGGAATTCTGAGAATATAAGAATATTTCTTGCAATTATCAAAAAATTCCTCCCCCCCCCCCCCCCCAGCACAAAAAAAGAAAAGAAAAAGTCTAAAATAAAAAGCAGACAATTGCTTAAAGGCCAATCAACTACATACCTCAAAGCACGAACCAATGTTTGCGGACTGCAGTATAAAAGACACAATATATTAAATGAGAGTGAAATAGTTCCAACACAAATAAAGCAAATATATTCAAAGGCATTTCAATGCATGAGAATAATGTTAACATTAGCAATATAGAGTTAAGGATAATTTATAATGTAGCTTTGCAGCAAAAAGCGAGAGGATATAGAAAGACCATCCCATCCATATGCATTAAAGAACCGCCAAAGTTAAGAGGTTATCCAGTTTTTGACCCGTTTCCATTTACCCGAGGAGAATATACCTCATCAAAACTCAAAATTAGAGATAAATTTCAAACTTTATTTCTATTTTTTGAAATGATGAATATAAAACAAATGTTTTATTTATAAAATTTTATATACTTTGGAGAGTTTATAGAAGTTCGAAATATGGCCCCATAATGTCTTCTCAAATGTCTCCCATGTTTGATCAACATCTTCAAAATATTCTCTGCCAAAGTAAATCAGGAGAATATACCTTTCTTTGGAGAGTTTATAGAAGTTCGAAATATGGCCCCATAATGTCTTCTCAAATGTCTCCCATGTTTGATCAACATCTTCAAAATATTCTCTGGTAAAATTCCAATGCAGAAGTTAAATAAAATCAAGTCATTTAAAAAAATAAGACTGTAAATTAATTCTCCAACCCAGGGATAAAAAATAAAAGGTCATTGCAATATCTATGTTCAGTTTCAATATGTTATTATAATCCAAAAGTTTACATAATTTTTGTCTCCCTGTCAGAACAATATCTCTATGCATATCTGAAGCTTAATTTAATTATTTTTCTCCATCAATTGTTTTGAGCTTACTATGAATTCATCTATGACTATGAAAAATTCAGACCTTAGTCTGCCAACCTCATCTATATGAGATGCTGCTGCTGCTAGTGCAAACCTCCGTTTCCCATCGAGCGCTGTTAACCTCTATGACAAATTGAAGGTAAAAGGAGGAAAGACATTAGTATGTGGAGTATAATGTATAAGATTTTTTTAACTTGAAACTACAAATAATATTTCAAGTAAACTATATATATATATGTGTGTGTGTATGCGCGCGCGCGAGCGCATGTTAAATCTTACCTCATAGGTATTGACAAGTTCTTTATCATCACCCAGAGAATCCCTGGCCTCAGCTGCCTCAACAGAAATGGACATCATACCCTCAACATCCTATTAAAAATATCAAGAACTTCAACACACGCTCACCACAAAGCAATGGCTTCCTCGAACAAGATCATGAAACTGAGTAGAAAAACTAAACTGACCTTGAGAGTTGTATTCAAATTATTCCTAGCATTGCTAAGCAGCTTTATCTGATCATGATTTTCGATCAAGGTTTGGCATTCTTGACAGTACCTGATTACAATATAATATAATAAAACCACTTTAGCCGCACACAAAATCTAAACCAAAAAAAAAAAGTCTCTACGATTACAATCGCCACCGCATACCTTTCAATAGAAATAAAATTCTCACGAAGCTGGTCTATTGCCTTCTGCGAGAAGGCCAGCGATTCTAGTCCAGTCTGCGCCTGTTCAATCTTTAGTCGCACGTTATTTTACGTGATCCAACAAAAAGACGAATAAACTCAACGTTATCTCGCCAGCTCCAGTTTCAAATCAAAGAAGAAATGATAATGCCAAATTGAAAGTATAATTACCTGCTCGGCGACCATTGTACTAAGTTGCGCATCATTTGCCTAGATCAGGATTCCCATTTTTTTTTCTTTTTCAGTCAATTGAATACAGAAAATAATACAAAATATGAAATTGGAATCCAAAAATGAACCTGTTGGCGGCCAATGTAATCGGCTTTCATATCTCCAATGAACTGTAATTGATCAGGGAGAGTCAAGAGCTTTGCGACTTCACGGACCGCTGCTTCTTTAGCTTCAACGCCGAGATCCTCACTCATCATCTTGTCAAATGCGCTTCTGTTTATTTGATTTGATTCTATTTTATCGAAACCAGAACTGCTCGCTCTACTTCACGGATTGGAAAGCTATATATATGGTTCGGTTTTAAATGTCAATAATGTATAAAATAAAGGATAAATTGTCATTTAACTAAAGTAGAAGGGGATACGTCAAATAGACCAGAAAGTAAAAGACAAATTTTTACTTTTCATTTAGAAGCCTTCCCAGCTGCTCTATCCTATTTTTTGTGTGCATTGCAATTTTGTGTTGCCACGCTACTGTACAAGTGTACCAATGAGGCTTTAAATAAATCTTATAGGTCGGAAAAAGAACTCCTAGAGCTTTATTTCTTTTACATTAGCACGAGTATACTCAAATGAATCGTGATAATATACATGTACGTATAACCAGCAGTAAATAAATAAGTAATGCTTGGCATTAGCCTTTTTTTTTTTTTTTTTAAATATTAAAAGATAAATTTAATATAGTTGGAGTTATTTAAACCCATTAATTTTTAACTCATTTTTTAAAATATATTAAAAAAATTCCCTCTCCATTGTTACTGTTTGTATACTAAGCTCTCTTATTCCACTTATTTTAGCTGCTTTAAAAATAACATTCAACCCAAATTATTGTTTTAGTTGGATAATTTATTGATAGTAAAGTCATCTTGTAGAAATCTAAAGACATCTTCTTGATAGTTATTATTATGGAGTAATGTAGATATTTGTTAATTAGATAGAAATTAGGATATTAGTGTTTCTTTCTAAAACAGGAAAAAAATAGGCGAGACACCGAAGACACATGCGAGAAAGGGAAGATAGAATCAGTTAGTTAATTTCATCAAAAAATTTCGATTTGGTCATTTTGTCTCAAAACTCGTAGCCCTAGGAGACAAATAATTAGTCCTCTGAATTTGCCGGAGCCCATCCACAATGGCAAAGCAGATAAAAATATACAAGGCATAGGTTGTGCGATCCAATCACTGGTTGTGATAATTCTCCTCTGGTGCCATGAGATGTAGGGACATAAATGATAAAGCACTCGAGCCATGTCTTCAAATTGAACTTTTACACTAAATGATAATATTGCAACGTTACAAGCTTACAGACGTACAGAGAAAGTCTTCCCTTAGATTTTTCATGAATCAGCAACATCAAGAGAGCCTCTACTTGGTATAACAGACACTAAACCAACTGATTACTTGTAACAAAATCCGAAGAAAGTCAATTGGCTATATGAACAGGCAAAGATGATGGATGGAACGAACATATCAGCTAGCACTTTGCCTTCTTACCACTATTTAACACCCTGTGCAGATGAAAAGCTTCACCTTGATCCCCATTCATGGACCTTCTCTCCAGCCAGCAAGCAGTCAGCTGTCTAAGTAACCTCTCAAGACACGAATGCAAGCAGCCATGCAAATCTTTAACATTGGGATTTGTCAACAAGATCATCGCATTCACTGTGTCAGCCACAATCTCACGTTGTGAATCTTCAAGAAGATATCCCACAGAAGACTCCTGGGGTTTTTCATATGCCAGCAAAGCAACACAGTCCTATAGGGTTTGTTAAGGCAAATTAGCTTTCATCTTAACAACAGGCAGATGGATCTAGTGATAATTTTTCAAAGCCCAAAGATGCATGAGGTATAAAAAGATGAATTGCGGTGGTTTATGCATTCATTTTCATTCGACATGCATCTGCTAAATAGTTCCCTAATCTCATTGAGAGTCTTTTTCTTTTCATTTTTTTCCTTTTTTAATTCTCCTGTATCTAGCTTGGCTTTAGATGATAAAATATAAAGCAAGCATTCTTCACAGATTGATAAATGGCCAACATACCAATAATATATATGCAGTGTCCTAAGAACCAACAATTCTCTCCCTCTTCTCTCTCAAACACATGCAAAGTTACTAATTTTGAAGAGGAAAGAGCTTTTGTGTGAAAGCTATGTTCAATTAAGCAAAACAACATTCATTTTTCTGTTAAAGTAAACAATTTATGCTTGCAAAAGCAATTAAATTGATCATAGAAGATATAACACAAAATTGCAAAAGTATAGTTCTGCAGTTGAAACTTTGAATCATATTAGGATCACCAATACCATGCCTTGACAGGATAATTTCTCTTGCTAATGGTTTGTTTGGTCTATGACCATCAAACAGCAATATGCACATGGAAAAGTTGAAGCATTTTATAGCCGAAACAAATGTCTCATTAAGCAAAGAATTGTGTAGTTCCAGAAAACGAATTCACAGTACCTGAACCAACTCCTCAAATCCAGCCAACCCAAAAAATTTTGCTAATTCCATCCTGCCATACTTCACTGCCTCCTCCAATGCTCCAACCTACTTATCAGATGAAGTGTTAAGAGTACGCATATATTAAATTTTGTTGAGCTTTATAAGGTTGAACTAAGGCCTCTCCTTGTCCCACCACCACACCCCTATACCACTTAAGCTTAATGCTGGTGACCCTTTCTCTATATTGAATGAGAAAAAGAACACTGTGCTGTTCCCTTTTTTTTTTTAGACAAATAAAAAAAATGGACCAGTATTAACGATAATAGAATTCATAGCGAAAAGCTTGACAGAAAATCCTGGAGCAACCAAAACGCCAGCAAAAGAGATCTATACATGTAACAAGTTGTAGACATCAAGATGTGCTTTCCATTATTCCTTCAAAATGATAATATTTTTTTAAAAATTAAGTTAAATTAAAAAAGCTTCTGATGTGAAACTACATGGTTGATTTTCTGCTACATGTAGCTAATAGTTGGAAATTATGACCAAGTAGTTTTCTAGCAACTTTCTTTGGCTGGCTACCAAGTTCGAATCCTAGGGAAGGTAGGGTGCTAAAATAGATCAATTTGGGCTTTTGCGCCTCCCCCCACCCTTAAAAACATACCCCCCAAAAAGGGGAAAAAAACAACTGTCTTTTCAAAAAATAATAATGATGATGGAATAAGGACATACCCGAACCAACTCAATGAACTTTTGGCAGTGAAGCAAAAAGCAAGTAGATGATTTATCATCCTGCAGAAAACAGAACTTACTGTCACGAACAGAATAAAGGACATGCTGTCATAATTCTCCTAAACACAAGCAAAAACTTATAACAAATGATTCAGTATCCACAGAAGCATAAATTTATGACAAGAACTCCAGTGCAATAGCTATAAAACATAGAATAATATCACAAAATTCATAATCATGGTCTCAAAGATTTCATATGCCCATTTGACACAAAAGAAAAGATAATCAATCCTGTACAGCATTGTATCAAATCTACATCAAGTTAACAAACACATTGTAAGTTCTCGTTATGCCAAACAACTATACTAGCACGAATATGTAACCTATAAAATAGCTTACCATAAGGATGGTAATGACCATGGTTCTAGAACATAAATCCAACCTGATATGTCAAAATATACATCTGCATTACATTCAAGAAGTGAATGTACCATGCCACAGCACTCAACTACACATACAGATATAGAAATGTGCATGGAATATTATATATCAGGAAGATCCTAATTTAAAAATCCAAACCTCATCTCTGTATCCATTAAAAAGTACTGATAGCTACATACTAATGACAGAACAAGAAGAGTACAATAAAATCCAAAATAGCCATAGCAGTGGAAGGGAAAGAATTAAAGGAAGATAGACATTAAAGGAAGTCTTATAAATGCATATCCTAACAATAGTACGTTCATAACAGCAAAAACTCTTAAGCCACCCCACCTGAACAATCCAGGGATGCCAGTTTCGAAGTTTATCAAATGCAGCATCAATCTCACCATTCCTGATTAGCTTCATTGACAGAGAGAATGAGTTAGTCCAGAAAAAGAAAGGTCCATCAATCTCACCATTCCTGATCACACTAAAACAAAATCATACCTGTCTAAGAGTCTTTCGCTGATTTAAAGCATACACAATGTCTTGCTCATTGAAGCCATTTTCTTGTGCAATAAAGACAGGCGGAACAGTAGTTTTACCAGCCAAATCAAATGAATTGAGTGTATCTTCATATCCATAATGTTGTAAGTAGGAGCGAACAAGCCTGCTCACAAAAATATAAATAAATATGCAACTGAAAAATAATAGTCCTAAATGTTATAAAATACTAATAAATGATAAAAAAGAAGAAAATGATGACAGCATTGATAGCAGGCAAACCTTAGCACTGATATGTAGATAGAAAGAAGAAACAATATTACTGCAAGTGCTAAAACTAGATATCAGATTCAAAACAGATAAAACCTGGAGCTGAATTTCCAAGCACATATTTTCATGCTGCCAGGAGACATGAAAAATTTTTAAGGGCCAATGAACATCAAGATTATGGTTGAATTCTAATATGGATCCAATCTGGATATTTTCTAGTAGCTTAAGAAAGTATAATAGTCTTCGCTTCCATATTAGAAATCTCATGCCATCAGTTAACTACTACAAGTGCTTTCCTTAAATGTTTGGACTCAATAATGATTCTCTGTTTTATAGATTCAATGTATTGAACTATAATAGTAAAGTCAAAACGGTGGGAAATGAAGAAATACTCACTTTAATGGTCCATGATTATCATTAGATATTAGTATCTTACTAGTCCTTCATGCATACTTTTCACAAAGTCTAAGTCATACTATTTAAGAATCTTACCCCTAAAAGAATAGCAAGACAAGGCACCCTATACAAAAACGGATGTAATTCTGTCAGTTCCAACCTGAAAGAACACTAAAGAATTTTTAAATCTTTGAAACTTTGTTTGAGAGAATGATTGTGTTCCTTCCAAGATGTGACTGCTTAGGAACCTCAGGTTATGATTCTTACAACCATATCATTCATTCTGCTATTATTAATTTATTTAATTGTTCTGCTTTGGTTTCCAGAAATTTGGCAGCTATCTATTGGTTTCAATTCCACCATACAATTAAGTTTTTTCTTACACTCTTATGGCATCCAAAAAGAGTCTATTTACACTAACTCTGTAAACAGAAAGTATTTCTTCGAAGCACATTTAAACCTGAACTCACCCATAACTGACATTAGGGGGTAGTGAAATCTTTTCAATTGTCATTTGTTGCTTCATCCTCCCTTGTGCTTCGTACTCCTAATCAAATGATATTGAGAGATGTTAAAAGAGACAAATTGCTGACAAGCAAGCACTGGAATGTAAACTTTTGCAGATTATAAAAACTTCAAAATTAGCAAAGCAGTGGAATTCACTACTATTTAACTTAGGAAATAATCCTTCTGACCGTTGAAGTTTCTTCCCTCACACATGAATACATACACACATATAGACACAAACAAAAGCACAAAAAGGCTGAAGGTTAAGCAAATATAAAATAAAATAGGCTGAATTAAAAAAAAAATTGCAAGCTGTACTTAAAAAGACAAATAAGTGGCTTGCCTTAAGATCAAAAGCAAATTTTTTCTGGCCAAAGTTGACAAGAACCCTGCAAGGATTGAAACAAAAATGCACTTAAAAATGAGGCCTATGAGAATGGACTTAAAATGAATAAGAAAGTAGCATTTGATGCAAATATTTAGAAAGGAAAGTATAACCTACTCCTCGTTTTGGCTGTGAACAGCAATGGTCGGAAACAAGGGACCCTTGATGTCCTTGTACACTGCTCCTACTAATGAACCATTTTTACTGCAACATAGTGGGTCACAATGACATCTTCAGAAGAAATGGATAACAACAGAGTATGGTAATGTTGTAAATTCACTCAACATAAATATATAGTCAAGCCCATACAACATGATGACATCTCCATAAGAAATGGATAACAAGAGTAAGATAACATTGACTACAATAATAAATAATCAAGTCACTTAAACGAACAAAAGTACATAACAGCCTTACGTGAAAAAAAATTCCTGTGAAGCATAGTTAATACCACCACCAACAGTATCATTAGTTGTAAATGTAGGGCCAAAGGCCTCTCCCTTTCCTTGTCCGCGATAAAGCAATCCATCATCCCCATGGTATCCACAACTGTTCGCTTCCCACCTGCAAAAGGAATATGGATAAGGAAAAGGGTGCAGATGGATGGCAATATATCATAAATAACAGAATTATTCAGCAGGTATGAGCTTATATATAAGTTATACATTTTCTTGATTATGTAACATTTTGGACTCAAGCATGAACCAAGTATATTTCGATAAATTAATTCCTACCAACTGGAAGTCTATCTCAAATATAAAGCTTTCATCCAATCAGGATCTCAAGCCATCTGAAGCTAATCCTTTTATACTTCATAAGAATCAAATGATGCATGAAGATCAAAACTAAATTAACAAGTGACCCTAAAAATTGTAAAACATTCATTCATGCAGTGGTTTCTGTTCGATTTCATTCCAAATAATTGCAGTACAGAATTAAGAATGCCAGTTGATAGATTCCCTTAACATTGCCATTCAACAATTAGCACTTAGTTTCAACCAAACATAGGCTCCTACTAATTAAGAATACATGTATGTAACTGATGTAACTGTTATGCTTATACTTGGCGGTATAATATTTGGAATTCTAAGGTTATACTCCATAGCTAGTGATTCCATTCCACGAAATCTAAATCCCAAACATCCCTGGAGCATTTCTTTGAACTGTTTATTCACCCTAATTCATTTCAATACTCCTTAGTTCATTATCCCAACAAGTAAACACAATCCAATTAATAGTAGAAGGAATAATTACAACAATTACTAATAAAAATAGTTACCCTGGTTGCCTGCGCATCTTGAAAGACTCACTGGTAAATCCAATGGCAATCTGGCCCTTAGCACCAGCGTCCTTCACATAAATCTCAAAGTAATAAACAAGCCGCTTAACAGGCGCCGGCCTGTTAGCTTGGACGACGCCTACGTCATGGCCGTGAAGATTGATGCTAGTGTACTTGACCGACAACTTATCCGGCGAAACCACCAGGAACCCTCCGGAGCTGTTGATCGTGTTCAGCTCCGTCGGCACGTCCTCTTCCTCAAACTCCTCCTCCTCCCGCTTTCCGCCCATTGAGCTCGAAGAAGCCCGCGCCAGCGCGAGGAAGTACAAGCCGAGATCTTCATTTTTTATGTTGTTAGTGTTGTTTGTGCTCATTGTCCGGAATTGGTATAAAGTGAAACCCTAGACTAGTTTCAAAGAATCATACATGAGTAGGAGATTTCGGAGTTCGTAACTTGGAATTTGGGATTTGGGAACCTCAGCCTCAGGTGGTTAGCACTTAGCAAAATGAAGGGGGGGTTTGGTTACTTGTCAGAGCGATCTGTTGTGTACTACGTGGTATTAGCCAGCGTATAGCCGTATAGTATACACCACACGCCTGCCTTTAAAGTCCAACATTGTCGTAACATCCGGGCAGGATCCGATAGAATGAGTTTATACTAAGCGCCAATTTGTAGGCCTCTATTGCAAGGCTCGGACCAGATTGACAATGCTTTTTGCCGTCGGCCCATCAAGCCCACTCTTTTGTTGATTTTTATTTTTATCTTAAACATTTTGCAAAATTTTCTTTTTCCTTTTTTTTTTCATTTTCTTCTTTTGTTTATGTTTTGGTCATTGGAACCACAAATAATAATAATAATAGCTTATTTTCAATATCCTCCACTATAGCTACAATTGTAAAATAAATCATTAGGAATTAGAGATGGCAATGGGGGTGGGGTGCGGAGGGGGTGGAGAGGCATGCCTCATTCCCTACTCTATTAAAAATTTTCTCTTCATTGCTCACCTCATTCTCAAATAAATTTAGTGAAATAGAGATGAAAAATCCCCAAGTGGGAAACAATTTATTTATCTCCATCTCATTCCTCATTTACTTATTTTTATAGTAGGTATGGATAGATGCTTTCAGTAAATTACAAATTAAAGGCTTAAATAAAGTCATTACTCTATTATAAAGTCTTTAAATTATTTAAAAAAAAGTTTCCAAAAGTTTGAAATAATATCTTGAAATGATTTCAAAACTGAAAAATATTTGAAAAGAGCAGCACTTAAGAGAGGAAATAAAATATAATAATATTTTAAGGTTGAATAAGAATTACATTGTAATTTTTTTTAGTTGTAGTCCATTTATATTAGTAAAAATAAAAATAAATTTTGTTAACCAATATTGTAATTAATAAAATAAAAATTATTAAATAAAAATTTAAAAAACATTTATATGTATTAGGAAATAGGATGAGGTAGAAAGTACAAAACTAAATTTCATTCCATTAAGAATTTAGAAATTATTTTTCTACTATTCTCTACCCCATTTCTGAAAAACTATTCAAAATTCACTCTATTTAGGGTGGGATCCCAAACTCGTAAAGGATTTTGTCATCCGTATTAGTAACTCTTATTTTGACATACCTTAATTGGCAAGTCTTGACATGCAGCGATCATTAAGTTTTTAGACCTTAGATTGGTCCAATCTAATTTACGTTAATTAGAGTTGGATTTAATCTTATACATAAGCGAGCAAAACTTGATACGAACTTGGTGTTGAATCCTATTTGACACATTTAATTTGAATGAACAAAACTTTTAAAGTATTTCTTGTAAATAAAAGAAAGGTTTAGTTGTCCATGAATATTGTATTTTATGCTATTTCTTTAGAGTAAGTTGAGGTGCACATATGATATTTTTCATTAATGTTTTAATTTGTTACAAAATTGTTTTCTTTCGCTATGATCTTAATTCGAGTTTATAGTATTATTAAAGGAGGCTAAAATATCATTTGGGTTTTGACCATCTGAAGAGGAGAGGGAGGGGGGAAGCGTTTGCTTTGCACAAAAAACTAATGTTTTAAAATTTTCATACTGTTTTCGCACAAAATTGATTATCGTAGTAAATTCGGGGTATTGAAATGGCTTTATGTAGTATTGATACTTCTTGTATTTCAGTAAATGCAGGCCTCTTCAAGATTGGCTCTTCTCGCAATTAATCATTCGATTGTGTGTCCATGCAATTTTTATTATAAACAAGAAAGATCGATCTTTGCTCCAATGAAACTAATATGTGTCTTTTTGGAGTGTCTTTTTTTTTTTTTTAAAATAAGAACAATCAACAAAATAATTCTGAACATACCAAAGGCACTGCATTATGAGATTAGCTAGGCTAATGGACCAATGACTCGAAAAAAACAAAAGGGAAAGGAAATAAAATGCTGTGCTATTATGCATCAATCATCAAATTTTGACGGTAGCAATATACTTAATAAGCAAATCAGTCACTTCTTTCGACACTTTCAAAGCTGAATCTTTTAACTGCTTAATTTTGATTTCTGTTTCCTCCTCAAGTCTTTTGACAGTTGATTCAGAACTTCCACTTGTCTGCAAAACATAAAATCCCATGTGAGGGGGAAAAAAAAGTTTGCAGGCTTAAATGAGAGTGGGACAATGCAAAAAGTTTTGAAGATAATGAATCATTCATAATTTACCTCGGATATTCTCTTTTGATACTCGGTTTCTAAGTGAGACTTATAAAGTATTGTTTCCTTTTCGGCTTCATCTTTAGCTTGTCTTAACCTTGCCATTTTCACTACACGCACATAAAGGCGAAATCAATAATCATCAACTGAATCCATTCATAAAAACATATGGATAATTAAGGTCGTTGTGGTTCTTGGGGGGGGGGGGGGGGGGTGTGAAAGAAAAGAAAAGAAAGTTCATACGGTTTCTTGCACTGGAAACAATGTGTTGGGCCTCTTGCTCAGCGTTTAGCAGCATCTGAATGCCTCCCTGACCTCTGAATGAATCCATTGCAACTACGTAGACAAATGAATACGCATGCAATACAGCATTTGTGAATTGCAATCTCTATCATGCATAATGATCTACAACTCGTGTCCATAATTAGAATACAAAAATAAAAAGATAACTGTAGAAAAATTGCATTGAAAAACTAATAAGGAGAAGATGATACCTGGATGAAATTGATAATCTTCTATAGGAATACCGGGGACTCGGTTAATGAAGATTGGAAATTGAAGAACGAGAGAAACTAAAGAAATTAATAATCCATCTCCACGGTTCGCGGGATCAGTTTTTGGGTTAGTTACATACATGTGCTTAATTTTCGTTCAAAAATGTAAAGCATTCGGCATCAGCAACCCGTCAAAATTAATAATTTTAGACGATCGGCCTAAATGCTACTCAGTAAATGGGCTTAGTGGGCCTTCTAAGCCCAAGCACCATCGATGGATGGAAAAGCCCAACACTCCTTTTCTCCGTCGATAGAAGGAGGACCGAGGGCGCTGACAATACAGCAGAAGGAAACGAAGGCCGAAGGGACCAAAAGAAAATCTACACTCGAGAACGCTAAAAGAGGTGGAAGGAATCTGCGAAATTAATAGAATGGCGGAGGACAATTCGAAACAAATTGGGCCGCCGAAATACGACTTGAACGCGAAATGGGACGCGTGCGTTGATCTGACGGTCCGGAGATTCGTCTACTCTTCGCTCGGTGGAGCATTTGCCGGTCTCCTTTTCTTCAGTCAGTCTCTACTTCTCCTTTTTCTTTTATTATTTTTCTGGAAGATTTGATTGATACGCTCTTGCTTTGCTTAGATTTGTTAGATATCGACGTGCAGTACTTGCTTTTCATATCTGAAATGTCTCGCTTTTAAATTTGAGTGTCAATTGTGGGAATCATGTGCGGCTACCTTGAAGGTACTTATGTGGAGCTACTATAATTATGGTTTAAATTTGATTCCTCTTGCTGGTAATGAAATGTTTTCATGAGATGCTGCTATTATATTTCATTTTGCACGTGTTCCTCCCTTAACCTACAGAATTACCATTCCTCTGTTCTTCTTGCTCCAAGAAAAAAGAAATAAGCTTGTTTTGCAACCAGAATAGTGTGTACGTTAGTCTGTTTTCTCTAGGTAAATATCTGCTCTGCTTCTACCTGCATTTGCAAGTAAAATACATCCCCATTATTCTGGATTTGGTTGAAATCACGACACAGAAGAGAAGAATATCAACTTAGTGGCTCATGTGATATTTGGAAAAGTTTCTTTGCATGTTCATTTACTGATTACTTTGGCTTTGGCATTTTGGAAACTGGTGTGGTAGTTTGCTGGTCTTCAAGTTGATGTTTATAACCTCCCCAAATTAACAATCTTAAATTTAAATCAGGGAGTCCGGTGACTCGCTGGGCATCTGTAGCTTTTGGTGCTGGATTGGGCATTGGATCTGCATACACAGACTGCTCTCATTTTTTTGATGGCTCTCCTTCTAAGTTGGATTCTCCTAAGATTTCATCAGATACTCCAGCTCCTCAGGTAGGTTTTGTAATTGAGTGTATCAAAGAGAGGCAGTGAATTATGCACTTGTTTTTTACGTAGATGTTTTCATCACGTATAAGTTTGCCTTCATGCTCTCTCTCTCTCTCTCTCTCTCACACACACACACACACACACATCATGCTTTCACCATCATACATTTGTCTATTTATTTTCTAGGAGTGCTAGTCTTTTGTGTGTAAAATGGCAGTGAGATTTTTAGGCTAATATGTTTTCAGTAATGCTGATACCAATGTCTGGACAAGTATCCTATGGAGGTAGTATCTCAAGGGCTGTTGCAGGGGAGCAGGGGATTTTTCCATCACATGGACTTTGAACATTTCTAATATATTACTTCATCCAATCACATTTACAGATATAATTTTTATTAGTAAGAATGTAAGATCATTGATAGGTAATTGAATTTGAAAGAGGTTGAATAAGTAAATAACTCAGTTATAAGAGTAAAACAACAGTGAATTAAAGCAATTCAATTACTAGTTTAAAGTTGTGAATCATGTTAGGAAAGAATGTTAATTATTAATTATAATCAACACGTAAAATTTAACTGGAACTCTTAAGTTACTAAAGTTTAAAAGTGCTTGCAGATTAGTGTCAAACTTCTTTTCCCAGGGGTCACATCATAAACTCATTTTTTATTTTTATGTGGGGGGGGTTGGTGGTGGAAGAAAACATTTTAGTCTTCCTTCATTCTTATTATGTGGTTGGTTCACAATCTTATAAGCATATCATGAATGTCTTGCTTTTTGTAAGCAAACAAGAAGAGACAATTGAAAATAAGATCTCCATTTGATATAATTTCTCTCCCACTCTACCCGTTTTATAGATTTGTGAGAGTTGTTCGAGAATGTTGTACTTGAGTTGCATGTCCCAGGATCATAGTTTGTTTAATAACTGCAATTACAGGAGTAGAAACTTTTTGCAATTACTATATTTGTTCAGTGGAATCAGATCAAATAATGTAGAATAGAGATGTGGGTGGTAGTGGGAAGAGAATGGCATGTCTAATGACGTTGTTGTTGACAATTGAGTTTGAGCTGTATCAGGTTTTTTGACCTGCATCAGGTTTATTCTCTTAGTGACAGTCATCAATTGGATGGTGGGATGAGGTACTAAAATTTTTTGAAAGTTGTGAAATTTACCATTCAATTGATGAATGCAACATCACTTCGTATCTAAAATTTGGGGTGTTTTGTATTACTTTTATTTTTTAGATTATATCCTGCAGACAGAGGCTTATTTCCTTTTGGATATGAGATAACATTGGAATGGTGAATTGGACTCAGTGAAAAGAGCAGAAGTCAAATTACTATTTTCGAATCCAAGTAATTGAATTAAGAAGTTTTATTGTCAAATTGATAACTTGAAGTTTGTTGGAGACCCTTAATTATTTATTGTCAATTCTGAGTTTTGTATCACATGTTATTTCTACTGTCTTTTGGATGATTTCTATCCAAGCTCACAGAATTCATTGTATGATAGCTATGCGGTGGTCTATTATTTACTGAATTGGGCGTTTTTTATTTATTTGAAATAGTTATTGTTTTGTAATGGAAAGTTCATCATAAAATTTTGTTACTAAAGTTTATTAGTTCTTTCATTTTTTTGCAGGATGGACATGAATGAGCTGACATTTTGAAGTTAACTGCAGTTTGGATCACTTTCGGATTCACATTTTTCTTCATTGGAGAATGTTGGCATGTTTTCCTGTGATTGCTTTTGAAAATGTAGTACAAATTCTGCTCTTTATGAAACAGTTAATTATGTACTGCAAATACCAATTCAAAGTTGTAATTCTCGCGAATGAAAATTTACCGGAGCAACGAAAAAGAGAGAAATAATTGCTTTCAAAAGTTTCCATTTCCCAAGTTTTTACACCTAAGATTTTATATTGGTTGGAGAAAAAGAAACCCTACCATATTTTACTAGTTCTTGTCCGACATGTAGGTATGGGTAGAGAACCCAATCTTACAACTTTTCTACACTGCTCCCTCTTCTCAGCCAAAAAAATGAACAAATAGTTGGTGACAAGACATTCGTGCAATGTGCAAATTTTAGATTTTCGGATGTTTAATTGCGTTTTGCAGTATAAATTCGCTGTTTACTTGAAAATTTTTATCTTTCCGGCCGCCCTTTCAATCCGGTTGTTAAATTTATGATGGCCCTCGCTTAGTCCCATTTGAAGAAATTCTCATGCCTATTGCATGGGCCTGCATAGATTTTGTTGTATTGTCTTGGGTCATTCACATTGTTTACAGAACTGAAAGATTCCACTTTAATGCACACTGCCAGGGATTCAACTTTTAGGGAAAGACAGAATTTACACTTTTTTACAATGGAACTCAGACAGCTTAATTGTTCATAACCAAACCATCATGCAGCCAATCTCTCATTTCTGTAAATGCTTGTTCTGCATCTTCATCTTCTTCAGGAGAACTAGGCCGATGGGCGAAGCCATGGCCTCTGCCCTTGAAAATCAGCACCTTTGATCCCCTAGCAATGCTCTTCGCAACATCCTTCAACGCATGCACAGGACAAAGAGGATCATTGTCGCCGGATATAAACAAGACAGGCACATTGACATTTGATGCTTGAGATTGATCTATCCTTGTGCCATAAAATGAGACCCCAACGCCAAAACAACCACCCTGATCCTGAGCCAGAACATCTATTACTCGGCCACCGCCCAAACAAAACCCAACTATACCAAGCTTCTTTGAAATTCCTGCAGCCATAAATTCATCAACCATCCATTTTGTTGAAGTGTATATGTCTTTTGAGATCCTCTGGAAGTCTTGTTTTGCTATCCATTCTTCAAACATAGCCTTTGGTCGCTCCTTTGACCATGGATCCCCACGAAATAAGTCCGGAACAAGAACACTGCAATTCTCCCCCCCCCACCAAACAGAAGCAAAACAGACAAATAGAGTGTGATTAAATCCAAGAATAATGTTTTGAAAGCCATTATCCAATGAGCAACGTCATCCGTCTTATGTAACATGAGCAATGCCACCAACTGATTCATTATTCAATATTTCAAATACATATACATATAATTAGTTAGTTAATGCCTAAAGGTTAAGGAGCATACTTGTAACCATTGCATGCGACACGATATGCGAAATCTCTTGTGGCTGAATCCTGAAATCCAAAAATATCAGAGAGCAGAAGCAAACCGGTTCCGTTGTTGTTTTTGACAGCTTTAAAAAGATAAGCTTGGATGGTGTCATCAGCCTCCTCACCAATGGAAAGCTCAACTCCATTAACCAACTCACAAGTTTCATCATCTAAGCCGTCTTCTTCCACTTCCACTAGGCTACATGATACTTTGAAGATTGCATTATCATTCCTCGTAAATGATGGCCTATGAAAATTTGCACTGCTTTTCCTCTGAACAAATACTGAAGCTTTACAATCAGAAAATTATAGCTTTCAAAAATAAAACAAACGCAAAGTAGTAGTTTATAATCTCCCTGTGTACGAAAAGTAAAGAAAAAATAGATATTAAATAAAAAAAAGTATTTGTAAAAGCATGAATGTGAGCGTACAAGTAGAGGAGCAGAGCTCCTGGAGAACAAGTAAAGACGGCGAACTGGGCTATTGAAAACTGAAGCCGACGATGCAAACAAGGGGGCTGCTGCCAGCTCCATTTCTGTGTCTCTGCGTGCAGGTTGACTTTCAGATATTTTTATCCACTCCACTTTCCACCTCAAATCAATATTGGCGTTTCTTTTTATTTGTTCTCATTTTTATGCTCTTCTCGAAAATAATAATTTGCTTATTTTATCATTGTGTACATCTTATTAGTTAAAAATGATAGGTTTTTCTAATAAGATAATTAAAAAAAAGTTAACCATAATTTTTTTTATCACATTCAAATTTTTTTCCATTAAGATATTAGTTAATAATAATAATAAAAAAGAATCACTTATAAATAAAAAAAATCTTAAAATAAGTACTAAGCCAAGAGAATAAGAAATAAAAACATATGAAAGACTGAAGCCAAGTCACGCTTATAACTTCAAATGGAGTAATAAAACAACTCCTTCCTTCACCTTGTGCATAAACCCTGGTCTCTTTCTCTGAACTAACATTTCATTCCTCAGCTTATCAAAAAAAATTTCATTCCTCATATTTTACAAGAAGTGAAACATTCTTTCAAAGATTTAAAGAAAACAAATATAGAAGAAGTCAAAGAATCACTTTTCTTCACTATAGGCCTATAGCATAGTACACAGTCACACAGTTACTGCATCTCTGATGCCTGTATAGCAAGCTTGGCAGCAAGCATGGAAATACTCCCTTTAACAAATTCCAATGAATTATTTAGCCTCTGCTTTGTGTCCCTTAAATCCATTGCTTTTAACTTCTCTTCTAGCAACTTCACCAATTCTGACTGAGTTGATCCTGTCATAACAGTAAAGCCACATTCAGATCAATATATATTAGGCAAGATAAATGTTACATCCAGTACGGTCCTCTTGAGTCAATAAAATATATATACATATACATGTACACACACAGTTGTTAAGGTCATAAGCTGAAAGAGATAAACTTGCCTGACACAGGTTGAAATGCAGCAAAGGATACACGCTCGGGTAAAGATGGAATGAAAGCATCATCACAATCTAAGGATGGTTCCTTCTCAGCCCATTGCAGAGAGTTCAGAACGTAAGTCTGCATAACTGCTTCCTTGGGAGCCTATTTAAATGAGACAAATAAGCATACAACTCCTACGCAAAACAACAGTGGACAGTGGTATGTGAAAGAATTATTAATTGATTATTGTGTAAAAAGCTCCTGAAGCGAAAAAGTAAAAGCATAATTCTACCACATCATTGTTGATCAAAACCTTTTATCAGAGAGAATCAGCACACTCCTTTTTAAGGTAGACTGGCCCGTAAATAAACACAAGGAAAAAGATGAAGACTAACCTTAACCATCCATTCCCACTGAAATGCTTTGGTTGTGTAGGCTAGTTTGGAACAGAATTACCTAGCTTGATTTATATGCTTGGTGATAGATATTAATCATTGCATTATTCCCGCAGCTGTGATGACAGCACCAATGCCCTCAGAAACTACTTATGTTGATAATCTTTAAGTATGAGAAGTCTAATCAAGAACATCCTTTGGTTATCCCAGTTTTTCAGTCTTGCACGTCTATGAGAAAAACATCATGGTAAATCAAAATCTTAAGGTTCTTATACATAAAAGAATTTATATTTTGTCTCTCTTACCAAACTCTCTACTTCATCTCGAATAATTTGACAAGGTTCTATATCTAAAAACCCTTGTTTTAATCACAAATTTATTAATTTTTGATTCAAGCTTTCTTTTAAAGGCAACATTTGCATTATGTTTGGTTGCAAAAACATGCACATCTTCACGCATGCACACCCCAACAAACACAAGGAAAAAGATGGAGAGAGATGCATGATACCTTCAGTTTGATTTCCAAGCCATTCAAGCTGTAAACAGCCTCCTTCACAGACCAAACTTTTGAGCTCACACCACTTGAACTGGCTGAAGTAGTGTCCTGCATTGGTATGACTTCACCTTTCAAGAAAGGATCTGCCTGCAAGTTAAAACAGGAGTCATAAGTCATTATGCACAGAAAACCTGAGAATGTTGAGTTAATATTGTTTAGAAATAATATTTGCTGAGCAACCAACAAATTGAAACAAAAATTTCAAAACATTCATTGGATAAATCAACATAAGTAGATCCAGCAAAGTGTGACAACATACTAATGGAAAGCTGAGGTGAACCATAAAAATAAATTTCAAATTCTATTCACCTGAAAAAATTTTACGATCTTGACACGCCCAACTCCTCTTATAGAGACTAATGCTCCAACATCTAATCGCTCAACCTACAAGTACACAAACAAAGTTAGATCATAAAATGCTTGTACCTAACTCTCAGAGTCTGAATTGAAGTTGTCAATTTTGGCATAGCTAGCTTACGTTTTGTATAAGAACCAAACAACCATATCTTGCAGCAAATGATGCTTCAGTAGCATATTCACTAATAGAAATAGGATCCAACACAAAATGCACAAAGAGCTTCTTCCTTACTAAAGCCTGCCACCAAACCCAACAGAAATAGAGGTCAGAAATTATTCTAGTTCTGATATTTCGACAAAATTAAATCAATTTCAATAAAGAGAGATCAATATGAAAGTACCTCTTCGAGCAAAGCAAGATATCTGGCTTCACACAAATGAAGTATTTTACTCTCAGATGGAACAAGAACCTGTGAATTGATCTCATAAAACAAAATCAATACACTGCTATTAATCTAAATTAAAACAAACGTATATTATAAGCGAAGCAAAATAAATACCTCATTGATATTGAAAGGAAGAAGAGGGAGCACTAAAGATGCTGCATTGACTTTGAGAGCGAAAGGGGGTCGTGTTCTTCTGGTGGAAAGCTGACCGGCAAATGGGTAGGGCTGGTGATGAGTCACAAAGAATGGGCATGAGGGGCATGAGAGACTCCCCATGTTTCAGCCTTTTCTCGTATTTTTAACCGCGGGTTATTGTTAAAAGTGGCGCTAAACCCGGGTATTAACTTTAGGCAACCTAAACTTTTGATAAATTTCAAATGTAGACATGATTTATAATTGTTTCAAACAGGTCCCTCCCACCGCCTTACTCCTACATTTTGTAATTTTGTTTAATGGGGGCTTCACCCTCACTTGATATATCGTTTAGTGAAAGATAACGTGGAGAAGAGAAAGAGGAGGAATGGAAGGGCCTCCACGCGGCGATGTCTGCCCGGTGTGCCGCGGAAACTTCAACATTCCTTGCCAAGCAAATTGCTCTCACTGGTTTTGCGGTGCTTTTCTTTTTTTTTTTTGAACACCCCCCCCCCCCCCCAACAAAAATAAATAAATTTGATAATAGTAGTTAACTTGATTGATTTGAGTGTGTTTTTTTTCTTTCGTTTTATAAAAGGTAACTGTATTATTCTGGTTTGGGAACATGAATCAACATTGCAAGCATGTAGATGCCCTATGTGTCGTCGTCGGATTACTTTGTTGATTCCCACTGATGATTCATTAAGACAACGCCATGATCCTGCTGTTGATGATATTCTTCGAAGGGTTGAATTATACAATCGTATTTTTGGTGGGCCCACAACTGCTAATGGTCTCTTCCAGGTATCATTATTATTATTATAGTTACAGTTTTTCCTCAGGTTCACTCAATTTGCTGTTGCAAACTCTTACCATGCCCTTGGTATATTGCTATTTACTTTTTTATGCAGATATGCCGAACAAACTAATGTGCATTTATCTGGCGTTTAGTGTAAGATGACTTGGGATATGCTTGTAACTGTTGCCCTTGTGCTTAACTTTGGAAAACAATAGCCAATTAAGTGTATTATAAACACCTGAATTTTTCACTCATAATAACTTAAACTTGTCTGGCTGGAATCTTGATTCGTAATTGGTAGCAAAGGCAGTGACTAGACAGTAGCGGATCTAGTTCTGGTTCTACGGGTGAGAAATTATGGTTTTTACCAAATTTAGGATGTTGTGTGAGTGGCATTAGATAGTTACTAGTGTGGTATTATTGTTGAGGCCTATAATGAAAGTTTCTGCTGTTGACATTTAGCTTTTTCAAGAGCATGACCACTCTAAAAGTGACTGGTCAGATATTTAATTTTTAGTTTTCCCAGTCTGATCTCTGTATGAATCCCCCGCACTTACTTCCATATAATTCCTCTCAATGGCTTATGTCAGTTACTGTATTGCTGTTGTGCTAAATTTTGTTATTTTTCTCAATTCCTACTTCTTCTCTATGAATATTTCCCTTCAACGTTACCTGACTGCTTGTTTATTAAGTTGAGGAAAGCTAGTTAAGATAGCAAGTTGCTATTAGGCGTATCACAATGTGTGGCACATTGAGCACTCTTTTCTCATTCATTTTTGATAGATTTCATGTTTAGGCAGCCTGTTGTTAGCTATAAGTTGATAGTTGCTTCTCCCGTTTGCAGAGAATTCAAGACCTTCCTTTTCTACTGCGGAGGTTGGTGCGGGAACTGGTGGATCCTCGCAGATCGCTTCCTCTAGTCATCAGAGCCCATGTTTACACTGCAGTAAGTAATTGAAAAGTAAAGATTGTGATAGTATTTTACAGTATAGTTATTAACTCAATTATAAAGCCCCAGACATGCTTCTAGATATATATATTTTTTGCAAGCAATGCAAATGTTCAAAAATTTTCGTTTGCTAAGTACATTTAATTACTTTTTTCTATCTATGAATTATTTGGCATGCCTAGACAGTTCATACGTTTAAAACTTTGATAGAAAATCTCGGTATAGACTTGGTGTTAGTTGAACAGAAAACGTAGTGAAATTAGAGCAAAAAATTTGTAACCATTAGTTGCAAGATTGTAAATGGTAATATGAACATTATGCAAATTTTACCATTCTGATATTGTGAGGCTTGTGATATGTTTGTGCTACCCACTTTTTCTTTCATCATTTTGACTATTATTTACTCGTAATCAAGTAATTCAGCGGGTTATAGGCCATACAGTTTGATAAACATATTAGGCACTAGATATCTGGTGCATTGGTAAGACTTACTGGATCCTTCTCATTTTCTATTTATTTCGACAGATTCTCACTTTTTTTCTTGCCTCAGATGATACTCAGTGCTGTCTACATATTCAGCCCTATAGACATTATTCCAGAAGGTATTTCTGTGGTCGTACACTTTATTAAAATGTGTTATCTTGACAACACTAATATGAAATCATTGAATGTTGGTTTGAATCCACAGCGGTTTGGGGAATAGTTGGCTTTTTGGATGATCTCCTAATTGCGCTCATCTGCTTTCTCCATGTTGCTGCCCTCTATCGAGCTGTCTTGTATAATCGTCATGGTGGGGCATGAATACCGTCCTGGAAGCGCAAGATTCGGTTCATTTGTTCCTTTAGGAAAGCTAAGTTTTTAGATTTTTGGAAAGGATTTAGACTTTTTTCCCCGATTGGTCAAGTACATATTCCCAGATTTGTTCTATACGTCCCTTCACTGTAACGAATATTGCACTATTAACATCATTAATCAATTGGGTATGATTACACAAGCTATTATTCTTCACAAGTTAGCATGGAAACACTACCAAGAAAGAAAAAAAGGGAGGGGGGGGGCGTTGGAATTCACACCCTCTGCAGCTTCTCCTCCCCAATCATCCATCTTGACAACTGACTTGGGTCTTCTGCAAATGATTTACATGAGGTGGGGATAATCCCAAGATTTGCACCAATTTGCTCATACTCACTGAGAGCTGCAGCCATCTCAGCTTCAACAGCATCATCGTCCACCACATCAATTGTATTCATTCTGAGAACATCAGCATAGTACTTCTCCCTCTCATGATCGTGTTCGAAGGGCTCCATTGCTGGGCCCTGTATGCGATTCCAACATTTGAAATATGAATAATGATAATGATAACAATGAAAATAACAGAACGGAAACATTTCTTCCTTTTCATATTCTTCAAGGGAAAAGTTGATACATAAAGTGAAAAGCAACACCATGGAAAGATGTTGAATATCAAGAATTATGCAAGAAGATACAGAGCTGGCACTATATCTTAAAATGATTTGCAATATATCAAAGAGCCTATATCCCATTACCTGACACAGTTCAGCATAATGCTTGTATATCTCACTGTTTTCATCTTGATCACCAAGCAGTGTTCCACCATACCAACCATTGGCTTCATCAGCATAAGTCATTGCAGAATATCTTCAGATACCGAAACAGAAAAAAGGTGTTAAAGAAATGATCCCAAGCAAAATGGCAACTTGAAAAGCATACCCTCAATAAGGTAGGAGACCAAAAAGCCGGGGGAGGGGGGGGGGTGTTGGTGTGAAGAAAAGAAAATTGGCAACAAAAGCTACTACAAACAAGAAAACTAAGTGCCTCTCCTTTCCAAATTGTTTTAGTTTAGAGATATTAGATAAGTTTGGAGTAAAGCGTTCACAGCCCAATTTAATGTGCTTAATTTAGTAACTCACAAACATACAAATGTACAGTTGTGTTCCTGTATCCAGACTTTGACACCTAGAATTTGAATCAGAACAGGAAAGTTTTGATATATACAGATTAAATCATTATTCAGTAACTTGTAAGGCCAAAAAAAAAAAGAGTAGCTCAAAAGATTTTTATTAAATTGTAATCTAAAATCTTCATTTTCAACCAGGCACGTTTAGTCAAAATGCTTATCAAATTTACAAATCAATCGCCAGTTGCGAATGTTAAGAAATGACAAATAACAAGGGTACATTTGCACATGCCTAATGTAAGCTAACTACAGCTAGTTTATACAGAAACAATCAAGCTGCTACTTAGTACAAGCGTGCAGTGTAGAAAACACAGTGATGCCGGCCTATGATTTGGTGCTCAAAGCCATCATCATAGGGTTCAAGTTTTGGCTCATGACAAGCTGGTTTCTAGGCCAGCCTAGCTACTAAAAAACTGATTCAGATTGACCCCAAAAAAAAAAAAAATGCATTGAATCCTTCCTTTAAGAACTGGGATTGTTTTACAGATAAACTTACCTTTGGAAGATATCCTCATCATTAATGTCATCAGCAGAAGACAGCCAATTCAATTCACAAAAGCTATCCCTTCTCATCTCCCTATGAACTTCCTGATTTGCAGTTTCATTTGTAGTTACTTTGGCAGCAGCCCTACTTCCTTCAAGCTTTCTCTGGCCAAATAGCCAATTTGGACTCTTCAGCTGAATTTCACTGCACAAAAAAAAACTTTTAATCTAGTACTATTCATGGAGTTCACTTCATGTATAGATGTAAATATATATTTTTGGATTTTTCATTTCAGTTCTAGGTTTCAACACAAAAACCGTAAATCTTAATAGAAATCATTGAGAGGATTTTCTTAAGAGAAGAAACAACTAAACACAACAGTTCCTATTGGTTTGGTTTAGCGTTCCCAGATTATCATCTAATCAAATTCTGAAACTTCAAATGATATGTCCAAAGTGTCATAAATACAGAATAGGCTAGATGAGTAATTACGCTGCATCAGGTGCCACGCCAAAATTTCCAGGAACACCACCTGGTCTTTGATCAGGTTCACTGCAAAGTCTAACATTTTTTATTGAACTACACGTTCTTTCTATCAATTTATCAAATGAAGTCAACTTCATCCGAGAAAAGTCTTCTCTGCAAGCTGGAATAGGGGCAAGTTTCCTTCCCATTCCTACAGCTTTAGCACTACCTTCCAAACTGCAATGCAAGAAATAATAAGGAAAAAGAAAAAGAAAAAAATGTACAAGAAAAGCAAATGCTTATTGTGTGCGAGTGTATGCCATATTAAACCTATAGTTAGCTATGGAAAAATGAAATACTTACCATTTCTCAGGGAAAAGGTCATCACCTATCCCAGACACATGAAGATAGTAATCAGAGTCCAATTCCCATAGAGCAGGCTTCCCTTCCTGTGGTTGGAAATATCCCAAAAATCTGTAAAAGCAACAAAAGATATTAGTTTCAGAACACATACAACATACAAATCCTCAGCAATACTGGAACTAACCAAATCTATACTTAATTACTCAACAAGTTTTAAGGGTATATAATGTGCAATTACAAGGTCAATATAGAAGCAATTATATATGTGAAATTAAGAAAAGACTGTAGAAGGTAGGAGTAAGTACAAATTTATTGCATCCTGCTTTTCACCATCAGTGTAGGCATTACTGTAGTATCTCTTGATAGACTTGAGAAATTCCCTAGAGTGGGTCGTAGCTTTCCACTTTCCCTGCCTTTCTGGAAACACCTGACACTCATAGCTTACTCTTTTCAACTAAATTAACATAAATGTATATGTGCAAATTTACTGAACTATAAAAGCAGACAAAAATATAACACAAACATACTCAAGTCAGTGATAACATACCGTGTTGTGAGCTGCAGAGCCGCCATATTGCTGTGCAAGAGCATCCCCCATGCTCTGATACATATCCATAAGGGCTGCAGCTATGCTACTATTAGGATTAACTTTGGGCATGTCTGTCAAACCCATTGCATGGAGTTGTCGGCCTAAAGCCGCAAGCCCATAAGCATATTGGGCAACATTTGTACGGTCTAAGCAATCAATGCAGTTAGTGCGCAGAACTCCACTTTGGAAACAAGGTGCTGCACCATCAGGACTATCGGTTTTACTTTGTTGATAAAAGTCTGCATCTCTTTCTCGACTGCTTACTGAATTTAAACTCTCGTTACAACTTCCAAGTCTTGCAAGATCCCCTGAACTGGCTCGCAGGTCTCTAAGTTGGCTGGTTCTCTTCTTATTAATGCAAGGTTTACCACTATAGTAGAAACCAGTCAAGTCAAGTGCTTCACTTGCCACTCCACCCAACACGGCTAAAACATTGGCTGACTTGCTGTACAATCAGCAAAGCATTGAAAAAGTTAGTTAAAGCTTATAAATGGTTGAATGTCGTTCACAAGATATTGCGATGATCAAAAGGTGAGAAAATACATGCTTACCTCTTTGCAAACTTGTGAAAGTCCCAGTGAATAAATCGAACTTGGTTTTCTTCTAAAAGAATTGTGTTCAGATACCCAACTGCATTAGCAAACTCACGCCTTAGCATCATTTCTCGAGGCCTTTTCTCAACAGTCTGCATTTTCATATGCAAATGAGCTTCAGAGAAGCATCGAAACAATAGAAAGTGATTTAATATGCTGGTAGGGGGAAGAGGTATAAAGACTGAGAATAGAAAAGAGAGAAAGTTACATATCAATATGTCTTTGTGTGTTTCATTGTGCTCTAGAAAACATAAAATATTAGAAACCACAGACAGCCACCTACCAAGTAATTATATAAATAGTATAAAACATATAACCAAACAGACGTGGAGAAACATACAATATATTAAAAATTTACGCATACAAGCATGGATAAAAATGTAAATCTAGATTCAATTTAAAACAATTTAACTAACTGCTGCAAAGTATGGCCTAATTAAATGTAGTACTGGCTGTTACATTTTTCCACCACCAGCCCCATAAAACAATTTCAAAACCACTGGGATCCGCTCACACGTAAATGGAATAAGATTCAATGAAAGTTACCAACAGATAGTGAAATTCTTTACTAGAGTGAGTAACAAAGGAAATCTGGTTGAAAAAGCACATTTTGGAAATTAAAAATTAAACTCTAGAAGAAGCGTCAAAAATTGATGAACTTTGCTCAATCAAATAAAATTTAGCACAATAATCAACATGTCTTTTCAGTTGGATCTACATAAGGATAAGATACTTATTCACAGACAAATTCTATATTAGATTACATCAAGTATAACGCTATTTAAAGAGAAAATAAACCAAGCAAGTTTGCACCAACATAATTTAAAATAACCTTAATTAAATTAAGAACAATGATCGGATTGCCATATCTCTTTGCCAGGTCTTCAAAATGCATTTTAGTTGCCTGATATGTTGGATCATACCTCTGTACTGAAATCAAAAACCAAAGAAGTTAAATAGATTTTTATAAATGAAACTAGAGACCTAATAAAATTATGACATTTAGTCTAATATTGAAGCAAAAACTTATGAATGCGGTATCAAATGAAGGTTCTTACAGATAATATCAGGCTTTGGACTAAATCTTGAAGCTTCTTGAGACCAGAAAAGGGGAATAGAACCACGCATCTGCACCACAGAGCTCATTTTTCCTTTGCATGACCCAGCTTCGTCATCAAGGACAACCTGCTCTGTTTCAACATCATTTGCAACCCTTCCTCGATCGTTCACTCCCCTTTTCAAGTAACTACAGAACAGAACAAACAAAAACTTTTAACATCACTAAAAACACAATTGCGGAAACATTTGCAAAATGAAAAAAAAAAATCCCCTGCATTTAAGTTTATTGCGGGGCTGATGGTCTTTCAAAATACTCCTAAAAGTGGATGCAATGGAACTTATAAATTACATAGATAAAATTGATTTTTTTTTTCAGTTTGCTAGCAGCCACAAATTAACAGAATGAAGAAAAGAAAAGGAAACTGAATTAACTAGTTTCTATTGATTAAGGAAGTCTTGTTATCACATGTCCTCCATTATACCCTCTAAAAATATCACAGCCAATTCTAACACCTCGGTTATTCTTAAAACAAAAAACCTACACCCAATGCAAAAAAATAGTGATAAATGATATAGGTTCAAACTAGAAACTACCGTGTTCCAGCAAAATGTCGAGAGCGTCTAGAAATCAGAGAAACACTGAAGTCCCTCCCAAAGATGGATAGCCTAATCTGCAATCATCAATCCACAAAGTATTACACCATCAACTATGGGTACATAGAAAGAGCTATATAAGCAAGGAAATACAATTAATTGCAAGGTAAAATGTGTAGTTGCAACAATACAAAAAGGGAAAGCATTTTCAATAAAATGCTGCATGAAACTAATTAAATATAACAAACAAAGTGTGATGCAAAAAACATATAGTGGCAGTATCAAATCCATGTTCTTCAATGAAGACAACAGCAGAAGAAGAAGACTAGAGAGAATCAAATACCTGCTTAAAATGCCCATGAACTAATGCGATTGTCCAAATAGTGTTGTTGCATCTAGATCGAATGGGTTGTGTTAAATACGCATTCCAGACAAATATGTTTTCATATGGCATCCCTTCCTCAGCCATTGACAACACATTCTTTTGCAAACTTTGCATTATGGGATAAGTATAACTATAGAAGAAATCTTTGGTCAGATCTACACTGGATAGTAGTTTTTTATACCTGCATCTCAGAAAAAACACAGATAGGAACCAATAAAATGATCTGAAAATTTAGTTAATTAAAATAATAGCAAGTCTGAAAATGAGATGCACATAAGTAAATACTGAAACAAATTAATCAATAAAATCTTCAACAAAAGAAAAGGAAGTTATGAATGCAGGTCATAAAATCTACTAATAAAGCTTGCGAACTTTTTTGGCTCCCATTTTTTTTGGTGTATAAGTTCAATGGAGAGGATCATTTTCACACACTTTACATGCTTTCTCCATGTCAACCATTTATTCTATTATCTCTTTCAATGTTCATATTTCAGTTTAACTACAACTCCTATTGGTTTTTCAACAGTTGTGTCCTAGAAATCACAAACATAATTAAGTATTAGTATCTCCAATAGATGAACTTGACTTTTTTTTTTTAACCTTAAAACTAATACTTAAAAAGAGTAACTACCGTTGCTCCAAATCTTGTTATTCAAGATTTAACTTGAAATAGCAGTCATAGGGATGGAAATACCTGAGCTCGGTTTTGGAATGTGCAACGTCAGATTGAATAGAGACATGTGGAATGGTAATCAATTGGCTATCATCAATACTATATATTGCGTGACCACATATACATCCAATTTGTCGGCGCTTCGTAACTAAAATCAAATAATACGACTCCAAAAACTTAATGCAACCTAAAAAAAAAAAGACAAACAAACAAGACACATTATGAATCAAGGAACCCTATATGAAAATACACTAACTAAACAAGAACTTAACATCAAAATAACCTGCAATCCCAAAAACTTTAGCCACAAAGGTGAGTCCCCCGGTAGCACGATTCCCTTCAGAAATCCGTTGAAGCAAGTTCTTGATTTCCTGTGGAGAATAAACAACTGGGTCCTCGCTTATATTTAAATCAGACGGCTCTGATCGATCAATCTTCAATACCCGAAAAAATCTCTTGTTTCTATCACTTCCAATCAAATAGAATCTCTGTTTTCAGAGAAACAAACAACAAACACAATTTCGTAATCAATTATTCAAAAAGTGAATCAATCAAACAGAAGCAGCTTATTGAAAATGAAATTCTCACTGCTCTGGTCTCGTAGAGCTTGAATTTCTCAAGAGAGTAAGAGTTCGGATCGGTCTCCGGCTCATTTGACGGGTGGATTTTGGCGGAGAAAGCAGGCAAATGGGATTTCGCCATCGTTTTGATTTTCTCAAGTCGGAGACAAATTTTTATATATAGTTTTCGACATAGGCGTAAGAGTTGAATCATTCGGATAATCACGGATTCACAGTCATTAAGGTTTGGATTTCAAAGCAATAAACTACGAATTTTCGGTTATTTAATAGCGGGCCGGGCCTAAACAGTAAGTGTGGCTTTCAGGCTTAGCCCACATAGGTCCACCTATATTTCTTTGGGAAAATAGCAGTCAACCCCTCAAGGTTTATTCAAATAAGCAGAGGCACCCAAACTTTCAGGAACATACACGCAGACCTTACACATGTGAGGGAGGTTTGAATATCAAACTCATAGATTGTATCACTTCAACTGTATAGTACCAAGAAGCTTATCAAAATCGAAATCTGAAGGTTTGTTTAGATTTTACTTAAAAATTAAAACAAATCTAAAAGCGATTGAATTGTTATTATTTTTTTTTTCTCTTTTAACAATAACAAACAATCTAAAACTGGAGTTCTAACTTTACAAAACTACAAATGGCTCCCTCTCTATACAAATTCCCAGGAAAGGTTATTAACCAATTTCTACAAGAGACTGTAAGTATGCAGTATGCTCTCGCGAGGATTTGCATTTTCTTCTTCTCAAGCACAATAGTGACAATACAATACTTGATGTTCAATCTGATAAAATGGGTTTGCATGTGTTTCCGGGTGCTGTCTAAATAACCAATAAATAATAATGCGCTAAGCGATGGGAGTTAGACGAGGAGCACCCACCTGATCGTCTCTATGTAAGTGATATGAAACGAGTTAGCATAAAATAGGAGTGACTTAATATGACAAATAAGAGATACGGTTTTTTAGTGTAAAAGTGCACGCGATGGACAGTTACCACATGAATTGATCATTATAAAATTTTAGACACAAACATAACACACGATTATTAATTGCCACAGTCTAATGCGAATCCGAACATGTTTATTTTCATGTGGTGACCAAATTGGCAAAATCAGCACTCTAAATTTGACTGAAATACGCAAATAGCACATGGCCGAAGGTGTTTGTTGCCGTTGAGGCTCGACTCTTGAGTAACACTGATCCATGTTTTTTTTGTTTTTGCTTTTGCAAGTTTTGTCCGGAAGGAGGTGTTTAAAAGCATAGGATTCCAGAAATTTCACAGGACAAAAACATAGCTTCATCTGGTTGTACGTACTCATACTCTCAACGTGTGCAAGTGCAAAAGGAGACCGGCAGGTCCGCGTGACGAAAAAACAAAAGATCGAAAGAAAAAGATAAAAAAAAAAAAAAAACAATCCATCCATCTTCTAGTGTCTCACCTCACTGTCTCTCGCTGTCGATCAGTTTGTCTTCTTAACTTTCTTCGCCAGACTCCTTTTCTTTCTATGTTATTTATTCTCAGTGTCACTCCATCCCTTTTCTTTGTTTCACTTTACTTACCCTAAAAAATTAAAATTTTGAAAGAAAAGAAAATGGCTGAAAAAGAAGAATCTCAAAACCCAACTCCACCGCCGCCCGTAACTGAGACTGAGCAGCCGCCATCTACAGCCACCGCTGTGAAAGAACCAGCTGCAGCTAGTCAGACCCAGGAGAAGCCGCCAGCAGCCGTGGCTGTGGAGAACAGATCGCTGGCTGCAATGATGGAGAAAGAAGCATCGGCACCTGAAAAGACCAAAGGAGATGTTGTTGTTGCTGCTGACTCTGTTGAGAAAGCTGATGAGAAAGAGAAGCAGCCGCCGCCGGTGCAGCCTGAAGAGCCGAAGATCCCTCAAACCTTAATCTCATTTAAGGAGGAGAGCAACGTAGTTGCTGATCTCTCTGATTCCGAAAGAAAGGCTTTGCAAGAATTGAGACAACTTGTTCAAGAAGCTCTCAATAATCGCCATTTCACTTCCCCTAAAGAAGAAAAGAAAGAGAAGCAACCACCACCCAGTTCAGATGCTCCAAAAACTGAAGGACCCACTTCAGAATCTGACAAAAGCACTGAAATTAAGCCACCCCAGGAGCAGCAAGCACCAGCAGAAGAGGAGGTGTCCATATGGGGGGTGCCTCTGCTTAAAGATGATAGAACTGATGTGATTCTGTTGAAATTTCTAAGGGCAAGGGATTTCAAAGTCAGGGACGCTTTTGTAATGATCAAGAACACAATGCAGTGGAGGAAAGATTTCAGCATTGAGGCTCTTCTGAATGAAGACCTTGGTGATGATTTAGAGAAAGTTGTATTTATGCATGGGTTTGATAGGGACGGTCATCCCGTGTGTTACAATGTTTACGGAGAGTTCCAGAATAAGCAGTTGTATTCCAAGACTTTTTCAGATGAGGAGAAGAGGATGAAATTTCTGAGGTGGAGGATTCAGTTCTTAGAGAGGAGTATTAGGAAGCTTAATTTTAGGCCTGGCGGAGTTTCCACTATCTTTCAGGTTAATGATCTTAAGAATTCACCGGGGCCTGGTAAACGCGAGCTTAGGATTGCTACTAAACAGGCTCTCCAGTTGCTTCAAGATAATTATCCCGAATTCGTTGCCAAGCAGGTATAAGATTCAATGTGTGTTATTATTGTTAAAGCTTAATACTTTGATACTGCTGTTTAGGCTTCATCTCTACTGGCTTAAGCTTTGAGGTTACACAGTAGTACAGTAGTAACTTAACGTTTTATGTGGATGATTTGCAATCTTGTTTTGGTTTTTGGATTTGCAATTGATATTTGGTTTTTGGATTTCTTTAGGTGTTTATCAATGTTCCTTGGTGGTATCTTGCATTCCATACAATGATTAGTCCTTTTATGACTCAGAGGACCAAGAGCAAGTTTGTGTTTGCAGGCCCATCAAAATCCGCGGAGACCCTTTTCAAGTTAGTGAATATCGTTCTTTCATTTCCAATTTTGTATGTTGTTGCTTTGTTGTTTGGTCAGTTAAATTCTACATATAATTACTGAGTTCAATGGTTGGAACAGATACATATCACCTGAACATGTTCCGATTCAGTATGGTGGCCTTAGTGTAGATTACTGTGATTGCAACCCAGAATTTACCATTGATGATCCTGCTACTGAGATTACTGTAAAGCCAGCAACCAAGCAAAATGTTGAAATCATAATCTATGAGGTGCGTTGCTTTCTCTTCAGATAACAAAGCTTAATTGAGATATACTTGTCTACCTGATATGTGCTTGATGAAGAATGAATCAAATTATGGTATTCTTGTCACTAATTGGCAGTTAATGAATTACAGAAATGTACTGTTGTTTGGGAAATCCGGGTTGTGGGATGGGAGGTGAGCTATGGAGCTGAATTTGTGCCTGAGGCAAAGGACAAATATACCATCATTATACAGAAGCCTACAAAGTTTTCCCCAACTGACGAACCGGTGGTGTGTCACAGATTCAAAGTTGATGAGTTGGGTAAAATATTGCTCACAGTTGACAACCCAACATCAAAGAAGAAGAAATTGCTTTACAGGTTCAAGGTTGAGCCCTTCTGAGCTTGTTGATTTCATCATACATAAGGCTTTATAATGCATATTTAATTTCTTTCTCTTCAGTTTCGGGTTGAGTATCTATATCTGGTCGTGTGTTTCTTTTTAATGAGGTGCAACTCTGGGGGGCAGAGTGCCACACTAGTGTGAATTTTGTGTTGATTTGCCAGATCTTACATAGAAATTGAGGCAGCAGGAGAGACTTGGGTTGTGTACCACTTAGTTGGGGTGTTTTGCTCTGTATATTTTAAATTTCCATACTGATATCTGTATGTTGGAACAAATGAGGGCCTTGTGTGTTCAAACAAGGTATGTTATTGGTTGGCTGTTGTACATCTTTGAATTCCTGGCATTCTATATGACTTCCTGAAGGTTGGCTCTTATAATGTTTTAGCAGCCATCAATCATATTTGATTTTGATTAGAATTCCAATATTAACATAACATAACCCGCCATTAATTTGCTGAGGTAGGTTGCTGAAAAAATTCTGTGTCTGCATATTCTAATAGTAGTTTAATAGACTGGATGTTATCTAGATACTGTGGGCGGTATTACAAAGAGTCAAGTTAAAATCTACAATTTGAAAAATGGTGATGTTCGTTTCTAGGAGTAGGAGCAGCCATTGTTGGTGCATATTCTTAGAAGATTGTGAAGCCTTCCGGTATTTAGAATTATTAAATTAACTCGCAATCTAAGATTGTTTTGGCATCCTTGAGAGTTGTTGGGCGTTCCTTTATAGGTTTCATTATTGTGCATTATGTATTTTAGGGTGATTAGAAATGATTGATGATTGTTCATGCTTGCGTATTAATTTATGGAACAAAATTGCCATGTTGAGCTGTACAAATTTGGTGGGCTTTCTCCATGGTTTTTAATTTTTAATGCACTTTTTTACAGGCGTGATCATGCAAAATAATGATGCGCATTGCTTACTAAGTACTAATCGCTTTGAAGGATTAAATGAAAAAAATTAACTTTTAAAGAAGATATGATTTTTTTTTGGGTGAATTGTGATACTTAACTTGTTTAAAAGAATTGTTTTTTGGGTGGTGATATTTCTACCCCACAAATTCTGTAAATCCATTCCACTTCTAGAAAATAATTATAAAATTTTCACATGACTTTTAAAAATTTTAAATAAAGAAGAATTCTAAAGAGTTAGTCAATTAATTTTTTTTAAAATTTTTAATTTATTTTTTGTAACTTTTTTTTGTTATATTTAACTACTAAGATTGCTACAGCTTAAATTTAAATTGATTATTTTATTCTTAAAATGTAAAAATACAAAAAATTTACTTCAACTTCAACATTTTTATTTTATATAAAATTCATTGTTTCTAAATGGTCAATTCTACTTTATTAGCATGATTATTAACCTTTAACTAATATTATGTCTATATGAGGCAATACTCATGTAAATTATTAGGCTATTAAATTTATATTATTTACATGTAAAATATTGAAAATTATTAGTCTTCATTTAAAAAGTTAGATAATAAATAACAAAATTATATACTTAAAGTATTAGATACAAGAACACATTATTCTTCAAGTTAAGTAATTTTATGCCATAACGATTATATAATTAAATAAAACTCATATTAAAGCAATCTTCATAGTAAAAAAAAATTAAGTAAAAATAATATAATAATAATTTAATTGATTAATTATACACATATTAATGTTAATTTGTATTTATAAAAAATAATGTGTATTTATTATAAATATTTTTTAGAAGTGGAGTGAATTTTATAAATATTTTTTAGAAGTAGAGTGGGTTTACATAAATAATGGGGTGGAAATATCCCCACCCCTTTTTTTTTTCTCAACAAATAAGGAATATTGGCGACTTATAGGCAGATTGCAAATTTAGATATAATTGGAAAAGATTGATGGTACATTGAACCCAAATCTGTATTTTTCTTCTTGTATTTTTTTTTTTAAAATAGAGTGATAAAAATGCAATGATTAGTGGGTCATGGACATAAAATCCGTAATATATCTTCCCATTTTGGAATCAATACACCAACTATGTGGATCTCTACCGCATTTACATTGTTTTAGTGTAATAATAATAATAATAAAGCGTGTGTATTTTCAACTAGTTTAGTTGACCAAACTCTCTGTACGTTAACGTTTAGTGGTAGTGGGGATGTTGGGTTTATTTATCCGAGGGGGCAAAACCGAAAAACACATAAAAGGAGGGTATGGTTTTGAAAATTGAAATTTTGTTGCCATCATCATCATCAAATGCAAACGGATAAGGGCCGCAATTCATTTTGATAGACGAAGTCGCCGTACGTTTTGCGCACAGCTCCGAATGTGCCTACCATATATGGTTTTTTTTGACCTGCCAGTCTGTCTTTTTGAAATATTATCCTTTGCCAAAAATGTCAACAACATCTTGCTAATTATATTCCAAAGTTCTAGACATTTTCTTGCCCCCCTCCCCTCTGCATCAAGTTCATTAGGCCTTAATTTGGACTTGGTGCGAGCCCTTTCTGAAATTTAGTCATAATGTGCATGTGATGTTGCATGATTGAATGACCGTCTAATGACATGGTAATGGCATTTAAAACTTATTTTTTTTTTTTAATTTGAAGAGAATTTTAAGTGGGACATATGTATTCACCCAATTAAAAAAAAAAAAAATACAACAATCACACAACACAAATAATTTTACAAACACCCTATTATAAGGTATAAAATGAATTAGCAACTTATGTGAATTCGGTAGGTGAATGAAAGCATCGTAGGGGCCTCATAATTTGTTGTTGCTTTTGCTTTTCAAACAATATTTTCAATAGACAAAAGTGTTCCGGACTACGTTTACACAAGTGTTACCGTAATTATTGCTTTTGCGTGTGTGTGGGTGTGTATGAAATAAAAGAACGAGATTTTAACGTGCAAATTTATTTTGAAATGACTGGTGATGGGACATAAATTTTGTTTTGTACAAGCAAAGCTATAGTGATTAAGATAAATGTTATGGGCCACGGGTATTTTTATTTAATCAATACAACAATGACACATTATTTTTTATACAAAAGCTCGTGACTTCATCATTATCGTTTTAAAATTAAACAATTCTTGCACCTAAAATTTTCTTCATAGTTTGCGGCCCAAAAGTAAATGGAAATTTTGACATATTTATTGGAGGTGAGGCGAGTCTTATGTAAATGATGATGATAACGACCAACCTCTTGTTTTCTTTCAAACTTGATGTCGATGACAAAATTGTTAGCTAATTTAACTGCTAGTCAGTTTGGAAAGTTAATCCAAAAATGTTTAATCAGCCGAGTAGTCGCGACCGTATAATAATTAAAATTTTGCTGATGGAACATTTGGTGATCTATAATTTCTAAGGCGCAGCATTGGTTGGTGGCGTTGAAAGAGCCTTTGGACTGTGACATGACATTTATCTAATCAGAAATTTACAACACTATTTCATGGAAGTTCACGAGATTATTAGAGAACATATTTGACTAATATAACAGATATTTTATAAATATAAACCAAAACCCTTACGCGAGTGATTAGGGATATGTATGCGAAGTTTCATTTGACATTTTTATTGAGGGGTCCCTTTCGAATTTTGATGCCTCGAACATAAAACTATAATCACGGCGTGAGCATGATTGAGTTGTGAGCAAAACACCCCACCCCATCCCCCCCTTTTTTTTTTTTAATTTGAATTAGTTAATTAATTCACCAATCAAAGTTGTTGGTGCCTGGTGGGGAGAATCATTAGAAACCAAACATTGAGTTGAGAGCCTCATCTTACAAAGGAATCAGCAGGTAGATATTCAAAGCAATGACGGCAATGAACCCGAAAGACAACAACAATAGAATCAACTTTGCCTTTCTTTTTTGTCCAAGTGCTTGACAGATATAAAAGCGTTCGATGAGATGAAATGAATCTTTCACTTTTTGGCAATCCTAATGTGAAAAACAATGCAAATGAGAATTTTCAAGACAAAAGGGGTTCCAACAGCGTGCAAAAGTCATCTTAATTTCAGGGAAAAAAGAGAAAAAAAAGCTATTTACTATCACTTCTAATAACCTATTATTAAAAATTGTGCCCCTCGGCAATGATTCAAAAACACGAGGAGAGATCTCTATTCATGACACGAAAATTTATTGCAACAAAGCAAAGCATTTTGAGCCCTCAACCTCAAACTACGTTAGAATATAAATATATATGTTGTAAAAACTAACGTGGTATAATGCAATTAGTTGATTGAAAATATAAATATTAAAAATATCTCAGATTGAAAATTTTATTATGTCACACTAACTTGTAGTCTTGTACAATATTATTTATACAAAAATTATATTATTACTCTTTGAAATAAATTGATATTTAATATCTATTTGTGCATACAGGGCAAAGAAGGTAAGATTTGTGATAAATATTATTCATTTTAGACCCCTTCAAAACAAATATTTTATGAAATTGGAGAAGATCATTTTCATGACAAAGCAAAACCCTATCTCAATTTGCGTTTGCAGTCTCTCATTTCACAAGAAATCTTAATCGTCAACAATGATGAAGGTTTCCAAGAACTTAAAACCTATTAATTTACCAATCCATTTCCTTGAGAGCTAATCAACATAACCTATCACAATCATATTGACCTGAAACGAGTCTTCAACAAGATAGAAAATTTACCAATAATTGAAGAAAAAAATATTATAAACATCCACCAATTAATAAAGAACACACATATATAACGACAATACAACATCAAATTTACACAAATTTTACAGGCATAGTATATCAAGATTCAAGAATAACAACAACAAAGTTTCTGTCCAGATTCCAAACCCGGTCCAGTCTCCACCCATTGCGCCCAACAAAACCAAACCACCAAAAATCCCCAAAACTAATACAAAAAAATAATATAAATGAAATCCCCCAAGTTTAAAATTTTTATAAAATTAAATTCCATCAAATAAAATAAAATAACCTCTATCATAGAAATAAAAGAACCCTTTTCTTATTGTGCAATGCAATGGCCTTCATAGATTAATTTAATCAGAGGAGGGCTTGGTCTTGGACCTATATAGGAGCTTCTTCTTCTTAGAGGACTGGTTATCAATGGTGAGAACCACCTTGCCGGGTTCGCCAATTTTGAATGTGTCGCAGATGACCGGTTCATCAGTCGGCGCAACCTTCCTAGTCTTTGACACTATTACAGTGTAGCTGCCTTCGGCACTGGGCACAAATTCAGCTCCGTAGCTCACATCCCAGCCCAAAACTCGGAGTTCCCATACAAGAACACTTGTCTGCAAATTCATTCAGAAGTGTTTGAGACGGTGATTCAATGATTAATCAATAATGAACAAACACAATTGGTGGAATAGAAATTTGAAGATGTGTATTTGTTGTACCTCAGTAACGGGGATTTCAACAGTGTATTTGCTAGCTGGCTTGACCACAACCTCAGTAACAGGGTCAGTTGTTGTAAATTCCTGCTCACCCTCCCTGCTCAATCCACCATACCGAACTGGTACTTGTTCGGGGGCTACGTATCTGTGTCGTCATCACAATAATAAAACTCATCCATTAATTGTCGGGCCAATTCAAAGGCAAAGAGATAGAGGAGTCTAATAAAAAGGAGTGGAAACTCGAAAAACGTAAGTAGCAACCACAAAGAGTAGACTATAAATGATCAGGCAAGCAGTTAATAAAAGGAGTTACAGAGACCCCCATCATTAAATGAAGCAGTAAAGAATCTAAGGAAGTAGTACAGCCATTAATGATCAAGCAAGCAAAATAAAGACACCAACCAATCAAACAACAGAATGATATGATCAAACATTTATGAATTAAAGTAAATATACATACTTGAAAAGGGTTTCTGCAGATTTAGATGGTCCTGCAAATACAAACTTGCTCTTTGTCCTTTGTGTCAGGAAAGGACTAATCATTCTGTTGAAGGCAAGGTACCACCATGGCACGTTGATGAACACCTTCAATTACCAAAACCCCACATCAAATCAAGCTCAGATCGAGGAAGATTAAAAAAAAAACCTGAAAATATCTATCCGCCATGGTTATTATGTGTGGAGGAAATATGAAGGATCAATTCGATTACCTGTCTAGCTACAAACTCGGGATAATTATCTTGGAGCAAATGGACTGCTTGATTGGTGGTAATCCTGAGGTCCCTCTTGGCGGGTCCAGGAGAATTCTTAAGATCATTAATCTGAACAATAGTGCAGATACCACTGGGACTGAAATCAAGCTTTCGAATACTCTTCTCCAAGAACTGAATCCTCCACTTCAAGAACTTGTTACGCTTCTCATCATCAGAAAAGTTATTGTGGTACAACTCCTTGTTCTGGAATTCACCAAACACATTGTAGCACACGGGGTGACCTTCTTTGTCGACTCCATGCATAAACACCACTTTATCCAAGTCATTACCAAGGTCTTCTTCAAGGAGGGCGTCGATTCCAAACTCGCTTCGCCAGCGAACGGTGTTCTTGATCATGGTGAAAGCATCCTTCACCTTGAAATCCCTGGCCCTGAGGAACTTCAAGAGGATGGTGTCACTCTTCTCATCTCCAAGAAGTGGTATCCCCCAAATGAAAACCTCCTCAGGAGGAACCTCGGCCTCCTTGTCTTTGGTTTGCTCATCAGCTGGAGCAGCCACTTCAGCTTCTTTTTTCGTAGTAGTTACTTCAGCCTCTTGCACCTCCGGCTTGGCGGCTACTATGGTTTCTTCAATAGCCTCCACGGTCTTGGCTCCGTCCTCATCAACGGTGGCCACTTTCTCAACAACAACCTCCACTTCAGCCGGGGCTACAGGTTCTGATTCCGGAGCTTTCGATTCGACTTCGACAGCGGGTTTCTTCTCTTCTTCGCCAGTTTTTGGCTCCTCGGCCTTAGCACCTTGTTCTTCTGCTGCTGCTTCTTTTTCTTTTGGGGGGTCTTCAGGTGCTTTCTCCTCTTCTTTGGCTGATGCTGGTGGTGGTGGTGGTGGTGGTGGTGGTGGTGGCGGGGCGGTGAACTCGTGCTTGTTAAGCGCGTCTTGGATAAGCTGTTTCAACTCATCAAGAGCTTTTTTCTGCGGGTCGGGTAACTCACCAACAACGTTGCTTTCTTCTTTGAAAGAAGCCGATTGAGCAATCTTTTCTTCCTTGACGGGCTTCGGTTTCTCAGCCTCAACCACTTCTTCAACACCAGCAGCAGCAGATACCTCAGTGGGCTTCTCCGGTGCTTCAGGCTCAGGTACGGGAGCAGGTGCCTGTTCTTTCTCCTTCTCAGCGACTGGTTTCTCCATCACAACTTCCTCGGCTGCGGCTGGCTGTTGTGTTTCCTCGGCCATGGCTGATGATGAAGCAGACTTGCTGATGATGATTGGGTTCCGGTGACTAATTAGAGAGAGAGAGAGAGAGAGGGAGGGAGAAATTTTATAGGACTAACGAAGAGCAAAACAGCACACAGAAGCTTCAAAATGAGGGCGATTTAGAGGGAAGAAGGGAGTAGGAACAGTCTGTCAGGGCTGTCTGCCAGCTGGCTTCACCACTTTGTTTGTGGACCCCATCCCCATTTCAACTTCCTATTCCGATTCCAATTCCAAACCGCTACTCCCTCCCTATTTTATTCTGAGCTATTTATTATTTTATTTCATTTTCCTTTTGGGTTTATTACAGTTGGATCCCTGTCCCCTCTTATTATTAAGAATTTGACATAAGGGATTACCATGCATTATCAACATCCCACATTTCAATTTCATACCCTTTTTTCTTCTCTTTGTTACAAATATCAATTTTTTTTCGTTATTTTTTTTATTTTAGATCCCAAGTTATGCGTTACAACGAAGAATTTGAAATTTCTAACGAAAAGACAAATTTGTGATTTTTAAGCCAAAATTAAGAGAAATTATACTAATTATATAAATGATAAAAAGATTTACAAAATAAAAGAATAATCAAACAAATTTATGTTTCATAATTTATTCTAAGAAATTTCAGACAATCTATTTGCTATTTGTGACAGAATTTTTTGGGAGGTTGGGTGGTGGGGGTTGATCCCGTCTAAATACCATTTACAGAAAGAATGCTCCGACTGTAATATTCACTAATTTCAGCCCTTTTTTTGTTTTTTTTGGGGGAAACAGTCAATTTTTAAAACTTTCTGACAAGGTGGGCACCAATGATGATCTGTCCAAGGTATCCAAGGAAATGACCAAAGCAACACGAGCCGATTCGGAATTTTGCAATGCGATAATTTGAGTTGAAACTTTCTGATGAAAAGAGAGAAAAGATTAGAAAACTGAGCTAGTGATCTGTGCCCATTAATACATCGATAGAGTTTATGAAAGTTTTGTGTGATTTTAGCAAACTATTTCGAACGTGTATTATGTATATGATTCTTAGAATTTTATCTTTTTATATGGACTTATCGTTTATACATCAGCTACATTATAATTTCTTTCTCTTTCACGTATTCACTTGTACTTTTCAATTCTTTGTCTTACCCTTTTGATGGATGAAATTGAAGTGAAAAAAGACTATTTTATGACTTTCAAAACTGCCCACCATCTCGGTTTTACAAGTAATCATACTTAGTACAGGTAGAAAGAATAAGCTGTGATACCTATCAATTTTCTGTAACTAGATTGAGAACATCCTTAATATGAAATGATGATTAAATTACGGTTACAACAATTTTAATCGGCTTAGCTGACTAATTTATCAAAACAATGGGCGGCACTATCTCAAAATTTAAAAAAAATAAAAAATAAAAAATTATTAAAGTAGAAACCGCTACGCACGTAAATTGTTGATACTTGAATTTTATTGGGATTATCTTAACCCTCTTCACAAAATCTCAAATATGACCAAGAAAATACAAAGCGACAGACCTGTCTTGAAGAGTGAAAATCACAGAAAGAGGTAGGTGGCGGAGCACGACAAACACCGTTGGATGCCACAACGATTCACAGAGTGACACGTGGAGCGAGCCGCAGAACAGTCTGTCTGTAATCACAAGCTTTTGTGAAGATCCACCTTGATATCATCGTTGTCCGTTGGAAAAGCCGGCCGAAGCGTCTTTTGGGCCGGGCCTGAAGGAATGGAATGGGGCCCACACTTTTGATAAGTTTGGCTTGTTAAACAAAGCTAGTTAAAGCTGTTGGCTGTCTCTCTTTGCTGTCCCTTTCTTTCATTTTGAATTTTAAATATCGAAAGCCTTTTTTCTATTTTTTTTCCTTAAAAACATAAAATAGAGGTAATAAAGAAATTTCAAAATTGGTGCAAAATAATTAAATAAGAAATAAGAAATGAACAAACGGGGTTTTCGTGTTGGGTTAATATTAATTATGTCAGGACCACAACGAGATAAGGCAAAGGAATGTTGTGTATATAATAAGTTATATATTATATAGCTACTAGTTGAACAGGAGACAGATTAAAGGAGCTGGCATTGATCTAATAATTAGCTCATATCATCATCAGCATATCAACCATAATACCTGTAGACTGTAGTATCGTATAACTTGATTGCGTATTGATTCTATTGAACGAGGGTTGCTTGACGAGTTGAAGTTGCTCTTCTGCTCGTTGCTGGCATCGAAGATTTGAGACACCTGGTATTGTTTTGCCGTTCCCAAAATTGGGCCCAAATGAGTGCGACCAAAACACAATAATTAGAAGCCCAAGAGTGAATTAGATCCCAACACCATCCAACCTGATGACTGGCCGCCGTGCTGATAAAATGCTCATTAGACAATTGATTTAGACGAAATAAGAATACTCTTAACCTGGCTGGCATTACCTTTTTAAACAAGTCTTGACTTGCCATGAATCGATTACAAGCTACAACAAGCACTGTTATTACGGTGGGAGAAAACATCACCACCACCTTTACATATCGCTTAGTGATGCGTTCATGATGCATTTCCCCTGTTATAAATGTACGATTTTGCAAAATACAAGTACACTACCAATTGTAAAAAACTCATTCCGGCAAGAAGCCAATAGAAGTAATCAAGATGCCCCTTGTTGAGATTATTAGCAAACCAGCTGTCGCGGCCATCTCCACTGGTTACATTCTCAATGGCAGATATGAGAAAGCTGCTCAGGAAGCTCCCAACACCAAATATACTGAGGTAGAGTGATAGACCAACACTCCTTAATTCTGTGGGAACTTGATCGTAGAAAAATTCTTGAAGACCAACCATGGTGAAAGCTTCAGATACACCAAGCAAGGCATATTGAGGAATCAACCACCAAACACTCATTGGAATTGTCACATTGGGTTTATCAACAAGTCCATATTCTTCAGCAGTTTTGAGCCTCTTCATCTCCACTAAAGCTGCACTGGTCATGGATGCAGCAGATAAAAACATCCCTGTTCCAATTCTCTGAAGCATTGTAATGCCAGCAGGTTTCCTTGTGAAGGTTCTAGCTATAGGCACAAAGATGCGGTCATAAATGGGAATGGTGAGGACAATGGCAAGGCTGATGAAGGATTGAAGTGAAGCGGCTGGTATCTGGAAACCTGCCACAACTGATCTGTCCATTGTAACCCCCTGCTTGGTAAAGAAAGTTGAAGACTGTGCAAACACAATTGCATACACCAGGCATGTAGTCCATATTGGAACAAGCCTGAGAAGTGCTTTTGCTTCTTCAACTTCACTGACGCTACACACCTTTGCATAATCCTTTGATTCATTTGATGCAAGCAAGGCCTTGTTCAGAAACCTGCCAGAGTTGTAGTAACAAAAGATTTCAAAACCTGAAAAAGCAAGCATTCAGATGAATGAATTATAAAGAATGAAAAGCAGTTCCCACTAATTTAGAGATTCTCTGTTTGGAGGTAGTGAATCTTTCATATTTTCTAGCTATACCACTAATGGTGATAGCAGAAGACTTACTCTAATGAACCTAATAGCTGCAATTGAACCATAAAATGAACATAATTCCGACAATCGATATTGCATTAAAACCAAAATGAGTGATGAGTGTGGTCCATGTTAAATCCGATCCGATTCTTGATGGATAAATTTTCATTACTTTTGAGTTACTTGGAACAATAAGTAGAACTCTTGCACGAGTGTAGCTCATATGAACCTTTAGACATATCAAAGTTGCTGATAGAAGCAATCTTAATATCTTTGCATCTCTATTCTATTGCCTTTCAAATCTCCAAAGACACAACAGTATTTCACTTACTTGAACTGCTCAGAACTCTGATGAGGCAATGTTCCACGGGCTTCCTCTTCAAGAGCTATAGCAGAAGGCGTAATTCGCCAGTTCCTAACAGCAGCAACAAACACCTGACCTATCCTCAAAAAGGGGCTTTTCTCCTCCGCTTTTGAGCCGTATCGGTAAATCTTAGTTCCAAGCAAGAAAACAACCAGTGCAATGACCATTAGAATGCATGGAATTCCAAACCCAAGAACCCAATTAAAGTTGTCCTGAATGTAGTTTAAGATTGTAAGCGTCACAAAGGTGCCCATACACATTCCAAAATACCACCAATTGAAGAAGGAACTTTTGAGTTTGGATTCCTGAGGGTGTTGACTGTCAAACTGATCGGCACCAAAAGCCTGAACGCAAGGTTTATGCCCACCTTGCCCAAGTGCTATCAGGTACAGAGAGAAGAAGAATAAGATTACTTGGAACTGATTAGCAGAACATGATGTATTTTGGCACTGAGAAGTGCTGGCCGAAAGAAAAACAGCTGACAAAGTCAACAAGCCCAGTCCCTACCAATAGTTCATACAAATTCAAGTGGAAGAGGTTAAAATATCACACGGCAAGCAAAAACGAGAGCAATTAATGCAATATCATTGAAGCAAACTGCTAGAAAATGAAAATCTCATTTTTTTTTTTTTGTTTAACCTCAATTCAACCCTCAGCCTTGGGACAATAATAAGACATTATAGATGCATTGTGAGAGTAATTGGCTCAGTCAGTAAAATCTCTAACGGGTGCAAAAGGCCGGGGGTTGAGATACATAAATTATAAAGTGATTGCTATTTAATTTAACCTGTTAAAGCTCTTGTGCTAGTACAAGAGGGGGAAGAGATTATTAATTTCCATTGATGCGTTTCTTAGAAAAAAAAAATAATAATAACTATGTCAATCAGTCTATGCATGCGTTTGGATTGATGCTGTGGCTGTGGGTGCATGATTATGAAATAAAGAAGCACAGCAACAATTACAAACATACCCTCATAAATAATTAAGTAGTGAGGTGAGGTAAGCTAAAAAGCAGAAGCAGAAACTAACTAACCAGGACGTAGATAAGGGAAGCAATGATTATGGTGCGGTAACGGCCAAGGAAAGAATCGGCAAGGAAAGCGCCAAAAAGAGGGAGCAACGAGGCCACGCCAGACCAGGCGTTGACGTTTTCAGCGGCAGTGGCGGTCGACTGAGCCAGCGGCCCTGTCAAATACGTTATAAGATTGGAGGAAACTCCATAATAGGCGAATCTTTCAGCCATTTCCACTCCAATTATGAATAAAGCGGATCTCCACCCGCCGTATTTGGATCGGTTGTTGACGGGACGACCTTTGTAGTCAACGCAGCCATTGACGACGTCGTCTTCTACAAGCGGCCTTTCGGCCTCCAAGACCTCTGGAATTGCCATCACTCTCTTTGATGATGGCCTTCACCCTTCACTTTGCGAAGTAGGATTTATTTCTATAACTACTTCTTTGCCTTTTCTTTTTTATTGTTATTATTTTTTTGTGAACGATAATATTTTCATGATTTAGGGATTGTTTCCATAAGTTCCATCTCCCTTACATCATTAGTAGGGTCACGAGTTTTGAAAAATTTAAATAACTAGCCTCAAAGTTTCTGGAATCTTTTTAATTTAGTCCCTTTTAATTTTTCTATCATAATTATCTAAATATTTAATTTTTGGTAAAAAATTCTCTCACTACTCTTAACAAATCACTAAACTAATTACACTCTCAACAAATTCCCAAACCTCATTGCTCTCAACAATCTGATTTGAGTGTTATTGTAAATATTGTTTTTTTAACATTGCGGGTTTTTAAAATACTTAGGTGGCGTTTGTTTTTTAACTTAATAACTTAAAATCACTTAATTTAATTAATTAAGTTAATTAGAGGTGTTTGTTTTTATAACTTAATAGGATTTTTCAAATAATTTTGACTTAATAAAAGAAGCCAATTTTTTTAGCTTTTTGCTGAAGAGAAGAATATGAATTAAGTTAATTAATTTCTAATATAAAAAATATCTCTATTTTATAATTTATTTTTCATATATATTCCAAAACTCACCCATAGACGTTTATCCTACATAATCTCATCTTTACATGAGACAACTTCGAGATGAAATAACAAATCAACTATTTCAATTATTTTGTTAGTTTTTTTTCTTATATTATGCACTATTATTGAGAATTAGTGATAAAATTTAAAATTTATGGTATTTTATATATTATAATTCTAAAATCATTATGTATTCACTTGAATATAAATATTAAAATATTATGGTATTTAGTGTATTATTTATTTGACATTTAAATTTAATAAGGGTATAAATGTAAAAACATATATTTTTAGATTTTTAAGTTTAAAAAACAAACAACTTAATACTTATTTTTGAGATTCGATAAAAAAAAAAACATTATTGATTGACATTCGGATCTATTCGAATTGACTAATTCAATTAATTCTATTCAGATTTCAGACGGAAAAACAAATGCCACCTTAGTTTGGTTTGATAAATAAAAAAAAAAAAAAATCAAAGTAGACAAAATTCTAACTAAAAACAAAGTAAAATATGACTTAAAAAATATGCAGCAAGAACCTATCACACTTGAGATAGACACCTTCACACGAGCACGATAGGCTGCATGGCTTTCTCAATTTTGTTGGATTTTTTTTTTTCGGTTTGTTCTTTGTTATGTATGTAACAATTAAAAATTATTAAAAAGAAAAAGAAAAAACACCAAAATGCAATAACTATATTTATGTGCAACTAGTGCTTATTACACAAAACACAGCTTTGCAATAAGTACTTGTCGTACATAAACACTAAATTGATGTGACAAGCACCCAATATACACCACATTGGATTGCTATATTTTGGCACCAAAACAAAACACAAAATGGTGCTATGTTTTGGTGTAATAGGCAAAATAAAGACAAATATGACATCGATCACATTAGAATAGACCTACGATACAACACCACAAATCATCATCATCATCATCATCACCATCTCACATATCATCAAACACAACACAACAATAACACTACAAACACCACACCTATCATTCAAACACTCAAATTAAAAGGGAAAAAAATACCCTTACACACATTTCATCTACACTTTATGCGCAACAATTAACCTAAAACTATATTTAGCATAGTTGGTCATTATTTCGCCAATACAAACCTAACACATTATTTTTTCACCAATAATTTATATAAAATAGAGTAATTCAATTTCACATTAACAATAAATCGGATTTTACTCACCAAAATATATATTTTTTTAATAATTATAGAAGCTGTCATCAAATGAAGTGTGTGGAAAATGGAAGATTGCGTTTGTGCCACCAGTGATTTTAAGACTTAAACGTTTCGTTCGTCCATTGGGGACTTGAGAGAGATGAGACTGTATTTTTTATTAAAGGTAAATGTGTCGGGAAACTAGAAAAAAAAATTAGTTAGCCATAATAGAAAAAAATAAAAGGAGTCAATTTAAAAAATAAAAAACTTTTGGGCAAGTTATGCAAATTTCTCAAAACTCATGACATTTCTTTCTGTTAAAAGATTTTTCTTTGCAAATAAAGGTAAGTGTGTTTTTATGTGTAACCGCTATCGCACCAAAAAAATTAGTGGAAAATTTAGGTAGTTACATTTAGTCACCTATCAATTTACTCCTTATCTTAAATTTTGTAGCACGCCGTCGTTTGTTATTTTTCCTTTTTTGTTCGATCTAAGTGAGGCAGCAACGCAACTCATGTCATTGAATGAAGTGTAAAAGATCTTCTGCTTTTGTATTAGGTGCAATAACATTTACTAATTGAGCCAAATTTTACCTGCATTTAGCCCCAAATTTTTTAGCAATATTTAGCATACTTGCTATCAGTCAAAGGCGAGAATGCTAAGCCACTGGGCTCCTAGTCCTTTGGAACAGTCCATGAGTTGGAGTCCTAATAACAGTTCGGACTGGATTCTCCGTCCAATTAAATTGAGTGGAGTAAATTCCTCTCTTATTAGTATAATTGGAGTAAATACTCATTTAATATTGTGTAAGAATAGAATTTTTAAATAATTTTTTTATAGTAAATATTAGTAAGATTTTGATTATAATATGTTAGTGTGTCAAAAAAAAAAAAGGAAAAAAAAGTGAGTGCAAATAGTGGAAAATTTTTCTAATTTTAAAGATGAGGCAAGTACTAATAGATCTCTTATTTTGAACAAGAAAATTTAGTTTTATATAGTTACATTTGGCTTCAATGGTGAGATGGTGGAGCTTGTCCAAGCTGAAGTAATTAATTAGATATGGTGTTAAGAGAAGCCAAAGAAGTTGGGTTCATTTCACTGATCATAGATTTGGATGCTTTGTTCGCGATAAATTCAGAGGCAAAGAATGCAGCAGTACAAATATAATTTGTTGGTACGGCATATACTGTATGGAAATTCTGGAAAGCTCTTTAAATCGTCTTTGTTCACGTTCTTGCAATTTGTCAGCTCGTAGGTTATAAGAATGACTTTTGCATTCGGATAGCTATCGGTATTTGGTTGGAAAATCTTGCTTCCAAAATCTTTTGTAATCTTTGAGATTGTTTTAATTAAAATTTTCTTCTAAAAGAGAAAAAAAAAATGCGTGGATCAAGCAATTCGTTTGTTAATTCTTTCTTAATATATAATTCTTTATTGATTTTCGGTTAGACGAATCAACTCTAGTATCAAATTGATGTTACAATTTGGCCTTGCTCCACATATAAAATAATATGAAAATATTATAATTGTAATAAAAAAATGATAAATTTTGGAGTAGTTGTTTCGAACAAAATTGAATCATAAACATTAAGACAAACTTCTTAGTTGGCCGAGATATTTGTTGGCCCAACTTTATGAATATAATATTGGAATCGTTATTTTAGCATGCATGCATGCGAATGTATATATATGTATGTATGTATGTTAACTAGTAACTAATAATTTCATAGTTTAATTGGTTGATACCTTATTTTCTAAATTTTAAGGTAGAGGATTCGAATCTCACTGTAGAGCAGTGGACCCTTCAACACATTTACTTTTTTATACTCAATGAAATTTACATAAAAAAACAATAAAGTTATTAAAAGTTATGTTTTCTATTTTCTTAAGAGTAGAGTTTGAACTTTCAAAATCCCTATAACCATCAAAATAAGAAAAGCACTTTTTCTTACGATCTTCATGAAAAAATCATTTTAATTCTATTAATATTTTGTTCACTTTACAACAGTGATATATATATATATATATATATGTAGACACACACATTTTAACTTTAGATCATGATTAAATTTCTTTCTATGTTCTTGTAATAATGCATGTCTAATTTTTTATCTTATAAAACCCCCTTACACATATGTGCACGTGCGCACACACTCACATATTTGTTTTCTTTTTTATCTAATAATTTTATTTCTTTTGAAATTATCATAGGAGACAAGTAATCTTCTCTCTCACACTATCTAACACCCCATCGCATTCTGAACACTCTTTTATTTACCCCTACAATTAAACATTTTATATTTCTATTTGACATCTTAGAATTATAGCCAAAAAAAAAAAAAGCATAGAATCAAGAGGAGATATCCAATTAAAAAAAATTAAATTCAACATTTTTTTTCTTGATGTTGGCTAGAATTTGGTTTTGACAAAAAAGAAGAAGAAGAAGAAGAAGAAGAAAATATATAGACTAATTTCCCCATGCCTCATACACAATGGTCAAATATACGTATAATTTTGATGGGTTTACTAGCTTGTTGCACTCTGAAAATAAAGATGAAATAGATCATGGCTTGAAAGAGCTATGGATGACTAACTGGTAATAAAAAAATGATAAAGGCATTTTTGGAATGAAGTAGAGTTATATTAGAATTTATGATATTGATAAAACATTTAAATCTAGTTTCGTAATCCCAAACTTAATTTTTTTTTTAAAAAGGAAACATCCAAACAATATTAATTCTCCCTGTTATAAGATTTTGCAAAATACAAAAAGGCCAGCAATCCTCCAGCACTAAGTCCGGCAAGTAACCAGTAAAAATAATCAAGATGCGCCCGATTCAAATTATCAGCAAACCAGCTGTCCCTGCCATCTCCACTTGTTGCTTTATTGATAATTGACACCAGAATGCCACTAAGGAAGCCCCCAACGCCAAGCACACTCATGTAAATGGAGAGACCAAAACTCTTTAATTCTTTGGGAATTTGATCATAGAAAAATTCTTGTAGACCAACTATAGTGAAAACATCTGCAATCCCACATAATAAATATTGAGGAATCAACCACCACACACTCATTGGAATTGTCTCATTTGGCTTGTCAATCAGTCCATACTCTTTTGCTGTTTCAAGCCTTTTTATTTCTACTAAAGCTGCAACTACCATGGAAATAGCTGATAAGAGCATCCCGGCTCCAATTCTTTGAAGCATTGTGATACCAGAAGGATTTTGGGTGAAAGATCTTCTTATCGGAACAAAAACGAGATCATAGATTGGAATGAAGGTGATAATGCCGATACCAATAAACAACTGCAGGGAAGCAGCTGGGATTTTGATGCTTTGGGTGACGGTTCTGTCCATTGTAGCTCCTTGCTTTGTGAAGAAAGTTGTGTATTGTGCAAATACAATAGCATACACCAAGCAGGTTGCCCATATTGGAATAAGTCTTAATACTGCCTTTGCCTCTTCAACATCATCAAGTGTACACAACTTTCCATCTTCCAATGAAACATCTGATGTTGCAAGCAAGGCCTTGTTCAGAAACCTATCACAAAAGATATATTATGTAACGTCATAATTTATCACGTGACATATTAGCAAGATGATGAACTAAGTTATTTATCTTACTTGAACTGCTGAGAACTTTGAGCTTCATCTTCCCTAGCCAGGGTCACTTTCCTGGTCTTAATTGCGACAACAAACACTCGACCAATTCTTGCAAATGGGTTTCTCTGTTTACTTTTAACACTAAACCTATAAGTCTTAGTTCCAAGTAGGAAAAGAACAAGTGCAGCTACCATAAAGGCACAGGGAATCCCAAATCCAAGAGCCCAATTAAGGTTATCTTGGATGTAAATTACAACCAGAATTGTTGAATTGGCGCCAAAGGATATACCAAAATACCACCAATTGAAAAAAGAGCTTTTGGCTTTGCGTTCCTGAGGGTTCTGTGCATCAAACTGATCAGCACCAAATGCCTGAGTGCAAGGCTTGTGCCCTCCTTGACCAATTGCTACTAGATACAGGGAGAAGATAAATATGATTATTTGGAAATGATGAGGAGAACAGGATTTGGCAGTGTTGTTATTTTGGCAATCTGCACTGCTTAGCAAAGTTACCAAAGCTGAGAGCGTCATCAAGCTTAGTCCCTGTGGTGCATTATAAGCTGAGTCAAAGGTACAAGTTTATGGCATAAATTTAAAAAGAATCAATATAGGCATTTGCTATCAGATGATATTTTGGTGGAGAACTCCTCGATCATTCCATTGATAAAGTACCGGAATAAAAGCTCATTTCCTTACTTCTCTTGTCCATACACATTTGCAGATGAGACGTAATAAAAGATAAAGATTACATATTTTCGTTTCTTTCCTAAAGCTCTACCAATTTAGGTTACTACCCACATAATTTTCATGATTGGTATGTGTCTCCTTAATTGAATTGGTTAAAATATATAAAATAAAAACATAATAATGATTGTTAAAAATCTGTCACCGACCCAAAAAAAAAAAAAATTCTACAACAGCAGGGAACTTGGTGAAAATGTCATTGTCAGCGCAGGGTCATGTTTCAGTAGTAAACGAAAATTAGGAGAACAAAACACTAAAACATGTAAAAATTATTTATTATTTTGTTAGAATAAATTTTGGATCGACAGAGAGGGAAAGCGACGGAGAGACTAACCAAGATGTAAATGAGAGAAGCAACAACGATGGTGCGAAAACGGCCAAGAAAAGAATCAGCAAGAAATGCCCCTAAAAGGGGTAGCAGCGTCGCCGTTCCCGACCAGACGTTGACGGCCGCAGCTGCCGTCGCCGTCGACTCGCCAAGCTGTCCAGTTAGATATGTAACGAGATTTGATGATATCCCATAATATGCAAACCTCTCTGCAACTTCAACACCTATATTGCATGCATTCAATGTCACTCGATCTCCAACTCCAATTAATTACTTCTTGCATTGAAGTTATGGAAATATAATAAATAAATTCACATTTATGTAACCTTACGTTACCTATGATGAAAGATGCTGCTCTCCAGCCACCAGAGTTTAATGCGTCGATCGGACTACCCTGGTGATCCACAAAGCCAATTGTGTTTTCAGGGAGCAGAGTTTCGGTGGTAGAACGCTCCGAGGTAGCCATAAATGCTCAGCAGACCAAAGGCTTTCAGTTGCAGAGCTACTATTATATTATTATTGTACTGTTTGATGGAGTAGCAGGCAGCGACTGTGTCGCACTTCTGCTTTTAACTCTACGTACATGCTCTAGGAAATGGGCTCTTGTTAACACCCAAGCCCAGTCTCCCAATTTCTCTTTGAGTCAATTTGACAAAGCGCTTCAATTTAATATAAAGTTTGGTTCATATCATAATTTATTTTCCATATTTTACGTGTCAAATGATATGCCATAATAATAATAATAAGAAGAATAAGAGTAAGAATAATAATAATGGTCACTTAGGCCTAGCTCTAGTGATGACCAATGGCTTTATACCCTCAATAAAGTTTTCAGTCTCTTAAAACTGCAAGATTCTTTTTTTCAAAAAGATGAGTGCGGTGAATATCTCGCCGGATATTAGCGAAATTCAAATATTTGTGAGAGTACTGACAAATGGGAACACATAAATAGAGTCGCAGTTTATGTATATGGTAACCGTTTATTTTTTTTTTTTTAAAAAAAAAAAATTGACGTCGGTGGCGCTGTGTGTCCCTTACAAGAAAAATTGGGTTTTCAACTTTCAACCCCAACCGAAATCACAAAAAAATTAATACAAACATTACAAAAAATTTTCCATTTAATCAAAGCAGTATGTATTATTATTGCTGAGTAATGAGTTATTTTTGCTTTCAAAATCAATTGCAAATACAGAAAGCACAATTGATGTCCATCCTCGTGCAACAGAACTGGACCTCACCGAATCTTTTTTTTTTCTTTCTCTCCCTCCACAAGATTCAAGAATACTATTGAAGAAAAAGAAAATAAAAAATAGTTTCCACTGCAATCAAAAGTTTTGCAATATACAATTTCCAGTCCATAGTACAGGTCAAGAATTTGCATAACTGCATCAATTAGAAGTCAGAATCCCTTTCTCAACATATTAATTGAAAAAAAGAAAAGAAAAAAAAACCCAAACCTGTCATTTACACCAAAAAAGAGTAAAAAGAAATGAGGGGAAAATCTAAGATCACCTCAGAAGAGGAACCCTACAATCATCTTGATCTTGATGATGATAATCATCATCAGCACAATCATAAACAGATCCAACGAGCATCAATTGATCTTCCAAGTATCGTTGCAGCAAACCCACTTCCCTTCCATCATCTTCTTGCCCACATCCACAGCAACCCTCTTCGCATCTTCTAAGGCTTTCGTCCTCCACCGATTTCCTCTGTCTCCGGCGGCAGATTCTGATACAGACTTCAACGGCACAGAGAAAGGGAAAACAAGCGAACAGTAACGGGAGCAAAATAGGCGAACAGAACAAAAGAAACACCAAACGGCTTCGTCGTGACCGGAGCCACGACCCCGTGGCTAAAGCCAACATAGAGCGAGTGGTGGTGGGGGGCGTTGGATTGTTCTGGGTTTCATCGGGTAGTGATTTAAGGTTTTGGGTATTATTATTAATAATATTATTACGATCGTAGTTTAATTTGGGGCTCGAAGGATTTGCACATGGCTCCTGATTTTTATACATGGGACCATGTGGGTGAAATTTTTGACCGTTTGCGACTGCTCTTTATCTCTCTGTTTGCTTCGATGAAATGTGGAGTGGAAAGTGTAATGGGGATTTAGGTGATGTGATTATAGTTTAAACTCCGGATTTATTTTGTGTACTTGGATTCACACTTGCAAAAATTTTCTGTCCATTTGATTGTGCCCGTACCAAAATATCTCTCGGCACTTTTTTTATTTGAGATTCTCATTTCAAAATTTTTTTGAAAATACTCTCATGATACAAAAATACATAATCCTAAATCTTAATGCTGAAATCTGGTCCAGTTTTCAATGTGTCCAAATTATCTTGTGAGCTCTTATATTTAGTTCGGTTTGAATTGCTATTAATCGGGTTGAGTTGTTTTTCACTTTTTCATTGCCCTCACAATAAAATAGTCATGGAGCGTCGGGTGTTTTTTCGATAATAATCCTCTGACACTTAAGTCAGTAATTGAGAAATTAGAAGAGAAAAGTTTTATAGTCTAGATTGCTTAGATTTTTTTTCTTTTCGCTCTGGTATTTTTTTTAAGAATAACCTTTTTTTTTGGGGAAAAAAACTCATTCCTTCTCGTTCTACTGAGTTTTTATAGGCTTGTCATATTATTGCGCTGTTAGCGCCCTCTTTAATGCACAACGGTTTCTAAATTCAATACTCTAATTAATCGTTGCTTTAATAAGATACCCGTTATAAAACAGTTAATTAAGCTACGATTTCAACATTCATTGTAAGCGTTGTGACTGACTTCTTAGTCATTGCCTAACCGTTTAAAATCAAACCGAGAATCTCTAATTGTCCAATTTAGTTTTGGCCGCCTCGAGGTATTCGGGTTAACAACTGAGATGATTAGGTGATTTCTTTCTCATCCTAAAAGTCTGAATACTATTACTGCTGCTCGAGACTATCTCGAACAGGTTCTACCTCACATTTATGTGATCGTGGTATTTTCGTTCCCCAAACACTAATGTTGTACATTTGTCTTGAGAGAAATTTAAAATAAAGTGCGAAAACAATAATCTAAAAAATATGCTTTGCCTAAGGACAGTACTGTGGCTCGGCGCGCCGCGTTATCCTTCTCTCTGGAAAAGGTGAAAGTGAAAATAATTTGTCTTTCTTTTATAAAACAATAATGTGAAAAACAGAATTATCAAGTGTATATTTAGGATTTTCATTTTCGTGAAATGAAAAATCCCACAGCAAAAACAATAGCAAACAGTCACCTGAGATCGCAAAGTTTTCGAAGGATAACAAATATACAATTGATCGAATGTGAAAAAATGTATAATGTCCATGCATGCTCCACTTCACTTCTCCTTTTGTGCGAACACTTGGCTAACACTTGGCTAGAATACCTGCATCCGATGGCCAAATGTTATTTGATCGTGTTTGCTTCTTTTGCCAGAAATTAAGAGTCCGCGAGTCTTGACTTTGAGAGTTTTTATTCGGCTATATTGAACAGAATATTGCCCAACATGTTCTAAGAAAAAGAATAATACTAGTTCAATTAACAGTCGACGTCTGTTGTGTCATGTGTCTTGATTTCTAGACCCAAACCTTATATTAACCAAGCATTTTTCAAAATGGACAACTCCGATACCGAAGCTTCGATGCTACAACGACAAGACACCGTTGATGATGGTGTTGGCTACAAAGGTCGTCCTGTACACAGAGCCAATTTCGGCGGCTGGAAATCAGCTTTATTCATTATCGGCGTGGAAGTGGCTAAGAGGTTTGCTTTTTGTGGAACCGGATCAGACCTCATTACCTATTTGACTGGACCTTTGGGTCTGTCCACAGCCACTGCTGCTCAAAATGTGAACAAGTGGTTAGGCACGTCTCAGCTGCTCCGCTTTTAGGGGTATTTGTAGCTGATTCTTTTCTTGGTCGTTACTGGACGATTCTTTTCGCTTCTCTTATTTATGTCTTGGCAAGTTTCTTAATTTCTTTTTAACTGGGCCCTTTGTTGAGGGAGTTGTTTCTTTTGAGTAGTCTAGTATATGTGCTTTCCTTGATTATCAGTCATCTATGACTTGATATTTTTTGATAAAATATTCAGGGACTGGGCTTGCTGACTCTGTCGAGTATGTTATCTTTAGGCAGCCACACCAAAGATAAATTTGCATCATTTTCTCCCAATCAATTCGAGGTCCAGGTGATCTTATTCCTTTTTTCCCTATATCTTGCAGCATTTGCGCAAGGTGGGCACAGGCATTGTGTTCAGGCTTTTGGTGCCGATCAGTATGACGGAAAACACCCAGAAGAATGCAAACTGAAAAGTCCATTCTTTAATTGGTGGTATTTGGGAATTTGTACATCCTCCATATTTACGCATTTCATAATAAGCTACGCTCAGAAGAACTTTAATTGGGGTCTTCGATTTGGAATTCCAAGCATTTCTATGGCCTTTGCACTTATTGTTTTCTCGCTCGGAACTAAGTCTTATCAATATACTATAAAAAGGAACGGGATGAACCCCTTTTTGAGAATGGGTAAGGTATTTGTTTTGCTGCCATTAGAAACTGGAGAGCTACGGCACTGTTTGGGATAAAGAGGTACACTATTAGATACCAATAGAACAAAACCTACTCCCTTTAGTTCAAGACCGCAAGTGACGTGAAGTTCCAAGGAAGAGGTTGGCTGGTCATAAATGTAAGGTCGACCAAAATCTCGAGAGGGGACCAGAACCAGGTCGGTCAGTCCAGAGACCTCAATGAAAGCTCAAATTGATGAGCTCCTCTTAAAAATTCAGCTGTAACGTCTACTACGCCCAAACGATATAATAGCAGCTCAATAATTACTCTGTAACGGGTGCATTAACTCATAATCCAAGCGGTGCATTCAACCCTATAATAGCCACGCATTAATAAAGATGGTACGATAATTCTGAGTGCCTATAAAAGCCTTGAAGAGTCAAAAGAAAGGAAATTTTTTTTGTGGACTAGACTAAAAAAAAGTTTTCTTTTATACTAATTTTCTTCTAGAAAATGAGTAAAAATATTTCTCTTGAATCAATAAAAGTGTAAACAATTGAAATCACAAGAAGAGTAACACAAGTTTTTTTTCCAAAAGAACTTGATTACTAACTTGAGTGTCGGAGGATTTTTACCAGAAAAACATCCGGCAACTACTCACTGTGTTTTGTGAATGTCGGTGACCCTGACCAGAGGAATTCGTGGCAATTGATATCTACTCGAAGTAGAAAAATGCAAACAACAACATCTCTCACCAAAAGCGAACTCAAATGCTAATGCAGTCACTTGATCGCGCTAAATAATCTCGACCAAATTTCAGCATCAACAGGCACCCTATGCAATGGCTCTTGAACCTGAAGTTAGAACAATCTGCTCAGACCAATTCAAGCACACGAAGTGTTTTTCAATTAGTTTTAGTGACTTATACAAAGGCAAACTTTTTACAGTGTAACTATTTTATCATACAAAACTAAATGGTAGGTTCTTGAACAAAGCCTTGGTTGCAGCACTAGATGGTTCAGAGGCATATGCCAAGGCATCTAGCATAAGTGAAGTTGAAGAAGCAAAGGCACTTCTCAGGCTTGTTCTAATGTGGACAACAATCCTGGAGTATGGCAATGTCTCTGCACAACAACCAACTTTTTTTACCGTGCAAGGAGTTACGATTAGAGCTAGCAAAATGGGTCATCAGGCTGTGTTTGTGTTGTGTTAAATTTAGGTCAACCAAAATCCGACCTATTTAATAATTGTGTCAAAACATTGAGATCCAAACCCGACAAAGAAAAATAATCAAGTTACCCAATAAACCGTTTAATACCTATATATTAAACGAAATTTACATCAAACATTTACACACTGTCATTCATTCATTCACTCATTCATTCATTCACTCATTCATACATACATACATACATACATATATACATAATTTATTAATATTATAAAATATATATATCTACCAAAATATTACACATTTACACTATTAAAGTTTTAATTATATATATGAAAATAATATTATCTATCAATATTATAAAATATACATGTCTACTAATATTTTACACATTTACACTATTGAATCTCTAAATGTATCTAAAATTTTATAAATAAAACATTGTATTTACATTCATCTTTTCAAAAAATAAAAAGAAAAGATAGAATCATCTCTAATATTTGAGATTTGATAAGAACTTACAAATTATTTTAAAATAGAAAATATAATCATATCATTGATCGGGTAAATGGGTCAAGAACTTTAACTCTAACCAAACACGGAAAAAAGTTGTGTTGACCCAGACCCAACTAATTTAATAATCGTGTTAAATTTGATGACCCATACCTATTTATTCGTGTTGTGTTTGTGTCGAGTAGTCGAATTGTGTTAAATTTTGTCAGCTTTAGCTACGATAGACTAATCTATTATGCCAAGCTGTGACATTCCCGCAGCTTCTCTTCAATCCTTCAGCACTCTTGCCATGGTTCTCATGGTTCATATCTATGACCGCATTTTTATGCCCATAGTAAGAGACCTTACTGAGTAAGTTGCTGAAATTACAATGCTCCAGCGAATTGGAATTGGGTTATTTTTCTCTATCATAGAGATGGTCATTGCAGCTTTTGTTAAAATGAAGAGGCTTAAAACTACTTAAGAATATGGACTTGTCAATAACCATAATGTGATAATTCCATTAGGGTGTTCGCGGATCGGATTTTACAGATTAAACATCAATTTATATCCTATCCACGATTTTACGGATTAATGAACTCATTCCAAATTCAATCCATATATCTATGGATCATATGTAAATTTAACCCAATCTATATTCAATCCACCATTTTGTGGTTTTTTTACAGATTAAAATTTTTTAATTCTATCCATTCGACCAACCAAATAAATAAAAAAATTTAATATAAAAATAAATTTACTACTGATCAAATTCAAAATTCAATTTAAATAAATTAATTGTTTAAATAAAGATAGAAAATACATTAAAAGCTTTAAAATATAACACACCAAAAAGGAAAAAATCTCATTTTCTTAAATCAGTGTATGAAAATTAACTGTTTAGGAAGATTGAAAATTAACTATTTAGGAAGATATATTTGTTTATTTAATTATTTTTCTTATATTATTATCGGATAATATATAATATGATGTTAAGTAACTATATTTTAACTTATTTATTTATTAGTAAGTACTATTGGCATATTTAAAAGTTTAATTTTTAATTAAATAAATTCTTTTTTGCAGATTCTTATATTTACAGATGTAAATCCATATCCAATCCACCGAACTGTGGATTTACAAATTTTTAATCTAATCCAATCCAATCCATCAATTCACAAATCAGATTTTTACAAATTGAATTTCTATGGATCAGACAGATTGAGCAGATTGAATTAGATTCTGAACATACCTAAATTTCATTGGGTGTATGGTGGCTGATTCCTCAGTATGTCTTGTTTGGTGTGCCTGAATCTTTCACCATGGTTGGTCTTCAAGAAGTTTTTTATGATCAAGTTCCAACGGAATTAAAGAGTGTCGGTCTTGCACTCTACCTCGATATATTTGGTGTCGGCAACTTTATGATCAGCTTTCTCATTTCTTCCGTTAAGAAAGCAAGTGAGGAAATGGTCGTGATGGCTAGTTTGCTAATGATCTAAACAAGGGGCATCTTGATTACTTTATTGGCCTCTTGGTGGACTTAATGCTGTAGAATTAATTGTGTACTTACATTTTGCAAAACCATACATTTACAAATAGGAAAGTACAATATAATTAGTGTTGTATTCCCGTATATTTTGCAACAAGTGTGTAATATATAAAAAGTGAGTTGTTTATTAAAAAGAAAAAGAAAAAAACTATGAAAATCTATTACTGTAAACATGAGACGTCCTATAAAAGTTAAAAACCAAGGATTTCACCTTGTTTGGCATGTGAATTAATTCTTGCCTGAATGGGTGTCATTTTGAGTTTGCCTATTCGGGCACCACGAACACTCAATCTTGATGATAGTAGTGAATCAACTAACATTGAGGGATTCAACATCGAAGGATTTGAGGTAAAGATGAATGAGTCGTCGTCTATGAATAAGATTGAAGGCTGCCCTTGGAATTTTGAAAGACAGAAGATCCATAGAGCAAAGTTGTAAGTGGCAACCATAGCTAAGCATATTCTTGTACAAAATTAACATCTTCCAATCATTTTCATTTACTTGTTTTAAGTTTTCGATATTAATTGTATAAGGAAATATGTCTTTTATTTTTTAATAAGGATTTGCTAGTATATTTTTTTCTTATATAAAAATAAGTAATTTCCTCTTTGAGGTTGAGTATTACCAATATAAGAAATGTAATACTTCTCTCATAAGAAATAATCATTATATAAAGGGACGTGGGTTCACTTTTTTATTTAATACAAAAATCAGTTCTCTGTAAGTAGATAGTTTCTAATGTGAGAGAAATGATAGGTTTACTGAGAGATTAGAAGTTATTAAGGTTTTAGGTGTGAGAAAAAAATACTAGAGTGATTGTAACAATTTTTTACATAATTAATTTTTTTTCTTGTCGTCCTTTGCATTCTTAGTTTTTTTTTTTGAAAAACAGTTTTCCACATAAATTTTTATATTGTATGATTGATTTTATTTTCCACATATTTTCTATTTATTATCTATTTGATATTTTTGGTAGTGGGATCTTAGGTGAATTTAAAAATTTTCTAATAAATGGTATCAGAGCTAAAGATTATTCTACAAAGCAATTATATTTGTAAACAAATTTTCAAATCTTGTGAGGATTGAGGTTAAAAAGTTTGATGGAATAATCAATTTTGGTTGGAGGCAAATTCAAGTCAAAGATATTTTGATTCAATTTGGTTACATAAGAAAGGCAAGAGTGATATAAACCTAGTTGGTGGTGTGCCTCTTTTCTCCATGAGAGATTAATTTATCCTTTTAAGCATGCCATGAAAGAGAATGTGTTACTATTAGCAAGTCCATGAGATTTACATATAAGGCATGGTTTGGCATTTATGCAAGATATGTAATAAATTTTTATGTTGATGGTTATAGACTCTTCAAGAAGCCAAATATGAGAGTGAGTATTTTCAACAAAGTGATTAACATATGCCAAATATGTGTATTTTGGATAAGGTGGAGTATATTGATTCTCAGTGTAAAGAATTATTGCTGCTGGATAGAGAATAAGATTTTACCTATAGTGAAGTAATTCTTGTAAATCTTATGTAAGTGTAGTTTTAATAGAGTAAAAAAAGGTGAAGACGATGTGATTGTGTAAACACACAGTGGATCATGTTTTATTACCTAATTGAAAAACTCACTAAGGTGAAGATTGTTAAGAACTATGTCATATTTTTTAATAAGAATTTCTTAGTATAGTTTCTTCTTTAGTAAGATTTATATTTCAAGAATAATAGCTTCCATTTGGGACTTAACTTATTCGAGGAAGTGTGCAACTAGTATAAGAAAAGAAATACTACTCATATAAGAAGTAATTACTATATATAGAGAGGTTAGGTTTATTTGTTTGTATAACACAACAATTAATTCTCTTATTTGTTTGTATAACACAACAATTAATTCTCTTATTTGTTTGTATAACACAACAATTAATTCTCTATAAGTAGAGAGTTTCTAATATGAGAGAAAGGAAAAGTCTATCAAGAGATTTGGTGTTATTGGAGTTTTAGGTGTGAGAAAAATACTAGAATGATCGTAATAATTTTTTACATAGTGAATTTTGCTCTCATCGTCATTAGTGGATTAGTGGCCATGGTTTTTCTCCAGTATAAGAGTTTTTCAAGTAAATTTTTGTATTGTATGATTAGTTTTATTCTCCATATATTTTCTATTTATTATTTCTTTGATATTTTTGCTTGTGGGATCTTAAGTGGGATTAAAAATTCTCTAACAGATTGTAGTTGTAATTCTTAACCTTCTCATTTTGATTGGTCCTCCTAATTTAAAGAAGATATTTGCTCATTTTCTTTGTTTTTGCATCTTAACAATAATCTTAACGGCAAATATTGCTGCAGTACATTATACATATAATTATCAATAAATGAGCAATTTATCTGTATTTTGTGAGATGTATTGATTACATTTGTACACGAGCACCTAGATAAGGAAACTAAAAAGGGAGCGTAATGTCACAGGATGATTATTTTGCGTAGCAACCCGTGTAGCACTTAGATAATTTTTAGCATAAAAGTTGTTAAGTAAGCCTATTGAACTTCTTGAACTAGCTAAGTAAGATTGCTTGCAGAAAAGTTAGAGAGAAGAAAGAGCAATGTAGCTAAAGAGAATTTTATTACTCGGAAGAAAGAATACAAAAGAGTTTTATAAGTATGCTTGAGTTGCTTATGCTTGGTGTGTAGTGTGTACAAAATGGAAAGCGTCATGCCCTGTTTATAAAGGAGGCTTGCCCTTTTTAGAGCTCTATATGCAACTTGTGCAACTTGTTTAAAAATCTAGATATCTACAAGTGCACAAATGTGCAAAAAACTCTAGATACATGTAAGTGTTATAATATGTTGAAAATTCCAAAATCGAGCCAAGCTAGCACACCTTGACTTAGATTTGAGCTCTTAGACTTGGAGATTTGGTTGGGTTTTTGCTTAGCACACCTTGGCTTGCTTCTAAGTGCATCTCAGAGTGCCAATTTAACCTCCTTTGCTAAAAAATTTGAGTGATCCTTGACAGTAAGTAAATTTACTAGCTGTTAAGACCTTTTTTAGAAGTTTTAATACTATTTTCTTATTTTTTTTTCTTGTTAGATAATTTATTTTAAATATTGACTTTATTTATGTCTTCTCTTTAGATGTAATATTTCTCTTTTATGTTAATAATAAATTTCCCTTTTTTACGTAAAAAAAAAAAAAAAGATCATCATCATACAATTTAAAGGAATCTTGATGTGGCAAAATTATTCAAAGTATGCACAAAGGTGTCAATTTTCCTAAACAGTAATGTGATTTTAGTCACTTTTCCTAGAACCAAGGGTTTTACATATGTTTAGAATGTGCTTTCAATTGCTCTTGCACCATTGTCCTAGCCACCATGATGAGTCATTAGTCATTAATCCTAATTTGTATTTTAACTATTGTAGCAAAAAATGTATCACTATACAATTACTTCAAGTGATAGATAATTATTGTGTCTTATTATTTTTCTGATTGGTTGAAGTGATATATAATTATTAACTTTTATTATTTTTAATTCAAATAGTGAATCTTTATAAATGACACATCGGTTGATATATAAACTAAATATTCTAACTGCATAAACATAACATCACTCTTAATTATTGAATAAAATTTTTTAAATCTCCATAAATAGTGTGTGCTTTTGATGTTCTATGGATTTATCAAATTTTTAATTGTTGTAGCAAAAATGACAAATGACTTGTTGCAATCTATCTCTTAAATAAAAATCAGATTATTTTATGCTCTTGGCTTGGTACACTAACACAACTGGTTTAAGTGGATTTTTATTGCAAAGAAATAGGACAAAACCTCACCAAAATAATGAATTTATTTTTTAGGATTTAAGGTACCTTACTTAACCGTGATATGTCAACTGTTTTGGGTTTTAAAGGAGATGAAAAAGAGTATGAAAGGGTTGGAAATTGTGAAAGGTCAAATTTAGAACGTGGGAGCTTTGAAATGGTATTTTTAAACCTACAAAACAACAAAAGAAGGTTAGAGGTGGAGCCGATAGTGGCCATATACGGTTAGAGATATTTCGATTAGAGAGTTGAAGGGAAAATGATGTGTTGAGTGTGGACAAATTGGAAAAAGCTAGGCTAACTAATAAAAGCCTTCTATTTACTCCTTAATATAGGCCATGTATGGTTAGAGGGTATTCCTGGGATAACCCTCCTTATCCTATGTTTGTTCTTATTTTCTGCATTTCATACCACTCTTTCTTTTTTTTGGCCATAAAGTCTAGTATTTATGCAACAGAACTTTTTCCTTTATGTACGACAGTTGGCAAATGTGGATCCTCGCTTAGATGACTTTGATTTTTTTTCAACTAAATTAATACTGACTCTCTGGGTGGCTCAGATACCCTTTCTTCTACAAGAGTGTCCTGCCTCTTTGCTTTATGAGGGTGAATTGGGCCACTTAAAAGCTTAAATATTACTTCTTCACTCATTCAGTAAAAGTGTTTGTGTGGATGGGTTTAGCTTAAAAATGAGTGACTTTATGGATACCCTTATTACTTGCAAAAGAAAATTAAGATCCCTCTTTTTTCTACCACGAAATTTTGCTGAAAGAGAGCTTGTGTCGATTCGGATAGGTTGGGCCTGAACGGGTGCTACAGGCAACCTTTTACTCGTATTTTCTTGTGGTACCTTTTACTGGCTGCAAACGAATTTTTATATGAGTCACTACTTCCAAGATGTCAATACTACCTTCAAAGCTCAGTCTAAGATGGAGAAGTTGAAAGGTAAACACTAAAGTCATAAATCTCGTGACAAGAAGCTTAGTCAGTAAAACAAAACTTGAAAGGGTATTTTAGTGATCCGTCTGAGGAGAAAGCTTAAGTGGCTAATAGATCATATGGAGTTGCCGACTGTATAATGACTAAAGTTTAAATTGCAGAGTCAAGGCTGCTGGTACCCAAGATGAAGAAGTGGGTAGATAAATCAGCTATCTTAACGGTGACCGAAGCTAAAAGAGAATCTTCTGTATCCCAATTTAATCGTCTACAAAGGTCATTTAATGTACCTCACATACCTAAACTAAAGTTCTCATCAAATGTTCATATCACTGAACTTCATACCTTTGTAACTTTTACATATCCACATATTTAGAAGGATGAGGCATCTACTGTGTGATTTGTTTGGCGTTAAAACTTGTTTATTAATACTTTTCCTAAATTTGTACTTGAAACTATTTTCTTGATTTTACCAAGATACCCAAACTGCTTTAGTATAGTACTAGCAAACTTATCTTATTTTATAATTACATGTAATGGGATGATTACATCAGGTATGCTTCAACTTATATGTTAATCATCAATATGGCGATTCATCCAGCTATGCTTGCTGCTTATTTTTAGGAGATTATGGCGATTCTTAACACTTATCAGTAACTAAAGTATCGACGTAACAAATTAATAAAGTATGCAAATCCATAATTGTCATAACAACAAAGGCAAACTTCTTTTCTGCTTTTTTCGAGCTTTATTAGAGTTTTTTTTGGTGTATTCACCGAATGACTTTCTGGAATGGGCTACCCTTAGTACCCATAATCTTATCTTATCAATGTATAACGATTTACTTAGACATGTTTGCCGTAAATTTTAACAAAAATTACGATGAATCCTTTTGCGACGTGGTCGAAAATCTCACGATCTATCATTGGCTCTGAATTAAATATACAAGACAAATAATGGTAAAGGTAACTACTCATGTACCCTTATGCGAGATGGTCAAAAACCTCAAAATCTACCATCCGCTTGAAATCAATTTAAATAGAAAATATAGTGATAAAAGCGACTGCTCGCCTGCCCTTATACAATATAGTTGAAAATCTCATGATCCATCTTTCGCATGGAATCAAATAAGCAAAATAAATAGTGATAAAGGTAACTGCTTGCCTACCCTTATAAGTACTTCAGGCATCTAACTCATGTGATTACCCTTTACTTGAAGATTATTTATCTCTTACTTTAGCTTAAGTTGGAGAATGAGATAGGGGCACGCACATACTTTAACGAATCCTCATGATGTTAGGTTATGACTGTATACTTTTTCCTCGGGCCTTCTTCACCCCTTTCATTCTTCATTCAAATAGACATATTTTCATAATCATTCTGAAAAGTTGACGGTGTTTTCTTTATATCTTTTTTACTGGATATGACCTTAAGTAGATTATCAAGATAAAAACAGGTTAGGTACCCTAATTACACCAAAATAAGTCGATCTCTTGACATCATGCTACATCATAATAAACATTGCACAGCAACAAACTTGGAATTAATTTAATAGTGAATATATTCATATTTAATAGCATTTTAAATTACTCATCCACATTCTATAATAAAAAAGTAAATAAAAGAGTACACATCATGACATTTAAGAAAGGAAAGACATTCATAGGTAACTGAGACATGGGTCATTGCATGACATTGCATTGTTATCCTAAGGAGAATGAAGGGTCTTGATATCTCCCATTCTTGTTATTAAAGACCTAGAAAATTTGAAAAATGCAACTGACTAGTTAAGGTGACCCTAACTACGCCACATTGTTGACCATATATTATATAAAAGCATTAAAGAAAATAAACAAAATAAATAAAAAGAGATTAAATGTTATCCTTTTAACAGCAATATAGCTTTTCTTTATCAAGGCCGATGATGATTGCTCCAACATTACTTTTATATGGATTAGAAGGGTCGTTTATGTAAATTTTTCAAACTTTTTTTTTTTTTTTGCTATGGGTGTTGCCTTGCTCAAATACCACAAGATTCCTAGATAAATAAAAAAAACTTTAAGAATACTTTTTTAGAGAAAGACTTGAAAAAAACCGAAAAGAAATAGGTCTGAATAGAACAACAGGGGGAATAGTAAAGAAAAAATTATACAAAACTAGATAAAGCGCATCCACACCCTCTTTTTTGTTCTATTCCTTGATAGAATTTCGTTTAATTAAGACTAAGTTTGGAAAAAGCCCCGCTTTCTGTGAAATATCATGAACGGTTCCTGTAGGTTGAGCGCCCTTGGCAAGGAAATATAGAATAACAGGAACATTTAAATGGGTTTGATTATTTATCGGATCATAAAAACCCACTTTCTAAAGATCTCTTCCTTCTCTTCGGGATCGACCATCAATTGCAACGATTCGATAAATGACTCATTGGGATAGATATAGATGAACAGTACCCCCCTAGAAACGTATAAGAAATTTTCTCCTCGTACAACTCGAGAAAAACAAAATGGTTAAAAGTGATAGTTATGTCTATGTATAGAATTAGAATGTCAAATAGATCTATAAAATAATCAAATCAATTAGAGATGTAAGTTATTCTTTTTTTGTTTCTTTTTCATTTTCAAAAGAAACAAAAAAAGCATTTGTACTCTCATAACTCAAGTTAGATAAGTTTCAAAGCCTAGCCGAAAATCCTTAGGCATTTCCTTTTTTGAGCGGTCTCAAGCCCCTTTTTTGTTTGTGTCGTTTCGAATCAAATCAATTTTTGGATTGGATTGAATTGTTGAGACAATTGAAAAATGGCATTTCCTTGTTCCAGGATCCTTTATCTTTGCTTTGAATCATTAGGTTTAGACATTACTTCGGTGATCTTTAACGTTTTTTATTTTAAAAAAATGGCAGCAACATACCCCCTTTTGATTTCTTTCTATCAAAGAATCATACGAGCAATTGATTCCTACAGGATACACTTTTGGTAGAAAAAGTTTTCCCAATTCCAACAAATTTTCCCCTTGCTTTTGGATTTCAAAATTGCTTCATCTGCCTGTGATTTGATTGCTTAGAATATACCCCATGTAGTTTAATTTTTTTTTTATTTTACTTAGTTATTACAATTTGGTTAGCAACCACAGATGGTTAATGAAATTATTTACCTAGTACTATTCTCATGTTTTCAGTATATTAATTATTCTTGAGAGTATTAGTGAATTTTTTTTTTCATTCTTAGAATAATAAAATCTATTCTAAAGTAAAATAATGCATCCAATCCATAAAGTGTTTGATTCTTATGCTGGCATTAAATAATAGTTACCTAGAAAGTAGAAAGCTTTCCATTCTTATTCTATATGTTAATTTTTTTCTAGTTTTTAAATTGTGATAGTGTGACGCTATACAGGATTTTTTGAATAGTCAAGTCCTTAAGAAAAGGGAACTTACCATCCTTATTCAATTGTTTAGAATAGCTTTTCACTTTTGTTTTTTATTTTTTGTGTAATTTCTTGAAATAGCAAGCCAATAGTTTATTTTTGCCATCCTTGTTCATTTTTTAGTTGAAAATTCATAAATAGAGTAATGATAATTTATATGATTTTTGTATGTTCAGATGACTGGGCATTCAAGATCAAATTCCAATGATGATAATGAAGTTTAAAGTGTACAATTACCCACTGAAGAAGAAAAGACAAATACAAAGCTAAAGAAGCCAACTCAAAGATGATCAATGAAGATTGAAACATAGAACCATTTCACTTTACTTAAGGACATTAGCATAAAGCAAAGTGCAACTATTATGGCAACTGGAGTCATCGGCAAATTCATCAAAGAAATCAACAATGGCTTGAATTGTGGTTAACAAACGAGGCCTATGTGTTTCGAGTGGATATCCTTAGGTACCCCTGGCGCTTTAATATCCATTAAGTCTATTTTCGTTGGTAGTACTTTATCTCTGGCAAGGTACATCTTCGACTGAGTGCGAGGAGCAATTTGATAGTTTTCTTTAAAATGACAACATAGCAAGCCTGAGCTACTTGTTGGTCTTCTTTAATTGTGACAACATTCATGGCAATTAGAATTTCTATAGTGAGTTGATTTAGGGATACAACTACTTTGGTTTTTATTAAAAATGGCATACCTATAATGATATTATAACCACCTGACTTATCCATGATGAGGAAGTCTATTGTGTGAATGACATGGTGGGGTAGTTTACCAATAGTTACAGACAGGGTAATGATATCTTTTGGAATGACAATATCACAAGCGAAACCAATAAGTGACGTATCATTTAGAGTGATTTTTAATGATTCAATCAATAACTGATCTAAAAGATAATGTCCACGAAACTGTTAGTGTCCACCAATATTCTTCCCATTTTGCTAGTTACAGCCTTTAATGTAATTAACAAAGCGTCATCATAGGGGTACGGGATACCTTCAGCATATTTTTTAGTGAAAAGAATTGAAATGGGATTGTGGGATACCTGAGGCGTCCGATGGTCATTGAAATAGATTGGCTGACTAATTATAGTAGCTGATAATGATGATCTACCATAATTTTTTATGGCTCTTATAGACTAATCGACTAAAGTAGGTCAGCTTATAATCACCTAAATATAAAATTCTTTTTTGGATCCTTGGGTTGTCTCATGCTCATGGTTGGTATCAGGTATGTGCTTGCCTTTATTTTGCTCTATAAACTTCTAAACTTACCTCATGTCCGCAACGAACTCCTTGAGGTACCCATTAAAAATTAGAGAGTTGATTTCCTTATGCAAATTAAAGCACTTTGCAATGTTATGACCAAAATTCTTATGAAACTCATAATACTTCAGGCTATGTTTTATGTTATGGTACTTGAGCATAGGCTTGAGTAGGTAGAGTAAACCATTATCTTAAATCTAGTAAAAGATCTATTCTAGAGAGTATTTCAGAGGGTGATAAGATTCTTACCAATGTTTCTTTGGTGGTTTTCTCAACTCTAGTTAAGATGATATGATAATTAATGGTAGGTGGTGTATCATATTTTGTGGTACCTTAACGTTTTTAAGTTACTCCCTGTTGTTCATGATCTCCGCTTCATCTTCTTACTATTTCAAGTAACATTTCTTGTCCATCTCAATTTATTGCAAAGCTCGAGAACGGGCTCCTTCATATGAAAAAATGTGACGCTTTTGAAAAGCATGCTATAACTTTCCCAATTTTATATTCTTTTCGAAGTAGGTCAACATGTATTGATGACCAAACATGCATGTCCGCAATACTTCTTAGTGGAAGCGGGCTACTTAATCAACCAAATGCTCCGATTCTCCTTACTTAATGATGGCAAGCTTAGATTCTGTTTGATAATAGGAGGTGGCGTATCCAAATTCATGAATGAACTCTTTGAGGAGATGGTTTAAAAAAGATACGTTACCTACCTGTAAAGATCTGAACTAAGATTTGGCGAGTCCAATGAGTATGTATGAAAATATTCGACACATAGCCTTGTCATCAACATCCTTGATAAGCATCTAATCATGATATAGTTTAAGGATGCTTTATCGAATCTGAGATACCAAATATAGGGGTACCTGAGGCATGGTGAAGGTATCTAGGAGAAATATTGTTTGAATCTCTATAATAAATAGCAAGTTGTACCCTACTAGTGTTAGAGCACTAATGACGTTTTGTTTTTCAAAGAGTAGCTTTACTTGAGCTTTTAAGTGTTCTTTTTTTCAAGGAGCTCAAGAAAGACCTAAAGTGCACCTTGAGATACGGCTCTTATTTAAGAAGGTTGTTTGACGTTCAACTTATAGCAAAGATCATCGCAGGCTTGTGTGTTACAATTGTTACCCCAGCTATTGGGCGAGTAACTAAAGGCCGTATAGAGCTCCTCCCTAGAGGATGCAGGTTGTGACTTAAGTCAGGTACCTAACGGTTCCTGCCTTATTTTTTCACTTTCGGGTGCCTCAATGTATGAAACAATTTGCTTTTCTACCTGTGTTGGCAAAGTGTCTTGAGTGGCGGGAAGAACTCGTGAAAAATCTACCATCATAACATTAAAGGGTACGTCGGGTGCCATGATTTGTAAGCACACACCACGATTAATTTAGCAACTACTGTAAAGGCTTTTTGAGTGCTCCCCACAAACGACGTCAATTATTTTATATGGATTTTGGTTGCAAAAAATAGAACAAAACCTCAGCAGAAGAATGAATTTATTTTTTAGGATTTAGGGTACCTCTTTTAAACATGATATGTGGGATATTTTGAGTTTTAAAGGAGATGAAAAAGAGTGGGAAAGGGCTGGTAATGGTAAAAGGCCAAATTTAGGGAACGTGGGACTTTGAAAGGATGTTTTTAAACCTACAAAATAATAAAGAGTAAGAGATAGAGCTAGCAATGGCCAGTGACCACACTCCAATAGTCAAGTTAGCTACTTGAACTTTTTTAAGTGATGAGAGCTTGCAAGCTTTCTAAAATGATGGCTGGAGGTTAAAAAAAACCCTAACTCTTTCTTATGTATGTTTTTCTTAGTATGAAAAAAATATAACCTTATTACTTTTATATATTATACCTTGGGTACTCTGCCACGTGGCATATTTATAATAGTGATTTTGCTGTCCTTTTTTAGATTGTCTCGTTCTTTTACCTTTATGATAATTTTTGGGCCATTAGGAGCATACTTAAGGACTAAGAAGAATGTTATTTGGCATGATTTGTTTCCTTATACACGTGGTGTACGCTGCAGTATGGTTCTAGACAAAACTGCAAAAATTGTCTAAGCAGTTGCAAGTGTGACAATTAAGGACCATTGTCCTTGGTGTGTAATTCTTTGCTTTTTGCAAATGTGATAGCTAATTATTCCTTCTTTTCCAAAAAGATATTCATTATTTGATTTCACCAAATCAAATATTCTCTTTTAGTGATGAAAATATCACGTGTGGTGGATATTTTTAGATATTTTCTTTAACACCTTAATTCTGTAAAGGCATATCCCACGAACCAGCTCAATTAGCAGGTGTACCTAGTATAGGTCAGGTACTCCTCAAGAATAACTTGTGGTCACATAACCTTCACATCGACACATTGCACTTTATTTTCAATATTCTATTTATTCTCCAAACATTAGCTACTAACTTTATACATTTTGGTGCTAATACCAATAATAGGGTAATGTTGTTTTCTGGTCAAGCGAAATGATTTTTAAATAATTTTATTTATTTAATTGATCATCCATTCGCTTAGCCCATCCTCCTATTTTTTAAAAAAAGGGAGAGAGAGAGAGAAGAGGGTAATCTCATTTCCTTGCTAAAGTGCTTGTCTGGGCTTTAAATGTGCAACTGCAATGTGTAGTTTCAAACTTATTGTGGCATTGCACAAGTTTATTACTACATTTTACAATTATGAGTCAAGTTAATATATGGTTGTTAGTTTTCTATCTTTGAAATATACGAACCTTTTATAGTTTAATTTGTAGTACATTGAAAGTGCTACAATTACATAAGGACTAATGTGACTGTAGTAGCAATAGCAAGAGCTTGATTTTGTTCAAGTATGAAATATTGAACTAGGTGGGTAACAAAATGTATATGTCATCGATAGCAGGAGGAGAAGTTATAGAATACATCATAAATAATACATCTAATTAATTCATATATGACATATGTATCTGAATTTATATAATCACTAATTGTATGTTGATATTTTAAAATAAATGTATACAGACCTTAATATTATTTATTTATTGTATGGTTGAAATAGAACTTCCAAAGTATTTTAGAATTTCTCTCATTGGAGATATATATTTTTTTTTTATGCATGAATTGTTTTCAATATTTTTATTACTTTTTGAACTTTTGTTGGGTTGCTTAAGGTGTATCTCTTAACTAGAGATATAATTTCTTTTTTTTACGCATTAATTGTTTTCAAATATTATTATTACTCTTTGGAATTTTTTTGGGTTGCTAAAGGTGTATCTCTTAGATGTTATGTGAATATTGAGGCAATTAAATAATGGATTGAGATTTTAAAAAATTATAGCCAGTTTTTACTTTATTTTAAAAACCCAGTTGTGCGATGAATGCTTGAAAGAAAACTTGTTCAATGATTTTTATATGTTTTATGAACCAAATCATGCGGCTGGTTAAATTCTTAGCTCGTGATAATCCTTAATAATATTATACATGTACTAATGTATATTATAAGCTTTTGGTTATTTTAGCAACATAGTATCCACATTTTTTTTTTGTGAATTATGGCGGTTAGTTTGGTCATTGAAGTAGCTTATGCTAATGGTTGGTTCGAACTTTGGTTTGAATCTGATTTGTTTTGTAGTGGCTAAATACTGGATGATTTTCACCTTCTTTCGATTCTTTGTAATTTGGTGACTTGATTGATTGGCCGAGTTATAAATTTTTATAATTAGAGTCAGATCATGTTTATGTTGTGTGAGTTTCATGTCATATCAAATTTAGGTCGATCCAAATATGACTTATTTAATAATCATTTCAAAATATTGAAACCCTAACCCAATACAAAAAATAAACAGATTACCCAATAACCTGCGTAATATCTATATATTTAACAAAATTTACATAAAATATTTGCACATTATACACACACACTAAAGTACTACATATTTATACTATTGAAGTTTTAATTATATGTATGTAAATAATATTATATATTGATATTATAAAACATATATATCCACTAATATTTTACACATTTACACTATTAAAGTTCTAAATTTATGTAAAATTTTATAGATGAAACATTGTGTATATGTTTATCTTTCCAAAAAGATAAAAATAAAAAAAGAGAATCACGTTCAATATTTGAGTTTTGATGATAAGAACTTACAAATTAATTTAAAATAAAAAATATAATTATGTCATTAATCCAGTAAATGGGTCAAGAACTTTAATCATAATTCGACTTAAAAAATTGTGTGACTCGACCCATTTAATAATTATGTTAAATTTGATAACTTATACCTATTTATTTGTATTGTGTTCGTATCTAGTAATTAAGTCTTGTCAGATTTTGCTAGCCATAATTTTTATATAAATTTATTTTATGCAAACTGTTGAGGTATGAATTCATTAGTTACATGAAAATACAAAATAATAAAAATAATCGCAGGAAACAAATTTTATTGTAGTATGAAATATTGAACTATGTGGGTAACAGAATGTATATGTCATGCACAGTTAAGAGGAGGAGTACTAGAATACACCATAGATTACACGACCAATGAATTCATGTATGACAAGTGAATTTAAATTTTTACAATTGTTAATTGTATGCTGATTTTAAAATAAATGTATAGAGATTTTAATATTATTTATTTGTTGTATGATTGATATGAAATCTCAAAAATATTTTAGAATTTCTCAAGCGGAAGATTTTTTTTTAATGCATTAATTGTTTTCAATATTATTATTACTCTTTGGACTTTTGTTTGATTGCTTAAGGTGTATCTCTTAGCTAGAGATATAATTTCTTTTTTATGCATTAATTGTTTTCAATATGTTTGGACTTTTGTTCGGCTGGTTAAGGTGTATCTCTTAGACGTTACGTGAGGATTGAAGCAATTAAATAATGGATTAAAATTTTAAAAAATTATAGTTAGTTTTTTCTTTATTTTAAAATAAAACCCCAGCTGTTGGTCGATGAATGCTTGAAAGAAAACTTGTTCCTTGATTTTCATATGTTTTATGAACCAAATATGCTGCTGGTTAAATTCTTGGCACGTGATCATCTTTATTAATATAATATATGTACTAATGCACATTATAAGCTTTTGGTTTTTTTTTTAAGCAACATATTATACACACTTTTTTTGCCAAATTATGGCAGTTATTTCGGTGATTGAATCAGCTTATGCTAATTGTTGATGTTTGCATCTGATTTGTTTAGTAGTGGTTCAATGCTTCATGATTTTCACCTTCTTTGGGCTCTTTAAAATTTGATGAGTTGATTGATGATAGAGTTATAAATTTTTATATAAATATATTTTATACCAACTGATGTGACATAAATGAAAATGTAAAATAATTAAAATAATCATGTGCCTATGATGGAAACAAAAGAAAAGTGCTAAAACCATCCATGAATAAGAAAGTTTAGGCAGGCAAGAGAAAATAGAATAAAACTTTGCAAAGGGAGAAAACTTTGACGAGCTTCTGTATTCAATTGAAATTTGGAATGAATGAATTATCAAGAAGCAACAATCTGAACTATTCCCAATGCCTTATAATTATTTACAATAGCTTGAGCCAGCGACTTGCAAGTCGTCTATTATTTTTTCCCCTGGTAAACTTGATCCGCAAGTTGTCTTTAGTGTAATGGTGTTGGTGGAACACCATTTTGGACTGGCAGCCGAGCATTAAAAGTTAATAGCAATGCAGTAAGGAGGAGGAGCGTTGGCGTAGTTTCTCGGTTGGACACGTATACTGTATATTTATATATATATATATATATATATTTATCAGACTTTAAATGTGTGAGTTAAAAAAATAGAGAATATTAACTGCCTTTACTTTTGATATGGTCATGCATTGTGAAAATCGAATTTACAATAATATCCTTATCGAATTTCTCTCAAATAATCACTTGTAATTTATAATTTGAAGTTCCGAACCAGCATTTAATAAGTGCCTCCTCTCTCGCTGCAGAAATTACTATCTTCTAACTTAGAGGTTTAAAATCTGACATCACGTCAGTGACGTGGATTTGTTCTAGCTTTCGTTTCTGTTTTCTTTTTCTTTTTCCTTTTAATATTTTGGTGTTTTCAGGAGTGAAATTTTTGTTGTATAAATTAGTTAGGAATAAAAAAATTATGCAAGTGCTTGCAGTGCTGGAAGTCAATGGTAGGTAGCGTGGCATGAATGTGGAGAGCAGGTGCATGGAAATTCCATAGCCGATCACACATTTAATTTGTTGAGTCAATTGAACACTGTAAGGGAAGTTCAGACAGGGGCATCTCTGTAATTTGGCACACCAAAACGGGATGCAGGTCACGAATAATTTGAAAATCAACGACCCCATCATGTATCACACCAATAGAATTCCAGTTAGGGCAAAAACCAAAGAAGCGTGTACGTCTCAATCTGGGAAAGTGGGGTTCTGGAACAGTCGTCCGCGTGCTTAAATTTTTGAACTAGATTCAGGTGGCCTTAACAAACCTTGGCTAATTATCGATTGAAGAAGACACGTTTTGAGTCAAAATGTGGTTGTCCGTTGGACTTGAGCATCTTAATTTTAATTTTCAATAATAGATTATTATTATTATTATTATTATTATTAGATGGCATTTCTTGAATGCCGTCATCATTGACGTTGATCAATGTCCCCGCGTCGTCATCACTTTCTATTGAGTATTAAAGACCGCGACCCTGTACGTTTCAATTGTTTGATTCCTCCTCCACCGCGTTCATATTTGAGGTAACTGCGAGTTAGGAAGGTGGTACTCGGTGGAATACATATAGGCTTTTTAAAGTGAAATCATTCTCATTTTGTTAAAAAAAAAGAAATTAAATTCAACACATTACAAATTATATTTTATGTTTGTTAATGGATTAGAATTTATATTTTTTTTTATTTTTTACTGACATTCTTATTTTACCTCAAAGATTATTTATATATATAGAAATACATACCTATACATACACATACATATGTGTATATGTATACATACACATATTTTCAGAATAAATATCTACTAACCATCTAAAGTTTCACACCTTATAAACTTTAAATTAACAAAGTGTATGTGTGTGTATGTGCGCACGAGAGTGTACTTTTAGTAAAGTACAAAACTTCTAATAAATAATGGATATTTAAAATTACATAGAAATTATATATATCTTGACCAGCCACAACCACAGTTGTTCAATAGTATTAATAATAGAGTAATCAATAGATATCGCATATCATTTCATTTTTCAGCCATTTTTATATGCTTGGCTTTCAATAAAATCTCTTAGGGATTACAAACCACAAAAATCCAATATACTTTATTTCGCACATTTTTATGTTGAGGTAAGTAGTTTGCATTAAAATATATCTAATAATGATATGATTTCATTTGTTGTAACAATTTCACTTGTTGTAACTCATATTTATGTTAATTTTATTTTTTATCATATAAAAAAAATGTTATGTTATTATTTTTTATCATATAAAAAAAATGTTATGTTATTATTTTTTATCATATAAAAAAAATGTTATGTTACTCTTAAAAATTTAGATTAGGGTATAAAGGTGACAACATGGATCTTTTGAATAAATTTTTTAAATTATATGCGCCGTAAATAATTTATCTAAACTCCATGGACTAATAGAGATTTTATCCTTTTTTAAAAAGGGTGGTGATATTTCCACCACATAAATTTTAAAAATTTATTTTAAAATTTTCACATTACTTTTAAAAATTTTAAATAAAAAAATTAATCAATTAAATCTTTCTTAAATTATTTTTGTGACTTTTTTTTTATGTTTTATTTTAAGATTCTTTAAGATTCTTGATTTTAAATTTAAATTGACTATTTTATCCTTAAAATGTAAAAGTACAAAAATTTACTTCAACTTTAACATTTTTTATTTTATACAAAATTCATGCTTTTAAATGGTCATTATTTTTTATTAGCATGATTATTAACCTTTAACTAACATTATGTCCTTATGATCAATTTTTAATTAAATTTATGTCATTTACATTTAAAATATTAAAAATGATTAGATTTCATTTAAAAAGTTAGATAATAAGTCACAAAATTAAGTACTTAAAGTATTAGATAAAAGAACACATTATCTTGATTAAGTAATTTTATGCTAAATTACATAATTAAATAAAACTCATATTAAAGTAATCTTTATAGTAAAAAACTAAGTAAAAATAATATAAGAATGATTTAATTGATTAATTATACCTTTTGTTGAAATCAAAAATAATGTTTTATTATAAATATTTTTAGTGAATAATGAGGTGGAAATATCCCCACCCTTTTAAAAAAAGTTAGTTTGTGAATACAATATTACACAAGAATAATCAGAATACACTACCAGCTAGGGGTCGATATTATTTTTTTAATTACACAACATTATTTTTCATTATAACAAACATCACCTTTATTTGAGATGACTCTTTAAATCATTATTTAGGATGTGTAGTATTTCTATTACAAAATATAATATTAGCTCTTAAGCTCTAAATATGTGTGGTCATTGTTTAAGTCTATATTTTATAGAATGATATAGGAAGTACATGGTTAGGGCATAATAAATTAAGAATTTTGAGTCAATTCAGTATTTAGTATTTTATTAGAATTTATCTTATTTTTATTAAGTTTATTTGAGTCATATTTGTAAATTTTAGTTTAATTAGAATTTTAGATAACTTCCCTTATTTGAGAAGGATTAGAATTAAGTTAGTTATTAATAGATATAGGCTTGTTATTTATAGTTTATTATAACCTCTTTAAACTTTTCATTAATAATATTTTAGATTATTTTATTTTTGGGTTTATTTTCGTCATTAATTTGACGTTTTCTCCCCTTGAGATAACTTTTTTCTCTTTGAGAGCTATTCTTTCTTAAATTTTAAGAACGCACACTAGAAGGACATCTAATATCGGTTTTGAAAAGCATTATAAAATGACATTGGTATTTAGAAAATTTATTTATTTATAAACGATAAAACCTCAATAAGTTAATATTCGATAAATTTATAATCATGATTAACTACTAGTTTTTATCACTCTTGACATAGGGCTAAATTTGTAAATTAATAATTCAATAAATTTATCATTGTCATCATAATAACTTTTTTTTTAGAAAAAAAAATCAGTTTTCTTGTAGGATCCATTTACTATATAAATTAATAATTACCTAGTTTGAAATCAAATTGGCATAATACGTCATGTGGTTTTTGTGAAATATTTTGTTAGTGTTGTTTGCTTCTTCTTAAAATTTATTTAGAATTCAATCTCATCTCCAAAACTCTTTTGTGATGCAATTCAATTTGTATTGTTGTTTTGCAACAATTGTGAGACCAAGTTCATACGTCATCTTTACTATGAAAAAAATCAGAACTCTAAAATAATCTAATTACTACCAAATACAACTAATAACTACTATTTAAATTATACATAATAGATACTAAATCAATGTAAACAAATACTATAAACGTGATTATATTTCTCAAAATTAAAATTTTTTTTATCAATATATTAATATTTGTTAAATTAATAAATTTTTTATAATCTTAATATTATTAATTTATCAAAAATTTACTGCACTCATATAATTTTTCACTCTACGCAGTTATCTTCTTTTTCTTCCCACAATTAATTTTCTTGTAACTTCGTTAATGTTGCGTTCGTTTCGTTCCCTACCGAATGCAACTCTGATGGTATTTCTTATTAAAAGCCATCAGCCTCATCAGCCAACGACCGACTCATATTAGCCAAAGCCAATATCTTTTGATTTGTTTTGTTGGAAGCACGTCAAAGTTAAACATTGGCAGCTCAAGTCAGCCATATTTTTGGTTTTTGTATGTCTAAGAAAAAACTGAGAAAGTGGCTATCTGCTGGCAAAAACCTACCAGAAGTTTCACACTATTTTTATCAGCATTCAGCCTCTTTTTTGTTTTTCTAATCGGAATATGAACGCTCTGAATGAATGCGGCCTTTTTCTTGGTGAAGACAGAAGTCAGCCTTTTTTAAAAAATTCTTTTAGGTCAGCGAAGTCAACTAAGGCATACTAAGGCCGGAAAGCCTAACTCGAATTAATATCAACCGCCCCCTCTTGTTTCTTCTTTTTCTTTAAATTATAAATTATGAAAGAGATTTTGTCTTCATTTAAAAAATAAATAAATCGTACTATTTTTTTTATTTATTAAAGAGCCACGTTTTTACAGTGACATATTTTCTTTCTGAAATAATATTTTATAAACTATAGATTCCTAATACAATCTTCCAGATTGAAATTTCTTTAAAAATAATTTTAACTCATACTCTATTCTTTATAATCTTGTAAAAACTCTCTTGCTCTCTTAATTTTTTTGCTACTATGATCTACTGTTTCTTTTTTTCTTTAACTCATTCCTTTTTGTTTAATAAACAATAAGATTGCTTAGTAGAAGATCTTAAGAAGCATAGGTACTTAAAAACTACTCTATAAAGTCTATGGACAGATAGAAATTCAATTTAATTATTTCATAATAGAACTTCCTTAAGAATCGTGAGCATTTATCTACTTAATTTCAGCTACAACAGCTGTCATGAATATAAAAGATTTTTTTCTCTTCTAAAACTTCAGTAATGGTATGACATTACCCCTACTGATTATTGATATTTGTTGTAAAATGTATATAAAAATAAGGATAATGTTAGTCATTCTAATATTAAAGTCTCAATTTAAATTTTTATCGATGTAGTATTTACTCATTAGATAAAAAGTAAGTAATTTATAAGTTATGAAATTCATCATTTAATAAATAAATGATAAATAATATTGAACTTCTAATTGACATTTAAATGCTAGAATTCTTAAAATTATTATAAAAATAAATAGGTCGGTGTAGCGCGAGGGAATTCAATTCTATGTGATAAATGGACGGGGAAGAGTCAAATGTCGAGCATGAGTAGTTGCAATAGTAAATGGGACTAGTTACTAATTAATTTGATAAATCCACACCATCAGTATAGCCGTCTTACTGGATATCTGAAATAATTAATTTTATAAATTGCTTATTCTTTAATTCCGGAAAAGCCAGGGATATGACAGATAGAATACCTTGGCGTAAACAACTATAAATAGAGAAGCTCTCCTCCAGAGCCTCCGCCATTTAGTAAACCAAACCGAACAACGGAAGAAATAACAAATAAGCCACCAACTCATCCTATTCCAACGTTCTTGGCCTTCAGTTTCTTTCCATTCAATTTTAATTTATTTTCCGTTCAAATGGGCAGCCTCACATCTGACAAACTCGATTGCAATTCAGGTTTAGTCATTAATCCTCTGGATCCAGAGGAATTCAGGAGGCAAGCACACATGGTAATTGACTTCATTGCCGATTACTACAAAAATGTCGACAAATACCCGGTTCGAAGCCAAGTTGAACCTGGTTATCTCAGAAAACGTTTGCCAGAATGCGCCCCGTACAACCCTGAGTCCATGGAAACAATCCTCCAGGATGTACAAGAACACATTGTCCCTGGTGTAACGCACTGGCAAAGCCCCAACTACTTTGCTTACTTTCCTTCAAGTGGTAGCATCGCCGGATTTCTCGGCGAAATGCTGAGCTCTGGCTTTAATGTTGTGGGATTCAATTGGGTCTCATCGCCGGCTGCAACTGAGCTGGAGAATATAGTTATGGATTGGCTTGGTCAAATGCTGAAGCTTCCCAAGTCTTTCCTTTTCTCAGGCAATGGCGGTGGAGTTATACAGGGAACTACATGTGAGGCCATTCTGTGCACACTAACTGCTGCAAGAGATCGGGTTCTCAATAAGATTGGAAGAGATAACATATCCAAGCTAGTTGTATATGGATCTGATCAAACTCATTGTGCCCTCCAGAAAGCTGCCCAGATTGTCGGAATCGATCTCAAGAATTTCCGAGCTATTAAGACAACAAAATCGTCATCCTATGGGCTGTCACCAGACTCACTGCTGACACAAATCAACTTGGATGTAGAAGCTGGACTGGTCCCATTATTCCTGTGTGCCACAATCGGGACGACTGCAATCACTGCAGTTGATCCATTGAAGCCGCTTTGCGACGTAGCAAAACAATTTGGAATATGGGTCCATGTGGATGCAGCATATGCAGGAGGTGCCTGTATTTGCCCAGAGTTTCGACATTTTATCGATGGAGTTGAAGGTGCGGACTCGTTCAGTCTCAATGCACATAAATGGTTCTTTACAACTTTAGATTGTTGTTGCCTCTGGGTGAAGGATCCAAGTGCTCTTGTAAACTCTCTCTCAACAAATCCTGAATACTTGAAGAACAAAGCCACCGAGTCCAAGCAAGTGGTGGACTATAAAGATTGGCAAATAACTCTAAGTCGAAGATTTCGTTCATTGAAATTATGGCTTGTGATAAGAAACTATGGGGTGGCCAATCTAAGGCACTTCCTGCGCAGCCATGTAAACATGGCCAAGCTTTTTGAGAGGCTTGTACGCAGTGATAAGAGGTTTGAAATTGTGTTTCCCAGACAATTTGCCGTGGTGTGTTTCAGGGTTTCTCCATCGGCAGTCTTGGATAAACTTAAACCCAAGTACGATAACTGTCATTCTCAAGAGCTCTTCGCAGATGGGGAAGCAATAAATGAATTCAATCGAGAATTATTGGAGTCCATAAATGCATCTGGGAAAGCGTACATGACTCACGCCGTTTGTGGAGGAATATATGCCATGCGATTCGCCGTTGGTGCTACGCTGACAGAGGAACGACACGTGATGGTCGCTTGGACCGTGGTGCAAGAGCACTTGCAGGCGTTTCTAACCACAGACTCACCCTTCAATTAGCATCACAGTTCACAACCGTTTCAAAGAACCGCCAATTATTTCATTTGTTCAATTTTGGCGCCTTAGAATTCTTTTAAATAACGTGATGCTCCAGCTCCTCCTTTCGAAATCTGACTTTTTCGTCGCCGTGCCCACAATCTTCAATTGTAATACTTTAAATACTTTTCTTTTACCTAATCTTTTTTCGGTTGTATCATATGCCATGTACTACAAATTTTTTTCTTTTCTAAATTCTCTTCTGGTAGCATGATGATTTCATGGAAAAGGCCTTATTTTTTTAATTAAAAAATTTTCTCCGTCGTCGTGGATCCCTAATATATATATTTTTTTGAAAACATCAATAAACCAATTTGTATAAAGTTGAAGTTTCATAAAGGGCGATACAATACTATTAAACACAATAAAAGTAACTTCTTTTTATTAATTTAAAATTAAATGTCTTTTACGTTTATCTAAAGATTTTCTTCAAGAGAAGATCTCAGGGAGCACTTAAGACTTTCTTCTGCCTTTAGACATTTTGTACTTATAATCAATCATATTTTATTAACATTACGCATATGTATTCTTTTAAAAAAATTACTTTTCAAAAAAGAAAAATACACATGTTTATATATGCACACACGAGCTTCTCAGATGGATGTCTAATGATTTGCTATTATATTATATGATGTTATTGTGTTTTTGTTTAAATAATTATTACACTACATGGAGTATAGCGAATCGGTAAAAAATTCGTATTTAGTGATTTGGACTTGAGAATTTCTAATATATATATATGTATGGATGTTGGCGCAAAAAAAAAAAAGCTATAGACTTGCACTGTGATCATTTATAAGTCTTCAATACTATTAGAGTGCTGAAACCCCAAAAAAGATTAATATAAAAGAATATTATGAAAAAGTATTGATTGTAAAGTTACGTTAAGTAAAAATGAGAACGAGAATTTATTGTAAATATTTATACAAAATATATGCACGTAACAAGGACTTAGGCTGGACGTTTGCCCATGAGAATTTTTTGTATATATTTTAATATTTGGCTCACGTTTATTTTCCTTCAGCATTAAAAAATAAAATCAAGTACAGGCCAAACAATGTATGGCTAGCTATTGCAGCCCAAACAATGGGTGGAACAATGTACAGGCCCCCAGGCCGAAAATATTTTAAGGGAGAAATTAAAAAAGTGAAGATTACTAGCCCCCACCTTCGTTGCTCTTTCGTTGGTCAGCAAAGGCTGTACAAGTGAAGCATTTTGCAATTGGAGAACAACCCACTTCTGTAATTGCTCTTGAAGAGAAAGCTGGCAGGACAGTGTCTGATCAATTCAAGTATACGAGTTGAGAGCCTTTTTAATCAATTAATAATTAAAATATGTAATCTATACAAATGCAAAACTCATGGTATGCAACTAATTTATCATTACAAAATTTTGGCAGGTTCCTGAACAAAGCCCTGATTGCACAGTTGCACCTGATGGTTCAGAGGAGCATGCCAGGCATGTAGGATCAGTGAAGTTGAAGAAGCCAAGGCACTTCTGAGGCTTGTTCCAGTATCGGCAACTACCTTGGTGTAGGGCATTATATATGTCTGCACAGCCTTCAAATTTCTTTACCAAGCAAGGAGAAAAAATGAACGGATCTATCACACCAAGCTTTGACATACCCGCAGCTTCTCTTCAAATTAACCTTCATCAAACTCACCATTGTTCTTACCGTTCCCATCTATGACGGTGTTTTCATGCCTACAGCAAGATGCGTCACTGGAAAACCTGCTAGAATAATGATGCTTCAGAGCATTGGAACCAGGTTGTTTTAATCTGTCATAGTGATGGTCGCTGCAGCTTTAGTTGATATGAAGAGGCTTAAAACAACTGAAGAATATATGAAGTTGTTGACACACCAAGTGTAACAATTCCAATGAGAGCGTGTGGTGGTTGATTCGTCAGTATGTCTTCTTTGATGTTTTTGAGGTCCTACTTAGAATTTATGACTCAGTGACGAACATAAGACGAATTCTTTTCATCGATCAATCATCTGTACAACAAGGTTCAGATCAGAGTTTATATAGCAGCTAAATGAATTTTCTAGATTCGTTTCTAGATACAGAGCACATTATTTTCATCTGTAACCGAATAACAGATTGCTAAAACAGCTAATTAACTTGTATACATATGGCACAATTACACTCTGTCTATTTCTAACTAACTTCGTAGCTCAGCTGCATGGGAATGGGAATCTCTGTAAAACGGTTTTGCCACCTGGAAACTTCCAATTTGTCACGTGTGGCTGACAACGTTAATCTGGAATGAGCTGCTGAGTTAGTTGCTAACCATAATTCTGCCGGAACTCCAACGTGAGATGAACTAAGTTCAGCTTCATCAGATATTTCAACAGTCCTAAAGATCTTTACTACAATCAGGTTCCATCTGAATTAAGGAGCATTGGTCTTTCACACTACTTCAGTATATTTTTTTAATAATCTCAACAAATTAATTGGCTTCTTGCTGTGGGATTATTTGTCTACTTGCATTTTGCAAAATCACAATTCACACATTTGAAACCGGGCCAATACAATGTAAAGCGCTGTTCCTGTAATTAATGCATGGGAAGGAAGTGAGTTGTTTAGAAAAGAAACTGAAAAAATCCGCTACAATAAAATATGTCCTTAGTAGTACAAAACAGAGGATGATTTTACCTTGTTTCACTCAATAAACAGATTTCACAGCCATCCCTACTTTTGCCTAAAGTTGATGGCAAAAGTTTTAACATTAAGAAGTTTAGAACTATGAATAACAGCAGAAACATTTGATTGAATTAATAATACAAATAAAAATGCGATCGAGTGAAGTGACCTGTAACAGTGCAACCTAATACAGATTATATTTGCATAAAATAGAAAGATGACTTTCACATGTCTCTTTGTTCACCTCTGACATATCAAAAAAAGAAAAAAGAAAAAAGAAAAAAAGTGCATGTCACGGCTCAGCTGCGGGGTATCTGCTTATTTTATTAATGGTGTGGAAATGGCGGAGAGGTTCGCTTTTTAAGGAATTTTATCGAACCTTATGACATACTTGAATGGACCTCCTCTGCAGCTGTGAACATAAACACGTGGTCAGGCACGTGGTCAGGCACGGCTCAGCTGCTGCCGCTTTTGGGGGCATTTGTAGCCGATTCTTTTCTTGATCGTTACTGCATTACCGTTATGGCTTCACTTATTTACTTGCCGGTAAGTTTCTTTCTCGGTTCTCTCAACTGCCAGCGGGCTTTGCTTCGCTTTTATTTCAGATATTAGTTAAATATTATGATTTTATGGTATTCATTAATGTCTATCCTGTATCTGAATTTAATGCAAAATGAAAAGTTCATCATCTTTGACTTGTTATTTGATTGTAATTCAGGGACTAAGCTTGTTGACTTTATCCGATTTTTTGCCTTCGGCTAGCACCCCCGACTGCTAGAACACAGAAATTTTGTATCATGTTCTCTTAATCAATTACAGGTAATCTTATTCTTTTCTCGCTATATCTAGTGGGCCTTGGGCAGGGCGGGCAAAAACCTTGTGCCCAGGCTTTTCGTGCAGATCAGTTTGATGGAGAACAACCAGAAGAATGCAAACTGAAAAGCTCTTACTTCAATTGGTGGTATTTGCTAATGTGTTTCGCCACCATATTTACAAATTTCATTATATGCTACATTCAAGACAATCTTAATTCTTTTCTTGCTTGGAACTAAATCTTATCAATATACTCTGAAAAGGGATGGCAAACGCCTTTCCGAGAATTGGTAAGGTATTTGTTGCTGCTATTATAAACTGGAGAATCAGTACGCTTCCGGCTTCCTTCCATTGCTGTTGAAGAGGAAGCTGGTAGAAACTTGTCTGACCAATTCGAGCAACTTTAAACATCTTTTAATCTTTTGAAATTTGTTAAAATTAACCGGTGCGTACATATCTGGTCTTTCCCTTCCTCAAGCAGAGCAAAGGCTGCATTTCTTCAGGTAAACGCTCGTTATCATTAGAATATTTTGGTTAAAAAATAAAAATGTTATATAACTAATCTAAGATGCGGAATCTCCCCTGGAAGGTTCCTGAACAGAGCCTTGCTTGTAGCAGATGGTTCAGAGGAATATGCCAAGTTGTGCAGTGTAAGTGAAGTTGAGGAAGAGAAGGCAATTGTTAGTCTCGTTCCAATGTGGACAACACCCTTGGTGTATGTGATTGTGTTTGCACAGCCTCCAACTTTCTTTACCAAGCAAGGAGCTACTGTGGACCGATATGTCACACAAAGTTTTGACATACCCGCAGCTTCTCTTCAATCATTTGTTGGCCTTGCCATTGCTCTTGTCGTTCCCATCTATGACCGTTTTTTCGTGCCAATAGCAAGATCCTTCACCAGTAAAACTTCTGGCATTATGCTGCTTCAGAGAATCGGAAGTGGGATGTTTTTATTTGTTGTAGTCATGGTCATTACAGCTTCAGTTGTGATAGTGAATATAAGGATGCAGAACATAGTAATAATATGTTGACAACAGCAGCTGATTAGCTCAATAAGCTAGCTGACGTAGTGAAATCCGTTAGTTAGTTAGTTAGAATTTTTAAAGCACAGCATGTGTGTTTAACAAATTGCAGCACAGCTATATCAGCTTAATATAAATATGTAATGTTACATGTATTTCATTGAGTTCTGATTAAATGAAAAGAACATTCTACAAACTTCTCTTTGCTTCTATAATTTTCTTTCTCAACTTTCTCATTGTTTTTGGTTTACCAAACATCTTCTTTAAATTCATTCATGGTATCAGAGCCATCTATGGCTAATATAACTCCAAATAATCAGTCATATAACTTCGTTACTCTTGTTAAGCTTGATCAGAACAACTTTATTTTGTGGCGTACACAAGTTCTGGCTTCTATCAAAGGGAATGGCTTAGAAAGTTTCATTAATGGTGATTGTAATTGTCCTGAACAGTAGCTTCAATTTGAGAGCAACAATAGAGGTGAAACTTCTACTAGATCTGTAAATCCAGCTTTCACAGCTTAGATGAAAACAAATCAACTTCATTTGAGTTTGATGATGTCATCAATTAATCAAAATCTAATTGCAACTGTCATTGATTGTACAACTTCCAAACAACTTTAGGAATCACTTACAAGTATGTTCATATCACAATCTCAAGCTAGGATTCAAACTCTAAGGATGCAAGTACAAACTATTAAGAAGGTATCTATGAATATGGCTGATTATTTTGCAAAAATCAAACGTATAGCAGACATTTTAGCTTTAGCTAGAAAACCAGTTGAGTTGAATGATTTTGTTATGCATGTGTTGACTGGTCTGGATTCTTCTGATTGTGAATCATTAGTAACTGCTATTGTCAACGTATTGTTACTATGTTCTGCACCCTTATAATCACTATCATCCCCTCTCAAGCTGAAATGTCCAAGATGGACATTTAGTTTGCTGCAGAACATTTATCTTACTGCATATTCTGCATCTTTTGCATCTTTACATTTAGCTTGCTGCATATTCTACATCCTTTGCATCCTTACATTTAGCTTGCTGCATATTCTACATCCTCTACATCCTTACATTTAGCTTGTTGCATATTCTGCATCCTCTGCATCTTTATTTTCACTATCATCTGCATATTCTGCATCCTTACATTTAGCTTGCTGTATATTTTGCATCCTCTGCATCCTTACATTAGCTTGCTGCATATTCTGCATCCTCTGCATCTTTATTTTCACCATCATCCCCTCTCAAGCTGAAATGTTCATGATGGACATTTAGCTTGTTGCGCAGGTAGTCAAATGGGCCATAGGTAAGGGCTTTGGTTAAAATATCTGCAGTTTGATCTATATTAGTTATAAAACAAATTTCTATTTCCTTGGTTGCAACTTTATCTCTGACAAAATGTATGTCTAGTTCAACATGCTTTGTTTTAGCATGATACACTGGGTTATAGGCCAAAGCAATAACTTCTTGATTATTGTTATTAATATATTTACTTTGTTTTAGAATCAAAATCAGAATTGTATGAAGCTATGTGGTTAGAAATTATTAAAAAGTCCTAAATTAACAATTGTCATTATTATTATTATTATTATTATTTGGAGCCCCCTAAGTTACATTCACATGTAACTTACTCCTCTCACAGCTACAATAACACTGTGATAGGGCCCACATGACTTGTGTGAGAGGAGTAAGTTACATGTAAATGTAACTTAGCATTTGTCTTATACTTTTGATCATTAATATACTAATAATAATAATCAAAATAATCATCATCAGTAGCAATGACAACAACAAATCTAAATCAGAGTAACTACTGCTATTGGCTTTCGAGTAGTTGCTGTTGCGGCTCGAAAATGGCGAAACGGAGATGGCAGCAATGGTTTGGCCACCACTGGATCGCGAGGTGTTTGGTTGTGATTTGCTTTTTAAAAAAAAATTATAGAGGAGGCATTTTTGGAATATCAAAATGTTAATGGGGGTAGAATCATTTTTTCCAAGAATGAGACTATTTTCCAAATCCTATTTTAATGTGGACCTCATCAATTTAATTCTCATTCACACTCTTCATATATGAAGTAAATTCTGTTAATGATTTCGATTATTTAATTTAAAAAGTTAAAAGCACTATTATTGGCTTCTTGCTGATAGTGTTTTAGGGTTATTTGCTTAAATTTTGCAAAATACACATTTATAATGGAGCAACATAAGGGATTTGAATCATTTAATGAAAAAAAAAAAGCTACTGTAAATATAAGATGTATGAATGTTTAGTCCTTGTATTTTAAAGTTAGTGTCTATTTAGCTTTTGTATTTTTAGAAATATTTGAAAATATTTTTATTGTTAAATTATTGACATTGTTGCCGTTATTTTTTATTCCTTTTGACTTATTTTTACAATATTATCATCTTCAAATAATGTTTACTTCTTTGTCATTAATAAAAGAAAAAAATTAAATTCTCAACTTAATTCTAAAATAAAAAAAGAATATATATTAATTTTTGTAGAAGCTCATTTATGTCCAAAAGAAATTAATGTTGTAAAACAAAATAAATTACCAATTTTTTTAAAATTAATATATCTACTCCTATTCTACAAAAAAAATGATATATATTCTTTTTATTTTTTTTAATTTTTGGGTTATATTAATATCCAAAAAAAATTGTAAATTTTTTCCTAAATTTAAAGTTTATCTATATTTTTTTTTTCCCAAATTTTTTCTTTTTGAAAAACTTCCTCAACCTGAGATGCGGCGGAAAAAAAAAAATAAATAAAAAGAAGAAAAGTGAAAGCACAAGACCAATCCTCGTCTCACCTTCACCCACCTTACTTTTTATAATTTTTATCGCTTCGCTCCCTGTGGCTTCATGATGATGTCTTTAACCATTATCTATACATTTGATGGACGGGTGCTTCCCTTAACCTTTTCCAGAAAAAATTACCAAATTTTAGACTTCAAAGATACTAATAAAATAACAGAAACCTCGTCAAAAGCTAGCTAATAACTCTTTAATTACCTCTCTTATCTCCAAATCACAAAACCTCACATCACGCGCGGGGTCCTGTCTTCCCTACTCGATTGCCGCTTGATATATCAATTGACTGGCATCAAAAAATCAATCACCGATACTTTTGACTTCTCTGTAACCCGTTTGGAGTAAGAGTAAGGTGCACTTACACCTTAGATATAAATGGATTGAAAGTGAAATGATAAAAAGAACGATCTGGCTGGTCTTGTTTCCACTTACCGGAGAAAGATAGAGTGTAAATAAATAAATTACCAGAGATAGAGGGTTCATTTCATTTCATACTCATTTGTTTATTCTCTCTCTAAATTTCAAAAAAAAAAAATCTCAGAGAAAAGGAAGTGTAAGCTAAAAGCTAAAAGCTAAAAGCTAACAAATCAGTGGTGATAAAACAGATGCAACCGACAGCTGGCGGTAGCAGTAGCTCAAGCGGCGGAGGTGGAGGTGGAGGTGGTGGTGGTGGAGAAGTGAGTCGAGGAGGACTCGCTCGATTGCGGTCAGCTCCAGCTACGTGGATAGATGCACTTTTAGAAGAAGAATTAGAGGACCCATTGAAGCCAAACCAGTGCTTGACTCAGCTACTTAGTAGTGGCGATCCTGTTAGTGTTAGTGTTACTGCTGGGCTCAGCTTGGGTCAGAGTCAGCTGGACCAAGTTGGTTTCCAGCGGCAGAACAGTTCCCCTGCTGATTTATTTGATGGGTACTTTTCAAACTATGCAACTCCACCGAGTTACGATTATGTCGATGTTTCTCCTAATTCCAATAAGAGAGCTAGGGAAGACAACAATACACAATTTGCATCTCCAACTGCAAAACTGAACTTCCACTCTCACTTGGTAAATAAGTATTTTTTTCTTCTTTAAATATAGTAATGCACACTTCGTATTATTGGTTTGCATTGTAGCCTTTCTATGTTACATTTTCTATTTGCTTAGTGTTTCTGTTGTTATTCAAGTCTATAAAATGGCAAAAGTTACACATAACTATGTATAAGCGCGTTTTACTCGTTTCAATTATAGATAAGTTGTTGTGGGTGCTAGTTGAAATTATATATGTTCTAAGGCTCGAATTCTCCTCACAGCAGGGTGGGAAACGGATTGGTTTATGTAATATGAAAATAAAATGACTTTTTTTTTTTTAAAAAAAAAAGAAATCGTTTTTTGTAATGGTTGGTGAATGTGTCTATTTATTTTCCTTTCCCTTTTTCTTCTCTTAAAAACAATTTATATTTTTGTTTGATTAAGTTTAGAATTCACAGCAAAAGGGCTATGAAGTTAGTCATCTTTTCCAGGGAAAAAAAAAATTAGTTATTTGGTCATTTTTGCTTTTTGTCCATGGTAGAAAGTGGAGCAAAGTGGACAGGTACCTGGTGGTGTATCAAATTTGGTAGATATGGATATGGAGAAACTTTTGGAGGATTCAGTGCCTTGTAGGGTTCGTGCAAAGCGTGGTTGTGCCACTCATCCTCGAAGTATTGCGGAGAGGGTAACACACTTCTTTAGCTCAGCTGAGTAAGCAATGAAAGTTTTTTAAGTATTGTTCTGAGCTTTTCATTGTCTTGGTTAGGTTCGTAGGACGCGGATCAGTGACCGTATCAGGAAGCTTCAGGATCTTGTGCCGAACATGGACAAGGTAAGATTAGTTATTTCTTTATTCCAAACCAGTGAAACATGGGACTGTTTTCTTGTATCCTTGGTTACATTTTAACTTTCTTATAAACAAAATAAAAATATTGCAGATTGGAATATGCCCTCGGCATAATGTGGAATGCTATAGTTTCCAAACATTTTTAATCATCTGTTCTATGTCTGACTTTGATACCAATTTGTCATCAGCCCTAGTAATAGACCTACGCTTTGGGCACTTGGATGGCTCTTTGAACATGCCTAGGGTGTTATGTTGAGTGCTGTAAAAGGTTTTAGTCATGTATTATAGGAAAATTGTCGTAGTCATTTAAAAGCCATGGAACATTTTTCTTGTATTCTTAGTTCCAATTTAACTTTCTTGTAACTGTTATCAAACAAAAAATGTAACTTTCTTATAAAAGAAATTAAAAAATAATATTGTAGTTTACAATATGTTTGGGTTGTGGTGTTAAATGCCATAATCTCTGAACATTCCTATCTTTGCTTCCATGCCCAGCTCTTTTGATACTAATTCCGTTAGTAATGGCCACTTGGATGGATCTTAGAATATGCTTGGGTGTTATGTCAAATATTGTAAAAGGTTTTAGTCTCCAACTTTCGTATTTAGGGGTCTGGCCAAGTGCTTTCCAAGCAGCTTTATTTGCCAAACCACCCAAGTTTGAATTCTAGGGAAGGTAGGTTAAAACTTTTTTAAAAAAAAAAATTAGGTAGGCTAAAAACTTGATTTGGGTTTTGCCTACCCCTTGTTTTTTTTTTTTTGGGGGGGGGGGTTGAAGAAAAAAGAAAAGGAAACCATATCTAATTCTACACTAATTAGTCACCAGCCCTAGAAATAGGCATTGTAGTAGGACATTTTATTAAGATTAGGCCATCATTTCAATTTGAGTTTCTGAAGTCATCTTCAATTTGGGAACTTCTGCTGCATGTATGAATCTCAATTTTCAAAGAGGTAGGGTTGCAATGGGAGGAAATTGAAAGCAAAATATATGAAGAAAAGTCAGATTACTTTGAGAGAAACCACAATCTCTAAAAAACATTAAGTTTTACATAATGAATAGACATTTATTATTGATGCAACTCCTTGTTTATACAAATAAATATAACAAGAAATGGGAACTAAACTCATGTAGATGAACTTCTAGAATAATTCACTAGTTCATATTTATCTTGAAATCTTGATTTATTAGATAAGTTGAACAACATAATGTAATCTATAGTTTGAGTTCTTTTTGCTGCTGCCGCGGCAGAATTGTCAATGTTATTTTCTAATGGGAGAGTTCTGGTTACTCATTGTAATCTTATTTTGTCAATTAATAAAATTATTTTTTTTCCTCTTCTATACACACACATTTAGATAATTCTCAGGGCCAGTCTCCCTTATATTTAGATCATTTGCCCCTGAGATTTAGCCCATCGGATATCATAGCCGTATTCTTTTGGAAAATAAAAGGTCTTAAATTTTTCTCCTAAATTTTATTTGCAAAAGTTGGCATGGAAGATTCAGAAATCATGATGTGAAATACTGCGGGTTTCCATAGGAGGAGAATTCCACCAAGTAACACCATCAGGAGAGGCCCGTAATAACTGTATAACTAGCTGCCAGGTTGCCTTATGCGCACAAACATCATCTAATTGGGTAGACAATTAAGCCTTTTGGTTTTAAGCTGCCTGGTAGCATGAAACAGAGGAATGAGTAAAGATACAAAAGAGCAGAGGTTGAATCACTCTAGCCAAATATGGTTCCAACCATTCTTGTAAGCAAAATCAATACCTCGAATGATTATTCTGCATGAAAAGAGAAACCATAACCAAATGAAGCTACAAAAAGACATTCACAAAAAACCCTGGGATATCTCTAAACATACTACCGGCAGAGTCATTTATACAATAACAGTTTGTTATAGCAATGTGATATCATATTAAAATCATGGATTTGTTAAAAATTCCATTATCTATATGGAGATTTATATGTGATGTTTCATCTTGAAATCCTGAAACAAGAAATGACCCAAATATTTTTTATATTGTTTTATTGGCAAACTTTGGGAAAACTTTCTGTATCTCCGGGCACTGAGCTCACAAGATCTGAATGCACAATTTTCTAACTTCATATTAACATCTTTGTATTTGCCAGCAAACAAACACTGCTGATATGTTAGAGGAGGCAGTGGAATATGTCAAGTTTCTTCAAAGGCAAATTGAGGTACTCCTTAATGAAATTTCTTGAAAACTCTCCATTTGGTGTCTCAGAGACTGGTATAGAATTATAGTTCTAGTCTTGCATCATTTTCATCCCAATATTATAATTTTATACCCCTTTTCTCCTTTAAATTGAACAATTTGATGCCAAGAGGCAACATATGATATGATTGGAATTAAATTGAGGTACTCCTTAATGGCAGGAACTCACAGAGCATCAGAGGAGATGCAAATGCTCGGCAAAAGATTAATCTGAGAAGTTACCAGATTATGTAATTATATATACAAGGTTAAAGTCCATCATGGTTTGTTTGGCGATAATATCCTATGATTCCTACCCTCTCGGAGATCGGCCTCGTAACAACAGGTGGCACAATCTTCATCATTAACTATTCCTCTATATTTGGAAGATTGCCGGTCATATGGAACTCTGGCCAGGGCGTTCGTGAACAGGACTCGTTCGTTTTGGCAGAGAACTGCTCTGCGAAGGTCAGTTGGTATGGCTGTAAAAGTGTTGTACACAATAATTTATTATCAGTCTAGTTAACAAGCTTGTTTTTTATGAATTATTTTTTCAATATCCCTATTGTGTATCCGGAAATCTGTATTTCATATATTTGTCCGTGCAAATCTTAGGACGCGACTCTCCCATTCTATCAATTAAGCTTTCTGGAAAAATGCCGGACGCCTTGTTATCTCCAAGACAAAGACTTTCCTGTGTACAGAGATTTAGTTAATAAATAAAAAAATTAGTTTATTCAAATACCCACGCGTATATTTAAGAAATGAGCGGTAAATATAAAAACAGAGCATAATCGCTCCAAGCGTTCAGTTTCTTGTTTTAAAGGGTCAGCGACATTTGAAATTCAATCGCTATGTCTATACTGGTAAAAATAACAATAGTATTTTTTACAAATAAAAACACGTAGAAAAATATTCATCAATATTTATTAAATTCAAATAAAAGGTTTTCATAATAGCAGTAAAATATAATGCCAAATAATCTTGCTATATTGAAGTTAGGTTCTCTTGATTTAAAAACTTGAAAACATTTATGACTTTTTAATCAAGGCTCGAAAAAATCTAATACCTAAACCGATCGCTCCATATGGTTTCATTTGTTTCGTCAAACAAACATGATGGTTCCACCACATATACCTTTCACAAGGTTAAGAATTCAGTGTCGAGAAAGCGATGTAGAGAACCATATTCTAAAAAAGAAAATGTTGATACAGGAAACTAGAAATTGAGATCTCCATTGAAAACACCTCAAAGGATTATCAGCAGAGCTGACTTAGACCTACTCACCAACAGCTACAAATGGGATTCCCCTGCAAACAAAGTAGAGTAATCAGAGTTTTAAATCAAAACTTGAAAAGCAGTAGTTAAGGCAAACAATTCAGTAAAACACAACTTTTGCCAGCGCAAGACTTGTCCAATTGTTACCCACACTTGTCAATCGTCATGTTCAACATTCCCAGCAACACTCAATTACAGATTTTAGAAGTTGTGAGTACTCTCTGCTAACTAAAAGAGAGAATATAAAATAAAGATGTGATTATCCTCAAACACAAAGAAACAGAACATGCAGCAGATATTGGAAATATCTAAGTCCAGATTCTAAAATCATGGGGAAAAAACTATCACGTGTAAAATAGGAGCATGGCATCAAAATATGTTAAAAAGAACAACCAAGCTTACCAGCCACCATGCCTTGAGAAATAATCATTATCCAGAGAGATAGCCAAAGCAACAGCCACAGCTCTCTCTGACAAGGTCAATGGACGAGTAACTTCCAATTCTTGAATCTGCCCAGGATTAAAAAATAAAAAATAGAACATTAATAATAAAAGAATGAGAAAAGAAGAGAATTCAATTTTGGTGTTATGCTTTACCACACTAGCAGGGCCAGTCTTGGAGCTGGGATCAGCAATCCCAAATCGAATCACATATTGCCCAGCATCAGTAAAGATCTGATTCCATTCAAAATGAAGAAGTCATTGCATGCAGTGAATGCAATTAATTCTGTTCACCAGCAAAATATACTCTTTGTAACAAATACGGATTTTCATTAGCTATTGCTAAACATATTGGGAAAATGAGCTTTAGATGCATAACCCAGAAGGATGGAACAAGACTTGTCAAGTCAGAAGGTAGCCTAACATCAGTATGCAGAAATAAGCCAGCAATATTTTTAATTCAATATCTCAAATAAATCATAAACTCTGAAGACCATTTAAAATATCATACATATGGAGTTTTAGCATTTGAAATTGTTTTCGTCTCTTTAGCTGTTCCTTTATTCTGTTTTAAAATAATTTAGTTTTGATTGTGTTCTGTCTTTTTAATTGTTCCCAATCTTGCATAGCAACAGGATAATTTAATAAGCTTGACAGATAAGAATCTAGTTTAAGTCATGCAATTACTATAATAACTATGTTATTGTAAGAGCATACCTAATGCCAAAAGTATTTTAAATAAAATCTAAATAATTGCTTCCTCCTGAAGGCAGACATCAAACATTTAAATATACACTTCCAGTCAAATAGCATGTAAAAATAAGGGTAAAAATATCAGGTTGTCAAAGTTGAACTGAGTCACCAAATGATACAACAAGCAAGACCACAATGGAGGGAAGTTAAACTCCAAAACCTTGTGTCCTAAGGTAAATAAAAATTAAAAAACCATCATATAATAATACAGAAATTCAAATAGAAAAGAAAAGAGGAGGTTTAGAACCATTATCACATATGAAGGAGAGAACACATATGCTCACAAGTCAAAATGAAAGTTTGGAGCACAAAACATCTTATTAGGAGTGGAGACAACCTCAAAACCAAAACCCCTCCAATCACGGTCTATCTGAGCCAGCACTTCCCCGTTTTCATCCTTCAAAGTAAACGTCCAATTCCAGAAGCCCGGGTTTTCAACCACAGCAAACTGCTTATTCCTGCAGATAATATGATTTAAAGATTTAACTGTAAAAATGAAGCAAGGTAAATCATAATAATTAAAACATCAAAATCTCTATGTACTTTTCACCAAATATTATTGAAAACTTAAAAAGTCCTAGCTTTTGTACCTAGTTTGAAACCAGGATGAGTGCTGCCATTTTTCTTCATTTAACAAAGGCAATAAAAGGAAGCACACAACACATATGCATGTACGATCACAAACATAAGAGCCTGATCTTTCCACTGATGGGTAGAGTAAGAAATGATTAAGAATTTTAATATACAATGTAGATAAGAAATGATAAAAAAAATATTTTATACAATGCAAATAAAAAATGGGCTAGTGCTAAAGTCAGTGTCTAATATTTGATACCATAAAGAATAGCATTTGGTCAAATCAAAGTTCCTTAATTCTTCTGAAAAAGTTAATAGATCAGTATAAAATATATTTATGGTAACTGGCATGAAACTGTTAAAATTATACCAGTACTTTCACTTTCACTGAATTCAGTTAAAACTCAAAAGTACACCAATTCAAGTTAGCAGTCCTTGTTCCGACGTCAAAATTCAGTCAACAGTTTCCTAATTCAAGTTGAGAGCCCAATCAAAAGTTCCAAGCATAAAAATTTGGCACTTTAAAGGTCCACCAAGTACCTTGCATCTCTACTTCACACAATTGCCTTATAAATCCTTTCTAAACATCTTAATTCAAACAACTGACCTTCAAATACACATAATTAATATAAATATCATTGAGACAATAGCAGGCTAAATTAAAGTTACCCCAGATACAAGTCATAAACCCTCCTCCAAAGATGCCATCTTCTGTGAACCACGCCAACTTCCTAGAGGAAGAGATACTGGAAAATATTAAAAACCAAAAATGCTATATGCATGCTTGTAATTGCTTAAAGCAATAACTAACAAGATGTTAAATTCACATACCTTACCATTAATTTCTGCATAAATTGAGCTAGTTATCCACCAGAAAGGCCTACGAACCTGGATGTAGTAAAATAAAGCCTTAAAGCTGAAAGAGCAATTTGCCAACCACTAAGGACCAAGCAAATTGATCTGCTAACATAAAAAGAAATTTGTACAAAGTCCTTACCCTGAAAAGCTCATTACCCATGCCATCAGTTATGTAAGCGACAAAAGGGCGCCTGAGGCGAAGCAACTGCAAAATAATGGACCAGGTTTAGAACCATATATTAAAGGGAATCCCTTATAAGCTGGCTGAGTGGCATTTCAATACACTTAGGCATCCTTTTGACTTAATCTGCAACTACAGTTTGAAAAGAAACTGTGGGCATGCCTCGAAGATAAGTGAAACAATTCCTTAGAAATTCAATTTTTAAATTAGTATTTCCGGTGGTAATAGCTTGTTGGGTCCAGCATTTAATATTTTTTTTAATGGTGGGAGCTGCAACTAGTTGGTGAGTTTTTTACTCATTACCCTCCAAAGCAAATGATTAGGCATAAGTATAAAGAGTATACCTGTCTAGCAATGACATTACTCTGCTCACGAATGAAACCAACAGGCTGGGTAACACAATTAGCACCGGCAATTTTCATCAGAATTCAAATTTACAGAAAGGAGTAATTTGATTTAGAATTCAAATTCAATATGTGAAAATTCACAAGGATAAGAGGAAATAGATTCACTACTTACTGACTGGGGGTAGCAGACATCAACTATTGCATAACGGTTCTCCTAAAATGTCAACAGATGCAATTAGCTATAGGAGAAAAATAGCATAGCTAAATGAATCAAAAATAAAACATAAAATGCTTGAAAAATACAGAGGTTAAAAGATTGGAATCCTGAACCATCCTCAGATTCTAAGGTTTTCCCAGATTCTTCTTTCTTTTTCATCCAGCTTGACTTGGATATGGTCCTTAGTTAATTTTGTCATTTTGGGGATTTCCCTGCAAACCTTTGTCTCATTTTTGCTGATTATACTTTACACAGAGAATTAACTGAATGCTTTTTGGTTTTCTTTACAGTACAGAAGATTTTTGTTTTCGCGGACCACTCATTCCATTTTGTAATCTTTTTCTCTTTACTTCTTCAATAAATATTAGAAATTTCCCATTATTTTAAAAATATATAATAAAAGTTCCACAACCAGATAATGGCAGCACTTATTTCAATAGTGAACCATGAGCAAAAGTCAAAGCACAGATCACTGGCACATCAGGAACATAAGAACATGTAACGACTGCCCACCATAATCATAAATTCACTTTATCAAAAAGAGGGTAAGTTATTCAAATTGGACCACACCTGTCGGTCATATGCACAAGTATATAGGTTGTTTACAGCACTGCCACTTTTAAATCTGACTTAGGACTGTATGTAAAACAGAATTACAAATATATAAAATCAACCTTCACCAGTTGCTTCATGCAGAAATGTCCCAAAATCTTCTCTTAACAAGTATTTTACTTATAAATACTTTGTTCTGAAAGAACAACTATAGCATTTTAAAGACTTTTCACATCTGAAATATGGATGGGAGAGAGAGAAAAATGCTACCTGCTCAAAACCAAGCATAAGATTTGCCCACTCAATATCCCTCGTAATAAGCAAATTGGACCGTGCAAGAAGAGGTGCAACCCGGGCCTAAAATAATCCAGAAATAGCAGATGAAAATGTTAATTTTAGCTGCAAGCCAAAAAATGTTGTACTTTGAATAGTAGAACAATAAACGAAAATATGAAAATCATATAAGGCAAATGCATAATTTTGCCAATTTATGAATGTGCTCATGAGAAAACTATAAGAACACATACAGTCATGGATGCAAGCAGATAGTGACTAATGAAGCGAACATATTCTTGACCCATACACCAAGTTTCCAAAGCATCATATGTATATGTTGGCTATTTTTTTGACAAAACAAAGCAAACAGTAAGACAATCATTTAAACTAAAGAATTACCTACATGCAGCATCAAAGCTGCTGGTTCACAACTGAAGTCAACAAATCACTTTCACATCAGCATTTGCAATAACCCATTACAGAAGTAACAGAACCAATAAAAGCAATAGGGGGCAAGTTTAGAAAGTCATGCACCAGAAGTCTGATTAAGCTGAGATTTGGGTAGCTGGCACAAACACACAATGGAAGCACCCATAAAACCTGAGCATGGCTAAAGCACACGTTACCATAATAAAACTCCTTTTTCCAGCAGAATAATGAAAAATACAAGAATGCAGACATCAATTCAGGTTAAAAGATGCTCCATAATGACCATGTGATTACAAAAGGAATCAGTAGGTACTGTTGAAAATATCAATGAAAAAAAAAAGCTAGTATAGGTGAGCTGCTTTGTTTGGCTTATAAGGTAAAAAACTTCATTGTTATTTACAAAAGCAGACTCCAACAAAGCATAAAAGTAATCAAAGAGACTGAATAAACCTAAAATAATTTCTCTAATTTGAGCCAATAATTCCTTCATCAGCAAAAGCTAAAGAGAGATTTTAGAATGAATCAAAATCATTGTACTGATTTGCCAAATATCAACACGTCAATGAACTCAAGGGGGGAAAAAAATCACTCGGTGCATCTTGCTTTTCTGACTGCAATTTTGTGAACTTATTATCCTACCCAAATATCAATTACTTATTAGAATGAGGACACACTACCTAATTAATGCAGCCTCAATATCCAACAATACTAAATTCAACTTTAATTTAGTATACTGATAGTTGGAATTAAGAATATGAATCCTCCCCAATGGAAGTCGGATAAGCTTCCTTTTACTTTTAAGCTCATGGACTAGAAACCTGGGAGGAGAAAAAAGATACGTAATGAAACAGGAACAGAAAGAAAACAATTAACACACACCTACAATCTTATCCGTGAACACATGGTATGTCATGTTGAATGGACAAAAATATATCAAGCTAGTACAACCTCTAAACTATATACTCTTGAAGATCATTATCTTTACGAGGACGCAGAGGACCTTAACAAGGCATTCCATAATTAAAATTGTGACTAGGCACACATATAAAGAGGCCTTTTTTCTTTCTTTTTCCATTTTGGCATGCTCACACAGAAGGCCTCTTAACCTACCACCAATATTTAGGAGAAGCAATGAAATTGCTTTCCAAATGGCTAAGTTCAGCTATTGTAATGCTACAATTACTGTAGTGACAGATGAAAATCAGATGTGGCAAAACATAATCACACAAGGAGCTAAAAGGAAGTACTACAAACCAAAGAACCTTAATAGGTAAATATATAAATTCATAAAATAACAAATTAATAGCAAAATACCTACACAGATTTACCTCCTCCAGGGATGCCGGTTCCAAAATCCCAGAGATAGTCTGGCTAACCGGTGGTTGCCCTAAATTTGGTTTACCCTTGTCCAAAGGTTTTTCTTCTGTAACAGTTGCACCTGAAAAACATCTTCCAAATGGTCGAGGATCATAAATTGATTCATCAATATTCTTGTACTTAACAACTTTTCTTCTTTTTTCTCTTGAACTTTGCCGTTTCCTATCACTAATCCAGAGCTGTACGAGAAAGTCTCTATTCAATTGAGCATCACCTCGAACATCATGACCAAAGCATCGTTTTGGCTGAAAGAAACTACCTTTGTATCTATATAAAAGACTACTTTCTAAGATTGAATCAGTAAGCCCATTGGTCCTGAAATTCTCCAGATGTTGGAACAACATTGTAGAAAAATATTCTGGTTGCAAAACTCCAAGCTTCAGAATTTTAAAAATACTATTATGTCTATTATTTGCCGTGGCAGAACAAAATGATGAGATTTTCTCAACCTTGGGAAGATAGCGTGATCCCATCATCAAATTGAACCAAGAAATGCCACGGCACTAAATTCAATCAATAAACGCCTCAGAACTGTCACAGACAACATCAGAAAGAGAAAAAGAAATCAATTAGAAGGAAGTTTTTAACTCAAACAAAACAAAAAATGAATGAATATCATGTCATAAAATTTATATTTGCAACTGTTCGAATCAATTGACTAATTAAGGGAGTAATCATCATGAAATTAGGTACCACTCAAAGGAATCCACAATGGTTAGTTGTCTTATTATCAAACACCACGTTCGTTTTAGACTTAAATAATAAACACCAATTATATAAATCTTTGGAAGTATCTAGACACCCAAAGACCGATTATGATTCACTATTTCAATCCTTTTTTCTTCTTCTCCCCAAACTTATATTAAGCATATTTTTGTTGTGACAATCCATCAGTTCTTGCAGAATAAACGGATTTCAGTACGGACTAAAATCGATTAATCATTGTCTTCTAGTATTTGGCGCCAATTTTCTTTGACAAACGAATTTCAGTGAGTCTTTAGTTTGTAGAGGCATTAAAAGTTAACTGTAAACCCCGGATCCTCAGCAAGATTACACAAATATTTAGGGCATTGCTACAAATAAATCTTTTCAATTAGTAATAATAACAAGAAAAGAGCAAAAACTTGCCAAGTAAATCTTTACAATGTTTCACTTTCGATAACACAACGATAGTCCAATTGCGTAAAGAATTTCACCAAAATATCCAATTTCTCAGCATAAAATCAACGCCAGAATAAAATGAAGAAATAAAATAACCGCAAGCATTAAGGCAAGGGAGCAAGGAAAAGCGATTACCTTTGCCCTTCCCAGTAGCTGATTGGGAGAATGATCGGACGCAAACTTGAATGATGAGGGAAGTTCTGTAAAACAAATATATAATAAAATAAGAATGGAGTGATAAGCAGAGGAAATGGACCAAAACGGCGCCGGTTTTCTACGTTCTTGTTTCAAAGTGACTTTTTTTTTTTTTTTTGGGATTTTGATTCAGAGCGACTTTTGAATGAAATTCACGCTACACGGGTGGGTTTAGGAGCGAGGGTGTATTTGTTGAAAAATTGTAGTTTAAGAATTATATCACTAAAATATTTATTAATTATTAATTATTTTAATTTAAAAAATATATTGATATAATTTTTTATTTATATAATAAAAAATATATTATATTTTTAAAATTATTATTTAAATTTTATACTTATTATGTATTATTAATTTTTATTTTATAATTATAATTTTTTTATAATAATTATAATTTAAAAAATACAACAATTTTATCTCGAACAGAACCGTACTTTAATAAAAAAATTCTTATTTTCACAAATTAAAAAAAAAATGTTAAACTCACTAATTCAGTAATAAAGTATTAATAGAAAATTGTTTTAGATACATATATTATATCAAGCCCTAAAATGTGACAAGAACCCGTTTAAAAGACAATTCCAGAAAATTTTTATGGATTTATATATTGTATCGGAGCCAATTCTCACGGTAGTTGACTCAACTATCCTTTTCGGGGGACAATGATCAGTTAAAATCACAACTCTCCATGTGATGAGGGGCGTCTAAGAAATTATTTCGGCTAAGTAATAATATTTAGCATAATAACATAATACATATGGACCATATTGTAAATTAGCGCTTTGTAGCTCAATGGAAGAAATAAGGTGATGTTTGGTTGGGAAGAAAGAATGGAGAAGAGGAAAGTAATTTAAATTCTATTTTTATTTTCATTATTTGATTAGACAAAATGTATAAGAATTTAATTTCTATTATAATTTAATATCCATCATAATGTGGAATTTGAATTCCACCCCAAAGAATAAATAATTCAAATTCCTCTTATGTTGGAAATCAAAACTTTTCAGATTACCCTTCAACTTTTTAACTTATTGAATGCCATTAATAATTATTATTTATAATTTTATTTTATTAATTTAATATTATAAATAATTTTATATTAATTAAATTTAATGAATGCTTTAAGAAACTTAACAAAATAATTAGACTTATTTATTTATTTATTTAATATGAAAATATAGAAATATAAATTAACCGTCAATTCTTTAACTCTACGAAACATCGTCAAAATAGTCGAATCGCCATCAGATTGTTGTTTTAATATATATATATATATATATATATATATATATATATATATATATATATATATATATAATTTTAATAAATCATAAATTATTTTAAAACTTTTTGACATTAAAAAAGTTTGATATTGATATTAAATTTTATTTTATTACTAACATAAATAATTTAGTATTTAAGGCAAAGGATAAATTTATCTAAAGAAAAAAATTGTAATTCATTTCCTTATAAAATTTTATGTGAAACCAAACAATGAAATTTAATTTTACTATTCTCCTCCTCTCCTTTCTTCTCCCTTCCTCTCCATTCCACTCTTTTCCTATCCTTCCCTTTCTTCAAACCAAACATGGCCTAACATCTTGAAATTTGTGGAGCGCAAGTGCACACCCAACCAGTAACAAAAATTATTAGGAGTATCAGAGGAAAAAAAAATGTGTGTGTATAGGGATCAAAGTGTCGCAATGCACTACCTCAAGTTAGTCCTCCATCTCCATGTTTGTATTTATTTTGATTTAATTTGTTTGGATGTTTTTGAAAGCAAATTTTGATACTTTAAAATTCAACTTGCGATCAAAAGTTTCACAACGCAATACCCGAACAAGCAAAATGAAAATTACCCAAATATTTTATAGTTTTACAACTAAAATAACTTTTTCTTCTATGAATTCATCGCCCATATAATTTTAATATCTTGACAGTTACCCAATATTTATTTACTCTATTTACATATTTAAATATTTACTTTTATGATTTTCACCCCCTTAGATTTTCAATTTTAGTTGCGCACCTGTCAACTCTTGAGCTATCTTTTAAATACTAGTTAGAGCCATGATCTTATATAATCCACCAAAAGTTGAAATAATAAGCGAAATAATATTACAGAGTGATATTTTTATTATCGTATTGCATAAGATTTATGGCTCAAAACTACTTTTATCATTGGATTGTATGAGATTTACAGCTAAAAAATTTCTTTCAAAATTATTCATAAAATAGATTATTAGTAAGATATCTCAAGCAAAGATAATATCAATTATGTTCTTAAATAATATCAAGGTTATTAGTACAGATAATCATCCTCTTTTGCATCTAAACTGTCACAAGCTTGTAAACGTTTTGCCTATGTATAAGAGTGGCAATTTGAGTTAAGACGTGATTATTCAACACGCACTAAGTGGATTCCTATTTGAAAATTTTGAGAAAATTAATAATTGATTTGAATTCAAGTGCGAACACTGTAATTTCTCAATTTGTTCATGACACAATTATTAATCAAATCTCCTTATATTAAATCAATTTGTTTACAGCTTGAAATGTCATATTATAGTCATTTTTTAGTGTAGACACCCTTATTTTTTTAATGTGGATACGCTGTTAAATCATGCAGTTTAATAAAATTATTTTTTTAATGTATTATAAAATCATATGGTTTAATAATTTTATGTATGAACTCTATTAAATTGCACGGTTTACCAACATGTCTGCATAAAAAAAAAAAAAAGAGAGAGTGCCTGCATTTAATAAATTTATTTAATTACTTATTAAAGATTCATTTTCTATTTATCGTATATAATTAATGTAAATGAGCTTTTATTTATTTACGGTATGGTATTTATTATTTGCCATACATACATACCTCCATTTTATGGTGGTGGTTGGTCATACATGCACCTATGTTTACACACACTTAATGGTTGGTCACGCACGCACCCACCCACAGGCACGCACACACGCGTGCGCATAGAGATAGAGACACACACACATATATCTAATTATCCTTTCTATATATACCTAATTGTTCAATTTTTGTATATCTTGCCTATTCCTTCTTTGAAATTTCAATTCTAAACAATGGGGAGAAATAGGGTACAGCATGAATTGATTTCAAAGGAATCTGTCAGGAAAGTGACTTTCAAAAAAAGAAGGGCTGGATTGAAAAAGAAACTGAGTGAGCTTACCACCCTCTGTGGAGTTACTGCATGTGCTATCATCTACGCTTCTTTTGACCATCAACCTGAAATTTGGCCTTCTCCACCTGAGGCAGCCCGCGTGCTAGACAAGTTCAATAATTTCCCTATCAAAAGAAGAGGTAAATATATGATGGATCAAAACATCTTTCTTAGTAAGAAGATATCCAACTTGTCTGAGAGAATGCGAAAACAAAGAAAGAAAAATCGCGGGCTTGAGATGGATCTAATGCTTACTCAATGCTTGGCTGGTAAAGACATGAACAATTTCGATTGTTTGGAAGATTTGAAAGACCTAGATCATCTGTTGGAAGAAAAGATCAAGGTTATTGCCGATAAGATTGAATGTGAAATGGGTCTCAAATCTAACCCAGCCAGCGCTAATAATGGTAATAATATACGTCCAACAAAACGAGGATAGCAAATGGACCGACTGCAGATGAGAGACCCAAATGTGCTATTCTCAGTTTTTTATTTCTTTCTTTTTTAAAAAAATCAATAAATAAGCTCTCTTTTCTCGAACAAATTTTGTTGAAATATCAAGCACGGTCTTTCATATTTAGCGATTAATGTTTTTGTGTAGGTTCAATTTTGATATCATGATTATTTTTTACTGTTAGTAGTCCTTCATTTCAGATGATTGAAGCCCCGCTCATGCTATGCCTCTACTTGTCTCTTCTTGTTGTGAATCGTCCGTTTGATTGCAACCCAGTCTTCATTTATTTACAGTATTTTTCGAAAGATAACATGTACACAATCCACAATCCAAACTTCTATAGCGTGGCCCGTAAGAAAAACAACTTGACCAAAATTAATAACACTTCATAAACAACCCCGAAAGCGCAGCTTCGTATGATCAATAACAAGTCGTGTGAAGGCTTTGACCCAAATAAAAAAGATGCCAAGTGAGGGACATTAGAGTGATTAATTGTAGGACTGAAGAATATGTATTCAGCGTCTTCAGTCTCTCGCACAATTTAACCATTTTCGTTCGGAGCTCCTCCTGCCCTGGGTTCTCCCGGACTCGTGCCGGACCCTCTGCTCTGGGCTCATTGGTTGTTCCTTGTTCGGTCTCGGTCACCTTGCCTGTTTCACCAATTTGGTTCTCTCTCCCTTTCCCTTCTTCTTTCTCAACTTTCATCCTCTCGAACATCATCTTCAAGATACAGTAATTATGTACATCGAAACACAAAAAGCAATAACTATTAACTAGGCATAAAGTAATTAGTTTCCACTGTTGAGGGAGTGGCGGACCTTAGTCGCTAAAGGCTCCAAGTAGATGGAATTGATAAAACCCATCAAAATGGAAGCCAAAAGATTGAATCCTTGAAACATTCCAGCCTTGCTTGCGAACAACTGCGGCATATGTTCCAACAAAGCCAAGCCAATACTACAGGCCATGGCCCTGAAGTAAACAGGGTATATCTTGCTTTGCACCATTCCAAATTGGTGCCTCGGGGGAGTCCCGGCCAATATATAACTGGATATGAACGTAACCCACACACTCATCCCATAAGCCGTAGAAAATCCCAGCAGATTAGTCACACCCATCAAAGCATTCAGCGTCTCAGGAATACCCAAGTATCTCAAAAAGCCATAATAAAACAGACTAATCCATGTGGCAGCGTGCTCAGTGCCTTGCCTCGCTTCTTTTGCTTTCTCCTCCACACTCTCACGAACATTCTCCACTTTCTCGGACACGTTCCTTGCAACATCTCCTCTGATCCTCTTGCCTATAGCCCTTGCATCTTTTACCGACGCAGTGTCTTTGGCTTTCCCTAATGCATCTTTTGCAGCCTCTTTGGCCTCATAAGCCTTCCCTGAAGCAGTGTCTTTGGCTTTCCCTAATGCATCTTTTGCAGCCTCCTCGGCATCATAAGCCTTCTCCGAAGCAGTCTCCTTGGCTTTGGTTAATGAATCTTCTGCAGCCTCTTTGGCCCTATGAGCCTTCTCTGAAACAGTCTCTATGGTTTTACCATCTGCATCTTGTAAAGCATCTCTGGCCTCATAATCCATCATCTTTTTGGTATCAATAAACTCGTGCCCTGTCTTTGATACCACCTCCTTGGCCTCACATGCCATGCTTTTGTATGGTGCAGGCACCTCGTGAGATGCCCCGGAGAAGCCCTTGGATTTCTCAAGTGCACTGGCAATCTTGTACTTGCATTTCCCATATGCATAGCAGATAAGCTCTCCGAGGCCAGGACCCTTGTAAGAGGGTTCAGAGACCCTTGACCATTATTTGGGAAGTGAAAAATAGTGATAAGATCTCTTTTAAGTGAAAGGTAAGTAAAAAGTTGATAGATGATTAGGAGGTAATCTGTTCATTATCTTGACCAGTAGGCATGAGCACGTCGCCTCGAACAGGGGAAAATTTTGGTACAGATTGCGTCAATCAGGTGTAATGTTGATAACCTCGAGCAAGAGGTAATTCAGAGACCATGACCAGATGACCTTAAATAAGAACTAGCTCTTGGTATCATGAGTAGGTATAATAACTACAACTTAATAATTATTTTGTAACGATTTTATTAACTATATTTGTAACTCATGATTTAAATGAATGCTCAATAACTATTTTATAATAGTCTAATAACTACTCATTAACTCATAATTTAAATGAGCATTCAACTTAGTAACAGCCACACACATGGACGCTTATAAAAGCTCTAGAAAATATAAAGTAAGAGAACTCTAATTCTTTCTCTTTTTCTTATTATTTATTTTTCTTTAAGATTTATTTTTTAACTTTTTTTCTTAAATTGGTTAATGACGGACTTGAGCGTCGGAGGGTTCACGCCGGAAAACAACTAGCGTCCTCTAACTATTCTGTTGTGACTGTAAGAGAAAAGAGAACACAATTATTCGGGTAGCAATCTAGTCACACATATACCTCGACCAGATTTCTGCATCAACAACCACGATTCGGAAGCATGGATGAGGCTTCTTTGATGGTGCCCTCGGCGTTGTTTAAAGCATCAGCAGCAGCAGCGGAGATTATTTTTTCCCCGATATCTAAAGCAGGGGAAGCAGTCTTGGGGATGTGATATTGGTCATGTTCTGGTGGTGAGATTGATACTTTAGTGTTTTGTCTGCCTTGTTCAGCATACCCAACAACCACAACTCTGTGCCCTTATTTCATCACTATAACTTCTTCCTAGTTGTTCTCTTTTTCTGGGCTTGGACTTGGAGACCACACTCCTGCTGCTGCCAGCGAACTCACTACAAGACATATTGCAACCAAATTCATCATTTTTGGATCAAAGCTTGTTTCCGCCGGTGTGCTTCGTCGATTTGGGAATTTTAAGGACTTTGGTTTTGGCGGTGTATCGTAACATTAGCTTACCCAATCCCAGCGTAGCATGCCATATTGTGCTTAGTTAACCGACGAGTGTCTTTCTCTGTCGACCAGGTGGTATTATACGTGGCAACCACTAAGGTCATTCGAGGCTTTTTATTCGTTAAATAAGTCGGGGATGAGTCTCAGATGTGGCCACGTCGATTCTCTTAGTTATTTTTTTCTCTCGGTCTGAGCTGAGGGAAGGTAAGATCGCCTGATTAATGCCTTTGGAATTTGTCCAAACCACAGGGCTCCTCCTAATAGCTTCCCTAGCTAAAATCCTCTTTGGGCTTCATTTTTTCCCTCTTGATGCCCAAACATAAGTCATGGGTTTCTGTCTGAGCATTCATCCTCTTTTTGGTGTGTTTGATACCATGCACTCACAATGTATGAACTGTAATTAAAATGCAAACTGATGTTTGGTAATAAAACTAAAGTCGCGTGGTTTGGAAAAAAAAAAAAAAGCAAAATGACCATTTCATCAGAAAAATCTGAATTATTGAGACCCGCACTCACCCCTCGTTTTGTGCGGTTCTGCACATGTCTTTTATTTTTTTAATAATTAAATTGTTTGTAATAATGTTTAATTTACTTTTTAATTTCGGCTTAAGTTATAATATATGTATGTATTGTATACATAAAAAAAAATTAATCAATAAATATAAAATATTCACCGTTAAACATAAAATATCTATTGTTAAATTTAAAACTGAAGTTAATGATCTTAAATTTTAAATTTAATAATCTTTAAAATCAAATTAAATAATAAATATTTCATATTTAATGATAAATATTTTATATTTATTAATTTTTTTTTACATGTATGTAATACATACATATATTGTAGATGGCCTTTCAATTTATATGATACAATTATTTTAAAAACCAATAAATGGAAGCTACCACCGGTAGGCATTCGTCATCTACCGCCGCTGCTGACCACAGTCACTAGAGAGTTTTCAAGTTAAATTTGACATTGTTAGATTCCTCCTTGCCCATACTATGCATCCATACAAAGAATCATCTGCGAAGGAGATTCTGATCATCGAAATAAGTTTGATAATAATCGGTTTCCATAACTCGCGTTGGTTAACAGCAAAAAAGTGAGAAGCACCACCACCACCATCAACACCAGTGGATGGAAATTAAGCCGATGGTGGCGGCGATGCCTGCCAAATCGCTGCCGCTTAATCGGTGGTTCTCAAGCATTTTTCCAGTGAATGAGATAGTTTATGCCTGTTATCTCTGTAGGATTGTGTATATCCTGATGAGGATTTTTAACGAACTAAATTTGACCTCAACAGACTGGTGAGTCGTTGTTGCGGCGGTGAAGGATCTCAACTGTAGCGGTGGCCAGCTGTCAGTATTTTAATTTTTAATATATTATAAAATAGTAATATAAAATACTTAAATATATAGTGCAATCTAGATTACAGTAAACATAACACTGTATTAAATTTAACTCAATCCGCTCAAATACGTACTCACACAATCCAATAACGCAGCAAACTAAATGCACCCAATCCATAGTGTTTATTTTTCGGAGTGTGACTTTATGCACCCTTAACGCGTGCACACACCCTTTCAAAATTAATAAAACACGTACACATTTTTTAATTTTTTTTTATCCCTTTATTATTTTCTCATCCAAATTAGTTCACTTGTAGAGGATTTTTCATTTTTGAACCAAATTGAAGAATAAACATGCAGAAGGAAATCAAAAGGATAAAAGCGAAAGTGGGAAATTCCATGTATATTCTTGCATCTACTTCTGGTGAAGTCACACTCACCGTATTAAGCAAAAAGCGGGCATGTGCTGCGGCATGTGGAGCTGATGCCGCAAACAAAATTTGAAAAAGCGAAGACCCAATAATGCTGTACACCTGTATCGATGGATTCCATTCCATTTTTATCCATCCATCCATCCATCCAATATTATTTATAATTCGTCATATTATACTATAGTTTTGCCGATGAAATGATTTCACTTTGTTGGGTTGTGCTGGGAACTCGGTGTCTTTATTCACCCACCGCAATCATGGTCTCAACGAAAAAAAAAAATATGGGGGGTTAATTAAGAAAATTGCAAATTAATCAATTATTTGGGGGAAGAGTTAGGTTTACGCATGTACTACAACTTCTATGAAAGATATTTGATTCCAGCATGTTCAAACAACCATAAGCACATTGTTTGAATGATCCAGCTAAATGCATCCTTCAGTTCTGTTGTTTAACGAGTAGTTTATGCTCTTCAACACAACAGGACCACTTTAATACAAAATAACAATAATGAAAGACAATGTAGTGGCGGTAGTTAGTTCTTGTCTTCTTGAAATGGATATTATATAAACAAAATGGAATATGCATACTGCATGCACCGTCATAAGTCCAACATTTCAAGTCAACTTACATGTTTGGTAGGAGGAGTGTATATATACATATATATATATATATATAGTGATATGAATAATGTTCTATACATATCATGTGTTATTATTTATAAAATTTCTTAAACATTAAGTACGCATGAAAGGGAAAGGCTAACATTTGTGTCCCCTTTGTGACCCAAAAAATTAAACTAGTACGTTAATTATAACTATCCCAGTGTATACGTGGCTTAACAAAATTGTGATAATGGAGACGGAGTTGGGACAGTAGCCGACACTACAACTACCATTTATAGGTAATATAGTCAATATAATGTTGCCTCTATGGAGATTAATCACCTCCTCTGGATTCTCTAATTATCAAATATTCATTTGAAGCAACTAAGCAACAGAGCGACTGGAAGTGCTCTAATCAACAAATATGAAACAGTTGCGTAGCTGCCCCTCTTTTTTTTCTTTTTTCTTTTTTCTTTTTACCGGTCACAATCTCATCACTGAAAAGCTTGATGCAATCTTCCATTTACTACCACACTCCTCGGTGCGCTTTGACAAACTTCCAAAGAATTTATGGACCATGCTTTTCTAATTTACTGAATTACCCTTCTCTCTCCAATCAACATTTGTGGTTCTTTCGCTTATTATGATTCTCATTGGTTATCAGTTGTACGAGTAGTATAAGGCTCTGTTTGATATAAAATTTCAAACAAGATTTATTTAAATAGAATTTTTATTAGTTAAGTTTTTATAAAAATTATAAAATTATTTTAATAAATAAGTTATTTAAAGTTATGTTATGAAATGAATGAAATAAAATTATAAAATAAGTAAAGTATATTTTAGGTATTTTAATATTTAAAAAAAAAACTTTTCAACCTCTACTCTTAAAAGTTTAAAATTTGAGATTTTATTAGTATAAGCAAAATAGTTTATTTAATCTTCAAAAGTTCTAATAAAAAAATTAAAAAATAATAAAAATTTTAAAAAAAACTTATAAAATTAAATAAACACTTATTACTATTACATTAGCCATACCAAATAAACACTTAACTCTTATAATTGATCAAGTGCAAGAAACCAAGGAAATATTAATAATGATGACAACCTTATTTTAAGACCAAAAATGTATTTTGAAATTGTAGTTTTGTTACAAGATTTTATTAGTTCGTTTTGGGTTAGAAGCATCTTAGCAATATGCTACGTGCTATATCAACTTTATTCGTGGGAAAAGGGGACTATGAAAAAGTTGGGGACCCCTTTATTTGAACTTTTTGTCCATAGATTGTAAAATAATGCAACCCACAAAACAAGAATCCTTCCAATGAAGCAAAAGAAATAAATAAATAAACAAAACATAGCTCCTAAGCTAATTTCAGTGATCGTTTACGAATTAATACTCGAGAGTCGGTGCAAGTTAGTTGATTGAAAGGGCAAAAAAACAAATGTTATTTAAACAAAGAGTTGAGCTTCCATCCCCTTTTATGTTTACAACTTTCTTTTTTTCAATAAAATTTACAAAAAAGATAAAAAAAATTACAACAGAATTTTAATTGATTTTACCATCATCTAGAATAAAGTAAGTAAATTAAAAATATATTTTTTCAAACAAAAAAAAAACTTAGTATTAGGTGACTTATTTCTTCATTGATTAAAAAATGTAACTAATTTAAAAAAAAAACCAATTACGTCTCTCTCTCTATATATATTAAATTTTAAAGATAGTTGAAATTGAAATTCATGACTTGTAAAGAATTTAAATCTAATTAAATTTATAATAGTTCTTTTATGCAATTTTCTCTAATTAAACAATTAAGATTGTAAGAATGGAGTTTCAAAAATATTAAAGGCGTGCGAAAAACATTATTGTTAAACATATCCGTTGACATTTAAGAATGGGTTCAGAATTGTATGTGAATGTTACCGATTAGTGATTAGATTATTAATGGGTTTCAGGGTTCCTGCGTTTGCTTCCCTCGAGCTCGACTAGTCGGCTCAGAAAAAATCTTGAATTTTTATTATTTATTAGCAATATCTGCACTAGCCTAAGTGGTACTTTCGCTGTTCGGCATCTGAGGTGGATCAGCTCCACCGACAAGTCAAATATTGTTGGTGAGCGTCAATGGAATTGAAGCTGAAGCTGAACCAGATCGACTTCGTGTACAAAATAATATTTAATGGCCCTTAACCAACTGTTGAAATTCAATGCTGCCAGCACCTCACTGTAGTAACCAGCGGGTGCCGCTATCATTGAATTTCTATTACCATCCGCTCAAGAGAAATCATACAAAGCAGCACAACTACATGCATAATTCAAATAGTTGGCCTCACTGGGTTCATATTGGAAATCAAATCAAAAATGAAATTCAAAAGGCAGGAAAAGAGAAGTCTATCGACTCTATCCATCACACGGGAAAAAAATTGTAAATTATGAAATTTCTCAACTTCTAAACCAAAGAAGAGTGGACAGACACTATGAGAGAGGCTCAGCATTTTTTATTAATCCGAGCTAATTTTTTTGAATTTATATAAATAAATTTTTTTTGAACATCGGTACGTATGAAGGAATTATGTGTGTGTGTGTGTGTCTATTATAACAAGTTTCTAACTCTAATTAAAAGAAATAGAGTTGAGTACTTGACTTGGGAACACATATAAAAATAAAATAAAAATGTTATTGTTATAAAAAAAAAAAACTAAAAAAATTAAGGAGTATTAATGAATTTTTTTGGAGTTAGACCGGACTACATCCCAGTGCAGGCAGCGCACCTGTTGGTCCGCCTCTGGAAACTCCAATCCACATTTGGTATTAATAATGGACGTGCATCTGCTTAATTCCTTGAAAAGGAGAGATCCTTCGAAAAGGGAATTGAAGATTGCTTTTGGACAAGCTTTTATGTATTCTTCTTGATTCATGAATAAAGTGGTTATGATTCTTGATTCATTTTCACCTCACCCAAAACCAATAATAATAATAATAAGGGTGTGGATACTTTCATCTCACTATTTTTATAAACCCACCCTCGCTTACATAAAATAATTGCAATAAATTTATGTTATTTTATAAAATTATAAATTAATGATAAATTTAAACAATTAATTAATTGAATCATTCTTATAAATTTTTTTTATTCTAACTTAGTCTTTTAGCAATTTTTAACTATTTAATATTTTTTAAGATAAGTTTAATTCAATTATTTTACTCTTATAATATAAAATAATCAAATTACTACAAGAAATATATATAAAATTGTAACTAATTGTTTATACATTTAGCTTATGTTTTATATAAAATTTAATAAATTTCTGTACTCCACATGCCATAATTATGTCTTGTTAGTTTAATGCATTAATAATCATAGTAATAAATTACTACTAATGCATAATTAAAATATAAAAAATTTATTAAAGTAAATTTTTAGATATTTTAATATTTTTATCTTATGAGGATAAAATAGTTAAATTAATTTATGTTAAAACAACTTTATTGATCAAATATAATAAAAAAAAATCTAAAAAATGAGTAACAAATAAATTAATATTTATCTATAGTAAAATATAAAACAATTTATTAAAGTTAAAGAAATTTTTTAAATATTTTGATAGTTTTCTTTAAGAGGGTAGACTAGTTATATTGACATTTGTTAATAATCTTATTGATCAAATATAATAAAAAAAAAGTCTAAAGAAATATGTGTATATGAATTTAATTGATTAATTTTTAAAATTTTTCTTAATTTAAATTTTAAAAAAATATGAATTTATTGTAATAATTTTTAAAAATAGAATAAATTTATAAAATTTGTGAGATAAAAATAACAACACCCTAATAATAAAAAATAGAATAAAATTACATTTCTTCTCTTCCACCTAAACATTATCTATATTATTAAACCCCAGCCCAGCCTCCAATTAAATGTTGCATTAATTTCTCTAATCAGTCTCTCTCTCACTAGCAAACAAATGTACCCACCAGAATCAGCTTCTATCAAAGCTACATGAAAGAATTGTGGGGTCAGCAAATGACATGTTTCACTCTCTTTCTAACATATGTTTCTGTCTTCATACTCCAAAAATCAAATGGAACAAACAGCTCAATTTCATCATCACCCTTTTCTTCTATTCTTCGCCTCTCTTTCTCCCCCTCTTCTACCACCACCATTACCTTTGCCATTTCTATCTTCTTCTTTACTCCTACTTTTTCTCTACATACCTGTAGCAATCCATCTTCCCTTCGATAGATATATATATATGTATAATTTTTTTTTTTTAACTAGAACAAAAAATTGAAGAAGAAACAATAAGATCCTCGTAGTAACCAGCTGACCCATGGCCAGAGTGGTAGTAGAAGTTGTTGATGCAAGTGACCTCACGCCCAACCATGGACAAGGATCTGCTAGTCCCTTTGTTGAAGTAGACTTGGATGATCAGAAACAAAGAACTCAAACCAAGCCTAAAGACCCCAACCCTTATTGGAATGAAAAGCTTGTTTTCAATATTAACGATCTCAGAGATCTTCCCAACAAGACCATTGATGTAACTGTTTTTAATGATCGCAAAGGCAGCCATGATCGTGGTCACCACAAGAACTTTCTTGGACGTGTCAGGATTTCAGGTGTTTCTGTCCCTTTTTCGGAGTCAGAAGCCAATGTTCAGCGATACCCTCTTGACAAACGCGGCCTTTTCTCGCGTGTCAATGGTGATATTGCTCTCAAAATATACGCACACCCACTTCATGATGCCTCTCACTTTACAACACCACCCACCAACGCTACTACCGCTGCCACTAGTCTTGAGACCGAAGAAACCCCACTCCAAGAAATCAACACCAACAAGTTTGGCGATCAAGATGTTAAATTAATGTTTGATCACGAGAAGATCAAAAAGAAAAAGAAGGAAAAAGAAGTAAGGACTTTTCACTCAATAGGGACAGCAGCTGGGGGTCCTGGTCCTGGTTCTGCTGCTCCGCCACCAGTGTCATCCACGTTTGGTTTTGAGACTCATCAAAAGCCTCCAATGGTTGAGACGAGAATGGATTTTGCCAAAGCTGCTGCGCCAACACCATCTGTAATGCAAATGCAAATGCCAAAGACGAACCCTGAATTCCTTCTGGTGGAGACTAGTCCGCCGGTAGCCGCGCGTCTGCGATACAGAGGAGGAGACAAGACAGCAAGTACCTACGATTTGGTGGAGCAGATGCATTATTTATACGTGAATGTGGTTAAGGCAAGAGATCTTCCTGTAATGGATGTTTCAGGGAGCCTCGACCCTTACGTTGAAGTGAAGCTTGGAAACTACAAAGGCATCACCAAACACTTGGAGAAGAACCAAAACCCGGTATGGAAACAAATTTTTGCCTTCTCTAAGGAAAGATTGCAATCCAATTTGCTTGAAGTTACCGTCAAAGACAAGGATATTGGCAAAGATGATTTTGTGGGGAGAATTAGTTTTGATCTATCAGAAGTCCCTCTTCGTGTTCCGCCTGATAGTCCGTTGGCTCCTCAATGGTATAGATTGGAGAACAAAAAGGGTGATAAAATTACTAAAGGGGAAATAATGCTTGCTGTTTGGATGGGGACACAAGCTGATGAGTCTTTTGCTGAGGCTTGGCACTCTGATGCACACAGCATCAGTCAGTCAAATTTAGCTAACACCAGATCAAAGGTTTACTTCTCACCCAAGCTTTACTACCTTCGGGTTTTTGTATTTGAAGCACAAGATCTTGTTCCTTCTGAGAAAGGGCGAGCACCGGATGCTTATGTAAAGATCCAGCTTGGGAATCAGCTGAGGGTTACCAGGCCTTCGCATGTGCGAAGTGTTAACCCAGTATGGAACGAAGAGCATATGTTTGTTGCATCTGAGCCTTTTGAGGATCTGATTATTGTGACTGTTGAAGATAGGATTGGACCCGGCAAGGATGAGATTTTAGGAAGAGAATTTATACCAGTTAGAACTGTGCCACAAAGACATGAGACCAGAAAGCTCCCAGATCCTCGATGGTTTAATCTTCACAAACCTTCATTGGCAGAAGAGCAAGGTGCTGCAAAGAAGAAAGAAAAATTCTCAAGCAAGATTCTAATTCGCTTCTGTTTGGAAGCAGGTTACCATGTTCTTGATGAATCCACACATTTTAGCAGTGACCTACAGCCCTCATCGAAGAGCCTGAGGAAGGGCAGCGTTGGGATTCTTGAGCTTGGCATTTTGAGTGCAAAGAATTTCATGCCAATGAAGAGCAAGGATGGTAAACTGACTGATGCATATTGCGCGGCCAAGTACGGGAACAAATGGATCCGGACCAGAACAATCCTTGACACACTGGCTCCTAGATGGAATGAGCAGTATACTTGGGATGTTTATGATCCGTGTACGGTAATCACAATTGGAGTATTTGACAATTGCCACATCAATGGAAGCAGAGATGACACGAAAGATCAGAGGATCGGAAAGGTGAGAATTCGATTATCAACTTTAGAAACCGATCGTATATACACCCATTACTATCCTTTACTGGTACTCACGCCTTCTGGTTTGAAGAAAAATGGGGAACTTCATTTGGCTTTAAGGTTTACGTGTACAGCTTGGGTAAACATGGTGACACAATATGGAAGGCCGTTGCTTCCCAAAATGCATTATGTCCAACCAATACCTGTTATGCTCATTGATAGGCTACGGCATCAAGCAATGCAGATAGTTGCAGCAAGGCTGGGAAGAGCAGAGCCACCACTCAGGCGTGAGGTAGTGGAGTATATGCTGGATGTGGATTACCATATGTGGAGTCTGAGGAAAAGCAAAGCCAATTTTCACAGAATTATGGAACTTCTTTCAGGGGTTACAGCTATTTGTAGATGGTTCAATGACATATGCACATGGAGAAACCCAGTGACAACAGTCCTTGTACATGTATTGTTCTTGATGCTCGTTTGCTACCCTGAGTTGATACTGCCAACAATTTTCCTGTACCTCTTCCTACTTGGGATTTGGAACTATCGGTTCAGGCCAAGGCACCCACCTCACATGGATGCCAGGCTTTCACAAGCAGTGACTGCACACCCAGATGAGCTAGACGAGGAATTTGATTCATTTCCAACATCAAGACCAACAGACATCGTTAGGATGAGATATGACAGGCTACGCAGTGTGGCAGGTCGGGTGCAGACAGTGGTTGGAGATTTGGCGTCACAAGGCGAAAGAGCTCAAGCAATCCTCAGCTGGCGTGACCCAAGGGCTACGTCTATCTTCATCATCCTCTCATTGATTTGGGCTGTGTTTATTTATGTTACTCCATTCCAAGTGGTGGCAGTTCTGATTGGCCTTTACATGCTGCGCCATCCCCGGTTCAGGAGCAAGATGCCTTCTGTACCTGTCAACTTCTTCAAAAGATTACCGTCCAAGTCAGATATGCTGATATAAGATGGAAACTTGCTCAGTATATTCATTCTTGTAGTTGTGAATAAGGAAAAATCCCTCCGCAAAATAAATAACACCAGTGCCGGTCTTCCTCCCCTACCCTCAAAAGCATTTCATCCCAGCATTTCTCACAACCCATCAATCTTTTTTTGCTTTATATATACGTGTACTTATGCTGCTTGTATGAACTTTTATTGAGGTAATTTACTTCCTGAGTAATAAGATCAGCTAATAAAAGAATAGCTAGCCAGTATCAAGCAATTCAATTTGTTTTTTTTAAAAAAATAATACATAAATATCAAACAAAAGACAAGGCAATTAAGATGATAGGAAAATGATTAGCAGCATCAACCATATGAAATCAGGCTATCCATGGAGATCAATTTCATCAATGAACTTATCTTCAAAATTGGTTACTCACACACATCATAAAACAACTCCACACAAGAAAGTTACACCTATTTATATTTTTTTTAAAAAAAAAAGAAAAACCTTTCATTTAGTTGGCAATGTTCTAAATCCTATGTGTATAAGCAGGGCTACAATTGTCAAGAAACTAATAAGCATTCCACCCAGAAGAGCCCTATCCACAACACCCAACTCGCCCATATTCCCTGCCACCCATTCCTGCTTTTTCTTGGATCCCAAGGTAATATCATCTTCCACTCCTTTCACATGGTTCTTCCGCTTCCTTAGCAACCATCCAATAACATTTTGGCAGTTTATATGTTCTGGAAATCTGTCAGTCCAGGAAACTCGGCCTTCCTCCAATGTAATTTTTTCTTCACAGCATTCTAGTCCACAAGCATCAGGATCTGGCTCATTTGAACAAGCACAAGGTTCATTTTGGCTGGAGCAGGGAGAACATTTGTCCTGACGAACCTGACTAGATATTCTCGTGTTTGACACTGTTTTATCTACTTGGTTGAGAATTTTGATCACTTCTCCAAACACTGACCACCTTCCAACAGATGTTATCTTCACCAAAGCTGAGGTACCCAGCATATTTTCTGTGCCTAGTACAAGCACCTGCACATATCCCTTGGTATGCCCAACCTTAGACAAAAAGGGAATATGAAGTTAGATCGAAGTCATTAAATGTTTTAACAAAAAAGTTAAATAAATAATATTTGTTTTATCGCATTTTCTGCTTTGGTTCAACTATCATAAGATTACTATGTGCAAATATGTATGCATATATGTATAAAGAGGACACCACTACTATTGGTGGCTGACAATGGAAAACCTGTGGAAGCCAAAATCAAAGTTTTTCCATAAAGTAAGCCCCTGAATCTCAGCACATGCACACAGAGATGTGGAAGAATCAGAAAGAAGCATGGAGACCATTTAAAATTGTTCTAGTCTTACCAGGTGAATTCCGTCAGCTGCAATTTCAGTTATCCATATTCTTTCCACTCTACCCTCCATTCCAAAATACGGTGTGAAAGCTTCAAAAACAGATGTCAATTCACGGCTCCGTTTCTTCACTACAGCACTTGGCACCTTCTTCATCCTTGCAGCAGGCGTTCCTGATTTTATAAAGGAAATAAATATTGACTCGGTTTAAATCAAACAGTTTCGGTAAAACACTGCATCCGTCAGTTTTTTAAATATTTTATTTTTCCAGAATGCACATACTGAGTTGAAATCTCAGAAATTATATCAACTATGATAATGAGAGAAATGATTCTGCTATACACTCAAGCTGGAGCTATTGCCCAGAGAGGTGTGTTTCTAACAAATTAATAGAAGAAAACAAATTTAGATTAAAATTACAGACTTTATTATGTCTCATCACAGAATGCAAGTTGGACTTCATCAAATCATTCAAAATTTATTGAAAATGGGCACATCCCAACCCTAGTCTAATCTGACGGAAGCTCAAGACAGCAACTTCCAAGATCATGGGTAGTTTTGCTAAGGAAAAAATTAAGTTTCACACCTGAAGTGACATTCCAAAGGGCAATACTTAGGGATCTAAACAAATTATCGTAGTCAGGGTTTCCAGAATAAGAGCTTCATACCGTCAGAGCAGATATAGTCTGATACAGTTATAGATGAAAATTATGTATATATATTAAAAAACAAAAAAGGATGAAGAGAAAAACATTCGTCATCTTAGGGCACTGAAATGAACCTCTGGCCATCATCATCAGATTCGTCGAGAGCTACCACAAGATATAAATGGAACTATAAATGGAACTACTTTCTCATTCCAAACAGGACATATCTTCGGTCATCTAAAGAAAAGTCGTGCAGCTTGACCAAAATACAAATGACCATTACAGTGAATTTGTAATTGCTAAATAGCACAGACAAAACTTTGTTGCTATCCAAATTCAAAAATTGCATACCTGGTCGAGGATAGAACTGTGAAATGTGAACTTGGGGGAACTTGTACTCCTTGATGAGGCTAACAGTTTGTGTAAAATCTTCATCAGTCTCACCTAAGCAGAACAAACATAAAAGCATTACTTCCACTAGCACTTTTTAAGTAAAACATTTGATGATAAAAAAAGCATGAAAATTATTCTAATACCAAACAGTTCAAGAAAAAACAAGAAAAATTTTCCAATAAATGCCTTCCTTAATTGCAAGTCTCACCAGTAGTGTAAAGTTTTTCAGTATTTTAGTTACTAGTGATGCCAGCAGAAGTTTAGTTACACAAAAGGACACATATCTTACTATTTCAAGGGCACTTGCAACCTTCAACTTAACAACTTCAGAAAGAGTCAACAAGAAAATGTAAAAGATCACATGGATCAATATAGAAAAAGAATAATGAGGGCCAATGACCAGCACACTAACCTGGAAATCCACAAATTATATCAGTTGCAATCTGCATCCCTGGCACAAGTTCAGTCAAGGTGTCTACCACAGTCCTGAAGTCACTCAAAGTATATTCCCGATTCATTGCCTAATAGAGTTAAAACATTAATAAGCTAAGAGAGCAACATGTGATCAACTTTGCAGACATATATTCTTGTAATAAGTTCAACCAAGACATATTTTTTGGAGAGAAGACACGTTTATAGGAAAAATCTTTTGACTTACACTCAAGACAGCATCACTCCCAGATTGGACCGGTACATGAAGAAAGGAATATACACATGGGTGACACAAAATTTCCGCTATTTCTTTCAAATGCTCAAGAATGAAAGGAGGATTAGTCATCCCAATCCGAAGCAGTGTGCTCCCATCAGGAGGAAGTTCCGCAACGATAGCATTTAACAAAATTGGAAGGTTAACCCCAATGTCACGACCTACAAAATTTCAGGACGGTTAAATCTTTTCAATAACTCAAGTAAAAGGCATCTCAATTTACTCCCACAAGAACAAGGAATCATTAGCCTGAGTTACATAATAACCTTGTTAATCGAGTGTTCAAATCCTTTTGACTAAATAAAACTAAGGTGACTTTATTTTCAAATATTAGTGCTTAGGGTGACTAGTTCACAAAAAATCATAGTTAATTAGTTTACATGTTAAGAGAGGGGGAAAATAGAACACAGATTCCTCGTAACACAACATATTACATCACAAAAAATTCTTTGGGTGTGGGTGCTGAAAATATTTCAAACAGAAATACTGTAGAAACAAGATATCTCCATAAGAAAAGCTTTAGATTACCGTATGCTCCAGTATCTTCGCTGCTCAACCATACCTCCTTAACTCCATCAGCTATAACAGTTCTTACACGGCCCACCTGCAGAGTTGAACTTCAAAATAAAACTAAAGCCGAAAAATATAAAGTATTAATTGTCGTTATACAATCTTACAAGGCTGTCGACAGTGTAGCTCCCCAAATGGCCACGGGCATGTTTTGTCTTGCAGTAAGTACAAGCACCTAAACAACCCACATTAATTGGTAGAATCTCAACAAACTTGTTCCTCCTAACCTGTTATAAAAGTTCGGTTAAATTAATTCCATTGGGGGAAAAAAAAGTTCCATCTCTTGACCAGTAAATGATTCCAGAGAATTACAAATTCACAACTGATACCTTTGGGAGGTCAAGAGCCGGTAATTTCTTGCGATGTAGAAGCCGCACCTCATGACCTTTCAAAGTCTCTTCAACAACTTCAACAACACGATCAATTTGCTGGACTCCAACAATACTGACCCCTTCTAGCTCTTTCAAGTCCCGACTTCCTTGAGGCACACACCCAGCTACCACTAGGGGCTTTTTTGCACCCTTGCATTTTGCTATTAAAGTATCCATAGCAGACTGACTAGGGGATTTAACTGTGCATCTGTTTCAGGTTTATAATTATTGATCACTAAATATACCAGAAAAATATTCTGCACACGAGTACTCCTGTTGCTTAAAAGGTGAGGAACCCCCAACAGGTTTATACACATTGCAGTATTTATCACTGACCTCTTACTGCATCAAATTCATATGTGTATAAAAAACTAAGTGTGCAAGATAACATGGACGAGTTGTGATCCACCATTAGCTGAACAAATATTGCACCAACTCAAAATTTTTCCATTGAAGACACATTTATAAAATTAGTTACATAATTAAGAAATAAATGAAACTCACGTATTGATGAGCCATAGGTCTGCCTCCTCAGAATTGTCAGTTAATGCATAACCAAATGCTGAGAGCTGACCGGCCATGTATTCACTGTCACTCTGCCATAATGACAAAAAGAAAGAAACAACTTGAAAGAAAGAAAAATCATACTAATGTTGTAATGCTCCAAAGACTCCAAAGACTCCGAGGAGAAAAATAAAGTGAGGATATCATTCAAAAATTGAAAAACTCATAGAGATTAGAACCCTATTAATAGAAGACTATCTCCAATCCTATAACTAAAATCTCAGTACAATGAAAGAAACAAACACCACTCACAAACTTACCTACTAATAATAAGAAATGTAGAATATACTCCAACATTCTTAACTTGTCCTATATCAGATTTGAAGAGAGATTATGTAAATGAAGGACACAATTAAACGAGACGTATGTTTGCTGTTCTGTATTGAAAGACACATCTCTGGGTTAATTAACTAGTTAAATATATTAGTATACTTTTTATAAACTAACTACAACCTGATTACAGAATGAAAAGCAATCATCATCATCATCATTATTACAGTAAACAGTAAATCCTATTGATAAAAGTAAAATCACAGATGGATCTTGGAAACCTAATTTTGGAAAACAATTTTATTACAATGGAATGGTACGTATAAATACCTGGTTATGTGAGCATCCAAAAGTCTTCATATATATGGTCTGCAAAATACAAAATCAAAAATTGGAAAATAAACAATATTTAAAACAAAAAAAAATATAAAGATAAAGGGCGAACCAAAAGGGAGAAAAGAAAGCACCTCAGTTCCAGGAATCTTGGGGGAGAAAGAATCAGTTTTGGAGAGGTGGTTATTATGAAGCCGCGGTTTGTTCTTATTATACTTCGGATTTACACCGACGGCATTGATTGGCAATCTGAAACCGGGAGGAGCACCGCCACCTCCGCTCCCAACCAACAAATCTTCTATGTCTTCCATTTGCTTATTCACTCTATGCAATGTAGCAGCTGCCCACGACAGCTGCTTATTCGCCGAGCACAAAACACACAGATGGCTCCACGAACAAATGACCTCCTTTTAATTTGTTTTGAATTTTAGCCCAAAATTTCCAACGCTCCAAAAAAGTATTAACCCTAGTTTTGGGAATTTTTAGTGTTTTTTAATTAAAAAAAAAAAGCGTTGATATTTAATCCCCTTAGTATATCTTATAAACCCTCACTTTTTAATTAACCCTATTAAAAATTTTAAATTATTTCTATCACTCAGTATATCCTATTTAATACCTAATTTACCTTTATTATAATTTTTATCTTTTTTATGCATCAATATAACTTATAAAATTAATTTGAAAAAAAAAATGCTCTCGTAATCACGAACCATGCTGAGTTTGGCTTGAAAAACTGTAAAATTTCTTTGGATTTTTATCAACTTCTAAGATGATGGTCCTGGTAAGTTTGATCCTGAAGAAATTGTAAGAAATTTAAATACCTAGCTGGCTAAAGATAGAGATTTGAGTGGAAAAACTATTTTAAACAAAATTAGAATAAGTGAAAGCTTAATGAGATCTTTGCAAAATGCGCCACTGTCATTGAGGAGGTCATTATCCTGCTATGGCAAATTCTTATTATAAATAAATATCAAAGCAAACAAATGCTAACCTGTACAAGTCTGTAAAGTTACAGGTTGAAAGGAAAAAAAAAAGCCAAGGTTGAGTGAAGGAATGCAAGAATTTACTTAAGAGGGAAGACATGATAATTCTGGTTAGCATTTCTTACAAGTGCAGTCGTGGGTTTCATTTTTTACAATCTTAGTTCGTGGGTTCCATGATTACAAAACTTAAACTTACTTCTTCATCATCTTTTATCAAGTACCGCAAACTAATTTCTTTTATGATTACAAAAGTAGAAAGTATATAATATTTGAGAAGATATAAGAGTTTAGAAAGTGAAAAATAATTAGGGTTTAAAAAGTTAAATTGATTTAATTTATCATTAATACAAATTATTATGTGGGTACACTTAAAAGTTATTTACCCTTTTAAGTCATTTCATATAAGGATAAAAAAATATTAAAATAAAAGTGAGAGGTAGGAGTTAGTGAGTTATAAAGAGGGGTCTAAATATCATTACTCTTAAAAAAATATATAAAAGTTATTGGGCTTCAGTTTATTCAATTTAGCCCACTCGGCTTAACTACACGATAAATAGGTCTCTGCGTCCCTTCCATTTCAAGGCATCGCTATTGGCTCCCTGATGAGTGATGGCAAAGGTTTTTTATTTATTTTATTATCATTCTTAATTTCTTATTAACTCATACGTCTCACAGAAACTCGAACTCCATATTAGTTTCGAACTCGTAAAAATGTTTCTTAAAATTTCTCTTTTTCATATAATCCAACAAAAGATTAATGTTTTGTCATCCATGTAAATGAAATTCAAATCTTAAATATCTTTACACCAATCCAAAAATAACGACATTACAGATTTTTCATAACATGTACACATTATATATTGATCATACCTACAGATTTATTATAAATTTTATTTCTGAAACTGTAGATTTATTTTGTTGAAAAAATCAAACGTACATAGATTACGTTATGTGCCTGGTGGAAAAACCAAATGTGGCATTATTATTGTTACTATTAAAAAAAAAAAAAAAAAAAAAAAGCTCCAGTGCAGTAGAGGACGTATAAAGTAGCAGTAATCTTGTGTGAGACGATAACACTGGCGCTAGTATATTCAGAGAATGGGTATCCACAACTACAAGTATAAAACTTCCACGTTCGAATAAAGTCAATATGAATTTATAAATCTCTTAATTTTTCAGACCGCCCCTTGAAATACACGTTCATCTGGCCCGTGAATATGACGTTCGTCTGATCTTCATTGTGGGAACAGACAAATGGAGTCACACCAGGCCGAAGGCGACGATTCAAAAGAGGTAATTGAAAAAATCCTAAAAGTTTTTCTCTTCTACATCGACATGAAAGGAACTTCAATTTTTCTTTGCTCCCTTATTTTTTATTTTTTTACTTTTTTATGTGAAGGTTTTATTTCAAATGCGAGAGCAGCTTTACACTTAGCAAAAAAAAAAAGTTTACAAGAGAGTGACAACGAAAGAAAGCTTCCAGTATTTTATCTAATGTTTCGTAACGTGTCACGTAAAAATTAAAATGTCCTAAATCAAAGGTCAAATAACGATTTGGACGTAGGATACTATGCTTAACGTCGATCATTTCATAAGTAAAATCGGGAAAATACAAAAATAATTTTCCTTAATCAGTTATTAGAATTTGCTTTATATAAACAGTCTTTTTTACCTATGACTGAACACATGCAAGCAAAATACTAAGCAGAAGAAAAAGAGTCCGCCATGGATGCTCTGCACTATCTTGGCCTGTTAGTCTCCATTCTTCTCATCATCTATCAACATGTCCGACGGAACAAAATTCAACACAAAAATCTACCCCCAAGCCCTCCCAGCCTTCCAATAATAGGTCATTTCCACCTCTTAAAAAAGCCCATGTCCCAGACACTGACCAATCTCTGCAACAAGTATGGTCCTATATTACTACTTCAAGTAGGCTCACGCTCCACGCTAGTAGTCTCCAGTCGATCGGCTATTGAAGAATGCTTGACAAAAAATGATATAATCTTCGCCAATCGTCCACTCTTGCCTTCTAGAAGGCGAGAGAAGGAGAAAATTTTCACCAACATCGGAGCTCCCTATGGCGAGCATTGGCGCAACCTCCGCCGAGTCTATGCCCTCGAAATTTTCTCGCCAAGGCGTCTCCTATTATCTGCAGACATTCGGACAGGAGAAATAAGATTCATGGCCAAGCACTTGTTCCAAAGCTCTTTCAAAGACGTTCGGAAAGTGGATGTGAAATCATTACTTTACAAGTTGGATTTCAATATCCTAATGAGGATGGTTGCTGGTAAGAAGTGCTTTGAAGAGGACGAAATGAACACGGACGTAGCCAAAGACAAATTGGACGAGCTCAATCAAACCTTTGACCCTGTCATGCCAACAGGTTTAGGTGACTACTTTCCATTCTTGAGGTGGTTCACTTTCTACGGGGCGGAGCAGAAGATAAGAAAATTGCATAAGAAGAGGGATGATTTCGCGCAGGCTCTGCTTGATGAGCATCGAAAAGCAGGTAGCAAGCCTGTCCACACTTTGATTGATTCACTGCTGAAGCTGCAAGAATCTGAGCCTGAATTCTGCAACGATGATGTGATCAAAGGCATAGTCCAGGTAACGCCCAAAACAAAAATACTCACTGCGTGCATTTCAAATATATACATTTCCATACTAATTAATGATCACTCAAGTTCTGTAACCATTTGACTGCTGTTTTAGGCCATGCTGATAGCAGGGCCACATACCACGGTGACGACAATGGAATTGGTAGTTTCGCGGATGATATCACATCCAGAGGTCTTTAAAACTGCAAGGGATGAGATCGACAAACATGTTGGACTATCCAGACTAATAGAAGATGCCGATCTTTCTAACCTCCCATACCTTCACTGTATTATAAATGAAACACTGAGATTAGATCATGTGGTAAGAGTTCTGCCAGCACATGAATCGTCCAAGGAATGCACTGTAGGAGGTTACCACATTCCAGGAGGCACACAGTTACTAATTAATGTATGGTCTGTGCACATGGACCCTGAATTGTGGGAAGATCCAGATAAGTTCAAGCCGGAACGTTTCTTAATGTGCGAAGAAGAACGGGCAGGGTGTAAGTTCCTGCCATTTGGTTCCGGTAGAAGGCAATGCCCTGGTGCAGGCTTGGCCATGAGGCTCATGGCATTGTCGCTAGGCACCTTGATACAGTGTTTTGATTGGGAAAAGGCGGAGGAGAGGCCTTTCAAGATCATATTTCGACCGCGTGAAGAACTTACAAAGGTGCTTGCTCAGCTTTGAACTGCGAACTAATAAATTCAAAAATGTTTCTGCTTTCTCATGCTTTCCTTTTAGTTGGTTCCGTTGGGATGAATAAAAAATATATGTTTGGCTTCATTCTTATGAAGCGAAATTGAGTGGTTTCCATTTAAGCACAAAGGCGATGGAAAAATAAAAATATTTCAAAGCAAGCAATCCCGTACGCTCTGGTGGGACACAAATCAAATTCCAGAGATACAAATGAATGAAGCAATCCCACGAAGCTGGAGCAAAAGGCGTCACAGTATACTTTTTTTTCTTTTTTTTAACATCGACGAGGCTTACCAAAAAACTAGAGCTAAACCAAATGAGGGAGCATAGTCCCAAAACTATCATAGCGCAACCAAAAATCAAGATTCTTAGGTGCAGAATTGAAAACATGGACCCCGATAAGAAGAGCAAGGGCATGATTGACAAGAAAATCAGCTGCGAAATTTATTTCACGGTGACCATAATTGATAATATCATACCAGTCACGATGTGTAAACTCTTTAATGCTGCAAGTGATATGGTAATTAGAATTGGGCCTGCAGGTTTGGTCCTCTGTGAGTTTGGTCACACAACTACTATCTACATCCACTTGCAACTTTTTAACATCCAAATTTTAAGGAAGCAATAAATCTTAATAGAGACCCCAAAGTTCGGTCCTCTGATAGAAGAAGGCGTGACATATACTAACATAAAGACAGTTAAAAGGAAAACATTGCAAAATGTGGACTGAAACTTAATTCGGCTGTGGTTTTGCCAATGATTTTACATGCCTTAAATATTCGAAACGGTGGAGTTCTTTGCAGTGGATTGCTGTATAAACCCCACGGCAGCATATTACATTAATTTCCCAAAACCAAACAGAGTTAATTCTAGAACGCTTAAGTAACATTTTGTACATTACTTAATCTGTTACCACTTATAATGACTTGGACGCACGAGAAAAAAAAATGCAGGGTTTGGTAGACCCAAAGAAAAATCATTAAAATCCTTGAAGTTTTTTAATTTTTAGATCGCAATTATGTCCCTAAGTCAATCTCTTCTAAAATAACTGAATACCGTTTATAGTTAATTAGAATCTTTAAAATTCTATACTGAAAGAATAATTTATTCTTTTAATTGGCGTTTGTCTTATTTTTTCAAATATATGTTTTTTCTTTTGACAGAAATTTTTATGTGACATAATTAATGCATGTGTCTTTTATTTTTTTCTTATATACACTGGCACCACACAAATATAAACAAAAAATTTATATGTTAACAATAACAGCAACTAATGAAAAACCTTGAGTCCGGCTGTAAAGCCGGGGATGTCTACACATCCAAAATCTCTTTTTTAATTCCACTTGCATCACACAGAAACTAGCTTTCTACATTTAGATCGAACTAATTGAAGTAATTTAATTTCAAGTTCTGACACGCAATTATCTTTGTAACTACAGACAAATTACACTTGCCTACTGCTCCATCTAAAAACAACCCATCAAAGCAGAATATCAAGTCAAAATTAACAAGAGCACCTTTTCTCATCCTCATCGGTTGCCATTAACATCAATAGAAGTACAGAATGAGCTGGCCACAATCATTGAAAGAAAAATGGAAGTTCAATGGATTAACTTGGCCATTGTTTTCTTCTTCATTCGTCTGGTCTCGAAGCCCTTCTTACAAAAACATGCAAACCCAAGAAAGCTCCCACCTATCCCCCCCGCACTTCCGTTTATAGGCCATCTCCATTTGCTCGCGAAGCCAGTCCTCCACATTCTCCATCAAATATCTGAAAAGTATGGTGACATCCTCTTCCTTCGACTTGGTACCCGCAAAGTGCTCCTAGTGTCATCATCATTTGTGGTTGAAGAATGCTTTACAAGAAACGATATCGTCTTTGCTGTAACATCTGAACTACAACTACGTCACAATAGGACTCGCATCCTATCTGGCGCAACCCTAGGCGGCTCGCCACTGTAGAGCTTTTGTACACGAGGCAGGCTTGCCATGTTTAACAGCACTCGACAAGATGAGGTTCTGTTATTGCTAGAGCAACTATTCCAGGACTCATGCAACAAAGAGTTTAATTAATAATGTCGAGCTAAGATCAAAACTTGAGGAGCTTTCTCTCAATATCATCTTGAGAATGATATCAGGAAAGCGATATTATCGAAAAGACGAGGTCGAAGAAGAAGAAGCAAAGCAGTTACAGGGCAGTTTGTGGAAATTAGCTGGCAGCTCAAATTTGATTTATTTTTCGCCGGTTTAAAAGGGGTTGCTCTCCGAGGGGTGTAGGGAAGGATGATTAGATCAAACAAGAAAGCAGACAAGTTTATGCAGTTCCTCATTGACGAGCACAGGAGAATGAGAAACAACGAAGAGAGGAAGATGACGTCGTTGCTTGACGCCATGTTATCACTGCAAGAAACAGAACCGGAACTGTGTTCTGGTAGGTACTAGGAGTAGACACATCAACATAAAAAAATTTCCCAGTAAATTGAGTGTAACTTGCTCCAAATTGAATCGGCTAATTGCCGTATAGATTCATATGTGAATTATGTATTAACTCCGGCAGGGTTGGCTATTAGCATAGCTTGTTCGGTTTTATTTCTCATAGTCTAGTTTTGTACCTCTGAAATGGTCACAGGCAATGCGAATTGTTGGTATAGAAACTTCGTCGACTATCATAGAGTGGGCAATCTCACTTCTCTTCAATCATCCACAAGCAATGAGAATTGTTGTCGCCGAGATAGAGGCTAACGTCGGATTTGATCGTCTGCTCGATGAATATTCAAACCTAGACAAGCTGAGTTGCCAAGAAAATGTCATCAATGAGACATTTCGATTGTATCCCCCGACTCCACTTCTAGCGCCAAACGAGTAGTCCAGTGATTGCAAAGTTATGAAGTGCCTTGTGGTACAAATGCAGTGTTGTTTGTTAACGCGCGCGGTCCATACCAAGGGACCCTGAGCTGTGGGTAGCTGCAGACTTCTGTTGTTATTTTAGTTTTTTCACAAATTCATCGTGAATTCACAACAGTATTTTCCCAGATTTCATCATCATTTCTCGTACTTCTTACTTTGAATCTCAAGTTCCATAAACAAACGCTGTACAAGAATGTTCCCCAACTAAGCGCACCTTCATTTCCCATTATTAGCCATCTTCATCTCATGAAATTAAGAACCCATCCACAGAAATTTCCAGGACCTTTCAGAAAAAATATGGTCCCATTTGAATCTTCCCTTTGGTAAACGCAAGGAGCTTCTCATATTAAAATAAACTTCCACAGACAACGGATTTAACAACAAAGAAAAATGATCTTAAGGCAAAATAGTGACCGAAGGTTAACAAAATAAAAATAAAAACAAAAATAAATCGGTGTTGGATTACATTTATCTTAATTAAATGAATAAACCAACGCCAATAGATTGCTCTTTTTTACCACCATCTTATCCCAATTTTGTTGGGTCTTAATACAGTTGCTCATTTAAGAAATATATGACATTAGTTCTCCGCACATTTTATATGCAAAAGTTTGAAAGTATTGTGTTTGTTTAAATTTGTGATTCCTTGATCGTGGTTTATTTCAATTTGCTTACCGTTACTTGGATTTAGTGAAACAACAATTGTGCATTCGCTATTGGACCTTCCTTCTTAATTCTTATCATGCCAGAATCTGCAATTTCTAATGAAATCTGCGTCCCAACTTTCAGACATGTGGATGATACTTGGTATATGATCAGAGGTGATAATATTAAATGACACAATAAATTTCGTATTACTTACTAGGAAAACGATATAATAAAATTTTCTATTACGACAGAAGCAATGCCATACTTACAGTTACGCAGTGTGCCACGCAATTTGAATTACAAGGATGTGACATTACACGTGCTGTTTATTGATGGGTGTGGTAACATTATCAATAGATAATATAAATCAACAAGACACGTGTAGTAGTATTTTAATTAATTACGCAAGTGTAGATTTGAACTTTGACATCCAGTTACTTGCTGGTGAAATTGACTCATCAAGTCCTCAGATTCGCCCAACTCCTCGATCATCTTTGTCAATAACCTATAGTTATCATTATTTAAAAGAAAAGAATTTAGGAACTCGAAAAACAGGAAATAAAAACAAAAAGATGAACGGTTACATCATCAGACATCACACATCTTGATCGGCATTCAGCAACCTAACTTGTAAGCTAACCCTCCACCTGATTTCACCCACACCCAATTCCCTCTCTCTCTCTCTCTCTCTCCGTACATATACAGTTACATTTCCCCGAATATATAATTAAAATCTGGTTCCGGTCCGCTCCTCTCCTCGAGTCGGCCTCGATATCCCCCTTTTTTTTTCAAAGAAAAAAATAATATTAATATAAAAAAATTGAAAATTTGCAACTTCAAAATACAAATAGATAGAAATAGCAAATGTCCTCCGACTCTGAGATCGCCACCGCCTCAGCCACACACCCAAACCGAATAGACCAACAACATTCAATGGAAACCGAAACGCAGCCTCAAGCTTCGCAAAACGACATTCCCCAGCAGGAATCAAAGAAACTCGAAGCCAAAAACGACATTCCCCAGCAGGAATCAGAGAAACTCGAGGCCAAAAACGACATTCCCCAGCAGGAATCAAAGAAACTCGACGCCAGAAACGACATTCCTCGGCAGGAATCAAAGAAACTCGACGTCAGCAACCTCACCTTCCGCATATGGCCACCCGCACAGCGCACGCGCGACGCGGTGGTCGCTCGCCTCATCGAGACTCTCGCCACTCCCTCCGTTCTCTCCAAACGCTACGGCGCCATGCCAACGGACGAGGCCGATTCCACTGCCCGCCTCATTGAGAACGAGGCCTTTTCCGTCGCCGATGCCGCCGCCTCTGCTGAGGACGATGGTATCGAGGTCCTTCAAGTGTATTCCAAGGAGATCAGCAAGCGCATGCTCGAAGCCGTGAAGTCACGCGCTACTGCTGCTGCTTCTGGCATCTCTAGTGGTGTAGACGATACAACCAGTGCTGCTCAACCTACCGGAGGTCCCAACGAGGAATCTGTTTCGTCTTCTGTTGAGACCGAGGGTTGATTTTCTCACTCTAGCCTTCTATATTTTTTAGCGTTATTTTCTTAAAAAAAAATTATATGTTATGTTAGGGTTTCTGTTACGTTTTGTGGCTCTGAGGTTGAGATCTATGTTTTTATTGTACTAATAACGACGGATTTATGATCTTATATTATAATTTATACCCTAATATGAATGTTTAGGGTCTGAATTTTGCCTCATTTTCTGAGCTACGCCCTTTTTTCCCCCTCTCATTTTTGTTTTTGTGGTGCCTAAAATGTTGTGTTGCTGGATTTTTGTTTGTTATTGTTTATTTGCAATCCAGGAATTCATTTTCATTGCAGGGCATGTCACTGTTTGTGGTTTTTTTATCCTCATTCTTTGGCGTAATTAATTATTGGATTGGTAATTGTTTTACCATCCTATGCTTGCTCTGTTAGAGAATACAATTCACAGCTGTTGACTATGATTTACTTATCTGCCGTGTTAAAGAGAATTTGCTGGAAGTGATGCATTTGATTATGTCGAGGGCTGTAGATAAAACCATTAAAGGAACAGCAAGAACCTTTGGCTATGAGGCATGGGTTTGATTTGTTGAAATTGAGAACTTGTGTTTTTAATCAGATGGTTCGTAGTGAGCTAGAAAACTTGAATTTTAAGTTTATGAATAGTAAATTGAAACTTATATGAAAGCTATGTTTTCAGATACTATAATTTAGCAGATAATCAGGTCAGATTAAACAGGTAACAAATATGACTTGGACCACGGCATTATTATTGGATGAATATATAAATTCTCTTCATTAGTTATGAAATTTCCTTGTCATACTCAATAGGTCATGAATTTTGCATCCTACTGGAACCTGTATATCACATTTCGTAGTTTATTGTCGTTTCTGGTTGAATACTTTCTTTTTTCTTTCCCCTTTTCCTGGGATTATCATCATCCTCTGTGCTGTAAGATTTTATAAATTTGTAGTATGAAGGTTGCAAATTCTTGTGGTTTTTTCCTTCTATTATTAATAGTGTTATAAAGTGCTTTTCTTTCCTTACTGTAATCTCATCTTTAGCATTTTAGGTATTCAATTCTAGCTTATCACCCATTATGATGATCATGTGTGGTTTCTATCTCCCCAGACCATTTGTTGATTTGAACAGTGGGGTATGTGATGCGTAAATGAATGATACTTGGCATATATTTCATCTTCTGATGGATTAAAGTACAATTGGGAAGGGATGATCCAGGATAGTGAAGGCAGAACTTCCTGATTGGTTACTGTTTCTTGATATGTGCATTCCTCCTTTTGATTGAATATGTTCTACCTTGCGAGGTTGATGCCTTATGTACCTAAAATTTAGTAAAATTTTGATTTATTGTGCTTTCAAATGATATCATCAAGATCCTAAATTTCTGAACTTAGTAACATCACCTATGTTCAAATCATGTTTGGATGCTTTCACCTGGTGTGTGTGGTTTCAATACTAATAGTGTCCTTTTGACACTCTTCATCTCAAGCTTATTTTTGGTCAACATGTTTAATGCAAAAACAAAATTTGACTTTTATGGTCAGATTTGTAATCTTTCACTTTTGTGATATAATTAATTTTTTTTTTTAAAAAACTTGATATATGTTTCCTTTATTATTGTTATTATCTTTTTTTCCCTAAAATTCCTTGTAAGCAGATAACAACAAACATGTTTTTCTTCCTGTAAATGAAGTGAGGTATGGATTCATGTGTTTTATGGGATGAATCAGGGATCAATCTTCTTGTTTTACTCTAATGAGCCTATGTGCTTGTTTTTGTTTTCCAAACTACCTGCTTCATTTTAGATATGTTCTGCCTTTGTTTCTTTCTCATACCATCTTGGATAGAATCATACCACACTGGATTCTGTGTTACTCGGTTCATGCTTTTTAGCTGTGAGAATTGTGTACACGTATAACGTATTATCCAGTGCGGAACTTGCTTGTTTCTTTTGCTTTTTGTTGCTTACTCCATTCCAATTTGAGTGAGTCGGATAAATGTGATTTTTTTTTTTAAGCTAATCGTACCTTCTAAGTTTGTTTGAAGTCTTCGGGTATTCATTCCCTAAATGTCTTTTGGGCTTCAGTAATACTAGTGACGAGTGGATCTGCTACCACCCATTGAAACTCCTTTTCACACCCCTCTTCTAAGTATGTCCCAAGACAATAGTGTTAAAAATAAATTATTTCTAAATATACCCACTTTAATTCCAAAAAGTAACCCTTTATTAAATCATCACCCGCTGTTCTTCTGCTTCTTTTTTTTTTCCTCTCTTTTTTTTAAGTTGCAGATCTCTGGGTATTATCATCAACCTAAAGTCTTGATGAAGATAAATGAAGCTCAGGAGCAATTTCCCTTCGTTGATTACTCTCAAATATAAGAATATTCAATTGTAATATAATTCGATCAATTGGGGATCGAACTATGAGGAATTTAAAAATCTTATTATTAATTATTAATTGAAAATAATTGTAGAAATAGAATTTAATAAGGAATAGTCTAAATTAAATAAATGGTAAGGTTAGGAGATCTACTATTAGCATTTAAACTATGGTCATAAGATTCTTATGTTTATATTTTTCATTTATTTTTTTTACCAATTTGAAAATTATGTGATTCAGCTCTTACTTAATCACTCTATGAATATATATGAAGATTAAGTATATACTGTAGTAAAGTAGTAACGGACAATAACGTACATAATTGTGAAATTGTTCGTTAAAATATGCAATTTAATAAACGATAAAATGGTATATGTAAGAAAAGAGGGGGACCCCCCCGGGGGGGGGGGGGGTGTTAAAACATTTTGGAGGGGTGGGAAAAGCCCAACCGCAAAGCTAATTATAATTCAGCAAGCTAGCGTGCATGGTGAAAGAAGGTCTGTTGCCACACCTCAAAATTCCTCATAAACACACCCCGTACCTTCAACCCCATTTTTTTATTTACTGAAATTACCTAAATAACCGAAGACATTTGATTCATTTTTTGCTCTAAATGGAAATTCAATTAAATACATAAGTAAATTATTCTTTTAACAAATTTTTACATCCACCTCATTTCATAGTTTATATTTATGTTTTAAATTTAAATTAAAAAAATATATTTTAGAAAATTATAAAAATTTAGAGTTATATTTAGTCTTTGGAATATCACTCTCGGACATGCATTTGGAGGTGAAGCCCCCACTACTTTTAAGGCTTTGAAAATCCCGAAGAGAGCAATGTTGCAACCATGCACGGTCCTCGGAAACGGCATTTTGAGTGAATTTAAGTATCCCAGCAAGTAATTAACGAAGTGTAAGTCTATTCGGTCTAAGTTAAGAAGTATCAGCTTTCGACCATTAAGGTTTGATCTAGGGCTTAAGCCTGTTTTGGCCATATGATATAGTCCGGCATGAGGCTGCCCGGAAACTTAGGGCGAAGCTCTCTTTAGTACTCCCAGCCAACATAAAGGTAACATTTGGTGTTTGATAGTTTAGTTGGTAAAATTTGTCAATTGAGTTGAAATAATTAAGTAATTAAATCAAGTAACCGGATGGCATATCTCTCACCTATCTGCAGTTAATTATTCTGTTTTTGTTGCCTTTGGGCTACTTAGACCTTAGCTTGACTTGGGTCAGACATGGACGTTTTGGCAGTAAAACATATCAAATACCTAGTGAGAATATGAACTATAAATAAATGCATACCTTAAGAAAAAAGTATTCTTGATTTAAAGCATTGGCATAAATTTGATTCATATGACAATTAAGAAGGAATAACTTTGGTGGAATACTTTTGAGAATCAATACATTGTTACACTGTTTTTCACTCATCCAAGTGTTTTAAAAATAGTTGTACCACGCAGTCGTTTTTAACGTTTGAATAATTTTCTGAAAGCCTCTGAATATTTGTTAAATTACACTCGGCAGGAGCTGTTTTTTGAGGTAAAAATACAAAAATGTTTGTCGCGTTTCCCGAATACGCTGTTATTTGAGAATGTGTTTTCGAGTGCAGTTCTCATATAAAGTTTTTTAAAATGTCTTTCGTAAAATCATTTTTCAAATGCTATAGGCTACTAATATACAGAAGCACTTCATTCACGTTGAGGCGCGTACCTGAATAATTTAATTGTAAATATCGAGCGTGCATCAGGACTTTGGGCCGCGAAGAAAGTGTGTGTGTGTGTTTTTTTTTTATTATTTTGTTTCTTTTTCTTTAACATATAAGTACTGCTGGGATATTTGATTTAATATTTTTGTGGGTAACAAACTAAGTGAAGTATCGATTTTGGACTAATCAACTTCTAAATTTTTCTAAGAAACAATAAACTGAAAATATGTCAATAATTGTAGATAAACAATGAACAGCTAGCTGGCACCACACTTGGGTCATACAGTGGAGTGAAGGCCTGTTGTGATGCATTCTTCCATTGTATGTGATGGCTAAAGTTCAGCAAATAATTAAAAGCCTCTTCTTGCGACACGTCGAAATTAGAACACAATTAAAAGCCCCTTTTGGCGACCGTGAACAGAAACTAATTATGGACGTACGTCAGTATCTGGTTTGCACAGAGGCAGAGATTGAAGCAAGCAAGCGCCGTTGCAGCCAATTTTTGAGAACGCCCAATAACAAAATTTTTAAAGTTAATTTCCATGTTTTTCTTTTGCTGTTGTTCACAAATTTTGACTAATAAATGCCGCCATCGAGCATGCATATTAATTGAAGGCCAAGCGCGCGTATTACGAATTAGAATATGTTTGGCATGCTTATCAACTGTTTTTACAAATACGTTTGGAGAAAATAATGGACGACATTTGACAAATTTTTGTAAAATTTGGAGAAAAGGAAATTCTAACATTATAGGCCCAAGAATTAATGGGAAAAAACCTACAAAATTACAAATGAGCGTAAGTTGCTCGTTAATTATTATTTAATGAAAAGTTATGTATTGACGTGGTTAAAATTCCGATATCAATACCATTATAAACATAAATTTTGTAAATTACACATGTGAATAGTAAATAAAAAGCAAATTAAATAAATCCATGCAAGGCAGTTAATTATTAAAAAATCAATATGATTTCTTTAAAATTTTAGTGAAAATTATTTTTATTCATTTACTTTAATTAAATAAATAAATAATTAATAATAAATTGAAACAAAAAAAAATTGTACTGAAAACAAGTAGAACAAGTTTTATTGAATTTGTTTAATCATAAATTCTATATTTTTCCTCATTTTCTATAATAGTAATTATTTATTACGCGAGTTAATTAAGCGAATTATTTATCTCGACATGGATTAAGCCAAAATAAAATGAAAGTATATTCTTATGCTACCAGACACATGTATGATATATTAATAAAATTATATCTAATTTTGAATCTTAAGTTAGCATATTTTGTATAGTTTTAAACTTTGTTCCTTTCTTTTATTTAGAGACCCTTTAGGGTTATTATTACGAAAGTGTAGAAAAATACAAAATAACTACATCCTACAACAACTTTGATAAATATTCAAATAATTATTTCTCAAAATCCAATTTTAAGAATAAGTGTTGTCCTTAATAAAAGATCAATGTATTATATAAACATAAAACTAAAATTACTTAATTTAAATATAAAATCAATAAATATATAAAGGAATCAACATTTTAACGAGTTTTTGTTTTCTATTTGTAAGTTTTTTTAGGAACTATGATATTAATTTACTTATTTTATTTTCTACTTATACGTTTTAGTGTTATTTATAAAATTTATGTTTTATTTACCCTTAATATTAATTTATAAGTCTTATGTTGCATTTGTAAGTTTTTGTTTTGTTTATTAGTAAAACACCAATTGACTACTTTTATATTAATTTTCTTATTTAACCTTTTATTTACAAGTCTTGTATTTTATTTTCAAAGATTGTGTCTTATTTTGCACTTAATAATGATTTTTAAGTTTTATGTTATATTTATAAGTTTTTGTTTTGTTTACTAGTAATACACCAATTTACTTTAATATTCTTATATCAATTTACTTGTTTTACGCTCTAGATATAAGTCTTGTGTTTTTTTTATTTTCAAAGTTTATCTTTTATTTTACATTTATTATTGATTTATTAGTTTTGTATTATCCACTTTTATATCAATTTACTTAGTTTATATTTCATTTACAAGTCTTATGTTCCATTTCTAAAATTTATGTTTTAGTTTTTGCTTAATATTGATTTACTAGTTTTATGTTATATTTGGTTATATTTGAAAGTTTTTATTTTCTTTACTAGTAATATATTAATAATGTTAAATTTACTTGTTTTCCCTTTTATTTATAAGTTTTGTGTTCCATTTTCAAATTTTATGTTTTACTTTTCACTTAATTTTGATTTATTAGTTTTATGTTATATGTATAAGTTTTTGTTTTCTTTATTAGTAATACATCAATTTACTAATTTTATATTAGTTTACTTGTTTTACCTTATATTTACAAATGTTATTTTTATTTTTAAAATTTATGTTTTATTTTATAATGAATATTGATTTATAAGGTTTATATTAAATTTATAAGTTTTACATTTTATTTACATAATTTATATTTAATTACAGTATTAATCCATGACTCTTATCACGGCATCATAGAAATTATCCAAAAATAAATTAAACAGCGTTAGCTACACGTAATAAAATGTGTCAAATCATGTGATAATGATGAATAGTTTTAAAGGTTCGGGGGTCAATATTATCAACTTAAAAAATATATTAATTTATAGTAACCGTATTTTGATTTTTTTTTTTTTTAAAGAGTAGTAGAGACAGATTGGCAGATGCATATTTAGTTCATATGTGTCACTACAAAACAAAATAAAAAAAAAAGGAAAAGAAAAAGAAATTGTGGACAACGTGGCTTGGTAGTCAAAATTAACACGTAAAGGAATATCTTGGTTCCACCCTTTTGATTAGCGATTCATTGTTTGTTTTTATTACTTCAACGGTGTTAGGTGATGTCAAGGCGCCATCTTTTCACTTCAACAATTGGACGAAAGAAGAGACGAAACAACTCCTTGATTATGATCTCTTTGAGCATACTGAGGAAACCAAAAAACGAAAAAACCAAACACGAAAGAAAGAATGAACCCTAATGACAAGTAACAATGAAACCGTTGAAAGCATAGAAATTTCTTACTGCTTTCTGCACAAAGCGATTTGGATTTTTTTTTTCTTTTTGATGTATATATGGTTACATGGATGTTCTAATTTAGAACTTTCAAATTACAAGACATTAATTTGTTTGGCGGCCTCAAAAAAAAGAAAGAAAGAAAAAACGAAACAAAACAAAACTCTGTCTGTATCTCACAGCTCTGTGCATGCGCAACCGTTAAGAAAAAGGAAAAAGAATGAAGTAGGATTTGTTGTTGAGTTTGAGATTGAAGGGTGAGATTTAAGGTAATTATTTAATGACCAGGACCTCTTCTGCTTGGTCCAGAAGCCAAAGTAAAGGCCAAATTTCCCGTAGACGAATTATTGGTCGCGTTATCTGGAGAAACAAGAATGGAATTCGCAGTGGTTGCTTCTGATTGATCAGCTCCGCTACATCCAGTAACAGCTCTGTCATCCACCGTCGTCGTCGTCGACCGAAGGGCTCTGCAATCGCCGATATCGAACTGTGTTGACGCCGTCAGCAGTGTTACTACACACAACACAAAACATAGTCTTCTCGTTGATGTCGTTGTCAAGCCGAAGCTGCTCTTTGTAGTCGACATCGTCCTAGCGAGCTCTCTGCTTTTGTTTTGAATGTTTTAAATTTTCCTCTCAAAAAATGGGCTTATATGACAATGAATGATACCAAGCGGTTAATGGGGTCATACAGTTGCCGTCTGCCAGTGTGCATACCTGTATATATATATTGGATCTGCTTGGGCAGTACAATGAAACGCTGTGTGAAGTGGGACCTCTACAGATTGTTTGACTCCCCCCACCCTTTTTTTTCTTTTATTATTATTATTTTCCAAAAAAAATAATAATAATAAAATTGGGTAATGTCGTAGGGTGTGGGTATGCTGATCTGCCGGTGAGGATCGGGTTTAAAGCCGAGGCCAATATTATGAATTCTAAAGAGGTGGGTGTGAGGTGACCTTTTACTTTTGACAATTTTTATGCAGTTGGAATTTGACTTTATTTAAAACTTAATTGGCAATACCAATAGTGTGTTTTCGCGGCATTACCTACTTACAGTCTAGATACAATCATAATAAATTTAAAAATAACAATGTCGAAATTGTAGCTGACTGTACAAATATATATGGATATTTGATAGCTTAGTATAGTAATGTACTAGTGTTACCGACATACTTTTGCATGATCACGTTCAAGGTTCAACAAAACAAACAAGGTTTCACACACGGTCTCAACCTTTATCATCGGACGCCTGTGTCTTTATTTTGCACAACTGTTACGCGGTGTCCTTTTTAGCTCTTCTCTTATTCATAACGTTCTTTGGTATTTTCCGGGAAATTTCGAGTGCTTGTTAAATATTTACCTGTCTGATATTTAGTTACTGGCGGAGTTGCATGCAAAACTCTCCGAATGACTCACTTCCTTATGTATGCTTTGTGCACTGTGGTTCCATCTACTCATCTTGCCTTGTTTGTCTTTTAATTAAGGTTCTTATCTTATGACACGAGTATATTATTAATCATGTACGATTTGGATAATATTATTTTTGTTTTGATCAACCGTCAATTTAAAAAAGACAAGCCAAAAGCAAGGTGAACACAGGATAATCCGTCTTTGAGAACGCATGTACAGTTATTGTAATTTATCTCATGAAATTGAAGCCAATTGATGGATGTATATACTAGCTGTCTGTGTCAGAACTTTTACAAAGTTTATTAAATAAATTCTCTTCGAAAATCAAATGCAAACTGATTATTTGAAAGTTATCACCGGCTATATATTTTCAAAGTTAGGTATGAGAAATGAATCAATTTTTCAACATTCCTTTTTAGTAACATGCGACCGCTTGCCTACTCCCTAGCTACATCGTGGAACGCTTGTTTACAGATAAAAAGAGATTAAGATGAAGTTGGTGTAGCAAATTAACGCAGATATTGCTGATGAGGCTCTCGTTTCAAGCTATCAATACTAATTGCTACTAACCAAATACGAGGTTTGTGTGCGGTCATTGGCGGGCATCATTTGTCCTGCCTCATGTCTCTACCCATTGCGTAACAATGACTATTGGACAGCGTCACCTACTCGGCTCCGTTAAAATATTATCATTAGATTGCACTGGCATTTATGTTGACTGCCTGAAGGATTTGAGCTGCTTGCGCCGAGGGTATGTAATTAATTAAACCTCAATGCACTTCCGTATTATACACACGCTGCTGAGGGAAAAAAACAGTAGTTATTAGATTATAAAAATGTAAAAGTAATAAAATTTTAACTTTCAGAACAAATGCTAAGTGCTAGTAACAGCACAACAAAATGTAGATATTTATGTCAGCAAATAATTACATGCTGGAACAATCTAGTTTGGAGCAGATTGTTCTTGTTTAATAGGGAAAACTGAAGCAGAAGAAGATTGAGATATGTCTTATGTAAATATATGATTCACCCTAAGGGCGTGGTCGAGTTGATTGACAGTGTAGCTGTCGTCCCTCACACTCGTGTGGACTCAAGTTCGATCCTTAGTGGTGATAAGAGAGGTAAAAATTGATTTAGGCTTATTCACTTCCCCTTACCTTTTAAAATTAAAAGAAAATATATATATATATATATATATATATATATGATTCAAAGAGTAATGCTATTAGCATTCCAACTTTGTTACATCACATTTATCTATTTGATGGTAGAATATAGAGTCATAAATAATTATACAACTTATAAAATTCACTATAACAAAAGTGAGTGCCACCGCACTTAAGACTTAAATGTTCAGATATTAGTTGAAAACTTTTGTATTACTCTAGGTTGAAATGACGTTTTATCTATTCAACTAAATCCAACCTCGGTTTGATCTTTTGAAGATATCACACTGATGGTCTTCATAAAATGTACATGCCATCATTCTGCGTGCATATGAGACAAAAATGCGTATCACATTGTTGCTTCAATTATTCAACAATTGATCCCTTTTTAATTACACTAATTATTTAGCCCAAGTGGACGTGGTTGTATGAACGACCTTGTGAGCCTCTCAATATCTTACACGACTTAGAAGCATAGTATTTTTATTTGTTCACGCCATCCTCGTGAGCAGCAAGGTTGGTTAAATGCGAGACTTAAAAGATATTGATTGCGAGCAGTGACCAGGTCAACTCATTGTGATTCATGAGCTTTAAAAGAAATAAAGATATGGAATTTCTTCAACGTTGTAACTATACAGCATGTTGCCCTCTATCTTTCGTTCTAAATATGCATGTTTTTCAAATAAAGGAGCAGCATCTTCACAGGATTGCAAGACTATCCAGCATGAGCCGCCTAAATCGGACTCGCCAGTTTGACAAACTTGAAATTTTTTGCTGCTTCAGATCTTCGCTCGCTCACGAGTTCAATATCCAAGCACTTTTCAAATGTGATCTGTTCACACAATCTTAATTTTATTGCAACAAATGAAATGGTCTCTAAAACACCCTACTCTAAATTATTGTTTATTTTAATGTTGATTGTCAAGATTAGTACTTAATTACATATGTGTGTGTGTGTATGTGTGTGTATTGTTCTCACTTTGATAGTTTATTTTCTTATCCAAAATCTTGTGATTATAGCAGGCTTGGCGAGGCTCCTTTGCTGGAAGAAAGTAATAAATTTTTTACAAATTAACAAAATCATTTATTTAACAGTTCTCTCTTTAAATTCTTTAAAATAGATAAATTTTCCATCAATTTATACTTTAATTTTGTACCAAACATATTACCTTTTCGTGTGTGTGTGTGTGTGTGCAGACCTTTTCTACGAAAAAAGAAAAAGTCACTTCCATGCATTGTGTTATTTATATAATCCTTAAAATCATCAACATTTAATTTATTGGGTTCCAAATCTCCAATACATATCGTGCACAAAATCAGCTTCGAAGTATCAAGTTATTATCTCTCAAGATTTTGTTATATTTTGTTGCATTTTTTTTCTAATTTACATGATCTTATTTGCTGGGGAAAAAATACAACACTATTGATTCGAATTTTTAAGTAATATATGAATTCTACTGTTTTTAATTTTTTTAATTATTAGTTTAATTTTTTTTTGCTTTGATTTGCTTTTTTATCAAAACATCTTTAATATCAAAATTTAAGTGCTTAATTTACTTGTAATTAAAATGATCAATTAAGCATGGCAATTAAAAAGAACAAAAAAAAAAAAGCATCGTCATAAAATTAATCTAGGCTGCACATCACGGTTTAAAGTGTTGGTATACGTACCATCACACATTCTTTTGATAAAAAAAAATAAAAAATAAAAATTAATACTATCACACATTCTTATATATGGTAAATAAAATAAAAAAATGATAAGCAGATGGTTATAGGTTGAGGACAAAAACGACATCAAAACAATGTCATTTAATTTAAAACAAGAAATAAAATGATGTCATTTTGGTATTACTTATGTCCCCCTTTTGTCTTTCCTTATTATTATGCTCCTTTCTGAAAATAATGTTTATATATTAGAGCCTTGATAAATTAATAGTTTTTAGATTAAAAAAATCTATTAATTTAAATATTTTTATTTATCAATAAATTCATAATTTACTAAGTTAATAATATCCTTCTTAATTTTTTTTATAAATATTGTATCCAATATCCTAGTATTGTAATTAAATGAATTAAAATTTTTATTCCTCTAGCTTATGTGGCCGCTTCATTTTCGGTAGAACTTTGAATGCATTTAACTCTATATTAATATATATAAGAAATTAAATATTTGTACCTATTATAAAACTCATCTCACAAAAAAAAAAATACTTAAAGTGATAGAGACCTTCAACAATTTCATGTTGTGAAACAGAAAAAAAATACACACTAAAAATTCTTTCCACGTTAGAAATAGTTAGAAACAAGCTCCGAAAATTACATCAATAACAAGATGTGACAAATTACACAGGGAACATATTTTGTTAGCTCAAGTGGGACCAAAAAAATATTATTTAATTAAGGTTATTTATTTACTAAGGTTTTACTCTCTCTCTCTATATATAATGTACATTTTCATAATAATTTTTCTTTCCTGATTTTCTTTTTTTCTTTTTTCGTATTCTATTATAACTCCCAACTAGCGAGGGATACTGATAATATATATTTATTGGAAATAAAAAAGAAGAAGAAGAAAATCAACAAAAATCAGGATTCTGTCCAAATTGGACTCATCTCTCCTCACCTCCTCATCTCTTCTCCTATATGTATATCTATATAAATTATCTGTATCCCTAGAAGAAACTTCTCATAGTTTTCACTAAACATCCATCATCTTCAATTTGGTGGGAGCAGCAAGAGCGAAATCGATCGGACAACCATCAGAACACATATAAACATGAAGGACCATCATCATCGTATCGTCTCTTTTGCCCTTTCTATCATTTTAATCATCATTGTTCTCGTGCTCTCGTCATCCCCAGAAGCGGAGGCCTTAAGGCCGCTCAAGAGCTGGGATTCATTTACCACGTTGAACTTCCAACAAGCATATTCAGGTCCCAGTAGAAGAGGGATTGGGCATCAGTACGTTGATGGTCTGCCTGAACATTGATCTTTCTTTACTCGATCGGTGATGTTGTATCATCGTGTGAAGCAGCTTTTTGGTTTTTTCTTTTCTTTCTTTTGGTAGCCCCATGCGGAACGCATCTTAATTACTTATATCTGTTGCTTGTTCACACATCTCTTTGTATTAATCCTCGATGTTTTTAAAATACGATGGAAAATGAGGGAATCAAATGCATCTTCACTTGGCTCTGTATCTCATGCATGCCTTCATTTTCAATTTTGCAGAGATGGACTATGAAGCCATGCATGACGCATGCACTTTCTCGAAGCTGCATCCTCGAGTTGGATGCGGTTCCGGTCAAAAACAAATGACGCACTAAGTTGAATTACTGATGGTAGAATTAAGTTGACTTTGTTTTCTCAACCAAAATTTGTTGCTTTTGTACATTAATTTATTGACTCAACATTCAGTATCATTGTAATTTTGATTTTGAAAATTCCTACAGGATGAAATTATTAGCTGTTAAACATAAGTTTAGACAATTGTATACCAACTACGCTTCACTTTGAGTTGAATAAGCAGTATTTCATTTTCTCCAGTAGGAAGTTATACGGTAATTAAGTAGGGTCCTTGCATCTCAGACACCGACCAAGACTAAATAGAGTAATGATACTTAGAGAGCTCTTAGAGTTCCTAAAATTTAGCACGATCCATTTAGCCGAAACAAACATGACACAAATAAGTAAGTTTGAGTTGTAAAAATTGACATAATTGTTAAATTGGTTTGGTCGGGGACAACTTGATCTTTTTTGTATCGGGTTACGGTTCAATTTATTGACCCATTTATCCAATTAATGGCACAATTATTAAATATCTTTGCATTAAAGGATACTTATATTTTCAATTCTAAATTCATTTGAAAAATTTATCATCAAAACTCAAATATTGAATATGATTCTATTTTTTTTTGTGAAGAATGAACATTTAAATGTTGTCTCTTTTGTAAAATTCTAAATAGATTTAAAACTTCAATGTGTAAATGTATTACATATATTTTGGTAGACATGTATGTTTTATAATATTAATACATAATATCATTTATATATAAAGGAGTGTAATTCGTGTAAAATGGGTGTGCAATATTTGATATAAGTTGTGTTAGGTAGATATTAAGCTAGCTATTAGGTTGTGTTTGTGTGTGTTCGATTTAAATTTTAATATCTTGATATAATTATTAACTTAGTTGTGTTTTTGGGTCAGTTTAAATTTTACATAACCCAATAACTTATTTTACCAACTCTACTGATATTCATCTCACTCCAAGCAAAAAATAACACCCTCTCCTTTCGTAGCTTATTTTGAAAACCAAATTTCGAGCCTTTAATGGTTGCACAAAAATACACAAAGGAAGAGCTTATTTAGAGTGTGGGATGAATGCCAAAAAACAAAATCCCATTGGGCTGACCCAATTAAAGTTCAGTAAGCCCAAACAAAATTGAGGTCTCACCCGGCGGGCCTGAAAAGTTCGTTTTCGTTGGTTCAGTGGATCCATGGCCCAGATTCAAACTAAACCCATTTGGTTCCGTAATCGTTCTGTGCAGCGGCAACGCTCGTTGAGTCACTGAGAACACGTATGAAATGGAAAGTGGAAACAGTGTGATTATCTCCCACCGATAAATGTCTCATAAATTTCTCACCAGGGCAACTTTTTATGCCTGCTTTGGAAGGACGTAGCGAGCAATAGATGCCAACATCCAACTGTGCCATACAAGCAGCCTTTTCCGCTCCAACTTTAATAGCAAATTTTCTCAACTGCCCAACACACATACCCCAAAAAATTATTAAAAATTAGGCATAGATTTATCTTTAATGGCGCGAAGAAAAGTCTCCCTTGTCTTGCAGAGCAACAGAAGATACAGTGAGACAAGTTTGCGGGGGAAGGGAACCGAGTAAAGATCCGGTTTTAGATAATAGCGCGCTCGAGTGATGCCAAAAACGTCGCTTTCAGAAACGATACTGGAAAATATTTTGATGGGAATCTTGTTTTTGGTCATTTTAGTAACAGTGTGTGGGAGTGGGAGTGTGGGCGAGGGAGAGAACGTGGATTACTCACTACCGCTTATCATGCCTTCGTCTTTTTTCGTCCAGTGCGGGTTGTTGTGGTGGTGTCTGTCCTTGTTGGCCTTTTGGAAGACTTGTTGCTTTTAATAGCGTATTATTTATTCTAACAGCCAATCAACGTTAACTTGTTTGCATTACCCCTCCAGCTCTCCCATCACCACTAAAACTGCTTCGGCTACTCCTTGGCTCCCGACTTCCTGCCCGCAATGAATGTAATTTCTTTAGCTCTCTCTACTAATGTTTTGAACAAGTCGCCACAGTGGATTACTGGTACATGGGCAGCCAAACATAATTGTTGTTTTGTTAATAATAAGTTTTCAGATGAAACAATTTTTCTTCGATAGTCATACAAAGGCCTTTTTGTTTGACATAAAAGAATAAACCCTGTATTAAAAATAATAACTGATTTCATGATCTGAATTATTCGTTAACCAATCAAAGTTGCAATATTCTGCTGCTTCTTGGGTTATCTTCAGCTTTCGAATGTGCAATTGGCCTTACTTCAAATTCAAACTTGAAAGTACCTCTCCCCCACGTTCATATCAGCGTAACTTAGTGATGGCAGAGAGACACAGTGGGTTTTTTCTTTTATTTTTTCTTTTACCAATCAAATTCGAATATCTCATCTAGCTATAAGATTCCCATCCACAACAATATCAAACAAAATAGTTTAGAAGACCATTATATAATAAACAGTAGTAAATTTAATTCAAGAATTGTTTAGAATTAAAATGTTATAGTGTTTAGAAATAGAATCACCACCTACTGTGATTTAAAAAAAAAAAACTTGGTACAAATTCGGAATCACAAAACTTGCGGAGGCTTTCTTCAAATCTTCATTAAGTTAAGAGTAGTGTCTGATATTAGGCAGGCTTTTATGAACGGAGGTTGCCCATTGACAGAAAGAAAATGTAGGCGATTGATGTCATTGCCATGTGCGACGCAATAATCATATCATTGTTTCCAAAGCTTTAATTTATTCCCCGGTTGGGGGGCGGGTGGGTTGGAGAAGTAATAAAATACCAAAGGCGGACTTTAGAGCCCTGCAATGGAATGGAACTATCCGCAAAAACAATAATTAAATAGCAGCGCATGAGGACAATAAAAGAAAAGAAGAGAGAAGGACAAAATGGTAAATGAAAATAAAAAAAAAGGAAAAAGAAAAAAGAATCAAAAGCGCATTCATTTTCACAACTTGTCGTCTTCGATACCCACCAAAACAGCTCTCTTGCCCATACACAGCATAAGTTAACACCCCCACCCCTCGTTTCCCCATCCATCCCCACCAACACTTTCCATTTCCTCTCTCCGCGCCCCCTACCCCCCAAATTTTTACTTAATGAAGCGTATGGGTCTCGATTCTCCGGTGACCACCGAAGACAAGCAAAAGATGAAGAAAGTCAAACAAGAGGAGGAGGAGGAGGAGGAGGAGGAGGAGGAGGAGAAAGAGCAATCCGAAGAAACTGGCTTCACAAATTTAGACGAGAACCTTCTGTTCGAGGTGTTGAAACACGCGGACGCCAGGACTTTGGCGCGGGCGGCCTGCGTCAACAAGCTCTGGCACAAGACGGCTCAAGACGAGCGCCTTTGGGAGTTGATCTGCACCCGCCACTTCGCTAACGTCGGGTGTGCGACCCAACAGCTGAGATCCGTGGTGCTGGCTCTTGGTGGCTTTCGTCGCCTTCACTCCCTCTACCTCCACCAGCTTCCCAGGCTGCCACCCGGCGCTCCGCCTTCTTCCTCCAAGTGGAATCCTCTCCCACGCGTGATGGGCCCCAAGACCCCGGCCCACTGGGGGAGAGACGAGGTTCATCTCTCCTTGTCTCTGCTTTCCGTCCGTTACTATGAGATGATGACTATTAGGGATCTAACCAAGCGATAATTGATTTGCTCCTTCCTCCTTGTCTATCTACCCACCTATCTCTGTTTCCCCCCCCCCCCCCTTTTTTTTTCCTACTTTTTGGCTGGTGAGTTTGGGTTTTCTTTTCTTTTCTTTTCTTTTTAAAGAAAGAGAAAAAAACTTTTTGTATGTATGTAATCTGGGATTTAAATTTGTGATCTGTATTCTTATTATGCTAAAACTAAAACTGTGAATCAGTCGGAATTTATCAATTTCATGTGTTATTTTATTTTTGGTTGGAGATGAGGAGGATGCGTTTTTTGGGATGAACACAAGCAGACAGAAACAAAAAAGGGTCCGGTTGGTGTTGAATGTCTGTTAGTGGCCGCGTTTTGTGGTTGTTTCGATGGCCTGATTATCAGTAAGAGACAAAAGTGATGGGTTTTTGTATAGATTTAGATCTGTAGAAGCCAACGTCCCCCTGAGATTATATGATGACGATTTTGTCCTATTAACGAATAGTAGTAGTAATTGCATCCCAACGATTTCTTTTTGAGGACCGAAAGGGGCAGTAGCAGGGGCAGGGCCTTTCGACCTTTTTCTACGCATTCATTACTCATACCGCTCCCTGATCACTGTATGCAGGCTTGAAAATTACTATGTTTTTTAGTCTTATGATTGGAACTAGCATTAATTTTATTATGCTCCTTGACTTAACTGATCTTTGTCTGTTATGGGATTCTCTAAATAACGTAGTAGGTCAATTTTCTAAGTATGCTGTATAGTTTGTTTTATTTGGAAGATTAATTCAAATCTGGATGATTAATATCGAGTACAACTTTTTCCATTGTTGTAGGGAAACGAAATGTTTCATTAACTTGATGGTCACACACGGCCGACTCTAAATTCTTTATAGATTATACTAAGCAAATAATTCACTGGATCTGGTGCCAAGTTGTTGCTAACGTAACGGATTGCCAAGTTGCACATACCAGTACCAGATATCTCTGGTTACTGGTATGGTTTTCATGTTCATTTACAAAACAAAGAAAGAGGAGCGGCTACATGCCTGCGTTAGTGTTGTGTGATCTGTCCTTTATATATGGTATGGCAAAAAGGGTTTCCATTGGATGGGAATAACTTTTCACTCTAGTATTCTACCAATGATCTCTCCTTTATTTCGCTATCTTTGAGGTTGTAAACTGAACTCTCAAACTATCAAATGCAAGTGAGCGAGACGACGATGAACCAATTTAAAGTTCATCAAAATATCGGAACTTCTCTTTGAAAATCAATCATATGACAGTAGCCAAAAGCTATGATACAAAGATGAACCGATTTGTCTAACCAACCAAGTCACAATTTGCCGAGACAGGCACGCTGCACGTTAAAACTTGAATATCGAAATCTTAAACCCATCGCTATGTTGGTTAAATGCGAACGTTTTTCTGGACAAGGAAATCAAAAGTGGCAATAACATGAGTACTGCATGTGTCACGATTTAAATGAGATTATTGTTACAAGCCACAGCTATAGTTCAGTCTTCTGATCGGGGCCAAAAGTTACTAGGGGCCAGAATCTAAAAAATCTAAGTATAAGGGTAAAATATCAAATACTTAGAATGCATTGGGGGAAAATCATAACAACTGCTATTTTCTGGGATTAACATGACAGATGTAAAATGTACAGAAAGGCATTTTTATGGCCCAAGGTGGCCCACTATACGTACACAGCTCTATGTATGCTTGATGGTCAAAAATCATTTTACAAATATGCATGCAAGTCAAATAAGAAATGAAACATGAAATAACTCGACATAACTCTTCTCTTTAGCCTTTTTTCAAGCAATCGCGTGACGTAACATCTTAACCATTATCACTGGTCTAATTAAACGTTTTAGAATGAATTTCAATTGGAACAAAATTAGGGGTGGACATGGGTTGAGTTAGATCAGGTTTGTGAAAACACAATTTAACATAGTATTAATTGGGTTGACCAAAAATTAATCTAACTCAATCCAATCCAACCATTAAATCATTATTGGGTTAGGTTGGATAAAGTTGAACATGTTGATTAACAATAAAAAATCAAACATAAATTTTAAAAAATAATTATTTGGTGTTTAAAATCAAATTCAAATAATTAAAAAAATAATTATCCATAGTAACATTAAATGCTGTCTATTTTACTTTAAATCTATCAACAAACAACATGACATAACATTTAGATATCTATCAACTTAATTTTAGTAAAAGTTCAGCGTTGATTTTTGAATTTTAAGTTTAAAAAATTCAACCAATGTCAGGTTCAATAGAGAAAAATTGAAAAGAGTCCTTTATAAAGGAATAAAAATTGTTCAAAATTAGGTTTAACCTTTTAGGTTTACTAATGGATAATTGACGTTTATTCTTATTTTATAATTTTGATTGCTATTGAATTGGGTTGGATTATTTGGCTTTTTGTAGCTCAACCCAACCCAGTCTTTAATCGGGTTGGAAAAAAAAAATGATCCAGTGAACCCATTATACCCACTCAGTCTACTACCATCCATTGTTCAGCGCTGAACCCGGGGAGGTTCTTGACTCCCGTTAACAACTTTGGCACGGCATTGCTCAGAATTCCAAGTAATCACTAACCAAACATTTGACTCAAAATATTAGAAATTCCACAGACATGAAACGTTTTTCACTTTTTTGGCAAGAATTATGTCATAAGGGAAGAAAAATATATGCATGAAAATTAAGGGATTGTTTGTTTTTAATTAGCACTTAACATTTAATATGAGCTTATGTTCAGTCATTTACAAATTTGAAGATATATGTGTTTGTTTTATTGCATTACATTTTAAAATTGAAATAAAAAAGGAACAAATTAAACTAAATCAGTTTGTTCCCTTCCTAAATTCGCCTACCAGAACGACAATTCAAGGTTATGTTTCATCTTTTTTACCCTTTTCACATGTCAGCAATTCAAGGTTGTGTTTCATCTTTTATCCTTCTCACGTGTCAGCATTAGCGTTTAAAAAATACTGATGGTGCCTGGTGCTTTCTCCTTAACTCTTGCGGAAGCATGATGAAAATTGACGATTGTAATGCGAAACAAGGGCAAAATGTTAAATGGTGAGCAGCTAATTGAGACTACGCCTTCATCACTTAATTCAAACATGGTACCTTGACCAGAAATCTTACTCAAACCTCACAGAAGCAGGGTAGTTTTGAAACCATATTATGCCTGCTGCATCAAATTACAGCTTATGATGACGTAGCATCGCACAAACGGACGGGATCGGGGAATATGCTGAAGCAGTACTGTATATGGATTAATTAATTGATCCCCCTCGAACTCCACTTAAAACAGCTGCCATTTCTGAAGCATTACGCAGGGCAAAGCAAGTGCTAATCAAATATATAATTTCAAAAATAATTTAATAGTATTAATTAGTGAAAACGAAGTATCACCATCACCACCCATGTAATTAATACTCCGCATCTACATTGCAACCACTTAATAGAACTTCAAAATTGGACTACAATTCGTTTGGTTTCAAAATTGGACTACAATTCGTTTGGTTTCAAAATTGGACTACAATTCGTTTGGTTGCCTCCATTGTTGAACCCAAGATATTGAACACAGCCGCATTCAGCATTCAGCATTCAGCATTCAGCCAGGTCAAGACTCAAGTGGTGGCCGCCCAGCTCCACATCCATCACAATTCACAAGCGCGCACGTGTTTGAAGAACGGTCATCATGTCGCTTTCTATTTTCCTAACTCAATAAAATCTTTCTCCTGCATTTCTGCGTAGTTGCATTGCATGCCCGCTAGCTCCAGCTCTGCTCTCTATATATACGTGTGTGTGTGTGTGTGTGACACTCTAACAAAACCAAGCTGCACTCATTCTACATCCAACAACACAAAACTTTCTCTAAACATCAACCAATTTTCAGCCCAAGAGTTAAAAGCAGAGAACATTCATCACTAATCACGTTATACATCTGAATGGCTAAAAGTTTTAAGTCAGTTTGCTTTTACCTTGTTCTTCTACTTGTAAGCTCTTCTCTAGTACTCGTTTCAGAAGCTCGTCCTCTCAACGATGTGGAGGGCCGGCGACGGAACCCTATAATAACCAAAGGGATTGAGATTTTCTTCGATGGACTGTACATCAAAGGGATTAAAACAGGAGGTCCAAGTGCGGGGGGGGAGGGTCACGCCTTCACCAATGCTCAAACGCTGGAGTCCAAGGACACTGCAGGTCCAAGCGCTGGAGGAAAAGGTCATGCATCCACTGATGCTCAAACTCTAGAGGCCAAGCAATCTGGTCCAAGCCCTGGCGGAAATGGTCACGCGTTCACCAATGCTCAAACTCTAAAGGCCAAGGACTCTGGTCCGAGCCCTGGTGAGGGTCACTGAGGGCTTTCTGGCGGAACACCAAGATTCTTTCAATCTTTTCTATACTCGAATTTGTTATTTCGTTCTTTCTTTTTTTCAATTCACTTTTGTTTCCTGTTTCATTCTGAGTCTGGTATGGTGCAGTAGTCAGCCTTTAAGTTGAATTTGAAGGGCCTTGTATGGCAGAGTAATTAATATGGAATGTAATTTCATTTTTATTATTAATTTTTTCAAAATAAAGTATCTGCTTTTATTCCCCCCCTGAAATTCAAGCATCGGTCATGCTTTGGGCCATCCGCTTGTGAGAGAGGGATCAGAATTCAGAGCTAGATCGTTCTTTCTTCATTCCAATGATTGCTTTTTCCTTTTAACTCTGTGAACAAGCATCCAATCAAGCGTACCCACAAGAGAAAATGAGACATCGTATGTATATTAAACATTTACAGGATAACATTTTAAAATGACCACTTATCATTTGGAAAACCTACACGGCTCGTTTGCTCTATATATTTTAAGCGTTTAGTCATCTGGTCGCAGGCACATATAAACTCAATACTGAAGGGTGCATACTAATGCAGGACCACCATTATTCTTTAATCATTCAATCAATTCCAAGTCCTTAAGGCTGCGACTGTGGTCAGAGACGTGAGCCTACTTAATTCCAAGTCCTCATGTCATAATCTAAGATCGTTCGCCGGAATTTTAATTGAAGGAGTTTAATGTATAAAATCACAATGCAAAGAGAAATTAATCTAGGATCAGATATGACCAAGTCATACAATAAGTCAAAAACAACAAGTTAGTCTAAATAATTTGAGCCAATTATTTGCCTAGTTATTATTTTTTTTATCGTTCGCCGGAATTTTAAAAAAATTATCTAAAATCACAATGAAAGATTAATCTAGATTACACTGTCAAAAACAACAAGTTAGTAAATGAAATTAAATCTGATTTTTGTTAGTACTCTAGATTTTTCTCATATTATCACCGGTTTGGTTGTGTTATTTCTATTTTTTTTAAAAAAAAAATCCCATTACCGCATGCGTTCCATCTTGTAATGAGAAGTTAGGCACGCATATCATTTTCAAGGGAAAATATTGAACATAGTCCGTCTTTTGAGCAGATAAATGTTAGACGGCTTCTATGTAGGAAAGCGTAACCATTTCATACACAGATCCAAGAGTTAATTAAGCCAAATATTACCATTTCATATACTCCCGTGTTAATTTAGCCTAATCTTATGTCATACGACGATCAAATGCGTCCAAACTAAGCTTCTAAAGTGCGGGAGAAACAAGGCAAACGGGAGATGGTTTTTTCTTTTCTTCCAAAAAGATTTTCAAGTGTTGACAGTCAAAATGAATATTGGACGAGAGATGCCTAGAGAGCGACCACGCATGCGATGGCAGTCGTCGGATTGGTACTTTTGTTATGTTATGGACATGCCTTTTACTAGTTTGGTTCGGCTTGGTTTATGAACATTGTTAACAAGGCAAGTCCAAGATGGATGCATAAACCTCTTCGCTCTATATATTTTACCAAGAAAAGTATATTCAAAGGTGGCTCTGTTGCACTACTTTCCAGTTTCCATGAAGAGTCTAAGAGTACAAAATCTGACCATCTTTCCTACGCTTTGAACATTTTCTTGCTTTCTAGCCGAAACAACTTCAGTAGATCACAAAGAATATCCATTTGAAATAAATAGAAGTGAATGTCAAATCAATTGTTACACAAAGAGCCTTGTCTCGTGAAGTCATAATAAAAGTTATGAAGTTGGTAAAAATAAATAATAAATAAAAAAAATAAGAAAATTTCTAATAGTTAAACATACTCAAGAGGTCGATTATAAACATGAAATCACATTCTAACTAAAATTGTTCTAATTACCTTCATGATAAGCTATAATTTTAAGAATTGGCTAATTTAACCTCACTGTATTATGACTCATTATCTTTTTTCACATATAACATCGATTATTTAATCTGACTCATTAACTGCTTTCGAAAAGGGTTGGTAAATTACAGCTAGGATTGGCTAGGCTTGAAAAGCCCATGTTATTGTCATTAAGCTGAGGTCCTCTCAAAATCCGTCCAAACTTGGCAAGGCCAGACTTGCGTTGGACCTAGCCCGAACTTATGCTTTTATGAATTTATTAAAAAATTAAAGAAATCTCCAAAATGACAAAGCTTAAAAAGGAAAATAGAAGAATTCAATTAGCAGTCTAGTGTAATCAACTACAAAATATTAATTGAAATTGCATTGAATAGCAGTATGCAATAAGCAATGTCATTAAACTTAAATACCACAACTCCAACTCTAACTCTATCTCTAACTACTATTTATAAAAAGAAGTAGCCTCTCTCCAAATTTTTCTCTCGTCACCAATTAGTCTTCACCACCACAAAACCCAACCAAAATACTAACAGAAACAAAAGTTAGCTGCTGTTCCAAAAAGAAAAAAAAATCTTGATCAAACAATGACCGTCCATCTTTTTTGCTTCATTAACTTCAAGTTCTCATTATGGTTGGCTTTGAGTGGCTGTGTTGTATGCTGGGCTTGCATAGTTATGTTGCGTTGGTGCTGGATCGAACTTGGTCAACGATTGTTGAATGGTGGTGGCTACAATTGTTGGGTGGGTGTGACGCAAATCAACAATGAAAGTGGTTGTTTGTCACAGGTCGCTCAAAACTCCTACAAATAGAGACTAATTTGGTGCACACGGTTGCATTAAGTAAAAATCTATCTAAAGGTAAGATGTGCTTAGAAGTGGAGTGTGCTCTACTCAATAGTAGAATGTACTGAGAAGTTAGATGCGTTTAGCAATGGGCCGCCTCACATAATTAGCCAATCGTGGTATGCTTAGCATTCAACCAAGTCCGAATTCTAGACTTTTCTACAATTATAAATATCCTAAAATTTTAGTCTTGTGCATTTAAGTCCCTATGAGATATTTATCCAACATCTATAAATAGGGGTGAACTCTCCGCATTTGCTCATCATCACAACACGCGCACAACACACGCAAGCTCTCTTATATAAAGTTTTTTTTTGTAATTTACTTTTTGTCAATAATAAAATTATATATTTGGCTATATTGCTCTCACTTCTAGTATCATCACAAGCATTTTTACTTCACTAGTTAGAGAAATATTCTAGATTTACTTAGCGACTTATGTGTTAAAAATTATCTAAGTGTCACACCAATTTACTGTACAAAATACTCATCCCGGGACATGTGACTTTAATTTATTTTTGGGTGGATGTGAGGCACACGATAGGGTTGGGTTGTTTGGCCTTTGCCGTTTTAACTTTGGTTTTCTTTTTATTTTTTAATTTAATTTGCTTTTTTATTTATATATACTAAAGTTTGGGCCAAGCCTGGCCTTTTTATAAAAGCCATTATCCAAACCTAATATATATGAATTTTATATTTTTTGATCCTTTACTCATGTATCTGCCCCACAGGCTGGGCTTAAAGTTTCAGGCTTAGGCCGGAACGAGATGGGCTTGGGCCCTCCCGAGCATTTTTGCCAATCTAACGTTCGGATGATTTGGTGCGGGAATCCGGCATCAGTGATGACTAGGAATAATGGCGTAATTGTTACGTGGCATGTGTTCTTTCAATTACGATCCTTTGTCTATAGGAACTGAAGAAAAATACCATTCAGTTTAGTTTAGTTTAATTTAAATAAACAAAAAGTAAAACCACCGGCAAAACCCACCCATGAAATAATCCATCCATATCCAGAAACAGAATCATCCGCATCCAGAAGAGCGTGGCAGTAGGCAGATGAACTGGCACCGCCAATCGCCATACCACCGTCATCATTAAGAGACTGGCTGTCGTAATTTCCATAAAATTGTTTGGCTTGGAATTCAAGTGAGAAAGGAAAATAAATGAAAATGGGAAGCTTAAATGCGGAGCTAAATGAAAATGACGATCATTCTGGCTCTGCGACGGAGTCGGATGAGCCCACAAACACGAAAACGGAAAGTGACGAGGATAAAGAGAAGGAGTGCCCTTGCCCTCCCACGCCTGCCTCTTGTCCCTATCAAGTAAATGAAAAGGTCCTCGCTTTTTTTCAATCCCATGTTTACGAAGCCAAGGTGATCTAATCTCTCTCTCTTGATTCTCATCCTTCAAATTTACTTTTATCCTAAATTTTTAGTAAAATTTAATAATATTTTTTTAAAAAAAATCTGTTTTTTTTTTTTTGGCGAAAGAACCGATAAATTGGCTGTAAAAATATTCGTGTTTATGTCGCTTTTAATTGCAAGGTGATACAAGTTCAACACCGATTGAAAGAGTGGACATTTAGAGTTCACTATCTTGTAAGTATCAACCCCCTTTTTTTGTTCGGTTGTGTTCAATTTTAACTGTTTTAGTTGCTTGATTTGTGAAAGAAATGGGATTTTTTTTGTGTAATTAGTGTCTTGATGGCGTAATGTTTCTCTGTTTTGCAGGGGTGGAACAAAAGGTGAGTATATCTTCTCACTTAATGACCGATGCTTATCTTGAGTTCCGATTTGTGTTCATGAGGGAGGCAGACAGGTGGTTTGTTGGTGTTACAAGTGATATTGTAGGTCTTTATTTAAGATGGTTCCACTTTCAATTTTTTTGAATAAGAGAACTTGGAATTGTAGTTGAAGTTAGTTCCAATACTTCACATTTTACATTTGCTTGCATGCTTTACGACTCTTATTTTCAAGTAATAATTATTGCGTTTATCGATGCAGTTTTTTATTTTCCTTTTTTGGGTTAAAGTTAATATCTTTGTATATAAATTTTGCAGAAATTTTCTATTTTTTTCTTCTGATAAATAAGAAACAAATGACATTTTCTTAACGCACTCTCTCTTTTAAATTTTATCTGCTTATACTTCTGCGATTTACTAATGGCTTAGTCCATGAATTACTATCTCTGGAAGTTGTAATTGCTTGAACTTTTTTTTTTCAACAGCTGGGATGAATGGGTAGGCGTGCAGCGTTTGATGAAAGATACAGAAGCAAACAGGCATCGGCAGCCGGTCTTCACCAAAAAACGAGATGAAGATAAGAATTTGAAGTCAGGACATACACTACAGATGAAACCAAGAAGTTCTAATGGTTAGATTCATTTTTTCTTTTGTTTGATTAATATACTACCTCTAATAAGTTTGAAGTTATATATCTATCTGTACATTTGTTGTTGATTACATCTATCTGGGAGTACTTCAAGGACATTGTTGGAGTTATATGTTATTCAATTAGACTTACTCTGAGCTGTTCTGGCTATATGCAGTTGGAAGGGGCAGGAAACGGAAGAATGACTCTCTCAATAAGGTATGATATGGTTTATCTCTCTACAGAAAAATAACTTTTATTGTGCCAATGCACTCATCTGTGTTCTTGTCCATTGATACAAGTTCATTTAATATTTATTCTAATCTGCTTTGTATTTTCCTGCCTTTCCATTTTACCGGTTTTTTATAACCCTTCTACCTAAAGCTTTTGTTTTCCATGTACCAAACTCATTTACTGTCAACTGTCAGGAAAAGAATGGCCTACAAATGGAAAATTTTGTTAACATCCAAATCCCGCCACCACTAAAGAAGCAACTGGTTGATGATTGTGAATTTATTACCCATTTGGGCAAGGTAGTTTTATTCTATGCTGTCATTAAACCTTTATATTCTCTAAGGATGACAATGAACAAGTTTGTGTTTGAATGGAGGTTCTGTGGTACTTTCATTAACAATTACTAGTGCTTCCTCATGTTTAATAATTTGCATTCTTTTTGCTGCACATGGCCTAATGACAGTGATTTTTAATATAAGTAGGAATGCAATTGCAGTAATGAAATAGCCCCACCAGCAGTGTGTGGGTCATTTTCTGGCATTAATGCTCTCACTTTGCATTTCTTATATGTAAGTGACAGTGGTATGGCTCTCCTATGGTTACCAAGGATTAATGAACATTATTCTAAACCCTTTGTAAACAACAGATTAATGACTTCATTAACTGCCATGTCTTTTATGTGATAACCATCACACATTTAATACAAATGATTCATGTTATTTTAACAATATTCTTTTCACATGTATGTTCGATCATCAATTGAAGCTTGTACTTTGTGACATGGTTAGATGACAATAAAGGATTATTAAACAATTGAATGTGGTTACTGTATACATGCTAATTATAATCTGAGCTTTCTAAATGATAATTAAGTAATAATTTCATCATAAGTTTGAAACTCCTTGTAATTTCAATGTTGTAATGACAGCCATTCTCAGCGTTTGTTATTAGCATTGGATAGCTGTTCCCTTATTTTTTGGATTTTGTTTGGGTCGTTAGAATACACCAAGAAATTAGATGGCTACTCAAATGATGAGTGCTATAAGTAACCTAGACATTTTTTTCAAGTGTTTTGTGTGGTGCTGCTAATTTGCTCTCCCAACCCATCACAATGTAATTGATAACAAAGTTGAACTGGTGATTTTTGTTCGTATTGTGCCCTCTATTTCTAAAGCTCAATTGTTGCATCGAAGATCTATCTTTCAATGCTATGCATAACATATTAACAATTTGATTTATGACCTATCTCACAGCTTGTCAAACTTCCTCGCACTCCAAATGTGGATGACATTTTGGAGAAATATCGTGATTATAGGTCAAAGAAAGATGGATTGTAAGTTCATGTTTTGACTTTTCTTTCCTTTCAATCTATTTCTCTAGTTATGTAATTTTTAAGTGATTATAGTTTGCAAAATCTGTTATGAATAACAATTTAGATGCCTGCACACCGATAAGAAACTTATCCTTGTTAGTTCTAGCTACTGGTAGTGGTATTCAGAGGTCCCTTGTTCTACCTTCAACTGAATAAAATACATTTTAAGTTATTGTTGTTGCAATATGTCTCGTTATCTCAGTGTTTCTATTTGAACTTGCAAGGGAAGGAAGAAACTACTCAGTTACCCTTTTTAAATATATCATCACTAACTTATGTTAGATGCTTGAGGAGGAAGCAGTTGGTCTGTCCTCGAGTTAAAAATACCTAAATTTCCTGATTATCTGATTTGATCTGCAAGAAAGGAAGAAAAAATGGAAAAAGAAAGAATGTAAGCAGAGAAAATCTTCCTTAAAAGCATAGACATTGTTTAAAAAACCTAATGATTTTAGAAAAATTAAATTGCTTTGCTCACTCTTCCATCAGACTGAAATAACATCCTTGTTTAGAAAAATTAATGATTTTTGTTAATCATCTGGTAATATCACATCAGTGCTCTTTCATCTTCATGGCAATACTCACATAATATTGTTTTTATGCTTCTGATGATATCATCTGAGTGGAGTGCTTGCTATCGCAGAATTGGTTTATCAAAAATTTTGGTTTCTTTAGTTTGTAAACATGGCCAGATGAAGTTAAGATCATCATCATGGTGAAATCTGGGGGTGTCAGAAAGTGTAAGGTTTGTTTAGTGTTGTACCTCGTAAATTATATATGATTCTTGCATGAGGATGCTCTTTCTTTCTTTCCTTTTTGTTTTTTTTTTTTGGTAATCAGTGCAAGTTTCAGTTTCTTAGCATTTTGTACTTTATTTATGGTTGAGTTTCGACTTCTCTGTTCCTTCAGCATACTACTAAAGTCCAGCTTATCATTATTTGCTGGATGTAGGCTAGCTGATTCTACAGGAGAAATTGTGAAAGGGTTACGTTGTTACTTTGATAAAGCCTTGCCAACAATGCTTCTGTACAAAAGTGAGCGTCAACAATATGAAGACTCAATGGCAGCTGATGTCTCTCCCTCAACTGTATATGGCGCTGAACATCTTCTACGCCTCTTTGGTGAGCCTATTCTTCAGTGTTTAACATATTAAGTGTAGCAATTAATTATCTCTGGTAATTAACAGTTATCTGCATTCATAGTCAAGTTGCCTGAGTTACTGGTCGACGCAAAAATTGAAGAGGAGACCTTGACTCTATTGCAGCATAAATTAGTTGACTTACTCAAGTAAGAGCTCTTTATCATCCTTCTCGTGAAACTAACTCATTGTATCACAGTTTTCAATTTTCTCTTTTCTAGATAAAGATGAATTTACTCTCTCTGTCTTTCATAAAGTGCTTATTCTATTTATAACTAGTTGTTTATTATGGCTGAAAGCAAGAGTTGAATGCACATATGTAGCTTGAACCCTTATTTTTCCTGTTGGTGTACAGTGCATGCATCTCTGAAAATAGATATTGAATCTCCTAGAGTCTTAGTTAATAAGCATTTTTTTTGTGAAGCGAGTAACATGTAAGGCTAGGACTAATACAGGAATGTTCATCCAACTAAACCTTACAAAATTACAGACATTGTATTGGCTTCTTGTCCTACGTCCCAAAACTATTGCTCTCATTTGGAAGAAAGTTATGTGATTTCAATTGTAAGTTATATATACTTGGTGTAGATCTCTGGGAGGTAGCCCTTTGTATGGTAAGATTCTTTTTCTTATAAATCACTGCTCCTACCATGCAGATTCTTGCAAAAACATCAGAGTACATTTTTCCTTTCGAGGTACCATTCTGCTGAAGATGTTGAAACAAGCGCCAACAAACAAGAAGATGACTAAGCTTAGGTGTCTGAGGCAGTCTGTACATAACAGTGTAGTACTGTTGGCAGATGTCTTCTCCCATTTTGTATCTCATATCTTTTAGGCTTAGCATCAAAGCTTGATATGGATGTACTGTTGAATGACTATAGAAACCCGCACGAGAATCCATTACTGCTGGGGGTATTGAATATATTGCTAGTGAAATTTTAGGTGGGATTTGCCACCTAGCTTGCTTTGTAAAGTTTGTGGGAGGCTGTGCACAAACAGTTGGAAATGAAAACCTCAATTGGAAGGTGTTGTAAATGAGAATTGTGATGAAGGACGACTTCTCTGATTAGTTTCAGACCAATTACCTCCCATATCCTCTCACATGGAGGTGCCTCCCTCCCGCTTTGTTCTCCTCGCAAGTCTCAGCTTGCTGCACTTGTCTACTGGGGCTCCCAAACTAGACTTGGGAGTGTTTGGAGTCTTGAACTTTTATCAGAAATTATGTTCTTCTGTCATTGGTAAGTTGATATCACTGTGGCGTAGCTGCGCAGGTGTTAATTTTGCCAACTGTCCGGTAAAGGTGCTAAGTTCGTCAAATTCTTTATGTTTGGTTGTCGGGCCTTGCGTGCCAACTACTCCACCTGACCTGGAGTCTTGGATGCCGCTATGCGACCTTCTTACATACAATGGAGATAAATAGGGGTCGTCTCATTCAAGACTTTAGAGGTCGGGCAATCAAGCGTAGTACACTGAGTTTGAAGTTGGGGGTTTCGCTAAGGGATCAAGCCTGAGCAAAAACAAGAATTGACAAAGATTGATATGTATGATGGAAATTTTAGTGCAATGCTTCAGATGATAACGTGTCCTCACTAATACCTCTTTCTATAGTCACAGACGCGGTTGTACCTAGAAAAAAGTTTCGTCCTTTTGGCTGAACGAAAGTTTTTCAATATCCAAGATCCATGTTATTGATAAATCCGGCATTTCCACGCTCTGAATTGTGAATTACAGCGATATGTTAGCAATTTAGCATTGGAGAACGAACTTCTCATAAAATATCAAAAGATAAGTGAACTGGCCCGGACCCCACAGGGCAAGCCCAATTGCTTGAGATCCCACGGGTTATGGTATTCTGTATCCCGGAGTCCCATAAAGTGTTGTTCCGTTGCCGGGAATCGAACCCGGGTCTCCTGGGTGAAAGCCAGATATCCTAACCGCTGGACGACAACGGATTAAGTGATAGGGATTGGCTAAATGTCTTACATAGAGTTAAAAGTTTATTATACCATCCAAACTCCTAGATCAATGCCGAAAGGGAATTTTAATTTAATACTATATTAATTTTATCTTCTCATTCTTAAATAAACAGATGTGTTATAATTATTATTATTTTAGTCGAAAAAAATATGATTAAAATAATATAAATATATTTTAATTTAAAAAGTTTTTTGGGAGATTACTAATTTTTTTCTCTTCTATTTACTATATAAGTAAGCAAATACATATTTAAAAAGTTAAATTAAAAGAGTTTTTTTTTTTTTTTTCAAAAAACATTACATCCGCTGTAATAATTATGGAGCTGGATTCTTAAAAAATAAAAAAAGAAAAGAAAAAATTCCTGGACTTGGGTTTGGGTATTGCTTAACTTTGTGCGACTCACGAAAAGCAATAACTGGCGCCACTGGGTTTGGATTTGGGTTTAGGATTTTTTTTTTATTTTTTTTTATTCTTCTTCTACTTCTTGTTTCACAGTCTAATCTTCTGTGCAGGTCTGTCTTACACTACTAGAATGAGTAGCCATCAACTTGTTCGAATTCAATGCCACATATTGCATTTATTGTTTAATATCCACGTTTTTAGAGATAGTAGATAGACAATTAGAGGAAAAACAATGAGAGGAAACAACGAAAGGATTATTAAATCTACTTCTTCTTCTTTTTTTAACACGGGATTAATTTAAACCCACTTCATTTAGTACATGATCTCAACTGCACTTTATTTAATACAACATCCAAACTAAAAATTTATTGGATTTATTAAAAAAAAGTTCCGAAAAAAAAAAAAAAACTTACAGTTGCATCCATGTTTAAAAGTAAATTACAGACAAGCCAAAGAAACAACTCAATTGCAATCCTATTGGCGAGGTATTCCTCCTCATTGCATAAGATCATCTCCACCACTTGACTCATGGTTGGTCTCGCATCCTTGCCGTCTTCCAAACAAAGCAGAGCCACTTTAATTAATCGCTCCAACTCATTAATGTTATTAGAAATTATAATAGTTGAATTAATTTTATATTTTATATTTTATTATAATTTATCTGGAGTTATATTTATTATTTTAGTTTAATTAAGATTTTATATGATTTCTTTTATTTGAGCAAGATTAAGATTAAGTTAGCTACTAGTATAAATATTAAAGAGAGAGAATCATTATTTCCTTTGAAGAATGTTATTTGGAGAGTCTTATGCAGTTTTTGATTTAATATTATATTATTTTTATTTTATAACTCACAAAGAGAAAAAAAATGTTATAATTATTATTATTTTTTACATGAAAAAGTTTATTAAAATAATATATAATTATTTTTATTTGAATAGGCTTTTGGAAATAACTTATTTTTTCACCTTTTATATTTACCACATAGGGAAAAAAATAAGTATTTAAATTGAAGAATTAAATTAGAAGAGTATTTTGGTGATGCTCTTATATGCTTCAAATGTAAAAATGAAAAATCTTACTTAAATAACTAAAGGCAAACTAATCCATTTCTTATTTTAAATAAATTTTAATTAAATACTTAAATAAATTAATGTTTTAACAAACTTTTTACACTCATTTCATAATATATATTTATATTTTAAATTTAATTGAAAAAAATATTTTTTTTAAAGAAAACTATAAGAGTTTAGGTTTATGTAGATAGAAATTATATAATAAAGAGAAAATAATTGAAGATTTTAGGATTTGCAATGAATAAAACAAATTACACAAATAATTTTTTATGGTGAAATTTTATGTGAAAATAGTTAATTTTAATACATGCGTTTGTATTTTATAAATAAGCCAGTGTATTTTAGGAAATAAAATTTAAAAAGAGTAATACAGAGAGTTTAGAGGGGGTCTTAAGAGTCGATCTCGGCTTATGTTACTGACGCCTAGCATGGTTTAAGATTACCAAATAGAGCTGGGCTTTAAGTGGCAATCTTATGGACTGGGCTATCTTGCTGGGCTTACTGGGAGGTCAACACCTAGAAATCCCCTGGTTTCAATAATCACGCTGATCAATCACCCAAGATTCCCAAACTGATCAAGAATGAACCAAATCAAGTTAACCTGGTTAAATTGATTCGATAACAGCAAAGAAAATGAAACCTAATTGAATTGATCCACAACAACAAAGAAAACAAATGCAGCAAAGGATAAAAGTAGAGAAACAAGATTTACATGATTCCGCCTATAGGGTATACGAGATAATTGTCATAAAAACTACGCTGAATCTTTAAATATAGAAAATTTGATTAAAAATATACCGAGTAGAAAATGGAATTTAATTTTATGAAGATCACTCGCAAAATCAGACCGAAAAGAGTTTTGCGATTACCTGCATTCATCAGCTTGTGTTGGTTCACTTGAGCTATAGGTTGTTACCAATCTTGAACCTGAACTTTTAATCATCATTAACCGACAAACAGAAATCCAGGGAAAAATGAAAAAAGGGGCGTCCGTTTTGCGTTGAAAATGGAGGCTACTGATAAGCGCCTGTCATCAACTAAGAGCTTAAAGAACAATTTTTAAGAATAAGAAGGCTTTCCATGACTTCCTTCTTAAAAAAAAATTCAAAGTAAAGATTTACATAAATCAGCCCACTTCACAATTTCTGATAGTGCTAGGATGTTGCAGATGATGAGACTAGTGAAGGGCGACAGATTCAATCACCTTTGACCTTCCTGATCAAATCGATGAGGCTCATAACATTTACTCTTTGATTGGTGGTGTGAACATCGGTCCCGATGCAATTTTCACTGTAACGCAGAACTTTCTTGCTTGCGAATTTCGATATACCTGGCATCTTAATGTTCCCGTCAGCAGCCCTTAGGGTGGCATTCTTCTGCGAGTCATCAAGCTACCATCATATGCCGTGTAGTTAAAGGCATTTGCTATGATTTTTTTTTCCCAAACATTCTAATCTCTACCCTAGTCAATGGTAGAAGGAAAAATAAAGTTTTGATTACTCCTATTATTAATAAAAAGTGAACTAAACTCCTAACATCAATTCTTTATTAGTAGTAATTCACAAACTTATGCATTTTGCTAGGATTAATATCAAATAAACACCATGAGGTGCTTACATTTTATATACGTCATTTTAAGGCTTCCATTATTTTATTCATGCTTATTTGTACTCTATTTTATAAGTATTTATCAAATTTTTATTGTTTTGTTAATGTAGGCTTATGTTGAGAACATTCAAGTGAGCAAATGTTTAAAGAGGAAATAATCACAGAATCTTGGAAAGGCAAGCTCTGTACAATGAGCAACTTGTGATTAATTAAGGAAGCAAAGATTTTGGAACTCTAAGCGGCAAGCATGTGGACAATTTTAGAATTGAATCTTGTTTCCTTAATTAACTTGTTTAAATCCTTGCAAGCTTAGGAATAAAAAGAGGCGGCTAGCACTATTATTGTATAAAGGCCATCAATTGATGCATTAAGTGGGCATTTCAAAAGAAAAACTGCCCAATCAGAGCGTACACCGGGAGCAGGGAAAGACGATCGAGTATGAAGATAGAATTGAATTTTTCTTTTCTTTTCTAATTGCTTTGCTTAAATGTTACAGGGAAGTTGGTTGTCCTAATGCCTAAATCTCTTGGTGAGTTTTGTTAATGTTTAGATCTCTATTTAATTTTTAGTTACTTTATTTAATTTTAATTTTTAATTTAAATTATTTTAAATCTAAAATCTCTTAATCTACTGCTCAAATAAATTAGGGTTAGTATAATTTCAATAATTAATAAGATATAAAATTTTCTTGGGACGATATCCTACTCTATATTATATTACTTTTACTGACTAGTACACTTGTTATTTTACGCATCACACTACCCAACAAAATATAGAATAGATACCAAAAACAAGAACCACAAAGTTATATAAATTATAAGATATAATATGTGTAGGCTTTGTCAAAATTACAACAAGATAATCGTACTTTTGTTAAATTTAGTTTATGTTTGGGATAACTTTCCGTATAATAGTTCTATTTGGGATTGAGATGTTGTATAAGATACAGCTGTTGTAAGAAAACAACTGTACTTATAAAATAAAAATTAATAATATGTAGTAAATATAAATTTTAAATAATAATTTTGATAAAATTATTAAAGATATAATAACTTTTTTTTCATGTAAGTAAAAAATCATATCAACATAACCTCCAAACTACAGTAGTTATTGTTTACCAAACATTTTAATGCCGTAGTTTTTAAGATACGACTGTCCAACATCGATTCCAAACGCGCACCCTATATGTGGTAAACTAATTTCAAAAGTGGTTATTTAACAAGTAATCAATTTTTAAGCAAAAGTATCTTTTTAAAATTCAGATTTTTTGGAGAATCAAATTTTATATTATATAATGCCAAAATGCCCTCATTTCTCGTACTCATTTCTAAAAGTATCTCTACAACAAAATGAATTAAATAACAAATTTTAATTATTTATAAATTTAAAAATAAAAAATTTCTAGCTCGGTGGAAGGACGGTGACGTCGTCAGAAGCGGAAAAAAGCGAACTAGAAACTACCCGAAAAATCTCTTCAAGGTAATGACAAAATTGGCTGTGGAAGTCTCACAGTGTTGCGTGTGCCACATTACGCATCCGTGTAACGATGGGAAATTGAGGTGCGCCACCATCGTTTTTATGCATTGCGGCAATCGCTGGGTTTGATTCTTGTGGCAGCGTGCATGCTGAGTCATCGTTAGATGGCAGCATTAAGGAAGCCTCCACAATTCGGGTGGTTTTACATAATTATCAAACTTCCTTTGCCGGTGTAGCAACCGTGATTCATAAATTAGAGAATTTCAAATCTATTGGTAAGTGGAATGCTTCAATCGATTCCAATATTTACCAACATTAGCGACATTTACGATATTGGAATAATGAACGCCGTCATCATTTTCTCATTTCGATTAGTTAATTTTTATTATAGTACTTGAAAAAAAAATATTTTATGTATTAAATTTGAAAAAAATTATAGCAATTATTGATTTGTTCATAATTTCAATGTATAGTATAGGTTTCCTTTTACCATTTTACCAAGCATACATGCTAAATCATTTGGCAAGTGATTATGGTACCGTTTGAAATTAAAGTGTTGTAATTTTTAAATTATAATTATTAAGAAAAAAATATAATTATAAAATATAAATTAATAATATATAATAAATATAAATTTTAAATTTTAATTTTAATAAAATTATTAAAATATAATAAAATTTTCATTATATAAATAAAAAATTATATTACCACCATTAACGTTTACAAAATGTTTTAATACTGTAATTTTAAATTATAAATATCTAACTTCAATCTCAAATCCAATCCACCCTACGATATAATCTAAAATTAACATACACGTTCTAAAATTAATTTTTTAAAAAGGTTATCCTAAAATAAATTATCTGAGAAGCAAATGCAGTCCCTGCCTGACACACCCCTTAGTATTATGGGAATGAACAGTCCAGTTCAAAAGTTCAGCACTGCAGTTTTAAGCCGTGGTGCTGGTTATACATATACCCACCCAATTGTAGATATTTGATTGAAAAGGCTCCGTTGAACTTGCCCAAACAGCCTATTGAAAATAATACCACAAGTTTTTCACATGTTCTTAATAAATTGAAAGACGCCCCACTTGTCCCATTTACCCAGATACCCAACAACCGAACCACAAGATGGGAAATGACTTTTCGATTCCCATTTTTGCACCCAAACAAAAACGTAGTGTTCAAATTTACTTTCAGTCCCATAAAACAAAAACAAAAACAAAAACGAGAATGCCCTTAGTCTACCAAAATTAACAATTAACCCCAACTTGATCTTGAAATATTTTCCAGACAAACAGCGCCTTTGAATTTTGAAGCAAATGAGAACAAGTTTATATCTTTTAATTTTCATGGCTTTAATTTAAGAACGAAATTGTTTATTCTCGTCGCGTAATGAACAAAACCCACTCATCTTCATTCACGATTCTTCTAATCCATCCTTTCTCTGTACACTAACAAAAATCATTATTAACTGTTTGTATAATAGAAAGATTTGATTTTTTCACATTTGTTTGTCCGGCGTCTTCTCATAGCTCGAGTCTAATTTGATAATCCTATCTGATCCACTAAATACTCTCTAATCAGCCTTGTTAATCCCAATACGCTTCACCACAGCGTTTCTTATTGCTTCAGCAGGCAAACAGAGCCCGTTAAGTTCAACCCCAGACATGTAGTTTCTCACTTCTTTCCTTATCATCTCCTGCATCACTGCCAAAAACTCCGGGCTGAAAAACTGCTTCTCATATCCAAACTCGCCCTGATTCTGTGCCTGTGACTGCACCGGCAAAGGTTGTGTGGATGCCACCTGGTTCGGGTTCAAAACCAAGTTGGATCCATTTTCGGACCCGGGTCCTTGATTTGAGACCTCACAAGATTCGGATCCGGGCAGCGAGAGGCTGAGTGAGGTTGGTGGATCCGTTGTTGAAGATGAGGTTTCGACAGGAACAAGCGACCCGGTTTGAAGCAAGGGGTGGCAAACTGGAGACTGAGCCACACCGGGTAAGCTTGAATCACTCAAATCGGATCCAGATGGACTACCCGGGTTCAAACAAAACCCGGAAATATTATTGCTCGGCCCCACACTGGCCGCCCTTTTCAACGGCAGCGGGTTAATCGCATCTGCATGCGACTCATCGCTCATCGAAGAACATTTCCTCTTCAAAGTAGAGTTCCAGTGGTTTTTAATAGCGTTATCGGTCCGGCCGCTAAGGAGGCGAGCGATGGTGGCCCATTTGTTACCGAACCGAGCGTGGGCCCGGAGTATCGTCTCGTCCTCTTCAGTAGTGAACGGTCTGTGTTCTACCTCAGGTGACAGCTGGTTACACCAGCGTAACCGGCATGATTTGCCCGATCGACCAGGGATCGACTTACTGATCAAAGACCAGTTTCTAGGGCCGTAGTTTTGTACCAGCCTCTGTAACGCCTCATCTTCTTCTGGACTCCATGGACCCTTGATCCGATCCACATCTCTCTTGGTCGAAGCCATGGTTTAAGAACAAAAAAATACCTAATTTTTGTTTTGAAATCTAAGATTGTTTTTTCAAAAATTAAAAAAAAAAAATCAACGATAAGAATCTAATTATCGCAGTGCGGCTAGCAGAGAGGTTTTGATTTTCGTTTAGAAGGTGGTGACGGTAGAGGCTTGAGCCTCACCTTGTTTCTGATTGAGGAAAATAGCTGGAGTGAGACGACGCATATATATATATACACACACACACGGAGGGATAAGAATGACTGGATGAACCGGTTTCTGTGACCGGTCATAACCGTTGGGAGTGAAGGATTCTTCCAGGCAAAGGCAGTTACTCGTATACAGCTGTCGAACTAACACGCGTCACATTTTCGCATATTCAACTTACACGTACAATCACTCCCCATCAAAACTGCCTTACGTGCAGTTGCCACAAATACAGACTTCCTCAAGTTCACAGCTAAATCATGCCACATCAACTACAAACCAATTGCGGGGTCCCAATTTTGGGATTTTTCAAATTTCCGGTTCAATAAAATAACCGGCGTTTTAAAAGCTAAATTGACTGTTTTGGAAGTGGTAGGGAGAGGTTAAATTTGAAAAACAAACATGGTGGTTTCAAAGGGAGGTGTGAGACTGATGTTAATCTTATCGTTGTTCTTATTATTAAATAAATGAGCAAAATAATAAGAACAAATAAAAGAGCAAAGCAATGGAGGGTACGGTTAGCAGGGGGTGACTTTGACCGACGACAGGCTGGAGGGCAATTTCGTGTAGGGGATTTTCTCTTTAAATTTTATGCAGGAAAACGACGCGCGGAAATGCTGAGCTGGTACTGTAAACGACAAAATTAAGCAGCAGAATCGGGGAACTTGAACGGTACTGTATAATTCTGTCAGTCCAGCCTGTCAATCTAGGCCCACTCAAAAGGCTTTATCTAACTGCCTACTTTCCACCAACCGCCACATAGCGGCCACAACTCTTTTCCAATTTGAACTGCCAAAACCGACTCCACCGCCTTACCAGCTTAATTTATTATTGGTGCGTTATTTCTCTCCACACACAAACGGACTTTCCTGGTTGGTTCATATTCGTTATTGATTTTCATATAAAACTTACGTTGGGTAATGAAAATATTTGATGTAGCTAGTTAGCCACTGGACAGCTCTTGAGGTAAAGGACGTAGACAAGCAGTATGTAGTTATAAATAATGGTGACTATATTTTAACAGCCGGTAAATTGAATTTAAGTTTTACTTGAGCATAAATTGAAATAAATAAAAGAATTTAAAAAAAGTTATTTAGGAAAAAAACAAAAATAATAACAAGGTCGCATCAGGTAATTCACATTAGATTTTCGTTGGACCATTAGTGGGTGACATGTCTGCATTAACCATCTTTTCATTATAATTCTAAAGTTTAAATTTGAAATAAGCATTTTCTTACTTGATAAAATTAATTTAGGGTATTTCTATTTTTTAATTTATTTTCTAAAGGATTAAGAGGGGGGAATGAGGTCCAAATTTTTTATTCACTCATTTGTTGTTTTCATAAAGCTTGAATTTAGTGGCTACTTAAATAAAATTGATTGAAAGAAGAGGATACTCTACTTGGTTTATGATTGTGTTATTTTATTTAAAATTTGTATGTTGATTAATGTAATAAATTATGCGATTTTATGTTACATGAGTACGTGACAATTAATTAGTAACTGACATAGGGATTTTCCAAATCCAGAATAAAAAACAGGAAAAACGGAAAAGGTGGGTAAAAGACTAACAAAAACTGAAAACGTGGGGTCCAATTTTTCGCGTTGCAGTTAGTCACAGCTGTGCAAAGAGACTCGTCAATGCCATGCACCTCCCGCCCTCACGTGCCACACGCAGCACCCCTCACCTAACCCTGACCTGTCCTTCGCCGTACCAGTACGTTTCCACGAACCGTTCACGTGACCGGGCCTCCACACGTGTGCATGTCACGTGATTCCGCACCCCTGTGGCCCTATGTTGTGAGCTCTGTCACGTAATACTCAGTGACCGTAAAATTTTACGAGCATTGTAAAAAGATTTACAATTAAGATTTTATTATTTATTTAAAGAGTTATATCAGTATTTAATATTTTAAAAAATATTTTAATTAAAATTATTTAAATAAAGAGTGATTTTTTTTTAATTTTTTAATTTATTTTTTTAAATTTATATTTTATTATTTTTTATTAGAATAAAAAATAATAATTCTTTAATTATTATTTATTTTTTATTTTAAAAAATATTTATGTGAATAAAATAATATTAAATTATTTTTATTTAAAGAATCTTTTAAAAAATAATATATTTATTTACTCTTTTTTTATCACATAAATAAATAAATAGATATTTAAAAAATAAAATTAATAAAACCGATACTCTAATAAACTCAACAGGCACATACTTGACGCTAACCTTTACTTTTCGTAATGGTGTATCCTTTCATGTTCTTTCTTCCTGCTCTTCGTGAAAATTACGTTAAAAAAACAAATTCTTACTCGTGGTGGGAAATTGCAAAATATCTGTGGACACATAAATAAAGCACAACGTAAGATGATTTTAGCATTAGAAATATTCGGCCGGTTCATGTATGGGAGTTATTGCAAAGAACGCAATGGTCCCAGGCATGGTCACGCCTGTGGGTTGTAAATATCTCCTTTTTGAAACAATTATTATTAATAATTATGCATTGGATTCTCACCAGTACGCATCGAGTAACATTTTTTGTTTTTTAATGGGACAGCAAGTGGCGTTGTCAGTCTTTTTAAAATGTTTACTTCGCATATAAGTACAACCCTATACGGATTAGTCCTGTAAATTAGCACATGGCATAGAAAGAGAGAGGATGTTTCATCGTCCCACTGTTGTGCTTAGCAAGTGGCATTTCTTTACTTTCAAATATCAAAATTAAAAGGAAAACCAAGTCCCAATAAACTTCAACTGAGCAGGGCTCCCTCGTAAGCGCATTTTTGTCCACAAAGACTTTATATGCATGTCTAATAAATAAGAGAATCTGGAGTGGAATTATCATTCATAATTTTACACCTAGAAAGCGTTAAGACTGGACGGGCGATATACATTTCAAATTTTATTTCAAGATTGTATTTTAAAATAATGTGACGGTCGCGTAACTAATTCGTTTATAATTTACGAAAAAAAATCAACTACTTAGAGTGCATTTGACGCAATGCATTTATTACATTATATTAGTTATATTGTATTATAGTGTATTACATTAATCTACAATCAAGTATTTTATTTGGTGTAGCATGAACTTTATATATATTAATATTTTATATTATTATTTTAAAACAATATTGATATTTTTAAACTAAAAATAATTTATTTTTTTATTATTAGTTACATTAAAATTAAATATATAAATTTCATAATTAAAATAATAATTTCTGTTGCTGATAATCGCCAACCACCGACAGCCAGCATATGCGATTGTAAGTCATTCTATTCTGATATCTTTTAAATGAAATTTGGAAACGATATAACTATCATTGGAAAATGAGTTTTCATTCGTTATAGAGTTATAATTAAAGTTAATGAAATCTCCTTTGTCAATAATAGTTATACCGTTGTGTAGATCTGACGATGATGATTGCAGTGATACCAAATATTAGTTTAAAATATATTTTTCACTAAGGTCGGTGGCAGCGGAAGACGGTCATTAGCGAAGATGCCGATATTCCCTCATCGACAATGACACTATTCCGACAAGTTTGCATTTATTAATATATTGTAATTATTTTTTCTAAATTATTTACTTTTATATATAAAAATGAAAAACAAAAATCTAATGCAAGGTGCAAACCGCAGGGGTGTGGGGGGAGGCGGGTTTGCCTAATACACCAAAAATTAAAGTAAAATACATTATGCATGAGATGCATTGCATTAGTTAATATATATATTGTCTAATTTCATGTAGTTTGCCATGTACCAAATATATTTTTAATAAAAGACACTCATATTATTTAGTTGAAATTTTATAAAGTTTATGAATACTTAGATTCTAACCACACAAAGTATCTAATTTTAATTATTTATTAGAGGATAAGATCATGATTGATACTACTATAATGTTGTTGGGGGCCCTGAATCATTGAATATGCGAGCATCATACCTCGCACAGGGATTATATCAGGCATCGGAAATGCACATAAATTAATCGGTGATGATTTAAGGCAGCACGCAGTCCCCACAGCTTAAACAACTTTTTTATGATTGAACGACGTTCAACAAACCAATGATCGATGCAATTCATAGAATTAATTACTAGTTGGTGGGTGCCTGTCTCGATCCTACTAGGTTTTCAAATTACAAGTTTGACAGAGCATAAAGTAATTTTACATTTATGTAAGCGCGAAATTTGCGCTTATCTCAGTTGTCCATCCATATCTTTAACTAAAAATAATATCTACATATAAAATAAAAAGAAAATAGTCACTTTGACTGCATATTTTTCTTAGGAAGCTTACATAGAAAGGAAAGTTTGGATCTAATCAGACGAACGCACCATCACATTTCACATAAAGCTTAATTAAGCGAAGAAGCTGTTATGTTAAGGCCAGTTTAGTAATGTTATAATTTTTAAAATAATTATTATTAGTTGTGCTGTATAAATAATTTATTGTGAAAAGAATCAATTAAGTATTTGGTAAATTTTATTTTCAAAAATACTGTAAATTTTAAAAGCAGTTATAAGTATTTGATAACTCTTACTGTTAAACTGCTGTAATAAAATATACATAACGTAAAATAAAATTTACTTACACATATAAAAATATCCACATACAATATATTTAGTTGTGTATTATAATAATTTTAACTAAAAATAAATTTTATACTGTATTGATTTTATTTCTTTTATTTTTTTATCTTAAAATAATTGATAATTAAAAAATCAACTATAATTTTCATTAAATAACATCAAGCAAAGTATAACTAGGTATTCTAAAAAAAATATAAAAAAATATAATGAGATATAAAAACTCAAAATAAAAATAAATAATAAATTGTCATGCAATGTTATATTCGCATTAAACTTACAGTAATATTATTTCTTAGAATAAAAAATTATTAAAGTATTGATTTTATTTCTAATTTAAATAAGGATAATTTGGAGTTTAGGTAATAATTGTAAGGATATTTATGAAATTATATTAAAAGATAAAATTGACTCTCAAAATCAAAATATAAAAGCTACTTCTTCCTTACTTTTCAAAATCAATTGCACGAGTGGTTGATTTTGGTAAAAGTGATTTTTTTTTTTTTATCAAACACCAAAATTAACTTTTAAATTTTTTAAATCACTTTTAATCCTCCCAAAAGTAATTCTAAACCAGCTCTAAATTGTCAATAGTCTTTCATATCCATGCACCTCAGGAGTCAGGAGGGCTAAAGCGGGGATTATTTTAGGGTGGGCTAAATTCTTTTTTTTCTTTTCGGTGGTACGGCATATTACCATATAAAGTTACTAAGAATCTAAATAAATTGGAAAATGGTTATAAGTTTCCTTTTCAAAATCTTTGTGCTGTACTTATTAAATAATTGATAAAAAAAATATGTATTTTATTTTCTAACGTGTGACTAACTTAAAAAGAAAAATTGAAGTTAGGAAACTAAAATCCTTTAGTGGGTATGATAAGTTATTGGATTTGGGATATTAAATTTACATGGCCCCTTTTTTAATTTATATGAAATGGCAAATTTGAAAATATTATAGCAGCAAACTTATAAATAAAATAGTGGTAGTTACGCAGACAATGGCTTTTCTGTAAATATATTAAAAATTTCTCTCAAATTTGAGGCAAGTTACACAACTAACCTTTTCTATTTAAAAATTTGGTCATATTTAGTATTGAAATTTGACAATTATATATTTTAAATGATAAAATAAGATAATAGAAGTAGAATTAATTCCTACATAATTAGATTATAGTATTTAAGTATTTAATAAACATACAGTAATTTAATATTATTAAAATGTTATAATATTTTTATTTATAATAGATGTGACTTAAAATTATAGTATATTGGTATCAAACCAAGTCCGTAAACACGCTCTTTTTTTAAAAAAAGTCCATAAACACGTTACTAAGAAAAAATTGGAAAATCATCACCACATAAGCATAATAAGAAACGTGTGTTTTCACTATAGCGGCCCCAAGCCGAAGTGCCGAACGGCTTTAAGTTTAGGGAGATAGTCAATTTCTCCCATAATATAATCAATATGTACCACTTACTATCTTGATGTTTTTGTAATAGTCAATTACCCCCTGACAGCATGAATTTATAATATTACTCTTATTTTCAAATATATTTTTATTTATATTTATTATAAATTAAATAAATTATATGAATATAAACTAAATAAAAAATTAAATATTAAAAATAAGGAATATATGTTTTGATGTAAAAAAATTAACAATAAATTTTTTTTCTTATACCTTTTTATGTTATAAACATTTTCTTATAATAAATATTTCATAATATTTTACAATTAAATGTAAAAAAGTACAAGATAAATATTTTATTATTTATTTTATAACAATTTTTTTATTTATCATTCAAGTTTTTTACAATAACTTTGTCATTTTATAATAATTTCTTGTACATTTATTAAAAGAAAATATTTATAGCATAAAAAAAAGTACAAGAAAAAAATTATTGTTAATTTTTTTTCATCAAAACATATATTTCTTATTTTTAGTACTTAATTTTTTTATTTAGTTTATATTCATATCATTTATTTAATTTATAATAAATATAAATAAAAATATATTTAAAAATAAAAAAAATTATAAACTTATATTTTCATATAGGGGTAATTAATTATTATAAAATTAACAGAAGAATAAATTGTACATATTGATTACAATTAGCTATCTCCCTTAAGTTTATCATATAACGGGTGGTGGCTCTCTCTCTCTCAAATTATTGTGATGTAGACCGAACTATAAATATCGAGTTTCAATTTCTTCACCGGTGGGGGCATTGTGTTTTGGTGGGGCCGATGTTAGCCACGTAGACGGATCATCCGACAACTTATAGATTAACCATGTATAAATGCCCAGCCACGTAATGCCTAAAATATGGGTGAGGTTATGGTTTTGTCCGTTAGTGAGTGACGTGGCTCGGTTATGAAGTTTTACAAAAAAACCAAAATCCGGATAAAACAACGTAACTTAGGGGCTCCCTTGTTATTTCATTGGGGAAACTTTAACGGGCCTAACCGTAGGATTTGAAAAACTAATGCCACTTCAATTGTTGCCAGCTATATGTCACTTACAAGAGAATCATACTATTGGGATTCGCGGATTAAAATGGGTCCCATTTCATGATTTTCCGCTGCATGCATCTGTCGTGCGATCTGATAATCTTGATTCTAGACGGTTTACACCGTGCAGTATAATGCTTTTGCGTCCCAACTTTTTAACTGTTCGATTATTCTGATACAGTAATATTTTGACGGGCGTCGTCCGAAACTCATTTTTGCGTACGCTTATCTTTGCGGACACTTATCCCTTCGTTTTTAATCCGGTTGCTGGGATGGTAAAATGCAGATTTTTCCGATTTATAAAAAAATGTATGGATTTAGACGTGGGTAAGATCCATATGCTTATCCTTTTTTAGTTTTTAATTTAGTTTATGAGGATGGTAAAATGTGGATTTAGATTCAAATTCATAAAAAAAAAATTGATTCAAATATAAGTAAGACCTACATGAATTACTGGCGAAAATCTTTGATATCCGAATTCACATAAATTGAAATTAAAAATTTAATTTAAAATTAATAATTTACTTAATACTAGTAAACAAAATACTATTTTAATTCAACAATTAACAATTTAATATATAGAATAGCATACAATACCATAAATTCATAAGTAAAAATATCATAACATAAATCAAATATCAATAATAACATAAATCTAAATCTAGCATCACCACAAATCCATAAATAAAATTATAAAAACACTATAAATCTACATAAAATATATGTGGATCCCATTTTTTTTTTTACTTTCATTTCACTTATATATTTTTTAATTAATTCTATTATTTTTTTGTCATTTAGCTTATATATTTTCATTTAATTTTAATTTTAATTAAAAATAATCTGAATTTGAATATTCAATTTTTCAAATACATTTGCATTTGAATTCGGAGCATTTGCATTTAGATCTGGATCTGCACTGATTCTACAAGTTGGCATCCGGATTTATATGGGAATCTTTTATATCTTTACGGATCTAAACCGAACCCAAATCTTTTTGCTATCCCTATTGATTCCATACTCATAATTTTATTTTATAAGTAATGACATGCAATCCAGACAATATATAATTGGCCTTACTCCAAATCTATGCTATGTTTTATCACGGAAAAAAATTAATAAATAAAACAAATAAATAAATGAATGATGACATAGTTCTCATGCTTTTTAAAAAAAAAAAAAAAAATGAAAACATACACCGTGAAATTTGACTACGACAAGCCAAATTTGGCTAAGAATGCGGAAGGAATCGGCCGTTGTAGCTTGTTGTTTTATATGTAATTTGTGAGTATTTAGGGGAAGAAATCATTATCTTATCGGTATACTTATTTACCGATCGAATTAGTGGATTACAACTAATATCACTTGTTTTCACGTTGGGTTTAATTTTATAAAATCCAAAGAAGCTAGGCTGCTAATCAAGCGAATGATTTGTTGGAACAAAAGAAAAGTCAAAACGTCTCCGCCCGCTATCATAATTCACGAATAAACAATTTAATTCGCGACCCCATCTGCAATGATTCATATCGTTACGTATTGGCTACTAAAAGCGATCAGATTTGATAGGTTGACCCAATATGTATTAGGAGACTTAACGAACAACGTCTCATAAGTAAACCGTTTGTCGCAGTGCCAGGTTGCTAGTTGCGATAAGTATGACTCTCTCGTAAGAAAGAGCTTCCTATCGTAAATTTCCATTTTTCAAACTCTAGTCCTCTTGGTCAAAGTGTGAAGTGGTCAAAATTCTAATTAGTCCAGCAGCAGCAATTGGCACGCCAAAGTTAAATGCTGTGGCTGGATTGGAGGGAGAACAGTTTAAGTTTGCTACGACATTGGGTTGAACACAAATTTCAGATTGGCATCCTCATCACTACGACTGCTTGGTTGACAAGAAATGGTGAGTGAGTCTCTCTCAGGTCCATCAAAAGTATAACCCTCTGCATAAATAATTGAAACCCATTAAAGAAAAATTATAATTCCATTTGAATCCAATTCTTGTTCAACAAAAAAATATATGAAAGTTAAGTTGACGCAATAGGATTTGAACTCAAAAGTAACAAGGCAATGAAAGCGGGCGGCCAAAATTTTAACCTCAGGAGGTTTTCTTTTCATTTTTTTTTTTTTAATTTCTAGAATACATTTCAAATTAGTTTAATGAAATGAAAAACATGGCAAATTCGTAAAATCTCCAGTTTGAACCTACTCCCAACTTCAATTATATGTGTGATTAGAATTGAGATTGTGCAGAAACTACATCATTAAAGTATTTGATAAATATTAGTTGCTGTTAATTAAAAGATAAGTTTGATTTGATTTTACACTTATATAATAAAAAATAAATTATATTTTTACTAATTGTATTAAAATTATTATTTAAAAATTATATTTACTACATGATATTAATTTTTATTTTATAATTATAATATTTATTTACACAATAACTGTACCTTAAAAAATACAATACCTCAATCCCAAATAGAGGTTATCTCCAAATCGCCATCGCCCACCACAAAATCCTTTAAAACCAGCCACTGCCAGACAAACTGACGAGGACGCTGCCGCAGCCATGCCCATAACTCACGTCTCACGCCACAGTCTTATCAGGAAGTGGGAGCAGTATTAGTAGCAGCATCAAAAATGAAGGGGAATGAAAGAGACCCTCTATTACTCTTGGACAGCACATGTTGAGGCTCTACGGTCCATTACATTCAATAATCGCATTGACACTTGCCCTACGTTATGAGTGGCGCTGCTTTACCCCCAGTGCATATCATCAAATCCCAGTTATCACTTTTTATTTACAATCAATCTCATATTCGCATTTTTAACGTAAATTACGAAGTTATTCTCCGTTGCTAGCAAATTGGATTCTCTGTGTCACAACATTCATTTTTGAGAAATGATCAAGTACTACTTCTTTTTTAATACCTCCATGCCTACGGGCTACAACCATAGAAATATAAAAAGAGCAAAAAAAAATTTGTCTGGTGCAATGCAGTTGACTTGACCATATGAAAATGGAAGTCCATCATGGCGGATTTCTCGTTTCTTTATCTGAAACCAAATAAATATTAGGAGGCTGGGGGCCTAGTAATCTTGCAAGCAATATTTATTTGTCTCAACGCAGAAGAAAATGTTCTTGGTTATTAAAAAGAATTTCGAGAAAGCGTGTTGCAATTACAGTGATGGAATAACACCGAAACTTGATGAGTACTAAGGGTACTTTTGGCATGTAAAAGATTGGATTTTCTTAAAAATTAAAAAAAGAGAGTAGCTCCTATATTATATGTTATTTATGAGTTGTGATATTTAATCTATTAACTTATCTCAATAGCCTTTACTTCTTAATTAATCGACTAAAAATGTTAAACCTAATTTTCTATTTCTACATAAACTCATATGATGCCGAATTTACCCTTGATCGTTCCATCATTTTGTGGGAATTCTAACCCACCCCCATAATTGTGACTTCCGTTATTGTCTCCTCTTGAAGCTCTTGACAACACAAAAGAACGGCAAGGCAAAATAATTACAAAATAAAATGGCGAAATTTGATATTGTGAGTTTTGATTAAATTGCAACTTAAGGCAATCCGTTTGTTCTTTGGGTAACTTCTCAAATAGTTTGTAAGGAGAAAGATGAATTCATGATGCAAGAAGAAGGGTGTTCAACATCAACACGTTACGAGTGTCAAATACAAGTGGTGTTGCTGGCATCCTGTTTGGGATGGCAATGGGGTGGGGTAGGAGTAAAGAGGCCTGCCTCATTCTTCATTCCATTAATTGTGCGTTTACTAAACTGGAATCGGAATGAACAAGAATGTGAATGGGCTGGAATGAGAATCAGAATAAGTTGTTTACTTGAACTATAGGAATCGAAATCGGAATGAGCTGGATTGCCATAATGTGTTTACTTTGTCTTGGAATCGGAATCGGAATGAATTTGATTGTAATAAATTACCAAAAAGTACTTAATGAATTATTTTCATAATCATTATTTTATATTTTAATTATAGTGATTATTTATTCAAAAAAAATTATTATTATTAATTATTGTCAATAATATATTGATATATTAATTAATTGTAAAATTAATTAATTATAATAATATACTAATTAATTATAATAATTATATTATTAATTATTGTGATTATTTAGTCAAAATAATATTTTTATTAATAGTTATTGTTAATAATGTATTAATATAATAATTAATAGTAATTTTTATATTAATTATTTATTATTAATAATAAATGAATTAATTATAATAATAGTAATATATTAATTATTGTGATTATTTAATCAAAAACTATAATTATTAATATATTATTGTTAATAATATATTTATATATTAATTAATAGTAATAATTATATGAATTAATTGATGATAATATACGAATTATATTATAATAATTATATTAATAATTATTATAATAGTATATTAATTAATTAATTATAATAATAAAAATATATTAATTATTGTGATTATTTATTCAAAAACTAAAATTATTAACATATTATTGTTAATAATGTATTAATATAATAATTAATGGTAATTTTTATATTAATAATAAATAGTAAATTAATTAATTATAATAATAACATATTAATTATTGTGATTAGTTAGTCAAAAACTATAATTATAAATAGCTATCATTAATAATGTTTTAATATAATAACTAGTAGTAATAATTATATTAATTAATTAAAAATTGTATTAATAATTATTATAATAGTATATTAATTAATTAATTATAATAATAATAATAATATATTAATTATTGTGATTATTTATTCAAAAATTAAAATTATTAACATATTATTGTTAATAATGTAGTGATATAATACTTAATGGTAATTTTTATATTAATAATAAATGAATTAATTATAATAATAGTAATATATTAATTATTGTGATTATTTAATCAAAAACTATAAATATTAATATATTATTGTTAATAATATATTTATATATTAATTAATAGTAATAATTATATCAATTAATTGATGATAATATATGAATTAATTATAATAATTATATTAATAATTATTATAACAATAAATAAATTAATTATAATAATAAAAACATATTAATTATTGTGATTATTTATTAAAAAAATATAATTATTAATAGTTATTGTTAATAATATATTAATATATTAATTAGTTATAATAATTATATTAATTAATTAACTATAATAATATTATATTAATTATAATAATAATATATTAATTATTGTGATTATTTATTCAAAAATTATAATTATTGATAATAATGTATCAATATATTAATTAATTAATTATAATAATATATTAATTAATTACAAATGAGGATAAAATGGGCATTTTCAAATTTGGGGAGGGGTAAAATGGGAATTCCAGGGAATGAGAGATTGATTCCCACCTCCCCCCATGGGAATTAATCTCTCATTCCTCATTCCCAAATAGTGGTGGGCCCCACGATTCCGATTCCGGATTCCGATTCTCCAATCCAGAAAGTAAACACACCATAAAAGTTTTGTCTCTATTTCCCATCCTATTTCTCAATAAATTTAGTGGTGTAAGAATAGAGAATCCTCATGTGGGGAATGATTTCTTCATCTTCACTCTATTTTTTATTTACTTATTTTATAATATATATATATATATATATATGATTTTAGTAGATTAAATATTAAATACTTAAATAAAATCATTATCATATAATAAAGTATTTAAATTACTTTTAAAAATCTCTAAAATTTTGAAATGATATCTTAAAATGATATCAAAATTGAAAGATGTTTGAAGAAAATAACACCTTAAAAGAGAAAAGAAAACATAATAATATTTTAAGGTTGAATAAAAATTATACTAGAGGGTTCTCTTTTTGTTATAGGTCATTTATATTAACTAAAAATAAAAAGAAAATTAATTAACTAACATTTTAATTGGTAAAATAAAAATTATTAAATAAAAATTAAAAAAATATTTATATATAATGAGGATTGAGGTGGGAGTGGAGTGAGGAATACAAAACCAAACTCCACCCCATTAATAATTTGGGAATTATTTTCTCCCTATTTTTCACCCAATTTTTTAAAAATTATTCAAAATTTATGCAATTTAAGGTGAAGCCCAAACCAATGAAAGATTTTACCATCCCTAATTCTGCTACAATCGACAAAGAAGTCGTTTTTATTTGTGAAGAAGAGGAACCCACATAAGAACGAGTATTTTCCATTTTAGTTTTAGGATTTTTTTTAAGAAAAATAAAACTGATAATATCCGATAAGGATAAATTGTGAATTGTGTTAATTAAATTGAGAGAGAAAAAATATTTTAAATTTTGTTGTGGGGATTTGGATTCAGTGCTGAACAATCAATATTTATGTAGAGCATGTTACAATTGGGCCGTCAATTATGGGCTTAAAATTTGGTCCAAGAGAATAGCAGGCTGCTGGATGATGGTTTTATTTTTTTACTTTTTCTCTCTATCGTTTAGCGTTTCAATGGATCAAATGGCTTAACAAGTCATGGCATCGAATATTTTCTACACCATCCCCTGATGCCGTGCATTGATGGCAGTTATCCTACTTACCTAGATTTATCTGGTCGTCCTCCCTCGCATATTGTGCAAACATCCCAACAAAATTTATAATATAGGCACAAAAGAGCTGCTGCTCAAGCTCTCTTTTCCTCCAAAATAAAATGCAACGGTTGAATTTGGGGATGATAATATTGCAGAGATAGGAATTGACGAAGAATATTATGGATCCAACACGTGTTGATTTTTGCAGGGTATCTACATACGACTCTGCTTACAGAGAGTCAATTCAGTTGCTTGCCAACGCATAAGGTTTCTCCGCAGATGACACGTCCTCTTAACAAAACGACAATCGTAACACACTGCCGACATGTCGTGTACAACGTTGTAAACGAATTACTATCGTGAAGGATGGACAACAGTTTGCTGAGTAACGGGAATCGAAACATCAGCACCGGTGTCAACTGCGAGAAAAGATTCAAGGTGAGAGAACCAAAGACAGTTTTCAATGCACATCTCATGCACACTTTGTGGACAGGTTTGATGAGGAGAAAAAATATGCCCAAATGGCTTAGGACTTGTAAAAAAACTGGCTACCCTGCTTCTCGGAATCTGTATATAGGCATCCACTTGAAGGAGATGATGTCTATTGATCTAAAGAAAACAAGGCACTCCCGGTTCCCACAGTATCCTTTTTTTTTCCCTCGAAGAAAAAGAAGGATAATCTTTTTTTTTAAACACTAGATAGGGGAGTCATTAAGAAAAGATTTTTTGACTTGTGAATTTGTAAAATAAATTCAATTATTTTTTAATTTATGCATATCATTCACGATCTCGCGATCTTGTTCTCCCCTAGTACGTATCACACGGATGAATCCAATATTCCCAGTCCCAGATACGTACCAGAATGACCAAGATGAAAGAGCATATGCCATGGCATAGACGTCGCCATTCGTTGTTATTTAGAACACGTTTTATATTGCGAAGAGTAAAGAGTTGACCATCGGGCAAGTCTTTCTTTTTTAAAGTTCCAACTAGCTAGTGTAAATTCTAAGATGTACATTAAGCATATTGGAAGGTTTACGTCAGGGTTATAAAGATTTAGCGACTAGGGCGGAGAGGTGATAATAAAAAGTTTATGATAATTCTATAAATTATCGAATTCTAATTTCTGTAATGATAGACCATATCATTCTTTTTAGCTTTCGTGGATGAAATCTATTTTCTAATCGCTAGTTTTTAGTATTTGATGTACATGAAAAATGGAAGCAATCTATTAAAAATGTTCCGATAATGTCTTTTGGATCCTTGTGAATACTATACCTAATTAAGAGAGAAACTTCAAAACTTCCTTCCAGGAAGTGTGTAGCCCATCAATTTTAAATTGACTTTCTTTAATTGATGTGACATGACCCTCTACCTGTGAACTTTGGGAGATATTTAAAAAAAAAAAATTCCACGTGCACAGAAGATGCTTAGAACATTGAATCTATATATTTGTATTTATATATATGAAGCAATAGGTAAACTAAAAGTTGCTTAGCATATGGAAAAATATATATGAAGCAATAGCTAAAGTATGTGACAAGCAAAGCAACCACTTGCTTTGAACATGTCCTGAGAGCTAGATTCAGAAAGAGGAGAGTCAGGGGACCCTCCATTTGCGGCATTTCGCCGCAAAGTGAATAAAATCAGGTCTTTAATTGGCAGAAATGTTTGCCTGGTTGCTGTGTTTGATCCTTGTATCTGAATCATGGCCCGTCAAATGTCAATATGAACAGCAGCAACTAATCATCTTAGCTGGACAAAGCAACATGGCCGGCCGAGGCGGCGTAACCAACAACACCAGGACCAACACGCTAACCTGGGACGGAATTGTTCCTCCACAGTGCCAGCCAAACCCTTCAATTCTCCGACTAAACGCAAAGCTCAAATGGGTTCTAGCTCGTGAACCTCTCCATGCGGACATTGATGTGAACAAGACCAATGGCGTTGGCCCAGGATTGCCTTTTGCTAATGCTGTGTTGACCAAGGTGCCCAATTTTGGTGTGATTGGTCTGGTTCCTTGCGCCATTGGAGGAACTAATATCAGTGAGTGGAGAAAAGGGAGCTTTCTTTACGAGCAGATGATTCAGAGGGCTCAGGTTGCTTTGCGGAGTGGAGGCACAATCAGAGCAGTTCTTTGGTATCAAGGAGAGAGTGATACGGCAAACCTTGAAGATGCAAAACTGTATAAAGAGAGATCGGACATGTTCTTCACGGATTTACGCTCTGATCTGCAATCTCCTCTGCTCCCAATTATCCGGGTATTATCTTTTACGTTCAGATTCATTCTATTTGATTCCTTGATTGGTTAGTGCAAAGCAAGCTTCAATTACAACAAATATATCCAGTTTTTAATTAGTAGGATGATGTTGATCCAATCAATTTTAGCACCGGGGGCGGGCGTTGACCACAAAGCCAAAGTTTTTCAGATTTGAGATTGATAACCACGGGACTAGGATTTCTTGGCCCTAGGTTAATGCCTGTGGATGGTGCTAATGAACTGAAACATTACCAAAAATAAGATCTTTTCATTCCAACAAGCCCAACTACATGTGACTAAAACCAGTAACAAGATATGCTAATGAATAAATGTTTGGTGGGTTGTTTTGGTAGGTGGCACTGGCATCAGGAGAAGGACCTTTCATAGAGATAGTGAGGAAAGCTCAACTAAGCAGTGACCTCCCGAACGTGCGATGCGTTGACGCCATGGGACTACCACTTGAGCCGGACGGCCTGCACCTCACTACGCCTGCACAGGTTCGACTGGGAGGGATGATGGCTGATGCATTCCTTCAGTCCATACCCAGCTCCATTAAAACTACCTCTCACGGTCACAGTCATGCTCCACCAAAACTTCCACACTGGATTTCCTACTTTTTGATACTTCCATTGCTGATATCTCTGTTGGATAATTTTAACCTTCAGATATTAATCATTTTTCGATAATTACTCTTCTGCCATGAATTTGATTATGTACTTTTGCCTTCTTGAAAAATATAAAACTCAGATTCTACCTGTGGAATTCGAAATGGAAGCATTAACTCTCTAGTGAAGGTAGATGTGTTATGCTTTAGCCAAATATTTTGAACCCGTATGTATTTAGCGATGAATGAAAGCTCAAATGACGATAAAGAAAGTATTGTTGCATGCAGATCGAACAAAAAGAACTACAAAGAAACTAACATAACCGCAAAGTAATGGCACTCGTGAGTTTTTTTTTTTTTTTTACTTTGAATTTTGACGGCTTTTTATTTTTGCAGATCGTTAAACCAATCCATTAAAAGTGGATTTCAAACTGATTGAACTGGATTAAATTATTGTCACCTCCCACTTATATAACATAAACATTTTGTTAACATATAGTCGATATCCAAAGCTTTATCGGTATCGCCCTGAAGCCATTTTAATGATATAAATTAATGGGTCACCTACCTCTCCCGTGTGTGAGTTATGGTTAATTTGATGTCCTATAACAATGACGCAATGACAAAAATAAATTATAGGAATAAGGTAAGCAGATAGTCGACCAGCTAACAACTATCGAACAGTTAAGGGGGATGATGGATGGATCGTAATTTCATCCTCTCTCGCACAGAATTATTAAGCTCAACATGGGGCCACATTGCCCTGGCAACATCAGAAATCTTAGCTGGATTGATTGCCTTTTAGAAGAATACAGAAGAAATATGCTCCTTTTAATTTCTTTCTTAACTGTAGTTAATTATTTGGGTTGCTGAACTGGGCTCTACAATGAACAGTTAGAGTAATGAGGCTCTCCGAGTTAACCTGTCATTGTTAGATCTTGTTTGAGATTGAGTTAATAAAATATTATATTAATAATTTTGTTAGTCCTTATCTCTCAAGTAACTTCTCTCCTCATAATAATAATTATTTATATTTTGTAAATATAAACCTTTAATATAATAAAATATTTTTAAAAAAATTGAGATAATAATTTATTTTTTAAAGTTGTTATCCAATCTTAAAACTTATCATAATAGCTCCCTAATAGGACACCTTCTTGTTGAACCTAAAATATTTCTAGCTTCTCAAACATATTTAGAGCTTCATAGAATTGACATGCTCCATTAATTAATTATTAATGTATTTACCTCTATATTCTTTAACTGAAGATAATTGAATTAAAACAACAATTTTTGAACTAAAGTAATACTATACTTGCTCACTTTAGATACTCAATTGGGATACATGAGTTTTAAATAATCTTTTAAAAAATATGTAATTTTATTTTTATATGATCAAAATCTATTGAATTATTATATTCTCATATATTAATTACTAATTAAGCAAAGGCTAAGGAAGAACAGATCGGGTGTACGACACTCCATACATGTCATGCTGCAACCAGTAATTTAAGTCAACCGAGGGCGAATCCTGCACAAGAAGGCCTAAGGGGAGAGATGAGGCCAAATTCGCAAGGAAGTCAGCCGAGTGATTCACCTCTCTATAGACATGGTGGATGCTAACATTCCAATCATGATTCAGAATCTCTTTGATGGCATGCAGAAGGGAAGCAGAGTCATTAGGGGCAACCATCTTGTTTGACACAAGCTGGATCATTCATAAGCTATCAACTTCCACTACCAGATTTCTTATCCCAGTTCTCCAAACGAGAGGTAAACCTTGATATAAGCCCCAAAGCTCAGCAAGGGTAACAAAGCACATCCCTATATTCATGCAAAATCCACCACACCACCGACCATGATCGTCTCCGATCAATCCACCAGCTCCTGCCATTCCAGAGCTTTTGCAAGATCCATCCGTGTTTAATTTTAAAGAAGTTGGTACATTTGAAATTACATTTAAGTATATTTGTTCGTATAAAAGATTAGATTATATCGGATCCTTCAGGTTAAACCCCACAAAGAGAGAAAGAGAAACCTTTTATTTAGTCAGCATAAAGCAGACGCTTGCAAAACAAAAGCAATGTTCTTGAAGTATGAACTAGGAATTAGTGAAATAAGATCACGAACGTATCTAAGTTATTAACGCTAACGTAACTCTCTTAGTTGCTTCTAATAGCACATTCTAGTTTAGCCACTACCGATTTTCCAAAGGACGTATTCTAACAGGCCAGAGCGACATGGCCGGCAGAGGAGGTGTAAACGGCGGAAAGAGGAGGGGCGTTGTCCCGCCGGCGTGCAAGCCCGACCCGACTATACTCCGACCGAGTTCTCAACTTTCATGGGAAATGGCGCGCGCGAGCCACTGCATGCGGACGTTGATGTTGGTAAGACTTGTGGGGTCGAACAAGGGATGGCGTTTGCCAATGAATTACGAGCCATCAGTGGGTCTGGGTCTGGCACTGGATTGGTTGTGGTGGGCTTCGTCCCTTCTGCTGTTGGTGGGACCAAAATCAGCCATTGGGAGAAAGGAACAAAGGTTTACGGTGAGATGGTGAAGCGTGCTAATGTGTCAGTCAGACTGAGTCGGGGTGGAATCATTTGGGGAATTTGTGGTATCAGGGTGAGAGTGATATAATTGAGAAGGAAGACGGTGATGGATACAAAGGCAGCTTGGAGAGGCTTATCTTGGACATGCGTTCGGATCTTAATATTCCATCCCTCCCTTTTATCCAGGTTTTTCTTTTTTCCATGTTTTTGCTACCAAATTTTACTTATTACGTAGAATATTTTTCCTACTATTTTGTGTGCGTGCGTGCTAGCCAGCATTGGCACATACTGATATACAAATTAAATTTGGGTGCATGCATGCAGGAGGCACTGGCTTCTCGAGGAGGGAAGTTTGTGGAGAGGGTGAGAAAAGATCAAAAGGAAATCAACTTACCGAATGTAAAATGTGTAGACGCAGAGGGATTGCGGCTTAAAGCTGATCAGCTTCACCTTACTACAGTTTCTGAGGTTCATTTGGGTATTAAGTTAGGTCGTGCCTTTCTAGCTTCTTATGCCCATTTGCACTATTCTAAATACTCTCCAAATGTACGACGGTGGAAAGAAGATCGTTTGTTGATTTGGGGTTCAACTTAATCATTCCCTCAAAGTCAAGTGCATGTTTACATATCGTCAGAACCTTTCTAAAGCGCTGGCGCATTTAGTAGTAAAGAAATGCTTCTATTTATCATTAAAGAATTAACGTTGTTGTTGTTGCTGTTTTTTTAAATAAAAACTAATATAAATCATACCATAAAACCTAAAAAATGAAGCGAAAATTTTTCATCCTTATAAAAGAGAAAAATCTTAAATGCTCCTAAAACACCATTCTAACTATTCATTACTTATCCTATATGTATGCAAATTATCATGATCTTACAAAGAAATTAACGTTCTTTATTCCAAAAATTTCGTTATGAATTTTTTGTTTTTATTTTCAACATCAATTAACTTGCACTCTTTCATTGGTCGAGAGCCCACGAACACATGAAAGATTCGGAACCAACTTCTTACAAACTTTTAATGACAAACAAATTCAGAATAAAGGCGCTTGAGTTAAAATGGAAAAAAAAAAAAAAACAAACTTGATGTGTCATTTTCTCAAGACCTAAGTAACTCGCATGCATAAAAAAAGAAATGGCAATAAAACTATTAATATGCAATAATTAAGTTTCCGAATATCGAAAGCAAAAGCTATTAATATATTGCATTTCATATTCGATGAATATTTAAAGAACTTTTTTAAAGCTCCGGTGCAATGTTTCAATTCATTATTCAAGAACGTTTCTTTTCGAATGAATTGAAATCAACCATTCAAACTCCATTTATGAGAAGTTGTGTGATATCTTAAGCAAAACAAATCTTGGAAAGAAAATTACAATCATTGTCCTTTAAATGAATTTCATTTTCTAGATATTTTATTTGGTTATAAAAAAAATTTATTAAAAGATGGATATCAACATTTGAGAGTTCCAAAAAAAAAAAAAGAGACACTTTAGACAGGATAGGGGTATTAGCCCATAATTTTAAAATATAAAGGTTATGTTTGGGAGGTAGGATTAAGTATAGGATTGAATTAATTTTGGGACTAATTATTTATCTTATATTTGGCAAGCCCCACTTTAAGTTAGATCAGAGGACTAAATTTGAATTTAGTGCTAAGATCATAGGATTAGCAATCCCAATTAAAACATGGGTTTAGTTAGTGTTAACTTAAAAATAATTTTTTATTTAATTAATTATTACTTGAATATTTAATTTAATAATCACTATATTAAAATTAATCATGAAAATTAATAATACAAGTAATTGGTTGCTTTTATATAATTTACTAGCTTCTTGATAAAATAAAATATATTTAAAATATTTAATAAAAATTAAATCAAATGTTTAAATAATTTTTAATTTAATTTAACGTAATCTAATTTACAATTTTTTATTATAATTATGATTACTCAATAACTAATTTTCTGCATGTCTAATCTTAATTAATTGTCTTTTAAATTAATAATAATTATTATTTTATTATTAAATATGAACTATTTGTGAATATTTATATTTAAATGTTAACTTAAATGCTATTTAATTTCATTCAAAAATAATTTAATATAGTCAAATCCAATATTGTACCAAACATAAGACAATATTATATAATTCAATCTAATTTAGTTAAATCTAATCTAGTCCAATCTAATCCTTCGTGCCAAATGTAGGCAAAGAGTATGCATGATACTGAGTAGTATTTGGTTCAAAATCTTGAATTTTATTGAAATTGTATAGGAACTAAAATGATTTGATTTATGAAGATAGTTTTACATTGGAAGTCCAATTCTTTTATATGCTTTCTCTAAAAGAATAAGATCTTCTTCTAATTTAAGCTTTATTGAATTTTTAAAGATCTCGTGAGTGATAGTGTGATTAAGATTTAACTTTTTTATTTTTTATTATTCATTAATTACTTATCAGCATTTAAATTATTTGTTTAGTACATGATAGATTATAAAAAAAAAAAAATTAACCTCTCTAAGTTACAACCTATAAGAAAGTTAAATATAAGATATTGGCCTATATGAATTTCATGCACGATACTTATTTTCACATTATTTTTGTTGGTTGTTAGTTAGAATAAAATGCACCTTAGAATCGCCCCTAAAAGAACAACAGTCAAATCCCTCAGATGATGAACATATTGACGTGGCAGCATTTAGTTGGTTATACTGCTCTAAAAGAAATCCTAAAAAAAGAGTGGGAGTCAGAGAGGCGGAAGAAGGAAAATGGCGGCGGCAAGCTCAACGAAGAAGTTGATGTTGGCTTCAAGCCCAAACAAACCAACACTCTCATCAAAACTAGTTCTCTCTGTAACAGCCAGAGGCCCTCCCCGCCGCAGAACGACCAAACGCTTCGCCGTTTTCGCCACCTTTATAACCTCAAAACCCACTGTCCTCGTCGCCGAGAAACTTGACGAAGCCGGTCTTGACCTCTTGAAAAATTTCGCCAACGTTGACTGCGCGTACAACTTATCTCCCGAGGAACTCTGTACTAAGATTTCTCTTTGTGACGCACTGATTGTGAGGAGTGGCACTAAGGTTACTCGTGAGGTATTCGAGTCCTCGGCTGGACGGCTTAAGGTTGTTGGTCTCGCCGGTGTCGGCATTGATAACGTTGATTTATCTGCTGCCACTGAACATGGCTGTCTTGTCGTTAACGCCCCTACGGCAAATACTATTGCAGCCGCGGAACATGGGATTGCGCTGCTCACGGCTATGGCTAGGAATATTGCACAGGCTGATGCTTCCGTTAAAGCTGGTTTGTGGTTATCTTTTCCTTAATTGTTCATTTCAACATTTTTTTAGAAACGTACGTATGTTTTTAAATTAACGCATATTTTCATTGTTTTTGCTAACTGAAATGAACTTAAATCACTTATCATGCATGCGCACATGATTTTGGCTGGGACTTAATAAATATCATTAAATGAGTATTTTTTTTCTTCATTTGTCCACAGTCTATACTATGCCTATATCGTTGAAAATTTTGCACACTAGAAATAGTTTGTGATACTAATGTATGACCACTATTTCACCGGTGAGGATTGGTTTGTATCCAGGGAAGTGGCAGAGGAATAAATACGTAGGTGTGTCGCTTGTGGGTAAAACACTTGCTGTGATGGGTTTTGGGAAGGTTGGTACGGAAGTGGCACGGCGGGCTAAGGGCCTCGGGATGAATGTAATTGCACATGATCCGTATGCCTCAGCGGACCGTGCTCGTGCAATTGGTGTTGAGTTAGTGAGCTTTGAGGAAGCCATATCAACTGCAGATTTTATCTCACTGCACATGCCTCTCACCCCTGCTACATCAAAAATGTTCAATGATGATGCTTTCTCCAAGATGAAGAAAGGAGTCCGTATTGTCAATGTTGCACGCGGTGGTGTGGTAGATGAGGAAGCTCTAGTTAGAGCCCTGGATTCTGGAATCATTTCTCAGGTTGAATAAGTTAATAAGAGCTATTCTATGAATCCAAGGCAAAGGTGATAATTTTTTTCGCTTGTGCAGGCTGCCCTTGATGTATTCACAGAAGAACCCCCAGCAAAAGACAGTACATTGGTGTTACATGAAAATGTTACTGTGACTCCACATCTTGGTGCTAGCACTACGGAGGCACAGGTATGCTTTACCAGGGAATGCATATCTTGAATTTGGTCTTATTTAATCTTCTTCCCCTTTTTGGTTAAGTAGGCCGACAAATTTGGCTTGCTATGTTCAGGAAGGTGTGGCCATTGAAATGGCAGAAGCTGTTATTGGGGCCCTGAGAGGGGAGCTAGCTGCCACCGCTGTAAATGCACCCATGGTTCCTGCTGAGGTATCATTTAATCTACATCTCTCTTCCCTCTATTCTTGTTTATGTGAACATGTAACAGGTGACATATAACAATATGATTATTAGCTTCTAATTCCTTCATTGCTTAAGACTTTTATGAAAACCTCAGTTCGGCTCTCTCCATGTTTCTAGTGATGAAATTGAGACTAGAATTAATTAATTGGTGGATTTTGGACTGTTCATTGTATTCTATGACTACATGAGCCATTACTCTATTCATGTGTAATTATAATATCATACTTTTATTGTTTTTCTTATTATTGTAGGTTATATCAGAACTTGCTCCATTTGTTACACTTGCAGAGAAGCTTGGCAGACTGGCTGTGCAACTGGTTGCAGGTGGAAGTGGTGTGAAATCAGTGAAAGTTTCTTACGCTTCAGCCAGAGGCCCTGATGATCTTGATACTCGGCTGCTCCGAGCAATGATTATCAAGGGCATAATTGAGCATATTTCCAGCATTTTTGTGAACTTGGTAAATGCCAATTTCATTGCTAAACAGAGAGGATTACGAATAACCGAAGAACGCATTGTGTTGGATGGTTCACCTGATAATCCATTAGAGTTTATTCAGGTTCAGATTGCCAATGTAGAATCTAAATTGGGAAGTGCAATTTCAGACATTGGCGAGATTAGTATAGAGGGACGGGTGAAGGACGGGAAACCCCATCTGACCAAGGTTGGTTCGTTTGGTGTTGATGTGAGCCTGGAAGGCAGTATCATACTTTGCACGCAAGTAGATCAACCAGGTATCATAGGGAAGGTAGGTTCCTTGTTAGGTGATAACAATGTAAATGTGAACTTCATGAGTGTGGGAAGAATTGCTCCGCAAAAGCAAGCAGTAATGACCATTGGTGTGGATGAGGAACCCAGCAGGGGAGTACTCAAGAAAATTGGGGAGACACCTGCCATTGAAGAGTTTGTTTTCCTCAAGCTATAATGCAATAAATCCATTCCATGTCAGTTTAGAACACATTCTTGGTAGGTACTCTAAGGCGTGATTCTGCTTTGGGTTGTCTATGTTGTCATTTTTTGTCCGTCAATTTGTATGAAAATGTGTCTTCAAGTTCTGGCTTCATGACATCTTAAGTAGTTTCTTGAATGGTCTGCTACTCTCCTTGCCTAGGTACTGGTATTATTTCCGGTTCTTGTTATTCTCTAATTTACTTAAATAGCTCTGTGCTCAAGCACGACATGATTTTATCTGATTATTGCGTGGTCTGAAGAGAAATTATCATTTGACTGACTTTGGCAAATATCTTACAACACTGCATGAGTCGCGACTGCCACGTCACGGCTTTGGACTACTCTTTCGTACTTACTTATCATGTTGTGGTTTAAATAGGGAGAAAATCCAGCACAATGCTTACAACATTATTCATATTGATATGAATAATATCCGCCAATGACGAAGCCGCCGGCAACGACTGACGTGTCTATACATAGAGATACTTGGCCAAGATGTCAAAGGGGGAAGATGCCACCACATAGGAAACGTGTCCACAACACATGCCTATATCCAGAGGAGCTGAACTTATTATATGCATGGTAGGTCTTGTATATGGATATCCAAACGGGAAATCCACAGCCAAGAGAGTTGTATAAAATTGTCAAAAATCTGGAAATATGAGCACTCCGAAGGTATATTTAATAGTCTCCTTTGGTCTATACTTTTACCATTTTCGTTGGCGTAGCTTGTTTTATTTTTATTATTTTGTTGATTGTTTGGGTGAATTACTTGTTGTAATGCTTTTCAATGCGTGTTGCCAGGGAACTGAATATGTAAACGAACAGGGAGCAATAGAAACCAAAGTTGAGACCGTAGATCACAGGTCATCTGCAGGGGAAGACAGAGAACCTACGAAGGAAAAAGTGGGAGCGGTTCATCTGACTCGCAACAACAGGGACTCTGGAACCGGGGGTGGCTTCTCGGCTCGTACAGCTGATGCTGTGTCAAAAACTGTTCAAGCCGCCAAGGACAAAGTTTGGGGTAGCAGCAATAAGTGTTAAACAACATAGCCGCAGGAGTAAACCGCAACATGCTTGTTTGCTTGAAAAAGTTTCAATAGTTCTGAATGATGACAGTGTGTTTATTTTATTGTATCATATCAGTGCCACAGTTATTTATAGTTGGACTAGGTGGCCTGGTTTGATTAATGCGACTAGAGGGATTGTACACCGAAAAGGCACTAATGACACTCGTGTCCGATCTACAAAAGCGTGATTTTGCAGGATTTCAAAATCAGAGCACGGCTCCCATCGTTAAACAAATTGGTTTGCTTTCTAACTCCTTTTACATGAATATCGTACTAGATCGCAACTTTTTATAAAATGTCAAAAAGTTCGAAAATACCACCGCCACCCACTCACCAGACATAGACGTGCTACATGGGACCAAAACAGAAGGCAGTGGAAGTGGAGAATTCAAACTAGAACAAGTGGTTGATCAAGAATACCCCAAAAAATGAATCCGTGCAACGCACACAATTTACTGCAATAATACCTGAAAATTTTTTTTTTTAAAAAAAAGAAGCTTCATAGAGTCCTAAGCAATATTGATATTTATAACGTGATTAATAGTAGTAAAAGGCTTGTTGTTAACAGCCAGTCAAATGAGTGATGTAACAGTAAATTACGGCCATCACGTTAGCGAACTTGTAACTTAGAGGGGATTTATGTTAATGTAGATGTGACCTGAGAAAAAAATTGGTAGTCCATTTTATTATTTTATAATAAAGCATCATCATGTGACTGCGCCAAATCTACGACACGCTAGATATAACAACACTAGACAAGGTTGCGGCAATCAACAACACCAACATGAGTCAGGACCAAAGCATTAACAGAGTTTACTAACAGTTTAAAAGATTTTTAAGGCCAAATGCCAACTTCCATGAACCCATCCTCAGTAGCACAACCCCTGAACATTCCATTAGAGTTGAAGCCACAAGCCACTTCACCATTCTTCGACACCGCGATGAGTCCAGCTTGCCCCTCATCGAGCCTCTCTTTGATCACAAAATCAACAGCCTCTTGAAGGCACAAGCCTTTGTACTCCATCACAGCCGCCACGTCACGCGCCAAGGTCGCGCGTATGATGGCCTCCCCTTCTCCAGTGCACGAGACCCCACAAAGATCAGACGCGTAGGTCCCAGCACCAATAAGAGGCGAGTCACCGATTCTGCCGGTCCTCTTATTCATCAGCCCTCCTGTTGACGTGGCTGCAGCGCACCGGCCCTCCTGGTCAACCACAACGCACCCAACCGTTTCTGGGGCGTACACGCTTATTGGAAGTCCGTTCATTTGCAAGGGGCTGTCTGTGGCGGCAGCTCCCGCGCTGCAGGTTTCGAATCCCCCGTTTGGAATTCTGTAATCAAACTGGTCAATGACGCAGAGTCAGAAATTGACTTCCTTAACAATTTACTTGATGCTGAAAAAATTACAAAACAACGCACGTACCAGGATTGAGTTTGCTTCCTTGGCTAATTTTAACATTCCCACGTTCTCTTCGGTGATGAAGTATTCGTTGTCCACCAACTCAACACCCTGAATAAAGTTAATTAACGTGTCAGATTTAGGCGATATTATGCAAATTAACACACGTGTCAGAAGGGCAAAATGGTAAGTGACCTGCTGTCTGGCGAATTCCTCGGCCCCAGAGAAGGCGAGATATGAATGCGGAGATTTCTCCATGACGAGTCGGGCAAGAGATATAGGGTTCTTAACGGTGGTAAGCCCAGATACGGCGCCGCAGCGTCTCTTGGGCCCGTCCATAATGCTCGCCTCCATCTCCACAGTTCCATTCTCCGTAAGCGCAGAGCCACGGCCAGAGTTGAACAGAGGATCCGTTTCCAGTTCTTTCACCTGCGTAAGCGTTGCGTAAACCCGCCAATCATTAGTCATAACCAAATGATTAATTGCATTATTTATTCTTATTAAATTAAAAAACAAACATTAATTACAGGTACAGGGACACGCAGAGAGAATGTAGTAAGAAAGACATACAACGAGTTCAACGACGTCGATAGCAGGGCAATTAGAGCGAAGAGCGGAGATGCCAAGATTAAGGCAGCGAGTGAGGAGTTGTTTGGCAGCTTCTTGTCGTTGTACGGGAAGATTGGGGTCCACACCAGCGCCACCATGCACCGCTATAGCCCATTTTCCCATTTTCTTCAGTGGTTATTGCTTACTGCTCACAAGCGCTCGCTCTCGCCCTCTCGCCCCCTCGCTTTGGCCTGTTTGGTGTTTCTCTTTTGACACCTATGAAACTGCTAATGCTTCCTTTATATAGACGTTTCCGGACTTCAAAGGGATCTATGAGTTGGATTTTAATTAATCTGCAATTTTATATATACAGTTTGGATTCCCTCTTTTAACTGTTCTCTCTCCTTTCGCTATGTGTCCCCCTCCCCACTTGTTACGGGACAACGAATCGGGGTTTTGTCTGTGACTATTATACAAATTATTTTCTTTCTTTCTTTCAAATAAATAAATACATAAAATTTATGATCAAATTCAAAAAAGTGTCGTTTCGTGTTTAAATTTGAATATCAGGAGCTTGCAATCTAGCAACTTCATCCATATATATTATATAGAGACTTATTTCAAAATCTACTTCTATTCATATTTGAGAAAATATTTAAGTTTTGTTTGATATTGATATATTATAATTTTTTTAAAAAAATTATAACTATGAAATAAAAATTAATAATATTTAATAAATATATTTTTTAAATAATAATTTTAAAAAAATTAATAAAAATATAATAATTTTTTTATTATATAAATATAAAATCAAATAACTTAACTTTTAAATTATAACAATTAATATTTATTAAATAATTTAATACTACAATTTACCTTTAGTGGAAGAAAAAACTATGACACTAATTTTATTAAGAAAACAGGCGTATCTGCTGTGCTCGCCGCCACAGTAAATCTTTTGGAACCGGACTAGATCACCGTCGCCATATAATGAAGTATCAGTTCTAGCTGTGGTCAAGGCGTTGCCTGCCGTGCTGTGACGGAGAGAGAGCTTTTTTTAATTTTAGTATCGCACGTGTTATGCAATAATTCATTAGAATTAAGTACTTTCTATTTCCTGCACGGAAAATCGAAAATATATATTAAAATATTCAATATTTAACCAGATTTTCTTTATAGATTTTCATTGTTTCAATGAACGTGGCCTAATGGTTAATTCCTCCAGTCTCATTCCAATGAAGTTGATCCTCGTGGCTTCCATATAATTCGAAATAAAAAAACAAAATTATGTCTATTTCAGTTGCGAGCAAATCCATTGTCAAAATTTCTAGGAATATTCCAACGGCTCACATTGTGGAAAAAGGTTCAGTTTTCATTCCTTTTTTTCTTTCAAATGAAAAATATTGCAATTTCTTAAAGTCCACTTAATTCATGTGACGAATAACAAATTAAGGTCAAATGGTCCGATAAATGTAATGATATTAATTCATGGGATGCTGATTTGAAACATTAAACACGCTTCAGTATTTTTCTTCTAAAGCTTGATATATTTATTTCTTGATTTCTTATATATAGAAATAGATAAAAACAACATTTTTATTAATTTGCTTTTGATAAAATCATCCTGATTCATGTGATAAATAGCAAACCAAGGGAAAAATGATTTTATAATTGTCAAGTACTTATTTTATTTAATTGAACGCGAGGTTTAAACATGGAGAGCATCTTTGTCATCTTGTTGCACTAATTTCTATTAATATTTAATAATGTTATGAGATTAGATCGCTACTCCAAGCGTCAAATGCAGTTCACTGTTTTTGACCCGTCACATTGCTTAACTAATTTCACTTTTATTTAATGAGATTCTTTCCAATTTTCTACCGACCCAGAAATCTTTATCATTATTTTGATTAAAGATTTAAATTTGATACCAGCTGAGTGTAATAATAACAACTTAACTAAAATAGTCAATAATACATTTATATCTCTTTTATCAATATTTATACATTAGAGATTTCACACGCTCCATTAATTGATTATCAAAATAGAGTATGTATTTAAGTTTTATATAGTTTGTATTAAGAATAACCACATCTCTATTAAGTTATAATCTTTTTATAGTAATAAAATTAATTAATCTCAATAATATAGTTATAAAAAAAATTACTGTATCAATAAATAAATATACTTGTAATAAAATTATCCTTACTCTAAGAAAAATATTCTTATTTAATTTATGAACTTCAAAATGTTAATGCAATATTGATGTGGACTGAATTCTCCCCTTCTAAATTGAAGGCTGAGGCCAACTGGCAGAATGTCAAAGTAAACAGATAAAACCCTGGTTTCTTGGCTCCAAGCAGTATGCAGCCACGGGAACGGCGTAGGCGGCGGACCATATTTCATAAAAGAAAGATTCAAGAAAGTCACCGGACCCTTATTTTAAAAAAACAGAGGAGAAAAAAAAAAAGAAGAAGAAAGGTCACGGGACCCACAAAGGTCCATTTCCGGGAATTGGGGGGTCAGCTAATGGAGCTTTATCATCATCTGATTAAGATGTGATAAGAATGATGATTCGCTTGGATTTGCTAAAGATTGATGACTAAGATGTGAGAGAGCTTTAGACGATTGGACGAGGCGTTGAACTTGTTATCCCACGTTCTAATATAATAAATTACGCAAATGACTAAACAAATAAAAGATCAAACATTAATGCATTCGCGTGTGCACCCTCCCCGAACTTGAGGGAACGTACCGGCATATTGGCATTGACACGTCAGCAACGCCATTGTTTTAGTGTAAATTGTACCTCTCTCACTGGAACCTCGCGCTCTCTTCTTTTGTTTTCTAGTCGAGATAACAGTAGGAGGCTTTATAATTAATTAATTATATATTGTGATATTTTTGTTTGGAAGGCCACATATTAATTTCTGCAGCGTTTGGGACCAACGCATGTACCTAGGTGGGGAAAATTGGTTTGGTTTTTTCTTTTGTTGTGTAGCGTATATGCATAAGCAAAGCTCTTTTGTGTGTAAACTAAGGAATTTTCTAGGTATTAATTGTAGATGTGTGCATTTCGTGGCTAGACCATAAACGTATGATTGATGAGATGTGGGTGGGGCCAAGCGCTGATGTGAAGTCCAAATCGAAGGCAGCAGAATTTCCTCTTATTATTTTAACGTGAGTGATGCGTCGGCATCTACATCATAGAAGGAAAATTTCAAACGCAAATCGTAAAACAAGATGCGCCATTGGTGTTGTAATATCTCAGTCGTTTTCGTAGAAGCACAGACTTACAGGTCATTCCAGCACTAAGGGCATTGTGAGATACGTATATAGAACTTGTCGACCATCACTTACTTTTTTAACATATATACAACAAAAGTGTTACCAAATTTTACCTGAATTTATGCATGGCGAAAATTTAATTGATGAAAATTGTGTGCAATTTGATGTGATAGAGTATTACACTATCATTGACTCCTATTCAGATTAATTTTGATTAGACGTAAGACAGAAGTAAACTCAAAAAGCTCAAAACATTGATTAACAAATTTTAAAACAAAACAAAAGAACTTTGTTCTCAACATCAAATTGCATTTAATTAATAGTTACCGCTAGTGTTGGGTGTCATAAAATAATTATTTCGGTAAAAAACATTGTCTAAATTTTAAGATTATTCATATTATATTACTGAAAATTAATTATTGAAAATACGAAAGCATACCTGAATTACAATGCTTAATTATTCTTTAAAGCCATGCAATTTATATTTTAAATTAACACATTATTCTAAATAATCCTTTAACTTTCTAGCTGCACTCTCTCAGATGATTATGGTTGTACGTTAAGAAATAATGGAATGTTACATGTGATCTTAGGACCACAATCACGGGTATAGATAATTATTCTGTTATTTTTAAGTATTTTTATTTTAATCTATCGTAAATATATAAATTATTTTTAAGTATTTGTATATTAAAAACTCACATCATATTAAATATGTTAAAGTCTAAATTAGTAAAAAATTTAATAAATTATTTTTTAATTAAATTTAACCTTTTATGACAATTCACGGCGCATGATTATTCACCAGCAGTGTTAATAATCGTTATATAAATTGAATAATTTGGATCTCATTTACAAACTAACACCATTATCGCAAATTAAATATAACGCTGTATAAGCAAGTGCATTGCCAAAGGCAACGAGGAGTGAAGAACAGAATAACTTAGCAAAAAGCGCAGAAGCAATTTGGAGAGCTCGTCAAATCAAAAGACAGGTTAGTGGGACCCACCACCATTCACCAGCTCCGCATCGCGTGGAATCTTCAAGATACCCACACAGTCACGACACTGCACTGCACTCTTTTTTCTTTTTTTTTTTCTTTTTTTAAATTTGAAAAAAAGAACACTGTTCACCACCACTCATTAATTGAATGTGAATATTTGTGCGCTCCCAGAGATTCCCTTCACGTGTTTTGTTTTGTGGGCTTTGTCCCTCAGTATCTACCAAGCATCACATCAGTATCTCGCTCCCGTCCAACGTGTTTTTTATTTGTCCACATAAATTAAGAAAAATGCACCACTCCAAGTTCGATAAAGTTGTTTGCGTATCTAATTCATTGATTTTGGCCCTTTCCACTATTTTTAAACATTAAAAAAAGAAAAAAAAAACCTAAAGATACTATGCATGTAATCAGGTCATCGCAAAGTATTTTATAAAGATTATAATTAACTACTAGCTCTTTTGGCTGTTCCCCCAAGATTCTCTGTTTCTTAATTTATTATTTTGCATCTACTTTGGTTTTCTAATCCTGTTCAGGCGCTAGATGCTACGTCCTTTTTTCTTTTTTCTTTTTTTCTTTTTTAAGGGATTTTATCAATTTTGTTCTTATTAAAATTAATGTATATCATTATTTTTTTAATTATTTTTATAATATTTAATAATCTCTTGAATCTTGATACAAAAATTTTGAAGGAAAATAAGGATAAATGACCCATTTGTTTGATATTTGATTATATGAATATGAAATATATAATTATTATAGAAAAAGTTAAAAAAATACAAGAAAAATATCTTATTATTAATATAAAATAAGTATTTTTCTTATTTTCAGTGTTTAATTTTTTATTTTAATTTAAACTCATATGTTTTACTTAATTTATATTAAATATGATTAAAATGTATTTAAAAATAAGAATAACACTATTAAATTAAGATATAGGGAGAATTGTTTGATAATATGAAAATATATATGGTGTATAGCGTTCTAGTAGGGGAAACCAACCACCCTTTTTTTTGTAATCAATTAAAAAAAAGAAAGCGACGCCAAGGTACATGTGTGGCCTGAATCCTAGGTTAAAAATGTTAATAATAAATATTAATACAGCATTTAGTATTTTTTTTTGTCGCTATTTTGTATTTGCTAAGCACCTCAAATGATGAGGTGTCTGCATCTGCGCAACACTCAGGCCCAATACTACCAACGGGTGCATTGTTTTGTTGACATTTTATTGGTGTTTTCGTTGGAATCTTGATAAGGAAATCTATTTGGGATTTTGAGATACAAAACTGATGGATCAGAATTTTTCCCAGAAAAAAAATTTCTTCAAAATTGCTGCGTGTCTGCGTCCCCTTTGGCCCATCTAAATTACAATTATTTTGAGTTATTGTTTTAAACTGTTTGATATGGGACGTAATCCTTCCAGTTGTTTTGGGGGCACTTGTGGGCCAAACTATATATATAATGCATGGTTTTAGGTAGATGTGGGAATATTTACTTCTCGGAATGCAGCTGACTAGTCGGGTCTAGTTCCGTGTCGATTGTGGGAGGCGAGAAGTTTTCAAATGATTCACGCGAGAAGAATTTATCAGACACATCACTAGAAAATTCCCTTTTTCTATCAGAAAAAATGGACGGGTCCATTAATGACCATTAGGTTGGATCTCCTGGAGTCTTAAGCTAGGCCCATAAATCTTCTTAGTGGCCTGCTTCCTAATATTAAAGGAAAAACGACCTTTGGGCTGTGGCTGTCGGAGAAAAAGATTAATTGGGCCTTTATTGTGAACACGAGTCACTGTAAATTGTCCACAAGTCTTTCACTTGCCTTCTAACACTTGTATGACGCAAAAGAACAGAAAACAGGGGAAACAAAAATGTACAAATTGGATTAGATATGATGGATTAGTGATTCCATTAAAAACATGTGCAGATTAGTTCTGTGTCCGTTTCTGAAATTCTCACGAGCATTTGTATATTTTAGCTTATTCAGTTTATATTTTAGTTCATTTATATATTCTATAAATGAATGCTTGAAGGGAATGCAGTAGGAACCTAGCAGTAGTTTGGAACCTAGCAGAGTACTACAACAAGGTTTTGGCAAATTAAAAGACACAGAACAGGATCAACTGTGTACAAAATAATGTCCAAAGAGGTCGTTTAATTTATTCAAAAGCCTCATGGATCTTTAGAACCTCTTCTCCTTAGTTCAAATGCCACAGTGATGATAGCTTATCTTCGTCCAAATCTAAGGAACAAATCAAATCTCAGAGAAAAAGTGATATGGTTCGAGACTCTAGGCTTCCAAAATGGACCAAAAATGTTGGTATGGCTTCGACAGCACATGGTTAGTTGCCGCCAATTTTAATGATTGTTGGTGCAATGGAGCCTAAAGGCCAGCCATGTCCCTTTCTTTTTACCATTAGAGAGGGCTACCTGCAGGGCTTGTATTAGCCACAACAACAATAATACCGAAACAGGCCCACACCAAGATGAGCTTTGCAGCATCAGGGATATGAACTGAAGGCCCTTTTTTATTTTACCCCACTTGAGGACCACTTAATCACAAATTTTGCTTTACGCTAACCGTCCTTCGGCTTTTCCTTTGATCTTTTCCTCTCATCAATCGGATCTGCCTCACATAACATTTCAATATTAAAAATCGAAGTCGCTGTGTGTGTGTGTGTGTGTGTTTTCCCCGAATTGCTATAAAATTAAAAATAAAATGAATATTTTAAAATCAGCTCTATAATAAAGAGAAAAAATTTATGAACTAAAGACCTATCATTTGATAGGTCTGATGGTCTCACAGTAGGACCCATAATTAAACAGGATTATTTTACATATGTTTGACAATAAAAAAAAAAAAAAAAAAATTTGATTCCTCGTGTGAGACCACCAAACATGCTAAGTGATAGGCTCTCCAACTCAATAAGATGATGTGGCGCACCTATCCTACAAAAGTTTCTCTCATATAATAGGTAGTGTAATTACAAATGCCAGTAATAATAGATTTATACATTCTTGCATAAATTATTTTTGTGCGTATCATTGTGGCATAACATCATTAATTGAGTGAAAACAAAAAGTAATAAAATAAATCTTGTGGGCTACGTAGTGATTTCATTCAATCAACCATACAAAAATAATTTGTGTAAAGGCTTATAGGCGTATCATTACTTTAGGAGCATACAGGCAGGCCAAATTTATTTTCAAATATTTGATAAAAAGTCACTCTGAATAATGCACAAGAGAGGACGTAAACCCTCGACCTTTCTAAAATGAGGTAAATCAATAACCACCACACTAATAAGAAAGTGGCTCGGGGGAAAAAAGGGAAAAAATCAAAGTGTTCAAACTGTTGTGTATATTTATTTTTCTTTCAGACAAATTGGTCAGTAGGCACAGCATATTGGGGCATTGGGTAATACGTAGAAATAATCAAATGATGGAATTTGTTTCGCTAAACAGCAGTTCCCCAACAAATGCCATCGATAATATCAACACGCACGCACACACACTGACACACACACACAAAAGGCCGAAAAAGAAAACTAAAACTAATGCGGTACTGACTTGACCTGGCTGGCTTTGCAGCAGCAGCAGCAGCAGACGTAGGACGTTGCGAATAATTTGTTTGGCATTTAGCTGAGGGCGAGAAAGTGACTCGCGAGAGGAGACAACAAGAGCCCAGCCCGCAGAGCCCATTGGATTCTCATCCTGTGGACCTCATTACAGTATAAAATATTTCCAAAATTCAATCTTTCTTGGTCCTTGTTTTTCCTTTCAATTTCGTCACAATTATTCTACTCACGCTCCGACTGTGCATCTCGCTGGCAAGTAGATGGATTTTAAAATTGTCCCCTCTCTTTTAACTCTCCTTCCCATTCAACTACAGCAGTCTCTTTATACTGGCCCACGTCATCAATTCCCGAGCCAGTTATTCTTCATTTTTAAGTTTATCACAAGGCTCAAATATTGGCTAATCATGTGTCAATGATGTAGTCTTATTGTACATAACATGGTACCAACGATAACTACAGAGTAGAATTATGTTGCTATGCTCAACTTAATGATGTAGTCTAAAAGGCATGCAATACACACACTTTTTATTAGAGAATGACACATTATTTAATATTTTCATGTGTCTTTTTTATAATAGGATATATCTAATTTTATAAGAAGATAGGCCGCAAGAAGTGATGAAGCTGCCGGTTGGCCTGCGATGACTACTAGTGTCACCTAATTAAATGGGCCGTCGATTTCTATCAATCTGAGAGTGAAACACGAGTTGGTATGAATAAACATAAAGGGTAGTTATGAATAAACTTTAAGAACATAAATGCACAATTGGTCAAAAGGGTGAGCTTTGAGGAGTTCAAATATTGCAGTGTCAATAAAAGAAGAGAAGATATTCACTGGAGCCAATTAGTATCACTTTCTGACCCTTATGATCGCCAATTTAAAAAAATTAAAAAAAAAAAAGAAAAAAAGAAAAAAAAGAAAAAAGAAAAGAAAAATCTTATCGCTGTCCTTTTTTCTTTTTGGGTTGAAATATGCTACAGTCATATGTCAATATATCAGATACTCCTAAGTCCTAACTACCAAAAGCAAAGAACAAAGAACAAAGGAGCAACAAAGACATCTCATAAAAAATGAAAAGATATTATCTCCCTATTTCAACATTCCACACTTTTCAACTTTTTTTTCCCCTTTTGGTGGGCGTGTTTTTGGTGGATCTAATTGCATCCAATATCTTTTTTAATCTTCTATTATGCCTCCTTTTAACGACTTAATGCGGCTTAGTCCTGTACCTATTTTTTTTCCTTTGGGGGGGGGGGGCTCCTCTTCAGATCTTTTTTTGTGATAAGCGATAACGATTTCATTTTTATGACGAATCCCCACAAAAAACATTGCTAATGTGCAAAAAAAGAATACTGAACAAAGAAGCTTAAAATGTGACATGCTTTAATTTTATGCAAGGTACATGACATGGTCAATATGGGCGGGAATAAACCCTAACTTTACACCACACACAACTCCGACATTCACGGTGCACCTAAATATAAAATTAAAATAAATAGATCAGATTATATTACTGAGTTCTGATTATGGCAGATGAAGCAATTTAGTAAGAAATCTAGAGAGCTGTGTGTTGTGTTAAAGAAAAAAGTAAAGCAAAGTCATGATTCCCTTCAGTTTAAAGCAGTAGAAAAAGCACATGCAAAACCTTCTTGTGGGTGTCTTTTTTTGATTAATAGCATCAAGACTCGTGAAGCAAGATCGACTTGCCTAAATATTTTAAGCTTTGTGTTAGGAAAACATTGACTAATTAACAACAAGTAGGACTTTTCTTACCGAGGAAGAAGCTCTAGGACTTCTCTAATTCCCTTGCCTTATGTGTGCACCAGCTTTGCCTTTAAAATTTGCATATAAAAATGAACTAATAAGATCAGCTTTTACTGGTGGAGTTCAACTAATGGCCCAAATCATTTGGCTAATTGTATTACTGTAAATTAATATGAAAGAAAGGACCCTGTTTCATTCTTTCATTTTGGAGTAAGGAAATATAATTTGGAATATCTTCCTTTTACTTTCTCTTTCAAAAAAGCAAGATAATGAACTAGCATGCATAATCGGAAATGCACTTGAATGCCTTTCCTAATCAACGGCACCTCTCATTGACTTTGGCTTGTTAGGTTGGACTATTTACAATCCAATGTAATTATATGGACATTGAAAGTCACTAAAACAAATGGCTGTTATTAATTATGCTACATTTATGTGATCTAGATATTGGGAATGAAAATGAAAGCTACAGAGCCCTACAGCAGGGGTCGAGGACGAAGGTTTTCTTGTTTTGAGCTCTGTTCTGACTCCTGCGTGTATGATAATTCACCAGCAAAACCGGGAAAAAGGATATAATTAATTAATCAAATCTCAGATTGTGGAGAAAATGTATAACAAAATTTTTTTAAAAAAAGGACGGTGTTACAGCTGTGTAGCTCACACTTGTTGCAGTCATTTCACCCATTTCAAACAGCAGTCATACCAGAAGAAATAAGCCAGCTCTTTCAACGAGGTCAAACCCTAATTAATAATAATCACAAACCCTAATTAATAACAATCACAAAAATTAAGCCCAGAAATACCAGTGGCCGACAACATGTTCTTCCCTTCACATGCAAATAATGTAAATGAAAGACAATCCCGTGTAATAAGTAAGATGAAATGGGATACTGATAGAGATTAGTGCAAGAGAATAGAGATCATATGCGATAGAATTTTACTTGAACAAGGTAGTGACATAACAGAATGCCCCAGGTTCTAAAAGACTTGGGAGACATAAGACGTCATATTAATAATGCAAGTACTCTTTCATGTTCATCAGTTTTTTGTCCGGATAAAATGCAAACCGTCTCCGGCTCTGAATTTCCAAACGGATACGCGGAGATGGTAGGCAATTTAACTCACAGATCATAAAGAACGAACAGTTTCTAATGTTATTTAAAAGGACTGACTATATATGTAGTCCACAGGAAAAAGACAGAAAAGTAATTGAGGCAAGCTAGCGCTAACGAGGAATAGTAAGAAAATCTGGTGTGGCACTCCGTAGGAGCTGATCCTGATCCTGATCCAGGGCCTGAGACCTGTTCTTCTTGGACATTGGCTCGGGTGAGGAAGACACAGATGATGCCGCGGACCATGAATCGTTTGAGGTATCTGACGAGCTAAATGACACATCCATTACACCATTTGGGCTGCCTGGAACTACTGGAACAGTAATCGAACCAAATTTGCGTTTATTGGATTGGCTGCCCTGCCCCTGGACTTGCTCTGCCAATTGCATTATCAGCTTACTGCAATGCTCTACCTTGTCCTGCTTTCACATTAATTAATTAATCATAGATTTTGATAATGCCTTGCGATTCAATTTATTGCAGGTCAACCGTTTACACAATCAATTCAATTGCCAAGAGAATATTACGAATCAAACCTTATCGGTACCGAGAATGTTCAATAGTTGTTTCTCATATTCGACTCCAAGACAGGGTTCAATATTTTGGACTACGTGTAGCATTGTAGCATTAGCCATTACAGAAGGGAGATATTGCATAAAACTAGAATCTGGAGAGTTAAACATGATCAATTAGTCATCTTTTAATTGCGTGAATTCATAGGGAAATGAAAGATTATTCTGATGGGTCAAAACCTGAAATTGCAGAGAGAAGGATGCGGTCGCATCTCTTGAGAAACTCCCAACAGAGATAACCCTTTAGCCCAAGTCTCCTGGCAATGTAATCAAGAAAAGAAAGAGGGGTTACAGGATTCATCTTCCATTGAAGCGTGGAGAGCACCAAAATCTCCATTCTCTGGATAGTTTTGGCCTCAAATACAAATTTGGTATCCTCCACCTAAACAAAACAAACAACCCCACATCGACAAATTAACAAATCAGATACAATAAATAATGACCAAGACTCCGAGGAAAGCTACACCAAAAGCATGCAAAATTCAATATTACAGGGCATACTTGCAGGTCTAACAAGAGGGGTACTTGTGTCTCATCCACTTTGGCAGCAAGAGAGAGACAAGCCACGGCAGCTAGTTGGGCCATCCACGGCTTATCTCTCTGCAACTGGAAGCTGAAGAGGAACCTATCAAGATAGTTGACAGCAAGAAGTGCGGTGAGAGCAGTGAATGAGTAGTGAGCAGTGACCTTCAGCATCCACTCCACGGCCTTACTGCGAGCCCTGGCCAGAAAAGGATCCGTCTTCAGGACATCATACAACCGGTTTGGCACTTCTTTGGATAGTAAGGTGGAAAGTTCATCATCTTGCCAAGACAAGTCTTGTTCATGCAGCATTGGAACGGGAACGGGGATGGTTTTATTTTTATTAATAAAATAGAAACTTTCTCCTCCTCCTCCTTCTCCTTCTTCTTCTAGTCCCCCATCTTGAACTTGAAAGCAATCAACTCTCAGTCCTTCCTCCCAATTCTCTTCAGAGCAATAGAGTGCATCCAGAAGGAATGTAGAGTTATGTTGTTGTTGTTGGTGAGCAGCCATCTTCTTCTGAGAAGAAGAGGTTTAGATCTTGTTTCATCATACAACAAGAGAGAGTGTTTGGAGTTGATGCATCTCACTTTCTTCTTTCTCTGCAGTCTCTTGTGTGAAAGAAGAGGGGGACTGACGAGAGCAATGGCCCGAGGGCTGTGTTTTATTCGTGAGTTTCTCTGTTTCTGTTTGTATGGTTTTTTTTTATTATTATTATTAAATGGGAGAAAGCGTCCAGTGTTTATCGTCCCAGACCCTGAATCATGGGCCATGCAACACAATTACTCGACACGTGACGCTTGTACCTTCTAATTTCCATGGACCCCATATTATCAAATGGACCCTACTTTTTTGGTTTTCATTTTCCATTTTTCGTATGCTTCAAGCCAATTTATCAACAGTCACGATTGAACCGTAACACCACACTTATGTGATGTGTCATTTAAAATGTTGAAGGAAATCAAAGGAGAATGTGTGTGCTATGCGTGAGCTTTAATTCCTTGCTGTAGTTATACAGGCGTAAGCAAGTAGACAAGTTATTATTCTGTTTGTTTTCTTTGAATTTTTTTGGGATTTTGTAAAATTCCATATTTCTTCCAGAGACAAGTTAATTTTGGCGCGGGCGGGATCCCTGCTCCAACATTGCTACACAGACCCCGACGCCTGAAAGTTGAAAGTAACCTCTGAATCTGATTCACTAGTGATAGACAGAAAGCAAAAGCACTGAGATTATCCCGGCCCAGATAAAAAAAATAAAAATTCCATTAGGTCTGAAATTAAATCTCAAAACAAAAACATTTTTTGAAGGGTATATTCACTGGCTAACGTACCAAATAGTGTATTTGGTCCATATGCCATGATGTTGCAGCTGAATCTGAAATCTCTTATGTGTAACATGTAAAACGCTATCAAATGCATTCTGCGTGCATTATCTTAATCGTGCATAATAAATGACAAAACACATTTTAACATTTAAAAGGAACTTCTAACATACGATCCCAATCCCATTAACGTGCTTGAAATATTTCAAGCTATGGATTGTAAGGCTGGAATAATTTTTCCGAACAAGCACCTAGTGCAAAATGCAAATCAATTAGATATAGACAATCGCCATCACTGGCATGTCCTTTCAACATTAATAGTGGGTTCAGATTGTAGCCCCAAATTCAGAAACAGCACTAGCAGAACAGAGGGTGATAGATTAGGCAAATAATTACGAATTTAAGCTAAAAATTTAATATAGGGATCCCGTGAGGCTGCTCATAGCTGCTCTTCAATGTCTCCATTATTATTAATACGCGTGCATGCAGACACTTCAGAGTCACACAACTCCCCATATTCACAAATCCTTTAGCCAAAAATATTAACCTTGTCACTCTCCAATTAACATTTCTATCAAGCAACTTTAAATGTTACATGTCCCTTCTTTGCAAATTCGCAGAAGGTCTTGGCGAAAAAGCGGGAAAAGGCATGGCATTTGTAGCTTTTTCTTATGAGGAATTCAATGCAAAGTTGTAAAAGCAGCAGCGATGTTAATACCATTATTTTTCATTTCAGAATTTGTGTTCATTCTTTTGTGTTTTCGGAGACAAACTGTAGCCATAATGGCATAATGTGACAAATTTTAGAAAAATAAAATACAAATCCCTGTGTACCATTCCGGCAGGACAACTCATTTATCCCTGCATTCCTCTTTTATGCAAAAAGAGGTCTTAGGCTCACCAGCACACCTATAATGTTACGGCTGACATTGTGTTTGTGTTTTTGTCTTCAAGTTTCAAAAATTAATGCCTTCGTGCTATTTGGGAAACAGGGTAAATGCCATATACACAATGGATGTCAATCACTGTACATAATATACAGCATAATGTTTGCCAGTTGCTACATTCACAGAGACACTGGCGTAAGGTTTTGTTTTGAAATGTTGCTTTCTTACTTTTTCTTTCCCTTCTTTTACAGGCTCGACATCCAAGATATGAAGCCATAGAGATTGATAGGTAGTACTGCCCTGAGGGGACGTAAAAGAGGGTAAGAGAGCAGGTGAAATGGAAATTCAATGGAGGAGGTGAAATGAGGGGTGGTAGACTGGTAGATTCAGTGGTGGTTGTGTTGGTTTCCAGCGCACGGGCCACTCCACTGAGCAAAGGGTTTCTTTCTTTTCTTTTTTCTCTTCCAATTTTTTTTTTTTCTTTTTGGGCCAATGTTTTATTCTTACAGTCTCAAAATTTCTCAAATAACAACTGCTGTTTCATCAATCCGGTCAAAGTCAGATAAATAAAGCCCACACTCTACTACAAAATCAGAAAGTGTGACTCTTAACAACAGGAAGCTGAAAGCTTTATTGGAACTCATCAAATCAAACACCATACCTACTGCACTAACAGAGACCTATGTGTGCCCTTAGCCATACTGTTTGGCTGATGGAACCTACTTTATTATTCATTCTCTGCCCTTCAAACTGGGGAAGGAGAAGATTTTGATCATCTTTCTTGAGCACTCAACAAAATTATGTTGCCCAATGTCCATGTGTGTACTAGGAAATTCAATAATGGTACGTGGTCTTTTTGAGTGTGGTCCCATGTGGATCTCTTCATCCAGCTGTGTGTATGGAGGACCTTGTAAGTTTTGGGGGTCCACCCACAAATAGTCCCAACCTAATGATCATGATCATGCTGTTCCCGCAATCATAGCACAACTTACTGATCTTTTTTTAACTATTGAATTGATGGTAACTAATGCATACATTAAGGTTGTAAATTGTAATATGATGATGATGATGGTGGGAGAGTTGACTTTTTATTACCCATCACGTGTAGCTTCCTTCGCTTTAACCTTTTAATAATGTTCATACAAGCATTCAAACACCAACACTTCCTAGTTATCACCACCAAGGATTTGCGGAACAAATTTTCATGTGAAAATTGAAGTCTAGTATCCATTCTTTGTTGAATCTTGGTACTGCCTATTTAGATTCTAGTAGCTCAAAGAACTTCAAAATGCAGACGTTGAATGATGGGCAATTAAGGAAAAGGATTTGCCACTCCAATGACAGCAACTGGCCAACTGCACCTGCACGGATAAATGAATGCAAGGTCTTCCTACAAACAAGATTGAAATTTAACATGATTTGTTGGCCTCATGGGAAGGTTTGATATTTGGTTGATTGCACAATCATTTGGGTTTGAATGGCAAGTTCTTCCACTGGAATGTGAATGGTATTCCCTGTTCCATGACCTTCCAACAGCGGCGAGCATTGACCACTCAAAATACTCAAGAATACACACAGAATAAAGATGCTGTGTCTTGAGATATATAGCGTACACTTAGAGATTTGTGAATTGGAATGATAGTCTTCTAACGACTGGACGACTAACCCAGCAGCAGCTCAATTCTTTTGACGAATTACTGCTAATGGGGACCACGGTAGTTTCCTTCCAATGGATTTCAAATACTAAACTAGCGTACTCAAGAGTCTAATTACCTTGGTGATCCATCACACACCTAATCATTAAAGCACCAAATACTGGGCATCACAAGATGCATCCTGACCATTCTGACCAAAAAGGTCGGCAGATCATGCAATGCAAATCATCACCACTGCTCAAAGCTATAACACAGTGGCACAATGCACGGTTTATCATGACTATAAAAACTTGCAGGAACTTACCTGCTTCACTTTGAATAGCTTTGGTGTGAACGTGAGATAGACCATCATGCTCTGGTTGACTGTTACTATGACTTTTGAATAGTTGATTTAATTTGTGGTATGAGAATATAAATTCTTGTCCTGGCAGCTCTGGTGATGGGTTTTGCAAATTTAACTGAGTATAACAAACTCCACAAGAACTTATTAAAAAGTGTAGTCCCAAGACTTTTCAAAGAGTACAGTCCCACCAAATTAGCAACATATATGCAAAGCCAACAAAAGGAAGCTCAAGTCAACAAAGTGAAGTTCATTTCAATCATTGCTTTGTCTTCATTTGTAACCAAAGTGAAAAGCAGCAATCAACAATTATCTACTACATTGACAATGAGTATGTCCAGGTTATATTCGTAGGTTATTGATTCTGATGGTCAGTTTCTCTAACATGAAAACTTGCAAAATTTTTAGTACCCAACAATATCCAATGGCATCAAAATCATAGTGAATATTAATATAAGCATCAGAATTAAGAGTTATCAACCACTACCACGATTAAAATGTTCTCGAATAAATCTTTCTGCATGGGATGGATACTTATCTCGAATATATGCTCGAAGACACTTCTGATAGGAAAAATCTATCCATCCACCATCTGTTCTAACAACAAAGAGGCATCTTGAGTGTCTAAATTGGGGATGCCTATCAACCTTCAGAGAGAAGTAAAACAGTTAGTTCATTCCTAAGGACAATTCAAATATTGATCTCATTAGATGAAAAACATGTGCGGAGGTGTGAGAAAATGACAAATAATGAACAAGTTATGTAAGGAAGAGAAAACATAAATAAATAGAAGTAGAATTCTAAAAAACAAATAATGGAGGGGAGATAAAGCAGTCAAAAGGCTTTGCCAGCAGATCTACATGCCAGTCACTAGACAAACACTCACTGGATCTAGCTATCAATGTCAAGAAAACCAACAAAAGCTAATGAGACAATCTGTGTAATAACATTTTTCCATCATTTCTGTGGAAAAACATCCACTCCTCATAGAAAAGGAAACAAATAAATAAATTATTATTGCAATTCAAAGAATATAGAATCAAGAAGTCAAAGATGAAGAACCAAACTGACTTTCAGATCAAGACTGTCTGCTTGTGCACATAAACTGTTCTGAACATCTGTATACTAGCATTGTCAATTGGGCTGTGGTGGCCAGCTTCAACACATTGAGCTTGGGCTAACCTTTATTTGAAATTGACATAAACCAGAGTTTGACTCAACAAATTTATGTGTGTCTATGAATTTTATGTTTGATATTTACTGATTTTACATTATTCTACAGATAATGAAAGAACTTACTTGAATTAATAGGAACATGTGTTTAAACTTGTTTTGGGTTGAAGTTCCTACTGGTGAAGAATCTATGAAATCTGTTAGCATGGTATCAGTGTTTTTAATGAGCAGTGTTATTAAGGTCTCAACCCTGCTCATTTACCAAATAAGCTGAGAACAGTAAGTTTGATATATGAGATGAGGAGCTAAACTGATATAGGCTGTTGTCAGTTACAAGATGTATTTGTCATTATTACAAGAACCACAATCACTACCATAAACCCAGATGTATTTGTCAGGCATAATGCAGTATCTGATTCAACTTCAAATAGTCTCAATTAGAACAGAAGATGAGGAGATTAAAGATTTATGTGATTAACACCCCGTAGTCTACAACTACAAAATGCTCAGCTGGCCTAATTGTGGCTAAAGAAAAACAAATGGAGTTCGTGCTGTATGCTTGTGCACGGAGGGAAAAGTTACCTGAGAATTCAACTTATAAGTTTGAAGCAAGCATTTCAACCTCACTGCAGTATATTATACCAGTTTAGGAATTAAAAACAACACTCTAGAATACTTTCATCCACTCTATAAGATACATGCTCTTGAGCAACCACTTCATCACCAATTTTTGAACAAACTAAAGCATCAGGCTTCCATAAGGGTGATTGCCTTGCAAGAGGTAAGATGCTACCAAATAAATTGCACAACTTTTCTTGAGTAAGATGGAGAAGTAATAGATAGAAAAATGGATGATGTACAACAAAACTCCTCTTTTGGATATTACATAATAAAAGACAAAGAGCCACCACAACGAGCACTGAGGCTCAAGTTATAGATGCAACAAGGATACAGAATTCAAGCTAAGGCTTTGGCAGACAAGGTGTTTGACATGAGATGTAACTGATGAATGGCTTAAAGAATTCATGCGAATTACTCAAAAGAAAGAGGTTTAAATCTTAGTATCCATGATTAGTTCCAAAATTTTCTAAAGAACGACTTAATCAATGCAGAATGATGTTGAAAAAGAAGTGAGTACAAAAGTTTCTTGACAGCAGCTTCAATGAAAAGCAGAAACAAAACTATATTAAATACCATAAACTACAACTCACCATAATAGCATCAAGACCACATCCAATTTTATCTTCAGAATGTGGGTGATAAGCAAGAAGCTTCTCCACCACAGCTTTCTCATCATCAGCCGTAAGACGTTCTCCATCCATATACCTTGAAGTAGGAAACAATCAAATAACTTAAGAAGATGACATTGTTTTAAATTTCAACAATATTGTATCATAAAGAGTTATTAATCTCTACTTTCTAGCCTCTATGTCAAAAGATCATGAGATCCAATTTCAACCTTCAGCGAGTGTGTTTTTCCAACAATCTCCTTGTCAACTTTAGAACAATTCTAAAAAAGTTTGATTACAACACACTTTTTGCTAGTTAGGATGAGTTATAAATGAGATAATTAAATATGGAGAGCTTTTGACTCTGGCAAATACCTTATATATATGTGACAGAAACATAGTTCTAAGATCCAAGTTAGAAAACTAACACAGACAAGTTCAGAAGTCGAAGTAGACTTTGGAAAACTAATCTAAAGAATTTTATTTACCATCGTTTCATAAATTCTAGCTCAGAGCAAGAATTTATCAAAAGCAAAACGACATATTTACCAGAGCTACTAACAAGTTCATACGATTCATTTTCAGCTAAGTAGCTTGTACTTTATGCAAAAGTGTATTGGTCCTACAAGGAGTTCTATCCTCCAAAAAAGAGCACATTCTGTTTCTGTTCGGTACCATCCAACGGAGTTCATATAGCATTCAATTATGCACATTTTACAACACAGCCAAGAACAATGAAAAAATATTAGTCCGTACGTTGTTTGGGGACAGTCTTTTATTTCCTTGTCATACAACACAAACGCATAGCAGCTGAAACTTATCTTGTCACTAGTGTCACATGCCTTAATAATAGAAATGATTCCAAGGGCAAAGTAAATATATACATTAACATTATCTATTACTCTTAGCCTGGAAGTGAAAGAATTGAATAACAAAACCTAAAGTAGTTGTTTTGATATTACGGAAAGAGAAATGGAAATTACGCGTGTGGAATGAGGGGAAGCTAACCTCCGGGAGTGCAGAATTTCTTTAGTGAGAAAAAGAATAGGCTCGATATCTAGTAGAATCTCATCCTCCTTGTCCTTCCACTTCCTGTAATCAGGATCGTCCCACCTATGGTACTTCGGCGGTTCTTTCACTGTCAAAAATGTTGTGGTGTTATTGTCCGCAGATGATAACTTCTCCTCCGGCTGAGTCGGCTCGGAAGATGCAGCTGAGCAGAAAGTTACGCGCGGCAGGCCAAGGAGTCTGGCGGCGGGACGGAAGCGCAGAAGCGGTAATCCCCTAAAGAGCATAGGCGCGGCCATGACCATGAGTGAGTCCTGAGTGCCTTCTGCTGCCTCAAATGGAACGAGTTTGACTGAAAGATACGGGCTTGGTTGACTATTGTAAATAATGTGTATGCTATGCTTTGATTTGGGCTGTGTCCGGGGCCTACTGACCAGAACAAAATCGATGCAAACCAAACCGATCTCGTACCTAAGTGTATGTATTTTTATGGTGCGCACGGTATTAACTGTATTGTATTATAGGTTATAGTAATAAAATTTATCACACTAAATTTTAATATAATATTATATCCAGTGTAATACGAACTATATTATATAAAATAATATATCAAGTTTTATAATATAAAATGATTAAATAATATACTATATTAGTTAATAATATTATATTAGAATATTATGTGATTCTATAATGTAATATAATATAATTTATTTTTATTTATTAAATAGTAAAAAAATTAATAAATTAAATTTTTTTTTATGTATTTAAAGTAAAACAACTAAAATTATTTTATTTAATAAAATAAAATAATTCATTATCGTTTATTTATTAAATATTTAGGTTTATCACTATCTCCCCCACCAAACAATTCTTCATCTTATAAGAAATGAGAGCTCGTCTCTTTATTTATGTACTCTTAAGATTGAATAAGAGTTATTTCAACACTACTGCAGTGTCTATTAATTATTTATTTACTCTCTTTTTCTTATTATATTATGTTCCCGGTTGATAAATGATTTAAAAATTTAACACTTATATTATTATTTTAATTAAATTTTTTATTCAAGTATAAATATAAATTAATATTTAATAAAATCAAATTTATTATAATCTATTAAATAATAAAAATTAAATGATTATATTTAAAATATAAAATGTGTTTTAAAACAATACAGTTTAAGACCTACTTCTCTTGAGATTATTTTATATACCTTTGATTGTATCATCTACATTTTTAATGCAATACAATGCAATTATAAATTACAGCCCAATATGAGTTAATATAAGAATAATGTTTTAATACAATTCAATATAGTGTAATACAAACTGTCAAACACACCTTATTTAACTTGCTTTGTCCTTTTCGGAATTTAGAGCATTATCTCAAAGAATAATGCTATGTCATAATATCGTTAATAATAATACCGTATTGTAGTATTACGTAACTTAACAATCACTATATTATTGCTTTGTGTGTGTGTGTTAGAATTTTACCAATATGATATTATATTTTAATGTTAAACACAATGTAAAATTGTCAATGAGATTTAAATGAAAAATTTAATCTAACGATTGTATAATGGTTGTAACTTTGCAAAAGAGGAGGATAATTTTAAATGAATAATTTTATAATCCAAACAAAATTCAAAGGGATAAGTTAGATTGAAGTAGGAATGGAAATGGGTATCATTCACTGTGAATTTGTCATTACCAAATCTACATCTGTTAATAATTTAAATTTCTAAATTTGCTCACTGCATGTTTTAACAATTATCTTACCCATTTATAACTTGTTGCGGATTTACTTCTCATGTACATAGAAACTTAAATTATATGATTCAAACTATAAATTTATAACAATAGCCTAAAAAATCTACATACAATACTCAATTTTAAATTTTAAAAATGTAAATAAGAAATTAAAATTTCGACATTAAAATAACTTTTGTACAACTATTGTTAACAATAAGTTAACAAAAAAGAAAAAAAAATCAACTTTAGTAAGCAATCATTAGGTTCAAGTCAATAAAGAAAATCAATCAAATTAAGATAAAATATCAATAATATTAAATCTTGAAAATTATAGAATTTTTATGGATTAAAAGCCTTTTTTTTATTTGTGTGTATATTGCAGTAAGAGAGATTAGGTTTAGAATTTAGGAATGTTAACTTACATATATTTATGATTATGTTTTTTGTTAATATAATTTTTATGATTAAAATTAAAATAAAGAATACGAGGTAGCGGATACTCGCGTTGGTATCCAACCAATTATTTCTCAATATCAATCACAACCGCAATCCACTAGGGGTTTTAATTTAAAATACTAAACTCATCTACAACCTGCCAATTTACTTGAATTAAGCGGATTTTTATGAGCAGCTTTGTGTGTTCGGTGGTAATTTTACTACCTAAAAGGTTGGATTGGCATTTCATGCATTTGGATTTCTATATGTTTGAAATTTCCTACTCAATTAACGAAAGACGATACTTTTAAAATATTACTTTTTTTTATTGGGTTCATTGCAGAGTAAGGAAATGGTTGCTGTTCAGGCAGCTTCATTTATGATCTGGCTGATGCTAATTATTTGCATTGCCACAGCTTACAGCGGGGTATTTGTAGATTGTATGCATCACTAAAAGATTATCATAAAAATGTTAACGGTAGTATTGATCAATCTTCTTACCTTCCTCTTATGTGTAACTTTTTAAACATTAAAGCTGTTGAAAATGCAGAATCTGAGTAGGCACTTTTAAAATTCAAACCATGATTAAAATCCTTTAATTATAGCAAGAAGCGAATCGTAACCTTCCCTAATACTCATCAGATATATTACGGGATTCGAACTTAATTTTGTTTGTGTCCGAAGGAAATATAATGGTTTAAAAAAAATAATCCACAGAGATCGCCCTCATTTGCTCAGCGTATGCCCTGCTCTTGATGTTCTGTTTTTCATACTGTTAAGCTTGCCCACGTATGATTGTAAATTGATCCATCTAAATTGGATATATATATATATATATATATATATATAATTTAATTAGATTAGATAATATCTATTTAAAATATTTTATATATAATATGAATAATTTTAAAATATAAATTGAATATTAGATAGTTATGGATATTAGATAATATCCAATATCTAATTTATTTATCTTTTTTTAAAATTAAAAATGAATAAATACAAAAGTGTCTTAAGCCATAACATTTATTCTCAAATATACTTACACAAAAATATTATAGAAAAATATTTAAATTTTAGAAAATTTAGAAAAACATTCATTGGTGACATTGTCGCTAGTGGCACTATTGTGGTAGCAATGCTGTCATATGGTGACGAATTTTATATAATCGGACTGGGACTTCGTGATCTATGTAGTGGTACTAATTTTATCAACAAAAGGGAAATATTAAGTGTGGTGGATGCATAACACCTGCATCAAAAAGCAGTGCTGCGATGTGCACCGCCACGTAAACCAACCATGTCAGAGGCTAGCAGTGTTGATTAAGGTGACGGCACTTTATTTCATTGCAAAGTCCATTTACCGACCAAATCTATACCATTGTGTTGATCACAAAATCCCGAGTCCGATGATATGAGATTCATCAATAGTTGGCCACCTTCGTCATCGTCGGCGTCAACGTAGTCGGTCAGAATAGTAACCCAATGATTTTGTCTTAGTATTATATTTTTAAACATAATTATTTTAATTAGTTTTAAAAACTAATAATTTCAGAAAGTACAAATAAAAATGAATAAGATTTACGTAAGAACGGTCAGATTTGTTTTAGATTCAAGTTCGAATCAACTCAATCAAATTTAAAATTAATTAAGTTAAAATAAAAGTAATATGAATTCAATCAAAATTTGTAATCTTATTCAATTTTATTAGAATATAATTTAAATCAAATTACATCAAAAATTTATGTTACAAGTGATTTTTATCTGTAAGGTACTAATTGAATTTTTTTAAATTTTTGAATCGGATTGAATTGATTAAAATCTAATTTGATTAAGTTAGAGTCTTCATTCACATCCATTCCGAATCTAAACTTTTTGAATGAGAGAACGGATTGAATTATTTGCCCACCCACGGTCATGGACGATTAATCAAATCCATCCGATGAAAATCAAAGTCAATACACTAATACCGTGCGGAAGCGAAGCGAGTGCTCAAGAACCGCATGGGACGCTCAACTCTCTATAAATTTTTACTAGGACTCTATAAATTTTTACTAGGAGAAACTATAAAGTTAATTATATTGAAAAGATAAAATAAAAAAAAGGAAATAAAAACTCCAGAAAAACCCAAATTGAAATCCGATTTCATGTCCGTGCTGCACACTTGGAAGCAAAGGGCGGAAGGGCCAGAGACCTATAGAGCTAGAGGAGAGGAGGCTCCTGTCGTGAGTAGCTTAGCTCAAGTTTGTTCTTCGGGGGTGCCCAGGATAACAGACCTAAGGCCAAATCTCAATCGTTGATTCTTCAACTTCGCCGTGGATGGGCCAGTCAGCTTCGACGGCCGCAATCTCAAGCCGCCGAGAATTTAACCACAGCCAACGATTCAAGTCCAAATCGACGGCTGTGATCTCTCCAATGCAAGCTGACGAAAGTAGTGCCGAACTTCCCGATGGCACAGCCTATGATTACATCTCGAACCTACCCGACGAGTGCTTGGCTTGCATTTTCCAGTCTCTTAGCTCCGGTGACCGCAAAAGGTGCTCTCTCGTTTGTCGTCGTTGGCTTAGGATCGAGGGGCAGAGCCGTCACCGTCTTTCTCTCAACGCCCAGTCAGAACTCCTCCCTATGATTCCCTCTCTTTTCTCCCGATTCGACGTCGTCACGAAACTAGCTCTCAAATGTGACCGTAGATCCGTGAGCGTCGGGGACGACGCGCTTATTTTAATTTCCCAAAAGTGCCGAAACCTCACGCGCCTGAAGCTCCGCGCGTGTCGTGAGCTGTCCGACGCCGGAATGTCAGTGTTTGCTAAAAACTGCAAGGGTTTGAAGAAGCTCTCGTGTGGATCTTGCACTTTTGGAGCCAAAGCCATGAATGCAGTGCTCGATAACTGCTCGACTCTCGAAGAGTTATCGGTTAAACGGCTTCGTGGAATCACAGATGGAGCCGCGGCTGAGCCGATTGGGCCTGGCGTGGCTGCTTGTTCGCTTAAAACTGTTTGCCTAAAGGAACTTTACAATGGACAGTGTTTTGGTCCCCTAATAATCGGGGCAAAGAATCTAAGAACTTTAAAACTTTTTAGGTGCTCTGGCGATTGGGACAAGCTTCTTCAGCGGGTTACGGATCGGGTCACAAGCTTGGTCGAGATCCATCTGGAGAGAATCCAAGTCACCGATGTGGGACTCGCTGCCATATCCAATTGTTTAGATCTAGAAATTATGCATCTGGTCAAAACTCCAGAGTGCACAAATCTTGGACTCGCCGCTGTAGCCGAGCGATGTAAACTATTGAGAAAACTCCACATTGATGGATGGAAAGCCAATCGTGTTGGCGATGAAGGACTAATAGCTGTAGCAAAATGTTGCCCTAACTTACAAGAGCTAGTTCTTATCGGCGTGAATCCAACCAGAGCGAGTCTGGAAGTTTTGGCTTCAAATTGTCAAAATCTAGAGCGATTAGCCTTGTGTGGTAGTGACACTGTTGGAGATTTGGAAATATCTTGCATAGCTGCAAAATGTGTCGCTTTAAAGAAGCTTTGTATCAAGAGCTGTCCCGTTTCTGATCATGGAATGGAAGCCCTGGCTGGTGGGTGTCCGAATTTGGTCAAAGTGAAGGTGAAGAAGTGCAGAGCAGTGACCACTGAAGGCGCGGATTGGTTGAGAGCAAGGAGGGAATGTGTTGTTGTGAATTTAGATAGTGGTGAGACTGAACATCTAGATGCTAGTGATGGTGGAGTTCAAGAGAACGGTATTGAGTTTCCTCCCCAAATGGCGCCACCTGGTGTTGCATCGAGTAGTAATACTCGATCAACCTCATTCAAGACAAGGCTAGGTCTATTGAGTGGGCGTAGTTTGGTCGCTTGCACTTTGAGGAGGTGGTCAAGTGGTAATAGCAGTTCAAGAAATAGTTAATTATAAAAACTGAACTCAGTTCTTCAACTTTGTTTACATGATTTTCTGTTGGATTGTCTGATTTACAGCCTCTCCTGTATTTAATTAAATTCTGTGCTGTGTGCTTGTTTATTGTCTTCTGAGTTGAAACTTAATTGGCAACAAAGCAATCATTTTTATTTTCTCTTAAATTTCTCTGTTTGTTTGAATTTCTTTGTTGACCTATGTTCACTTGAAGTAACATTTCTTTATTCATGGGCTAACTATCAACAATAGTTGCTTTCCAGAATTGTAACTCCTGATTTATCTACTGTGTAATCTGGGTAAAAAGTTTATTGACATGCTAAGAAGATACTATTTGCCACATCAGGAAATGCACTTACATAGTACTATTTTTGTAGATACTGCAATTGTGTTATGTGAAATAGAAGTATATTGCGTAACACATTATTAAAGGTAGTGCATTAGTAGTCCTTTTCTAATTTGGAAAGTTCTGTAGCTTTGTTATTTTATAGTTGATGAGCATAATTCACAATTGGCAATTTGGCATCAGTTTAAGAGGTCATGAGTCATGTGTTTAAGCTAAGCAAAGTCGGGAATCTGAGGCAGCTAACCTCGGATGGGCTGTATGTTTCGAACTTCTCTGGTGATTCATCCTCAGAAAAAGTTTGATATGTGATACAATTATTTTTTAGTAGTTAGACATGCTTTGTCGGCAGGTTCCCAGTAAACTGCTTTAGGATATTATATTGAATGTAGCAGGTATGGTACATAAGATGTTTGAACATGGATTCCAGAAAGTTTGATAGTGGTAGACTTCTAGCTACAACTAAATTCTGCCCAATTCGAGTCCACTGTGAAGGAAGTGCAACTCATAGCAGTTAATGTAAAATATTTGACAACCTTTTGGTTCTGCATATTCTGTTTTAGCCAGCCGCAGTTTATTCATGCGCTTTCTCTAGTTTCTGGGAGCATTTGAAGGAGGGAATTGATTCAACTCCTAATGGCTATCTGATGCTGGTCTTACAAAATGGGAGACACAGTCTTCTTTAGATTTTGATAGTTTCTTGTGTGAGATGCATGCATTAACCCTGTAGAGATTGTAGTGACAATTAGCTCAGTGTGTTTCAAAATGTGCCTGGTCTCCCCTTCCATCAAATGAGTTGGGTTGGAGACTTGGAGGACCTTATTCCCATTTCAGGCCTACCAGATTATCAGAGTTTGCCGTTTTCTCTGCTTTTGTTACTGGAAATTAGAACTTGGAGTGATTTTTTTAATGGCTATCTCCTCTCCAGTCACTAGCTGTATGGTGGCGTGTTGACGACAACGGTAATTCGATCCTCAGTTGTTGTCACATATGGAGTTCATTAGTGTATGCTAGTTCTGGCATATGACGCAAGAAGGTTAATTAGGCAATGGCCAATGGAGTTGATTGGTGATTTCGAGTCTTTGTTTTTCAAATATGAAGTGCATTATTAGGACTTGTATGTGTAATGTGTGCACCACTCACGACTTATCTCTTTTATGTGGAAAAAGTGCTACCATAGTCATTAGCGTGGACCATGTTCAGGGACCTAATTGTTGAAGGGCACTTGCCACTGAAATTTGCGTGCTCGCTTTAAAATCTTATGCCGGACGTTTTCCTTCAACTAGCCTGAAAGAACCAAAGCATCAAAACTTGGCACGTCTGGCTGGCTGGTTACAGAAGGGCAGGAAACCCTGGTAAAGAAAGGCTTGCATCACGGAACAGATTCTTTAGATTTCACGTGCTCAGCTTCCTAGCAATATGCTGCAACGCTATTGTGTTAATGTACCGGTCTTAGAAAGCTTGTCACGATTTCCATGCCATGCAGCAGCAATCTTTTGCCCAGTTTCAACGGGCTGTTAAGGTGTAATAATCACTTTGATAACTGTATTCAAATCTCACGGGTCCTCAGCTGATCGTACTGGTTTTCTAACACTTTTTCCTCTCCGGCTTATGCCATGACTTTGAACAGTGCTGATATTGAGACCGACTTCGCTGACCGAAAGTGGCTGACAAAACAACAATTTGGCTCTCGTTTTTGGAATTTCGCTCATTTACTCAAATAAGAAAAGGCAAACCACCTATGCAAACGTACATACCACCGTTATTTTTGTTATCTTCAACTTTCCCAAATTCTTACACCCAGTCTCCAAAGAACGAGGACAAAAAATACTTTTGCACCGAAAGCCAACCACATACATCCTGCAGAAACACCAACACTTGCTCTTGTTTTCCTTCACGGCAGCAGCATCAATCATCTTTGACTTTGCAGCAGGTCAGTCGTCTTACCTTCAAATGTGAGTGTTTTGGCGGGCAAAGTTGAGGATGAGCTTTTGTCGGTAAAGTTGAAGTGTGATTTTACACGGGTGGATTTAATTAATAGTTGTACTAGTATGTTCTTAGTTTAAAAAGAGTAGATGAGATTCAATTAAAAAATTGGGGCTAAATTTACACTTTTGTCAGCTACATCGGCCAGCAGCTGCGATCTCCTGAACATTTTCCGAGTTGGAAAGTCCAATTTGACGCCTTCCCACATCCCAGCCAGGAAAGCATAGAAATAAACATAATCCAAATCACACTAAATAGTGTAATAAGCCACATAGGCTGTCAAGGTTAATACAGCATGGCAGTATTCATATTTTACCACCGAATCAGTCACACTGCTCGTGCTGGTCTGTGATAAAGCAATGATTCAACAAAGATATATTACAAAATCCACAGCACCAAAAGTTAGGTGCCACTAGATTTTAAAGATATTGCATGCAAAACAAGACATAAATGAGTTCATAAAATTTCTAATCAATCTTTCACAAAAGTATGAAGAATTTTTAAGACTATTTAACAATGAAAACCATCAAATATCTGTTTAAAAACGAAAACCATCAAATATCCGTATCACCTTCTCTTTATTATCCATTTAAGATTAAAGCAAGCTGGACCGACACCGAACACAACTTAAATTAAGTTTAAACCATTACATAAGGGCAGAATGATAACACCTTGGCCCGGAAATGATGGCTCACTTGCCAAACCTGTTGAACCTCGTGGTGTCAGCTGAGCGAACCTACCTATATAACCTGTTCTCCTTTTACTCATCTTTCTTCTCTTTCTTGTCTTGAGGTTTTTGGTATAAAATGATCTGACTCAGGACAATCCCATTCATCAAGGCACCCATTGTAGAGCCCATAACAACTTCAAAAGAATTAAGGACAGTATTTAGCAAATACTTGGGCACATGTGTATTTTATAAGCAACTGCAAAGCTCAGACTAGAAAAAATAGGCACACTGGTGAGGTATTCATCATTTGTTCAAATATCCAGCGCCTAATTATATAGAAATTAATGCAGCACCAATCATTAACCAGGAAATTGCATGATAGGTAAGATGATGGCTAAAATTTCCTTCGACATGCTAAACTTATAATTACCACTTCATAGTAAATTAGCTGCACGCACAGAAGATAACCTTCTTGAAAAACACATGTAACACAACAATTCCTAGGAGGAACTCATGCAATCAACAATTAAGAAATAGTAAACAAGGATACAGCTTCTTGGAGCTTTTTCCTGGACGCTCGTAAAAACTCTCACTGTGGAAGAGGAAAAAATGATTAGTTCTTCGGTTAATAACCCAACGCTACTTCAACAAACAAATAAACTCACCCATGGCACCACCAAAACTCATGAGACATGTCAAGAAGCTGAGCTGCCCGGTACTTTTGTTCTGCAAAATAAAATTTGTGAACCTCTAAAATTAAAGAAGTTCTCTTTAGAGATGATATGAGAGGTGCAGTTGGTAATATCCCACTGATTTGGCAAAATGATTCTATTACTTACTTTAAAGTTCTTCCATATTTGAGGGATCCTGGCAGATAAGAATGTGATATGCTGGCATGCCTGCAGAGATCAATTCCACATGGCACAGGCGTCAAACGTACAGAAACTTAGAATTAGCCATAAAACAAAAACTCCTGAATGCTTGGACATGTGCATGGTTGCATATTATTATCCCCTAGCCGACAAATAAGAATGACACAGATGAAGGAAAGGGACTGAAAATATTTGGCAAACGAAGTCTGGAAGGCGAAAGATGATACTCACATATAGAGTTTCAAAAAGAACGGGATTAATTTGACCAGCTAAAATGGTTGGTGCTATAGCACAATATCTGAAATACCATCAGGTCAAGAGAAAAGCTGATTGTATAATCTTATCCTTGCAGGTTAAAATTTCAACAAAGAAAAACCAGAAGAATAAAGTGATTGGGAAAGCAAGCAGGATACAGTAGTGCCCTGATCCACGTTGCGGTACCAACTGGTTGTGAATAGTAGTAGGTTATAGCAATTAATATTAATCCTGCAAACGACAGGCACAAGAGGAATCGTGTTAGATACTTGTTCTCAAGGATTTAGCATTGGATTCAATCATGCAGCACAATTTCATGAAGATATCAACACCTCATCCAAATCAAAATCCAATACTTCACATAAAAGACCCAGCAACACAGAACAGGAACAGATGGATTTTGACAGACTTCTCTTTGTGAAATTTGAGAACTGGGTGGGAAGATTCGCCACTGTAGCGAATCTAACCTGGTTGTGGCTAACAATATGAGTATTAAACATAGCATGTATGAGTTAAACCTAATCAGAGTTGCATTTATTCATTTAATAATTCATACACTGCATTTTGGAAACGCAATTTCACAGACATGAAAAAAAGAATCGATACAGAAGAATAAAACCAAAATGATATATATATTGAAAGCATTTACCTTGGATCAAAACAAAGGACAACTCCCCATAAGCTGAAAAGGGAAGCCCTTTGTGAATAGAATACCCCAGACCAATAGTAGACGCAACTACTTCAAGCTCGAAGGTAGTGGCACTAATCCCACTTGCACTTCTATGCTTCAAGATTTTCAGTATCTACAATTGTACAACAGTGAACAATAATAATAATAATGACAATAATAACAGGGTTACTGTATTAGAGGGAATCCCGTCCGTTGATGATCTATGGATCTATTTCATATTAAATAATGACAAAAGATAAGAGGGAGGGCGGAACAGTGACCTGAGGCAGTTTGACGGTAGTGGAGAGGGCGACGATTAAGTAGCCGAGGACCTTCGAAAGGAGAGGCAGCAAACAATCTTTTTCTGGAAATTTGCCCTCTCGCAGAGATCCGATCACGCACCCAATGTTAATCCCCAGATAATCCATGGCCCCCCTTTTTTTTTAATTATCGAATTCAATCAAATTTGAGTTCCAATTCAACAACAACTACGGCAACTTTTATATTATATTATATTATATTTTTTATTACTAGCAAAGGAGCAAGTAGCAACTGCCTTCAAGGACCAAAGTTAGGACAGCACAATCCACTTCTGCACTTATATTCCACTCTCAAGTTTCAAGAAGAAATGATGCTCACGCCACTAGACTTCTCTTCACACCTTTTTTTTTATTTAAAATGGCTATGCGATCACTTTTTAAAGCACCAAAATGGACAAACTATGACCGTTCAGATGAGTGGACTACAACTTACTAGCCCAATGGGTATAGCTAATAAGGCCAATACCTAAATACAAAATATTTAGAGATTTTAACATCTAGAAACTTTTTCCTCTAATTTATTTTTCTTTTTGATTTAAAAAAATTTCAATTTTGTTGTAATGCATTTGGAAGCCCAGGCCCGGCACATCCAAACTTGGACAGGCTTTTCAAAGAGTTGGGCTTGTTCTGGAAACATGGGGTTGGGCTTTTGCCCAGCAATCTATCAAATTAATTTTTTATGTTTAAATAAAAACTGAATAAGGAAGATCGTAATACCCAAAAACTAAATTATACAACTACATCGTAATCGAAATACCAAATGGAGATAAATATTTTTAGTTAGGTACTTTTCATGCTTTATTAATTTTATCTATTTCTTTAATTAACAAAATTCTAGCTTTTAATTTTACAGTGCCTCGTTAAGTTACATGTTCAAGATTTTTCTAACAGGGATAAGCCAAGTGTTACCAAATTAAGTTCTTGCTGGGTGCTGGCAATGAATGTAATCAATCGGTTTTCCTTCTCTGGCCGTAGAAAAATTTCATAATTCTCACACATCTGGAAGCTAAAATCATCGCAAGGAAAATCTACTGTAAATAATCCTGACGCATCAATCAAGACTAGTTTCCTCGAAGTTCTATCCAATTAGTAAATTGTCCACTTTTCTTTCATTGGTCAAATTACCCAATCGATTGCTGACTATGTATAAACGAATCGTTTCATCTCCACTGCGGCCCACGCCAGAAGAAGAAGAAGAAGAAGTTCTTGGATTCGCCTTGTTCTTTTACTTGTTCCAGTCACGGTAAGTAGTAATTTACATATTAATTAAGCGGTTATTTTTTTTTTTTTACTTAATGACTTAATTTCAATCAGTGATATTATTAATTTCGTTCGGTTTTTCAAATTGTTAAAAATTTTGAATCACTAAATTATTAATATATTTTAAAAAAATTTTTACTTAAGTGGCGTTTGTTTTTTTATCTGAAATCTGAATAAATATGAATTAGTCAGAATTCTGAATATAACTAAATATCTAAATCTGAATAATATATATTTTTTTTTTATATGAATCACTAAAATAAACATTAAATTATTTTTTTGACTTAAAAAATCTCAAAACTAATATTTTTATATTTATACCCTTATAACTTATAAATGTTAAACAAATAATAAACATCTCAAATAATATAAATAAGATAATATATTATCATAATATAAATTATATTGAACTGAATATAACTTTTTAATATTCTATATTATATATGTTAATCAATTTTATTATTGTTTATGATGTTTTTAGATGAAAATTATTCCTAAAAAATTATGAAAATAAATAAAAAGATAAAAATAATAATAGTCTACTAATATATATTATCATAAGTTATATAGAGATGGGTAATAATGTTAGTTATTAAATTTTAGTTAGGTAAGGATGAAAATTAATTAATTAGATATGAATATTTTGCAGAATATCTTTAAATGATATCATTGGGACTTCAGATTAAGTATAAAACTAAAAAAATTATCTTAATAACTTAATGACTCAATTGCTGAAAATTTTCATTTAATTAAAAAAACAAACAGACTTAATGACTTAACTAATTAAAATGAAGTCATTAAGTCAACAAAACAGATGATCCTTAATTTAAAAAGTCTTAGTGATATTATTAAAAGATGTTTTCTAAAATATTTCCATTTAATTAATTAATTTTCATATTTACTTAAATAAAATTTAGTAATTAGTATTATTATCCATCTCTATAACTTGTGATAAGATAGTGATAGATTATTATTATTTTTATCTTTTTATTTTCTTCAAATTAGCATTATTTATCTTTACAATTTTTATGAATATTCTTCATATAAAAACATCATAAAGTACAATAAAATTAATTAATATATACTAATTTAGAAAGTAAAAAGATGTATTCAATTGAACATAATTTATATTATGATGATATATCATCTTATTTAAGTTCTTTGAGATATTTATTATTTATTTGACATTTATAATTTATAAGGACATGAATATAAAAATACTAGTTTTTAGATTTTTTTAATTAAAAAAATTTAATATTTTTTTTAGCAATTCAAACAAAAAAATAAATATATTATTAATATTTAGATATTTAATTTTATTTAAAATTTAAAATAATTCAAATTTATTTAAATTTCAGAAGAAAAAAAAGCCCACATTGGTTTTATTGCCCCGAATCATTGTTGCTTCTGTTACTCTCGATCTTTAGGTAATTTAATTAGGTGTGCTAAGTACCAGTCAATTCACAATCTCACATTCTGGAATTATTATTAATTTCTGTTGAATCAATCGTGGAGGACAATAATTGAGATAGCCTTCTCTAGAGATAATAATAATAATAATAATAATAAAGAGACAAAAGTAAGCAGAGGCATAATTGAAATGCTTAAAACGTTAAAATCCAACAAAATAATTTTTTTAGTAGAAAACAAGTCGGATGCAGAGTGAGGAGACTGCTCTAAACACAAGGAGTGGACGCGACATATGTTTTTTTAATTTTCCGGTTGCACGTGATACTTAGTCATCATACAATCGCAAGCGTTGCGAAATGCAAGAGCTCAGTAGGGTGGGGGCGGATAGATTCCAGAGGGAGGACCTGTAGTCACTCATTCAGAGACAAAGAGAGCTCGTGTCATGCAACTGGGGCCGGAGGATCAAATTCATGAGAACTGAAGTCTGGAGAAATGTATGCACCTGGAGGATAATAAGTTGGAGGCGGATACGCAGCGACAATCGTGGGAGGAGGAGGGTACGCCTGTGACAATGGAGGATAGCCAGCTGGAGGGGCGGAACCCGTGGGAGGATATGCTGACGGTTGAGGAGGAGGAGGGTATGCTGCGTAGGGAGATGGTGCGGTGTGCGCTGGGGTTGGCGGGTAAGGAGTTCGAGGCCCCTGTTCATGTGGCGGTAGGACCTGGCTCATGCCGGTTGATGGCGTTGCATAATTTGGTGCTGGTATTGGAGCCAACTTTGCCTTCGATTGCTGCTCAATGTCAAACATTGGTCGATTAATTATTTGGTTCAAATGCGAAATATTCGTCAAGCTGGCATAGCACTAATGTATCTAAGTACTGTGCGGATCGGGTTAGAGTCAGACATATTACATTGGTGGCGCTCGAGTAGTGCAATATCAATCTGATTTCCCCCGAGTGCCTGCATCGTATTGGAGATGTGTCAAATACACAACAATTACGGAAATTAAAACTTCTGAAAGATGAGTTTGACTTTGACCTGCCGGTTTTACTCTGAAGCGGCCAGGCAGCATCATCAAAACCCTGGGAAAGGACTTTGTGAAGTGGGATCCTGTGAAAGTAAGGCACTAATTTAATCAAGTTGAAACTAGTTCGGTTGTTTCTAGTTTCTAATTTGTTTAGATCAGTTGTAGAAGTCTCCGATGATGGCAATTACCTTCCGGAGCCAATGAACTCATCGGGAGTAAGGGTGTGGCTGTTCCAGACCGCAACATTCAGTTCACGGAGGCCTTCAATGAGTGGCAAAACGAACTTTTCTTGGAAAGTTGGATTCTTACCTCCATCTAACAATTCAATCGGAGGCAACCAAACCAAAGGCATTTCTTAACTATTTAAACGATATCTATAAATTGAACAATAATTAATATGAAACATAAGCAACAATAAAACAAGGATCGGTGTTAAATACATATACAATGTAGATATGTACCGGTACAGGTTTTTGTTCGGTATTTGGTGCTTCCGTATTCAAGGCACACATAAGGATCTTGTCTTGATATCCATTCGTTATCATCCAAATTATAACATCCAACCACTACAAATAAAATCGATAATCACATTAGCCAAAAGAAAAATACTGTAAAATGCTAATAAAATCGTATATGCTATTAATATACCAGTGATTTCAAGTGGAAGGCCTTGGATTCCAGAGATCGACATGGATCTTAACTCCTGTGAATTTCTGCCAATTAACGAAGCTGGATATTGTCAATTGTGCGATCTCTCTCTACATATATGTATGTGTGTGTGTGTGTGTGTATATATATATATATGTATGTATGTATATATATATATGGGAAAGGACTTGTTCTTGATGAAGGGTTGACGCAAGCCTTTACTCTTCCATGCCCCAACCTCAATTTCAATTACAATAATAATAATGGCAGAATCCCATCAACTTGCCAAAGAATTCATGCCCGGACCCAGTATTCCAATGATTAGAATAACCTAGTCAAAGTCTTCCAATGGGTTTTCTGAAGGGAACATGCAATGAAAGTTGAGAAATAACAATTTCAAACATATGGATTACCCAAAGTTTTAATGTTAACATAAATTGTGGGGAGAAAAATATACACACGCACATTCGAAAGCCGATGTAGCCTTTCATTGCGCATACGCTATCCGGTTAGTCCAATATGACCTGCCACCGCTACAGCTTCAGCTAGTGGGATATAAAAACATTTCTTTCGTTGACTTAAGAATATGATTTAAATTTCAAAAACCGTGGAATAAACAAGCTGCTTCCAGTAATCTTCCAGACTCCGGTACCATTGACGATGTTAATGCAATTGGGAGCTAATAACTCATCCCAATCTGAGGAAGTCAACGACTACATCGTTAAATATGCCAACCAAAATATTAGCAAAATTGTTTGCAAATTTCTCAATTATTTAATTCTTATATTGACATAAAAAAAAATTAAATTGGCTTATCCATTTAAATTTGGATGTGCTAGGTACTAGGATGAAAAACCAAGTAGCCCTTCTTTCTCCTACTGGAAATGTAGAAGCATTGAAATGAACTTCTGGGATCACAGCAGAATTACGGGATGTTTAATCCACCCAAAACCGAGTTTAGGGTGCATTATACAACCCGCAGATTAAATTTAAGGAATTGGTACAAAATGAGTGAAATTTAGTATTGGGCCGCTCTGGAAAGTTGTTCCCTTAATCAGCTGGAGCTTAAAACACGCTTCGCAATTGAAGGAAGAAAACCCAACAAAGCAATCACCAACGAAGTTTAAAACATCGTTATTTCCCAGATTAAAGTCAGTATATTTATGGTAACCAAAATTCAGAATGAGGAATAGAAACACCGATTATTTTACAGAATTTCAAGCTTACCTTCCAGTGTACTTATTCTAATTTATTACTTCAGGTACGTTGTGATCATTTCTTATACTTTTTATAGTCTTGCAGTTGCTACATTGCTCATGGCTGATTGAATATCATTCACTAATTACTCTATCAGGTACCTAATTTTGCTGATTTTCTTTTTCTTTTCCCTGTTAGTGACGAAAGGACTTATGTCCCATAGCATACATTAGTGTATAGTAACACTTTTACTAATTCCTGGAGCACAAGGTTTATGAATTTATGACATACATAAGGTGATTAAAATATATATATAAATGTACGCATGTCTGTATATTTGTTTGATTATCTTCAACAAATATGTAGAAGTGCAGCAAAACGTGAGCTTTTAAATAAGAAAGTCGATATGGATACGGCATTGAGATGAGATGTAGGTATAAAGCTGCAGCAATGCCAATGGGGAGTTATTGATAGAATGGTTCTATCCAAAGGGATAAGGAGCCGACAATGGCAGGGAAGCGGAGGGCCATGGCCCCTAACTATTTGTTGCTATCAATCATTTACCTCAACCCCACCCTGTGTTTTTCAACCCGGACCGCTTTTATCAATCGTGCGAGCTTTTGCAAAAAACAACTGACCATCAACTTTTGACCGTTGACAACTTCATTTAGCTTCAAATTGTTCGCTGTTATGCATCTTTGATCGATCAAGTGTGGAGTGTCACTAAAATAGAGTTGAAATTGATGGAACATTTTTGTTGAAATAGACGTATTAGTTTTTAACTCCTTCCAAATTGACTCAAACGTTACCAGAGCACCAGTTGGCAATTGTGTAACGAATACGCTCTGAAGAACTAATACGCAGCATCTCGTATCTTATTAATCTTGTGCTAAAGAGATGGAGAGTGGAAGTGCACTGAATATGACTTGCCATACAGTTTATGTTGAAGATGAGTACTGGACAAGGTATAAATCTCTTTTGATCTTTGATCTAAGGCCTGGAGAGGTGCAGCGTGGATAGGAATCTATCTAACAAGATATATAGTGCAAAAACGGTGCAAGTAAAATGCAAGTGGGGACATATTCACTATGTTCATCATGATGTCCTCTAGCAGCTATTAAAACAGGTGAAGGACCACAATTAGCCATAATTTTCAATGGAAACGTTTGATTCTACCATTTTCAAAGCTGTTAATACTGCAAATTGATGCCTAATGTTTCTTTTGGGCTCCAAATTTTGTTTGTGACCATTCTTTTCTGTGTTTAGAGAACTATTCTTCTGGTTGACAGAATTTTGTGCATTGATTTCAATCCTTGCAGTTTGATTTATATTGAGTTCTAATTCTCTATTCTTCCCGATGGGAAGGGCTTTTCTGCACAACTTTCCCGGGAAGTGTTTGCTGAACAGATTTAGTGATTGTGATCTTGGTTATTGATTTGGGAAATATGCCTGAGAATGTGGCTACTAGGACGTGTAGCTCTGCAACTGAAGTCTGCGACATGGATCGAGATGTGGTCTTTAATCTAAAGCTTTCTTTCAGACTAGGCAAAGAAAACTTAATTTCTGGATGGACTATTTATAATAAAACTGAAATAATCAACGTTTAAGTTGTAAGTTGTTCACATTACAAATGGCCAGCATCAGCCAGGCAGCTATATATGAGGCTACTTATCTATAGAAAAATGATGTGGTTTTAGCCAATATTAATGTTAAATATATGAGGCTACGTATCTATAGAACCATGATGTGGTTTTAGCCAATATTGATGTTAACACGGAGGTTTGGTGCACTGTGATGGACCTTACAAACTTTCTAGGACCACGGCAACTACAAACAAATTGATCCACTGACATTCAATTGTTATTTAATGTGGTTTATGGTCTCAGGATTGAGGCTAAGTTGGTTTCAGGGTTATATTTCTTATCTTACTTATAGCTGGTTGATATTTTTGGTAGATTAATGGAAGCTCCCTGCAGATTCTGAAGAAAACAATTCAAGAGTAAAATGCATTTTCTGTATAATGAAATTGTTCGCATTAACCTCTTTACTATGATATTGACATAATTGGCCTTTCAATATAGATTTGTGAGCAAGCACTTCAGTAAATCATAAAATTTTTACTTGGTACTAGTTATCTCATTGCTGATATGTGATTGCTCTGTGTAGGCGAGGGACGCGCTCACTCACGCAAGATAACAAAAAGGAAGGTTCCAAGTTACAACTACGAGAGATTGTCCGCCCAAGAACCCAGTACACACGGCCCGAATAAATCCCGTAACAAGCACTCTAAACCAATGCATTTAAAATGACCAATCTTTTTGGTCTTGAGAGTACTAGTCATTAAGGTGGTGCTTGGATCATTAGTATAAGGGGTCCCCCCATAAAACTAACTGAGATGGGGCGATGTAGTACTGCAATCGTTATGAGCGTCTTTAAAACACTCTTAAGTCATTGCGCTTGGGGATTGATAATTGTTCTAGTTCACTCTTTTACTTTTAATTTGCAACTTGAAACTAGGACTCATTTTCTAGTGGTGGCTTCTAATGGAAGGTGGACTTCCCATGCTTAACTGTCTCTTGCAGCACACGCTGAGAAGCTTATGTTCGCGTTCTGATTCTTCTAATTCCTCGAAGTGGGTGTACGCTGTCTTTTGGAGGATTCTGCCTAGGAACTATCCTCCACCAAAGTACGATAAATAGAACTATGTCATACGTCAACTTTCAATAGTAAGTTCATGTCTAATTAGTGTTCGTAGATCATCACATTGCTTTGCTGTAGGTGGGATCATGGAGGCAGTGCTCTTGATCGCTCCAAAGGCAACAAAAGGAACTGGTAATAGGGAAGCATAGTACCGAACTCAAGTTTCATTTTGTTTAAGTTGAGTTCTTGAAGTGGAATTTTGTTTCAGGATTCTTGTTTGGGAAGATGGGTTCTGTGATTTTTTTGAATGTGAACGTGCCGGAAGTGGATGCATAAAAGGGAGGTTTGGAGCTGATATCTTCTTCAAAATGTCTCATGAAGTTTATAATTTTGGAGAAGGGTGAGAATTAATAATCCTCTGCTTTGTTTTTCCAAATTTTTTAAATGACACAAAGAAACTGAGTTGGAAAATTCAAATTGACAATGTGTGTGCTACTTGCTTCCAGATTAGTAGGTAAAGTTGCAGCAGATGATAGCCATAAGTGGGTGTTTAAAGAAGCCGCAAAAGAAGGCGATCCTGGCTTCACCTCCTCTTGGAATGCTTCTATTGATCCCGTAAGGAAATCGGGACAACTTTTCTGTTGAATGGATGCATGCACGAAATGTAATCCTTTTCTTTCTATCCTGACTCTTATCATGATTTTGTTTCTTACTTGATACAGCAACCCAAGGCTTGGGAATTTCAATTTAATTCAGGAATTCAGGTTGGCATTTTCACACGATCTATTTTCATAAGTGTAAAATAGACGTGCCTGTGTAAGTATTCAAGATTGAGCCCAACTATAACATATGATGAGTTTAATCTATTTTACAGACAATTGCTATCATTTCTGTGAGAGAAGGCATCATTCAACTGGGCTCATTTGATAAGGTCTCTCTTCTTTCTCTCTCTCTATGTATTATGTTCTCCACATTAAATTAAATCAAGACTGACAAGTTTTTTCAGATTGTGGAAGATCTCAATCTGGTGATCAGCGTACAGAGGAAATTCAGCGACCTCCAGAGCATTCCTGGTGTATTTGCCATACAAAGGCCATATCTGCCAGTCCATTTTCCATACATCATCAAACCCAATAATCATACAATGGGAAGCCAGGAAACAGCTCTCTTTGCCGATGACAAGTGCCTCCTAACTGGAGCAAAAAGATTGCTCCATGAAATACCTGAAGATTCTCCGCTCAAGTCTATTAACATAGGTTGGAACAGCCCTCAAATTGGCATTGCAGGAGCACCCATTTGGTCAATACCTCCTCTTGTGCCAACCATGTCATGTAGTCTTGGAGCCCTGCTATCAAAGCTACCTTCTGTGATCCCATCCTATTATGTCAGTGAATCTCCCAACGCAACTCTGATGAATAACAGCAGTAGAATCAATGCTACATGGAAGAGATTGAAGGATGATCATGGTGGTGTAGTGAGCGAAGTCCACGTTGCTGATAGAAAAGTGGAGTCCTCAAGCCAATTAGATGATCAAGAACAAAAGCAGGTTTACATAAACACTAATTTACAGGATATGGTGGTGGGGGAATTGGGATTTGAACCTCTGAGAGAGGAAGACAGTGCTCTAAATATCAATTAATTAGGAGAACCAAATTAATTTTTGGTAATAAAGACAATGACAGCTAATGTTATGGCTTTACAGTCCTCTGCTCATGCCCCATTGTTGCTTTGTCCATAAAAAGGCAGCCTTAGAAAATGTATTGAGGTCTCATGTGATAGATGTAACTTGAGAATATTCCTTTCACGCTACTCCAATATCCATGGAAAACTGAATCGATTTGGCTCGACTTCTTTTCTGCATTTTTTTCTCCTTTCGGGCTGTTTGGATGTCAACATTGTGCAATTGCAATAGTTGTAATGCAGATGTTGCACGACAATGGTACTGCAAATTTTAATTTTTTGAAAATGTAGCTAGACACTGGTGTGATGAGAGAATTGAAATGAAACAGTTTCTAATTGAAGCTCAAAAGCTCCGAAAACTAAATCTATGAGTTAAGGTTACTAATAATCAAGGCCAGCTTTCATAATGAAGATTAATTAACTAGTTATGAGAAAAGGCTTTCCCCCTTTTGTGGAGCGCGAGGTTGGGGGCGGCTATGTGGGTCGCAGCGCCCATGGTCTAGTCTCTATCTCTTAGTGTGTGGAGTCCACCATATGTAGTGGTCCCCTGGAAGCGTATGAAGAAGAAATATGACTGAAGATAAATTCATGATCAAGTTGTATGCGACATTTGGTAGCCAACCTCCGACAAAATGGATGGTCCCCGACCTCAACTTATAGATTTTTAGGGGCATCATTATATCTAAGAAAAAGGAGTTGTGATTTTGTAATATATGATACAACTAACCCATTGTGGTTGGATGTCATCCTTGATATGAAACACTATCAATAAACTCCATTTTGGTTTGAAGAAATGAGATGAGAGTAGAGGAGAGGAATAGAAAGGAGAGAGGCGGAGAGAAAATGAGGGAAAGAGAGAGTCAATCTCAATTTTGATCTTTTTCCCCTCTCCTCTGTATCTTCAACCAAACATTCCCTTCTCTTGCAGTCTCAGCTCGCAGACCAATAGCAGCGGAAGGTAGGTTGTGAAGTGGAGAATTTCTGATGGCCAATGCATGCTTAGTTCAAGCATTGGCCTACGATATAATCGTCAGACACATGACAGCTCACTGAACAGTTTATTTGAAGGATTTATTTGGCATGGAATGGATCAAAGATTTTATCATACACCAATACAGCCGGTAGGACCCTTTGTTGGCAACTTGCCATACCAATTCTATTTTGGTGGTACGGTATCGGATAGAACAACAGAATGCAAGTGTGATGCTTCGTCCTAAAAGATGTGTAGATTTAAAACCACAAGTTAAACTTCCTCCTGAATGGTGATAAATTTTTGTGATTGATAAATTTGATGATAATACTGACAACTATTATAAAGACCTCTATGTTATATTAGAATAAAATTGTGATGCCTAAACCCCGAACACACCAATTATATCTGGTTATGTCATTTAGAAGGTGTCTCAAAGTTCTTTCGTTACCCAATACGGAAATTGAGATATGGATTTCTTATAAGAGGTAATTGAGGAATTCTAGGGCTAAGCTAACTCTGTTCACTGAGCCCCTGACGGGCTTTAGCCGCAGAAGGGAAATTCCCTCCAAGGCAGAGGCCCTGCCTATGCCATCTTCCCGTGAACAAGGCAACAATGAAACATTTCCTTTTTCATGCAGTTTCTTTTTCACTGCTACATTACTGGAAATTCAACTTTTTGGGTGAGAATTTTGAACTACCGAAAAATAAAATGGCTGAGTTTGGCTTTTCTGCCGAGCGAAGCTGCGAGCCAGTACCTAGCACACCAAGCCCTCCCACCAAGGATTCGTGGAATTCCCGTCGATAGAGACGACTTTTCCATTAACAAACATACAATCTCTTTAAAAGATTAATGATGAGATCTTTGAGTTGGGTCCCCTCTGTCACTTCATGTGACATTAGGTTCACGGTGACCCATGCAATCGATGTTCACAACTCATCAGATGACCGACCTCCAAAAACAATATCGTCGTGCGCTAAACACAACTATAAATCTTCTAATCCTAAATAACAAGAGTATGCGTAATTCAAATGCTCGTGATTCAAGAAGATGCGTTGACTATCAATTCATAAAAGCCTCCGCTGAATAATGCCAAGGGTTTGGTGGAGGACATTGGAAATAGATTTAACAACAATTTGTTCGTGCATTGTTCCGATGCAACGCAGATAGATAACTTACAACACTATATACATAACTAGCATCTGAATAAATATTTTAACAAACCATCCACCTGCGGGTACATTAACGTTTGAAATGAAATGCAGTAGAATGAACCAAGGCGGGCCGAAAACTCGTCACAAGCACGTATACTTTCAACTTCCCTTTCGCCTTCCACTGCTCTTACAGTGCCAACTATAATTAAGCACTGCTCCTTCCACCCTTGTTTCCATGAGCCCAGTAAGGTTTCGCAGGAGTGCGTCGTAATGCCTTCACTCCCAATGGGTTGTCCTTGCTCTGTTGCAGAAAATTCAAGAAAACACGTGAGAAAAACCAATAATAAACCAAAATAGAAAACTAAGACCACTCAAATATAAACTTGAAAGTTTGAAAGAAAAGCATCAAACAATTTCTTCAATAACCATGCAATGCAACCAAACAGCTTGAGTTTAAAACATGAACATGAAAATATTTGCTCGTTGGTCTGAGGCACACTAAGCAAAGCCTAGAACAGCCAAGCGAACCACCAAAATTGAGCATATCTTACCATCAAGCAGGTCCCCGCATGAACATTACAGATGGGATAGTCATGTGGGCAGCAGCTATAGTGGTCATCACAGCAGGTGGCAGCCTCAAGTGGGCAGCATCCCCATGCAAGGCAATAGTTAGTAAACTCAAAGACACAGCAGCAAGTGTTGCTCTCAGGGCAAGAGTAATAATTGTCGCACACAGCTGGAGGCCTTGTTGGAGATGGAGGAGACGGTCCAGGGTTGGGGGGATTTTGGCTTTTCTTTATGGGATACGAGGCCTCCATGGCAATTCCACACTTGCCTGTGCCCAAGCCACCCACGCTGCGCTCCATCCTAACATATCCAGACTCTCCCCAGCTACTGCCCCATGAATTCTTCACAATCCAGTAACCAACTCCATTTTCTGTGCCGTATCCAACAGCAGTAACACCATGGTCCAGAGCTGTCCCACAACTTCCTGTAAATATACCCTGAAAATTTGCAAAGACAGATAAATATACTTGAGACTTCTTTAAAACAGAACAGACTCACACAAGACTCTCCTGATCCTGTTGAGAAACCATTAGAAGACAATACAATAATTTTTGTTCAAATACCATCCGGTATCATCTCAAACATATCTTTTCAAAGTTGCAAAACACAAATAATTTGTATCTATATAATAGCAACACCCCTAAATCTAAAATGTGACCAAGTGCCACAAAGAGATGAAAAGTTACCGATTCATATAACTGGAATGCCATTCCACCTCCTTCAATTGCAACACTCACGGGTTGATTTGCAACTGCCTTTTGCAAAGCTTTCTCATTATTTGGGGGAACATCTTCATAGTCATCAATTGTAACTACTTTGGCATTTTTCTGACAAAGCCAAGAACCAAAGGCTTAGAATGATCCTCCATCATATAATATGACATTTCTACGTAAAACAATAGAGTAAAAATACCTACCCGATATGTGTCACATCTACCATCAAAAGCTTTGTAGGGGTAATCTTCTTCTGTGTCAATACCTCCATTATCAATAATGAACTGGAATGCATAGTCCATCAAACCACCATTACATCCGTCATTATATGATGTATCACAATCCACCAACTCCTGCTCGGATAGTGAGATCAGGCCACCTGTAACAATCTGGTTTATACCTTCCACAGCTGCAACGGCTGAAAATGCCCAGCAACTCCCTTCATTCAAACAAGATACAGTCAAATAATAGTTAGAACCACACAACACAAAAAGCAATAGACAATTTGCCTTCTGAATTTCTAACCAAGTTAAGTACTTAGACAGCTTAATATTTGAATATGTTTTGCATCTATATCAGTTGATTTATTATCTACAAAAATTAAGTAGGGAAAAAAAATCATCACTTCATATAATTCTCTCTCTGAGTTATTGATTTTGTCGAGAATGATGGATTGAGGTTGAATAAGACCGCAAAAGACTTGTAGGACATAAAATGTTTAATATCTCTCATTGATAGATTTCACCATACTGTCACTTTAATGATAAATAAAAAAATAATTAACTTTCTACAACAAAACAATGACTAATACAAGTTATGGCGTAATAATTACTATCTAAGGACTAATCCGTAAAATCCATTAGAACGGAACAATATACGAAGCTCCAAGCTCAAATAGGTGGCGAGATGAATTACCAATATCCTGTTAAAAGAAAACTAAATAATCGCACTTATTTTGTTACGTGCTTTAATAATTATGCAGATGCAGTCAACTGACACACTGATAAGCGGCCCAGCCCACTGACACGTATTAAAGTTTTGTAGCGTTACCGATCACCAAAAGTGAGAGGCACTCGATTTTCACATCTACTGCAGAAACATAAAATATTACTACATCTCTTAAAAATGGCAGCTACGTTAAACCAACAAGCTTTGGCCACGTCAGGGCAGTAAAACTTGAATCCATCTCGACGCAGTTGTTTATATTTTCATTTAAAAAACATTTTCCCCTGAGGGAAAATAGAAAATATCTCGAGCCTTCCGTCAGAAAATATCTTCTTGTTTTCACACATACTAATGTCTTGTCAGTTTTTTTCCTTATTGTTTTCCGACAAAACAATTAAAAGGGCAAACTCAAATTGGACCATTAATTATCACAGTAGCCCAAGTCTTCGAACTCTCGCCAAAAGTCCGAAGGCAAAACAGCACTTTTTTTAAAAAAAAAAAAAAAGTGTCAAAAGAGGACTTGGAGGAGAAAAAAATTTCACAAAAACCAGATTCTAATTGATGGACAAAAAATTAAAAAAATAACAGTAATAGTCCTAACCGGTCAACTTAGCTCAACTGCCCCCAACCCGAAGCAGTGCAGATTCCTCTAACTCTAATCATCCATAAAATACCAAATATACCCTTTCCTTTCCTTAATCGACTCATTCATAATTTCAAGATAATAATTAAAGTATTGCAGGCAACGAATAAAATTTCAAAAAGAAAAACTAAATGAAAACAATAAAAAACTGACCACAGCTTCCTTGATCTTTAACTTCCGCAACAGCTCCTTCCTTCCTCCAATCAACAAAGTCCGGCAACGCCTCGCCGACACGTGGCAGATAACGATCACTCCTCTTTGATTTCAAGGAAGTCCTTTTAGCACCAAAGCGTCCACCCAGATGCATGGACCGGTACTCCTCGTTGGTCAAATCAGCAAACCGGTTCAACCCAACCTTGTAGGTCCGGTTCTCTGAGTTATGTTCATCAATAAACCTAAGATTGTCCTTAAAAATCTCAAACCTCTTTTCTTTTTCACCCAAAGCGTTATAAACCTTGCCATGCTTTACGAGCCAGGCCTCGAACATAGCCATAACCTCATCATCGGTCCTCCAGGTGCTAGATTTTGACTCATGGTTTTTATCATAAGATACAATCGACATGTCCAAGGCAGATGATAGGGTGAAGAGAAAAAGTAAAAACATGGCCATGGTTGGCGATCTAAACAAACCCATCTTTTGAGAATTTTTTTTTTTTTCTTTTTTGGGGGAAGAAGATGGACTGATGAGGCAGTGGCTGAGGGTGAGACAGGTTGGGGGTTTTTATAAAAGGGAAATTGAAGAGGCTATTAAGTAAATAAATTTAATGAGGAGGTGACAAACGTAGAATAAATTTTCAATATTTTAGTGTAGAGATATATTAAAGGGCAAATGAGAGCTGACAAATAAGAATTGGACAACTAAGGAGCATGGGGATGATCTGCGATATGCTGGAGTGAAAAACAAAGCGACCACTCCACTCGCTTCTGTCCATTCAAATTTGGAGCACGGTGTTAGCAAGTAACGAATTATCGGGGTTTGGTTTCACGCGCTTCGTTTCTTTTCTTTTCTTTTCTCGTTAGGGCCCCTGTACTTTGACTTAATTATACTCGTTTCGGTTGTTAGACAAAGTAGGTCAGAAATACAAAACATCTGAATGTGTCAATTACTGTATTAAAAAATAATCAATATTTTTTTTGATAACTTCACTGCACTCCTTAAACGCGTAATATTTCTTTTAAATACACCAGTTTTTTATAACTGAGAAAAAAAAGACGATAAATTATTGATCAATTTCTTTTAAATGTCCAAAAAAATTCTTTACAGCCGAAAATTCTTTAAAAATATGAAAAATTCTCGCCCTTAATAAAAAAAATATCTTAATTGTGACTTTATTATAATATTTGGTCCATTATTTATAAAATCTATAAGAAAATTCTAAAACAAATATAAAGGAGCTCATTTTTCTTTATGATAAATCCATAAATGATTTTGAAATCGCTAAATTTATATAATTAATTATATCACCATCGCACGTCTAGCCAAAACAAGTAGGAAAATTGTTTAAAAACCCATATTGTACTAAATTTATGGTAACTTGACATCAAACTTGTGATTTTTAAATTCAGATTGATGTTACTATTATTATTATTATTTTGTTTGAATACCATATGTCTGCATCCATATGCGTATTACAATAAAAAAAATTATTAATATTTATAGTCAGAAATTTATTATAATAATTTAAAATCAATGTATTTATTTAGTTATGTTGATTGTTAGAAGACAGTTGGCACGCGTGTCATTGGTAGCCTGTAGGACACAAAAGATGCCTTAGATGGACGGGAGATTGAAACTGCTCTTTTGTCCTAAAGGGGACCCACTCAAACGTTTGGAGATATTTCTGTAAATTTGCATCCATTACTTCGGCTTTCGTTCCCTTTCATTTTCAATATTTCTCGTCACTACCAACCATGCGGACAATGGATGCGCTTTGATGCGACTTTTTAATTTATATTTTTCACTTTTGCATATTTTTATAATCCTTTGCAGTTTCCTGATTTTCCATTTTCTTTAAAAATGATAACTATGCAAATTCTCATACCAAAATATTCCGCGGGTCCTACTAATTAAAAAAAAAAAAAACTTACTTTTCATTCAGCGATGAGTAATTAATATGTGACCTTTTCATATATCTTATTTTTCCTGATAAATCTTTTATTCTGTACCCCCAAAAAAAAGGCCGAGTCACCTACCTGTAATTCAAAGTCGCACTAACTAACCATGAACCAATAACCAAAAAAAAAAAAAATGCAAATCCCGTGAACCACGCAAATGCTTTTTTCTCGATTACGTGCTATTTTGGTAATTACGTAAAATTACCTGCAGACATTAATTACGTAAAATTACCTGCAGACATTAATTACGTAAAATTACCTGCAGACATTAATTACGTAATTAGAGTGTCTCATACCGGAAGCATAACGAACACTCCTTTTACTGCTTCCGCAGCCCCACTGAACGGTGCGTGAGTTTTGCTAAGGCCAGGGAAGGGAACACGAGCAGGCTGTTGAGAACATTCGTACTTCATAGAGTTCTTCCTAGTTGTTGTGAGCAGTCAAGTTAGAAACTCCTCTCTGCATTAGTCAAGTTAAAAATTGAGTTGGTAGACCTAACAATTGTTAAAAATCTATTGAATGTTAATCAAATTAATTAATTTTTTTTTCTATAGTAGGTACACCGCCGAAATAATTAGTTGAAGTAGCCTACTACTCCCATGGCTGATGGTGATATCATGAATTCATGATTACGTAACGAGGCAATAATGAACCCAGAGAATTACACAATTACTATTTACTTCCCATAAACGCGATTAAATATATCCATCAACTTACCATAAAAACAAACATTTAAGGGGATAAATCCACGAGCGCCTTGCTTTTGCTGTATCCCAAATTTAACATTATCATCTATCCACCAATCGACTTTTCGTTTTCTCCCTCAATGAGAGCCCCATAATAAACAATTGAGGAACAATAACGATGACTTGCTTCTAAAGCAACTGATGGGGCCATAACATTTCCCATCGCCCACCGAATGCGAATGGAATCTCTACGAATCTTCATTTAATATTAATGATTTAGGAATGGACAATTTGCTGATGCCATCGAGGCTGGTAAATGGTAGGAACGATTAAAAGGTGATAGCGTCAATTTCCTTTGATTTATACAAGTCCATTTGTAAGCAGCTTGATTATTTTCTTTATGTTTTTCTTTTCTTATTTGCTTTCGATACGGAACTGTGATTTTTCAAAACGAACCACACATTCCGTGTGAAGATATTCGCCAAAATATCTTTTGTTTTATCAGACTTGATAATGATCCAAATCCGATTTTGGTAAAAATTATATTCTGTTTAGTTTTATGAAATTGATTTCTATATTAATTTTGAGAGTTAATTATGTAATTGTGGCATTATTCATATGCCTATATATTATTCTAACATTTCAAATATTTTTGTCAAAACTCAAATTACCTCTAAGTAAGCATGTTCCTCTATCTCAATTTAACTACCATACACTTAAAGAAAAAATAGTATGCAACGCATAGTTTATAAATGGATTTGTGTGGAAATCATATTGAAATTCTACAAAATCATATTCAAATATTAGTGATTTTGAATTTGTCAAAATTCAACTTAAATGTAGTTACCCTATTTAACTTTTTTTTTTTTCCTTTTAAATGTAGTTACCCTTAAAAAATTCATTGTCATACATAACACTCCACTTAAAATAAAAATTAAATGTATTCCTCAAAATTGAACCTAGACTTCTTGTTTTTATTATAGTAGTCAAGTAAGTTTGGCTATCACTTAAGAACAAAAAGGCTAATCTAAATTAGGTTTAATATTAAAACCTAATCTCCCAAGGGATGGCAGTACTGTTGGCATAATTAATAAATGTCAAATGTTAAAACCGGTTAAATAAGTTTTTCTATATATTTTTTGAAAAAATAAATCATTATTAGCTGAGCTTACTTCTTCACTAATTCAATTAAAAAGAAAAAAGAAAAATCCTTTTCATGATTTAAACACTTTGAGTTTAGACAGTAGTTGGATAACTATTAATAAGAAAGTTGTCTTTATTTTATTTTATTTTATTTATTCATCTTTTGAGTTAAGAAATCTCGGGTAATTAATAAAAAACTAATTTAGATGTATAAAATTAACACAAAGTAAATACTTGTTATTATTCAGTAAAAAAAAAATAAAAATTACGGAGTATTTATTTAGATAAGTTGCACATGTTTGAGGAGTATTTATTTTGACTTATCTGGATATATCCATCAGTCTTTTTATAGATAAAAAAACAAGACATGCATTGATTTCTTGTATGGTCACGGAGATTCCAAGATGAAGAAACCCATCCCTTCGTATCTCGAGAACCCCTTTAGTCTTGATGCCACCACATCTGATGCGGTGCGAAGCATCCATGTGTGTGAAAGCAAAACGTGATCGTGAATGGGACAAATAGGGCCCACTGCCCATATCAGTAACATTTTCATATTAAAATAAAAAACCATCTACGTGGACGGTCTCTGATCCATCAGTAACTAATTGCAAGAAGCAACCACCCCTCCAAAGTCAATAAATTCTGCCTGCACATGGAAGGATGAAAGGGGACGTCTCTTCTTTTGATTTCGCTTATGCACTTTTTGATAGCGAATTTGAACTCGGAACTTGGAAGATTCAAGTGTGAATCCAGGGACCCACTCATCGCCGCTTGTTCTAGTTATTCACGTTGCTGGGCCCCACTCGGATGTCTTGTATCGGTGTCAATACGGCCCCTACTTGTAATTGACAGTTTAAGACGCAAGCAACCGTTGATCAAGTGGGTTTTGACGCTGGACAAAATAAAATTATCAATCGGACGGCGATGGCAATTGAACACAGAATTGCTTGATTTTTCATCCTTACAATATTTTCTGGCTCTTGGACGGTACTTATCGCATGAATGACTGTTTGATGGTAATTTTCACATGCACAGAATTTTATTTATTTATTATTATTTTTTATATAAGAATTCTTTCTTCCTTTGTCAATTTGCTCAAGAGGTGAACGTGTCCACGTCTGTTTGAGCTGGCGTATAACGCAAGTAATTACCCATTTCTATATCTAATAAAATAATATTTTTGATCGCAGGTATCACGAATTAATTCAACAAACAAAACAAGACAGTCAAACAACGTAATCACCAAGGAAAAAAAAATGATAAACGGAATCTTGCATATTGCCATTGAACAGTATAAGGGTTAATGAAGAGCACAAGTCATTAATTTCAATTAGCAGAAACAGGCATCATGAGGTTAAAATATAAGATTACACGTGTTACAAATGAACATTCTACCTCCGTAAATGCAAATTCTAGTACTATAACGCTCAAAAAATAGAACATCCTCCCCACAACAGATTGTGGAATCAGTTTGCCTATGAGCTTGCCTAATTATAAAAAATTAAAGAAAAAAAAAAACTAGTTAATGATGAAAAGCACACCAAAATTTGAATTTCTATTCTATTGGTAGCAAAACATTGCTGGCGATATTCATTTCTCACACATTTTCATCTATACTCTAGCCACGTTGAAGTACAATATAAAGTATAATACAACTAAAGAATGAACAAAATACTCCTGGGGACACAAGCTCCTCAATAATCAAACTTCAACACAATTTACACCATGCAGCAACCAACCATCCAAGCTACATTATATTATAAGCAAACTATTTTTATTTACCATACAGATTACAGAAAACGGACTTCATGTTTTTTGCAAACATCATCACATAAACATAAAAGCAACTTCGATATGGAAAAACAATCAAATTCAAACTCTGCTTGATTTGGCATTGCTCTGTGAATCTACACAGTAGACAATCGGCACCTGCATAATATCTTGCTTTTGTCCCCTGTCTGGAAGTTCACAGATGCAAATGCCGTCTTCACCCACACGGTCCCGCGACAGAAAGCTCCCATCTGGAAATCCATTTCCACCATCCTTCCGCAAAAGCTTTCCAGGCCATTTCTACCCTTGCTCGTTCTGTGAGATAATCTTTTTGGCTAACTCAAGTCCAGAATCCTTCAGGAGATTTGCTGGAGCACGCTGCAGTGATGAACAAAGAGTATTCAGAAGCAACCATATAAATAAATCAGACTATGGGCAAAGATGATTTACCAATCTCTTCCGAACCCCTAACCCTGCTTTTGCCGCAAAATAGGGGTTCCCACGCTGGACAACTGTTCTCTCTTTCCTTTTGAAATCATTAGTTGATTTAGATCTTCCAGCCCTAGCTGCAGCCCTTTCCCCAGGACCCTCAGAAGCAAATTAACACTAGGTTACATTTATCTCACATAAATCCATGCACGCATCTGCATGACATTAACAAATGAGCATAGAATGGAACAAGTTGTAAATTACGAACGATAAAGAATATTCTAACAGGTACCTTTGCCTGCGGTGATATTCCTCTTCTTCTTCTTCAACATAATCTTCGTCACTGGCACTGTTATTACTATCATCCTGATATCTTTCTTCTTCTGCTTCCTCATCATTCTCAACCTTAATCTCTTCTATCAATGTTCTCTTCTGGCATCCTATCTCCCGAATATTTTAACATTGAAATCATATTCACCACTGTATTGGAAGTTTGGAACACTAAAAAATCTCCAGTATACATAGAATTATCTTTAAAAAACTTTGGCCAACCATTCAGAAAATACACTCTTTTATCACTATAACCCACATCCACATGTCAAAGTTTCCCCATTTCATTACTGATGAAGACCTTCTCAGGTATCAATCTCCAAGCATGCTCTAATAGCATCAGGAATTTTCTACATAACAGAGTTTCATTTTCATCACAGAATGAAACTATTTTTTTTTTATTTTTAATTTTATTTTTATGTAATTTTACTGTTCATCTTATGTGAGTTTTAAAATTCATGGAGTTATCAAAACACATTTTTAAATGAATATATGCCTGACAGAGCACTATTTTCTCTTATCCAATTAATTTCTACAAAAAAGCCGTTTTGATACGCTGATAAAATAGTGAATATACCACATGCAAAAGAAATCATACAATGTAGGAAGTAGGTGATGTCTTAAAAGTGGTCAACGACAATAATTCGACATGCATGGTTGGCTACATTTAATTTAAATAACCAAAACACTCTTTCAAATTTTCTAAAAAATTGGGAACACTGCTGGAACCTATGGCGCTCAGCAGTTAGAAAACTCAAACAACATTATATCGCAAGTAGCTGGCTTTATGGGGATTTAAATCTCTGATATTTGAAGGAAACTACGGCCATGCCAATTGTCTCACCCCTCTGGGTTTCCATGGTTGACTAGGATGCCCAATTTCTGCCGATAGCTGGAGCTCGGTTCACGCTGTCCTGATCCTACTAATTATAATTACTGAACCTAGAGCCCTATTATAGCATCGCAACCTGCTTTCACAAAACATCAAGTACAAAAAGGAAACAAGGGAGGGCGGGACTGGACAAGTTGAAGGGTCCAACGACCCCAAAACCGAGGAAATTAATCATAAACAAGTAAAACTAAAAAGATTATCCATAAAAGTGACGACACAGATCAAGATAGAGAGGTTGGGACTGAAAACAAACAAAATGAAGCCAAGTTCAAACGCTGAGAGAAGCAAAGTTACTGACCAATCTATTAAAACTGTATGCTGGGAACGTATACTTCGAAGAAGGCAGGAAACCTCTTGGCCCTCGTGCTTTATCTATGGGCCATTCCTATATGTAGTGAGCGTGAAAATGAGGAACGACAGCTATGTTATAATTTATTTCTGAAACACAAAGACTATTAATGATGGCAAAACAATAAATTTTGCTACCTGAAAAATCGATACATTTAACAAAGCCATAACAATCAAAATGAAATGATTGAATGACAACTTCAAAAATTGAGAGGGTGAAAAAAACAACAAAAGAAAAGCATAGCAAATATATATTCAAAACATCAGCTGCAATCATCAATCTTGCCATCAAGCCTCACTAAAGAACTATGATCCAATCAGCTTTTTGCGTGTATATATCAAAAGACACAATTAAAAGCACACAAAGAATGAATACAATAACCCAACCGAAAAATACGGGGCATATTGCAAATGAAATAACATTAAACAGGGGAAAAGGGATGATTTATTTGTTTATTTATTTAAATGTGTCACGTACTCTTCTGGATGGGCTTAACGAAAACTTGAAATTTTCCCTAAACATAATTTATGGGGCAGTGCTTTTTTTCCCCCCTTTTCACCAGTTGCTTTCGCTGGTTAAAAAGTCCCCTTTTTATTTTTGCCCTTTTTGGGGATTATTATTATTATTATTATTATTTTGTTTTAATTTTTGCTCTCTTCTTTGGGCTTTAAAATGGGATTATTTGAATTCCGAAACATGCTTGATATACAAATGCAAGAGGCAGATAACCTTACTCCTTGTGGTGAGTGTCGCCAATTGCCATTTTGAAGATGAGAATGAAACGGTGTTTGTCTGTACTCTATTTTTAGTTAGTAGTTCTAGCGCGCGCACCGTGGGGCCACGTAATCGACGTAGATTCTATTCGGATAACAGAACTGGTTGATATATATATATACATATAAATATTAAAAGAATAAATTATAACAAAATATTTCCCCCAAATTGAACGAGAGAGAGGTTTTATTTGGCTGACAGTAGTACCGAATTTTACAAATTGGGCTGGATAAGTTTCTCTAATGATCCAACCCAAATGAAAAATTAAATAAAAAAAAAGTCAAAGCAAATAAAATCTGTTTTTTCCTCAGTCAGTTCCCTTCTTCTGTTGGAAGACTCCTTTTCTTCCCCCTCGGAGGGATACTGTCGAAGAAGCTGCAAGAGAATATTATGTAGAAATTTCTTAACGGTTTTCGTCATTTGATTGATCCACAGTGGATATCCTTGTCCCTAAATCTTTTGATTTGACTGAGTTTTGAATTTTTTTTGTTGACTATCAAGCTACTTCTTTTTATTTTATTTATAACTAAGCTATTTAGAAGATCAAGAGAAGTTAGGAGAAAAAAAAAAAAACAGTACAAGAGGATACCGATCCCAATCCCTGACAAAGAAAATTAATAGCAACTTCGCATTTCTATCAAAGTTTTCCTTAGCTTGAAAAAAATTTGCATGTAGTTGTAGGGTGGTACAAAGTTCCATAGCTCTATTGCATTAAAACAATATATTAATAAATCTTCGTCTAGCTTATAATAACTTCATTGATAAGATTTACTTTTAGTGTTTGAAAATTCGAAATTGGGATTGTTTCCCGTTGGAATTTTTTTTTTTTTTTTTGACTTTATAAAGTAGGTGTTGGACTTTGTTATGCGCTGATTTTGATCTTTAATTAATTCAGCGGACCAGAGAAAAATTAGCAAACCGTTACTAGCAAGCCAAAAATTAAATTGTGAATAGTCAACAAATGAAGAAAGCACAATTCGAACAGAAAGAAATTGTGTCAGTAGGCGGACAATACATTTGCGTGTTTGGAAGAATAACTGTCGGACAAGTGTTCCTTTCTCTTTAGCGAACGTTGAAGATTATGCCAACGAACTCCATAAATTTTCAAAAAAATTCGCACAAATCTTACGTTGAATATTGCTAATGTCAATTTTTATTGAGAGTTTCATCAATAGAAACAATAATAACCCCGTATTCAAGTGATTTCATCTACTCATCTCAAAGTTTGTTACCCTTTTCGGAGAAAAATATTTTTATTCCCCTTTTGATGCAAAATTATGTCTAGGGTCTGCTTGAATAATTTTAAAGTAAATTTTTCAATTGATTTCTTAAGTGCGAAATTAGGATAATAGGAGGTTAAATGTATCAATTTGAGAATTTTTCATCTCTATACTAAAAAAATAAATATATTCAGCTAACTGTTTTATGTCCGCTTTTCCTTTTCTGCTCCCTTTTTAAATGGGTTTATTGCAATTTAAAATTTCATGATTTATCTACGCGTTAATTCCTATTCTTATAACTTTTTGTGACGAACAATTTAATTGTATAGAATTGTGATTTTAAAATTTTACTCTGCTCTTAATGCTTTATTGTATTAAAGAAAGAAAGAAAGAAAACCGCATTATAATTTTGTCGGAATCGGAGGTAAAATAGATCGTAGCTAGATGATGCCAAGACAAGTTCAAATTTCAAAATAAATAAAATAAAGACTAAGCGCGGCGAGTGGTAATCTTCTTGCCGTTTCAACTTTTTGTGCATTAGTTTATGCTATAGGATGTTATAGACTTTCGAGGTTTCACGTCGTCTAATAATGCCTCTCTCTTTTCTTGTTCATATAGTCTTGATCTGGGCACATGCTTTTTCGCTTTGTTTTATTTTTGAAGTGCTGAGTTCTATGTTGCCCTAACGTAAGATTTTATTCACAGATAAATTATACACATACATATATGTATGTATGTATATTTACATAAACATGTCGACGGATAGATAATAAAGCAAAAGAGGAAATTTGATTTGATTAATTATCTCCGCGTGCATGTCAATAATAGTTGTTGGTTTTTATTTTTTACTAGATAATAATATAAACTCTTTTTAATTTCAACGTCCACTCGTGGCCATCATTTTCAACGTCCAATTGGAAGCATCCAGCAATAGGTCAATGCAAGGTGCAGAGCAGCCGGATTTCAAATTCATTCAACTCTGCATGATGGATCTTGAAACATGAAAATGAATCCAAGAGTGGTGGTGGGGTCACCATAAGAGGAAGTAGGTTATTTGATGAAGAAAAGAAAAGAGGGAATCCCATGTGACTTGCGGGGTGAGACTTTGACGCAGCTTCCGGTGTCCGGTAAAAGAGGAGCTTGTGGTCCCACAAAACCCCCCCCCACCTCTCCACTGAATGACTTTTGGATCAAAAGCTGTTAAAGGTCAACTCCACCTTACTGTCCCCAACTAACCTCTCTCCGATTTTACCGAGTCATCAATATCCAACGGGTCATCACAACCTTTTGACCTTATCTCCCCTCATCATTTTACACGGTCTCCAACCGGTTTATCCCGTTAACGGGACCCACATCAAAGAGGCAGTCAACATCCTGACAAAAATTGCCACGTGGGTTGTTTTTATTGGAGACTCAGATCGACGGCAAGGTGTATACAAGCGACGGGTCTGTCATTTCTGCTGCCTCGCATTGCATTTGCGAGAGGGCATCAGTTTGACTCGAATCTATAACAAAACAAAGCCAAGCCCACCACACCCCCCCACTTTTATCATCAATCTTTAATAAGTCATTGTATTGTTTCTCTGCTTTTTCCTTTTTCTTTGCTTTCTTTCATCGTCATTTTAAGTATTTTTCCTTGCCTTGGATAACAAGATTTAAATAGTCTTTGGGCTTTGGCTCTTATTAGTGCGTGGTGTTAAAAGAAATGGCTGTGGAGCTGATGATGGGTTATGGTTGCGGTGATAGTTTTGCAGCAGCTGTCAAGATGGAAGAGAATGCTGTACAAGAAGCTGCATCCGCAGGTATGCAGAGCATTGGTGAGTTCATAAAATTATTGTCCCGAAGTGGTCAAGTACCATCTGAACAACAAAGACAGTACCAAGAATCCAAATCTTCCTCTTCAACAAATCTCGAACCTGGCAAGGAAATCAAGGTCGCAGCTGAAGTCGCCGTGAACAATTTCAAGAAAGTTATTTCTCTACTTGGCAGACCAAGAACAGGGCATGCAAGATTCAGAAGAGCTCCTGTTGGTAGCCCTCCTCCTCCTCAAAAAGAAGAAAAAGTACACGTTCAAGAACCAGCAGGGCCATCAGTTCAATCTACAAATCATCTTTCAAAGGAACAAGTTTCTGCCTTTAAGGTTTATTGCCCTACCCCTGTTCATCGTCTGCCTCCGTTGCCTCACCAGGTTCACAAGAGTAATCCTAATGCTACGGCGGTGACTAAGTCCGATCATGTGCCAAGCAGTATCAATTTCTCAGCTTCTGCAACAAATTCTTTCATATCGTCGCTCACAGGCACAGCAGGGGATACTGACAGCATACAACCTTCTTTCTCATCTGGGTTTCAATTTACCGCACCATCATCAGCTGGAAAGCCACCTCTGTCTTCATCTTTGCTCAAGAGAAAGTGCAATTCCATGGATGATGCTGCTCTCAAGTGTGGTTCATCTTCAGGGCGCTGCCATTGCTCCAAGAAGAGGTTCGCTTCATTTCCTTAACAATCAATTTCACTTGTTCTATTTCTGTTTGATTTAATTTTGATTACGTTTATGCTAAATTGAAAACTTGTACAGAAAATCAAGGGTTAAGAGAGTGATCAGAGTTCCAGCGATAAGCTCTAAGATGGCTGATATTCCACCCGATGATTACTCCTGGAGGAAGTATGGTCAGAAACCCATCAAAGGTTCGCCTCATCCAAGGTGTGCAAGCGTAACTGACTCGCTCGGTTCATTTCTCGAACATAATCGTTTCAGTTTTTCACTGCAACGTCCACCAGCTCCTCTTAATAACGCCATTCGGCATTCATTGTGTTTGTCTAGTCGGGCTGCTTGATTTGACTTTGTCACGGGATGAATTATAATTTGAGTTGACTCGGGGCCTGCGTTTCCGAATTCTGATTAGTTTCTTTGGTGTCACCATTTTCAGGGGATATTACAAGTGCAGTAGCGTGAGAGGTTGTCCAGCACGCAAACACGTAGAGCGTGCACTTGACGATCCAATGATGCTGATTGTGACATACGAAGGTGATCACAATCACGCCTTCGCTATTCATGATGCACCTGCTGCTATGGTCCTCGAGTCATCTTAGTCAACGCATCCGACGGCCAGAAACAGCAGTTCCAAGAGGATGGAAATTGGGTGTGGGCAGACCTGGCAATCAGTACCGTGCTTACGTGGTCAACGTAATTGCTGTTGCGCTCTGGCGCGTCTGCAAGAATATTGACAAGTGCGGTGACCTTTAGCATTTAAAAAAGAAAAAAATATATATATGTATAGGATTCCTTTGTTTTTCTTGTCGAAGACTTTTGTTTAAAGAGGTTTGAAAAGAAATAGTAAAAAGTGTAGAAAATGTGGATTTTGTAGGAGTTGAATCTTGCAAGCAGTGTTTTTTTTTTTTTTTTTCTTTTTTAATTTTCTTATTGTTCTTATACTCAAATAGAATTTTTGCTTTTTATATGAATTGTTGTATGTACGCGATGGTGGTGGTTTTGTGTGTGTGTGTGGGGGGGGGGGGGGGGGGGTGTTGTTCTTGCCAGAGTGCTTACTTTATTTTATTCCAAGTTCCACTCAAATTATGTGCAATTTTAAATGAGAAAAATGGGAGTGCAGTCAATGGCACAAGAGAATGTTTATTATTTTAGAGGAGGATGTGTCGTTTATGCGACGGTTGACTATGTTAGAATTATTTTAAGAGAAAATATTTTTTTATAATTACATAATTAAAATTCTATTTATTTTTATTATTTATCACTCTACGAATGATGGTTATAATTTGTATTTTATTCTATAGCAGTTCTGAAGTAGCCATGCCTCTCTTTTAACTATGATAAAAAAATGAAAAAAAAAATGGCTGAAGAGAAGGGCAAGTCTTGGTGGTGGTTTTGTCAAGTTGCAATTGGTGTATTTTCCTCGGGTGCTTTGAGAATAAAGCGACATGTGTCTTTAAGACTTTCCGATAAAGCATTTGTGACAGTGACCGCACCGAGAATAGGGTGCGAATACAATGCAGAAGTCAAAGTGGGCGGTTTGGCTGATGATAATTTGGCCTCCCCCACTAAATGCTCACTGCTCTCATGCACTTTAGAATTAATTATGTTTTAATGAGGATTAATCGCATTTACTTGGTTACTGTATTGCTGGATTCCATTCCGAAGAAATTAGAGTTTGATAAAGATGGTGGTTCCAAAGGCTCGCTAGCAAAACCTAAGAGAAAGAACTGGAGATCTCAGTTATTTGTCTTTCCATGCTTTAATCTGCATGTGTGTGTGTGTATTTAAAGAAAATAGAGAGGACAAAATTTGAAGGGGTCAGTATGAAGGGGCTATAGGCCTTTTGCAATTTCTAAAAGCCACACTTGCTCAACAACATGGCACCGCGTCTATTGCAACTCGAACCGGTGGCCGTACTTGAGATGTCATACGTTACTATTCTCTCTCCTTTTTTTTCTTTTCCTCATATTAAATGAAATTATTGGCTGACCAAGGAACCTGCCGCAAATTTAAAACTGCCAATACGTTTGTTTGCTTTCAGACTGTAAGTAACTTTTTTGAATTATTATGTGTACAGTTCATTATTATATGGAATCTGTTCGAGTGTAAACACATCGTATTTGTTAGTAATAGTTTGAAAATCTAATCACCTAAAATCTATCCTTATTCGAGAAAAGTTACTCTCTTAGAGACTTGAACTCGTGCCCTCAAAATTGGGCTTCAATGCATAAAACAATTCACATGATTATATCACGACAGAGGAAGTGCATACGGTTGAGTTTTCCGTTTAGATTCAAATGTTCCATTTTGTTAATTGGTCAAAAGACCCTTGATCAGTGCTCCTAAAATTATTTCTTCCAGTATGGAGCACCTTCATTGATGACTAACTTCATTCGTATGGGCTTATTTTCTTAGACTAAATTATTTATTATTATTAATTATTAATATTAAATAAATTTAATATTATTATATTAAAATAAATTTAATATTATTTTTTAATAAATGTAATATTATTAAATAATATAATAGTATTATTAAAATAAATATGATATTATTATTTTTTAAAAAATACAACATTATTTTATTTCAATCAATATAATTATAGTATATTTAATTAGAGAAAGGTAAATAAAGAAGAGGTGAAAATGAATTTTCACTCTCATCTCCCTCAATAACTCCCACTCCCCTCTTTAAAATAAATAAATAAATATTGTTGTGGAAGGCATCTTTGCTTAGCGCTCCGATTCCGACAAGTGAACACATGATTATGTTATCTCTTTCCTATAAAAAAAAGAAAACGGAAAGAAAGCATGCTCTGAATCATAAACATTTTATTATGTTCTTACCGAGATTTCGTCGTCAATAACAGCGATCATAAGCATGTGATTAAGGCCACCAACAAACAAAAGCACAATGTGATCGTTCTTATATCGATGATAAAGGCTCTTGAGTATCTTATAATTTCCTCTTAAAAAAAACACTTATTACTTGTTTTACACTGCTTTCATGGTGCCGATGAACAACTAACTGTACGCAGATATCTAAGGGTAGATTAGGTTTGAGCATTTTTCTGGGTCATGAATAGAGTGTTATAGACTATTGATGCTTCTCCAAAATCATTTTTAAGCCATTGGAGATTTAACAACCTTTATCAAAATTATATGGAGGACATAATATATCTAATTAAACATGTTTTAAATATATTATAGAAGCGATTGTTTTCTCGGAAATCTTTAAATTATTATTTTTTTCTAAATAAGAGCATGTCTTTATGATTATGGGGTGTGAATAATAAGAAAGAAAATTGAAAGGTTGTGATTGAATGGGAAATTATTTTAATTAAAGTTTGTCACTAAATGTGGTTTTTAACATGTTAGATGATATATATTTTATTTTTAAATATTTGAATGGGTAAACAAAGGAAAGGGTTTTTAAAGATTTAAATAACGGTATCAATAGCCACGAGGTGGACTGAGATAGCATGGTATCGAGCCCAGGCCTACAAGTCCTTGTCGTAACTTGTTTTTCAAGAACAACAAAACCTAAGGGCTCCTTGAGGTTCAACACCATGGGTCAATCTCAAATCATTCGGCCCATTTACTTGCGTCTCAAATTACCCGACTGTGAACACACATGGCACCGTCCATAACTCTATACGCATAGGTCAAAAAGAATTTCCCCAACACAAATCAGACAGGTGTGACACACAAGAAAAATTAAAGGAAGAGCTAAAATGTAACAGCTGTAGACTAGAGAGTGGGACTCACAGGCAAGAGGGGCCCTTACCTTCGCGGAACACCACCAGCTGCCAATCATAAAGCGTATGGTGGTCACCGTACACATTAAAGAATTAGATATTAAGAGATGATACTTCTTTTATTTTGTCCCCCTTCCTGGCCACTCCCGTTTCCTTCACGTGATTCTGAGTATGCAGTCCCGCCAGCTGCTTCTTATCAGCTGTTACAATGACATTACATGCTTTGTCACTTAACTGAAACCTTCCATCACCATCTCTTCTCTTCCTCTCGAGTCTCTGCCCTATCAAGGGAATGAAATGGACCTGCAATAGTTAGTCTTTACAGCAGAAGGTCAAATAAACTGAGAAGACGAAGAAGAGTGCCCCTGTTTCCTGTTTCAGTTTCATTACACTAACCTAACACCATGTCCACTAAAAGAAAACCCCTTCTTCCACAGTTGCTATTTTTCCTATCAAATGCTTTTCTGTTGATTACATTTTGGTCTGCTTCTCGTTCTGCATCTGCAGTGAACTCACTGCTGCCGTCTGATGCACAGGCACTACTGGCTTTCGAAGCAAAAGCCGATTTGAGAAACCACCTCTTGTTTTCACAAAACAAAAGCTTGCATTTTTGTCAGTGGCAAGGAGTTATATGTTACCAGCAAAAAGTGGTGCGACTAGTTCTCCAAGGCTTGGATCTTGGTGGCATTTTTGCTCCCAACTCATTGACTAAACTTGACCAGCTCCGAGTCCTGAGTCTACAGAACAACTCACTCACCGGACTCATTCCCGAGCTCTCGGGCCTCGTTAATCTCAAATCTCTCTTTCTTGATCACAATTTCTTTACAGGTTCTTTTCCTCCTTCACTCTTGTCTCTTCATCGACTTAAGACATTGGATTTATCTTATAACAATCTCTCGGGACCATTACCAAAAGAATTAGCCTCACAAGGCCGGTTATATTCTCTGCGTCTTGATGTGAACCGGTTTAACGGTTCGATTCCTCCTTTGAACCAATCCTCTCTCCAAATATTCAACGTTTCTGGTAACAATTTCACTGGCGCTATACCGGTGACATCCACTCTGTCACGTTTTGGTATCTCCTCTTTTCTTTTTAACCCTAGCTTATGTGGCGAGATTATTCACAAAGAATGCAACCCCAGGCCACCCTTTTTTGGGCCATCAACGACGGCTGCAGCGGCTCCACCGCCAGTGACTGTTCTTGGGCAACAGAGTGCACAGATGCATGGTGTTGAGTTGACTCAACCGAGCCCTAAGAGCCGCAAAAAAACCGCAGTCATCATCGGATTCTCATCTGGGGTCTTTGTTTTGATATGCTCACTTGTGTTGTTTGCAATAGCCGTGAAGAAACAGAAACAGAGGAACCATAAAGAATCAAAGGCTATGATTGCATCAGATGAAGCAGCGGCAACGGCTCAAGCTTTAGCCATGATTCAAATAGAGCAAGAGAATGAGTTGCAGGAGAAGGTGAAGAGAGCACAGGGGATGCAAGTGGCCAAGAGTGGGAATTTAGTATTCTGTGCGGGCGAGGCACAGCTGTATACGCTGGACCAGCTGATGAGAGCTTCTGCTGAGTTGCTTGGCAAAGGGTCTATGGGGACCACGTACAAGGCAGTGTTGGATAACCGTCTGATTGTTTGCGTGAAGCGGCTTGATGCAAGCAAATTAGCAGGCACAAGCAATGAAACGTATGAGCAGCATATGGAATCAGTTGGTGGACTCAGGCATCCAAATCTTGTGCCGCTCAGAGCTTATTTTCAGGCCAAGGAGGAGAGACTCCTTATCTATGATTATCAGCCCAATGGCAGTCTCTTCTCGCTCATACACGGTAAGTTTCTTTGCTCTCTCTCTCTCTCTCTCCCTCCTTTTTTTTTTCTTCATGTGTGGTGCAATTACTCAGTGAGTCAGTCCATTAAGTGATTGGACTCAATCTTGACTCAGTTTGACCGCGGTGACACCTAGAATACGTAGCCACGTAGGGATTTTTTAATTTGCAGTCGAAATTATTATTATTATTATTATTATTATTATTATTATTTGGGATTGTTTATTAAATATATTGCAGTAGTGAAAGTGTTCCTTAAGAAAAGGATAATTACGTGCCTGATCGTTTCGGCATTGGTTATATCATATAGATTTTCACGAGCAGCGAGAATCTTGCTGCTGACTGACATTGGGAATTGAAGTGATTTCTTTCGTTCGATTATTTAATCAACAGTGTAAAGTACTCCACTCCTGTTACCTAACCAAAAAAGAGCGCTGGGGAGACAATTCAAAAATCAAACCTGAATTCAAGTGGAGAGAAACGTAGTAGTTTTACAATTATTAGTGTCGTGGGTCCCACGTGGTTGCTTGCGCTCTCGGTCAATTCTTTATCCGACGGCGAATAGAAAAATCCATCGCACCATCTGTCTCGATGAACTGATAATATTACGCGCAGTGATGCGCGCATGCATACACACTTCTGTTGCTTTGTCCCATTATGGAAGCAGAATCTGTATTGAATTAATAATAATTGCATCCAAAATGGCCAAGCGCAGGTTCAAAATCAACAAGAGCAAAGCCACTGCACTGGACTTCATGCCTGAAAATAGCAGAGGACGTAGCACAAGGCCTCTCTTATATTCACCAAGCATGGAGACTCGTCCATGGCAATCTCAAGTCCTCTAATGTCCTCCTTGGCCCTGATTTCGAGGCATGTCTCGCTGACTATTGCCTCACTGCACTCTCGGCTGATTCATCGCTGGAAGATGACCCTGATAACTTGTTATACAAAGCACCCGAGACTCGCAATGCAAGTCACCAAGCAACCTCAAAATCTGACGTCTATTCATTTGGAGTATTGTTGCTGGAGCTTTTAACCGGAAAGCCTCCGTCACAGCACTCATTTTTGGTGCCTAATGAAATGATGAATTGGGTTAGATCCGCCAGGGAAGATGATGGCGCAGAAGATGAGAGATTAAGTATGCTTCTTGAGGTGGCAATTGCTTGTAATTTGACAACGCCAGAACAAAGGCCCACTATGTGGCAAGTATTGAAGATGTTACAGGAGATTAAAGAAGCTGTATTAACGGAGGATGGTGAATTGGACCCACTCTCTCGGATCTCGTAGTTAATATTGCTGGCCTAGTAACATTAACTAGTTTTGTTCGTAGGGAAATCAACAAATATATAGTGTCCGTAGCTAGACGAATGGAATTTATCCAACTATTTAGTTACTTTTCTTTTAACAATAACTATTTGGTTTTTTTTTTTTTGGTTTTTTTTTCCTTAAAATTAATTTCCCGTCTCGGTTGCCACATTACTGTGGTGGGTTTGTAGTTTTGGATAATCTCCTCTTCCTAACAAAATATTACTCTAAACAATTTTTTCATTGAAGCATAGTTTTCTAATCACAGTTTTTCCCAAAATAAAGGAATTGCTAACAAATAATAAACTACAAACCCTCCTAAAATTAAGATACAAATCAGTTTAAAAGATGGGATGTTGCTGCTTACGGCATTTGAAAGGTACGACCCTTAATAAAATAAAGCGACTATTTGATTCGGTCCCTCATTTTAAGCTTGAATGGTATTTACAGACGCTCTAAGGTGGACAAATCCTCAAAGAATAAAAAAAAATCCTACCAAATCTTAAAAGACGCACCAAAATTTTCTAAAAATTTGTACTCCTTATTGTATTCGTATTATTGATTTGGAAGCCATGATTGAACCGTTTGCAAATTAATATTAGTTGGGTTCATCTATGTTGAATATGCTCTAACTTAAAGCACCCATTGCAATCATTGGATCTAAGTTTGAAAGAAGTAATGCTCATTTCATCTTTAGATCCAATGATTGTAAGACATGCTCTAATTTAGAACACCTCTGTGATAGGAAACCCCATATCAATTTTTACTAAATTTTAATAATTTGCCGTTGATTGCATCATCTTTTAATTTGTGCTTTTTAGCATTTTTTTAACGTACAATACAATTTTCAAAAAGTTACATAAACCTATATGAATACATAATCAAAGCTCAGCATAGATAAGAATAAAGACATACGAAGCCCAACATTAAAAAAAAAAAAATCCTCAACTGTTTGGTAGATTCGGGCACTCAAACCCTCCATTTTAAAATAAAAAGGAAGACGCGCCAACTCGCGTGTTAATAAATTGGCAATGCGTGAGTTACGTCAAACGTAACTTACGGTCTGACCAATTTAAAACCGATAGATATCTTGAATTTGAATCTAACGGATGATGTTAAATTTATGCATAAGTAGTAGTAAATGGTAAATCGGATGAATTGGTTAACGTAAGTGATGGGCTACTGGATGAAACGGTTTGAGGATTGTTTGTAAAGCGAAAAATATTCAAAATGGAGAGGAATGATCTGGGGGCTTATTAAACCAGAAAATTAGAAATTGAAAAGGGGATTGTGTAGGGATTTTTTTTTTTTTTTTGTGGAAGGAAAAAATGAAACCGTAAATGACCAAAATGTAATCACAGAGTGATTCTTCGTATGGGCTATTTGACCGCTTCACAGCCATCGATAGTTAATGAGTGCTTCTTCTCTGCCTGTGGCTTGGCTTTTTGTCCGTTTGACAGCCTTCGATAGTCACTGCGCATTCACTATTTGGCCGCTTCACAGTGATCGCCGATCGATAGTCACAAAGTGATCCTATTTCTGCCTGGGGCTTGGCTGTTTGGCCGCTTCATGGCCATCGATAGTCACCATCGTTTTTACTGGACTATGTACAATACTTGGATCAAGTAATGGTTAATTACAACAAGATTCATGAAAATTCTCTTTTAATTCTTCTTCTTCTTCTTCTGGCATTGACTCTTCTGTTTTCTTCTACAACTATCACAAAATGTTGTCGCCCAATAAGTCACTTTTGTAAATGTATATTTTCTAAATTAATGGATAACTTTGTTTATTTTGTTTGCCTGTGTATTAATTTATTTATTTTTATTTATTTGGAAAAAAAGGAGGAGAGAGCCTTGAGGGTATCGGGGCTTTGTTTGATCCAAAAAAATGTGCACTGCATTGATTTGAAAAATCGAGAGCAAATGTCATCTATCTCTTCCTCTGTAATTGTTAAGAGTGTGCATGTGTGAGTGTTTGTTGGGTTACATGGTTTAAGTTGAAGGTTGTATATATCGTACATTTGTCTGTATGCACACCGTGTATGGGTTACAAGGAACTATAAGGTGGTTTGTATATTCTGAAACTATTGCTAACTAATTATCTGGTGTATATTGATATTGGGATTATTATTATTATGTGTTTGGTCATTGAGTAAAAATAAACACAGGGGAAGGAAATGTTTCTGGTAGTAGTATGTTATTCATGTTTTTGGTTTGTAGTTATGTTAGCAACTGAACTGGAACTCTGTTGAATGGTCAAAGACTTTAACTTTAAGCTGAATGAAGATTTTAGTTGAAAATATGATGTTGAACTTGAAATAATACAGAAATTTGTTGTGATAAACAAGAATAGGCATTTCTACTCATCGAGGTTGATTAAATTGGCAACTAGGGGTTTTGTGGATAAATTTTTTTTAGCAAAAAGTAAGAGTTCTAAATTTCTTGTGATTTGTGGGGAGAAGGGATTGCAGGAGAAGATTAAATTGGTTCCTATTGATTTGCAAATAGGCCTGATTGGTACAAGAAGAAAGTCTATCTAGCGAACAAGGTGAGATTAATGGGAATGCAATATACTAAGAGGAGAGAGTTGCTTGGTTGTAACATGGAAATGATGTTGGGGAAATGAACGGCTTTGTTTGATTAGCATTGAAATCACTCAAGAGTAATCGGGAATTTCATTTGATTGTCATAATAATTTTGTCAATTGCTGCATTTTTCTTTTCTGCATTCATTTATTTGATGCTTTATGCAAGTGCCATCATTGGAACACAATAATGAAGTTAAGGGAGAGTCTCAATTTGATGAAATACATTGACAGCCACTTTGAAGCTCCTTCTCTTTTCCCTGATGTAAGATTTAAAGAAAACATTATTACTTATTTTCAGCATTTTTAATTTAGATGCATAACTTTTGCTTCATAGGATCCTGCCAAGAGAGAATTTGCAGAAGAGTTGTTTTCCTACACTGACACATTCAATAAAATCGTGCATTCTTCGCTTGAAGGAGATGGACATCACTGTTGTTGATCAGCTGCCCGCATAGAATTGCAAATTTCCAAAAAATTAGATGTATTGGTAATTGATTGATTAACAAATGCACCCAAAAAAATAAAATGATACCCAGCAATTTGGCGAAGAACTAGAATCAAAACCCTAGAAATTTATCTTTCTCTTGAAAATCTGAGCAACCAAGAACTCGACTTCGAAATCGGCCAGCAACTACTAGAGATCAGAGGAGAGCATAGAGGTGGCGACCTCCCAAGCAGTGTTGGTTTTCTGAAACTGAATGAGCCATTAATTTGCTGCCACCCTCTTACATGATTCGGTCTTGTCATTCAAGAAGTGAACAACTCGCACCACTTTGATTTGCAAGTCCATCTGCATCAAATGAAGCCTAGATTGTAAAAAATTTGGTGGTGGATTTTAAGTAGGATGGTCGCTGGAGGAGATGCAGCTTCGGCTTCTCTTCGTCAATGTTGTGGGTTTTTTTTTTCTGGTTTACAATGTGAGGGATTTAATTGCGAAACGAGGCCGTTTAATCCATTGCAACCGGCTATAACAGTCAATCTTTTGGGTTGACTTGTTTAATCACCTCGGCTGCAACCGTTTCAACCAGTTATGTTTTGCTTTTGTTTTGTCCATGTGACACATTTTTATTGGTTAATTAGTCAAATCACAGGCAGTAAGTTACAAAAACTGTAACTTCGGGGATCAAAATAAATTTATGGTGTGTTTACTTACCGGATTGGGGAATTAGAATCCGAAATCAAAATGATTGATGGCATTTACTTCGTAAAAATAGAGCAGGAATCGTGGAATCCACCGCTATTTGGGAATGAGGAATGGGAGATTGATTCCCATGAGAGAGGTGGGAATCAATCTCTCATTTCTTGAAATTTTTATTTTGTCCCTACTCAAAATTAAAAATACTCACTTTGTCATAATTTGTAATTAATTAATATATTATTATAATTAATTAATTAATATATTGATACATTATTATCAATAATTATAATTTTTTAATAAATAATCACAATAATTAATATATTATTATTATAATTAATATAATATTATTATAATTAATTAATTAATATAATTATTATAACTAATTAATATATTAATATATTATTAACAATAACTATTAATAATTATAGTTTTTTAATAAATAATCACAATAATTAATATGTTATTATTATTATAATTAATTTATTGTTATAATAATTATTAATATAATTATTATAATTAATTCATAGATTATGATCAATTAAAGTATTTATTTAATACTTTTAAATAATATATAAATATATTATTAACTATAATATATTAATTTTTAGAGTTTTTTATTAAATAATCACCATAATTAATATATTAATATTATTATAATTAATTCATTTATTATTAATAATATATTAATATAAAAATTACCATTAATTATTATATTAATACATTATTAACAATAATATGTTAATAATTTTAGTTTTTGAATAAATAATCACAATAATTAATATATTACTATTATTATAATTAATTCATTTATTATTAATATAAAAATTACCATTAATTATTATATTAATACATTATTAACAATAATATGTTAATAATTTTAGTTTTTGAATAAATAATCACAATAATTAATATATTTTTATTATTATAATTAATTAATTAATATACTATTATAATAATTATTAATACAATTGTTAATTAATTAATATAATTATTACTACTAGTTATTATATTAAAACATTATTAATGATAACTATTAATAATGATAGTTTTTGACTAACTAATCACAATAATTAATATGTTATTATTATAATTAATTAATTTACTATTATAATAATTATTAATATAATTATTATAATATAATTCGTATATTATCATCAATTAATTCATATAATTATTACTATTAATTAATATATAAATATATTAGTAACAATAAATAAAAATATTATTTTGACTAAATAATCACAATAATTAATAATATAATTATTATAATTAATTAGTATATTATTATAATTAATATATCAGTATATTATTGACAATAATTAATAATAATAAATTTTTTTGAATAAATAATCACTATAATTAAAATATAAAATAATGATTATGAAAATAATTCATTAAATACTTTTTGGTAATTTATTACTATCAAATTCATTTCAATTCCAAGACAAAGTAAACACAATAATGACAATCCAGTTCATTTCGATTTCGACTCTTATAGTTCAAGTAAACAACTTATTCTGATTCTCATCCTTATTCCCATTTCAGCCCATTTTCATTACTGTCCATTTCTATTCCAGCTCATTTCGATTCCAGTTTAGTAAACGTACCGTTGAGAATAGACATACAGTTGAAACAAGAGTGGGAATGGGGTTTAACGAGAACAAAGGTGGGTGTAAAATGAGAGCCCACAAATTCTTGAAACCCTCAATTAAAAAGAGGCCCGCCTCGTGAGAAATTCAAACCCGAATTCGGCAGTGAATCCAAGTAACGTACATGCGCATCATCATTGACAAACAAAGTGAAAAACGGGTGGTGCGCTGTTGCAGAATTTGCTGGAATCATCTAGCAGATAACACAAAAATAAATATATAAATAATGAAACATTAGAGAGAGAGGGAAACAAAAAAAAAAAAGCCGACCAGCGCCATATCTGAGGTATTGCTGCGGATAATTTGATGATTGAGCAGAAGAAGGTTATAAGACGAGAGATGAGATGGATCTTCGTTCTGACACCGACATAATGGAAACTGACTCCGCCTCTGCCACCACCACAGCCACGGCCGCCGAAACGCAGCAGCATCTACCGCAAGGCCAAGACGTCGACATTAGAGAGCTGCTCACATTTGCTCGCCAGCTCATCAATCAAGGCAAGCCTTCTCAGGCTCTCCAGGCGGTAATAAATCATTTTTTTAAATTTTCTTTGTTTAAAAAAAAAAAAATTGTTAGGATTGTCAATCAATATGACTTGACGTCCACAACATTGATTCCTGATTTTCTTTTGCAGCATCTTTCACGTATTAAGGAATAGGGATGTATTTATATTCAAAATAATGAATATGGTATGGCTACTTTAGCCTGTGGAATTTATTTTATTATTTAATTAATGGTCGAAACAGGTGGTGATGGCGATGAGAACCAGAGGTGGGGAGGAAGCTGTGTTTCGATCACTGCACCGTGCGCGTGAATTGTACAGAAATAGAATGCAGGAGCACACTGCTGTGGATCAGCTGGCTGCTTTATTTGCTGAATGTGCCATTGCTGAAGCCCAGCCCCTGGATGATGAACCATCGCCATGCCAAATAGCTAGTTCATCACCTGCACTAGATGGTGATGGCTCTTCTATACTTGCAGAAACTGGAAGAACGCAGATCGTGCTGGATGCATTCTCAGATGGAAGCAGCTTTGTATGTTTACAGTGTGGGGGTCTTGTTAGTAATCATCGAAAAGAGGAGCACTACGCATATTGGTGTTGCAAGCTCTGATTCAGAGGTATAAGGTATTAATATTTTTGTTCTTTCTTCACCTCGATGCACCTACTAAGCTATTGTCCTACTTGAATTGCAAATTGACTGCATTATGTGAGTATACATTAATGTCAATTACCCTGGCTCTGGACCTCTGGTCGCTGGCTGGCAAACCAGTGCCAATTCTAGGATATATTTGGAGGTCATGCTTCCGTCTGCAGAGGAGTTTATATTGAAAACATTTTCCCCTGTAAGTGTAGTGTCGAATCTCTACTCTTGCAGTGATTAAATTGCATCATCATTGTAGATGAATGCAAGTCTAAATTACCATCAAGTGGTTTTTAAAGCTCCGAACTACACTAGTATGTTACGATATCTATAATTTGTAATATCAGATTTTGAGGATGGTGTGCTTTTATTCCTGGAGGTGTTCCGTCTTTTATGGCCCCAAACCCAACATTGCCCGCTTGGCTGCATTCACTGATATTCGGCTATCTAGCACATTAATTACTTCAAGACTTCGCGTTCAGAGTTCGCAAATGTGATTATATCCCTTCCTTGTGTCTTTCTCTCTCTTTATCATGCAATATTGTTTTGGACATGAGAAATTAAATCTAGCTCATATGCTGCTGAAAAGGAAACGGCGAACTGCAAGAATAAATCAAGCATGAGTCATCAGTTATGATGGGATGGAATAGTTGGTGCCCTGTGGCCGTTAATTTGTCTGTGGACTTGTTGCTGCTTTTAAAACTTAAATGCCTTTTTGTGGACTGTTGGTAGATTATTGATTGGATTCGTTCATCTTGAGAGAAAAAATGGACGTTTTCTCCATGATTTTAATTGATGGGAGTAGAAGAGTAGAAGGAAGAGGTTAGATAACCCCAGTTTGTAGAGAATTAATGCAATTGGATGTTACTATAAATGTCTTCATATTCAGCGTAATGTTTCCCTCTCCATACCTTTAGACCATCTGGCGGGTTGTCCTGAAAACGGGGACAATGACATATGGAGAATTCATTAAATAGAATAACACAGCCTTTATATGGGTAGTGATATTAATTTCAGGAGTCAGTTATCCGAGAAGATCATAATACTAGGAAGAATTCCCCAAACCCATCAGAGCAACAATGGAAAAGGTCTAAGTGACCATTTCTGTATATTTGTATATTCGTTCAAAGAAAACTGAAAAAGTAAAAGGGAGGAGAAGGACTAGTGGGTTTCTGCTGGAGATGATTTAAGCGTCGCAGGAGCAGGACTCCTTGAGGTACAACCTGTACAGTATGTGAGTTGGTAACTTGCGATTGAAGAATGAATAGTCAAGGTTGTCTGACGGTAAAAGCTAAAATACAGCTTATTTATGAAGGTGGTCGAAAATTTAGTCAATTCTTTTTCAAAGTGTTAGTACCACTTGGCCTGTGCCCTTGGTCAGCTTGGTATCTATATACAACACTTGTTTGTTATGAGTAAAATATTGATTTTGATCTTTCACAAAGTACATTTGTAGGATAAGTGCATTTTACTAATGTCCCAAAGGGACGACAAAAATATAACATCGTTATGCTGGGAAGTGGAAATGAAATGGCGAGTATTGAGAAAAGAATTTTCTTTCACTATAATGAGATAGCGGTTGCTACCGACAAAATCAATATTGCGTTTACACTCAATAAAACCCAAAATTAATTAGACTGAATACTATTTCACCCAAAAAAAAAAAATTGGATATAGCAGACTATACTGGACCTTCGTACAGATGTCTGTGCACTTTGGTGTCACTTCTTCAAAAGTGTTGTTATTGACAGAAACTGCGAGTTTCACTTCTTCACCACTCCTGTAATCTCATGTATCTACCACCTTCCGGCAAATTTGCGGTGAACCACCAATGACAAGAACACTACTATACACAATGTACTCCTATCGCATTAATCACAGCCAAAATTTCAATCTTCATAAACCTAACTTTTCCATTGGAGCTCCTTGAAGCTCTTCACTCTGTATCCATCAAAAGAAAGTGTAAGATTCTCTTGTATGTAAGCTATGAGCAACATGAAGGCCAACCAGATATTATGCCTGAAGTCCCAACCAGAATAATTTTCATGTAGTACTTGGCATCTGAAATTACATTTTGTTTCTGACTATCTTTTCAAAACATTCTGCAACTATCTTGACGTGAGTGAAGAAGTTTGCTCATACCCATCATATCGACATGTAATATTACCAGAACAAATAGAATTTAGTCTGATACTTTTTAGTCATAGGTGAAGGTAACAATGTAATAAATACTAGTCCAAATGATGTAGACTACATAAAGTATAAGACTGGAAATATGTGTAAAGAGTACGTTACCTGCACTCCTTTTGTGGCTTGTCCATGCACCCTGAGTTGTGGTCATACTCATGCAGAGATTAGTATAGGTATGGCAAGATTAAGCTTGTGACCAGGACCACAAAATATCACCCTGCATGCGGCAGGGCCCGTGGACGAGGCTTTGCCCTCACAATTGTTTCATCACTGTGCCGGATCCATTCTGAGAGTCTCCATGGCTTTTGCCACTTCCATTTAAATTGCAAAAGCCATTGGTGGTGACTTCTCTTCCATCTCCATAATTTTCCACCTTGTCCTAGGGCTGCTAATTTTTTCATTGACAACTGCCCAAGGGGTACCATCTGAGCTAACACAAAACCTGCCTACGTCAGCCAAAGTAGGAAGGCAGATAGCAATCTAATAATAAAGCATGGAAAAGGACTATAACCTTTCTGTTTTGATTTATAAATGCTGCTGATTCTCTTATTGAGCCATTGGCAATGCCCGGTGTATATTTCAGTTGCTTCTGTGCCGGGACAGACATTGGGGAGGGAGGACCACTCATATCATCAGCAAAGTGTTCAAGTGAATTGTGCAAGTTCCCCTGTCCATGGCCAGCAATGAAGAATTAGATGTAGAATGATAAAGTTTAGCAACAAAAACCCTAGAATGGTGAACACACTTCCATACAATATTAAGAAAACCATTAAAATGAACACAATTTCTTGGCAAACCTATAGACGGGCCTCAAAAGTCCTAGAATTTTGTCAAAAATCATCTCAATGTGTGCTTTCCAATAGTGTAGTCCTCAGTTGTACACTGATAAAGTTCTAGAAGTTTTTATATGATGCATAAGAACAAAGCTCAAGTGACGTCTAATCTCACCGAAGCCGATGTAGCCAGTGTGATTGCAACAGCCTGTTCTCTCAGTTTTAGCTCCTTCACCACTTCCTTTCTTCTTACCTCACTCTGTCTCAACAGACCAACAAGTTCTTTTAGTTGCCCTTTCATTTCCTTGATCTCTAAATCTTTCTCCCACAATTGACATCTGTTGCAAATGCACAAGGGGCTATTTAGAATTTGGACCTTTAATCACAGAATTCAAATAAGAATATGCACATGTTCTGTGAAATCTTTATGGTTTAAGCATGTAAATCAATGGCCCCTTGATTAAAGTAATTCTTTTAATAAATCCCATTTAACGTATCCTCAACCAGATCTACTGTTAGAGATGCATATCACTCTCTGGAATTCCAATCAATTTTGAGCACGGCTAATCTTGTAGATTTGTAAAAATCATGGAACTAAAGGTCTCAATATCTTAAAAAAGTCTGAAACTGAATAAAGAAAAAATAAAATAATTTGGGTTATATTTATTTAATAGAAAGCACCTTGCATCTGTTAGGGAATTCAACATGTATTGAAGCAAGTTCTTAGCATCTGCCATTGAGCGCAACTGATTCCAACGTCCACGGTTAGCAAAGACACGGTCCCGCTCTTCTGCCTCTGAAAGTTGTGAAGCCATTGCTACAAGTGAATCAGATGATATGCTCAGCATATTCTCAAGTGAAGATATTCTGGCCATTCTTGCATTTGGTGACATAGAGGATGCTCTGATCAAGCAATTAAATCATGTTAATACTCCAAGCCATTCTTCATCATTCCCAGACCATCAAAATGGAAATAATTTGGGGTGAATGAATAACTTTCACAACTTATACCTAGCAAATCCGTTCTTTCCCCTCGGAGGACTGAGTCCCTTCGAAGCGAACTCATCCACTTGCTTCAGCACTGCCAACTCTTCTGCCAGTGCAGCTCGTCTGGAGATTATTTGTGTTAGAATAAAGAAAAATGTTTTAATTCATATTGGAAATAAATAGAATAATGAACCTACACTTGACTCTGCTTCTCATATTCAAAACGAACTTCATGCACATTCACCATGACCTCTAGCTCATGATCAAGCCACCGTTGAAAGGATTTCTCATTGCTCTACATATATCAATTAATTCAAAAATATTAATGATAGTAATAATTATACAAATTTATTAAAAATAAAACTTATCAGTAAAAGAGAAAACAAAGATCATTACCTGCCCATTTGTTAAATTTCCATTTGCGATAGCTGGAAGATATCATGAAATTAGATAATTTGAGTATAAAAGCACAGGCCCATGATCTAAAAATGCCATGTATAACCATTGATCAAGTATGTGATGAAGAGTGATGGATTTTCTAATCTTTATATAAGAGGTGCTGTATGTTTACCTGAGACAAGGGCTTTCTAGTCATCAGCCATAAAAGGGTAAAACTGAAAGTGGAAAGTTTACCTGAATTCTCACGGGCAGAAGATTTGCGTGATTCCAACAACTCTTTTAGCCTCTTGGTGGCCATTGCAGCCTCTTCAGTCTTTCTCTGAAGAACCTGCATGAAAGAAATTTGTTCCAGTTAACAGTTTATTTCTAATACATATAAATCATAAGACTTATGAAGCCTTTTCTACCTAAGCAATGGACTAGAATAATAATTTTATTTTATTTTTTATTTTTTGAACAACAGAGTAATACTTGAAATGGACTCAACTTGAATGGATTCCACTTTTTCTTTCTTGAGGTCAATTCGTTCCTTAGTGGATTATTTTGAAATATCAACTCAGGAATCAGAACATACTGAATTTCAATTATAATATTTTGGGCAATGTGGCATATAAAGCTTGAAACTTCTAAAATTCTATAGGTTCTTAACTTTTCAAAGTGAAACATCCTTAAATATGATGGCAGCAACTGGACATGCCAAACAGTCAGAATTGAAGGAGACAAACCCCTGATAAGAATTTTGCTGACAAAACAAATTTAAAGAAGCAGCAAGCATATATAATGAAAATTGGAATTGAGCCCAGAAAGTTTGCTTTCTTAAACCTTTTGCTACTATCCACTGTTTTCACCACATTATGAGGGCAAAGTCAGGATGGAAATCTTAAGGGGCAACTAAATTGCTACATTCAGTAGTACATTCTTCTTGGGAATATTATTGAGATAGATTCATAACATAAGCAAGCAGGAAAGATGTGCTCACCAATTTCTGGCGTTGATTCAGAGCTTGCAGCTTATGCCTTTCATACTCATTTCTTCTCCCCTCCTTACGTAACTGTTTTCATCAATATGTAAATAAATAGGTTAACATACATATATGTGGCCAATATCTTCATAAAGTTTACAGGTCTGAAGCATACTCTATACATACTTTGTTTAATTGTTTTTGTTTGTGTTACCTTATTCAAATATCTAACGTATAGCTAATCCTTAGGTTCTCTTATTTAACCTCCTAAAAAAGCTTCTCCTTCAGGATGAATAAAAAATATAAAACAATTTTGGCAATTAATAAATTTGGCTACACATTATCATATGACTTAATACAGGGGTGAATCCAAGTTTGCTCAAGCATGGCTTGCTGAATCTTTTAATTCAAATTATTTATTGGCAGTCATAATCAGCTGCTAGAATTCTTAAAAACAAATTTATAATACTGAGTACTGCCACTGGGAGTTTAGGGTTTAAAGGAACAAAAGTGCATGCAACAAAATTGCAACTATATAACATTGTGCAAAGATGAAAACAAGTTTTGTAGTTTGCAGGCTTAACTACCTAAGTAGAATTTCAACAGTACTGTCAGAAAGACCAAACCGCACCCTTAAAGTTACAAATAGGTAGTAAAAAAGATACAAACAAAAAATGTGTTCTGTATAAAAAGAGAATTCGATAGGATCCCAACTATTCCTGCCCCAATCAATAATCTTCCCTTACATGAAATCGAATGGACATATATCATTTACCGGAAAGAGCATAAAAGATATTGATACTGCATGTCTTTTTGAAATTATTTGTTTCACATAACAAGGAAAGCACCTGCAAAAGTTCCTTCTCTCGAGAAGCCTTCCACTGTCGAAATTGTTCAGCTTCTTGTTTTATCCTATGTTGCAATTGAACCTACACAAAGATGCAAGGGAACAAGAAGAAGAAAATCAGCAGTGGACAGAGTAGAGACAACAAAAAAAGACTGAAAGTAACACGATACATTAAAAGCCAAAGTGACGGTTAACCTTTTGAGCCTTTATATATTGAATTTCATCTTGCAATCGCTTTGCTGCTTCGTCACTCTTCTGTTTCTGCTTTAAAAGTTGAACCTGGTTCTCTTGTTTTTTCTTGAGATCCAGAATCTGTTGTGCATAGATTATGAAGACTGTTTACTACTTGAATTGAGTTGTGATCTTTATATGGGATTGAGACAAAAGCCAACATTACCTGTGCCTCAAGTGATTTTAATTTATGGGCGTGTACGTCTTGCAATTTTTGTGTTTGCCCATCAGAACTTGTGGCAAGATTTTCAATTTCAGCTAGCAAACGATCTCTTTCTTGCTGTAGTAATAAAACAGATGCGCAGATGAGTCATCTGTTATTTCAAGGAGTGTGAAAATTGAAGAAAATTTCAATAAACTTCATTTTGACCTGCACAGTTCGTTTTTCATCCTCTAGTTCTGCTATTTTCTTCCCAAAATGTTGCTTGAGTGCTGCAGTGTCAGAGCCCCCAACAAGTTTCATCTCTGACTGCACAGACATTATATGTAAATTATCAAGGGTGCTGATGACTGCTTTATCCAAAAGATTTGCAAAAGTTGAAGGTATGCAGAAGAAATGTTGGAATGTAGAAGAAAATTACTTCAGAATCATGAACCAGCCAACAGTTCTTAAGATTTTTCTTTAAACAGAGGTAAAATTCCAGGAGAAAAATGAAAATAAGAAAATAAAAAAAGAGAAAAAATGACAAATCATCAAATATTTTTTTCATGGCAATCCAAACTGTGCCAGCCTATCTTCCAGATGCTTCAGGGAGGATGAGATTAAATTGAAGTACATTACCTCTTATTGTCTCATGCTATGCTATGTAAGAAGTTAATGCAGTTAGAATTTACAGTTCCCAAAAATTGCCAAATACTAGGAATCAAAACATAAAAAAAAATATATATTCTGATGAAAAGTACCTCTTTCTCCTCCAAACGCCTGTTCAATTCATTCAACTCTTTGTCCATAGAATTCTGTAGAAGTGCATGCTCCCACTCCTTTGCTACTTCTTCATCAAATTCTCTGGAATCACCTGCCAAAATTGACATTGAATTCTAAATGTCATAGATCCATTGAAAGGAAACTTGAACTCACAATATCTGAAAGAGAAACTGATTCAATCCAATAGATGAAAGAACAAGTAAAAGACTAGAAGTTATTTTGAAGCTTATACCCAGTTTTACCAATGATTACGGACATTTTACCTAGTTACTATATCAGAGAAGTTTCATACCTCTTATATTTTCACCCATTTGATAATCAGTTTGCTCGATACTATTCAAGCTCCTTTTAAGCCCATCACTTTCCAGAGGACAAGGACTACCGTCCTGAAAGATGAAGTATCAATTTCACACGTGTAGTGAATCACCCATTGATCAAGCCTAACTGTAATAATAATCATGACTAAAGAATCAAATCTCCCATGTCTTTTTTTTTTTTTTGGGAGAGCACTACGAATGATAAAATCTCCCATGTTTTAACAAAAGGAGAAAAGAACTAATGGAAGAGTTCCAAATGGCAGAAGACATGTTCACATACTTGAGCGTCTGTTTCACGCTGCTCTACATCAGTGCATCTGCTGCGGTATTCATGGAGTTCACGGCAAAGATCTTCATTTGCAGCTTCAAGCCAAGCAATCCTTTCCTTGAGAACCTAGACAAATGATTAATGAGATAACTTCTGAAATCAATTAAGATACAACTATCTCCATAAAAGAAATTGATAATTATTTAGTTCATTCAAACCAAACCATCCTTACATTGAGAACCTCATAAGTTTTACCATAGAGTAAAGTAATTAATCCAATATAGTTTTTCTATATAAGATGTGAGAATAAAAATATTGAAAACTTCTTATGATCAAGAGAATATCCAAGATAAAAATTCATAGATACCTGTACTTCATCAGAAGAAGATCCTCCACCACGGGCACAAAGTTCTGCCTGTAAAAACTCTAGTTGTTGACGCATCTTCAGCATCTCACTGGACATGGGATCCCTGTTGACCTATTTAAAACAAAATTCAAAATCAGAATAAAAAAATCATAAATGCATGAAAAAAGTGCGCCTTTACACGTGCAAAGAGAATGAAATCAGCAATTTTCTGTTGAACTTACAATAGGCTTATTTTGTATATTTCGAGCACGATTTGCATATTTTAGAGTGTTGAGGGTTTCCTCAGCATTAATATCAGCAGGACTAATGCAGGCTGTAGAAGGTAAAATTGTGTTGATATAAGAAATAACATTAAGATCACCAATCAAATGTCAGAGATTGCAAATGAAAATGCAGGGTAAGAAGGAAACTAGAATATATGATTAAAGATAAAGGATTTACAGAGAACAAGCTTGAGGATAACGGAGATACCTATCATAACAGTTCTGCTGTTACCACCAAGTGAATCCTGCCAAAATACATGAACTTAGTCTAAATATATAAATAGAAAAGGATGAAAATATTTATAATAAAAAATACTATAACAATTAAAAATATATATATCATTATAGTCTCTCCTAAAGAGTTTCTGAAAATCACATCTCATTTCAACCCATTATTTCCACAATCAATTGGCCGGCTAATACCAGATTATGCATGAAATATTTAGGGAGGAAAGTTCCTACCAACAGTTCAATCTTTCTGGACCATACTTCTTTATAATATCAAACTAGACAAGATAATTTACCCCTTGAAGATAATTTACCCCTTGCATCAGACTCATCAAGTTACCTGCAAAAGCCTAGTAAGTTTACTGTCCCGATAAGGCACATGTACACCTTCTTTGCGCTTTTTATCATCACCAAGAGCACTGATAACGTTACCAAGTGCAAGAAGGCCCCTGTTAATATGAACTCCTGTTTAAATGTAAATGTTCTGTTATCATGTTTTGACGTAAAGCACAGTGTGATTCTACTTATAAGTAATCTCCACCAACCTTCCTTGAAACGCAAACCATCAGAACCAGTTCTTTTGGCCCTCTCTGATCCTGCAAGATCTACCAAATGCAACTTGGCACATAGATATTCTTCATTCATACTCTCATTAGGACTGCTGTCTCCCAGAGAAACTGGACTAAGCTTACGCATTTGCTCTAGGGTGATGGTGAAGATGGCATGTGAACGACTGTATGAACACATACCAAAAATATACACATGTTAACAAATCTGATAATAACTCTCAACAAATTAAAACAATAAAAAAATCTGATAACTACTGTAGATTTCACAGCCATTATAGAGATGCAATGTTTTTCAAACCAGCATGCTACACAAATACAATATTCAAAAGGTTTATTTGGGACACTTTTTTTTATGGAGAGAAATCTTTGTATGATCCCAGTATGTCCAAAAAAATACTGAACTCATATTTGGAAAGGTATACGACAAATTTGGAAAGACAAAGATCGTTTTCCATATGACGGAAGGATATTGTCAAATAGCAGTTATAGATGAAATTACCTAAACTTAAATGTAACTGATTAAAACAGAGTAGTAAAGATTTACCTTGATTGATTGTTCATGTTTGTACTCCCAGTTGCCCTGCTCAAAGATCCTTGCTCTAAACAGGCCGCCATTTCTTTTAGTGAGCTAACACTAACTTCAGTGGATCCAGCCAATGTAATAACACCATTTGACGTTTCTCGGATTTGTATTGGAGGTTTCCCAGGTACAGTTACTTTTCCTGCGTGTCCATTTGCAGTATCTGGTTTCAAACAAGTGGGATCTAGCAAATCTCGTACTTCTTCTTTTAGAATCTTTTGACAACACAGGATTTTTTGGTTAGATATTTACCACAACAATGCATTATACTAGAAACACGTAATATTTTAGAAAATACCCAATTATGTAAAAATTTCTTCAAACCATGGCTTCAGCGGTACATAGTTTGATAGGGAAATTCAGCTCAACAAAGATCGAAAGCTTCATTCAGTAAAACAGGATGCCAAAAAAATATAAGGTAGCTAGAGATTAGAATTACTGGGACTATATTGCATAACTGAACAGAATGTACAGAACAAGGATCTCAAATTGAAATAGTTGAGAAAAATGATTTAAAACAAAGAAGCTATATGATGAATATAATAGACATCTTTATCTCATATCTGGTTTGTTCAAACAAGTGGGTGTAGCAAATCCTGTAATTCTTCTTTTAGAATCTTTGACACAGGATTTTAGTTAGGTATTTATCACAATAATGCATTATATTGGATACACATAATGTTTTAGAAAATACCCGATTGTGACAAAAATTCTTCAAACCGTAGCTTCAGTGGTACATTGTTTGATAGGGAAACTCAACTCAACAAAGATTGAAAGTCTCATTAAAACAGGATGCCAGAAAAACATAAGGTAGCTAGAGATTAGAACTACGGTGACTATGATGCATAAGTGAACCGAATGTACACAACAAAGAATCTCAAATCTAACTAGTTAGAAAATGATTTAAAACAAAGCGGCTGTATGATGAATATGATAGACACCTTTTGATCTCATATGACGTCATGACAAGCAACAAATACTAGATAAATATATCCTGTTTAGTACTTTAACAAAATTTATCTAATTTTGCTCTTGCAGGGATTTTTCTGCATTGTGAGGAGGAACGTAGATTTTCAGTAATCTTTTATAGAGGTCATAGCTATGCTGCATGACTGATGTTTATACTGAACTTGATAAATTTTTAAGAGAACTATGCTGAGGATCATATATAGAAGATGGCGCGATCGAGTGTAACTGATGGATATACAAAGAAGAAGAAAGGCATCAACAAACCTCGATGAAGGAAACATGCAATTGGAATTCAGTTTGATCCTTTAGAGTTTCGATTTTGCTGAACAGAACATTCATAACTAGAGGAATTATCCCTGTTTGGTATCCATCTTTGAAGCCAGTTCCCATTGTATATGTTTTTCCAGATCCTGTCTGTAACATATTGAAATGTTAACTGAAAGAAAGTTGATTACTCAAACATACATTGCTTCAATTGAGCAGCTTTTTCCACGGAACATAATCTTTACCTGACCATAAGCAAGGACAGTCGCATTATACCCTTGAAACAAACCATCAACAAGTGGAGCAATACATTCATCGAACATGGCAGATGAAGGAGAACCAGTGCTCCCATATACATGATCAAAAGTAAAGGAGTGTGTCCCAATTTGTACCTGCAGCATGATAAAAACCAGCATCAGAAAACACACATGCAAGCACATATAGACTCAAATATTCACAAAATTGCGAGCACTGCAATTCATATCTTATAATTGCTGAAACTCTAGAAACCTGTTAAACTTATTTCAGAAGTGGAAATTCTGTTACTCAATATGAAATACCAAATAAAGATTGCATGCTAGGATTGGAAGGAATGTTTATGAGACAGCTTAAGCGCTAAAATGGTGTATCATGTTTGGCCCTTTCATACACAAAGTACCATAAATATTAATCATATTTACATAGAAATACCTCAAAATATGAGAATAGAGAAGGGGGACAAGCTGAGTGATTCCAGAAAGTTGCAGAAGCTTTAGCTTGATCTTATAGTAAATAACAAAAATGCATGTGTAATTCAGATTCATAATATACTGATTGCCAATGTGAAATGTAACAGCCGCAGTGAACGGGCTACAGTCGAAATGGCAAGAAGACTTACGGCACTTTTCAATTTAATTATTTTTTTTTCCTTTTCTCCTGAAACTTAATTAGCTGAGGACCACTATGGAAAAAGCCTGGATACTCGTAATTTACAACAATAAATTTCGTGACAGGTTTTGCAGAAGAGAGTAAAGGGACCAGTCTGATTATTCAAACGTTTTTCCATAAAAGCAAACAAAGACCATGGCAAGGAATTTCCTGAATTGCATCATAACAAACAACAAGCGCAGCCATTGCCTCTGATTGGAACTTATGAAAGTAATCCAATCAGTGGAAGTAACTAGTGATGAATAAATTCTCTCGTTCAAGTAAAAAATGCAAGACCCTCAAAATTCTCACAAGAGTGTTCAGCCCCTTAAGATCCAGATCTTCATAACATTTTTAACAGCGAATTCACGAACGCTGAACATTCACATTCTTACTACTGTATTGTTTCCACTTTCCTGCAGTATCCATACCTGAGGCTTCCCAGGAACGACAGCGACACAATCCTTACAACCTTGTGCGCGTTCATCACCAATGAGCGGTCTTACGTGCACTGCAACCTTCACGCAACAATCCTCTCCACCGCCAGTTTCCATATGAAGCAGCTACAGATTAATTCGAGACACTTTCAGAAACAGAAAGAACAGAGAGAACGAGCGTTATTAATGTGTCTGAAAGATCAATCAATCTCAGCTATAAAACCGTTGTCATTGTCTCAGAATTTGGAGAATTTCAGACAAAGAAAGTGATGAATCTAATAAGGAGCAAGATATGAAAACTAAGAGTTAAGTTTCAGACAATGTGCTAGAGAGAGAGAGAGAGAGAGAGAGAGAGAGAGAGAGTATGTGTAAGAAAAAAAAGGTAAAAGATTAGAGAGAGAGCGAGCGAGCGAGAGAGAGAGAGAGAGAGAGAGAGAGAGAGAAAGGGTAGTTGGGGAATTAGAGGATGGAGAGCAAAGAGGAATACAAGTAGCAACCGAACAGTTTAACTACGAAGACAACAACCACTATCATTTTCCTTAGGCTTCACTGCATCACAACAGCCCTGACGGTTGTGTGCGCGCAGAAGTTAAACTTTCATGACACTCTTTCCCATTTTGCCCTCCCCCTCACACAACGGCTCGCACCTTCCTTCATGGCGTCGTCCCCCACTTTCCCGGATACTTTTACGGTTTTACCCTCTTTATTCCTCGTAAAATATATACCCACACGCAGGAGATACCCGTATTTGTGATGTTTTACAAGAATACAAGTCATGATAGTCACCACAATACAGTAGAAAAAAGAGGAGATGGCACAGCACACGAGCCACGTGACATGGAATCATATAACGATTTCTTGAGAAGTTTTGGGCACGAGTAGACTAAAGAGGACTCCGTGTACAGCTAAATTTTTCTTTGCATGTGTGCAATGCATATACGGGATTTGCTCTATAATTGAGAAGAAAGTGAACCGTCCTTGAATTAAGTAATTTATTGAAATCGTTTGTGTACAATTTTCTAGGACAAACCAGCTTAAAAATAATAAATGTGAAACCAATGAACATTAATTTTCATTACCTAACTACCAAGGTGTTGATTTAAAAAACAAATAAAAAAATAATAATAGCGTTGTCAATGAGTTTCTGTATTTGATGGGAAGAAGAAAGTGATGTGGGGGAAGGAGGTACTAGCAGTGGTAGAGGAAGAGAAGTAAAGTAAAGGGTGGGATGAGAGAGAGACCCACACAATAGACACAGCCAGCTGGTGGTCTCCCATCCTCACATGGCCTTCCAGTGTCTGTAGACCTGACTGGACCCCACTTTAAAAACTTGGTCAGACCGAAACTGGTCCCCATGTTTTTACTGATTTTGTAGCAGTTCATAAATTCATCTTTGGTCTTTTGTAACTTTAAGGATCATCCTCCTGTGTCATGCCAACGCACCCTGCTTATCCTGTGGATGCAAACCAAATTATATCATGACCTACTACCATTTTCTGTTTTCTGACCTTAGATTTTAATTATCATTAAAGCCTTTCTGAAATCTTTCTTTATGGTTTAAAGGAGCTAGCTAGATCAGATCAGTGAGTGAGTCCCTTGCATAATTGCACCAAATGTACTTTTGTGGCTCAGGAAAACACATGCGGAGAACGAGCCGATCAGTGCAATAGAACAATTTGTGCTTAGTGTTGAGCATTCATGGGTCGTTTGATAGGGTTAAAGCAGACCCTGGAAGTAGATAAACCTGACCTTCAGTGATGATAAATATATGACTGTGCACGTTTTTGCGGGTATTGGACCAGCGTATCTGTTACATGAAACTGTCAGATAAATAGTTTTGACAGCGATGTTTAGGATTTTAGGATTGCATTTTAAGCAGGCTAAATTGGTTTTGCAAGCATCATCAAGGGCCAAATCACATGATTTTTACTGGGATTTTTGTATCCACAGAAATGCATAAACGATAAAATAAGGCTTCAGAAGGTTTGATAAGATTTCCCTACCACATAATGGAGCGTGCCTGACCTTTTTAAGTGGGCTTTAGCTGAAACACCTTGTTTTTGTCACTATAATATTTCCATTCTGGGAGAAAGTCACCAACCAATATTGCAAATCTTGAAAAAGAATAGAAAGTATCAAAATCTTGACAATTATTTCCCATCTTTCGGGTGCTATGCAAATGTGGACGGATTTCCTAATTAACCCGTTACAAGGTCTAATAACGTACAAGTGACATTGCCATGTTGGCAGGTGGGTAAAATTTTACCATTCCTCTGCTTTTCGTAGCTTTTTTCTTTGTTGCGGTAGACTGCAAGTTAAGTAAACCGCTGGGGAAACCAATCCAATTGGTTTCTGCGGTAATCTATCCAGGTGCGTGCTTCATTCACAAGAAAGAATTGCCAAGGGCAAAAAAATGATGGAAAGAAAAAAAGCTGATGCAAAGATCGTAATCCAAAGTTTCGTTTTCACGACCTAACTCTCCATTCATTGGATTTTTCATTTTTCCCAATTCGACCGTTAGTTTGGATGCACACCAAGCAACCACAGAGACCCCACTTAATGACTTGCTCTGGTTCATCAACTTTGTCCAGACATTGTATCTTGTAATTTTAACCTATAATATGAGAAGAATTACTATGATACTTCTTGGATAAAAGAAGGGGTTAATTTTGTCACATGGTTCTTCTAATACTGTGTATGTGCTCTTCAAGTTGTCTTGTTGTCAATCCCCCGACGGAAACAGATTTAGACAATGCATCGAAAATACATTTTTTGCATCCTCCTTTGCTACTATTTCCTTTTCACATTTTGGCGAAAGAATGCCATCGCTAATCGGCTTATATACAAGAGATGAGTACTCAGCTTTCGGCAACCCAAGTGCCTGCTAGGAATGACTGGACCGTAAACCTAACACTGCGTTTTCACCGGATCATGAGAACAGTACAAGTATGCAACGACGTGACTTGGGGAAAACTAAGTCCATAGCCTTTTTAGTTCGCCAACTAGATTTCAGAGACCAGTTGCTACTTCTGCAGAAGCGCGTTCTCTATTCTACCCTCTCACCCCACTTTTTTCCTTATGTGGAGCTTAGCATCACATGCTTCTACCTCCTTTACACCACACTATGATTCTCATTTCTCAGTCCTTACTTTTTATCCCAGACGCCCTCTTCCTGTCCCCTCTCATTCTATCACAGCCAGCTCTTTTTTATTTGCGTGAATAATTTTTAATACCGTTATTAAACTAAGTTTGGACTACATATCTTAATGTCCAATCCCATTGTTCTGTTACTCAGTGCACTCATTTTTAAGCACATTTAACATAGTCTTAAAGGGTTTCATCCATAGAGGAGATATGATTCCACATAGGCATAATGATCACCGTGGCCCTTTTGTCAACCCAAAGCCAATATACAATCTAATGGTGCTTTATTTTTAGTTTTTCTTCTCCATCATGCATTGTCTTGGATATAAACCGCAATATGGCAGCTAAAGCTCAAGCTTTTCCCTCTTCTATACAGGACCTTTAAGTTATTAAGCTTAAAAAGCATTTGATTTTGGAGAGTGTGGAGACATAGCATGTGCAGTAGTGCTAGAATTCATCATGCGCATGCTTCGTTGCGTGGATAGGCATACATCTAGCTGTGGGGCAGGCTCCTCTTATGAAATGTACTTTTTCTGTTGCTAATTGTATCTTGTCATTCATCCATGGTAACGTGGATAATCTTCGGCCACATAACAAGTCTTCTAACAATCCAACATTTTCAATGGCCATGCTATCTCATTCATTCAATCATTGTTCTGGTTAACATTTTAAGGTCAATGCTATTTCACAATTCTGGGTTCGTATAGGGTCATATTGCTTCCTTGTGAGGAGTAGAAGAGTACACTAGTACTTGCTGCCGTAGAGGTCACTTCCCTTGGGGGAGATTTGAATTTGAAACTTGTCTTCACAAACCCATATCTTCCATTTGTTTACTTAACCCCTCCTCATATAAACCAAAAAGCATAGAACTCAATCACATTTTAGAAATGTCGATCATGTAGTGTAGAATTTTTACGAGTTTACAGTTTAAATGCTTGAAGAGGGAGAGGAGTTTGGAAATTGAAAGAGATTCCAATGTGACCTCGGGCTCATTTTCAACTTTTGAAGGGAAGGGTAGTGTTGTACATATTTCAAAATTTATCCCCAAAATGTCCTTTCCCAAATGAGTGATTTATTGCGCTTACATTATTTACAAGCGATGTCTAAGTTCCAACAAGTTGAATGTTTCCAAATTTCCATTACTCTAAGGAGAGAGTCTTTATCTGGTTTATGCGTTCAAATCTTGTACTAGGCTGAGAACTTTTGGGGCTCCAACAACCTCTAGGCCCAACTTTAACTTTGTTTATAATTAAAAGCCTAACAAACTTAAACTTCAGGAATGGACTCATATCTATATCCATACCTACATATATATTGACATGAAAATTTAGAAAAAGGAGAGCGAAATAAAAAAATCATACTAGTGCATTATTTTATATTTTCACTTTTCCTCACAGCAAGTGAGGGGCTCAGACACTCAACGCCCAAATATAAATAGAGAGGAAGAGAGAGAAAGGTGTCATAAAATTCAATTAAAAATTTTTCGGTAAGGACCGCTGTATTAATGTATGAGTTTGTACTAAAAAGGTTGTAATACACAAAGATGAAACATGGAAGAAACGAAAGCAAAATTAAGGATGGGTTATTTGAATTAACTAAATTCTTCTCTATATTTATTTTAAAAAATAAATTTATTATTAAAAATTTTAAATTTTAAATTTCACAATTATCCTTCACTAATATATTATGAATAAATTGATGAGAAATTATGAAATTGATAAAAGAAAGGGAATAAATAATTAACTAAGTAATTTTTTGAAAAAATTATGAGTGAGACTATTTGAACTCACCAATTTTCTCCATATACTTTTTTTTTAATTAAGAATTTTATTATCTAAATAGTTTTTAATAAAATTACCTAATTAACTGTTTCTTCCCTTTCTCATTTCAATTTTACAAATTCTCATTAATTCATTCAAATATATATTTTTTACTTGTGAATAATTGATATCACAAACCAAGATAAACAAAAGCAACATTTAAAATTAAACATCAACAAATTTTTATCAGTCATGAAATTAATAAATATCAAGAAATTAATTTTTTACTAAACATAAAAGTTGATTAATATAAAGACAAAAATTCATATATATAGAAAATATAAAATAAAGATCACGATATACTAAAAAATAAATTTAAAAGAAAGTAAAACTGAATGTTTAGTTTGCAGAATATAAGAATAGAGAGAATATATAATAGTGAGGTATAGAGAAAGAGATTAGTGAGAGATAATTTTAAGATTTTTAAATTTTAAATTTTAAATTTTTTATAATAAATTTATTTTTTAAAACAGATAAAAAGAAAACCCTCACGGGTTCAATTAATTCCACTAAAAAATTATTTATATAATAAAATTGCGTAGAGTAAATTGGTGTGTTAGGCCCAGCCTAAGTACAATTGCTCCGAGTCCGTGACGGCAAGCACTTAGAAAAAGAAAAATTCCCTTATGTTATGTTATGTCGGTGCAGAAAATAAGAAAAGCGGAGAAAAGAAAGTAAAATAATTAATAAATGGCTAAAAGGACGGAGCATGTCTTCGTCTTCGAGGGGGCGTCGTGAAATATAGAAGCTTGAAACTTGCGTAAGCCTCAACCTTCCCTTTAAGAATATCAGAAGTCAATATCCCAGGTCAGCAAGCACGTACACGATACGCGTTACTCATAAGCTTGTTTCTTCTGCAAACAAACAAATATTGATTAATTCAGTTAGTTATACAAGCGATCATAATTCAAACGTACGAGTCATCATGTCGGGCGGTATTGCTCGCGGCCGTCTTACAGAGGAGCGAAAAGCCTGGCGCAAGAATCATCCCCACGTATTTGATTTTTTTTTTTAAAATTTTTCCTTTTTGTCGTTTTATCCGCTCTCTATTTTCAGTTCTGTGTCTCTCCATTTTATTTGCACAAATGTTGTGACGGTTTGATTTCCTGTTATAGGGTTTTGTGGCCAAGCCTGAAACCAAAGATGGTTCCGTGAATTTGATGATCTGGGAGTGTATCATTCCTGGCAAGACTGGGGTTAGTCTTTCTTTTACTGAGAGAATGAAAGTTGGGATTTTTTTTTTGGGGGGGCTTTTGTATAAAGTTTTGATCTCGAAGTTTAAACGTTTGAATGATTCAAGGTACTGTGTATTAGTTAGGGCTTAGAATTTAAAGTTGGTATATTTTTCAGATATTGTTCAATTATTTGTCAATGTGAGGCTGTCAGTGTTGTTTTTTAATTGTATTACCTGAGGAATGTTTACACAGCATTTTCTGATCTCTGCACTTTGGGGATTACTGTACAGTTTTGTAGTTCTTATCAATTTTATTCCCCTGTTTCTTGTCCCATGGCTCTTTTCAAGCTACACGGTAATTTGGAGAATGTAGTCTCAGTTTAAAGTTGCGGGATGCTCCAAATTCCATTTTTGTCTAAATGTCTCATCAACTAAAAGATCATATTGTTGATTACGTTTTTGAGGTGCCAACAATATCAGATGATTGGTTCAAACAGACAGAGTGTAGATATTGGAGCCCTTTTGTCTTGTCCACAATTGAATTCCTGTTTTAGACAATTTGATGGTGATCTACATTTTTCTTTTTGCCCCACAAACCCCCCCCCCCCCCAAAAAAAAGCAGGGCTTAGCTTTAAGTTTTCAAGGGTGTGTATGGTTACTTTCTCGTTAGTACCCATAGTGACATTACAGTGAGATGTTACTGCCTCATTTGAAAAGTACTATCCTTCTTAATCTTGCAGACTGATTGGGAAGGTGGCTACTTTCCCCTTACTCTCTACTTCAGCGAAGACTATCCCAGCAAACCCCCAAAGTGTAAGTTTCCTCAAGGTTTCTTTCATCCTAACGTCTACCCTTCTGGAACAGTATGCCTGTCAATCCTCAATGAGGACAATGTAAGTACTTCTTGCTGCTTTGTCATGTACTTCCAAATTATGTATGGTAGTGGATTAGCTAAAATTTCCAGTTTAGATAATATGGTGGCTTTCTTCCAGGGGTGGAGACCTGCCATTACTGTGAAGCAAATTTTAGTGGGCATTCAGGATTTGCTGGATCAGCCCAATCCTGCTGATCCTGCACAAACTGATGGATACCAGCTTTTCATCCAGGTGTTTATTGGTTCATGTAAACTCTCAGTTTTAAGTTTACTGTAGTTTCCATTCTTAGTATTAAAGAAATGCAGCCTTTTCCTTAAGCAATGTGGCTTGACATGAACAGGATCTTGCCGAGTACAAGAGAAGGGTGCGACAGCAGGCCAAGCAATATCCACCTGTTCTGTAATGCAAGCTCACTTAAATGGATATGAGTAACTCATTTGTTACCTCTCATGGTTTATGTCTAACATTTTTCACTACAGTAAACTCAGTTACAAGTGCACCAACTTGAGTGTTGAACATGATTATAATATGCTACCTGTATCATTTGTGAAGGGTGCTTTTATTGGCTGTCTTGTTTTCTTCCTGTCCTGTTGACCGTTTGGCAACTTTTAAGGGTATTACTAATTATGCTGGTAGTTATGGATATTACAAATTATGCTGGTAGTGATGAAGTTATGTGTTGGCTTTTCAATTAAGTATACAAAGATGGAGTAGGTGATATAGTTGCTGATACATAATTATGAAATTTTTTGGTGCATGTTTAAGACTATACGGTTCTTTTCTTGATACAGGTACCTCAATGATTAGCGGCTGGTATAGCTGTGTTGTAAGTTGCTTAAATAATTTGTTGCTTATTTGATGTGCTTGGTTGATATGGAACACTTGCAATTGCAGTAAAATCTGAGTGGGTTGAGATTAGCAAGGTGAATGTGTGAAAATACTTGGAACGTCATGTAAAAGCTGATGATAGGAAGTGGCGTCAGCATATGTATAAGTGTGGAAAGTAAGTTTGGGTGCAAGGAACTTGATTTGCTTAGCACTCTATATTGATGCCACTGGGAGGAGGATTCTGGTGGGTCAGCTGAGGGTGACAACCTGAGAAAATGATGTTAGTATATGCTGCTACCTCTGATTTGACAAAACAACAATTGAGATGATTTCTAATACTTGTAGATATGAAGGTTTACACTTGTATATGCGTATATGTTTTTTCAATATAGTGGGTTATGACTTGATATCTGATTTCCACCTCTTCTGCGTTTCAAGGCTTTGCCCTTAGTGGCATTTGAGAAATTGCTGGTAATATTTGATAGCCTGTGGTAATATCAAAGGTTTACAACTTTGCATGATACAATTAACAGTTAAAAATGCCATTTTGTACAACAATTTGTGCTTTTGGAGATCCTATGTTCTTTGTACAGCTGCCTTCTTTCCCATTTCCCCATCTCTACTGATATATCACTGTTCTCATGACTGCATATGTGCCTTTCTGATCTTACCTTCCCTCATTTGAGGTGATTCCTTGGTTTCCAACATCTACCTAATTTTTGGTGCCTATTGGTACCCTGAATCTAGGTCGTTCACTTGCCAGCTCTTCACTGTGGAATTAGCTTAGCAAATAATATCCAAGTGACCATAGGAAGACAGGCACTCACCCCTTGGAAGTATGGAGTTGCAGTCCCACTGTCAAACACCATCTAATCAAGTGGATGTTCAAGTATCACAACTCCTGGTGCCTGGCTATTACTGTCGTCTATGGTTAGTCTGTTCTACTCTCCTTGTAGTTACCTTGTTGATAGTCTTTTAGCACTTTTCATATGACAGTAAATGAGTGGTCTGATTCTTAAAATGCCCTGGTTATATTTGTGGAGTGAAATATGTTGAATATATTTAGCCTTCCAAATGAGATCCATTATTTATTTATTTTGTGGAGACGTACGAAGAAGTCAATTTATGGCGTTTTTTTTTATATGCTGGTGAAGAATTGGACGGAAGTTTATTACATTCTGTATCTCGTAGTCCTATCATAACCCTAAGAGTAGACTTTAATTAGCAAAAGCTAGAGGAAATTGGGAAAGCCTTGAAAATAGGCATAGACAATTAAATATTTGCCATTTCACCGGCACCCGTCAATTCACTCACAGCCTTCTCAATCATCGCTTTTCCCACAATCGAACAACTCTTCTCTATCAATTGGCCGAGTCACTATTGGCAGCATTCTGAGTAGAGCTTCATCTTCGGAAGGTCAGCTAGGTAGCTATATATGAAAACTCAAGTGGGGAGATGGAACCTGTAATTTCTCCGACAATTTAGGGAATCTTCTGTCGAACCAAAAGAAAATTTAATAGCGTAGAATATTGTGAACTGTTTGTTTTCAGGTGTCACAATTTGGTTCATATTTCAAATAACAACCGACCAAGCAATCACTAAATAGCATGGAATGAAAGCTACAAACTTGAAGAGTCTACACAAAAAAATTTAATAAATTGATAGCCAAAACGTATAATTTTCAAATAATTGTGCTAAAGTTTAATTTGAACCCTCATTTTGGATGCAATTTTCTTTTTTTTGGGGGGAGATCATAGGATTAAGCTTGGTTCAAAATTTCACGGCGATTCAGCGGTAAAGGTAGCAAAAATTTGTTTGTTATCGGCAATAATTCTGTGACTTGTTATGGTTCTTACTCACTAGACTAGAGTTTGATTTTGAAGTCATTTGACTCATATCATACCAACAAAATCTTGTTTGTTCTCCCTGTCCACAGAGCTTGACCAAACAACCCTTATGAAATACTCTCGCTCTTTAATTCTTATTCCTTTATCATTTGCGTTAGGCGTTGCAATAACGTCGTTGCGTGGGCACCATTAGCACTTTTGTCACTTGCCCCAGTCTTTGACCAGTGAATAAGTGTCATGTTTCTTTTTAAAGCATTTAATCTATAATTTGAGGTTGATTTGCTTTGTTCTCTTTCAATCATATTATCCCACAACATGTTACCAACAAACATATTTTCAAGCATCTTATTTTGGCCTTAAACACATCCCAACAAATATTTGACGCCACATTCTCTGTTTTTATTTCTTTATTAATTTCTCATTTTAATTGTCAACCAATGACTATTTCTCGGTAGGCTGAGCAAATTTTTCATCCCTTTTTATCCAAGGATCAAACCATCTTATCCTTAGTGAGAAACTGTAATTTTATCTATCAATACCGGGCATTAGACAATCTTTAACACTTCAATGGTTAGAGCATTTGTTTAATTTAGCTATTTGGCAGCTTATCCCCCAGAGTGTTTGATAACTCTTGCATCTTGACTTTGGCAAGATAATTAATTATTTTTAACAATTATTTACTGAAAATGAAAGTTACTTGAGAGCTAATGATTTTTACCAAACACTTGTCTCTTGATAGCAATCAGGAACTTCCATTTCGCAACACCCTGATCACAAACAAATGGAGCCTTAACTTTCCAATGAATCAACATGTAAGAGTTTTATTTATTTATTTTCAATAAAGGAGCGTACATTGAGCATTTGAACTCGACTGAGAAAAAGCATATCAAGGATCAATGGATTAGACAACTTGAATGAAACGTCGGAATTAAATATGTACAAAGGAATGAATTCTTGAGAAGGCAAAAGTATACAAGACAAAAAGTTAGAAGAGCAAAAATATACACCCTCTACTCCTCTAACTATTTGTAGCGTCTTTTTCTGTCATGTAAGTTTTGAAGTACAAAGCAGTCGTCAAGAGTCCGATGCAGAAATCCACGGCACTAGCACAAGAAACACATGACTCAAAACGGAAGGAAGGAAAAAAAAATAAGAATAAAACAACACAACTTGCATTGGCGAAAATTTGTTTGTGATCGATCCATTAATCTCCTAGCTACAACACTGTGTTGGGTGATTGTCCAGAACTCTCCAATACAATTTCAAATAAATCAGCCTCAGACTCCTCATCAAATTCCTCTGTTCGATTATTAGCACCAGTGTTGTGTCCGCCTTTGGTTGAGGATCGGTTAAGCCATTGAGAATCAATTCTTCCCATAGAGAAGAGCTCTTTGCTGTCCTCGTAGCCTAGAGCTGCAGCAGGTGGGTTTACAAGAGGGCCAATGAAGCATGGATTGGATGTTCTTTGTGCATTCGCTGGTGCATATGTGAAAGCACTCTGTCCAAAATTGACAAGTACCAAAACATCAATATTTGCCGCTATAGTTGGATAGAGGGGAGTTTCAAATTCCTCAGATTTGCAATTGATCACGTGCACCAGCTCTGAATCTACGGTGAAGAACACTTTCTTTTGCCTCGGATCAAACCCGCAACCAATCACCTTTTCTCTTCTTCCCCATTCAGCTTTCTCGGATTCAAAAACAAGCTTAATCCCTGAAAGAAAAAGAAATCATATGATTGATTTTCAAAAAGAATTTGTATTATTTTATTTATCTATTTTGTTCTTTTGTGGCCACCACAAAGAAGTCACTTTGAGCACTAAGAACGCCAGAGAAGTCACTTCACCACAAAGAATGCTGAAATAAAACTGTTTAAAAATTTAGTTATACAGATAATATAGCAATAGTTTATATGACTCCTAACTAAAAATTGGGTCAACGGCTTCATACCTACTTTAACATTCATTGAAGACAGGCTAAATAAAAGGGTCTTAGCAAATAATAAATCTCTATTATAAGCCATGACCATGTCATATAGTGGGCCTCTTATCATTATATTTCACCAATATTGGGACCTTTTAGGTGGGAGAGATTTATTCATTAGTGGGATGCTACTGCTCGCTAATGCGGAGAATAATATTGTAACTGTTGTATATGTTGTAACTCTAGCCATAGAAATTAAAAATATATTAATAAATAAGGAAAAAGATGAAAGACTTTACCATCCAGAAACACAGCACCATCAGAATTGAATCCGATTGATCCCGGATAACTTCCGGGGAGTCTCAAAGGAAGAGAGCCACCGGGAGTGAGCCCCAAAGACAACATTACAACTTCGCCTTTGCCATCATTTTTTGCAGCAGCAAGCTTCAATTCCTCAACTTTGTTCACTCTATGACTGCTAGTAACATGGACTAGAGATTCGGAATTCGCATTTGCAAAAGAATTTTCTTGGATGAGTTTAGTCTTCTCACCTTCTCTAGTCTTTCCAACTGATTGAGATTGACCATCATCGCGAGCATACAGAATGGTAATTTCAAAATAGGCCTCTTGAGGAAAAGCAGAGTTGCCCAGAGGCGGCCCCGGCAAAGGCAGAGCTGTTCTAATAACAGCAGCAGCAGACATATAGGGGCTGCTTGTATTAACCTTCTTTAATCCTGAATTGAGCCTCATCTTTTGCATAAAATCTGCTGATCCTTGGCACACATCCCAGCTTATATCCGCTTGCGTTTCTCTTCCGTAATCACCAACCGCGCATATTCCTAATAGGCTTGATCTAGTGGACGGAGATGACATGTAGGTTGTGAAACCAAATCTTGACCATCCGTTTTCGACAGCATCTGTAACAAGTTCCGGATGATCAGCCCAGTTGAAAAATGGTTTGGCTGAAACTCCACGTCGGAAAACGTAGTAATTCCCTCTCCTCTTGCTATCTAAATCAAGATGATTATGCGGACTCGGACCGTTCTGTTGATGAAGCTGCTGCGGAATCCCGGCTCGAAGACTCTCAGGGGCGCTTTGGTTCGCGTCAACAAAATCCTTACGGTGTCTGTAGCAACACCATCGCCAAATAAACACGATCAAAAGCATTATAAGAACTCCTACGGAAAACGCCACGAGTATAACATGTAGCATCTTGTATTTTATGTGGGATTTCGGAGATTAGTTCTGGAAGGAAATGGGGCAAGAATATGGAGAGGCATACAATAAAGAAGAAACAGAGGACAGGTCACACCGTCACAGGCCGACGCAGGCGTGGACTAGGACTGAATGACTGATTCAAGAAAGGCAGGAGAGCAAAATATTGTGCAAGCTAAAGCAGTAAACCCCCAAAAAAAAAACAACATGGAGTTAATGTATTAATTTAATTAATTCTAAACCGAAAATAATTCCACTTAAAAAATAACGCGTTCGTCGATTCTCATTAAGCTTGTGTTTGTTTATGTGGCTATGCAGTCATAAGCACTTCTAGAAGGGCCACGTGGGCAAAGACTTATGGTGGGCTGTCACGCTTTTCCGAATTGACTTGTCTGACAAATGGAATTTTCGGAGGAGACAATACGGAGATTGGTTAAAAAGGTGACGTGAATGAAACAAAGGAACATCAACTTATTGTAGTACGAGTTTGGGCATTTTTTGTCTGACTGCAGTTAATCCTAAAAATGTTGTGACCTCTGCTAATTAACAGTGGTGCTATCTAATGATTCAATTCTGTTTAAAGAATAAAAGAAAGCAATGAACACCAATCCCTCTTGAAAAAGTTCATTAAATTTGGGTAATTGAAAATAATTTGTTTGATTTGCTTTCCTTTCCATTACTCCACATGTACATTCCATATAGAAATTTGTCTCATTTGGATTTTGGGCAACAGCAAAGGCTAACTATGCCTAGATACATTGAAGGGGGCACGCGCCTAGTTTTGCCAAAACCAATTTAGGGTGCATGTGGGGAAAAGTGAACGCGGGGACTTCAATTCTTATGTTATAACCTTTCTTTTATTTATTTATTTATTTCAATTTTTATATGGTATATGTTGGTTTGCATTTAGGAGCATTTTGATTTTATTTATTTGATTTCAAATTGTAGGTGGCATATTCCAAAAGGTATTAAACATGCCACGTGTCCATCCTGTCAGATAAAAGAAGATATTCCAGGAGTAACACATAAGTTATTTTGGGAGAGTAACACTCGAAATATTCCGACAGAATAACACTTAAGGAAACATTTATCCGGAGCTCATAAGGATGGCTAGAAGGGGGAATTAGTTCTGTAATCTATCAGTTCAAGAAACCACACCCAAAAGTCATAATGACATGGAAATAAAAATGTGCAGAAAAATTCCCTACGATTAAGTTTACCTCCACGTGTACAAAAATGATGGGTGACACATGTCATTAGATTGAGGACTCAAAGTAAAACCCTATATTCACATCACTAATCATCTATAAATAAAGACCCATTTCTATAGAAAATGAGTTTTTGGCCTCCAAAAAGTATTATTCATTATAGAGAGAGAAAACTTATTTTCTCATACATTTTTAGCTCTTTAACCTTAATCAAATACTAACTTGGGCGTCGAAGTTTCTTTTTCAGGTACTTACCCCGCCGGATTCAAGACCAACAATTGTGACAAGTTCTTCACAAATCTATAAATATGTGTGAAGGTAAAAATTTCCAGCACCATCTATGGGGAACAAGTTGTTGAAAATTTTTTCTCTCACTAAAACCCACATGAACACCACCTTACCATTATCTTTTTAGATTAGATCTATTTGGATGTAGTTGAAAAAAGAGGTGATACTCACACATGCTTATGAAAAATGAGTTTATGTGTGAGACCCAAACCTCAAATATGCTTAAAAGGGCAATAAAGCCAAAAATCCAAGAGCAAAAATGGAGATCTCTCCTTCAAATGGCTTGTTGGGAAAAAAAAAAGTAAAGAAGATGAAGAACTCACTTGGTCAACATAAACTTTAACTCAAAAAAAAAGTAAACGATGGTAAAAAAGGGGTCGAAATGGTTTCTGAAACTATACCGAAGACTAATTTATCTTTTATTATATTTATCTTTATTTTTATTTTTAATTATGCTAATTTCTTGACTACTGCATTGACTTATTTACATTTCTACCATTTTTTTCATTCTGTGGTGCTTCTTTATTTTTCCCACAAGTGAGGCTAAAGAAAGCCTAAGCGTTCACCTTATTTAGGGGAATATATGTAAGGTGTTATGCTGATGTGGATTAATATAACTCTATATTCTAACTTAATAATTATAATTTCACATCTAACATATTAATACAAGTGACTAATCATTTCTGACTTACTAATCATTCCTGATTTTCTTACATATCACAATTTTTATCATACTTATGCCATTCTTGACTTTACTTGAATTACCCACGAGTGAGGCTAAGGAAAACCTAAATATTCACCTCTGATGGGGAATAAACAAATGGGTATTATGCAAACGTGGACTAATCTAACTTTCCTTGCATATTATGTAATTAATGATTATCTTTATGCATCTAACATTTACATTTCAGTTATTTGCAAATTTTATAATGTTAGATGTTGATTTCAGGAGGAAGTGGAAACTACGAAAAACCAAAAATTAAAGGCCAAATTATTTGCCCTTGAACAACAGTCAAAAGACTAGTTCTGGTAAAGCTAAAAATGGGTGAACATACAAATTGCCCACCAAAAGAAAAGGTCGAAACCCATACATAGCAAACTCAAAGGGCACATAGGAAACTGATAGTGATAAAGAACAGACATTTCAAGAATGCCAATAGAAAAAAAAATTAGAATATCCTAAGGAGACTCTAGAAAAATTTTCAGGTGGCTTCCACAACAGATGATGCTTACCTTTGAACAAAAATTAAAAGAATGGCCCAAAAGAAACCAAAAATGGGCAGAGAGCCAAATTGCCTACCAAAAAATAGGGTCGAAACCCACTCAAAGTAAATCCAAAAAGACATATAGAGAGTTGATAATGATGAGGAATAGAGGTTCTAAATATGCCTATAGCAAAAAATTAAAAAAATCCTAAAGAGACTTTGGAAAAAATTTCCAAATGGCTTCCATAGCAAATGATGTCATCACAGCAACCCCTTAAGGAAAAGTTAAACTCCATTTGAATGCCATTCCAGACTAATCTAAATGATTGTTTAGATTGATATCTTGTAAAATAAGAACATTTTGTTTTAGCTCTTACGACTATATGAATGATTTCAACTCTTAAGAATATTGATCCAATTGATAATGTGCAACTCATGTACTCAAGTGATTGATCGCAAAATGTAAAAATTATTTTATAGTTTCAAATGACTCATACACTACACTAATGAGCATTCACATGCATAAACATTCATATCTATGCATCTTAAAAGAATTCATATTCATCATTGTTTCATGAGCATTCATGATCATTTCATACATTGCTGTATATGCTTCCAAAAATCTCGAAATCCATTTTAAAACCAACCAAATTGTTTAGGGAAAAATCTCATTTCCCACTAGAACTTCAGTACATGAAAAGCTCAAAAAGCAAAATCTATTCCCTCCTACGTTAAGGGAAAGGAAGATTTTCTCCTATAACTTCAGTTCAAGGAAAAAAGTTTAATGAACAAGAAATATTCCTTCCTACATTAAGGGAAAGGAAGATTTCCTCCTCGAACTTCATTTCAAAGGAAAAGTTTAAAGAACAAACAAATATTCCCTCATACATTAAGAGAAAAATAGATTTTCTTTTAGAGCTTCAGTTTAAGAGAAAAATCCTAAAAATAATTAATATTCCCCCATACGTCAAGGGAAAAGTAGATTTTCCTATGGAACTTTAGCTCAAGGGAAACATCTAAGAACAATTAATGTTTCCTCTCATGTTAAGAAAGAATAATTAGTATATTTTCACAAAGAATTCCAGTTAAGGAGAAAAATTTCCACAATAAAATTCCTTCAAAGTAACTTATTTTCCCGTAGGCCAATGTAGAGAAAAAAACTTCCTTAGGCCAATAAAAAGAAAAGTTTCCCCAGTAAATTTTCTCTATAATAGTTCATTTTTTCCGAGGCCAATGTAAAAGAAAAACATCTTAAGGTCAATAAAGAGAAAAATTTTCCTAATGAAATTCTTTCAAAATAACTCACTATTCCTTAGGCCAACAAAGAGGAAAATATTTCCAAGGCTAACAACAAGGAAAAATTTTCCTAAGCTAGAAAGGAGGAAAAATCTTTCCAAGGCCAACAACAAGGAAAAATTTTTCTAGGCTAATACGAAGAAAAAATTTCCTAGGCCAATAAAGAAGAAAAACTTTCCAAGGCTAACATTAAGGAAAAATTTTCCTAGACTAATAAAGAGGAAAAGTTCCCTAGGTTAACAAAGAAAAAAAAAATTCCTAGGCTAACAATAAGGAAAATTTTTCTTAGGCTAACAAGAAAGAAAAATTCTCTAGGCTAATATAAAGGAAAAACTTCCCTAGACCAATAAGGAAAATAAGTGTTTATTCAATACTGTTCTCAAGGCCTTGTTTTCTTTTTTGTTTTAGGAGTACAAATATAATATATGTTCGGTGGGTTGAATCCAAAAAATAAATTACGAAACAAAGAATTCATATTCACTTTTACAGTTATAAATAAAATTGAAAACGTCTTAAACATGTTTGCAAATGAATTACAAATTAAATTAAAAAATAAATCCCAAAACAAAATCCAAAAGTTACCTTCCTCTCACAAAACCTTATCTCATGCCTCTTGCTATCTCTTTACAGCTCTCCCTTCTTCGTGGATGATACTTCTTTTTCAACCACAACCCACCTTAATTGTGCACAAATCTCTCTCTCTCTCTCTCCTCCCTTTTTATCCAAGTCTACTCCACAGTTCTTTCTCTCTTGGTGGCTATTACTTGTCGTCAACTGCAATCCACTGTCATAACTCTCTCTCTCCGTGCCCAAAATCAACTAGTGCTCCATCTCTGCTGCTACTATTGCCCCGTCTCTACTCAGTCTCAACTACCGCTCCTGCTGTTCTTTGCTTCATCTCTGCTCTATCTTTGCTCGCTAGTACTAGTCTTCAATTTTTCGATTTGAGTAAATCGTGAGTGTTGTTCTTTATGTTTATTTTAGACCCAAATCATATTGGTTCAATTTTTTAGATAAATAGGATGTTTGGCTCTTAAGCTCTCCATTTGTATCTTATTTAAGGATTGTTAGAAAAAGGAATGATTTGTTATTGGCTCGATTTATGACAAAAGAAACATATATCTATTTAGATGCCATATGAGAAATATGAAAAGGAAAGAAATTAGGGTACTTATCTAATGAGTTACAAAATTTTGTACTTGGTGGCTCCATGAAAGTATTTCAAATTAAAATTTGATTGGAAAGCCTTTCATGAGAATTGTGTGACAAAGGAAAGAAAATTTTTCTTGGAGTTTTTGATTTTTTTTTACTCAGAAGTCCATAGATCCTAATTCTTATTTCTTGTATGAATTACAGATACTTTTGTTTAGTTCTCTTGTATTCTCATTGACTACAATGGTATGAACTTGATTGAGAAGTGTTGGGTTGTGTAATAATAATAATAATAATAATAATAATAATAATAATAATAATAATAATAATAATAATAATAATAATAATAATAATAATAATAATAATAATAATAATAATAATAATAATAATAATAATAATAATAATAATAATAATAATAATAATAGCAGCAAAATAATCTGCTCAATTATTATAATAAATGATGTGCAAAATTCTGTTGTTTTTGAGCGTCTGTGCATATATGCGTCGAATATGAATTAGCCATTTAAGATGATAACTTGTTAACAAAATTCTATTTGTTTTAACTGGGTGAATAACCTTCACTAGATTATTACTTTACTTGCTTTGTGATAGGTCACACATTAGAATTTCCTAGTTCAAAATATACCATTGGTCGCCAATTTGAAAAGCTGCATCAATCATCGTTGTACACAATATTAGCTTACCAGTTTCATTGTTGGGTTTGCTGGTTATATTGTTGTTGTAAAGTATGTCTTGATATTACTTAATTTGTAGAGAAAAAAAAAAAAGGTTGTTTCTTTTTGCTTACCTTTAGTCCTTGTAGGTTACATTTTAGAATTACAAGCATAAAAATTCTATAATATTGAGGATAAGGTAGATTTATCTAAATCTACCTTGAAAGAAAAATGATGGATTTATTGTAGATTAATTTAATGTAGCATAGAGTTTCTTAAATGTTAATTTAAAATTAAGTACGTTTATCAATTAGCCTTGAACTTACAAACTTGAAATTAAAAACCAATAAATAAATAAAACAACTTACAAACTTGAAACCTCTGTTTTTAATGATTAAATTTCATGAGTGTTTTTCATTTTTTTCTAAATTCCATGTAAACTTGACCTATAATCTATTGTAAGTACTACTTAGGAATATTTTACCAAAAACATGTAAGGACAGAGTGATATCTATCACGGTTTTATTGCTGTAAGTGCATTATTTTCTTTGTACTAAAGTAAATCTTTGATGTATTTATTAAGTTTACTGGAGCAATCTTAGTTAATTTTGATGATTTATATATACATTTAATTTCATTTTTAATAATTCATGTGCAGGAAATATGGATTCTTGGTTTTGCTTGGGCTTATGGTTTACGCAATTTCATTTAGGATCAATCAACTTCAAGGATAAACACTTGTAGTTCATCCTTTCTTTCGCATTAGACTTGCTTTTCTTCTCTCCATTTTTTTTGTGCTCTATTTATGTGGTAGCAGTTTTATGTTTTGGGTTGGTTAGGAAACTATGTGCTGAAATTTTGTCAAAATTTGTTGACATACTCTAATCACTTTGCTGCAAGGTGAAAGTGTAAGCTCATAGTTGACATTGTCGCAATTAGAGCTTGTTTTTATAAAATAAGTGTAATTTGAAAGTACATTGTACACTGTTGAATTTGATTTATCACTGGTAAGTGTTAATGCATGATGTCTATAATGTAATTTTTTTATAATTATTTTATTTAATTTATATTTGTTGTAATATATAGCTTAATTATAGTGTAAAATCAATGACAATATAAAACTTTTTTTAATTAATGCTAATACTAAAACTTTGTCATCATGTAATTTTTTTAATTATTTTCTTTAAATTATTTATGGTATGCTTGTATATGTATTAATTAAACAATTATTTTTTAACTATGACTTAAATGTTTAATAAAAACTATTTCTAAAAATAGAACTACCAAACACATATTCTCTGTTTTTATCTTTTTCAATTGTGTCTACCGAACACATATTACTGTTTTCAGTTTTAAAATACAAGATATAGAAAATGATACCAGACGCATATTTAAATTTAAAATACAGTAGCTGCAAAATATTATTTTCATTTTCATTATTTTCATTTTTGTTTTCAGAAAATATTAATTCAAAAACAATACCGAACAGGCCCTAAAATTTCTTAATAAAATTCCTTCAAAATAACTCACTTTTCTTAGGCCAACATAGAGGAAAAACTTCCCTATACTAATAAGAAAAAAAGTTTCCCTAGTAAAATTTCTCTGGAATGGCTTACTTTTTTCCAGGCCAACGTAGAGCAAAAACTCCTTAGGCCAATAAGAAAAATTTTCCAAATAAAATTCCTTCAGAATAACTCATTTTTCCTTAGACCAACATAAAGGAAAAACTTTCCTCACCCAATAAGGAGAAAAATTCTCTTAATAAAATTCCTTTGAAATAATTCACTTTTTCTTAGGCCAAAAAGGAGAAAAGTTCTCTTATAAAATTCTTTCGGAGTAACGCAATTTTCCTAAGCCAATGTAGAGAAAAAAACATCTCTAGGCCAATAAGGAGAAAAGTCTCCTTATAAAATTCTATTAGAGTAACTCAATTTCCCTAAGCCAATGTAGAGGAAAAACTTTCCTAGGCTAATAAGGAAAAAAATTCATATTTCCGCTTAGGACTTTGGTTCTAAAAAAAAAAAAGAAGTTGAGGAAATTGACATGTCCTTTAAAAACTTCAGTTTAGAAAAGCTCAAAGAATAACTACCATTTTCTCGTAAAACTTCAATTTAGAAGAAGAATTCAAAGGGCTAACATCTCATCCATGAATTTCAATTTATAGGAAACAATTCACTATTTCCTAACTCAACAAGGGAAAAGTTCATTGATACATTCCTCCCAAAATATATTCAAACGTCCAAGATATAGTTCTTTCTAAAAGGCCACGTGGCCAGTTGAACAAAAGTCATAACTTCTTATTCCAGTCAATGTATTTTCTAAAGAAAATGCACTTACGAGCGGAGTAGTGTCCAAAATGCACAAATAATGCCACGTGTTTATCCTATCAAATAAAAGAAGATATTCTAAGAGTAACACCCAAGTTATTCCGGGGGGTAACATCCAAAATATTCCAGAGGAATAACACCTAAGGAAAAATTCATCCGGAGCTCATAAAGATGACTATAAGGGGGAATTAGTTTCGTAATCTATCAGTCCAAAAAACCACACCCAAAAGTCATAACGACATGGAAATAAAAACGTGCGAAATAATTCCCTACGATTAAATTCACTTCCACGTGTACAAAAATGATGGGTGACACATGTCATTAGGTTGAGGGATCAAAGTAAAACCCTAGATCCACATCACTCATAATCTGTAAATAAAGATCTATCTTTATAGAAAAGGAGTTTTTGGCTTCCAAAAAGTATTGTTCATTCTAGAGAGAGAAAAACTTATTTTCTCCTACATTTTTATCTCTTTAACCGTGATCAGCTACTAACTTGGGGGTCGTAGTACTTTTTTCAGGTATTCATCCCGCTGGATTCGAGGCTAACAATTGTGACAAGTTCTCAACAAATCTACAAATATATGTGAAGGTAAAATTTCCAACACCTTCACAAACCTTTTATGCCATCAAAATTTGGATACAAAGAGAATGAGTTCTATCTTCTGTATGGAATAATTTTGCTCATTGCAGAGGTAAGTTGGTTATGTACAAGAGCTAAAATATGAAAGATTTTGTTTTCTAGCATTTGAGCAATGTCCTAAAACTCTCATTTTGTTGTGAGCAATAACTTAACAGAGAAACCCACCATATATTGTACATACTTGGTTTGCTCAAGTCATTATCATTCATCCCCTGAATCAATTGGAAAACATGAAAGCAATCATCAGAATAATTTATAATTATCCTGTTTCGTAGTAGTTGATGAAAGGTGAATATAATAATTCTGAGGATAATTGCCATAATTCAAGGAGACGTCATTAAAGGGAAACAAGAAAAGTTAAAAGACACTTGATGCGCAAAACCCTAAAGTTCTATGAAAAAAGAGATCGTATACGGCCTTTGCTAAGTTTAAAATAAGAAGCAAATTTAGCTTGGGCTTAAAAGACGTTGAAGGATCCTTATTTTTGCCAAATTATTTGCAATAAGAAATTGGATGACGAGACATATCACTTAAGACTATTAGTGAAGTCAATTAACAAAAGGGTTTTTAATTTTGTCCTTCTATTTCCCCCTCAGACTGGCGTTGATAGACGTCTTTCTCTTTTTATGAAGGGAAAATGAGAAAGTAAAAGAATGGCAAAAAAGGAGAAAAGTTAGCATCACGATCATCACCTGCAACAATTAGCGCTTTTTTTTTCTTTTTTTTTTTTGTTCTTGGGAGTGTGGGGAGAAATTAATACGGGCACTGGGACAAAACCATTTAAGTAAGAGTCCATTCATTTCATTTGTTTCTCTTGTTGCGGACAAGACTTCTCACAAGTAATGATTGGCTACATAGTTGCTTAATTCTATTGGCATGATAATCTGGGACTTGTGAAAGCAAAAATTACATTTGACATATTTCCAGGCGTTGGAATTGCATCAGCGCAGAGTATCAAGTATCGTTTTGTGTATTTTATAACAGTGGATGAGGATATTTTCACTGGTATAATGGATGTCACAGCTTTATTAAAAATAAAGTATAAAAGCCCCCCCTGCTGCAAAAATTAAAATTCTAGCGATCCAATTTTTGAAGCTATCAAAAATTGGATTGGAACCCGAATCTACAAGCTCAAAACTTCGAAATCGGAGACAACCTCAGTTGAGTTAAGATGAAGGAGAAGCAGATGAAATAAAATTCAACTCACTTAAATATGAAAGTATAAAGTCTTCTAATACAGCATGAAATCTGTTGTTAATAAGTCTTCTATATGAATATAGAGTGCTCACTTGCCCTCTAGTGTGTGATTTTGAGAAATGGCAAGCAAACCCATTGTCTCCTTTGCCATCACATTCAATTATTCATCTTGATCACACACTTCTGTGTCTCGAAACTTTTCCATTCCATCTCTCTTAAAGCTTTTCATTAGTTCAGTTCAATGCCATATTAGTGGTAATGGTTTCAAGTTCTAAACTTGAGGTATTAGGCCCAAAAGATACTCGCTAAGCCCAAGTTACATAATTGGCAGACCCATTAAGTTCCGATAAAACACTCAACTATCTATCTCTTGTAGCTTATCAAATCCAATTCGCGTCTTAATAGCAAACAAGAACAAAGAAATGAAAAAATGAAGGGGCTCTGCAGCTCGCTCGACCCGCTCCCTCTGAAACCCACAATTCGTTATAATAAAAGTGATTTCCGTTTCTCCCAATCCCTTGTACTTGAGAAACTCCCCACTCGTTTTAGCACCAAACTCACGCTCAAATCCTCACGGTGTTGCATCAAAGGCAGCTCATCGTCGGCGTCCATCGATATCGACATGGTGAGAAACAAGCAAGGAATCTACACGCAAAAACAGAACAACAAAGTGGTGGTTCTGTGGGACCTCGATAACAAACCCCCGCGGGGTCCACCTTACGACGCCGCCATGGCGCTGAGACGAGTGGCCGAGAGGTTCGGGGAAGTCACGGACATCTCAGCTTACGCCAACCGACATGCGTTCATTCACCTGCCTCAGTGGGTCATCGAGGAACGCCGCGAGCGCAAGCAATTGGATATTCTCGAGCGCAGAGGAGTGGTGATTGCAAATGATCCGTACATTTGCGGGGTGTGTGGACGCAAGTGTAAAACCAATCTTGATCTGAAGAAACACTTTAAGCAGTTACATGAACGCGAGCGGCAAAAGAAGCTGAATCGGATGAAATCCTTGAAGGGTAAAAAGAGGCAGAAGTACAAAGAGAGGTATGTAAGTGGGAATGACAAGTATAACGAAGCTGCCAGGAGTTTGTTGAAGCCTAAAGTTGGTTACGGATTGGGCTCGGAGTTGAGGAGAGCGGGGGTGTTTGTTAAGACTGTTAAGGAAAAACCACAGGCAGCTGATTGGGCGTTGAAGAGACAAATGCAACATTCCATGAGTAGCGGGGTTGATTGGCTGTTTTTGGTGTCGGATGATAATGATTTTAAGGAGATGTTGAGGAAAGCGAGAGACGCCAATTTAGGGACGGTTGTGGTGGGCGATTCTACTAGAGGATTGGGGCAACATGCCGATTTGTGGGTGCCCTGGATTGGGGTGGAGAATGGGGAGTTAACTGAGAGGGATTTGGTGCCTAGGACGAGGAGGGGCACAACTGAGGACTTTGAGAGGGAAGGTCATGGATTTTTTTCACTTACTGAGTTCGACGGGGGAGTTGGTTTCGAGGGTGAGACTGATTTGGATAGTGTGGTTAATGAACTTGTGGCTGAAAGGACCGAGTTTGGTGGTTTAAGGATTTCAATGTTTTCTGAAGGGGAAGAGGAAGAGGATTATTGGGTGACTGAGAAGGCGGGCGGAGATTATTTGTTGGAGAGTGGGGAATTTGAAGAGCAAGATAGTTACTTTTGATATAAGCAAGTATGCTTGGTTATAGAAGGCTTCTTATTGTTTTGGGTTCATTTCGTTCTCTAACCTGGGATTAGTTTTCAAACTAAGATTGATTACGCACTGAGAACACAGTTGGGGAAGTGAATTTTCTTGTTGATAGTTTGGTTTCTCTTGAGGTTGGATAATTATGAATGATTTTATCCATTTGAAGGTCCAAATCATTGTGCAATCATGAAAAGGTCGGTTTTGCTATCAAACTCTGAAAGTTGATGCTTTGAGTCTTCTGATATGCAATGGGTATATGTCTGCCCCAGATAATCTCCTCATGTTTCCTCTTTTAGTTTATAGTTATAATATCCTATTCCTATATTTAATTTGCGTTTGCTACTGATGGGAATATTACAACATTGTGATTCATCCGTCTGCATTGCTGTTTCAACTGTCCTCATAGTAAATGCTTTTACATGCCATCTGATTGTACCTAACTAGATTAAAATTTTATTGGTGGTATAAGACAGCTCTTTAGTTCTTTTCCAAACTTTTGTCTCATGATTCTATCAATGTCGAAGAAACTTATGGTATTCTAAAGTTTATATATTTGCACAAAGTTTATCATTCTAGCTTCCCTCAGAGTTTGTGTGTATCTAGGTTAATTGGGTAGAATGCATTTTACCTTACTTGATTGAAAACCTGTTCATATCATTGTCCTCATTTTGTTGTTGTGCATGCTTTTGGTTTTTAACATTGTGGATTTTTGAGAAAATGTGAAAATGGTTTAACGGTCCTATTAACCAGTATCTCAGGGTGATTCTTGGTGTGTCAAGATGCACTGGATAAATATAACTAAGTTTATGGCAAGTTCTAAAGATTTAGAAGAGCAAGACATGAGAAGCAATGACAAGATTAGGAACCATCTGTATTCTGATTGAAGATGGATTTAATTATTTATTTAAAAATAAAATAAATTGTTTCTTGATGAGTACCGTGGTGTGTTGCTACGACCTGCTCTGAGAACAGTGGAGTTTAGCATTAACTGTGATTCTGGTATCTGCAATAAGGCAACCATTAAGGATTTGATAGATTGTTCTGCTCGGTCACCTATGGGCAGTGGGAACCAACCTATACGTTTGATTAAAAAAAATGTAGGTTCTAGTGTTGTTTATCATGATAATATCGACATCTTACCTTGACTTTGCATAAGAGGTATTCAACAGTTCTGTAACTGTAATATCTATGTGAAACATGAGATGACAGTAATTTTATGCTAGTTGAGAACTTTGGTTTAGTGGTCGTGGGCTACAAACCTACATTGTTTAGTGAGGTGGTTATTCCAATGACAGAATTAGTAGTTCTTGTGAAGATATCCGCGATAATAATTGTTGATTAAATTACTCATACGCTGACTACTTCACCTAGTTTTTCCTCTTAAGAGTACAAAATTATTTCTCCTTAAGAGTACAAAATTAAGTGGAGGAGGAATTCAAATAGGGAAAGAAATATACTGCTTATGATGGAACAATTGAAGGAAAATCATTGCCAAATAGCATTTGGATATCTGTTGTACGTTAAGTCATTTGTCTGAATTTTCATGTTACTTGATTCTCGCCCTCCCCCACCCCCAAACAAAAAAAAAAAAAAAAGAAAAGAAAGAAAATTCAATGTCAGAAACTGTTGTATTTTTCTTCTAGATTGTTCATTAATCTACGCGTTACATTTGGCTTGTGCTGCAAATGCTATGAAAATCTTCTACCTTCTTCAAAGAAGTGCTAGTCGGCAGGTTTTGGGGTGGCCGAATCCTCCTTCAGAAGCATTAGTACCATGGATTCATGGTCCCTGGCCAGCGGAGGTCCTTTTCAGTCTAGTGGAGTTTAGTGATTCTGATTGACAATTTGGAGGTAAGGTTCAATGACTCAAATCTTAGCTTAGCTCTTTGCCCATAGGCAGGAACTGCCGCCTCACGCACTTCATTTGACTGCTTGAAATGGTGAGTTTCATCACATCATGTTGTATGACTGTATGTCTTGCTGTGACATCAATGCAGAGGTGGACAAATGATATAATGACAGCAGTTCCTGCGCATCTGGGAAAGTAATTTGTGTATGATAAGTACTGTGGTTAATGATGACGAATTTGAATTGGACCATCTTAGGGAAAGACTAATTTGTTCAGCTTTAATGCGATAACCCAGTATTTTGTCACAGTTTTCAAGATTTCGAATGATATATGAAAATTTTGCAATGTAGGAGAAAGCTTAAACATGTAACTAAATTTCTGGGAAGTATAACAATATATATATATATATATTATAATTTGGGAGAAAGCTTAAACATGTAACTAAATTTCTGGGAAGTATAACCAAAAAAAAATAAAAATCGTGTGATGCGATAAATTGATTGTAATAATATCATCACGTGTTTGGGTTGTTCCTGCCAACAGCAGGTGTTTATTTTGTCAAAAACACGGCGGCATAAGATTACGACTTTTATTCGGAACGAGTACGACACTTCTTATATTGGGCAGAAATAAAGTGAAACCGCAATTGTCAAATTTTATACACAATTTTTTTCTAGCGTTTTGGTTTTTTTTTTTTTTTTTTTTTCAATAAGCCATTTAGGATTAATTAAATCGTAGAAAATGGTATTATTTGGATTTAAAAATTTCAGATGAGCCGAAGAATACGATCCAAAATTGAAAAGCCTCAGCGGCTGTGGCAAACGATAGCGCCGCTAAAAATTGTACGCCGACCCTAGTATATTCTGGATAATAAAATTAATGTATGCCCAGAAACTTGTACTAGATATACAATCTGCTACGACAGAGTTGAGATTGAGGCCGGAATTTGTCCTATTAAGTTCAAGTTGTGAAGCAGAACCCTAGGAAGTAGGAAACCTGCGTAAACTCCTAACTGGAGTGCGAGAGATTAATATATATGTAATCATTAAATTCTTAACCGCTTTCGGTATTATATTGTGTTCTTGCCGACTGAATCTCCAAGTCGGCCAGTTGTGCTTGTGTAACCCATCGTTCTTCGTCTGCAAACGACGGTCCTTACTGTTGATCATACTTTCTATTCAAACTTATAATAATCATCACAATCATTTCGTACTATTTATCGATTTGAAGGGAGCAGGGGTGCTATCAGAACGCACCGTTCTTTTAGTTCACTAATCAATCAATTATTTGTCCGCATGACATGATATCATTGTAGTGGATTTAGTTTAAGGTATATAAATCTTTTCACAATCGGTTTAATGGAAAATTAACTGCCGTGGAAATATAAAGTAATAAAATCTTGTTATTTTCATGATTGTTAGATTTTCATCAGATGATTGTGGAAGAGTTATATATTTTATATTATTATGTAAGATAACAAGCTCTCATTATAGTTCATTTCTTTACTTTATGTATTATTGCATGAACTAAACTTAAAAAAATAAATTTTAATACAAATTATATCGTATTAGAATATGTCTTTTTATTCTTTAAATGAAAAAAGATCTCTTATTTAAAATATTAGTCATATCCAATTTTATTTTTATTTATTCTATCACAAATTTTTTTTTTAAAAAAAAAACATTGGTGCCATTCTTAAAAATGACTCGCGTCTTCAAAATTTCTAAAAGAAGTGATTCAAAGTAATTGATCGCGGTGGATTTTGTATTCAAGCGTTTCCAAGATGTTGAAGTCAATAATTATCGAGCTTTAATTTTAATAATTATGTCAATTATCAAACCGATCCCCACTATGAATTAGACACATATTCAAAATGATGTTCATGGTTGAGGCACTAACAATTGTTGAATTCAATGGTTCATGTGCTGCCACTCAAAAGTTTACAATTAATCAGGTGATTAAGAAAGTCAGATGATTAAGAAAGAGAACCAAGTGGAAAAGATGGGAAGTAATCAGGATTCTAATAATTGTAATATTTGCTATTTCCAGTCCACTACATGGGAAGGTGATTGCGTGGACGGAAAGAAAGTCACACTCAAAACTCCCCATCCATTCATCCACCACCGACCCAACTCTCCCTTACCTCACTCTAGCTTTGGTTCCACTTGTCAACAAACCAAACTCATCACTATCAATCTCACCCGTCCAAACAAACCACCTAAATCAACTAACTATTATCCTATTTCTTAAGTTTGTTTGACGGACCAAACCCAGAAAAAAAAAAAAAAAAAAACAAAACTCTTCTTATTAAAAATAAAAGAGGTTAATGAATTCTCCCTTCGTTGGCATACTTGGACGTTTTACCATCCACGTCGGCACTCACATGCCGTCTAGCCGCTGTGCCTGTGAGGGTCTGTCCGTATCAAAATATTGTGATACAAAAGTTCCTTCTGATAAAAAAGGATCACATACATATACGGGTACACATCTAGTATCTACCATAAAACAACGTTGTTTTATTGTTTGTTACGGTAATTACCTACCTCCAACTCTTAGGTTAAAGAATTTTACTCTCAAGATTTTTACTACTAATCTGCATCATTACTCTGATTTTATGATATAATATTACCCAAAATTTGAGATAGTCAATTAAAGTATGTACTAAACGGCCTTTGTATGGGTAGAAATTTCCTATAAGGGCGTAATAGTTTTGAACTATTAATTTTATAATATAGAGCAGCTGATGGATTATGTCGGCCAAATTCGGATTTATCTTAAAGGAAGATCAACGTGGCGGCCGTGCTCATACGACAGATAAGCTAGCAGCCAAGTGGGAAACTAATGCTTCTTGGCCTCTTTTCCTTCTTTTTCTATATAATTTAATTAAAGAAAAAAAAAAGAAGAAGTTACATTTTATTTGTATATAATAAGCATCCTCACAGCTATATCATGTATCATATGAATTCACATATATAAGTGACTTGTACTGCATCTGCGGCAATAAAAGTGGAGTCGCCTTAATTATTTTGGGGTTGGGTATCGGTATGTGTCCCTCAGAACTCATAACAAGAAGGAAACTTTGATTAATTATCTACGACAACGATATGGAAGGAGGCGAGTGCTGCAGCAGTTCGACTTCAACGAAAAGCCCAGAGAAGCGGAAGCAAAGGCAGCAGCGGCAACACCAACAACAACAGGAGAAGCCGTACAAGGGGATAAGGATGAGGAAGTGGGGGAAGTGGGTTGCTGAAATTAGAGAGCCTAACAAGAGATCCAGAATCTGGCTCGGTTCTTACACCACGCCTATAGCCGCCGCACGTGCCTACGACACGGCCGTCTTCTATCTCCGCGGCCCTTCCGCTCGTCTTAACTTCCCCGAATTGATTTTCCAAGAAGACGATCTTCGAGACGTTTCCGCTGCTTCAATACGCAAGAAAGCTACCGAAGTTGGCGCTAAGGTCGACGCTTTACAAGCTGCTCTCCATGCTGCTAATTCAGAATCTGAATCCAATTCCAATTCTATTCGATTGTCCGAGAAGCCTGATTTAAACAAGTTTCCAGAGAGTTCTGATGAAGATTGATTACACAATACTTACAAACTCACAATTACCTACCCTACCCTAGCCACGTTTACGTACTGTTTTATTCCCATCATCAGTTTCAGCCTTGAAAACGCACGGAATCACAAGGATTCTGTTTCATATATCTATATATAGGTCTTCTTAATTAGTATGTAACACGGACGACAGTTATTTAGTTGATTAGTCATGGTCTTAATTTTTGAGTTGGCCGTAGTTGTTCGTTTTTCGTTTCTTTTATTTTTTCCCAAGAAAAAAATTAATTTATGAATGAACATGTAATCAAGTTTGGGAAAATTATTGAATGAAATAGGAGGAGGGAAAATCAATGTTTTGAGTGATCAAGAACTTTTTAATGGTCTGACTCAATGTTTTGTTTTGGCTGCCAAGCCCCAAAAAAGAAAGAAAAAGATTGCAGATAAGAAGATAAGGCTGGCAATAGTACTGATGTTGCTTATGAGCGCCCATGACTTGCGCTGCGGCCTGTGGTGGTCCTTACTCGTGATGATCAATAAACCTAAATTGTCACCCTCGCGAATATGGTGGAAGCTTACGTGAACGGTCGCCTCCTGGAGGCTGATGGGTGATCAAATGTGGGCGGTGAGTGTTTACTCTGCTTTATTCATTCAGTTTTCAATTAATTATAGATTTATGCTAGGTGTATGCTAGGGGTAGGAAAGGAAGAGAGAAATTTGTCCTTCCTCTCTCTACTCACCCACTCTCTCTCTCTCTTCTTTTTTTTTCTTTATTTGTCTCATCTTTATCTACACTTATACTACGTTTACTAAATTGAAATCACTATGAGTAATGAGAATTATAAAAAATTATTTACTTGAATTGTAAGAATCAGAATCAGAATGAGTTAAATTACTATTAATGTGTTTATTGTGTATTTGAATCGGAATCAGTTACATTGTAACAAAGTACTTAATGAACTATTATTATAATTATTATTTTATATTTTAATTATAGTAATTATTTTAATTATAGTAATTATTTATTCAAAAATTATTGTTATTATTAATTATTGTTAATAATATATCATTAATTATATTAATAATTATGATAAAATAAATAAATTAATAATTATTATTATATTAATTCTTCAATTATAATAATTTATTATAAATATTATTAATTAAATATAATTGCTATTAATAATTATTGTTTATAATTTATTAATATATTAATTAATTATAAATAAGGATAAAGTGGTTATTTTATATTTTGAAGAGAAACAAAATAGTTAATCCAAATAATGGGAGACTTAGTCCCACCTCTCCCTTAGAAATGAGTCTCCTATTCCTTATTCTCAAATTGTGGTGGGTCTTACAATTCCAATTTCTAATTCCATTTTATGAAGTTAATGATTTTGATTTTCTAATTTAAAAAGTAAACACAGCCTTCACATTTTTCTTAATTATATCAAAGTATATATTGGAAAACTTTTATATATATATATATATATATGGGGTTATTTTTATCAGTTTTGCTAGTCAAAATATTTAAGCAAAGATTCTTCACCTGTGGTCTGTTTGGGGACCGACCATGTAAAACATGTTAATTTATTATCATTTTTTCTTTTCCGTTCCTTTACGTGTGCTTGCAATTTGTAGGGAGAAAAAAAATTTTAGCTGCCCAACTGTCCTCCAATCTTAAAAAAAAAAAAAAGGATTGACCTAACTACTTGTTTAATTTATAAATCATCAGCCAACGATGCTAATGGATCTTCCAGTCCTGTTCGATGTATCTGTCTTTAAGATTTGATTAGCCAATTGCTACTAGCTTATGGATATGTTCGATTGACTATTGTGATCTTTTGTTTAACTGGATTGCAAATAATTGTGCAAGCTCCGGCTCGTCTCTTCCAAGTGAAACTACTACTTTTTCAATATTTAAAAAATTGCGGCCGTATGTGCATAGAGATAAGATTCTTTAGACGTCATTTTGCATTAATTATACGATTAAATTATTTATCTTGCCACCAAAAGAAACGCATAAAGCAAACGGAAAGCAGAGGAAACAATGTATTAAGAATTACGATATACAAATGCAACTAGTAACACTAAAGTTTTACTTACGTATTTTCTACATCTTCACATCACAACTCATTAATCCGAAAAGCTTTTCTTTTTGTTGTTTGGTTTAATATCATATAAAGAATACTGTATTAACAGTTTCGACTTTTGAGTAGACTAATATTCTCCTTCTAATATAAGATTTCTCTCATGGAAGTTCAAATTCCTCTTTAAATAAAATTTAATCATATATGTTTTAACTCCCCAAAATTTTTAATATCTCAGCATAACTCAACTCATGAGAAAATTCTAATTACTTCAAATTTTTAAGACACATCCAGATCGTTTTATCTCAAACTTATAAGCACATATAAGACTATCTGTTAAAATGTTCACGTGATTGATTGCCTAGAAATTAAACAAATAAAATTTTGACCGCATAAAGGCCCTTGTATCGAAAGCCAAAGCCGCATCATGCAGCTTAATCTTTCTCTTAATTGGAAAGAAAAGAGATGATTATGGATCGTATAGATCAGTTACCGAAGGAAAGAATTTATAACCCAGTTCTAAAAATATTTAATAATATCAGAGAAAGTACGTACTTTTTCCAGTTTAGCCAGCTATAGTGATTTATTACTCTCATTGTACTGCTTCTATTTAAATGGAAATTGAAACTATAAAAATATACAAGCCAACTGGTTGTCGCAACTATTAGGTTGTCAACTTCTGACTAAGCTAGCTTAGGTCGGTTTAATTAGTATTATGGTGCCGACAGTAAAGTAGTTAGGGTAGTGCTAAGTTATATAATTTGTAACTCATAGCAAATTCAAATATAGTTGGTTATGATCTCACAATTATTTCATGTGCTGTCATTTTTTTATATTGGATGACTGTTTTTTAGTTGCTGTAAGTTACAGTATTTGTACCTTAGTAGCTACCAAATAGTAAGAGTAGGAGATTGTTATCTTACATTATTATGTAAGTTACATAATTCTTTCATAGCCGTTCGATGAAAATCCAACAGCTATGAAAATAATAAGATTTTGCTATTTTATATTTTTACAACCGATGAATTTTCATCGAATGACTATGAAATAATTATGTAACTTACCTAATAATGTAAGGTAATTAAATCCATAAAAGTAATGTAAGTCTTTTATTTAACAATTGTAGTACAAAATTACTTGTGCTAGAGCAGCTAAACAAAAAACACCAAAGGGAGCCTTAAATTATAATATAATACTAACGGCATCTTTCTCCATCCACTTTAATGCCGAAAACAAGAGGATTTTTCTTATGAATTTTATTAAAAAATAATGCTAGAGTTCAGAAATAATATTATATTTCAGAAGTTTGAGACCAAGCCATGCTGTTGTTGATCTGTAACTCCCACATTCTTTTAAGTTACTAATTTTTGTTAATAAATTAAGTTATGCGATAATTACAAATCAACAACAACATATTCGAGACGTAAATATTGAGATATATATATATATATATGTATGTATGTATGTATATCAGATAATAAAATATGAAACTCATTTATTTTATAATTTTTTATAAAAATAATATATAATAAATTTTATAAAAGCAGCTTATTTAATAATTTTTTTTTATTTTATCAGCAGCTTTTTATAAGTAGGTAGGGTAAAGGGTTATTTTTTATAAACAGCTTATTCAGGTACCATATCTTTTTAAAATTCCTATTATAACTTTAGATTTTAATAAAAGGACAATTATATCTTATTTATCCATAAACCTAAATATATAAATCATACTTTTATTTTTATCATATTTTATGTAATATATTATGAAATTATTTAGTTTTCTTAATTTATTTTTTAATATAATTTTACATATTTAAGAAAAAAAAATATAAACAATTTATTAAACATACTCTAAAATTAAAAAGTAATTAAAATTTATTTCTATTTTGATCATTATATAATAAAATAACACTTTTATAATAAAATTTACTAAACGCATATACTCTATTTTTTAAATTCACAGTAATCAAAATAACACAATTTACTAAACATTAAATTATTTTTTTAATGAATAACTTATTTTATCTGAATAGTACAACATTGGCCCATAGACTGACTCTTCAAAGCGCCAACGGCTCTCCACTCGGAAGCATTATGGGAATGCACAAAACGACCAATTGGATTAATTGGGCTACAAGATCATGATGCATTCATCGGGGTCCAGCACAAAGCCCAAACCTACTTTTTACTTGCGGACCAGCCCAAAACGCCAAACTTCTTTTTATTTTATCTGGAAGAATAGTATATTTTCTTTGAATTTCTTTTCCTTTCCCTTTTCTTTTTGGGGGGTGGGAGGTCAGCAGTGCCAAGGATTGTAGAACTAGGCCTAAATGTCAGAGAGAAAATAAAAAAATTGATTTTCCTTCTTTCTCTTTGAAATGAGTTATAGAGGTAATTTAATCGGTAAAAGCTTCGATTCCAGAAGTAATAAAGGTTTTGATTTAATTGACTTTTATCCCTTCTAAAGGTAGCATTTGGTATTCTTCTTAAGTTATCTGATTCATACATGTGGCTTGCAAGACCTTTACAAAGGCTTGAGATTTGTTCAACCAATCAAAGAATGATTAAAATTCCTCGAAAGGTGGATTCAAATTACTCTCTTAAACAATGTATCCTCTCGTGGACACAAATACAGGCAAATATATACTTAAAAAAAATTCAAATGCCGGTATCCCATTTTTATAGACCATGAACTCATGATGTAAAAAATTATTAAAATACAGAAAAAAAATAACGTGTTTTTGCTTTTAAATATTTTTATGTCTTTCTTCTTTTTATTTAGAGTAATGTTTATTTAAGAATTGGACCAATTTATGTCTGCGAGAGAAAGGAGATATAAAAGAGCCTTCTGGGTTAAGAAAATTGGACCAACAACCCAAATGTCCGCCGTCAGACGATAAGCGCTGCCCTCACGCATGCGATATCTTTTGGCGGGAAGTTGAATGCTTGAGTTGGTGGTATATAACATTATGCAGTAAATAGATTCAAGTGTGAAGCACATGAACGTGGGCATTTTGGCTCTCGGATCAATGAAAATGGTGGACGATTTTGACGCACTACACAAAAAGGACAATTGATTTATACTTTATGAAATGGCAATTCTAATGTTGAGGAGAAGAAGACGACGATAAGGGATGTTTAGACTTTAAGAGGAGTCAAGATTTGATTTAGCTCTTCGAGTTTGTGCAAGCACCGCAAGGAGGTTAAAATATTAACATGGGAGAAAAATATTGAAGAAAAAGCTAAAGAAGGAGCAGAGAGAGAGAGAGAGAAATGAAAAAAGGTTAGTAAATAGTGAAGGAGCTTTCAGTGCCATCAATTCAATTAATTGTGTTTGGACTGTCATCCATTTACTCTTAGAACAAAACCGCTTTCCCTGCACATTTGCAGCCACTTTTGCTTACAAGACATGACAATTTTCTCACCATGCGATCATGTTCCCCATCTATTCCTTTTCCTTTTTCTTCCCTCTTTCTCGAGAGAAAAAGGAAAAGGAGGTTTTAAAAGCAAAGAGAATTACACTGTGGAACCATAAAGTCATGAGCTAAGTGTATGTAAAGATGCCCCATCTAAATCTAATTGCGAATATATTTCAATCAAAACAATGATGCCCACCCGCATTCACTTTATTGTTTGAGATTGAAGGCTCAGTAACTACAGCATCAACAATCCCTTTCTATCAATTTCCAAACTAAAAAGGTTTCCAAGCAAAACGAAAAACTAGAGTATAGAAATATAAAGTAGCCATTAGCAAAAGCGGGTGAAGATGACCCTTCTTCATCTATGATATCTAATTATATTTATGATTCTTTTGAGTAATGACATTTGATGCGTGGCGATTGCCAAATGTCATAACCGACATGTTAGGCATTGGTCCAACCCCTGGCTAGATGAAGTCGAAACTTCAAACACAAGATTTATTTGCATTTTATGGTGAGAGATTTCATTTGATTGGCAATTGATGAAGTCTCCGCATACTGATTCTCGCAAATATTGTGGGATCAAATGTTTATAACTTAGAACGGTTTAAGCCTACAGGCTCTGAAAGGCCGAAGGAAACATAATTGCGGCCCCTTAATCTACACAAATTAATCATGAATATGTAAGAGCCAACAGTTCAAAATTGACATTGCATGCTTTGGCTGAGTTCCGTTTAAGCTTTGGTTTATTTATTTATTTATTTTTTTCGCCGATCACGTATATTTGAATCTTAGGGAAGACAAGGGTAAAAAAAAAAAATTTGAACTTTGTCTATTTTTTTTAATTAATTTTTTAATATTATATTTGATTAAAATCCAATACATCTGAACCCATTTAAATATACAATCAACCTAATATAACTTAAATGGATAATTAAAAATATTAGGGACATAAATAACAAAAATATTATCTATAAGAATGAACAAAATGTCATATATTCCTATTGTACGTCTACGCAAAAATATATACTCCTTTAAAACTCTAACAACATACAAACAGATAACTAATTCGTGTTTAATTTAAAATGCAGAATCTCCCGCGAACTAATTAATTTATTTTTACCGAAATTGGATTAACTAAGTGGGTTTACACCAATTAAAACTTAGTAATAACCTTTCTTAATTAATTAGTTGGAAATATAGGTCGATGGAGCCTGAGCCCTCCTTCAATCCCTGAAGAGTCGAAGATATTTAAGATGTGCATGCACGTTAATTGCCAAGGTTTAAAAGCTACATGTCGTTTTGTTAATTTATAATGATAGCGGTCCTGTTTATCATGGACTGATGGACTGGTGGTGTGGTCCATTGACACGTGCAAATGATGACAATGTCGTCCCTAATGATGGATTCCCACCGTTTCTTCCACTGTGTGGGTTCCACTCCTATCATGCAAAGTCGCCTTTATCTTTGACCGGAGGCAAAAATTAAAAAAATAAAAATTTCCCATTTCATTTTTCATATCTTAAAGACTTAAACCAACGAAATTTGCTTCAATTTTTCACGCATATGTTCATCTCTATATATATAGCCAAATCATACTTTAACAAGTGTCCAACTTACAGTCATAGTTTCAACATTGGCTTTTCCTACCCAGCGACGTGGCATTTCATGATCGGCCAGTCATCATTCAGTCTCTCCAACTACTTCAGTCTCTTCATGTTGAGTGGCTGTGATTCAATGTAGAATTCTGTATAAGCACCTGAATTTTGCAGCTGCTTTTGTTGAATGAACATAGCCACAGGACCCACATACATTTTCTTGTAACTTATCGATATATCATCACTGATATATATCAGAGGGATAAACAAACCATTCGATGCTTAATTACCTACATCTTAGATTCTGTTCACGGGCGCTCATCGCTTTATCTTCGAACAATAATCTATGTGACATAATTTAATAATAAATAATTGAGACAACAGTCACAACACCAACAATCGGAAATCCCGATGGTTCTCGATCGAATATACTTCTTTTACTGAGTGCTTCTAGTTAACTGCATGGGGTTCAATTGTATTGGCTGGTAGCTATTCCATAATCAGCTGCTTTCATAGCTGTGGATCGGAAGTAGTTAAAAGATAAAAGCGATGATGTCCATGATTGCGCCAATTCATTGGATAAGTAACTGGCAACAAATTAAATTAACTTAGGTTAGGTGCGAAATAATGAGTGCCTAAGCAAATAGGAATAAGAGATTATCATTGATTTAGGAAAATTTGTCGTGATTGAAGGTGTAATCAGTTGTGGGATTTGCTTACGTGAGGCCAATAACATGGATTCAAGCACATAATCTTAGTTGTCAAAGTTGATATCATTGTCCCACGCATTGTCTTCAAGCTAGAATGACACCTGGCCAATAGGATTTGAACTGGAACGGCTCACTTTTTTGAAATAATCTCTCCCTTTCGAGGGAATAGCTAGGGTTGTTTTTTTTTTCACCATGCAATGCAACCGTTTTCACTTGGCATATACAGACTACTACTGTAACTGTAGAATAGTAAAATTCCTCGTTAAAGAAGCAAGGATTGACAGGTATCGTATCTATACAGTGTTGAAAGTATGATGATGAAAGAAATGGATTCATCGAACGAGACATTTCTTGTACAAGGTAAAGTTAAAGGATAAGGTGAAGGGCGAGTCTAAATGAGTCCAAGTAATCACGATAAGGTAAATCCCATGACGAGTTAAGAATGAGCTGTTCAGCAAATAAACATAGCAACTTTGTCAATGTCAAGATCCTCATTCTACTGCATTACCAGTCTTTGGTCGGAAGAGAAGGAGAAAAATGTCACATCAAGCCAGCGACCAAATCTCTAAAGCTTGAATTCTTGTACAATACATATCCAAGGAAAATATAAAATCAGATGCATGAAAGTTTCACCATAGCGGTGGCATGATGTTAGAATCTGTTGTTACATTCACATTTAGAATGTTTTTTAATTATGACTTTAGGCGGAATTACTCGTACTGGTATATTTTCTTTCTGCACTATTGGCCGAACGTGCGATCGAGAGTTAAAAACCCTGACATATAATAATTAATGTTAAGAAGAAGAAGTTACAGTTAGCAACTGCAGATGTTTGTATAATTGAAGCACATGTGTTCGCTTTTTATGCTTCACTTCATATGCCCAATCACACGTGCTAACGTGCAATCACTCAAACGAGTGTCCGTGATTGCAGTCATCAGTCCCCCACTTTGAATGATTCCAGTTTTATTCAAAACTCATCATACAAATTGGAACATGGAATCATTACTTACTCACACACACGTAAAATTTATACGTATGCTTAACATATTACTTAATTTGAGTTGCAACATGTACGGTGGCATCTTAGGTACAAGACCCAAGATATTAGCAATTTCTATATAAATAAAAACTGGGGGAACAAAAAGAAAGAAAAGTGGGATTTGGAAATTTTTGAGTCTAGGAATAAATTGGAGCAACAGTTTCCAAAGAAGAGGATTGTGATTGCGGATATGGCATGCACCCAAAGTAGATTTTGTTTTAGTGTGTGTGGTTTTTTCAACATTCTCTACCAATTAAAGACGACGGCTTTCACTACTTTCTCAAATAAATATCCGTATCCAGAAAAGCAAAGAGTTCCATTTTCAAGCGTTGGGATTGGAGGAATCCTTTTTCATTCCTCTCCCCCTCCTCACTTTACGAATAAAAATAAAAATAAAAATAAAGTTTGAGAGAGAGCACCGAAAAGCATAGACACCTTATCATGAAAGCAAGAAAAAAACGACCCGATTAGACGGGGCCAGCCCACACGCATATACATGTAACGCAATCACTCACTCACTCACACAACCACACGCTCATTTACAATTGTGAAATTATTTCTAATTCTACCGCTTTCATCATCATTCACTCTCTATAATTACGTGTCTCTTTACTTTTTACCTTTGTCTTTATTACTCATCTAAAGTTAATTAAATGGAAATTAAAACTCAAGTCAACCTCTCCTCATCATTTGGTCTTGGTTCTTTTAAGCACCACCTCATGTCCACTTTCTTCACTTTTAACTCTCATTCATCTGGCTATATAATAAGCGTACTCTCCATAGCATTCAACTCTTCACCATGGGAAGCATGAAGGTTCATCAATTGGCACGTGGATTCTGGGAGCATGCAGAGCCCTCTCTCACGCTTGGCTGTAAACGGTTACGCCCTCTTGCTCCCAAGCTCCCCAACGCAGAAAGTACCAGTGTCTCTTCCTTCGATCTCAAGAGCTTCATTAGACCCGAAAGTGGTCCTAGAAAACTTGTGTCTTCTGACGAGAAGAGAAATCCCCCTCAGGTTGTTTGTCACTAACTCTAAATATCTCAAATTAACCACGCAAACGTGCGTTTTCATGATTTCCACACATTGTTAGTTGTAATAATGATGGTTAAGAAATTAATTTATAAAGTTGAAACAAATTTGATGATGCATGCAGGTGGAGACGCATCCGGGAGGGACAAGGTGGAATCCAACGCAGGAGCAGATAGGGATACTGGAGATGCTGTACAGGGGAGGAATGCGAACTCCGAATGCCCAACAAATAGAACAAATCACAGCGCAGCTGGGCAAGTATGGGAAGATAGAGGGAAAGAACGTGTTCTACTGGTTTCAAAACCACAAAGCACGCGAGAGACAAAAGCAGAAGCGCAACAGTCTTGGTCTTAGCCATTGTCCGAGAACCCCAGCAGCCACCGCAAGTTTTACCACCACCATATCTCTGGAGTCTAGGGTATACACATGTGCCATTATTAGTTTAAAATATACACGTTTATTGAATTAAACCATAAATTATCTAAATTTGATATATAGGAAAGAGAGGAAGACACGAGTCCATACAAGAGGAAGTGCATGAACTGGACATTTGAATGCTTGGAAGAAGAAAGCAGGTCGTGCAAAGAGGATCAAGGAGATAGAACTCTGGAGCTCTTCCCTTTGCACCCGGAAGGCAGATGAGGGGGGCTTGATGAGTAATTAATTGAGAAAAATTAAACTTTCGTTGAACTTTGTTCCATTATTAATTTTGTGATGTTGCTAGCTAGAGATAGCTAGCAAATTTGATGTGCTTTTCTTTCTTTCTTTTGTATGGGGAAAGAAGAAAGACAAGTTCTCTCTTTGTAGTACAATCTCTATCTCTCTACTGATCTATGATTCCTGACTTGAAAAACCAAAGCGGTTTGTCATTCTCTCTCTCTCTCTCTCTCTGGTGGGTCGTGGGTGTGAAATATTATGCGATGCTTTTGACTACAGGAGTTTGATGAAATAAAGCTTTTAGGTTAAAAGCAAATAACCTATAGACACTGAAGTCCACGCACCTACTTCTTCTTCCTTAGGCCTACCCTTTCATGTTTCGAGTTCAAATGGGAAAAGAGCATAAGATATTGCACTACCGGATGACTTTCATAAAGTAGCTAGCATATCAACTATTACGAGACGTGCAATTCATTTTTCTCCTCTTTGGGATTGAGTGTGAGGTGGGACCGTTGATCATCAGTAGTTCCAATTAAAAGTTTTCGGAGGGAAAGACTGACCGATCGATGGATATTTTTAAAATGATAATTAACGAGCATGCATGTTTTTCCCCCCCTTTTTTTGCATAAATTAATGGCTAGTAGAACGTTGAACTTTTATCTTGAATTTTGAATCGCATTGGAACTCCCAGTTCTTCATACCCACATTCTAATTCTCGCCAACGTCAAGCAAACTTTTAACAAGATATAATAATTGAACAAAATATTTATTCTGGAATATAAAGTAGGAACGAAATATATCCAATATCTGACAATTACGTACGAGTAATTTTAAAAAAAAAACATTGATTTACGTGGTATAAGAATTAATTAATTGGATTGCTCCTAATCCATGCTGTCCTTATCTTCTAAAAATATTGTGTAATATCACCCATATACATTTTCAACAATGTAATCTAACTCAGAACATCATTAAAAAAAAAAAACTCTCTATTTTATTCTATAAATGCTTATTAATTTATCTATCTAGTTATTAGAAAAGTAAAAAAAAATAAGCCTCCTCTCAAAAAATTCTTTGAATATAAAATAAGTTTGTAATATTTTGATCAAATTTTTTCCTCCCCTTAACAAAAAAAATTATAACTCTCTTTTCAATACTAATGAGATAAAAATAATATGATAGTAATTGAATAACAGAGTTACTCTTCAAAATTAAAGAGAGAGAAGGACAATCTTGAAAAACCTTATTTAAAGAGTATTTTAAAACATATTATTGTTGATGTGACTTTTCAAATAAATTATAGATACTTTTACACATATATATTCTTATTATGTAATTATCAATCATTAGCTTGCAAAAATATTAACACAAAGCTTATATCATCACTAATCCAAGTCCAATAACAAAATATACATCTCTTGGATTGGTGGTCAATTTGGGATTACCTTTTGGGACACTTAAAATTGATTTTTAATAGTTAAAAGTTAATTTTGATATTTAGTAAATTTTTTTAAAAAATCACTTTTAACAAAATCACTCCATCTTACAACAGATTTTGAAAAGTAAGGAATATTTAACTTTTCAAAATTTGATTTTAATAATCAATTTTATACTTAATATAATTCCACATATATTTTCATATGTATTATAAAATTACTAACTTTAAATAGATTATTGTTATTATTATTACTAATTATATTGAGATAATAAAATAAAAAATAAAATTAATAATATAAAAATATTTATTTTAGTTATCAATTATTATATATACATAATAAAAAATATTTTATATTCATGTTTATAAATGTGTAAATAAATTTTATTGAACATTATGTCTAATTTAGTCATTTATATTTTTACAGCAGTTTAACAGTAAGATTTACTAAACAAATAGGATTGCTTTTAAAACTCATAATATTTTAAAAATAAATTGCTAAGCATTTAACTCATTCTCTTATAGCTAATTATTTTTAAAGTACATCCAACAATAATGATTTAACGATACAACACTACCAAATTGGCTCTAAATGTGGCCAGTGGTTTGAATCTCCTTGTGCCAATTTGATGCAGAGTAAGAAATTGAAGAAATTCTAATTAAATATAATATTTAGAAAATTTTAATTAAGTTGTATTATAGTTTGATTTTGTTGCCTATTTAGAGTTTTATTATTTAACCATTACTTATTTGAGTTGTATTCATAAATTTAAGTATATGTATTATTAAAATAGATTTTCTAGTCAAATTAGAATAAGTTGTAGTGAGTATAAATAAATATTTTTTATATCTTTTATAGAAGGCCTTGTTTAATTTGTTATTGGTCATTTCTCATAACAAACTCTATATTTAAGCTTAATAATATTTGTAGTTGTCAAAAGTCTGTGTGAGATTTTGAGTTTAGTTAATTTTCTGCATTCTATGCAATTAATGAGTCTTAACCACCTAGTTTCCCAGTATATTTTTAGAATCAACATATATTTAATTTATTTCTTTATTATAGTATTATCAAAAATCAACAGAGTATTCAAAATATCTTTATCTATCAATCACTCTACATCTTTTGTCCTTCCATTGCATTAGTTTATGCTTCTGCTACATCAATTTCACTGTAGAGCATTCCTTTATAGAATTGTGATGCATATCAATCTTGGGACAAAATCTTTTGAACATAAATGATAATATGGCAAGAATATAGCTCTTTTCAAGGCATTTCAAAACCTATAATTCAGGAGTTTTACTACTTAGCTATTACAATTTCCATAATACCATGAGATCTCCTTGATTTCAAGATTTTTAAATTAAAAATTATCTCTACCACAAAATAACATTTTTTTTTATTAAAATTTTTATGTCAATAGAGTAACAACGCATTATGAAATATAAGGACTTAAAAACATTTTTTTTTCTTAATTATAGTGTATTGACAACCCAATTTCTCTCCACCTAAATGAGTTTAGCTTGAATGCCAAATCTTAATGGTTGTTCAACAACATAAATGCATTTATGATAATAATTTTTTAATATCAATTGTTAGGCTTAAAAACTTGGGCCCTCTTTTATATTGAAGTATTGTAACTTTCAAATTACAATTGATATGAAAAAAAATAGTTGTAACTACAACCTTAGTGTTGTATTTTTTTAAGATATAATTGTTCGGTGATAAAAGGCAGCATTCTTATATTTCAGGTTTTGGATTCAAGCTTCAATAGGTGTGTAAATTAATAATAATAACAATAAAAGAGTTTGTGGGCGCAATTTAGTAGATATAATAAAATCGCTTGTGTTAAAAACCAAAAAAAAAAAAAAACTGAGATTTGAATTTCTCTCACATGGGTAGGGGGAAAACTAGGTTGCTATTAGGTTAAATAATAACAAAAAAAAAGATTTTATTATTTGACTACTTTAAAAATTATAATATATCAAATGACTACGAAAAAGTATCATGGTCTATAAATTTATTACTAATCCTTTGTGAACCTATCATTTTATTATGTCTCCATTAATAGCATTAATTGGCTGGTTAGTTGACTAATTAAATACTAAATTTTCCCTTAAAAAAGCACTAACAAGTAGAGGTATCAACTATAAAATTTATAGGTTTATAAGAATTATTTTTAACTAGTTTATAGTTTGAATTTAAAATATCGTAATGTCTTGCATGTTACTTATTTTTTAACAAGAAGTTTCATTAAAGGGCAAAATTAGTATTATACCAGTAAAATAACGGTGCTAAAAAAATTTAATAAAATGATATATTTCAATAATTCTTATAGTCATTTGATTTAAATAGTAAAACGATAATAACCCTAAAAGGAATATTATAATTGCCAAACTACCATACAAGGGCCTGTTTTTTTTTTTTTTTTTTGGTAGCTTTTAACACCCTATGAAAACTCTTATGAAACTTTACTCGTTACATTTATAACTCTTCCCTTAATCACAATTATAGAAAAGGACAAAAGATAAAATAGGGTTTAAATTATATTCAAATATTGCCTATAATAAATTAATTAAAATTCTAAAATATTTGTTTTCATGATAAAAATCAATCATTAGATAATTTGTCTCATTATTGTTTCAAAATGATTTTGAGTTTATAAAAATCACTTATATCATATATTAAATTTAAAGATAATAGGTTTCATAATTGAGTATAAAGACATTTTAATTTAATTTTATTAAATTTTTTGTTTTATGTAATTTCAATTAGTAATAGAACTATGTTAAAAAAAAAGGGAGTTTTGTAAGGATTTTAATGAGGTGTGAAAACCTTCAACTCTTTTTTTTTTTTTTCATTAATTTATGCAACAAACAAACTTGTGAGTAATTCTCCTTTAAAAATTTGAGTTGTGATATTTCACCGCCTGAATTTATCTCATCATTTTTCAGTTTTGAATGAACCCTAAAAAAATTTTAAAATAATTTCTCTCTCAATAAATAACTAGTACAATTCCCAATTTACTCTTATCAAGTAAAAAAGGAAGTGAAATAGCAGTGCCAATTATTGGGCACAAGGCACTGCGATACCATTTTTCCAGCTGGCAGTGACGATGACGACCAACAAAGCAAGCTCTCGTGAGCACGTTATTCGGTTTGTTGTTTGTCAAACACTGCATAAGATGGCTCAAAACCCGAATCTGAAGAACGTAAATAGGAAGCAGCTGAATTCATATGAGGCCAAGCTCCAGTTGTGATATTGGTGGCACCACGAGTGCTTAGTTTCTGTCGTTTTTTTAATAAAAAAATTGTGCCATCTCTATAATTGATTGATAATTTCACACGAAATAAGAAATTGAGATTAATTTAACAGCGAGCGTAAAAATTGAATTGAACTTTACTGTTAGTTAATCACTTAGATATGAGTGTGATTGTGTGGAGTATGAGCGAAATATCAATTAATTAGGAAGTGACGACTGGTCCAAATATTATCACTACAAAACTTGTGGGTTAACTATCCTTCCAAGCCCAAATCTGTAATCCCGCTTTATCGAAAGCCCAGTCCAAGTTCATGTTCAAGTGGGTTAGATGTGCTCATCACCGGCTCAACGGCCATTGGAATTTGGGCTTTAGGCTTGAGTGGCCACTGATCCACAAAATGTTGCCTCAATTCCCCAGAATAATGCTTTTCACACCCTTTTGATATCTTTATACCGCTGCACTTTTGTAATCATGGTTTTATTATAACTGAAAATTACATGAACTGATAAAAGGATATAATAAATTTAGTTAAACTAAAATGCCTTTACAAGTTATGGACTCTAATTATGTTTTAATCCTAATATTTATTACGATGAATTTTTATTGTTAAAATCAAAATAAATTAAAAACAATGAAAAAATAAATTATCTACTAACAACAATTTTATAATGAAAAAATATGTTTACAAAATTTGCACTGATTGATAGCGAAATTTAATTAAAATTATATTGTAAATTTATATGCCTTTATGTAGGTTCATAAAAGAAAGAGACATAAACATAAAAGGTGAGATTTCTTAAAAATTCAAGAGGAGTAGGGCGTTAGAACCTTTACTTCCAAAGCACAACGACGAGAACAAAACTTTAAAGCAGGTGCTGGATTCCAATTTCCATTTCCAATGATTCGACAGGTAATCTGGTCTTTGATTCATCGACTGACTTGTTCTCTTTGGTTTTATTATTGATCGAGTCTAACCCATTTTACAGGGACTCCAAAATTTACACTGTAAAAATTCATTAAAAAATATTAATTAACCTCCCTTCATCAAATTTAAAACGATGTTGTAAAAATTCATCAAAATTCAAATTTTTTGCATGATTATAATAAATCGTGATTATAAAACTAAACACAACTTTCATAAAATGACATCATCTTTTTATTACTATGTAATGAGGTACAAATCTTGTAAGCTTCGCCTAAAATTGAACTTGACCCTACTTTTGTCAAAAAAAAAAATAATAATAATAAATAAATAAAAAAGAGTTTCATGACAATTCTGGATGCCGACACGTGTGAAAGCAGCCCACTGTGATACACACGATCACCGCTTCAACTTAAACCGTCATATCAACTACGGGGATTTTGTCACCAGGAGATCGGACGGTCTGTATTTAGTTAGGAAATAAAACTAGGGTTCCTTCTAGTAACTTCAGTATATAAGCGGTACAGTGACCTTCGAGTCGGTGCGGTGCAGTGGTTTCTGCCCTCCCACCGAAATTCCGGAAAAAAAAAAAAATCAACCTCCTCCGTCGAACTCCGTCCGGTTCCGTTCGGGTCTCCGACAAATTTATCCCCATTTTACCCTTCCTCTCCTGTCCTATCTTCAAAAAATTCCAAAAAAAAAAAAGAGGAATTTTAAGTTTCGGTTTTTTTTTTCCTTAGAATTCCAGTTATAGAATCAGACTATTTATTCTGTTATCTCTCTAGATTTTTATTTGAGAAGTAGCAAGAGGAGAGGGAAATAAAGGAGCCAAAAAAAAAAAAAAAGAAAGGATCTAGAAGTGGCAGTGATGGCACAGATTCAGGTGCAGCATCAAGCGCAAATGTCGGGGCCAAACGGAGTGGCGGCGGTTGCGTCAGGGAACCAGTTCCTAACGACGTCTCTTTATGTTGGCGATCTCGATTTCAACGTGACCGATTCGCAGCTTTATGATCTGTTCAGCCAGGTCGGTCAAGTTCTGTCGGTTAGGGTTTGTCGGGACCTGAGCACCAGGCGTTCACTAGGCTATGGTTACGTCAACTACGGCAACCCTGCAGATGGTAGTATAGATTTTTCCTTGTGGACTGATTTTTATTTGATAATGTTTCTACTGAATGGAGTTGGCTGCTTGAGTTGATTATTATTATTATTATTATCCTTTAGTTACTAGTAGCCAGTTTCTGATAATTGTAACATTTCTTGGTAATTCTATTTTGTGAAACTCAATAAAATATATTGTGCGTTTCTGTTTTTAGACAATAATCATGTGGTATGATGTCTGAAAAATTAGCGTAGTTACTTTGTTGCCAAGGGATTCAATGATATCTTGTCAGGTTAGGTAATTCTATTTTGTGAAACTCAATAAAATATAGTGTGCGTTTCTGTTTTTGGACAATAATCATGTGGTATGATGTCTGAAAAATTAGTGTGGTTACTTTGTTGCCAAGGGATTCAATGATATCTTGTCAGGTTATTCGCACTACTTTTGTTTGTTTCTATGTTGGTTGGATGATGGTGCCCATGTGGGATTGGTTGCACACATTATGTAAAACTGAAGCAAAATGGAACATTTGACTAAAATATTAGCATCTCCTATGCTGGGAGATATAATATTCTCTTCCTGACTTTTTGGTTCAATGAAGTTAATTAATTTTACAGTGGGAGATTGTATTTTGTCCCTGTAGAGAATTGCTATTTGTATATTTGAATAGGAGCAAGAATTTTTTTTTTCTTTTTGTCATTTTGTAACTTATGTTTATGTTGTCTTCAGCGGCAAGGGCACTGGATGTTCTTAACTTCACTCCACTTAATAATAAGTCCATTAGAATCATGTATTCCCATCGGGATCCTAGTATTCGAAAAAGCGGTACTGGGAACATATTTATCAAGGTATTCATTTTAAATAATGTATATCTGATGTGTTTTATTTCTATTATATACTCCTGGTCCTTGTTTACATTTAGTCCTTTGTTTTTAAATAATTATGATTGCAGAATTTGGACAAGTCTATTGATCACAAAGCATTGCACGACACATTTTCTTCATTTGGAAACATTCTTTCTTGTAAGATAGCTACTGATGGTTCTGGCCAGTCCAAAGGTTTTGGTTTTGTGCAATTTGACAACAAAGAATCTGCTCAAAATGCTATTGATAAGTTAAATGGCATGCTTATTAATGATAAACAAGTGTTTGTTGGACACTTTCTTCGTAAGCTGGAAAGAGAAACTGCAGCAATTAGAACAAAATTCAATAATGTATTTGTCAAAAACCTTGCTGAGTCAACTACTGATGAAGATTTGAAGAAAGTTTTTGGTGAGTATGGAACAATTACCAGTGCAGTAGTGATGAGGGATGGAGATGGAAAATCCAAGTGTTTTGGATTTGTCAATTTTGAAAATGCAGATGATGCTGCCAAAGCTGTTGATGCTCTTAATGGAAAGAAATTTGATGACAGAGAATGGTATGTTGGAAAAGCTCAGAAAAAATCTGACAGAGAACAAGAGCTAAAAGGGCGATTTGAGCAAGCCATGAAGGAAACAGTAGACAAATTCCAAGGTTTGAATTTGTATATCAAGAATTTGGATGATGGTATTGATGATGAAAAATTAAAGGAGTTATTTTCTGAATTTGGCACAATTACTTCATGCAAGGTTTGTGATTTTTTCCCTTTTAATTATCCAATTCCATATTTCTCATTTGGTTGCTTTATACCAAGTACTTTACCTTTTCTTTCTGTTTGCAGGTTATGCGTGATCCTAGTGGAATTAGTAAAGGCTCTGGATTTGTGGCATTTTCAACTCCTGAGGAAGCATCTCGAGCTGTAAGTAAGGCTGATGTATGAGCTGTTCTAATTTTCTTCAGTGAAATTCTTGTCAACATTTGTTCTTCATTCACAGCTTGCAGAGATGAATGGTAAAATGATTGTTAGCAAGCCTCTTTATGTTGCTGTTGCTCAGCGGAAAGAAGAGAGGAGGGCCAGGCTGCAGGTATCTTTATTTTAGATCAACTGTTAGTATATTGTGCAGAGTGATACTCCCATATTTTTATGGAAAGCTGGTGATGCTCGTTTTGAGTTACATGATCTTCCTATTGTTTTTATTTTATTTTTGCAAATGTATATTTTATTTATGCAGGCTCAGTTTTCACAAATGAGACCAGTAGCTATGGGTCCCTCAGTTCCTCCTCGTATGCAAATGTACCCACCTGGCGCTTCAGGCTTAGGGCAACAGTTTCTGTATGGCCAAGCACCACCAGCAATAATTCCTCCTCAAGTAATTTTCGTTCTGAAGATCCTGTAGTTCGATTTGCACTGTTGTATATGGAGTCTACTTTGTTTAATATTATGGTCTGTCGTCAAGGTTTCTTACTCAGTTTTTTTTCCCCCTTTTTTCTTTAAAGGCTGGATTTGGTTACCAGCAGCAACTTGTTCCTGGAATGAGGCCTGGTGGGGCAGCGATGCCAAGCTTCTTTGTTCCAGTGGTCTCGCAAGGTCAGCAGGGTCAGCGTCCTGGTGGACGACGTGGTGCAGGACCTGTGCAACAGACCCAGCAGCCACTCCCTATTATGCCACACCAGGTCTGTCTCATTTGAACGCTATTATTGTTGCTTTCGATGGCCCACCCCTCTCTTTTCTAATATCAATGTTGACTTGATATTATTTTTCTGTTGTAGATGCCTCCCAGGGGTCATGTCTATCGGTACCCACTTGGCCGTAATATGCAAGATTTCCCCTTTGACATGGGTGCTGGCGGTATGCTTCCTGTTCCTGTTGACATGGGTGCTGGCATGCCTCGGCGAGATGCTTCTGTTGGACAACCTATGCCGATTACGGCTTTGTCTACTGCTCTTGCAAATGCATCACCAGAACAGCAAAGGACGGTAAGATTGTGTTTTGTTTGTTTGATATGCTTGTGTATTTTTGCTTTTTTTCATTCCCTAATATATTTTTTAATTTGTGGACAGCTGCTGGGTGAAAGTTTATATCCTCTAGTGGAGCAGCTGGAGCGAGATGCAGCGGCAAAGGTAACTGGAATGCTCTTGGAGATGGACCAGACAGAGGTTTTGCATCTTCTTGAGTCACCAGAGGCTTTGAAGGCGAAAGTAGCTGAGGCAATGGAGGTTTTGAGGAGTGTTGCTCAGCAGCAGGCTAATAATCCAGCAGATCAACTGGCTTCATTGTCCCTGAATGATAACCTTGTTTCTTGAGCATGATGCTGTCATTGAAGAAGTTTGGATAAGGTGTGGTTTCAAACAATTGAAGTCTTTGTTTTTGGCATGGATGGTGTAGGTGTTTGTGTAGTTTGATCCTGGGTATGCTGTCAATTTGTTTTGTAGGATTCTGCTCGGCCACATGATTTGTTTGCTCAACTTTTCCAAGTTTTAAGCATGGTTGCTGTTTTCAATTTCTGTGACTGTAATTATTTGGAATTTGATCTTCCTGTTGCTTTTGCTTAATTTTTTATTTATCCGATGCTAATTTAGTGGAAAAGGGGCTCTCCATTTTTTTTAATTAAAATAATTCAAATTTGTTTTTATTTAAAGATTTTGTTTGTGGAAATTCATTAAGTCACATGTTACAACAATGAGTTTTTTTTTAGAATTAGGTTTGAATAGAAATTTAAATTAAATGGTCTGCAATCTTCATTTTGTTTTGTGCTCTGAATAATAACGGTTCAAAAGCGTATTATTCTGTTGTGTGCTCTAAATAATAAGGGTTCAAAAGTGTATTATTTTGTTGTGTGTTCTGAATAGTAAGGTTTAAAAGTTGTGTGGTTCAAATAAGCTTTTGTTGTGATCTTGACTTTTATTTGCATGGTTATAGATGTTAGTACGTATAAAATTACTTGTCAGGAAAGTTCTCAAGAAAAGAATGGGTGGTCACAATGGTCAAAAGCGTATTTAGCCATTGATGTGGTCTAAATAAGTTTTTGTTGTAATTTTGATTTTGGCTTGAATAGTTGCAGATGCTAATGTATGAAATTGCATACTAGGAAAGTTTTCAAAAAAGAATGGAGGGGTTACAATGGTTTTACTTAAAACCAAGATTCCTTATTCTCTTATCGTCTTAGCAACAGGTTGGCATAGGGATGGCAATGGGGTGGGGTGGGGGTGGGCAGGCTTACCCCATTCCCACCCTATTAAAATTTTTGCCTCCATTCTCCACTCTATTAAAATTTTTACCTCCATTCCCTATCCGATACCTTAATAAATTTAGTGGGGTGGGGGTGGGGATGGAGAATCTCGACGGGTAGGTGCACTATTACGCGGTGAGGATTGTAACTTTCCATGAATTTTCCATTTATCGCTCAACGATGAAACTTTCACATGGGGAATGATTTTTTTATCCTCACCTCATTTTTCATTTATTTATTTTATAGTAGATATAGATTTATGATTTCAATAAATTAAAAACTTAAATAAAATCATTATCATATTATAAAGTATTTAAATTATTAAAAAAATTTCAAAATGTTTGGAGAGAGTAATATTTTATAAGAAAAGAAAACATAACAACGTTTTAGGGTTGAATAAAAATGATATTATAGGGTTTTCTTTTAGTTATAACCCATTTATATTAAGTAAAAATAAAAAGAAAATTTATTAACTAATATTGTAATTGATAAAAAAAATTATTAAATAAAAATTAGAAAAAATATTTATATATATAATGGGGATTGGGGTGAGGAGTACAAAACCAAACTTCACCTCATTAAGAATTTGGGAATTATTTTTCTTTCATTCCCCACCCTATTTCTCAAAAATTATTTAAAATTCACCCCATTTGGGGTGGATCCCCATAGGACCAAATTTATTATCTGTTCTGAATATCTCACCTGCCAATACAAACCATTTAAAACCAACAAATCCCGACCCTAATTTCTTAACTTCTTTAAATAATTATTTATTTTTTCATTAGCACTTGCATTGTCTACAATCATCATAAGCAAGCTTTTTCATTAGCACTTGCATTGTTTACAATAATCGTAAGCAAGCTTTTAATTCCCTAATCAATTAAACACTTCTTAATAAGCTTTCCAATGACTTCTTCTTTATGATTAGAAATTGATACAAAACTAAGTATTCTCTTATGCAACTCCCATTTTTTTTCAATAAAATGTTGAATTCCACCTAGTCGGCACATCTAAAACCATAAACTCATTTTGTGATATTTTTTCCACATAAACACGAGTTTTGAATTTTTGTAACCTCGATGGGGAAGATTTAACGTATTTTACTGCATTGCGAATATTATCTATTGATATCTTCACCGCATCTAACCAATCCCTCACAATCAAATTTATTCTTTATGCTAAACATCTCACCTGCAAATACAAACTATTTAAAACCAACGAATCACAACCCTAATTTCCTAACTTCTTCTTTAAATAATGGACTGTTTTTTCATTAGCACTTGCATTATTCATAGTGATCATGAGCAAGCTTTCAATACTTTAATCAATTATACACTTCTCAACGAGCTTTCCAATGGCTTCTTCTTTATGACTAGAAATTGGTACAAAACTAAGTATTTTCTTATGCAACTCCCATTTTTTGTCAATAAAATAAATTGTTATCATCATGTAATTATACATATAAATTGAAGTCCAAGTATATGTAGTGATACATACCTTTTGACGATTTGCAATGAATATACTTTTCAACATCATCTTCTCATTCTCATATAATTTAAGTATATCTTTTGTAATTGTCCTCTGCGACAACATTTTAAACTTTGGACAAATAGTCATAAACTCCAAAAGCCCTTTCGTCGTCATAAACTTAAAAGGAAACTCATCTGTAATAATCATCTTTACAAATGTCTTCCTACAAGTCACTTTACTAAAACCTACATAAAAACGCTTAGCATCACCAATACTCTTTTCACGAGCTAAAGTATATTTGTTTTCATCCACTTTAAGCTACACTTTTTTATACATAATGCACATTCTTTCCAAATGAGCTCTCAAGCTAGAAGTCTTTTTAATACTTTCACATACATACTCCTTATAATAGTTACACTTTGTTTTTTCCCCTCCAGGTAGCTTAAAAAATAATTTATAAATGTCTGATCTCAAACATCTGCCTCTTTTTTCATTTTAAACATCTTTCTCAAAATCGGCCTTCATAATCTCTTCTACAACATTGTTATTTTCTCCCATCCTGCACACAAGGCCTACTATTATGAGTATAAAATAAACAAAAATAAAATAATTTATAAATTTGTATTCGAAAAAAAAAAGACAAGAATTTTGGACTAAAATGAAGAATGTTTAGAATTATGGTCACTATTTTTAATATCAAAACGTTTGACCCAAAATGTAAATAAAATAAAATAAATTTCTATTCTACAATATAATTCAAAAAAATTTAGGGATCAAAAATGATATTTTTCTCGTTTTGGGATAATGGTACCATATTTGAATAGATCAAAAAATTTAGAATCCGATGTTTGTAATTTGTCAAATATAAGACCATATTACTTTCGCCACAGGCTGCTGCGTTGGCTCCGCCATTGTTGGGAACAAAACTATAACAAATCAGTGTTTTTTTTTTTTCATTTAATTTCATAAAACATTAATTTAAAGAAATTTGTTGGAAGGGTATTTTTGAAAATGAATAGTTTTGTCTAGTGTACTTCTAGTATTTTAAAATGGGTTTGACATAACTCAAAGTAAATAAATTTTCAACCTATCTAAATTAATCTAAACTATTTAATTTTTTAGGTTTGGATTGGATCGTGTGGGACGTGGATTTTCTACCCACCCCTACTTATATATGAAAAAAATGAAACATTTGCAGTACAAATAGTTTTATAGTTCAAACTCAGTGCTGAGATTTCTTTTTCCAAAATTGAGTAGTGATCATACGTTACTATTTTTTTAATTTAATAATATAATAATATAATTTTTCCAGACTTGCAGTCAAGTTGCCAAACATATTTTTAATTCTTTTTTCAAAAGAAGCTACTAAGCACGCTTTCATATTTATTAAAAAGTAATCACCCTCAAATTATAAAAAAAAAAGCCAAATGCAGCCTTTACTTTTCCCTCTGTGAGATCATAGAGCTGATAAAAATGGCTGATAGTTTCGTTGTCACGCCAAAGTTTATGTTGTAAAAGAGGTTATGTAATATTTCAGCTTGTGTATAAGTGTTAAGTCTAGTTAAGTATTGAGATTGATTAATTGTAGTTTAAAAATAATAATATTAAAATATTTAATAAAAATATTAATTATTTCAATTAAAAATTAAATAATTTAATTATACACTTATATAATAAAAAATTTATTATATCTCTATTAATTTTATTAAAATTATTATTTAAAAAATTATATTTACTATGTCACGGGCTAATATTCTGTCGTTGAGATGAGAAATAATATTTTACTAGTTGCTTGATATATACGCCTGGCTACCACTAAAGAAAATTTTTCTTTCTCGCCATCCATTGTTGACTAGTAAGGGGGAAACCTGGCTATTGGTTAATTGGTAAGGACGACATTCTTTATCAACCACTCCACAAGGCTTGAAGTATTAAATACGTCAACAACTTTACCTACCCGTGGATATATATATATATATATATAGTGATATAAAATTAGAGGGGAGGAGGTGAATGAATGTACGTTAGTTTAGTGGTCAAGTATACATCTATATATTTAATGGTCAACCAGCAAAGCAGGATTGCAAAGACCAAATTGAAAGCAGTAGCTAGCTTTGCTTGAGCAAAGGATGAATTCCCCAACAGTTCAATACATGTCAGAATGCTTTGTCCAGCCACAATACTTTTCAGAGGAGATGAAACGGCCTTGTTACTTGACACCATGGGATCTAGTAATGCTATCAGTACAATATATCCAGAAGGGCCTTCTGTTTAGAAAACCAGTGATGCCACCAGCATCCGTTGATCAAGTTGACTTCATCAAGACTCTCCTAGACAGGCTTAAGCACTCCCTATCCCTCACCCTTGTTCATTTCTACCCTCTAGCTGGGCGCCTCGTCACACAACAGACCGATAGCCCGCCTTCTTATGTGGTCTTTGTTGATTGCAATGACAGCCCTGGTGCTAAGTTTATCCATGCATCTTTAGACATGGCAATATCCGACATCCTTTCACCTACTTATGTTCCCTTGGTGGTCCAATCCTTTTTTGACCATGATAGGGCTTTGAACCATGATGGTCATTCTAGGCCTCTGCTATCAATTCAGGTGACAGAGCTGGTTGATGGCATCTTCATAGGTTGTTCAATGAACCATGTCTTGGGTGATGGAACCTCTTTTTGGAATTTCTTCAACGCATTTTCTGAAATCTTTCAAGCACAAGGAAAGGTCGCTTCCATCTCACGCCCTCCAGTCATAAAACGCTGGTTTCCCGACGGACGCGATCCAGTTATCAACCTTCCGTTCACTCATCGTGATGGATTCATCCGAAGATGTGAAGCGCCACAACTTTTAGAGAGAATCTTTCACTTCACAGCAGAATCCATGGCAAGACTCAAAGCTGAGGCCAATGCAGAGGCCGGCAACAATACCAGCAAAATCTCCTCATTTCAGGCCTTGTCTGCCCTTGTCTGGAGGTCCATAACCCGGATACGCAATCTACCCCCGGATCAAATAACCAGTTGCAGGATGGCCGCCGATAATAGATCGAGATTGGAACCACCATTGCGTCAGGAATACTTTGGAAACTCAATTAATCCTCTGCGAGGGGTTGCCACGGTGGGTGAGCTACTTGGACATGACCTTGGATGGGCAGCTTGGAAGCTGCATCAAACCGTTGCTAGCCAAACAGATAAAGCGGTGCGTGAATGGCTTGACGCGTGGTGGCAATCTCCGTTTATGTATTACCTAGATCAGCTCTTTGATCCATTTAGTATAATGATGGGAAGCTCTCCAAGGTTCAACAAATATGGAAATGAGTTTGGGCTTGGTAAAGCAGTGGCACTTCGCAGTGGATATGCACACAAATTTGATGGGAAAGTGTCAGCATATCCAGGATATGAAGGTGGGGGAAGCATAGATTTGGAGATATGCCTGCCACCACATTCAATGACTGCTCTTGAATCCGATGAAGAGTTCATGGAAGCGACGTCCTGTTGATCCCATCTAGTCGCGCTATCTTAGCTCTTCCTTGCGCGCAGAAAAAGTTCCCATTTACCGTTTAATAAGTATATGAGCAATAACGTGAGAGTGGTGTAATTAACAACTGCAGCAATTTGAAATAATTTAACTTTGCAATTTTAGATTTGCTGTGCTATTCTACACAAAAAATGATATTTTCATTTACTCCAAAATTGCTTTTGGGGGTTTCTGTTTTCCCCTTGTTTGGATTTCGATTCTTCCTTTCTAATTTTCTAACTCAGGTCTCTTCTCTTGCTTTGTCGAGGCTTTTTTTTTCTTTTTTTCTTTCCCCCCCCCCCCAAAAAAAAAGAAAAACTAAGGAGGAGATTTTAATTATGTTGAATATACGGGCTGCTACATCACCCTGTCTTGCATTTTAAAACGTCTTTGGCATGAATTCCATAACTGTTCAAGTTTAACACCCCTCTCTGGGAATGGTTTATCAAAACTGCAGGAAAGAGATGAAGTTGAAGCCTTGTCTATTTGACTCGTGGGTTCTGACCATACTCTGTCTAAACTACGACATCAATTAATTAAGGTTTACCAGGCTGGGAAATGAGTTTGGTTTGCGTAACGCTGACGCCTGATGCGGTAGGTGTACACTATGTCTATGGCGCAAAAAAATTTGAAGCTTAAAAGTACATTCGACCTTAATTGTAGCCCATACCCACCCCAGCTCATCAAATGGTTACGGGAGCCCAATCTGTTCAAAAGTATTGGGCCGAGACCTATTATCATTGTCATTTGGGTTACAATTCCCAGATTTCGGACAGGACAAGCCTTTGCTTACCATATTCATAACACCAGAAAGATACATCTAATGTAAGATAAGCTTTGCTCTCTTTTATTGCTGCTCATGGAACATACACAATTGACAAGACCACGGCAACCTGCGAAGATGGATAGCTAGATACTTGCTAGTTCATATTTAACACGTGCACGAAAGACCAGATTTAATAGCATATACAGAGCAAGTGAATATTGGCACATCGCACCACTCGTCTTTATAAAGGGAGACCGAGGAAAGCATACCGCAGAATCTGGAACATCGTAAGAGGAAGTAAATATTATTTCTCTGTAGCACCAATTTTCCATGCTACATAAATCTTAACACTGAATACCCTCGAAATCAACGGCTGTAACGGAAGTAGCACAAAAATTCAGCACTACCACCACTTCCACATATCGCTTCCTTCTTAGCCGCTTTGACGCAGTTAAAAATGTTGTCTCCACCTGCCATTTCAGCCGTGGGATAAATTTACTCATTCTCACCAATCTAAATCTGCCACATCATCTACAAGCCCCGAGTTTGCGCGCTCCAGGTGGACATACTACAAATAAGGAAAGCATACACTTGAGAAGGACAGTATCACTTCACTTGTGCGAAGAAACTTTCTGAGCACGCTACTTTGTCACTGTAAACCTCTGAACAGATTTTCTCTTGGTTGCTGTTGGCTCTTTCAGTTTTCTTTCCCAAAACGCGTAAAAAAGCAAATGGGAGATCCCCACCGTAGAGACAGCAACAGGAAAATGGAGTCGTTTTCACTTCCTCCGGGTTGCCGGTTCCATCCTTCCGAAGAACAACTCCTCTGCTATTACCTCACCAACAAAAACAAAAGCACTGAAGAAGAAGATAACAATCTCTGCGATAATGATTTGATAAAAGAGCTTGATTTGTGCGAGTACCAACCGTACGAATTACCGGAAACAACGTGCTATGCATACGGATACAGAGGAAGGAAGAGACACTGGTATTGTTACGGTAGAGTTAGTGTTGTGAAGGGCAGCAAATGTAGAAAAGCAAAGAATGGATACTGGAGAAGAAGAGGGAGAGTGACAGAGGTAGTTGTTAGGAATACTAGTTGTAATAATTATAACAACAGCAATAATAATAAAAGAGGGAAGTTGGTGTTGGGGACCAGAACCAGTTTCGTGTTTTATTTGGGAAATTCTTTGAAAACTGCCGTGAGAACCCATTGGGTCATGCATGAGTATGCCCTTGTTCACCATGTCAAGGTACTTCGAATCGAGTTTCTGTTATGAGTTTTTATTTTCATGTTCAGCTAAAATTCTGTTGTGTTCGGAGTAAAAATATTTTGCTGCTATTTCTGAAGTACACTGACAGATGTAACGGTAGTGGTTTTTTAGTGATTTTGTTTGAGATGAAGATGATTTATTAAATGCTTGAATATTTTTGCTGTTGTAAACCACTGCTTTGGTTTCTTTTTTATCAAAATCTGGACAATGTCTTGAAAAAAATTGTTCGATTTAACCCCGGTTCTAGATGTCTGAATTGGAATTCATACTTTTTGCTGCTTATTGTTTGTTTATATGAGAATTATTGAAATTTGCTTTGTCTGAAACACTTGTTGATCCTTGAGCATGTTCCATTTTTTGTGAATTTGTCTCTGGCGGATGTTCTTTATTGTAGACTACAAGCAGATTAAAGCATAACTTAAGATCTTAATTGTCTGTCTCTTTTTCTTTCTTTGGAGAATTTTATCCAATTTGGTAGCATCATTTCACCTAAATTTATTCCATACCTGACCTCGTTGGTGCTCTCTTCAATTAGTTGAGAAAGTGTTTACGTCTTTAACTTAGCAAGCAGTTAGCACTATATCTAACCTCACATTACTGAAATATGTGGCAGTTAATATGTACAAATAATCTACCTTTACTTCTTTCTCATAATCTTCTTATTGGACTGCTCTTTGCAACCTCCAAATTTGGTTATATTTGAACTTTGGAAGGTACTTTTTGTTCGATTTATTTTTTTATCTACACATTTTAGTTGAGAAGTTGAGCTGGTTTTGCTTTCTTATTCATGGGACATAGAGACCAATTGATTTGTGCATGTTATAATAGTCCATTTGATTCGTGCGTAATTATAGTTACTTTTCTTGTGTTGCTCCCATGTTATCTCAGTTTTAACCTGCTGTAGGCCTCTTTTGTCCTCTGCCGAATATTCATCAAATCTCGTGGTGGAAATAGCAAATCAGAGGTTAGTTTAAGTAGTGGTGCCGGAGAAAGTGTTTCTGCAGTTCGCCATATTGGTATTCAGCATGATGGATTTCTTATACCAGATTCCTCTGAAGGTAAAGTGGATAATGACAATTCTATAGACAGGAGAAATGATACATGCATATATCCAGTGAGGTTGGTTAGTCAGCTAGATGACCATGTCACATCTAGGCCTGTTTCTAATGCCGGTTTCCAGTTTCCTGCTGGCATCCCATCAAAGAAGCAGGTAATATATTTCAAAGCTTCTCCTGTTCATTTATACCATCATTTTTTTTCTAATCTTTTATGTTTAGCCTTTTAGAACCAGGGATCATGGATTTCCCTGTAATACATTTCCTTTTATTGGGTAAAGTTTTATTTGCATCATTCAGTTGTTTTATCTTGGATGTTAAAGTGAAGAAGTATAGGATCACACTTCGTGCATCTGCCTTAAGTCAAATACAATATGCCATTTTAGCATGTTGATTGCATAGAGTGCATAAGTTTCATTGCAATTTGTTGCAGATATAAACTCTTTTCTTCAGCTTTCCTGAACAATATCAAGTTTTCTTCTGAAACAATCAGCAATGTCTTGTTGCACAGCAAATTTTTTTCAAAGATGTTGGTATTTGCTACTCCATGTTCGGTTCAACCATGAAAAATCAATCCCTACTCTGGTGAATTATTTACTTTTACTATCTTAATTAGGTGTCAAGCACATACTTTAGTTGTTGATCTGAGGTGCCCAGTCTCTGAGCTCTCAAGTAATTCAAGTGCTGTGAAATCCAATTTATATACATGTATCTTATTGATCCTGTCTGCAGTCAACAAATTACTTACATTTCTTTCTCCATTATGGCTTCTGTGTAGGTCAGTACATCTGGGCTTGCTGGTACTTCTCTGTTTACTGATGCTGTAGGAGCCCAGCAGATACAATCAATTTTGGAGGAAGATTTCATTGAGTTGGATGATCTTGTGCCATGATGGCTCGGATTACACTGAAGTATATGTGGATATTAATGATACCGGAATTGAGTTATTCTTGCTAATATTGATTTGAAATGGGAATTACCACCCAGCAAACAGAAAGGAGGATTTTAATCACCCAGCAGAAAATATTAGAGTTTGTATATCAGAAAACTTTCTGAAAACCTTAGATGCAGAAATGTACTTTCAGTTTTGAAGTTGGGGGAGATGTTGTAACGGAACTGCTTTGCCTGTTAAGGTCCTTATTCTGGCTGCAATCTTTCTGTTTTCCTTGCAAACTTTAAATACTGGCACTAGTATTGGCTTAGATATGTATTTGACAAAACATTTGGCAATTCTTGTTTTGTTTGGCTTGCAGATTTCTATAACAGGCATTTTGCTCCACTTCAAACTTAAAGAGATTGACTTATTGGTCGGGTTATATCGTATGCAATTTTAAGTATCAGCTGCTTCACCTGGCTTGTTTGTCTTGCATGTACTCTGCTGATGGCAGCATTCTCGGTTGTGGGAATATTAGCTCTTCTCCATGTTACTATGGTGCCTTCTTTCATCAAGGCCTCTATGTCTTAAATCTGCTCTGTTTTCACTAGTTCGTACAAACTATGGTTCTTGGCCAACTTGTTTGTGTATCCAAATTTATGGTTCTAAATGCTGTAATATGTGTCAGTATTTAATTGGTGTTTATTTCCTTGGTCACAGCATAGCCTTATGAAGAAGATGCTTAGATTGTTACAAATGATGATGACAAATTACATTTTTAAACCTACTTGTGATGAAGGTTCGTACGTGTTACATTTGATGATGACTACACTTGATGACAATTGACTAATAATGATTGTGCTGCTTTCCTTGACTCCTAATAAGTTATTTTGTTAGCCTTGCTCATATATACTTCTAACATATGTCATTTTTTCTCTTTTACTTATTTTTGGGCTGGATTCATGGTTGTTTCTGACAGTATCTCTACCGACATGCCAAAGCTTTCTTTTCATTGCCTAGAAACTGGAGATAGAGAACAAAATCTAGGAATCACACGAGCACATGAGGATTGCACATTCATACTTCTGCTCTTTCTTTTCTAGCCTTTAGGATGAAGTTTTCTTGCTTCTTTCAACTGGACAATGTTTTTTCTCTAATGGCTTTCCTTACACCGTGTAGTAGCTGTAGAAATGTTTGGGATGTTATTACGTTTTCTGCTGTTGTTTACCGTGCAGTAAAGTACTGTCAAACTATTTTTTACCTCAAGTACTTGACCTCTCGATTCCATGGCTTGTAATTTACAAATAGATGGCAGAAAGCCACCAGGTGGTTTGATCTGTTCATTCATTGCAATTTAGGAATAGAAAGCAATTGTGGTGTGAATGTTTTTCGCAATTGCCACATAACTTGAGTTATAGGCTTGCCAGGGCGCTATGATCTTTTAGGGTACTTGTCACAATGACAAAGCTGTATGGTAATCAATATCACAATTGCATGCCGTCATATTAACTATTACACCTCGTTTTGTTGCCTAGCATTCTTATTTTTCTGATTATTTTTCTCTTATGTTATCTTTATTCTTTATTCTGACTGGAGCTATTTTCAAAATGTGTTGCCATGAATTGGTCTAGATTATCTTTATTCTTTCGTTAAGAGTGTTGGAGCACATACTGGAACAAATCCTAGCTGCATGTGTGCATCTTAATGTTGTTGGTGCTGGATTCACTTCACAGTTCACAACGGTGGGCAGAGATAAATTTACCGACTCTTTTTTGGTCCGTAGAAGCATTGATACAAGTGAATTGATTTAAGATTCTGGAACTTGTATGACAATGTTGTTGCTCTCACCCCATGTGCATTATTTTGTATCTAAGTTGAGGACAATATTCTGCGGTGTGTGTGAAGTGTGAACTCTATTTATCATTTTGTCTCGACACCCCTTAACTTTCTTTTTACAAAGTTCAAGACAGAAATTGTATGTAACAAAGTTGCGACGGCCGGCTGTTTTGCGTTAGCTATGAGGCAATCTTCCTCCTTTGTAATACTTATAATTTCATTAGGCGATAACAAACACTTTTGACACTTTTCCCAGTCCCTATTGAAACCTATTTAGATTTAAATTTGCCTGCAAACAGTTGCCGTGCCATATGCAATTGTGCATAATCATTATCACACATTCATTCAGCCCCCTCATCCTCTCATAAGCTAACACATGCTGTTGTAGGTGGGTCATTTTAGTCGGTCCTTTGTGTTCTTTGGCAGACCCAGTTTTGGGGGCCATAAGCTTTATATGCCTCTGAAACAATTGATTCAATTACATCTCCCACCCACCTTAGAGCGGAAAAGAAAGAAAAAATGCTATTGCAAAGATATTGGATATATGTAATATGTTAAAATGACAATTGCCAATAACAGCAACCGGTGGCCTAATCTGACGCATCCCTTAATTCATTAAATGAGTACCACCGATGACAGCAAATATCCGTTTTTTTTCTTCCTTGTAAGAAAAGTCAATTTGTCCATTTAATTTCGTTGATAGTCGTGCCTAAAGGCAAGAGCAATGCATAGCCTTTGTTGTCTTGCGTTGCGTAGCTGGTTTGGTTAGGTTGTCTAATTTATTCGCGTTTTCAAAAGCAAAGCAAGTTCCCAATAGTGCCTTTGGTGGAAGAATCGCCACTTCTCATCTTAATTTTTTTTTTCAACTAGTACGCAAGGTTGCATCATATAAGCAATCCATATGGACATATTAGAGTCTGTTTTCGTGGCCAAAAATAAAATTCAAAGGTGCAAAGCAAGCACCTTTGAAAAGGAAGAAAGAAAGAGCGAGGTAAAAATAATGAAAGGCACTAATGTGATCAAGCACATTACATGAGGCCCACGCCACGATTGTGATATGAATGGTAGCAGACGCAACATAAAGGAAGTTGCAATTGCACAAATTCTATTGAGACTTTGTGTCTTTGTATTCACACTTCTTTTAAGCAAAGTAAATAATATATTGTCTTGTTAGCCACTCGTATTTTTATTGTATGTCCAGATATCGCTGCAACCAAAGTATTCTCATCATATGCATTAAAAATAGAATTTTGACACCTAAAATTAAACCGACAGCGCAACCAAGTGGCCCTAATAATATATTATATGCAAAAATACAATATAATTTTGGTCAATTACAACCCAGAAGATTAATAGATTTATATGGTTCAACAATGTGATGTATCGCACAAGTTCCCATTAATGGACAGTCAAAATTGATACAAGCAATCAAGATTATTAGGTAAGGGAAGAAAATCTAAGCTATCTAACAATGGGGCCGACTAAACTAATTAAGCTAATGACACGTGCGTACTTATGAGATATGATTACAATTAAAACGAAAAAAAAAAGGGAGAGTGAAGTTTGACGTTAATTTTGTTTTGGTCACACAGCTCAAATCACAAAAGTCCCCCAAAAAAAAAAAAGAAAGAAGAAGAAGAAGAAGAAGAGTATGTACGAGTGCAAAGGCCAAGAATGCATGTGAAGGTGGGGAAAAAAAAAGGTCCAGGGGCAGGGGGCAGGTGCTTGGCGTGAAGATGGAAACAAAACGAGAGAGTGGGGCTGCCTGCACCGCGCATTGAAATACGGGGTATTTTGTTTAATTTTTATTCAAAAGGAAAAGGAGCAGTCTATATCTAGAGAATTGAGAAGAGCCACTAGGTAAGAAGCGGCCCAACGGAACGTAATTTCTTATTAGTTTCATAGTTTGCTTGCCAAGTCGTAGATTTGTTTTTTTTTTTTTTTTTTCCCCTTATTTTTAACTTTTGAATTTTTTGAATTTTATTAATAGAAAGAAACTGCTCTTATTATAATGAGCAGTAACATAATAATGATAAAATCAGTCGGGGTTGTTTGGTAAATTTATGGATTACTGTCCGCTTTTAATCTCTCTCCTTCCTTGTTTGTTCCATATTCTCATCTTATTTCAAGGCCTTTCTTGCTCTCTCTCTCTCTCTCTCATTGTTTGTTTTGCTGCTCGCCCTTGAATCTTCTTCTCTTTCTCTTGCTCTTGCTGCTCTTGGGAGAGAATAGAGGCCTCTTTATCTACATTTATTTTGCTTATTTTTTTTCGATAACGATCGGTTGATTCCGCTCAGGTAAATCTCTCTTATTTGTTTTCATTCTTTTTTTTTAAAAAAAAAAAAATACTAGCGTTGAGATGTTATTTGCTTTGGTTTTTGATTTATAAAACCAGCTAGAAAAAAAATGCCTGGTTAATAATCAGCTCATGTATGGACGTTTTTGTTTGTCTGCTCACCTTTCTGGGTAAGAAATTACGGGTCTACTGTAGCTTGTCTTGAAATCCTTGATTTTTTTTCCTTTTATCTAAGTTTTGAAAACTTTTACCTTTTTAACGCTTTTGAGATAATTTTCAATATATAATTCCAACTTCTGCTGTTGTTTCAAAATCTGCTGCTGCTGTTGATTTATATAATGTCATTTTGCATACTTCCGTTGGTATGATGATGTAGCTGTAATCTTCTTGATGTTTAAACTTCAAAACTTTTAGAGCTTTGATGATGTGCATTTATATTTGTATATGTGGATGTCCGTATTGACTGTAAAATATTGATTGATTGATCAATTAGTTTTTCGGTTTACTTAGGCCGCTACTGCTTTCTTAAGTTTCTTTGGGAAATCGGTTAGCCTGTTGGAATAATCGATGGCTGTTTATGGTCCATCTTACAGTCATATTCATATTCATGTCATTGCAGTCTAATTGTATGCATGTCAATGAATGGATGTAAGAAGTTTTTCATATTCGTATCGTTAAATCAAGCTGCACCTTTTACATGGCTGCATCATCTGGGAGTTCATTTACCACAAAAATTAATGTTTTTCATTTACCACAAAAATTAATGTTATTCTTCTTTTTTTACTGTGGCAGGTTTCCTGTCTTTGGTTGGGTTGGAATTTTTTTGGAACGACAAAGAGTAATTTATAGGGAAACTTATATCTGCCCTCATGCAAGGGCAAAGGGGTACTATTGGTTCCTTGCCAGAAACCTTAAGCTTTGACCATGGATCTACCTCAACTTCTGCTGTTGATCAACAAATGTTCTGGAATAATATACGGAATCCTCCAGAAAGTCGACCTCCAGATAATATGCTATCACCTGCTGGTACAAGGACAACCATGACATATGTGAACTCAATGAGTCATGAACAGCAAATGTCAAATGCTTGGAGCCTAGGTGAACCCAGCTCTCATGGGCCCCAAAATAAGGTTACTCATGATGAGCGGAGAACACAACTTGGCTGGCAATGTGAACCTACTAGTAGTATGCTGGTGGATGGCACTAATGTTAATCCTATGTTTGTGCAAAGTTCCAATGCCAACATGATGTCCCAAAATCTCAACTTAAATGCAGGTTCTGTGAGCGATGATGGTGATAATTTTCAAGTCATGGGATGTCCTAATTTATACAAGTCAAGCTCATCAGTAAATGAGCGGATTCCACCTCCTGGTAGTTCTGATTCTTTTCTACTGCCTTCAGGAAGTGGTGGATATCTGGCTGAAGAGAATAATGGTAGACCTGGTAGTTCATCTGAGGGTGGTCGCCGTGCCTCTTGCAAAAGAAAAGCTCTTGAAGGAAATGTCGAAAATTCATCTGTCAGTGGAAGTTCTAGTTACTTTCAGCGTGCAGAAAGTAGTGCTTGCTCTGCTGTATCGGCTTCCTACAATGGAGGCAGCAGTTTAAGCATATCTGATCCTTCTGGGCAGGTGAACTCAGGACTTGGATCAGGTGTGAGAGGACCAGTTCCTGATGGCCTTCCTGAATGGCCAGTGTCAGGGAATGCAGAAAGATCCAGAAGAAACTACCGTTTGCGTATCAACCCTTCAAACCAGCAAAAAGTTATGCCCAATGCTCAATTTCCAACGAGCACTGCAGTTAGGCATTCTAGTATTTCATCTTCCCAACAGTCACCAATACTTCTACCGAATGATCAATCTTTGGACTCAAGGACAGCTCCATCAGTTGAAAATACAGGTCCTCAAAGTCAGCCTGTTCTATTGCACGTACCCGTGTTTCCACAAAATTTGCAGCCATTTCGGTGGGATAAAGGTTCTAGCTCAAGGAGTGGAAATTCATCCAGTTCTAATGGTGCCAGAGATAGGGATGTTCAACACGAGGAAGCCAGACCAAGAATAATGGGAAGAAATATATTGGAAAATCCTATGCTTATTCCTGCACCTGATTTGAGAAATTTGGTTCGGAGTCCGGCAAATAGAAGTTTAGCTGGTGGAAATATAAGAACACCAGGAAATGTTGCTTCTTCATCTCGAGGAGGCTCAAGTTCAGGTGTTCATCCACCATCTGCTCCTACATGGGTTCCTCAACCAAATCCTTATCAGTATCCACGCAGGTTTTCAGAATTGATTCGCCGATCATTGATTTCTTCCTCTGGTTCTGAGTCTGCGGGGCAGAGCAGTAATCAAACACCACTGCGTTCAGCTCCGCTTTCCCCTGAAGAGATGGTGCTTTCATCTGGAGCTGGTAATCAGAGGCATCATCAGTCTTACCCTAGGTCAGCACCACGGTTGGAGAGACAAGAGGGTGTACTTGGATTTCCGCATCCATTGCGAGCATTGGCTGCTGTTGGTGAAGGAAGAAACAGGCTTGTTGTATCTGAGGTCTGTTTTTGAATTTTCTGTTGTCTGGCTATGATGGTCATCATTATCTCTGCTTCTTTAGTTAAATACTCAAAAGTTGTGATGATTAATGTTATCTGTTCACTCATATATCTCTTTGCTTTTCCGAGACAATGTATTCATTTTCATCCCACCTTTTCTATCTGTGCAATGCATCTTTAGGATCATGTGTTTATTTGTTAAAAAAAGAACAAAGAAAAGGGTGTATATGAGGAAATGTTTTTCTGTATGATGAAGTCTCTTGCATCATCAATGTCGACAAGTGCTTTTCTTTCTTAGTTTCTTGTTTATCAATTGAGGTACCTTGGCAAAACATTTCAAATTGCTTGCTGTCTGAAACTTAGATTTTGTTTATCATTTGGACATTCATTGTTTTTCTATTCCATGTTTAGGCATTGCAGCAGATGCTAATTGTTTCTCTTCTTTGTCTGTGCATGCACATGTGTGCATATCTAATTTGAAAATTGATCATGTATTAGAATATGTTGCACTCCTCCCCTCCCCCCCCCCCCCCTTTCTTTTGTGCCTACTGTATTTCCTAATCTCACTTTTTTCCTTGGACTTCTTTTTTCAATGTTATCCAATACTATTGGCAAATGAAACATTGAACGGGAGCTTATATTGTGTTATCTTCAGCAGATTCGTAATGTGTTGGATCTCATGCGTAGGGGAGAGGGCTTGCAATTTGAGGTTAGATCTCATATCTTCTATCTATACGACAATAGACAAAATCACTAGCATTCTATGATGACCAACGTAAAACATGGAAATATACATACTTTTATTTTGTCTACAAGTCAGGCTTATGTAATTTTTTGTGTTAACATCAGCAGCCAACTTTCTCTTTTTGGTGTATTAGATGTTGAACCAAGTGTTAAAAGAGATAGGTACTTTTGCTTTGTTGAAAACAAGGTGGCTTGACATTTGACTTTGTCCTTGTCTGTGCCAGGATGTTATGATTCTTGACCAGTCAGTCTTTTTTGGGGTGGCTGACATTAATGATCGGCATAGAGATATGCGGCTTGATGTTGATAATATGTCATATGAGGTATAATTTGTACAAGGATTTTTGACATGTGAATTCCAGCTTACAGAGAAGATTATGTTCATAACACAATGTTTGTTGGGATTATAGGAATTGTTGGCTTTGGAGGAGCGCATTGGAAATGTGAGCACAGGATTGACTGAAGAAACTATCAAAAACCGTTTGAAACAGCAGAAATATTCTATTTCCCTGAGATCCCAACAGGAGCAAGAACCGTGTTGTATCTGTCAGGTAATGACTACTTGCATTCTGGTTGATTCCAGTTTTTGTGTATTTTGCATGAAGTTATTTTATTTTCTCCATTGTTTCCCACTGTATTTTTTGCTTAATCCTTGTATTCTTTCGCACAGGAGGAATATAATGACGGAGAAGATACAGGAATACTAGATTGCGGGCATGATTTTCACACCAGTTGTATTAAACAATGGCTGATGCACAAAAATTTGTGTCCCATTTGTAAAACAACGGCCCTGTCCGCCTCGTAGAGGAACATTAGTTTCGGACTGTGGTTTCTCAAAGTGGATGATCATGAATTTGTTCATTATTGTATTCCGAAACCGGTAGGTAATGCAATGTGCAACCTGCCAATGCTATTCATCCTTGTTGAAGCTCGTCCAGGCCTCCCCTCACCGGTAGCCAGATCTTTTTTTTCTCCCTCCTTTCTTGGTTAAAATTTATTTTCGGAAGCGATCGATGTTTGGAAACGAAGAGAGCAACTGTGGCCTTTAGTTTCTCCATTTACTAATGAACAATTAACTAATTAATGATGCCCATTGAGCATTCAGAGTGATGCAATTAAAATTTATATTACTTGTTTGCTTTTCAGATTGTGGTATTTCTTAAGAACAGAATGGCTGGTCAAGCTTTGGTTGGTGTGAAGTGAGAATGATACATCAGTTTATTGTTTTCCATTCTAATTAGAGCCCGCCGTCCCAAATTTTCGTGTAAAAGAGAGCTTATAAAAGAGACGATCCGTGTACTTGAACATCTCATCCGATGAAAAAACTTATTTTTCTCATTCGTTGCAGGGGAACGGTGATCTCTTGATCATGCCCTTCTATTTTGTAACATACTAACATTTTTTAAGCATGGCTTATTGGCCTCGGGGAGATGTCATTTGGCGGGCTCTTGGTTGATGGATCTTTACGTCCAAAGACTCCACGTCACGGAGCCCACTAACTACGCATGCCATTTTTGAAATGCGAATGCGCGGAGATGGAGGCGTAACCTTGTTGGTTACCTAGTTACTCGATTTTTTGTTTCCAGCACGCCACAAAAAGTGACATCGGGAATTGCATTCTTTTGGTGACTTAATTTCATTGAAACCCTCTATTTATTAATCAACTTCACATCACCCCATGCTTGAGTTGGAATTGACAATTGACCTTCCTTCGGCCGACTTGTGCAAGTAATGTTTAGCCATTGTCATTTTACTCACTACTCAAAATTTCCTTTAAGAAGACAGCTCACCCCTAGTCCCCTACAAACTATTAATTTTAAAATAAGAATAATAATATTCTATCAGACAATCAGGAAAGCAAAAAGAGCTTTTACTTTCCCTAAAAATTTAAAAAATTAAAATAATGATAATAATATTATAATAAAAATAAAGAAGTAAAAGAATTTTGATTTTCATCTTTTTCTTTCACATGTCTAATTTTATCTTTAATTTTTCACTTTTAACATGTTGTTTCTCTCTAAAATTTCAATAATGTGGGATTTTTTACTTTGGTGCATCTTAGATACAAAAGCCACAATCATAGAAAAGTTTGAAAAGGAAAAAAAAAAGACCAAGACATAATTTATTAATAATTTTGCAACTATCATAGGCTGCCATAAAAGCTCCATATTATTAATCTTCTCATTTTGTAAGTTTTGGCTATGTAGTCAAAATTGGAGGAGGAAGTAAGTTATGGTTGATTAAGATAAAACAATCCATAATTTGAGGAATATTTTTTTATTAATTCAAATTTCAAAATTATTTAAAATAAAAATAATAAGAAAATGACAAATTTACCGGTAGTTTAAAATGTAAACGGAAGCAACTAACAGATTAGGGTTGCGATGATGATGTCGAAAATTTTGGAAATAAATCGATGTTTGTCAAAATTTGAAGGGGAAAAAAGGAAATTAAACCTCCTTTTGGTGCCTTGATTAATGCTCCTTTCTGGACGTTTGATAAGACTGTGAAGTCTAAGATCTGTCTGACTGTCGCTTTGACTTTCCCCTGCAGAGCTTAAAAACAAACTAATTTTGCCTTTATAAATTGAGTAACCAAGGGGAGCTAACTCTAATTCCAAATTAATCCTCATAAAAATTAACAAAATTTTAAATATTTTAATAAATGTTTTTTGAAGTTTGAATTAATGATAAATTAGTTATAAAAATTTGTCCGAGTGAAATTGAAATAAGGTTTATTAGCAAGGTGCATATTATTCTTTTTTTATATATATTACAAGATTTTCTTAAGTATTTAAAAATTTAATACTTTTAAATAGCATCTTTATTCTCTAAAAAGTCTCAATACCAAAGAGTCAAAAATTTATTCGAGGTGAAGTAAAAATTTTATAATTAAATTCACGTAAATTGTTGTTTGATTCTTACTGAATTTACATGGATGCTTACATATTTTTTGTGAAATTAATATAATATCTTTTTCGAACATAATACAGATATTTTATTATCAAGTTTACTTTAACAGACACATGTTTCTTACCAACATTACACGTGTTCAGAAAATTAAAGGATAATAGAACTTATTATTATTATTTTTCTTGTTTGGTTACACAAACCCATTGTAAAACTAATAATATAAAAACTAAAATCAAATATTCACAACAACATGAAACTATATATATATACATATATATAGTTTCATGAAGCTTTCAACACCACTCAAAATTCACTTTTTAAATCATTCAACCAATGATTAGTGTTTAATATGTCAGAATTACTCTTAGATATCAAATTGCTTTAGCAATCAACTAAAATAAAGTATCATGTGATGAATTCTTATACATGAAGAAAAAATCGTAATGATTTTTTCTAATTTTTTTTACTATCAATCACAATCAAAGTTATGGATCCAACTACGGTGCAACAGATGTACCATACCCCTCTCTTTATCTTTTTTTACTGCTATCGTTGGATCTAACATAAAAGTAGTTTCAATGGTAGAGATGTGTTTATTTGGTTATTAATAATGGTAAAATTTTTGAAAAATCAAAGTATATAAAATTTTGCACCAACTTCTTTCTTTTTGAATACTTTTAACAAAAATCACTAATTATTAATTAATCATCATTGTATTACAATAGCTATTCTCAAAAGTTATAATCAAGAAACTAAATATGCTAGATGTACCAACAAAGACAACAAAAATCTAATATGAGTTTTGAATTTTTGTTAACACTTTCACTTTTGTTCATTTGCGATTTTTTTCCTAAAAAAGTAATTCTATTGACATAATAAAGAGAAATTTTACCTGTAGAAATAATAACAATAAACTAACCATTAGAACACCTTAGAGTTTGATTGTTCAAAGAAAAAATGCAAAGACACATAGAGGAGAAAATATAAAGAATACACATAATAAAAGATAAAAAAATCTAATTTACTTACATCTTAATTTTATTGTAGATGATAAATTGAGTATGGGTAAAAAAATATATTTATGTGATTTTTTATGTATAAAAATTTCAATTCATTATTGGTTATGTGATGTGGAGCAAATGAATCTTAAGACAACAAAAAAATAGCTTTAATGAGAATGTCAAAACTTCTTTTTTATTGATTGCAATTAGAAGATTACAAGTTTAATTGAAAATAAAAAGAATTGGAAGATTGTAAATGTGAGGGGTGAAAGAAAGAGGACAAAGAAATTACTTTAATAAATTGTAAATACAAAAGAAAGTAAAAGGTGCAGTGACAAAAGACAAAACAAGGGGTATGGTATGCTTGTTGCACCATAGTTTGATCCCAAAGTTATACATGCATAAATGTGTGTGTGTCTATATATATATATATATTAAAAAATAAATTCAAAAGAAAAAGGAGGATAAATGACTTTCAAAAAGAAAAAAAAAAGAAAAAAAAAGAGGGGATTCATTCATGCATAATGGGGGAAGGGGAACACATAAAGTGGTAGATTTGGGATATAACAGAAAATTCGGGGGGCAAATATAAAAGCGAAGTAATAGGTAGGAGGAAATCGAAACCGAAGAAATAATGTAATTAGGGCGGGAGATTAATCAAATTTGATTAGAGAGAACCCACTTAAAAGGAAACGAAAACGAATACAAAAAGCCAACAAAAGAGCACAGAAAAAGAGAGAGAGAAAGAAAGAAAGAAAGAAACAGCACCCCGGTGGCACAAAGCCAGAGGAAGGGAAATCGAAGCAGGAGCAGCAGAAACACTCAGTCGGCATTGCACTTTACCAAATCAAACAAAACCATTCTGTTTCTGCTGATTGTTCTTTTCTTTTCTTTTCTTTTTTGTTTAAGTTTAGTTTTAGACAATACAATTATCTTCTGCAAATTCATGGCCGATCTGTACGGAACAACGCCGCCAACTACCGGCCACGAACCAGAAGAAATCTCTTCATTTTTAAACCAATTTATACACAATTCATCGTCGTCGTCATCTTCTTGTTTTTTCGCTCAGCCGGAGGATCGCCACCCTTTCGGCCGATCGGCTGACCCCTCTGCTCTTGACTCTTCTTCCGCCGGTCTCAATTTCTCTAATTTGGTCGTCGGTGCGGTGGACTCCGATACCAATGATAGTGAGGTAGTTTTGTTTGTTTTAACCTTTTTTAAAAAAAAATTACTAATACTCTTATTTAAAACCCAAAAAAAAAAACCTCTCAAGTTTATTATTATTACTATTATTTTGAATGTAGAAGGGTCCAGAGGCATTGGAGGTGCCATCGAACGACACGGTTCGAGCTAAAGCATCGTCTAAAAGGAGCAGGGCTGCAGAAGTTCATAATTTGTCAGAAAAGGTTTCCCTTCAAGCTTGAATTTTCTTTTTTCCGCTTTGTACTTTTAAAAGTGGAATTTTTGCTTTATTTATTTGTTCATGGACTCTGTTGATATGTATGGCTTATTGTTTGGCAGAGGCGGAGGAGTAGAATTAATGAGAAACTGAAAGCTTTACAGAACCTAATTCCTAATTCTAACAAGGTTGTTATTTTTGCTTTGCGTGTGTGCGTGTGTGTGTAATTTTCGCCTTGATTTTGTCGTCTACTATATTTTAATCTAAGGTGAATGAATTTTTGCTGTATTTTAATCTAAGGTGAATGAATTTTTGCTGTTATACTTGTGTGATAATAGACTGACAAAGCTTCAATGCTGGATGAGGCTATCGAATATCTCAAGCAGCTCCAACTTCAAGTACAGGTCAGTTTTCACTTTTCCCTTTTCATTTAGACAGAAACATCAGATTAGGATCTTCTGAGCCGATGTTGCTAGACCTAGAACTATGTCTTTCTGACTGAACTTTTGTGCGCATAAAAGTTGATTTAAATTAATTTCTGGTTTGGAATTTAAAAGTGATCTTGAAGTTTACATGATTACCATCAGCCTAGCACCCACCCTCCATGGCAGTTGAAAATTGCTCTACACATAACCTCAGGAATGAGTTTCCTGGTTGAATATTTGTTGCATTTCATGCCTTGCTTGATGGTAAATTATCCCAAACGCCTCCCTGTGTGTCTTAGAAGTTGTTAGCTAGTTCACTTTCCGTAACATGCCGTTGCATCTAATTGGCCATCGTCAATGAATCTAGTCATAAATTAGGAACTATCTTGTCCTTTGTTTCAGTGGATTCCTTAGGGACAGTTTGGGGAGCTAATAGATAATTTTGATCACCCCAACCCATGGTCATCATAATCTATGAGATATTTTATAATTCTAAACTCATGCATTTGTTTCCATCCATATTTCAGTTTGTGTGATTAGATCCATTGTTTCCCAATTCCAATCTTTCTTGTCTTCTATTTTTGGATTTTCACAGCATGTTCCTGCAGTCCATTCTCAGGTATACTGGTCTGGAGGACCAAATTATTTTTACCCATCAGAATATGAAGGTTTTATAAGTTATTAGATGTTGATTTAGTATTTCCTTTTTCAGATTGGAACAAAATACTAGCTTTTGGTGTATTCACTTTCCTTCAGAGCAATAATGTACTTCATTTTATCGCTATCATCTCCCTGTACAATGACTATATAAGCCCAAGAACTAAAGGTGAATGTGTCATTCTGTTCAGAAGATCCTCTGTTGCATCAAGTTTCTAGTAATAACTTAGAAGTAGGCTGTACTAGGACTAGTAATTAAACCAGGATTGGATTTGGTGTTGCCTACAACTCTGTTCCTGTTACTTCTTCACTTTATGTGTGTGTGTGTGTATTTTGAGAAATTACTTCCTCACTGAACACAGAGAGCAGTAAATAGAAACAATAGTTATCAAATTCAATTTTTTGTTTTATTGTGATTGGTTCACAGATGTTAACAATGAGAAATGGATTGAGTTTGCACCCAATGTGGTTACCAGGAGTACTACCATCTATGCAACTGCCTCAGACGGGAATGGTATTTGATGAGGGTAATGGACTGTTGAATACCAATGGAGGAACCGAAACATTTTCTGCAAATGAAGAAAGCTCGGTGCAAACTGGTTTTAATCTTTCCAGCCAATGTACCATCTCTAATCAGCCAGTTGCCTTACCTTCAGCAGCAAATATTAGCACATCAGAAACTGCATTTGGACTTGAACCACTGATTCAGGCTCACTATGGACCCTTTGCTCTCGCTTCTTCCAAGGTAAACTATACTATGAGTAACTAGTGAATTCATCTCTGTACTAGGATCTAATAAATGCCCATATTTGTTGCAATATGAAGGAAATCTGCAGTGAAGGTGCACCTCATCTGCATTTGGATATGAATTTCAATGGGAAGAACTCCTCTGGCGTGTCGTAGCCAAGATCTTTATCCTCAAAGATGTAGCATATGACACAATAGCCACCTTCTTAAAGAGTTGCAATTGGTCAAACACCATAGAAACTGCAAATGATCGTAAAAATTGTTGACGTTTCACAGTTAATCAGCTTACTTATGTCGCAAGTTACAATAGTTTGAACTGTTGACATCTGTTTAACTTATATAAAAATCTATTTCAGAAGCTTATGGAGTTTATCATTGACGGAACCAATGTGTTTTTGTATATTGTGCCGCTGCTTCTATTATGCCTTGTATGAACTGGAACTGTGTTTGGTGGATTTTGAAGAAAATGAAGAAGAAAATTTTCCAATGTAATGTGCTGAAACACAAAGATCTCTTACGGTGATCATCGATCAACCCGTACAAATGTTGTAGAAGATGATGATGCCTCTTGATGTCAAACGTCTTGATTGAGACCTAAATTTTTCTTTCAACTTCCATTAGGAGACACTGATACGAAAAATCGAGCTGGTTGTGGGGCAACCCCGTGACCACAAGCTTTTGAGAAAATGATGGGCTTCAAGCTACTTCGGCGTCGCACTAGCACGAAGAGGGACAAACAAATCTACATGCCATGTGCTACAGATTCGATAAAAGAGAACAACTATAACTGTTCTCGCGAAGGACCAACAAATCATAAATATTATGTTGCCATTAGGAGTGGTAGCATTTTCAAGCATGGTGACTTAAAACTTTGACTTATTTGTGCTTGTACAATAACAATACCTTCACGCTAAAATCAAGCTAATTTATTGCCGACCATTGTGATTGCGAAGTGAGTTTCTAAACTGTCATTGTGTACGCGAAATGTGAATTCTTGTTGAATTTTTTAATTAAAAACGGTTTATGAGACGTCTCGTGCGGGAAAATTTTCACCATGTCATCTATAAGGCGTCTAATAAAAGCCTTACTACACATACTTTCAGTTAAAAAAGCAATCAATCATCAAATTAGTAGAATAGGTGAGAAAATTTTAAGTACACGTTACAATTTGTTCGCACTGCCCCGTATAAGATTGCCCAGTTTATGTATGGTTTATGACAAATTGGTAACTTAAATCTTCTAATGACATGATGCCATATTGGTAAACTTAATACTGATATGGACATCCCCATATTAAACAGTAATTGGGTGAAAATTTGTCACAAGTAACTTTCAAAATAACAAATTTAGCATTCAATTGACAAACATTAAAAAGACTGGATCGTTATTTCAAGTATGACTTATAACGAGTGTGACAACTGTTAAGAGAATGATTGAATTTATCAAATTCAAAGATAGGGAGTGATCTAGATTGAGTGGTCACCCTTAGTATGACAAATCCCGGAGACTGAAGCGGCAAGGATCATTTGCTTGAACTAATTTTGAAAAGAGACGAGGGGTGGCATCATCAAATTCAAATGGGTGGTTTGATATGATATTTAATTTTATATATATAATGAGTTGATCCTGGGTAGATCAGAGGGAGTTAGTTTCAAAGTCGCGATTGTCATTCGGATACGAACAAAAAACTCCAGCTTTGCTAGTCGTACGCAAAGCCTTTCTTCAGAGAATCTTATAAAAGTTTTTTATAGTTGCAGTGAAAAGCAATCACCTCCAGACTAGAAAAAGTTTCTGAAACCGACACTTTTGCGTTTTATGAATATGAATATTAAAACGGAGAGATAAGAGAGAAAGACAAAATTCTATCAGGTGATGTTTGGTTAGGAGGAGAGAATGGAGGAGAATAAAGTAATTTAAATTTTATTTTTATTTTTATTATTTGGTTAGATAAAATGTATAATAATATAATTTTTATTAGAATTTAATATCCATCATAATGTTGAATTTGAATTCCACCCCAAGGAGTGAAGAATTCAAATTCCTCTTATGTTGGAAACCCAAACTTTTCAAATTATCATTTAATTTTTTAACTTATTGAATGCCATTAATAATTATTATTTATAATTTTATTTTATCAATTTAATATTATAAATAATTTTATATTAATTAAATTTAATGAATGCTTTAAGAAACTTAACAAAATAAATAAACTTATTTATTTATTCAATATGAAAATATAGACATATAAATTACCAATACAAGAGAGATGTAATTACAAAAATAGAAACTTCAGATTTTCACTTAATTAATTAATTTTTTTTTAAAAAAACAAAGATAAAAGCAATTGAGGAAAGAAAACTAGAATTTCATTATTTTAATGTTAAAAACTAGCAATTGAGGAAAGAAAACTAGAATTTCATTATTTTAATGTTGAAAACTAAATGAAGATTATCTTCTATATGATGTATATTTATTTATACTTTTATTTGTAAATTATAAACGTAGAAAAATTAGCAAAGATCAAATCAGTTCATAATAATTTTTTTTTCAATTCTACTTATTTAAATTTTCTATTTTTAGATTAAGTTAATTTATAATTTAATATTTTTCCAAAAAAATTTCAAATCCCTAGATAATATAATTGAATAATAATTTAGACTTTTTTCTTATTATGATTTTGTAGATTTATTTTAATTTTTTAACTTCACTTAATATCAAATATTAAAATCTTAACACAAAGAGTTAAACTGTCAAAGTAAAAAATAATCAATCCCTTTTCATTTAGAATTCCTTACCAAACCAAACAATTCACTCTCATCTCTTCTCCACTCCTCTCCTCTCCTCTCCACGCCTCTCTTCTCTAATCATTTTTTCAAATCAAACACCAAATAAAAGTATCTCATTAAATATATACATAGACTTGTGCTGATTTAAGGGCCAAAGGCGCTAGCTAAATGGCGCGGTTTCTTCTAATTTTTTACGATAACGGCCATTTCCATATTATCGTGGCTTGTGCTGCCCGCATCAACTTCACCCTTTTACTTCACCTAAATTACCCCAACTGCCACTCCCTTTAATTTTGCACCCATTATTCCACGCTTTTCTACTAACTGGACTAATGTTTTAGATTAACAAGTAACGTTATTCTAGTCGGTGATGGAATTTTGAAAGCAATGACATTATGTCAATGCAATAATTAAGCCAGCGATATTTGAGAAAGGTAAGTGTGGTAAATAAAGAAGTAAAGTAGGGTTAGCAAAGTAAAAGTGTAAGATGGCCGGTTAAGAAATCTTGAGTGACGTGCGCTAAAGCGTATTTATCAGTTTTTGTTTGGAAGCCAAATAACGGCATTGTCTCATGATTGTATTTTGGTCACTTTCTCGCCCCTAAAAAAAAAAAAAAAAAAAATCGCACTTCCGCCAACTTTTTCCTTATAAGAAAGGCAGAAAAATCTAATTAATTAGCTGCCATTACAAAACCATGCTTGCAAATCATCTTGTCAAGTGCCCCAGAGCAAAACAATTTGTGGGTTAATTCTATTTTTGATGCTTTTGGTGGTGCTAGCGGTGGTGAAGAAATTAGGTTAGTGATCATGAAACAGCCTGATAATTCAAGGACTCATAGCCCCACGACGGCTGAAATGGAAACAGCACCAGCAGAAGCAGAAGAACAAGCACAAGCACAAATGGGTCATAAGAGAAGTAGAAATGGAAAGGCTGTAAGCGGTGGTGAATCGGAGCATGAGATGCATATATTGACTGAGAGAGAAAGAAGGAAGAAGATGAGGAACATGTTCTCTAATCTTCATGCTTTGCTTCCTCAACTTCCTCCCAAGGTATTTGTTTTACAAATTCTTGCTCTTTCTCGCTCTCTTCAAATTTTATCAAAATTTTGCTCCCATCAAAATATGTTATACCCTAACTGTAATATAGTGTTACTATACATATGGGTTGTACTAAACTATACATACGACCAATGGGCAGCTTCTTCAAAATGAATTATTGAAATGTTTTTAGTATAACCTTTTCATATGGGATTTCGTAATGGAAAAACATGATGATGATGATAATTTTCCAAGTTTATTACGTATTTCCAAAATTGCTTGAATAAGCGGTTCTCCTGTTATACTTGGGGACAATTTTACCTAAAAAGTTCTAACAGTTAGCAAGGCTTAGTTGATCTCGGCCGAGGGCAGATGTAATAATACTATAAAACATAACATGCCAAAAAGCCTTGTTCTCTCCCCTTTATATATTTTTATATGTTGCATATGGATGAACCATGCATAACTTGAGCAGGCCCCAGTCGTGAATTGTGATTGTAACTTCGAGTCTACTAATTTGAAATTTCTAATTTAATTAATTTATCAGATAGCATACTTGACGAGAGCGTTTCAAACTTTCAGTCGCTTTGAATGATGCATTTTGCATTATCGATAGCTTAACTGGAGCATAAATTCAATGCCTAACATGGCTGAATGTTTATTATAAGGTTTCAAAATAAAATTTGCAATTAAACGATTTCATACATTAATTTGTCAACGTCAGAAAAACATAGCTGAATGATGCTATGGATGGTCATTATATTGTGCTAGTAAAATGCCAACTGATCTTAATTTTTTTGTTTCTTCAAATTTCAATGGTCTGCAGGCAGACAAATCCACCATTGTCGACGAAGCAGTCAAATACATTAAGACTCTTCAGCACACTCACCAAACGCTTGAGAAACAAAAGTTTGAAAAGGTCCAAGGTGCAACTACTGTTGATCATGAACAATCAATTATCACATCACCAGTAGAAGCAGTGCTCGAATCAAGGGAAGCATACTTGGCTGATCATCTGGGATCATCAGTACCGAAGAACTTGTCAATGGCCGCAAACATTCATCATTCACTGCAAGTGCCAGCTGCTTGTTTTCAGACATGGTTTTCTCCCAATGTAGTGGTGAATATGTGTGGTGATGATGCTCAAATCAGTGTCTGTTCACCAAGGAAGCCAGGGTTATTGACCACCATCTTCTACATACTAAAAAAGCATAATTTGGATGTGGTATCTGCTCACGTTTCCTCTGATAGGTATCGTAGCATGTACATGATTCACGCTCATGTAAGTCCTACATATACCAAGTTCATTAGTTAGCTTTCTTCTTATTTTTTGCAAATTTTGTATTTTCGCGTTCATTTGATCAATTCAGTTATTGATGCTCCAATAAGAGGACATGTTACTGGTTACCCCCATGTTAAGGACATATCTTAAACAACTGACCCATTCTCTCCAGGAAATTTATATTAAACCCTTCCATTACACTTCCCTTTGTTCTGATTACCTTTTTCTCTTATAGGGCATATTTCTTCTGTTAATTATATTGGTTTATATGTATATATATATATATATATATATTCGTACTAAAGTAAAGGAAGATTACTAGACAATGACTATACATATACATATATAATTGGCTGTAATTGTTCTTTTCTTAACGGGGTCTTCTTAACATAAATATATCAGGCAGGTGGAGCTTCTGATCAATTTCCGGAGTCCATATCGGTTGAGGAAATATTCAAACTAGCCGTAGGTGAAATGAACTTATGGCTTCTGACGTGTTGATTCTAAAAATTTCTCGGTTAAAAGAAGCTACCCGTTGAGGAAAGCAATATTGGTCCTTGGTCCTTTGTTTTTTAAATTTTTTTAATGTTTTTATAAGTGGGAGTTCTTTTGGATTAATTACAAAGGAATTGGCGTATACTTTTTTGTTTCAGTTTTGTTTCCTTTAAGTTATATGTTCCATATCATTAGCTGCAAGCATTAGTAAAAGTGTAGATGATGCTCCTTTCTAGGAAAAGAAGATTTCCATTAATGTATAAAAACACGAGATCAAAGCATGTATACAAGTTCGGTTACTCCTTGAAATTGCTTGCATGTTTACCGGTTTACCATTCGATACAGTGACAGGTTGCGATCATGGGTCCAAGTCCAACAGAGTCCAGCGGGCTCAGGTGTGCTTCATCAATAGCAGTGGACCTAAACTAGACAGCTCATTTGATGTTAAGACTAGACACTATTTGGCATCGGAACTTTGTCACGTGGAGAAATGAAAATAACGCAACTAATTCGGAATAGAAATAATTCCAAATGCGTAAATAACATAATCTTTAATACCACCTGACCTAAGACCGCATTAGGCATCTAATGGAGGGCAATTATTAAAGCAACAATAGTCAAAGACCTTGTCCCCCTAGATAAAGATATTTGAAGTGTAATCCTTAAATTAAACTAATAATGCTCCTCCGCCTATCCCCATTTCATTTCTTTCTATTTCATTCATCGCAATTCCCACATTAAAATGCGTTATGAATAAGACATCAAATACCATAAACGTATCTTATACTAGAAACTCCACTGTGCATGGATTAGATAAATGCATTTAGGTCACAACAAAACACTAATGGGTAATGGGGTTTTATCTCCATTCTAGAAGTCCCATCGTGCCAGCTCTCTCCCTCAAAACAAAATGACCTCATTCAACATCATCTCTGCCCACTGCAACAAGTGCTAGTCCCGGCAAAATACGACATACCACACGCTGTCTCTCGGTTTCTTGTTTTCATGAAATTAGGAGCCGAAATTTGACTCGCAAAGGGCTTTGCTGCAATGTCTCATCACTCGTTCTTGAACGATCAGCTCTCTAAGAGAACCTCAATTTTCGGGTTACGTTTATGGGTTGTTCTTGGTATTTGCGTAGGGGCTGGAATAGTTCTAGTTCTCTTCCTCATATCTCTTTGGTTCACTTCAAAACGCAATAGCAACAACTCGAAACGACAACTCAACGCTACCAAGTCATCCTCCCTCTGCAACAACTACAACAGCAGCAGCGGCAACCCAACAATTCCAAACATTTCCAAAGAAATTCAAGAAATCCGAATCGACCCGGACTCCAACTCGAACTCCAACTCCAAACCTCATTCCGCGCCAAATCCTGACCCGTTACCCGAACCGGAGCCAATTTTGGTTGAAGACAGCCCCGTTAGCGGCCGGAACAGAATTCACATCGAAATAGGGAAAGACCACCGGATTGCTTACCCGGAACGGGCCGCTGGGTCGCATCACGGGTCCGGTGATCAGACGATGGCTACGGCAATTGCGCCCGAGGTTTCACACTTGGGATGGGGCCATTGGTATACTTTGAGAGAGCTTGAGGTGTCCACTAATGGATTTGCTGATGAGAACGTGATTGGTGAAGGTGGTTATGGAATTGTTTACCGTGGCGTGTTAGAGGATAAAACCAATGTTGCTGTTAAGAATTTGCTTAACAACAGGTACCGCATGCGCTTTTTTGTTTTTGTAAGTTTTATGTTTTGCTATTGCACGTGGCTAATGTTGAAGAGTTTGTTCTGTTTTGCGATAGGGGACAAGCTGAAAAGGAGTTTAAGGTTGAAGTGGAAGCAATTGGACGTGTCCGACATAAGAATTTGGTGAGATTGTTAGGTTATTGTGCTGAAGGAGCTCATAGGTACTTAAGTTTGATAAATTATGAATCTTTGACTGGTTTTTACCCATTTGCACGCTTGAACTTTCTGTGGATGTCTAAAAATTTGAAGATTTGTGAATAGCTATTATATCATGAGCTTTCATGGCTTCAGTTGAATGTAAATGCTTGGTTGTTGTAGGATGCTTGTTTATGAATACGTCGACAATGGCAACTTGGAACAATGGCTTCACGGAGATGTGGGGCCTCACAGCCCTCTTACATGGGAGATTCGGATGAATATAATACTTGGAACAGCCAAAGGGTGCATTTTGATTTAAGTGAAAGTAACCATATTAGCTTCAATCTGTGTTATATTAGTTGCTTGTAGCTTAAATGTGATGAAAATGTGCAGGCTGACATACCTGCATGAGGGGCTTGAACCAAAGGTTGTTCACCGTGATATCAAGTCAAGCAACATTTTGGTCGATAAGCAGTGGAATCCAAAATTATCAGACTTTGGCCTTGCAAAGCTTTTGGGCGCAGAGAGGAGCTACGTGACAACTCGTGTGATGGGAACATTTGGGTTAGTTGAATTAATCTTTGTGAAAACTCCTTTGTCACTTTAATTTTGAACTTGGTGGACAACTGATCTAGGCCAAGGATTAGAATTACAACTATCTGGTTCTGTTTAATAGGTATGTGGCTCCAGAATATGCTAGCACTGGGATGTTGAATGAAAGAAGCGATGTATACAGTTTCGGTATTCTTATCATGGAAGTAATTTCTGGTAGAAATCCAGTGGATTACAGCCGCCCTCCAGGGGAGGTATGTATTCCTCAAATGAATAGCTTGATGACATCGTCCTATTGTTCCTCTTTCCTTTTGACATATTGTGTCATGCTTCAATTTCAGGTGAATTTAGTTGAGTGGCTTAAAACAATGGTCACAAATCACAACGCTGAGGGTGTTTTGGATCCTAGGTTGCACGAGAAGCCTTCTTCAAGGGCATTGAAGCGTGCTCTTTTAGTAGCTTTACGCTGTGTGGACCCAAATGCTCACAAGAGACCAAAGATGGGGCATGTGATACATATGCTTGAAGCTGAAGAGTTCCCCTTCCGAGATGTAAGTTTTGGTCATGTCGACATTATATTATTTTTAGAATTTCAAACAAGTAACATAAACATCTCTTGAGAAACTGGATAGTAGATCCTCATGATCATCACTATAGTTTGTAATGGATGTCTGTTTGTACTTGTTTTACATGGATCTGTTGGGGTAAGACAAACTTTTTTTTTTCTTTTTTTAATTATTATTATGGTTAGTAGCTTTTTTTTAACAAGAGAATGCAACAAACTTGAAATCGACTACTTGGGTTAAACCAGCATATGTAAACCAATGACATGTATCGTCCTAAAAGTTTGGTTTTATTCAAAGGTCGTAGAAGGGGGGGAGGGGGGGAAATACTCTTATAATGCAGATTTTGAGTCACTCTTGAACACTAATGGAAGAAAAACTCATGACACACCAATTGTACGGGGAAATCAGATACCTGAGCTCCGGGCCCTCCAGAATCCATTGGAGAGATATTTAAATGCAAATTGTGGTCAGACTGAAAGCAATGGTGAAAATTTCATTTTCTACACATTGCTAAGCACAGAAACATATTTACACATTAATGGGATACATGCTTGCTTGCATTTATCTTCATACTTAATCCAAGATTATCATCTTTTACCATGTGATTTCAGGAACGTAGAGCTGGAAGGGAACATGGACGCTCGCCGCATAATGGTATTAAGGGTAGGTTGATGGAGAAGGGTGTAGGCGAATCAGGTGATAGCAGTGGATATGAAAGTGGAGTTCAAACCAATAAGCCGTTATGGAGAAAGCTAGAACCTGAAGAGCAGTAGCCTTCCCACATTCTGTATGAGGTGAATAGACACACCTTGGTTTCCCCATAGCCAGGTTTAGCTGGCTTGTGCTAATATTATTCTGCCTGTATATGTGATTCATATTTGTGAGCTTGTCTGTTTCTCGATTCTGTGGTATTCCCTGTCCTGCTTTTTGGCTTTCTAGGTGATCCCTGATCTTTCTCGCTAAATTCAACGTCTGGAAATTGCAAAGAATGTGATATTGCTGAAATCTTTTTGTTAGTCAATGATTGTTTATATAGATAGCAAGAAGTTAAAATTTACTCATATCCTGCTCTGCTCTGCATACTATTCTAATGCTGTGCACATGCCCTCTATATATATTGCGGTCTTTTCGTTTGTATTTCTGTATGCTACTTTTTCTCTTCAATTTTCATTTTCTCTGCTATCAGTAGATTGCTAGAATTGAACAACTAGAAAGGATTGTGTAAATCATTCTTTAGGAGGATGAACCGGCTTAGTCTTTTCATTTTCTCCCCACTTGACACGCACATGTTGAAAAACACACTCATGTTATCTGCCTGTTTTCTTTTTTTGGATTTCAAACTTTGATTATAGTTTGTGTCACCGGCAATAATGACATATGAGAAATGTTCAGTCAATGGAGAAAAAATGCAGGTAGAATGGTAGATCCATTCCAGCTTATATTATGATTGAGATTTGAATGTTCAAAGTATATTCCCTATTAAGACAACTTTTTGTGCTGTGTTAGTTGGGGGTAGATTATGGTTTGGGGCCTACAATTCACATGCCTAATGCTACTAATATTACTGCGTTTCATAAGACTTTTAAGGATGTGGGGGCAAGTTTGGGATGAGAAAAGTCTTCGACAGCTAGTTGCCGAGAGATGTACACGCTGGCCTTAAATCTATGGACCCCTCCGTTTTATATTAAATTTTGCCGGTTCTGGCGAGTTAGAAAATTTACAACTCATGGCTTACCTGCACCCAGTCATCGATCTATTGTTCTCGATCAAATCAGTACTTGGACTGGTACTGGCTTCTACGTTTTCCACTTTTTCGTGGCTTTAAATGATGCACCCCTTTTCTTTTTTTGACCTTATCTTTATTTATTGACTTGTTCCAAGCTATTTTACCAGGCCCTGAAATATATGTGAAATAAGTCGGCAGAGCCAGAGCGTAAGATTCTCTTCGGTCTTCTCTTTGCTCACATTTTAGCTAATCCGTCTATTTTTACATTTTTGGGTCATCCTACCATGCAGCGCTGATTTTGCCACTACCCGTTGTCCATTAAATTGACTTGTTTATGCTGAATGAAAAATATTAAAAAAAAGATTAAAAATAAAGAAAATTATAAATAATCAGCATAAAAGATGTTGAATGAAACAAAATATTCAATAAGTTTTATTTTAAATATAGTAAAATGAACTGTGAAAAAATTATGAAATAATCATATTCTTACACTTTTGGTTAAATACCAATATATTGGGTGGATGTTGTAAGTTGATTTGATCAATTCTAGTTTTGGTAAAACTTTCTTATTTTTGGGTTATAAAGTTTCAATTTTCATGTTCTCATTTTTTTTTATTTAAATTTCAATATTATAGATAAGTGTTGATGCAGAACTCTGACAATGACCTTGAATCTGCAAAAACACTCCTCTTGTTCTCCAATCTCGTAAGCTGTAAGAACAACTCTGCTCTGCTCCTGCTCGAACTAGCAGACAGCTTGACCACGACCAGGATAACACATATATATTTGCACCCACAACCACTGGTTAGAAGGCGTTAGATGTTTTCTCGACGATAACCCTCTGACGCTCAAGTTAGTTTTCGAGTTTTCTCTTTTGGAAAAACTCAAATGACCACTCTCCGACCTAGACTCAATTTTTTACTCAGATAAGCAATTTGATTTTATGAAAGGAAGCGAATTTAGAATTAAAAAGAAAATAAAGTTAATGTATAAGTTTCTGAGAATTTTTGTCCAACCCCTTTGCCTTCGTTCCTTAAAGTTTTTATACCCAGCCCGCAACTTTTGCCCTACCTTTCTTTCCGTCTCTGTCGGGGGGGTTTGCCCATTGTGGAATGATGGGAACTCAACTGCCTACACGTGGACATTGTGGTCAAGACCCACATTCTAGCAATCAATGTCAACTAGAACCCTTGACTAACCCGATTGGGATTCCCAAGTGACCAGACTCATCTCATGGAAAGGAATAAACCGACCATGATTCTGCTCATCACAGATCAACTGTAACGAGTGACAACTAGAACTTAAATGATCACGTGCTCGAGGAAACAACCTTGGATTTGCTCGTCACTTCTTGGTCGCTAAGCATTTCTCACCCCAAAACAGATCCCCCAGTTTCTAGTTTTGAGAGCAAAGCGAATTAAGATTCTTATTAATTAGCCGCTAGTTTTGGCTTTTATATTCTTATTTTTTTCATTAGATTTTAATATTATAGATAAGTCTCTAGTCTCGGTTAAGCTTTCTCATATTGGGTTCTAAAGTTCCAATTAATTTAACTATCAGGTTCTAAAGTTTTGAGAGCAAATTAAATAATAACTATTTAATTAAATAATTTATTTGATTTAATAATTGCATAGCAAGTATTCTAATATAAATTTTTATTAGAGAATTTTATATAACAGCTGATGGTGTTTAAAAAATACCCATTAACTTTTACTTTGTAACTATAATTGTTGTTTTAAAGTAACTGTAGCTTAAAAATTACTTTATTTTAACCTTAAATGGGGCAAAAAACCTACCTTTTTTCAATCTCAAACACCCTCTATTTGCATTAAATCAATTAATATATTATATAACTATAAAATATATGGAAATTATAATTGGTTATTGGCAAATATTCGGTTAGCGACAATTGCTGGTGATAACCCAAAAGGCAATAAGTGAGGTACCATTGAACTTCATTTTTCATGATTTGTTTAATGGTGCAATTATCGACGCCAAACGATCATCAAAGATGGAGAAATCACAGCCCAAAATCGTGACTTCACCATGATGTCACCATTTAATGGCAACGAGTCACAATGCACTGCTACCATAATCTAGAAGATTGCCCAATGCTCTATCTTCGTCTGGAGGTAGCGGCAAATCGTGAATCCCCACCTTTTAACGACAAAATCACGGTGAAGTCGTAGTTTTGGGTGGCGATTTCTCTATCTTTGATAATCAATTGATGCCGGTAATTCCTCATTTAGATACCTTGCGAGAAAAGAATTCTAAAGACACCGACGATATAATCATTGTGTAAGTTTTACTTTTTCGGCGACTTTAGAGGTGAAAACTCATTGTTGGCTTTATCTTTTTATCTTATTATAATAAAATTTAAATATTTATTATAAATTAAAATAATTAAATTTTTGATAAATTACAGGACAATAAAAGTGCTTTATCTATTGTTATCTAGAAAATTACTTCAGCTTTCGAGCTACAGCTGTAAGTATTTTATTAAACACTTTATAGCTATAATTTGAAAGTCACAACTATCTAACCATAATAGTAAATAGGCTCAAAGGTTGAGTTGGCAAAACACAATCCATGTCGGGTTTTGACCTGCCCGAGATGATAAAAGAGTTGCTCGGACCTGGGTTTATGCCCGGATTTTTCGAATGTGGTCCAGGTCAAGCTTAGAACCTACTGGGCATGGGTTTTAGTCAGGGCTTCCCCTGCCCGCATATGAACTTAAATAGTAAAAAAAAATGTAACAAGTTGTTTCAATATCTAAGCTAAATTATTTAAGTTTACTTCACAAATTTTATGTAAATAACAAATAAAATTGTTTCAATATATTGTCCACCACCTAAATTCATTCAAACTCTACCAAACATTTAAATTTAACAACACAATATTTACTAAATAAATCTAAATAATTGTAACATCCAACATCTTAAAAATAAGATGAAGATCAATATCATGAAAATAATCCTGTGGGTGTTAATGGCAAAAGTGATTAGGCTTCATCAAAAACTATTTTTTCAAAATGGCTTATGTGTTACAAGAGAATCAAAACAATTGTTACCATAAAGAAGAGAAAGAAAGTCTTGTCCGTTGGCGATTCATCAGCTGTTACACTTGTGGCTCCTCCACCAAATGCTCCACCGTTTATGCGCTGTAAGTCAGCTCTGTTGAAATCTCAAATGAAGCTGAACTTGAGTATAATCATAAAGGAGTAACAGATGGAAATAGTTTGATACACAAGTCAGCAGCTCACATAAGCTATAGGTTGAAAACCACACGTGCAAAGCAAGCATGTTCCAATTGGCAAAACTGTTATGCAAAGATTCCCTTACAGTTGTATAATGAAGTTGATTAGCTTGTAAGCTAAAGAAAAGAATAATTCAAGAATATTCATTTTGTTTGAGTTAGTTACATTGATCAAAGTGTAAATATAAAAGCTAGCTTAGCTAAACATATATATATATATATATATATATATATATATATATATATATATATATATATATATATATATATTCAAAATAGTATGTAAAAATGCGGTATGAATAAAACTGTGAAACAATGTTTCTATACTCTTATTCATCTTCTCTTTAAAATCTAACATGGTATCAAACCCATCTTAAAACAACAATGGCGAGCAATGAAAATCAGTCCAACAGTAATGGAGCTTCAAGCTCTACAATAAATACATCATCAAACTCAAATATCAACACCTCTATTCTTAGCTCTCTGATTTTCAACACACCTATAAAGCTCACTAATAACAATTACTTGTTGTGGACATCTCAAGTCATAGCAACAATAAATGCTAATGAACTTGAAGATTTGATTGACAACACAAAGAGTCCTCCAAATCAATCTGTGATTAATATTAATGGTGATCAAACTGTTGTTACAACTCCAAATCCACAGTTTTAGATCTGCAGGAGAAATGATCAACAATTAATGAGCTGGTTACTTTCAACTTTAAGTAAAGAAGTTCTGAGTGCTGTTGTTGAAGCCAAATCATCTCTTGAGGTATGACAGATTCTTTCTAATCAATTTGGCGCCAAATTTAAATCTAGAGTTCTTCATTTAAGACCTCGGATCTAAACTACAAGGAAATGATCTATGAAAACTATTTTGGATGCTTTAAGAATAGCTGGAAATGGTATGAGCGATGATGATTTTGTGTTATGTTTGCTTGTTGGTCTTGGATCTGAATATGACTCAATAGTTACCACAATAAATGTAAGAACTGAAAGCACAACTCTCTCTAATGTATATGGCATGTTGCTGAGTCATGAAAACAGAATTGAACAACAACATTCTATTAGTCACATAAATTATCAAGCAAATTTTGCCTATCACAGAGGAAATCAAAGAAGAAACTGGCAACCTAATTTCAATATTGGAAGACAATATGGAAATCAAAGTGGAAATAATTCTGGTTCTGATGGAAAATAATTTAATAGTGGTGGATTTAATCAAGTTATGAATCTTCAGGATAAAACCAAAAGTAAAAACACAATTGTTGATGAAGAACCTAAGAGACCATGTCAAATTTGTTTCAGGAAGAATCATATAACTGCACATTGCTAGTTCAGATTTAAAAAGAACTTTGTGCCAAATCTTATGCTAAACAGAAAAAGTGCTTATGTAGCTGAAAATGAAAGAACTATAGATAGAGCTTGGTATCTTGATAGTGGTGTAACAAATCACATCTCACATGATTTCAACAATCTCAACATTAGTTTAGAATATAAAGAAAATGATCAGCTTGCTGTAAGTAATGAAGCTAAACTCAAAATTGCTTCTATTGGTCATTCATTGCTCAGCACAATTAAACCACATACTTTACCATACCTTAAACTCAATCATATACTTTATGTATTAGAAATAACTAAAAATCTTATCAGTATTTCAAAACTATTGCATGATAATGATATTAACATTGAGTTCAATAAAAAATTTTGTGTTGTTAAGGACAAGAGAATGGGGAGTGTTCTTATGAAAGGAATGGCTAAAGATGGATTATATAAGTTGCTGAATTTGCCTCATGATTCAAGTCAAGTCAAGTTAATTCTCTTATCATCTACTTCAACTCCTAGCTTACTTACAATAACTAGAATAAATAAACCTAAATCTATGGTAATTGTTAATTACAGTGATAAATGTACAAGCAACAAAGAGCTTAATATGTGGCATATGAGATTAGGCCATCCTAATGTCAATGTTCTTAAAAAAACCTTGTTAGCTTGTAACATTCCTTTTGGAAATAAAGTGTCGATCTATCTTTCTGCAAAGCATGTCAATATGGCAAACAACATGGGTTGTTTTTCAAAACCAGTGATTCAAAATCATCAATGCTCTTGAAATTATTCACAGTGATCTCTGGGGTCCTGCACCAGTAGCATCAAATCAAGGATTTAGATATTATATAGCCTTTATAGATGAAAAAACCAATTACACCTGGATTTATGGACTAACACCTAAATCACAAGCACTAACAACATTCATTACCTTTAAAAACTAGATTGAAAAAAACCTGAAACTAAAAATTAAAGCCCTTCAATGTGATATGGGAGGAGAGTATAAAGCTTTTGAATTATATTTTAAACATGAAGGAATATCATTAAGATATTCTTGTCCATACACACACCATTAAAATGGAAAAGCTGAAAAGAAACATAAACATCTTGTAAAAACTGGTTTGACACTTCTTGTTCAAGATGACATGCCTCTTAACTTTGATGGGAAGCATTCTCTAATGCTACTTACCTTATTAATAGAACCAGCACACCTACTTTAAATAATAAATACTATTTAAAAGCCTTTATTCAAACCTACTTTAAATGATAAATACCATTTAAAAGCCTTTATTCAAAGAAACTAGATTACTCTCTTATAAAAATTTTTGGTTGTGAGTGCTACCTTTTCTTAAGGCCTTACAACCATTATAAATTCAATTTCCATACTTCCAAGTGTGTAAATTTGGGTTTCAGTAATATGCACAAAAGCTACATATGTCTAAATCAAAATGGAAAAATATATATATATTTGCTCAAGTCAACTTTAATGAGAGTTCATTTCCATGTCAATCTAATCCAAATTTCATGAGCACCAAATTTGTTTCCTCATTAGAATCTATAAACACTATTAGCAGATTCATTACAATATCTTTTGCTTTTGATAGTCATAATCAAGAGGCAAGAGCAGTTAACTCAAATTCATCTGATCTTTTAAACATAATGAATACTTTATCTAATGATCAAGTTTCTGACAACAATACTGATCACACACAATCAATAAAAAACAATGTTTCAAATACTCGACCTTAAATTCAAAACACTTCAAACTATTTGCCTGAACCTGAAAATAATGAAATTCAAATCCAGACTTCTATAACTCCACAAATCAAACCTCAGTCAACCAGAGCAAAAGCTAGAATTTTCAAACCTAAAGCCTACAATACAGAAAATGCCTTATCTCTTGCTAAAGCTTTAAATGATCAAACTTGAAAGTTAGCTATGGAAGATGAGTTTAATGCTCTAATGAAAAATTATACTTGGTGTTTAGTTCCTTTGGAACAGAATATGAAACTGGTTGGAAACAAATGGATATTTAGAGTAAAGCAAAACTCAAATGGATCAATAAATAGGTACAAAGCTAGGCTGGTGGCAAAGGGGTTTTTACAAATTGAGGGAATTGATTATTAAGAAACCTTTAGTCCTGTAATAAAGGCAACAACTATAAGAATTGTTCTAAGTCTTGTTGTCATGAAGAACTAAAAATTAAGACATGTTGATATCAATAATGCATTTCTAAATAGAAGGTTGACTGAAATTGTATACATGCCTCAACCAGAAGGATTTGCAGATCTAAAATATCAAAAACATGTTTGTAAATTGAAGAAAGCTCTTTATGGCCTGAAACAAGCCCCTAGAGCTTGGTTTGATAAACTCAAATCAGTTCTTAAATCATGGGAATTCATCAAAGCCAAGTCAGATACTTCTTTATTTTTCAAAAGAAATGGCAATGATTTAATCATATTGCTTGTTTATGTTGATGATATTATAGTTACTGGAAGTAATGATATTGAGATTAAAAAACTGATTCACAATTTAGATAATACTTTTGCTCTCAAGGATCTTAGACAACTTAATTTTTTCCTTGGTATTGAAGTCATAAGGAATGAAGAAACTCTAATATTATTCATGTCCAAGTACTTAAAAGAATTGCTTGCTAAGTTTAATCTGCAAAACTGCAAAGAAGCAGATACACCACTTGTAACAATTGAAAAGTTAAGCAAGAAAATAGGAGAAAAATATTCTGATCCAACAACATATAGAAGAGCCATTGGATGTCTACAATATGCTGTAATTACAAGGCCAAAAATTGTATATGCAGTAAACAAATTAAGTCAATTCATGACTAATCCATTGCAACCACATTGAACAGCCTGTAAGATAGTGTTGAGATACATAAAAGACACAATTGACTATGGCCTGACATTCAAAAAATCTGATTCTCTTGATATAATAATCTACTTAGATGCTGATTAGGGTAGTGATCTTGATGATAGAAGATCTATCAGTGGTTATTGTGTTTATTTAAGGGATAATTTGATTAACTGGAGTTTAAAGAAGCAGAGTGTAATATCAAAATCATCAGCAAAGTCTGAATACAGAGCCATGGCATTAGTTTGTGCAGAGATAACATGGATATGCTATGTTCTTAAAGAATTAGATATAAAACTTGCATGCACTCTTCTACTTCTTAGTGACAGTATAAATGCTGCAACCATAGCCACCAATCCAGTTCTTCATTCCAAGACAAAACACATTGAAATAGACATTCATTTTGTCAGAAATAAAGTTGAAAAGAAAGAAATTGAAATTGTATTTGTTTCTAGCAATGATCAAGTTGCTGATGTGTTATTAACCATTAACCGATCTAATCGGATTTCGACATCAACAAATACTATAATGTAAACAATAAATTGATGGTGTTTGAGATTCATATATTAATGCAGGAGTTTGGTATTAACCATTAACCGATCTAATCGGATTTCGACATCAACAAATACTATAATGTAAACAATAAAATAGGATGAAAATTAAAAAATCACACACAATAAAAATTACAGAATTATGTAATGCTAAATATGTTCAGAAATTATGTAATTATCCATTAAAAAGATCAAAAAAAATTTAAATCAATAATTATAGAAATAAAATAATTGATTTTCATTGTCTTTATTAAATAATATAAAGATTGATTGTCAATCAACATAAAAATAGCTACAATCTTTGTTAATCAATCAAATTCCCATATACCATGTCAATTGTATCATTTTTGTTTTTATTTATTTATTAATTATAAATTTTTTAAAGTATTCATTCATCGTAGGAATTGAGCATTTGTACTTATTAAAATGAATTTCATGATTTCATATTTTTTAATTGATGGTAAGATAAAACATTATATATGAAGGTCATTTTGTTTTACTTTTCACTATACATATAAATTATCAAAAGCAACACTAACGTACTGCGAAATTTATATCAATCAAGTAACGTACTTATAATTTAGTAATATAAGTTACAATTTTGTTTGTGAGTAATGAAATTTATTTATCAAATGATTTGTAAGAAATAATTTATACACTGTAATTTTTATACCATTACAAATAGTATAATTAATTATCTTTTGTACCGATAAAGTATTAAATAACCAAATTTTGGGACTTATAATTGTTGTGTTTAAATTAGTTTATTTTTCTTTTCAAATTATAAATCTAACTCTATCCTATTTTACCAGTATAATTTATTATCTTTTATATAATTTAGGCTATTTAACCGATAAAGAGCAATATGCACGATGAACACTTAAATCTTTTAGATTAATTCCACCATCCACGTTGGGATTTTTACACCGAGTCCAATTATCCTATAGGCACCCTAAAAAGTATATCAGAAAAAGAAAGCCTTTGTTGAGCGACACGTTGAGGCAGAGAGGAGGAGGAATTAGTTGGAGTTGCGTGGGCCCTCCCTTCCTGAAGTTGATGAAATTTTGGGCGCGTCTTTCAAATCTCTAACCAAACTCAAAATCCCAGAGTAACTCTTCGATCTCTCAGGGATTTCTTCTCCTAAGTTGTAATACTATAATCAGTGTAAGCCCTGAACTCTGCGTTTCATATTATTTTGCTTTTAGATTTGGCGTAATTTTACCTTCTCACAACTGGATTCGGCTTCGGCTGCGACTCATTTTTCTCAGAAAAAGCTGAAGGTTTATGTTTATCGGAAAACTTATATTGCTGAACTGGAGAATAGTTTCACTTGTTTTATTTTTTTAATCAACCGCTGTCATAATATAACTACAATTGTGGTTAAGGCTTATAAGCAAATTACGAGGCTTCGTGAATGGTTCATACCAATTCCAAGACTCATACATTAATCTGCATATGACTTTCTCTGGTTTCGGGTCGGTTTATTTTCTTGTTTGTGTGTGACATACAAGATCTGCACATGAATATATATGTTTTTATTAGAACATCATTTGGGTTCTATTTTATTCTCTCTGACTCTGAGTCTGTGCTGCAGAATGATGCTTTATTATGATTATTGATTTATGAAAATCATGATATCTTAAGGATGATTATGATTTTGCTAGGTTTTAATGGCCACTACGGGGCTTGAAACTGTATGGTTGTGCTGATCAATCCATTTGAGATAACCATAGCTCACTCTCGGAGATTCTCGGTCAATCTCTACACTCAAAGCAAAATCCAGCAGCTGATATTTCTGAGTGAACTTTAGAGTGCTAGGCTCTATCCTGATATTCATTCCGGCAGAAAACTCCAAAACTGCACGGTATATTGAATCTTCTGCTCCCACGTTTTTCACAACCCTGCTGAAGTTTTTTGCCGTTGTTTCATTGGTAAATACGGCCGCAAAAGATGGGTAATTCAGGTCAGAAGATTCTTGTCCGCAATTCCATTGATTTCTTCTAATGACAGCTTTCATCTGCTTTTCATCATAACCCAGGCCGCACAGGAACTCGACATAATCCTGAAAGCCTGTGTCATAGATGAGTCCAGGGTCCATTGCTTTGTTTGGGTCGATATGGCCTGCCCCAAAATCTAGCGGCGTGGCAGGAACGATACCTATTTCATTTTCAGCAATGTTAATGGGATAAGCCGTAGTCATTATAGCTGATCGGATGGCTGCTGGGCTCCACTCCCAATGGATAGCTTTTAGCAAAGCTGCAACTCCAGCAACATGGGGTGCCGCCATGGATGTGCCTGAATATAGTGCATAGTCTGTCACCAATTCATAGTTGCCGATTTCAATGAATGGAATGTTAGGCGCAACTGCTGCCAGCACGTCAACTCCTGGAGCCACAATATCTGGCTTTAGAATACCTGGACTGATTGGGTCTGGTCCCCTTGAAGAGAATGAGGCCACATGAGGTGCTGGTTTTGTACCAAGCTCTGTCAAGATGAACCTCATTGATTTCACTTTTGATTTGTTTTTCCCAGTCACATACTGTCTAATTAATGTCCCAACAGAAGTTGGCAGAATCAGGCTGGGAATGTAATACTCATCTGAATCTATATCTGGCGTGTCAGTCAAGAAGATTGCTGCGTAAGCGCCTGCCCTTTCAACCTCCTCCATTTGGGAATAGGTGTCAATTCTGTTGCTGTTGTCACAGAAAACAACCTTTCCATTCACCTCGTCTGGGTTCAATGATCCCAAGTGGCATATTGACTTGTTCGCGTCACTTTTTCCATAGTACAAGGGCGCATCAGTAATGTAAATGCTCTCTGGAAAGTATGATATTCCTTTAAAGGTTAAACCATTATCTAGAGTAACTGTTGCATGGAAGTTCCTGTCAAGCGTGCCAGCTCCTACAGTCGTGATCCAAGGCGCTCCGTTATGTATCGAACGTGGAAATCCATCATTGCCTGCTGCACAGACTACGACAATCCCATTTTCAATAGCTGAGAGAGAAGCAATGGCAATAACATCTTTGAAATAAGGTGTCTGGTCGAAGCCTAGAGACAAGGACATGATATCGACTCCGTCAGCAATGGCTTGATCCATGCCAGCAAGTACATCACTTGCTGCACTCTCTTCTGTGTCTGTTGCCCAGAGGACCTTGTACATGGCAACATGTGCTCTTGGTGCTATGCCTGTTGCAGTGCCTTTTGCGTATCCAAAATGACTTACTCCATCTACTTGGTTACCAGCTGCTGTCGATGATGTGTGAGTGCCATGACCGAGGAAGTCTCTTGCTGAGTCAAAGTCATATTCCTTGGAGACATTTATACCTGCAGCTCGCAGCCCTTTGCTGAAAGATCGAGCACCAATGAGCTTCCTGTTGCAGAGAAAAGGACTAAATGCTGTGCCATTCTCACACCGGCCATTCCATCGTCGAGGCACTGGTGGCATTCCCTTGTCATGAAAACTCTCACTCTCTGGCCAAATTCCTGTATCAATAATCCCTATTATTACACCTTGACCATATGTTGCAGAAGGCCATAAGCCTGAGTTACGTTTTAGTCCAAGAAACTTCGGGGAGTAGGTGGTGAATAGTTTGCCAAAGGACTCAGGGTATGTGGCCAGGTGAGCAGGAGATTTCTCAATTTCAGATAGTTGGGAAGGTGTAAGCCTGGCACTGAAACCTTGAATTACATGATGGTAGGAGTATAACAACATGTTGTTGTGATCGGCAGGGTATGACGCTGACTTTAAGATTGAAAGGTGCCATGACTCGTGGGTTAGGAAAGACGATGGCTTGTGAGAATGGTCCATGTGGATGATGTACGTCTGGCGGTCTTCACTTGTTGACTCTGCATTGCCGCTTCCCAGTAACAACAACAGTACCCAAGGCAATGCTTGGTTCAGAATCAGAGGGAGAAAAGTTATTCTTCTGGTCATGGCTGATGTGCTGAGGAGAATGTTGGGGAAGATACTAAAGGTTGGAGATTGAGGATGATATTAAAAGTTGGAGAATATATAATGCCGTATAAGGAAGTTCTCTGATGCAAAGAAGTCTTTCCTTCATTATTTACATAACACTAACTTTTAGTCCTTTGTTACGTTCGACCTTTTTTTATAGTAAGTCTATGAATGGATGTTTTTGCTTGGCTAATTAATGACAAGGCTTTGTTTTTTCCCCCGTTTTCCTTTAACTTTTCACTGGCTCCACCAGATAAACTGTCAAAGATGACATTACTCATAGATGCCTATAGGGTGAACCACCCAATAGAACAGTTGGATACAGTTGCAAGATTGGTGCAGCTTTGCTTTGTTATGCTCTTCAAGTTTTTTGACCTTTCCTACAGCGGTTTAACTGCAGATATAATCATCTCGTAATAAGTCTTATCTCGCAATGGAATCTGCTTAATTTATCCGCATATTTAGTGACAAAAGAAATAGCTTGATATGAATATATTTGCACAATTCAGTGTTTGATTCATCACTCGTCGCCTTTTTCATTTGCTGTTCTATGAAGTTAACTGTAAGCTAATCTCCTTTTGACGCTATAGGGTTTGCAGGATGCAACCAAAATGTAGAATGGTGACGTTACCGATGGCATGTCTGTGCCTGTACTCTTCCTTTCGTACAACTTCTGGATTTTCTTTCTCCCTTAAAATATAACCTAATTGAATGTGCTGTGGCCTGCAGAACGCAGGAATTAAACCTTTTTCGGATTTTCTCAAGGTTTTGTTCTAGGCCTAGCCGCCCCCTTGCCTAGCAGACATCGAAGTTGATGTGCCCTGGGAACTCTTCTGCGAACTTCCTGATCTGCATGCACATGATAATATGAAAGAAAACAAGCTGTATATGCACATAATAATATAAACCGGCTCTGTTGGATTTGATTTTCCCTTGATAAAATATGTTATAGCCGATGTGCTTATATATTATGTATTAATATTTTCTTAACTTAAAAATTTTTATCTTCTCATTGTATTATATTAATTTTTATATTTTGTTATTGCAAGTACATTTTAGAAATAAAGAAAAAATAATAATTGGAGTTCGGGAGTAATTAGTCACAATATTAATCACTTAATACTGGAACAAATATTTGATTGCCAATTTCACGAAACACACCAGAAGTCAAACCGTGAACACAAATTTTAAAGAGAGAGAGAGAGAGTTCAATTTATTCACGTGGAGGAGAGCACTAAAGAATCAATTGATAAATTTGTATACGGCAACATCGTGATGGGCTATTTGGCTTCGGATTCTTCTGGCTTAGAAATTGTTCAAGCCGGTTTGCATTATTATATTAAAGGAAGTATTACCGGCATGATGACGGCAGCCGAATCAGAGCAGAAACCGAGAGCAAGAAAAGTCAGATTGAAGATGGAACTGATATTTTCATTTTTTTTCCCAGTTAATTTGCTTTAATGTTGTCAATTAAATTTATTGATTTTCTTTATTTTCTCATAAACTAAATTTACTTTGTTAGAGATGTGATGCAGCCTAATTAGGAAAATTTAACTCTATAAATTTATGTTATTTTTAATTATTATTTCATAATTGAGTATTCATTATTGTGCATAATACTTTTAAATATCTAGCCAATATTTGAGGATACATAATGGAATTGAGAGGAAATTTAAGTATTTTTCCTTTGTATAATAAACGTCATGAATTAAACATAAGACAAAGATATGAGAACATGATTCAAAGAGTTTTCTTTAAGAATTGACATAGAGTTTAATTAATTTTTACATATTTAAATTCGTATAGAGTACAGATGATTAATACGTTAGGACATTTTTTACATTACTTGGGAGAGTACTTGTCAACATGGGTAATACTCGCATAGATAGAAGAATTAAATTGGATTGATTACGGTGAAGTTAAATGTCCTAATATCTAAATCTCCTGTGATTTTTGTTATTGCTTTTATTTTTATTTAATTTTTAATTGCATCATTTTATTTTAATCTTGAATCTAAATTATCTTACTCAATTGTTTAAATAAATTAAGGTTAGAATCATTTTAATTGCTAATAGCATATATAGTGTTGGACAATACTCTATATTATATTACTTGTATCAACTAATACACTTCTTATCTTTTGCAACAATAGCCTGCAGGATTTTATAATTACTGTTACATGCTCTTGCTTAACATCTTATCTAGCTGTTTCCTAACCTCGTAACTGTCAAGCAAGAAATCATCACACAAAGACAAGGTTAATAAGCCAGCTGCCACTTAATAGGTTAAATTATCAACGTATTTAATTTGACTTTCCTCCTTTCTTATCGACCAAACTTTTTGTAATCCGTCATTGGAGACGAGGCTTCACCAAGATTCTAATGACCCTGATTTTACCAAGACCTCACAAGAAAAATAACTACCTATTTTTTTATTTGCCAATTCGTTTGAACGACTTATTAAAAATGATCTGACGTACTAATTTTATAAAGACGATTGTGAGTTTCTCTATTGAAATAAAATATTTCTTTTGCTCTTTTATTGTTTTTATAATATCTAATAACTCCTTTAATATTAATAATTTTACAATATTAAATAAGTCATATAAATTAAAATTAAAATTAAAAAAATTTAAATACTAAAATAAGAAATATAAGTTTCTGTGTGAATAAAAAAATTATTAATTAGATTTTTTTGGCATTTTTTTAAACATTTTTTATAATAACAATTATTTTATATTCCCGTGATAAAATATCAAGCAAATAGTTTATTTATCCCTCTTTTCTCATAAACATTTTTTGCCAGGGGATTTTGATTATTACAAAAACAATAAGGGAGTAAGTGACATATATTAATTTAGTCGGAAAAAAATTGGCAATCTCTCATTTTATAATGCAACTAGTTTGTTGGTTGTGTATTTTATTATTGAAGCACGAAGCGTTCTAAACTCTAGTGTAATATTTCATGTTACTTGAATGAAAATTCAATTTTACAGCCTATCTAAATTGTAACCACTAAAGTTAAAAGTTTTATGATTTGTTAAGAAACATTTTTAAAATTAAAAATTCACATCCTATGGGTTATTTTCTGTTTATGTGCTAGTTAAATTGCTTTTTGTATCAATCTAGTTCCCTAGCTGTTCTCAATTCTCATGCCCTCCATTTGAAATGAACCTGTGTTTCTTATAGGTTCATTTCTTATATTGCATCTATTGGCTTCACGTGGCAAGAAAAGTAAATGTCCATTGTACGATGTGACTTCATTGGCTGTGACTCCAACTACTATGTTTACTAGCTAAGACATTGTACCAATTAAACTTCCTGCCACTTTAAGCAAGACGTAATTAATTAAACTCCAAATCTTGTAAATATTTTGATATTTTCTACACTGATGTCCATGTCTATAAATAAGCACAAACCATAGAGACCCCAACAATACATGCCTCAAGCTAATTCCTTTTCGGTAAAGAAATAATGGGTTCTGTTAATGGTGTTCCTCAATTATTCCTTTTCGTTCTTTCATGGCTTCTGTTGGCTTTCCATGCTAACTCAAGTTCATATGAGAGATCAACATACATAGTTCACATGGACAAGTCCCATATGCCCAAAACCTTCTTTAACCACCACCATTGGTACTCTTCGGTCGTTCGTTCCCTCAAGTCTAAAAAGCCAACCAAATCACATCGTCATCGATTCTCACCCTCTCTTGTGTACTCTTATGACAATGCTGCTCATGGTTTCAGTGCAGTGTTATCTCAACGGGAACTTGAGGCTCTTAAAAAGTCTCCAGGTTTCATCTCAGCTTATGCCGACAAGACCGTGACACTTGACACCACCCACACCCCTGAATTTCTCTCCCTCAATACTGCCAACGGGTTGTGGCCTGCTTCAAAATATGGCGAAGACGTGATTGTTGGTGTTATTGACACCGGGGTCTGGCCCGAGAGTGTTAGCTACAATGATGATGGTATGGGCGCAGTTCCAACCAGATGGAAGGGAGAATGCCAAGCCGGACAAGAGTTCAATCCCTCCATGTGTAACTCAAAGCTTATTGGAGCTAGATATTTCAATAAGGGTATCATAGCAGCTAATCCTGGGATTAACATTAGCATGAATTCTGCTAGAGATACTATGGGGCACGGGACCCACACATCCTCCACAGTAGCTGGGAATTATGTGGATGATGCTTCATTCTTTGGCTATGCTAAAGGTACAGCAAAAGGTGTGGCACCACGGGCTAGAGTGGCTATGTACAAGGTCATCTTTGATGAAGGGCGCTATGCCTCTGATGTTCTTGCTGGTATGGACCAGGCTATTGCTGATGGTGTTGATGTAATCTCAATATCAATGGGATTTGATGAGACGCCATTGTATGAAGATCCTATAGCAATTGCCTCATTTGCTGCTATGGAGAAGGGCGTGTTCGTCTCATCTTCAGCAGGAAATGCAGGGCCAGCGTTAGGAAGCTTGCACAATGGAATCCCATGGCTGTTAACTGTTGCAGCTGGAACCATTGACCGTTCATTTGCGGGCATAATAACTCTTGGGAGTGGGGAAACCATCATTGGATGGACCATGTTCCCAGCCAATGCTCTCGTAGAAGACTTGCCATTGCTATATAACAAGAGCTACTCAGCATGTAACTCAACTCAATTATTATCTCAATTACCAACAAATGCCATCATCGTATGCGAAGAAGCTACAGGTTCGGTATCTGAGCAAATATCTGTTGTTAGCGCATCAAACATGCAGGGAGCTATATTTGTTTCAGATTATGATCCTGAATTATTTGAACTTGGTGGTTTGAGTATACCTGGCGTGGTAATTAGCACCCACGATGCACCGGCCCTCATCAACTATGCCGGAAATGGAGTGAAATCTGTGGCAAGCATCAAGTTCCAGCAAACTGTTCTTGGCACAAAGCACGCACCAGCCGTGGCTTTCTATACTTCTAGGGGTCCTTCACCGAGCTATCCAGGCATCTTAAAGCCAGATATAATGGCCCCCGGGTCACTAGTTTTTGCTGCTTGGATTCCTAATACTGCTACAGCCCAAATTGGTTCAAATTTACTCTTGACCAGTGATTACAATATGATTTCTGGGACATCAATGGCCTGCCCTCATGCTGCTGGTGTGGCTGCCCTCCTTAAAGGGGCACACCCTGAATGGAGTGCAGCTGCTATTAGGTCTGCAATGGTGACTACAGCAAATCCATTGGATAACACCAACAATCCAATCCGAGACAATGGTCTAATCAATTTCACGTCTGCTTCACCTTTAGCCATGGGAGCTGGCCAAGTTGATCCAAATCGGGCACTTGACCCGGGTTTGATATATGACGCTACCCCACAAGATTATGTGAACCTCCTCTGCTCTATGAACTTCACCCAAAATCAGATTCTGTCCATTACAAGATCAAACCGTTACAACTGCTCCACCCCTAATGCAGATCTTAACTATCCCACTTTTATTACTTTACACGATAACACAAATACAACATTCGTTCAATCATTTCACAGGACTGCGACTAATGTGGGAGGAGGCGCAGCAACATACAGAGCCAAGATCACGGCACCTCTAGGTTCTGTAGTTAGTGTCTCACCGGACACATTGGTCTTTGGAAAGCAGTATGACCAGCAGAGCTACACTCTTACTATAGAGTATAAGGCAGGTGGTGGAGAAATTATACCATTTGGTGAACTTGTTTGGGTTGAAGAAAATGGGAATCACGCTGTGAGGAGCCCTATTACAGTGTCGCCTTTCAGGAGTTAACTGAGTTTATCTTTGTGCCTATACAATAATTTACGTGTGATATAATCAAAGCGCAGGAATAATTCACATGTACGTGAATCCAGAATAAGTTGTTTGGAAATCTTCAACATTATCCTGAAGGGTTTGAATCATGTAGTGTTCTTGTTTTTCTGCACGTTCTTTTCTCTTTAAAGGACCCCGTTGACAATTAATGATAATTGGTATTAGCTTGAATCATGTTTTCTGCATGTCTTCAACATTATCATATTTCCTGCAGGCCTTGAGAATGATGTGTGATTTCATTCTCAGGATCAGCATTATAAACCTGTTCCAAAAGTATCTAACGATTGAAGCGACCTATGTAATGCTAAAAACCTATCGAGAAAAGAATCCAGAATCCATTTCGTAAAAGAAAATTTTTCACAGCCCCAGCCTGGCTCAACGGAAAATATGGCCCAACGAGGCAATGGTAACACCAAATCCTCACGCTACTAGCCTCCCATCCTATCATGCAATCTGGCAAAGACTTTGTATCGCCAATTGCGTGCCGGAAGAAGAAAAGAAAAGTATACTCTTCTTTAAAAAAAAAAAAAAATTAGAAAAAGATATGGCTTGAACTTTGATCGCAGAATTATTAATCACGATAGCTGGCATTTGGATTTTGAAAGGGTAATGTATTCGATGTCTATTTTACCTTTTAGAGTAAGCGATTGAAGCGCTTCAATCAAAATAATTGTGACTATATTTGGTTAACTCTCGACCTTTCTGAGTCTTAATCAATAGGTTACTTGTGTACATTGAGAGAAGCCAGAATTGAAGGTATTAAACAGTAATACAGATTTGCAGATTCGCTTGGCAATTTACCTCTCTAGATATTTCACACTACTCTTCGGTGCAAACCTACTACAATTTGACCGATTAAACAGATTAGTGTTAATCGTGAAAACCGAAATACATACGAGCAGTTTGTTTTTCTATCATATCTTTGGGGATATAGCTTGACTGCTTGAGAGCCAAATTTGGTTGTTTTTACTTCTGTCTAGCAGTAACAATGGACTTCAATTTGATAAAAGACTAAAGCGATCGTCCATAAACAAATAATTGACTCTAAAGTAAGGTTCGCCAAATAGTTTTAATTTCCTGGAAAGTCTTATTCCTTCCAACTAAATCTAGAGATAATTACAATGTGCACGTCTGCAACAAGAGTCGCCATTACGCATAATCAATTCGATATGAAAACAATAGTTGGCTACAAGAAATTTTCAATCTGAACTTACTGAATGTGACACCCCAAATTGACATGGCATGAACACATGACAATATAGAATATTAATGAGCTGAATGTTATCTTTAAATTTTATAACTTACACGCATTTAATAAATATGGATAATTTTTAGGGACCTCTCCTAAGATTTGACGTGTTAACACTTAAAATGTATTGATATAATTATAGGTGCCTCCCTTGCGTTAGTTTTCAACTATGTTGACCGTTAGTGGACTATTAAAATTATTAAAATACCCTTCCTTCCAAAATAATAGATTATTAAATAAAGTTTTGATGTTTTGTGAAGTAGAATGTTAATAGAAGCTACTTTTGATGTTTTAAATAAATTGACATTGCTCTTTTAAAAAATTATTTTAGCTGTTTTTCATATTATATGTATTTGTAATCTACTAATATTTTCAATCGAAATCTTTGATACCCTGTTTAGATTATATTATTATGACATAATTCAAATGTTTAGGCCACAATGAGCATATTCAAAGTTAGAAAACAAAATTTATTAAAAGGCGATTAAAGTTAAATTGACAAGTGACATGGCCACCAGTTAATAAAGACATGATTTTTCATTAATAAATTTGAGGAATTAGTGTTGTTGAAAGATTATAATAACATCGTTACACCATTAAGAACATACAAATCAACTTCACTCGGACATCGAATGTTTTTTTTTCCTTTTTCCTCCTCAATCTGAATTGGCTTATGAAATTTCCAGTGAAACAGGGCAATGGTCACTCCCATAAAAACCTGCAAACAAAGAATAATAAAATGCACAAAGAATTAGCATTGATCTAATTTTTTTGTTTTATGTACACCACAGAGACATTGTCAATGAAATAGTCTATTCTTTGTTTTGAGTTCTTTTGATACAATGAAATAGTCTATTCTCATCCTTTTCTTCTCATACCTGAAAAAAAAAAAAAAAAAACTTTTAGTATATCAAAACCTATACATTTAGATCCAAATTAAGTGTTAAATTTGAATTCGATCTCCCACTTACTTTCCAATGGGATTTTCTGACCACAAGAAGCTACAATCCATGTCCTTTTCCTTGTGTAAGAATCTATATGCATCTATTAGCCTACACCTGAAGCGTAATCCACAAAAATTCTCAATAGCTATTTTTTCCCCTAATTTTTAATAGGGAAAAAAGGAACATAACATGCGCATAACTAGGAGAACTATGAATCCACGACCACTAGAGATATTTTTAAACGAGATGTGGAGGAGAAAGATGAAATGAAGAAATTATAAGAGTTGTCCATCACTCTCTATGACTAATCCATATGTCATGAAGAAAACATCAGTTTTGATCATGATTTCATAACTGCTAATTCACAGAAGCAAACAAAAATTAAATACTCTTTCAATATGGCACCAAATCACAATCGTAAATCCAGGCTGCCCCCAATCTTGACCCAGCCAAAAGTCAGGTAAAAAAAAAATAAAAAATAAAATTTAACATATTTAGAGGATTACACTATCTAACCACATTTTGAAGACAGAAGGAAATTCAACATCTCGGTTAGCATTACATGACAGACTATCATTACATCCCAGTTGCTTGTAATTTATAACAGAGTAAATTCAGCAAGCAGGCCAAATCAGAGTTAAAAAATAAATGCACATGAATCAGAAAGGAAAGGACCCTACTCATTTGGTTTTTGGGAATATCATATATATATATATATATATATATATTGTGACTTTAAAGAAAAAGAAAAGAAAGTTTTATTGAGAGAAATATCTGTATATATATAAGGGAGTAGTTGGAACAAGAAGCCACGTCCAGGGGATGCACTTCATCTTTCTCCTAATATTTCCTTCCTCGTCAGTCAGTCGGTTTAAGATACAAGTTTTGTAAAAGATATTCCTTTTTTTTTTTTACTGTTTGAGGATTAAGGCAGTTCCGTTCTTTGTTTTTTATTAATTCAATATATGTTTGTCCTGCAAAATCAATAGGAAAGTCATTTGCTGGTTGCTTTAGCTTAACTGATTCCTAACCTCTTGAAAATAACACATAGAGAAAAAAGCCTGGCAAAGTAAAGGCTATAAATGGGAACAGATATGGGCAGAAAATCTTCCTACTTAAGCGGGTGAGTAACTCAGCTGACTGGTTGCATACTCATTTTCCACTACTGGGAAGCTGCTTCTTTCCTATGAAACCACTTCCCTGCGGGGTCGCGTATGTGTGTGTATACATTATTGCAATTACTCTTATGTAAATGCTTTCATACAAAGCACTTTCATCCAATAACAGCTTCTGTAAAATCAGCATCCAGGCTTAAACATGTAGATTCAGCACGGATTTTTGCTACAAAAACGCAAACACACATAAACACATAATAACTACTCTTTAATTCTAAAGACCAAAAACAGAGTGAATATTTCAAATTAAAAAAATTAAAGAAAAATGAATAAAAGAGAAACAACATCAGTCCGAATGGAAACTTACAATAACTAGCTAACAGAAAAAAAAAATTAGAGTTCACAGCTGTTGAAATCAACATGCAATAAAAAAAAAAGAACAAAATACAAAAAAAAATCAATTTCATCGGTAAGTAATCCAAAATCAACCCATTCTCTGAAAAAAAAATCAGAGTCAACAAAATAATTAAATACATTTGATTCGCATCATCGAACTATGATAAATGAGGACTAACCTCTTTCTCGCTCCAATTCCAGTCGCAGCCAAAGCCAATCACAATACTCACGTCGTGGAAGACTTGGGCCACCGCTAGAACTCATCTCGTTTATACCTGAAGCTAAACTCTTTTTTTAATCTTGATAAAGCTTAAGGCAAAAAGAGTTGCTTCTTCACAGCTTTAGAAAGATGAAATCGATTTTAGATTTTGCTTATGTGAAAGAGAAAACTAAGTGGATGCTTCATTTTGTGAAGTTTTTTCCTTTTTTCGATCCACTGGTTAAAAGGCTGTACTAGTTAATATTTCTCTAGGAAAGGATTTGATCCTTCTCGGACATCGATAAAATTTCTAATATTGAATTTTAAATGCTTTTACGTATTTATCATTCTATACTGACTGCATATGTATTTTTATACTAACGATAAGGGAGGTGTTTACAATTACATCAATACATTCTATTTAAATGTTAACATGTCAAATCTCAGATAGATTAAAAAAAATACCCTAATAAATATCCATTAAACTTAAAATAGTTGTTCCTCATTGTTACATTTAAAAACACAAGGTACTAAGAGCTAAGTTCTAACTCCAAAGCTATTTACTGGATGACCAGTTTCCTTTTATGTATTATCGGTCTAAATCAAAGCTCCAATTAATCTTCCAACAGCCCAGCATTATGAAGCTCTATTATTCTATTCCAATCTCCTAAAACTAATATTTTGAATCTGTTAATTGTTAATGACAAGGGTCAGCCATTAACTTAATAAATAAATTCATTCATATAATTACTAATATTCATCAACATTTAATGTTTCTTTAGAAACAAATATCATTTTTACATTTCACACACACACACACACACACATATATATATATATATCTTTATTTACTCAATAATAAGTATTTTATTATTAAGTATAATACTAATAATAATAATAATCATCATCATCATAACGACGACAACAACCACAATGGTAAGCATAATAAATAAAAATATAATAATATTTTTGTTCATGCTACGTAGTATTGCTTATACTTTAGTTATCCTGTCCAAATAATTATAAGTTTCTTAGAAAGATACAATCATAACACTTTCTCAAAAATTTTATTCATAACAATAACAGTGATTATGTGTTTAAAGAATAACAAACTATTTAGTCAGTAATGATAACAGTAACAATAATAATAATTAGGGACTATAAACCCAAACATTATAATGCGTTTATGCCACATACATCACTTGAATTTTTGCCCAATAAAAATCATGAGAGAATTACAATCCAAACAATTCCATATTCAATATATCTTTTTCAACATATGAAAATTGTAACTTTTGAAACTTGCAACGTATTTAATTCTTATGAATCATTGAAAAAGCATTTACTTTGGAAATAAATGCTGAAAATTAAAACTAGAGTTATCTTGAAATATTCGTTAAATGTTTAAAGTGAAGAAAATATTCTTGAGTGATAACAGATTTTCCTTAATCATAAAAAGTTACACTCTTTGAAATTAATTTGGACTGAAATTAATTATGATATCAAATGTACTTATACTACAACTAAATACGTTAATATTATAAGTGAATTTACTTACTACACGAACAATCCAATTTTCGTCGAACCCTTAGGGTCATCGTCATGTCCTTCGTTGGAATAGAATTGTCGATATCAATCTCTCCCAGTTTCTCTCTCTTCTCTTGGTGCCTAAATAAGTAAATTAAAATAACTATGCCTTGAATTTATTATCCTAATTAACTTTACTCGAAAACGTGCAATTAACTACTATCCCAATTAACTATAATTTAATAAGCTTTTAACTAAGAGAAAACAGTAACTCTATCTATTTATTAAATGGACTTAATTAAATTTTAAAATAAAAAATGATAAGGTAATTCTTTATCTCACTATCTTTAATTTATTATTACTATTATTAACGTAAGTTGGGGTTTACGCTGTATAGGAAGAAACTACTGTGGAGTGCAAAAAGTTGCACAAATTGATTATATAATAAGAAGATAAAAGTCACGTTCACGTATCCTACTTGCAGGTAAAACTATTCCATCTCCCGCGTCCCATAGGCTAGCTAGCTTGTGTTCCCACAGGTCAAGATTGTTACAGAGTGACATAGATTAGCCATGACTTGTACAATTCTAGCCACATGGGGGCTCTAAGACCACTAATCAATTGATTTTGTCATCGGAATACTTATAGCCAATTCGCTTCACAATTTGAGGATCGGAAAAATGCTCACCGGCGTTGGCCCTTCGTTTCCTGCTTGATATATATATATATATATGTATGTATAATTGATGCTGCAATTGATAAGAAGTTGAGACATATATTAGGGAGTGGAAATCTTAAGGTGCCCATACTTCTCAACTTGTATATAAGCTTATCAGCAATTGATATTTTTGTTCAGAAATCTCATCGCACTTGCAATATCTCCTACATGGCTTCTCAATCTCAGCGTGTTTGCTTGAATATTATTTGGCTTTCCTTCATCTCTATCTTACACTTCATCTCTACATTAGCAAATCGCGATAATTATATTGTCCACATGGACTTATCGGCTATGCCGAAAGCATTCCGAGGCCAACATGGTTGGTACTCAGCCACCCTTCAATCTGTCTCTGGAAATGTTGGAGCAAACACCAATATCTTCAACAATTTTTCCTCTTCCAAATTACTCTATACTTACAGTCACGTTCTCAATGGCTTTAGTGCTAGTCTCACTCCTGCTGAGCTGGAGGCGTTGAAAAGCTCTCCAGGCTATATTTCTTCCATTAGGGATTTGCCTGTTAAACCACACACCACGCATTCATCTCAGTTTCTTGGCCTTAATCCGAAATCAGGGGCATGGCCAGTTTCAAAATTTGGCCAAGATGTTATAATTGGGGTAGTGGATACAGGGGTATGGCCAGAAAGCGAAAGCTATAACGACAGAGGCATGACTGAAATTCCATCAAGATGGAAAGGAGAATGTGAGAGTGGCACCCAATTCAATTCCTCATTATGCAACAAGAAGCTCATTGGGGCTCGGTTTTTCAACAAAGGTCTACTTGCCAAACATCCCACTATCACTTTGGCCATGAATTCTGCGCGCGACACAAATGGACATGGGACTCACACTTCGTCCACAGCAGCCGGAAGTTATGTTGAAAGCGCATCATACTTTGGCTATGCCACAGGGACAGCTGGAGGCACGGCTCCACTGGCACGGGTGGCCATTTACAAGGCTCTCTGGGATGAAGGTTCGTTTACTTCTGATATAATTGCCGCAATTGACCAAGCAATTATTGATGGAGTTGACATTTTGTCCATGTCATTGGGCTTGGATGGGGTTGATTTGTATGAAGATCCCGTTGCCATAGCCACATTTGCAGCCATTGAAAAGAATATCTTCGTGTCTACGTCTGCGGGAAACCAAGGGCCATACATTGGGACCCTACATAATGGCATACCTTGGGTTATGACAGTTGCTGCTGGTACCATGGATCGTGAATTTGGCGCTACTTTAACTCTTGGAAATGGAAATACTGTCACGGGGTTGTCTCTTTATCTGGGGAATTCATCTTTAATCGATTTCCCAATTGTTTTTATGGATGAATGCCTCAATTTAGCTGAATTGAAGAAAGTTGGGCAAAAAATTGTTGTGTGCCAGGACAAGAACGAGTCCCTTAGAAACCAAGTTGATAACATTCAAAATGCAAGCGTCTCTGGAGGTGTCTTCATATCGGATTTCGACGGCCTGGAATTCTTTCTGCAGAGCTCATTTCCAGCGGTATTCATGAATTCGAAGACTGGTGACATTCTCAAAGACTACATCAAGATCGACAATAACGCAACGGCAACCGTTCAGTTCCAAAAAACTGAGCTGGGAGCGAAACCAGCACCAAGTGTGGCCAGCTACAGCTCTAGGGGCCCATCAATCAGCTGCCCATTTGTCTTGAAGCCTGATGTTATGGCTCCTGGGGATTCAATCTTAGCTGCATGGCCTTCAAATATTGCGGTGTCTGAGACCAACTCAAACCTTATATTTAGTAACTTCAATCTACAGTCAGGGACATCCATGGCATGCCCGCAGGCAGCAGGAATAGCTGCACTTTTGAGAGGAGCACATCCCGAATGGAGCCCTGCAGCTATCCGATCGGCCATAATGACCACATCAGACTCCACTGATAACACAAACAGTGATATTAAAGACATTGGTGATGATAACAAACCTGCCACCCCCATAGCCATGGGAGCTGGACATATCAATCCCAACAAGGCACTAGACCCGGGGCTCGTTTACGATGCAACCACTGAAGATTATGTTAGTCTTCTTTGTGCATTAAACTTGACCATGAAGCAAATCCAAACCATCACGAGGTCCTATTCAGTCAACTGTTCAACATCGTCTTTGGATCTTAACTACCCTTCTTTTATTGCCTTTTTTAATGCAAACGAATCAAAGTCCGTGCAAGAATTTCAAAGAACAGTGACTAATGTTGGAGAAGGAGTGTCAACTTACACTGCTAGTGTGACGCCATTGAAAGGGTTTAAAGTCAGTGTCAATCCAGATAAGTTGACTTTTAAAGGCAAATACGCAAAGCAAAGCTACAAGCTGCGCATAGAAGGTCCAAACCAAATGGATGAAGAAACAGTAGTAGCATTTTGTTATCTGAGTTGGATAGAGACTGAAGGTAAACATGTGGTGAAGAGTCCGATAGTGGTTACAAGTTTAGGCACCGAAGCACTTTCGTAGAACGTCTATTAACCAACTTAATTAATTACTTGTCCTCTTTACTCTATGAATAACCTTGTAATAACTGAACCAAATGATTGGTAATGGAGCTTACTTGTTCCTAGAGTTTAATAAAATGGTTATTAAAATTTATTACGTTCTCAAATGATTTCTATGAGACGACTTGATCACCTTAATTGGTCCTGGTCCATGACTCAGCTGATTCCATCGATTTACCTTAATTATTTGATTCTCAGGGCGTTTTTTTTTTGTTTTAACCTCACGTGTGAAGCAAAAGATTTTTCGTCTCTTGCGGCAAAATTAAGGAACTCCTTAATTTATGACTAGCAGTGATATGTATGAAACATCGGTGGCTTGCGCCGTCTCCAAACTGAAATTTTTTGCTAAGTTACACAAGAAACTCGACCTTTATCTTTCTCTTTTCAATTAAATGTTCCCACGCCAGAAATATACAAAATATCCTGTGTAGAAAATGACGTGACAAAAGGGCTGCCTGTTATCCATACGGCATGCATACACAAAATCACACTGTACAATATCATTTGTCTATTTTCATGAATAAGACAAGCAAGCACTATGAGTTGTAAGCACTCCCTGTTTATCTCTTCTGGTTTCTTGCATGCATGTTCTCTTCTCAATTATTGTTGCTGTCTTTGCCATCATTCACCGCCTCTGTCTTTCAATTGAAGTTAAGGAAACAATATATCTTAGCTTCATTAATTAATTTATGAAGAGTAGTTATGACACGTACTAATTGAGAAGATAATAAGCTCGCTGGTAATGTGTTTAATTCAACGGGTGTTGTAACAACCTTGGAGCTTTGGTGTTGCTTGCTCCATTGCCTCACGATATTATACGTGCACTCATACAAAAATTTCCTTGGCTACATGCACAACTCATCAGTGATTTAATAGATTGGATTTCAATTCTTTTCAACTTGACGATGTGATATCGCAAGCAATTTCCAACCAAACTGTAATGGTACATATTAATGATACGCAAACGTGGACCTTAACTCTTTGTTTTCTCATTAACCATTACATATTTGGATTATAAGTCGAATCTTAGTGCTAGTAGAAGTATTCGGAGGTAAGATTTGTGCATGCATCGTACAGAAATTGTTATATATCAACCTCAAATCTTTAATTTCAATGTGTAAGCAAAATATATATGAATTATCTAACAGTTTGTATGAGATGTAGTTAAATCATTGAACTTGTTGATAGAATATTGTATCTGAGTGCATCAAATTGAGCAAATAGTCAAGAGAGAGTCGGGCCGGCCGACAGGGCCCAACTCAAAGTCGACGCTGTAGACGAAACAATGGTGGCAGAAATCTCTCCACGTCTATGGGTTCACAACCTTTTAGATTGCAGATTTGTTTTACTTAATTTATTGAGCCTATGCGCTTACGTTGCCGATGGGAAAGATGGAAGCATACAAACACTACAGCCTAACAGTAGAATCTACAAACTTCCAAATTAGATCCATTGCTTTTGTCGGTTAAAGAAGATCATTATTCGGTCAATTGGATGATCCAACGGCCGATCTGATCGCGTGGTTCTTCAAAAAAATGGAAATAACGTAATGCATACGTATTTTAGTTCAGTCGGCAAAGTCATGAGCATTGACATTGTAGTGTACGTATCTTTTGACGTCCACAGCGATAACGGCCTTACTGCGCGTGCGAATGGGATCAAACAAGGTTACGCTTCGTGCGTATCGAGTGGCCCATTCGAAATCCCCCTTAAAACTCCATTTTTGGGTTGAAATTACTTAAATAACCTAACACAAAATTGATTCATTTCTTGTTTTTAAATAAAAATTCAATTAAACACCCGGATAAATTATTCTTTTAACAAAATTTTTACAAATTATTTTTTTAGAAAATTTTTTACACCCAATCCATTTTATAATTTATATTTATATTTCAAATTTTAATTAAAAATATTTTTTAAAAAAATAATAAGAGTTTAGAATTATGAAAATATAATTATATAATAAGAAAAAAAATAACAGAATTTTAATATTTTAAAATTTATATGTAATTTAAAAAGAGTTTTTTTTTTAAATAAAATTTTATGAAAGATGGTTAGAAGGGAAGGTATTTTGAAAAACAATATTCAAAAGAGATGTCACGAGAATTTTAGAGGGGTGTTAGAAGCTCCCCTCTATCCAAAACTGCTTTGAGGCCGCATGTTCAATTTTAGCCTAACTGCATAAATCTAGTTCGTGGACTCATGGTTCTGAAGTCCGATGAATAAATGGGTCTCAGCACTCTGGCCCAATTGATTAGGAGTTACAGAGAAATAATCCTCCTCATTGCTGATAAGTGATAAGGGTGCTGATTGCTAAATACAACATAAAATTGTGAATTCTGGGACCAGCCCTTACTTTTTAATTAATATTATTTATTTTAAAATGAATTTTATTAAAAAAAATTATTTTTTTTCTTCTCCATCAGTCTCTTAATATATTAACTTCTCACCTCTCATATTTTTTTAGTTGATTCAAAATTTTAATGTAAATATTAACTCTTAATCAAATCTTCATTTGAAATTAAACAAAACCTTAAATTTTCACCCAAATTAAAATCAACATCATTAATCACAACAAACCCACCTCTTATTAATAAAATCTAATATTGAAATTCATCATATATTGGTGGTGGACTGGTGACAGTGGTAGTGATGATAAACTTGCTATTAATAAAGAGAGGTGGTGCGCTAATGGTTAAATTGTAAAGAAAGTCCAGGTGGTGGGAAAATAGAATAAAACAAAATGAAATAATAATTTTTTATCTTTAATAAAGACGAGTTTGACAAATAATAAAATAAATTAAAAGCTGATGACGGATGAGATAATTTAGGAGAGTTAAAGATCGTTGTTCTTTAAATAAACAATTTAAATTTTTATAGGCAGCCCACCAGACCCACCTCCAGCAAAAAAGAATTTAAAAACATCCACCGAATTAAAGGATTCGGTATCTTAACTCTTAAGATAACTTGCACCATCTGACTGTCCCAAAATTGAAACAGTATAAAGACAGACAAGGTAAACCCGTGTAAATTCGTTTCTATTTTGGACCGTCATGTACAAATTGGGCCAGGGAGGGACAGTGGACTTCTTTTTTTTAGAAGGGATAGTGGACTTTATGCATGCTTATATTGGTGATTGTCAAAAAAGAAGAGTCGGATTATTTGACATGTGAGTTTAATTAGATATACTGTCCTTGAATATATTTTTAATAAAAATAAAAGTTACAAATATTTAAAAGGGATTTTAAATATTCTTTTAGAGAGGTTACAATTGTCTAAACTAATAAGAAACGAAAAAAAGAAAGAAAGAAAGAAGAAGAAAGTTAGCAATTATTTGAAGAGCGTGGCTATTTACACTATAAAATTTATTATCAATACTCTATCACTTTGCATACTTATGCATTAAATTTAAAAACTTAAACTTTACTTTCTATATTATTTAAAATGTCAAAAAAGACCATACTTAAATTATTTAAATTAATTTACTCAAAACACCAATCAAATTATTTAGCACATCCAAAATGAATTAATAACAATTTTATTACAACAATGAAATCAAATTATGCTCTAAACAATTTTTTTTAACATAAGTTTAGTTACTAGTTTTTGTCTGTTAAAGAATATGTTCAATATTAGTTTTTACACCCCGAATTTTTAACTCAACAATTGACAAACTTGGCTTCAAAAAAAAAAAAGAGAGTACCAGAAGAGAGGTACATGAAGAAAAAAGAAGAAAACTCAAAAAGGAAGAAGAAGGAGACTATAAAAAATAAATTTTTAAAATAAAAAAATTAAAATATATGTTTAAAATATATTGTTGATTCACTCATTGGTTTAAATATCGTTTAAATGATTAGAAATAAAATTTTTGAGATTTATGATAAAAAATTATATATTAAATAATAAGCATGCTATATAAAAATTTAGAATAATTATATTATATTAATTTATGAGAGAAAATTTTTTTATTAATAATTTACATAATAGACATTTTATAATAAAATAATTTATTAAAATCAAGGGGGTTTAAATTAATTTTTAAACTGAGACAACCTCGCCGTTAAATGTGAAAAGGGCATCAAATAAATACTCTCTGTGCCAACTCACACTTCTTGAATAGAGTATTTTGGCACATGGGTTCACGTGTTTGTTGCCATTACTTGACTTTGTCTAATACAATTGAAGTGATTAGATCATTTATTAATTATGGCCCTGTGGGCCATATGCAATTATATTTGTTGAATATAATGGTGTGAATATGGCATTGAAAATTGAATACTAAAATAAAAAGAGTTAATTGGTTATTTATTAAATTAAATTTAAATTTAAATAGTAAATCAAATTATATATTAATAAATAAATATAATAATATAAAAATTAATAAATAATATCTAAAGAGTTTGATAAATAAAATAACTTTTTAAGTTATATGTTCAGTTACTCTACTCATTTCATAAAATATTTTATCAAATTTAATAGGGACTATTCAATATTTGAGAGATCTTTATTATTTATTAAATCATTAAATATGGTAGAATTATTTTACTGTAGAGTACTAATAATGATCATTAATTCATAACAATAAATATAAATTTAATATTTATCTTTATAATCATAAGTTTACGAAGAATACCCTACCACAAAACAATTCTATCATAACCCACCTCTTATAATTTTTATTTCGCTCTTTTCTTTCTTATAAGATCATTGATCAGCCACCGTCGCATACACGCCCTAAAAAACATCTAGAAATCAAGTGCAAGTGGGGCACAGCCAAAACATAAATAAATCGTAGTGCGGTGCCAACTGGAAATTGGCTGTCGGGCTCGGGTCATTAGTTCCTGGCTGCTTCCTTTGCCAAACCAAATACCGCATCCCCATACTTTTGTTTACTCCAGTACAGTGTACAAAATTTTTTCCGGGTTGCCTAGGCCAATTATAATATTCCACGCGTCGAGATAGTCGGGCTCAATGCTTACCTGAAATCTCCTTCTCAAGTAATTTCAACATTCATACACAGGCATAACGCGATAGCATAATCCTGATCGTCTTTACTAACTGTACACAACAATGCACGCCAAGACAGACTCGGAGGTGACCAGCCTCGCCCCTTCGTCTCCCACAAGATCTCCACGGCGTCCAGTTTATTACGTGCAAAGCCCGTCGAGGGACTCACACGATGGAGAGAAAACTACAACGTCGTTTCACTCAACGCCGGTGCTCAGTCCCGCGGGCTCACCGCCACACTCTCACTCATCCATCGGCCGCCACTCCCGTGAGTCGTCTTCCAGCAGGTTTTCTGGGTCTTTAAAGCCTGGATCCCGCAAGATCTCGCCCAATGATGCGTCTCGAGGTGGACAAAGAAAGGGACAGAAGCAATGGAATAAGGAGTGTGACGTCATTGAGGAGGAGGGACTTCTTCAAGATGAAGAGCGTCGGAGCGGTCTCCCCCGCCGTTGCTATTTCCTCGCTTTTGTTCTTGGCTTCTTTCTTTTGTTCTCTCTCTTTTCTTTGATTCTCTGGGGCGCTAGCAAGGCCCAGAAACCCAAGATCACTATGAAGGTACGGAGACAATTAATTATGAATCGATTTGAACTGATATTTCTGTCATCTCGAGGATTTTTTTTTTTTATTTTCTTTTTGGTCTTGCAGAGCATAAAATTTGAGCATTTCAAGATTCAAGCTGGTTCAGATTTTTCCGGAGTGGCAACTGATATGATCACGGTGAACTCTACAGTGAAGATGACCTACCGTAATACCGGCACATTTTTTGGCGTCCACGTAACATCAAATCCTCTGGATCTATGTTATTCTGAAATCACAATTGCCTCAGGAACCGTAAGTCATCGCGAATATCCTTCTAATTTTACTTTCAGTTTTGTTAGCTAGTTTAAGTTTTATAATTATTTGGGGAAAGTGAAATGGGTACGTATTGGCGCTGCAGATTAAGAAGTTCTATCAATCGAGAAAGAGTCAGAGAACAGTAAGCGTTGGAGTGATGGGTAATAAGATCCCATTATATGGTAGTGGCGCTGGTTTGAGCATCAACAGTACAACGGGCAGCACAACTCGTCCAGTGCCTCTCGATCTGAACTTCGTGGTCCGATCCAGAGCTTACGTTTTGGGAAAATTGGTCAAGCCTAAGTTTTACAAGAATATTGCGTGTTCTATTACCTTTGATCCCAAAAAGCTCAATGTTCCTCTCTCCCTCAAGAATTCTTGCACATATGACTGAATCTGAATGAATGAACACACGGCCACAAAGACAGAAAATTTATTTTTTAAAAAAAATAATGAGGACATTGAAGAGACTTTCGTGCATTCTCTATTGTTCTTCCTCTTTTTTTTTTTTTTTTTGGTGGGGGGGGGGTTAAAGGAAGATGCCAGTGGAGTTGAGTTACAGCTAAGCGGGGGAGCTTTTGGGTTGTTTGGGCAAGGGGGCCTCATGCGTGCGTGGACTTCTAGGCTGGCGGGAGATTGGAAAAATACCTTGCGTTTAGATAGTGACTTGTGTGTGAGTGATCTTCCGCCTTTTGTTATAATTTATTGATTTCTTGATGACGATTTAATGTTGTTACATTATTTGTTAATTATAGTAGTCAAAATTTCATAATGTAAGCTATTACATATTGTTTATATAATAATACCATTTGCATGTTAATTTATTTTCAGCAGATGGTTGGTGTTTTGTGAAGATTGTGTTTCTTACGGTCAACTCTTAATTGCTTAAGCATTATTATCCAGCATATTTCATGCTTTATTATGAAGGCAAAGATTAAGCTGTGAGAATGTTATGGATAAATGACGGTCATAAATTTATCTAAAACTCTGTTTATACAATCATAGGTAGAAAGACTGGCACCTCTTTCTTATAATCTACGTGAATTCCAAGCATATTTGATAACTCCATTTTGGTCATCCTAATAACGATATTCAGCGGAATCTCGGGAAAAAAAATTAATAAATAAAAAATAACAGAAAAGCTTAATCAAGAGTGCTACAGACCTCTAATCTCAGTGATACTTTGCTTTGAAGACTTGCATGAAGGGTCTTTTAGATGTGCACTATACGCCAATCACACGCCTTATAATGACTTAGAAAATTTTTGCTTAACTAGAATAGGAATAACTTCGTTTTACAGAGGCTTAAGACAACGTAAAACTCCTTCATCAACATTGAAAATCCTCTTCAAATTAAGCCATTGTACAGCAAGCTCGCCTAGTGTTGGAGACGTAACTATCAAGACTCAGGAATCCTGTATGGTGTTTACAAAACAGGATAGGCAATAGTTATTTTCTGTGCCAAAACAAACCATATAACAATTCTACTTAGAGTATGGCTCGTATTTAATAGCTTCAATGAGTTATAAGACTGTTGTAGTCATATCTGATATGACTTTCTTGAAGCATAAGCAAACCTCGCACCGTGGATAGAATATTTAGAGCTAGCTTGCTAAAAGGTTGCTATAATGTGTCATTGATTTCTAAATATTGGTTTCTGCCGGCGTTCATTCTGAAATTTCATCCTAAATTGCTTGGCACTAACAAGAGAGTGTGCTATGCAAGCAAGAATCTGGTAGTTTGCAGAATGAAGATTTAGAGTGGAAAGGAGTTGTACAACATTGTTTCAGGGGCATGTCTTGTATTTGATATATTTAACTTAGAAACTTACTGAGGCTACAAGCCACATCAGCACCACTCCATGATCAAACTCCAGATTGAAATCCGATTAGATCGGTCATTCAGGAGATCTCAGGTCTACACATCGCCAAAAAGTCCAGTCATTTTTTGGGGACATTGACAAAACAAGAAGCAGAAAGTCAACAAAGCAAATAACAAAGAGTGGGCTTGTACTACTAAGTAGCAATAAATGAATATATAATTAAAAGAAAACTGAAGAAGAACAAATGAATCTATCTCCTGCAATGGGTGATTGTGGAGCAGCCTCTGGTGTAGGGGTTAGCATGGCCTCTGGCTTTGTAACAGTTGTGGGTATAATAAGACCTCCCCGAACGAGCTGGGCAAGGAACCCTGTTGGCAGAAAGAGCTCCATACGATATGTAATATTGCTGCCCTCTCCTGTACAGAGATCTCCTGGCAATCCCACCATCTTCATCCTGGCGTTCTCCTTCATCATCATCATCGTAAGCAGACATTGTCCATGATGGCCTTTCGCGTCCCTCAGTACTCATCAGCGGGAAGCTTGCTTCATCATACTGAGCTTTCACGGTGATGATCATGGAGATGAGAATGAGCAGCTTTAGAACTGATGAGAATGCCATTGATGATCGATGTGATCAATCTTAATTTGGATCAACTTTCGGCATTCATCTAGTAGGAAACGGGGAGTGATGAATTATAATAGTAGAGACTACTACGGAAAGACAGTGCGTGCGGCAGGTGAAGGGTTATGAATTATGAGACGGCGGTGATTAAATTGCAGACAATAAATTAATCACGTGAAAATTTGAAATTATTCGCCGACTACAGCAGGAGAGCAGATGACATCACCCCGTTGCCTAGCTCCCTTAATTAACGCTGTCCTCCGCACCCTGCCCTGCCTCTTTATTTCCCCCATATGTTCATTGTATACAATTAATTGTTTTGTTCACATGTTTTCTTTTCTCATTTTTGGAATCTACCGTTTACCACATGCAATGATGCCAATGCAATCTGATGTGATATGTTAAAATTTTGTCTTTCAAGTCTTTTCACTCCGCTATAAAAATGAGGATAATAGCAACAATCAAACACACAATTTTGTCTCGACAAGGTGATTGTTTTTCGATTTGATGACTAAAACTTCTTGGCCAAACTTCTATCTTTTTATGAGGGTCGAATATTCAAACTTAGGCCTAGCTGGGACTGTTATTATTATTATTATTTTGAATTGCTATCAATTTCACATTTGATTATACGAGCACGATATCAAGGTAATAATAATAACTTCAAATTGATTGGCGGGACAGCCATTGGGCTAGGCAGGCGCATAGGCCTCACCGTAGAGGCCGGGTCCAATAAGAATGAGTGAACTTTCTTATAGGGCCTTTTCAACAAGAAAAAGATATTTTATGGCCATAGTAGAAATTTAGGAAACTTATACGGCATTAATGTAAAATAGGAGAATCTCTGGCATCGACCATCTCGCCCGTCTCTTAAATGACAGAACTCCATTTCGCATATTCCTCTCTAGAATTGTCTCAAGAATGGCTCGGCCTCAGCACCATTTCCAGCAAAATTATCAGCAGCCGCAACAGCAGTCCAAAAGCTTCAGGTATTTATACCTCAAATTTATTTTATTTTTTTTCCAATACCTTATTATTTTTGTTTGATCATCTAGATTTTTTTTTTTTTAACTCCATCAGGAACTTATACGCAATCGACGGTCAGATTTCGCCACCAGTAGCTTATTACAGCTCAGCCAATGATTTACAGGATCAGTCTCAGCATCCTCCGTACATTCCTCCCTGTATTATTCCTTTCTCTCTCTGTGATTGTTTTAACTGCTGATAAATCACTGTTAAAATAAATAAACGAAGAAAAAGAGCTGAGAGCCTGAGACCATATGAATTCTGTTTCCTTTGTTTCTCAAGAATTGAAAATGAGAAAAAGAGAATTAAGCTAGTTTGTGGACTTTTTCTTAGGCTAAAATGCTAAATTCGGCTAAAGTTGGATTATGCATAAATAAGTATTATTTCATGTTTTGAGCACTAACCTGCAGAAAATATGAAGTTTCACATTATTTGTCATTCATTTCTATCAATATTCATAGCAAAACAGATATAACGATTTTTTTTGTCCTTTAATGTATCTTTTTTCATAAATTTATCTTCCCATTAACCTACTAAACAGACATATTATGTATGTGTTGTTATTGCAGTTCATGTTGTTGGGTTTGCACCTGGTCCAGTAAATGCGATGGATGGCAGTGAGGGGGGAGCTGATTTGCAGTGGAACAATGGTTTAGAACCTAAGAGGAAAAGATTGAAGGAGCAAGATTTTTTGGAGAACAACTCACAGATATCATCAGTGGATTTCCTGCAAGCACGACCGGTATCAACAGGATTAGGTTTGTCACTTGACAATACACGAATGGCTTCCTCTGCTGACTCGGCTTTATTGTCATTTATTGGTGATGACATCGATAGTGAACTACAGCGACAGGATGATGAGATCGACAGATTCCTCAAAGTTCAGGTGAAGATTCTGGAATTTATTGGTTTCCATGTTTGTATGAAATAATGGTTGTCTTCTTTATTTTTTTTGGAACATTTACTTTTCTAGCATGGTCATAGTGTTTGAAATGATAATTGGTATCACAATGATTGAATGTGAGCATACATGATGTTTCCAGGTGGTGCTTTTGTCATGTGTGTTAAGATTACTTATGATAAGTGCTTAATTAGGTTGACGACACAGTTCTCTGATAAGATACAATTTGATGCGTGCATGTATTGCCCTGTAAGTACGCCTCTTACTGTGGTTTAAGTTGGTTAAGGCCAAGTGTTATGTGAAGACATAAACCCAAAAAAAAAAAAGATGTGTTATGTGCACCTAGAAATTTGAAGTGACGCCTTTTGACTTCATTTTTTCTCTTCGGAGAGAATCTAATTCCAGCCGCACTGCCTCCCTTCAAAAACTTCTCATTGGAAGTTTAGGAGTTTTCTGCATTTGACCCTTTGACTGAGTGATCGGATACACTAGATCGTATTGCGTATAAGCTGAGAGGTTCCCTCCCCCATCCCAACAAAAAAAAACCCAATGTTACATTTTTTGGTAGCCTTTTTTTGTGGTTCGTTCATAGCCAAAGATGTATATGGTTTAACTTAGATTTATTTGTTTCTGGGTGATATTTTATTTTCTTTTTCCTTTTCTAGTTGTTAATTTAGCTTTTAGGCTATTAGTGGTTGAAACCAAATAAAGTAATGGTCACTTCCTCATATGGCTGGATTGTTTGCGTGTGTGTTGTAGTTGTTTTTTTTTTTACTTGGGGTGGGGGGGTTTGCTTGACAAATTTGTTGAGCGATATCAGTCAACCATTCAACATAATCTAGGCAAAAAATCACATACTCAACATATTTTTGACAGCCCTGTCAAGCATATCTGGTATATGTGTTCCCTTCTTCAACCATCTCAATTGCAACCAGTAGTAATAATGGAATGACACCCATCTGAACTCTGTATACTAACTTTTTTACCTAAAAATCTAGCGTTACATTTATTGAAATATCCAACATTATGAATTTAAATCGAATTAATAAGGTGATTAAGCCATTCTAGATCTTTTACTTAATAAGTAGATCTTTTACTAGTAGGAAGCTCCAAATCAAGAGTAGGTTTCAACTCTTGAAGTTTTCAGTATCCTTTGCTGTCTTAGTGATGTTGTTTGTATGTTTCATATCCTTTTAGATGCAAACTTGTGACAGAACTAAGGTAAAGAAGAAAGAGGTTATTTTGGTGAGATCAACATTGTCTTTGGCTGTAGTAAGAGTACAAAACTAACTTTGTAGGTTTTGAAAAAATTAAAAAGAAAATGGCCATCCAAATAGTGTTATTTAGTGCATCAAAAAAAAAAAAAAGTAGTGTTGTTGGGGGAAATAAAAACCCAGATGGGAGTCCTGTCTCCTGTCTTAGTTGATCAATACTTAATTTTTTGTTGGTTTGAGATATGCATCAAGAATTTAATTGCATTAAGGTTATTTATAAAAACAGATTTCATATTGCTTTTATGACTCCTAAGTTAGAGGTGATGGATGATGTTTCCAGCCTTTTGCGTTTATCGAAATATCATCGTCAGGACTCTGTCCATCGTTTTATTCTTGGTTTTGCTTACAATGAAGCTTTTGGTTTTGTAACTTTTGCTCTATATAGCCTCTTGCATACTTGTTTTCTTGTTTCATAAATGTATATTGTTAAAGGAAATGTGAACAAGTGATAATCATTGTCACATTGTGTTAAACTTTTTCTCTCATATAGATGCCTTGTTTTGATATTGTTATATTTAATTGTTTTGATTTAACTTCTGTCCTCAGTGTCATTTCCTGATTCAGATAAGAGGATTTTGCAATTTGATTGTTCCAAGTTCTAAGTTCTTCATCAATATGATAGGGTGACCGATTGCGGCAAGCCATTCTAGAGAAGGTTCAGGCTAACCAACTTCAAACCATCTCACTTGTGGAAGACAAAGTTATTGAGAAACTTCGTGCGAAAGAAGCAGAAGTGGAAAATATTAACAAGAGGAATCTGGAGCTTGAAGAAAGAATGGAACAATTGAGTGTGGAAGCGGGTGCTTGGCAACAGCGGGCCAGATACAATGAAAATATGATCAATGCCCTCAAGGTTAATCTTCAGCAAGTGTATGCTCAAAGTAGAGACAGTAAAGAAGGATGTGGTGATAGCGAGGTTGACGATACAGCTTCATGCTGCAATGGGCGTGCCATTGATTTCCATATTCTCTGCAAGGAAAACAATGATATGAAAGAGCTGATGACCTGTAAGGTTTGTAGAGTGAATGAAGTATCAATGCTTTTGTTACCTTGTAAGCATCTCTGTCTGTGTAAAGAATGTGAAAGTAAGCTTAGTTTTTGCCCCCTCTGCCAGTCGTTTAAGTTCATAGGTATGGAGGTCTATATGTAACAGGATAAATGTGTAAGTTTAAGATTTGATGTTATGCTAATGGTATATTTTGATTGTTGATAATTTTGATGATTGCTTGTTGCCTTTTTGCTTCTTTCTTGGTTGTTACACACAGTGTTTTCGCTTCTTTTATCAGAATTTCTTGTTTTTGGATTTTCTCTTGTAAGACAGACACAAATTGTGTTTCGATTCCAATACCTAGGTGGCAACGGCATGTAGAATTCTTAGGCTCCACACAAATTTTCTTTCACCTCTAGTTTTAACGCACTGCAAGATATTTAGGTGTCAGTGCTGGATCAAAGTTGGGGAACTAGGTGGGAATATATGTTAACTTGTATGGTTTGACATTTATCTTCTAGTTCGTTTCTGTTGTGGGGAAAAGGAAATTGTTTTGGCATCCTAATTGTATATCATCTTTCTATTTTAACTAGTTCCTCAGGATTTTCACAAGTTTCGTTTTGGAATAATAATATACGTCTGAAAGATACCAAAAAAAAAAACAATAATAAAAATAATAAAAACGTTTGTACATTGATTTATTGTTTGTGGTATTAAATGAAAAACAAAACGGGCGCGCCAGGCAGACTCATGACTGTTACGGCTTCCATCAAGTCATTCTGTGGACTCAATTGAACTGGGCTCATTTAGGTTTGAGTCGGGCCAAACCCAGTGGGCTATTTCACTCTTACGCATGCATGACGGCTGCGTATTTTTCATTTTATTATTTCTGAACACCTGCACATGTTATATTTAAAGCCAGATTTGAAGCATTTCTAATTGGTGCATGTTTGGTAATGTAATGAGTTATTTGGTTAAAAGTACTCATTTAATTTAAAACTCTTTTTAAATTTTTTGGAGTTATTTGGTTGTATTTTTAGTAGAGTTTTTTTAGGATTAAAAAAACAATTTAATCGCTGTTAGAAAATTTTTAAATTTTATTTCTTTCACAATTTTTTTGGGAGTAGGATTGTAGAGCTTTTTTAGATAGTTAAATTAATTAAAAAAAATTTATTTATTTATTTTAAAATTTTATTTTATTTATTTCATAACATAACTTTAAAAAAATTTTATGCTGAAGTAATTTTATAATTTTTGATAAAAACTCTGCTGGAATGTATTTTATTTAGAAAGTTATACCAAACGGTACAGAAAATGTAGATGTACCAGTCACGATTAATCGACTTTTTTTCCCCATTTTTTGAGAAGAGTAAATATGTAGGTAGGAGGAGACTGGCAGATGAATCTCAATAATTGCCCATAATTTTGACAATCAAGTTGCTCACAGCTTTAGCCTGTGTACCTGATCTCTAGAACTGGTAGAAAGGGATCTTGTACTTAATTTGTACCTAATCTGCACTTACAACTTCTTGTTAAATCAAACATAGAAAAATAATTATTCAGTTTCCGAACCTATTATTAGAAAACAAGTTTATCAACTATGTTGGTAGTTGAACAAACCGCGGCATCTCTTACTCGTTCCGTTACATGCAAACATTATATATTTTAGTTGAAGCCGAGCCAATTTGAGCCTGGAGCTGAGAAAATTATAGCCCCGTATTATTAATTATAATAATTTTGCTTTGAACTTTTTGTCAATTTTCTAGTAACTAATATGTTAGTAGAAGGAGAAGATAGACTTGGGAAACAAGTTGTTGATTTGGGGGTAATGTTATAGTAATTAGTAATTGAGAAAAGAGGGATGGTAGCTTTTCTTTTTGAGGGGGAGAGAAGATACATCAACTTTTTTCTAATCATGCCTTAGAAAGTGATGACAAAGAGGAAAGTGAATATGCTTCTTCCATGATTATAACTATCTGCCATATGTATTATTATTGTTATTTGTTTTTATTCATTATTCCACCTCCACTTCCACTTCCACCGCAAACCCCAGCCGATCTCAGTCCTGTCATGTCCCTTTACTTTTCTTTTTATTCGTACCATCATCCTTCTTCTTTATCTTATTATTAAAGGAATCATCTAAAACCCAAATCTGATCATATATAATATATTAATTTTTTAATCATTTTCCATATGGGTAAAATTCAAAATTCAAAATTAAGGAAGAGTAACTTTAATAGAGTTCAATCATCTAACACCCACCTTATTCCCTATAAAGCTGTTTTTTTATCCGTCTCCTTTCTTTAATTTTTTTTTTCTGCTTTCTCAAATGGAAGTGGGGCACATATTTATCTGTATTGGCTTACCTCCACTTTGTTTCTCTTTTGCCTTTCCTTTCATATTAGATGTACATTCGTGAATAATTCTTCTGGGGCTCCAATATGTGTGTGTTCAGTGATTCTTACACTGTCAAAGTTATACGATTTTGGACTGAACATGTAGCTTTTCATGCCCACAGCCACAGCTGCTGCTACCTCGTGTATGTGGGATCTTTGGTGCAGTAGTAATTAAAAGGATGACCCCATTGTAAATGAAATACATACGCTGCGTCGCTTGAGCGAGGTTGAGGGATTTTAATCTCTCTTTACTCTTTATTTTTATTTATTCGCTCATTTCTCTAGATGAAAATGTCAAAATGCTTGAGACGTACGTATTTTCAATTATCTAATCTTACCTACATGTGCGCTTAATTACTTTCTAATCTTATCTGGTTACTTTGAGAAGCTTCATGGAAAGACAAAGAAAACTTTGGGAAAGTTGGCATAAATTAATTTGCGTCATATATATACATATATAAGGTTAAAAATTCTACATGATTAATCAAGCGGTTGAATATATTTTAGAGTGTCTTTTTCAGTATGTTCTCTAAAGGAGTATCAGCAATAAATTTAGAATCTGCACATATGCCAACCCTGGTGCTCAGTTTATGAAAGCATGCTTTTTAATTAATATGTTTTGCAAAAAAAAAAGAAAGGGTAATTGCTGGTTGCTAAATATATAATTAATCCCAGTCCATTACACATATTTTTTCCTTTTTTTTCCCCCATTTTCTTGCGCAGTAACACAGTGTTGCATTTCAGTAGTTTTCAGACACGGCGAATGATTCACATCTGCGGCTTCACAGTCACTCCTCCGCAAACAGCAGATAGCTAACTAGGGTAACTGCGGGCAGTCCCAGGTTCTATTGCTTGTCGGCTTCTTCAGTACTTTTGGCAACAGTGGTCCTAGGAGCAAAATTAAACTTCTCTTCGTTAATTTGTCGCTAGCTATCTTAGCTACTTCCTATAACCTGAACTTGTTTCGAAGAGTAATCGCTATGGTTAATTTGTATATTTTATATTTTAATTATTTGGTTTCTTTTGTTCAATTATAAAATTATAAAAAGCAGAGAGAAAGAAAGAAAGAAACAAGAGTTAATGTGTGTGTGACATATATATTCATGCAAATTCATTAACATAAAGGAAAAAACAGTATGGTAATTGCTTTTAAGGAGTGGGAGTGGCGCGTGTAAGAATGAAATAATGCACATCATTTTCACAGATGGACCGTCAGATGTGTGCGCGCTGATTGAACGATCTATTCCTTACAAAGCTTTTTGCTTGACATGATTGACCAGGCAAAAAAAAAAAGGGTTTTCTCAGTGGATAATTAGGTGGCAATAATATTTGCATGATTATATATATCATTTGGAATATATATATACATACATATATTTCATTTCAAATAAATATACTATAAATAAATAAGAGACGAACGAAATCTGGACAGTCCGGATCGACCCAACACTGCAAATGATTTGAGGATAACTGCAGTTCCCCAGAATGGATCACCATCCGATCAATTACAAAACAATAATTATTTTAAAAAAAAAAAATGCTCATTTTTTTCTTTGACGAATTTCGATGAGAATCAGATTTGCAATTGTATATCATGAATTATTGGCTGTCGTCAACAGAAAAAGGGAAGGAAAATAAAATAAATGGCACTTTAAGCTCTTTGCTTTGAGAGTAATGGACGTAAGAGGTGGGTCTTTGAAATTGATATATATGCATGAAATGATGGTGAAGATGATGGAGGGACCCAAATGAGGTTGATGATGATCATCATCACAAGGGGAATCCCTTGGATTGAGGAGTAGTATTAGCATATAGCTAGCACAGCAGCAGCCTTGAATTGTGGGTCCTTTTTCTTTAACGTTTTATCAGCCACAGTATAAAAAGATGTGAAGACGAAGAAGAAAAAGAATGTGATGTGCATGTGATCCAACAGCCTTTATGTTCCCCTCCTCTTCTAACCAAATGTACATATGCTTTTAACCCACCAATATTAATTCCAAACTATCTTTAGTTTTTTTCTTTCTTTCTTCTTTTTTTTTTTTTTAATCAGTTAATTGATCACCTGGGTCTTTTACTTTTTCGATTAATCATGTTTAGGTCTTACACTACATTGTTGTTAATGTTTTGTACTAAGACTTAATTTTGGGCCCATACCCCATTAAAGGCATTTTACTAGCTAGCTAGTGGAATTCAAAAGACACGATATCACATCAATCATTCTGTAGAATATACTGTATATAACATATCTCTATCAATTATATTCTCTGTATATATGATAAAGTTTCGCACGTTTATAGTAGGATCTTTTTCACGTAGAAGTTGAATTGATGCCTTTAAGAAAGAATATTGAAAGAAAGAGGGAAAGCAAAAGAAAAGAGAAAGGAAAGAAGGAGAAGAAAGAAAGAAAGAAAGAAAGAAAGAAAGAAAGAAAATGAAGGGAAAGATATCTATTGTTGTTGCTCTCCTTTTAATGTATCTCCAAAGTGAGTTAAAATGAGCTTTGTTTCAGTGACAAGCAACGATAGGCCATGCAAGACTAAATTCTTTGCTTTTCAACCTCTTTTATGGAGGGATAGAGCTTTTGCATGGAAAACAAATCCTTTATTATAGATATATTCTAATGTTCCATTGATAGATTCCTTTTCTGTTTAATCAATCAATTTAATAACTTTCTTTACTTCATTTGGGTCAATGTCTTAGTTCACTTTAAGTCCCATAAATACACATAATTTCTTAATGAGTGAAGCAGAATACATATCTAAATGGCTACGTACTTCTTAATTAGCAATTAAGTCATTTCCTCGCAACTGGAGACCTGATGAGGGACCCTAGCATTATTATTTAATTAACTCCATGATCATCAATTTGAAAAAGAGTGACAACAAAAGAATTTGTGTAGGTTGATTGGACGGATAAAATCTTATATGATATGGTTTTAGAAAATTTGGGGTTCAAAATCCGCAAGGGCAGATCGAGCAATAAAAGCCCCGAGAGGCCCCAAAAAATATACCATCTAAGGTGCAATTTTTTTTTTTAAAAGAAAAAAAAAAAAGAGAAGAAATTTATGCTATGTGTTACTAAATTTCTTTGTCATTGATTATTATCGTTGTTATAACTTCGTCTATTGTTTAGAGTAATATTTTGGTTGTATAGGCTTGTGAATGATCTTGTAATATAGAACATAAACACAAAGTACAAACTTTCAAAAGAAAAAAAGGACGAAAAAGGAATGTGAGCACTTTGTTATTTCGGTTATAAATATTAGCCTTTGTTAATTAAACATACAATTCCTACTTAATTCTAATAAACTTGCTAAATAAAAATTAGCAGGTCGTAATTCACGATGCTCGATGATGTTACAAATTAAAGCAAATCACACTACAATCAGCCGATCATAAATATCAGATATATATCACAAATTAAGCACTGGTCAAAAGATCACCAAGCAAGAGCAACGTGCAGATTATAAACAAGGAAATACTTGGCCTCAATCTTGACATCAAGTATTTCCTATGCAGGCTACCTTTTAATTGCTCAATAGCTTTCGAAATACTCGAAATCTTTTATTACTATTATTATTCATTAGCTAATTGGTCAACCAATCCTATATCTTTGATTAATATTAATGAAATTCAATCTAATTTTAGAGGAACAAGTGATATAGTCGCGGCACAAATTACCCGTTAATAATAGTTGTTTCAGTTGCAAATTAAATATTTACCCTCGTGTTTAAATTAAACTCATCAAAATTCCCGAGTCATTATTAGAGAAATGTGAACTTTTCTTCCGTCTTTGTGTGTGTGTGTGTTTTGCTCATTTACCCACCATTGATCAATAAAAAATCTAATAAGAGTAAATTAGTAAAAGACAAAAGTTGAAAGTTAATGTAATTTTTTTTGGGTGACAAGGGAGTTTTGATGGTGGAACATGAGGGGGAAAATGATTGATTTTAACAAACAACACTGGGATTTGATGGATTTGATGGTCTTCTATTATAAAGCCAAACTTGAAAAATATAAAACTTATATTGATCCACATTTTTCTGTTAATCAACATATTGATCACAGCTTCTGGTGTGGGTAGGAGAAGTAGGGGTTGATTGAGGCGAAAGGAATCGCATGTTCCACATATTTTACTTCAAATGTTTAAGTGTGATGGTGCAGTAGCAGTACAGCATTGTGTGTGACTGTGACACTGAAGAATTTTCATCTCTAGAAGGACAAAGTTGTCAATCAAATAACACAAAGGACAAATCCTCTGAGTGTATATGAGTGCATGCATTACAGAGACAAACGGAGATCTTGTCCGGTCCATTAATATCAGTGTGCCATTTCCTCGTGGGATCCATATCCCCTCCCCTCGTGACTCTTCCTTTTCCTATTATTTCATTTCTTTTTTCTGTTAATTATCAGAATGAACACACACCGTCTCCCCCGTCTGCCCATTTTGAACCAGCTCTCTTTGACCAAACCCTAGCCCTGTACGTACGTATTTCACGAACCCATCAACATTATATTAATTTGAGTTCAAATTGTATAATATGTGACACTTACATATTTTTGCGTATATATAATATGGTATAAGATTTGTTTTGCGCTCCTGGCCATGGTGGGAAGAGAGGAGGGGGTCAGCGAAACAGACAAAAGAGAGTGCGAGAAGAGACAGAAGAAAGAACCTTGTAGCCTGTCGTGTATTATACAGATTTTGATTCCCTTTCACTTTAGAAATAGAGAGATAAAGATAGTTCTTTGAATATTATATATGCTTAGTAGCTTAATTGATTATTATGTCAACCTACCAACTTTTTCTTTTTTTTAATTTATTTTTGTTTTTATCCGTATTCGCTCTGTGTTTTAAGTTGTCTCTCCTTGAAATTCTCATTCTAGATTAACAGATGATAATTAATTGTCTTATGTATGGTTCCTAGAAATTAATAACAATATTTTCAAACGTATCGGCGGTGGTCATGTGAGGAGGAGGAGGAGGCTGTGTGTTGTGGGGTTCACTTTTTCACTGCGTTTTAGAAATTGGAATAGAATCTTCTTGGCACCTCAACATGATAGAGGCAATAGGAAAATGGCGTTTTTATGTGTGTGTGTGTGTGTGTGTGTTGGCTTGGGGGTGTGATGGTTGCCACTGATGGTGGTGGGCTCGGGAGGATCTGTCTAAGTTGCTGACAACTTGTAAAAAATAAAAATTATCAGCCTTTATTTTCTAGATTTCCATACTCAGTAGGTCCACAACCTTTTATCAATGTCTGATACAAACAAAAATGCTTCATGTAATTTGTTTACCTGGCTCGCCAGATTTGCTCATCAACTGCCCATCTTCATCAATGCCATAGGGTCCCATGCCCGCATGCTGCGTACATTCTAATGATCACATAATTGACCGGCTTAATCCTCTAGATAACTAATTTGCTGCGCTTCCATTATTAATCTGTTGCAGATTCAAAACTTAATTACACAATGACTGGCTAGCTAGCTCAAGTAATATTATTGTGTTTGATTCGATTCTCTTGAGAGAGCAGCCTTCTATGATCTGTAAATTATGACAGTAAAAGTAATGGGTTGTGGGGAACATATTTGTTGGAATTTGGAAGCATCTAGATTGATGTTACATACATTACACATGTGAAGCCTCCCAGAAATATGCATGCAGTATGGAACAAGTGAATAGAGTAAAATATTTAGATTTTTATTTATTTATTTATTTACTTACTTGTTTTACGAAGGCAAAAAAACAAAACAAGAATCACGAGAATGGCATACACGCACAAGATAAAAAAGAGAAAAACTGTTACCACGTCAGCCGCTGCGAAATTGACAGGCTGCAGAAGGAGTAAGTTATTTACAAGTACGTATGTGAATTGTGAAGTTGAGCCAAGATATGAATAAAAGAAAGAGAGAGAAGGGCATATCAAGCCTTAGAAGGTGGTATTTTTTTCTCAGACCATGGGTAAGGGGCAAGGGCCAAGGGCCAAGGGAAAGTATTTCCCATTTTAATTGAATATCGGGACTTGAAGCTGACATTTTCTTCTTATTCTTTTCAAAATTTGAAGCTTCTCCGTATAAATGTAAATGCAGTGCAAAATAAAAGAATTCAATGTCACATGCAAAGCAATGAATCCTCATATTTCCCTCCACTTGCTACTCCCCCAAATTTTAAATGTGGGTACTTGCAAGTTTTGGCGTATTCAGTGGAATCCGGCGGTTTTTTTTTTTTTTTTTCTTTAATTTTCCCCCCCAAAAAAAAGGCTTACACGAGAGAAGAAAGAAATGAATGACAATGTTTCCCCATGGGATATGAGCACTTGATAAGTCGGGATTTTGCCCCATATTGTGTATCCTAACTGATATGTGGCAAAGAATTATAAATGATTGTGGCAATTGCGCTCTCTTCTTTTTCTCTTTTCTCTGTCTCTTATACTTTTTGGGAAACAACAGGTGTCTTCTCTTGCTGTGTGAGAATTTTTTTTTATCACATTCTTGAGCTATGTAGTTGCCCCAGAACAAGATTTAAATTCAGTTGGAATATTAATTAAGAGAATCACATTAAATAAAGCGAAGAATTAAAGGAAAGAAAATGGTGGGGGACTGGGACAGTTTAACTTTGTTTTTCCAATAATGAGAATCATGTAACATGATCAAAATAATCAGTTGAGTATCTATGTGAAATAATTAGTAATCATTTTCCTATAGTTTCACTTTGAACATGCTTCTGTCCCTACCCTGCCCAACTCTTCACTTACTCATAACCAAAATGATGCATTTCTTACTTTTAATTATAGGATCCCTCTCTAATAACCACTGACTTCCGATATTTAATTATTTTCATGCATTTTCTTTCGGTTGTCGCTTTATTTATTTATTTATTTAAACAGAGCAAAAAAAAAAAACTAATTGAGTTTCTTCGGATAAGAAAAAAAAAAATGCACGAGATCGAAATTAAGGTTGAGAGCACATGGAATATTGGGGCATTGCACGAGAAAGAAATTAGGAAAAGCTGAAATATTTTTATTTTTCAGTTATATATAATTATAATAAACATGGAACGGAAACTTTTGGTGCCAATAATTCAATTGAATCACCTGGGACACGTCAGCAAAAGAAAGAAGCCGAGCCGAGAGAGAAGTGCCAAAGTTGGAGGCTCAAAGCAGAGGCGGAAGGGTATGTAGAGCCTGTACAATTGTAAGTTAGCGAGTAAAGGCAGCCAGAGAGAGCATGTGTGTCCTATTATATCTATCAATTGAAAAGTTTTTGCAATATTATTATTAAATTAAAAAGAAAAACGAAAAATTTGAAGAAAGAAGAAGAAGAAGCAGCAGTAGAAGAAATAGAAATAGAAGCTGAGAGAAGAAATGTCGTCACCACTCTTTTTTTTTTTAAAAAAATAAAAAATAAAACAGCTTTCGTTAAATCCCATCACGTAGTTCGATGTATCTTTTACCTTACATATCTGCTAGAGTAGAGTAGTAGTAGAAAATGATGGGATTCGAAATTGGAGACTGTGTTTGATGAGTTGGTGTTATTAAACAACAAACGGAAAGCTACAAAATGAAAAGAGGACACTCGTTTGACGTGAACCCTTAACTCAAAATCAAAATCAGACACACCTTCCTCTTCCCTTCATATTACTATTTTAATGAATAATAAAGATATATATATAATATTGCATTGTTACCGGTTAATTACGCAGTTTAACATTATGCGTATTTGACCGAAATACCCTTAGATTATGGCAGTAAAACGGGGGATGACATTGTAAATTAAAAACTAAAAAGACAGGCTGCACCTGCACCACCCTTGTGGCTGATTTTTAAGTGGGTGTGCGCGGGATCCCTTGTCAGAGACAGAGAGAGAAAGAGAAGTCACGGGTTTGTCTTGAAATGCCCTTATTTCACAGTCCTAGACAGACAGACACATATTCTCTCTCACTACATAACCGAGGAGGATGAGCAGGGTAACAAATTATAAATATCCACACTACCAAAAATATTTTACTATATGTAAATATATTAATTAATTTAATCAAATATTTTTTTCCCTTTTGTACAGTGCTACAAACTACCCTTTATCTGCCATCATTTTTATCCTCCGAAGAAATCACCAATTACCCATCACAGCCCCTTTCTCCCGACTCCCTCACTTGCTCCCAAACAAAAATTTCCTTGTTGCTTTGTTTTTGCTTTCATCTTTCTTTCAATGGCGCTTATGTTAGACAATTGTGAAGGCATCTTGCTATCACTAGACTCACACAAATCAGTGCCAGCGCCATTCCTCACAAAAACTTACCAACTAGTTGATGATCCCACCACAGACCATATAGTTTCCTGGGGCGAAGACGACACCACCTTCGTCGTTTGGCGTCCCCCTGAGTTTGCACGTGATCTTCTTCCCAACTACTTCAAGCACAACAACTTTTCTAGTTTTGTCAGACAGCTCAACACCTATGTATGTAACACAAAATCTTATTTCTCTCTCTTTAAAAAGACCTTCACTTTTTCTATAGTTAGTTTGTCGTTTCGGTTCACCGCAGATACTGATTTTTGATTTCGTTTCTGCTCTCTTGTTTTGGTTTTTTAGGGTTTTAGAAAGATTGTGCCAGACAGATGGGAGTTTGCTAATGAGTTCTTCAAGAAAGGAGAGAAGCACTTGCTGTGTGAGATCCATAGAAGAAAGACTGCACAGCCACAAGTTGCCATAAACCATCATCACCATCATCATCAGCACCCACATTCACATTCTCCAGTTCTGGTCAACGGTCCAAGTTTCTTCCCATTTCCAAACCGAGTCAGCATCTCTCCATCCGACTCAGACGAACACGTTAACAACTGGTGTGACTCGCCGCCAAGAGTAGGCAAAGGCACCGGAGTTTCTGCTGTCATGAGTGGTGCTGGCTGTGGCGGCGGGTACAACAATAACAATAACAATATTAATATTAATACCTCGGTTACTGCCTTGTCGGAAGATAATGAGAGGCTGAGGAGAAGCAACAATATGCTTATGTCGGAACTTGCACACATGAGAAAGCTTTACAATGATATTATATATTTTGTGCAAAATCATGTGAAGCCTGTTACTCCTAGCAATTCTTACCCTTCTTCTTTGCTTCTTTGTAACACAACACCAAGTGCTGCTGCTGCTGCTCCTATGTGTGCTAATACAACTCCATTGGTGCAAAAGCCTTTAAACCAGCTTCATGGGCATTATCCTACTAACGGTACTAACCCTAAGCAAGCTACCCATCATCAAGCTCATGTTTTGAACTCTCCTACTGCTACATCACAGAGCTCTTTGACGATTCTTGAAGAACCCAACAACAATAGCTGCAAGACTAAACTGTTTGGTGTGCCTCTACAATCCAAGAAGAGAGTGCACCCTGAGTATGCATCTAATTATCCAGCAAATACGGAGACCAACAAAGCCCGTTTGGTAATGGATAAGGATGATCTAGGGTTGAATCTCATGCCTCCTTCCACATGTTAGTTTTCCTTTAATAATTATTTCATTAATGATCTTAGCTTTTTCTTTTTCTTTTCGTTTCTTTTTTCATCTTCTCTTTTCTTTCTGTCTTCAATTTTATTGCTTGATTTGCCTTTGTTAAGCTATCGAGTCTGAGAATCTGATGATAGTAGTAGTGTTAACGAAATATGCGTGTGTGAGTGTGCGTGCGTGCGTGTGGGTGTTTGTGACTATGTAAATAACTTGAAGTGTCGGTAATATCTTTGTTCCCCACAGCTATGAATGCATGTGGGTTTTGGTTAGAGTGAAGATGAAAGCAAGTTTAAATCGTCCCCAACAATATCTTTTTCTTCTTTGATGTTCTTCCATTTCGTTGGCGCAAATTTATTGCCTTGCTCAGATTTGTTCTTCTTTTTCTACTTTTTCTTTCTTCATGATTTTTACGTCTGTACGTTTCGGTTACATTAATGCAGGAGAGAGATTGTGTTTGTCCGTGTTTGTGTCTTAATGAGTTCCTTCTCAGTTCTTCTATAAACCAAGAAAAAGCTGAGAAGGGTTTCAGTTTCAGACTATTCCTTACAATGTCTCTAGGGCTTTCTCTGCTAAGTCCCATTAATGCAACGTGCAAGTGTACAACCGTGCTTTTGATTTGAAAATACTTCACTCTTTGTAAATTACAAAACCGATAAGAACGATTAATAAATTAGGCTAAAAGGAAAATCAGGTGACACCATATGATAATTTGTTCCTTAAAATCATACTAATTAGTAGTGTAATTATGATGATTATCATCACTATTATTGTCAAAAAGAAAGCAAAACTATGATTTAGGAAAAAGAAGGTTATCATGTCATATCTCGTTTTATGAAGGTTATAATCTCTATTTCTCTTGTTTCTATGAACTGTCTGTCAGTCACGCAAAAGAACAAATACAAAGTTTTAAGATTTTAGAAAAATAAAGTATAATTTTATTATTATTATTATTATTATTATTTTTGAAAAGAAAGGGTAAAAACAAAAATAGCGAGTTATTCGATGATAGCGAAATGTAAGATAAGTGACGAAAAATGTTTGTTTGAAATGTATCTATCAAGGCTTCTATACTTCTTCTTCTCTGAGGACTAGAAACCTTGACTTTTCCTACTTTAAGTGTCTGATCGACCATCTTCAAAATCTCTCCTTGGATCCCTCTTACCTCTAATTCCAAGCTCTTTCTTTTCTTCTTCCAGACGATACCCAGAATCACAGGGAGAGAGATAGAGAGCTTTAACTTAGCTTCTTTGACTGGTAGGTAATTCTTTTTTTTTTTTCCTTTTTTTATTAAAAAAAAACCCCCATTTCCTTAATGGCTTTACTGCTCACTTTCTCCAACATCCCTATACAAGAAAAGTTTCTGGTAATGTTTGACTACGAATTTTTACTTGGTTCTTTTTTTGCTTTCATGGGAATTATTAATTTCTAAGACAAGGAAACTCTGTGAGACAGAAACGAAAGCAAAGTTTAAAAGGTCCACTGAAATGCCTACAGAGCTGGACTCTAGACTGATAAAAGTAGGAATATATAGTATTCTTAGAATATCTTTGTCGTGTGCTACAATTTCGTCGCCTACTATTACTAGTACGACTCATACGAAAGAGCAAGCCCTAACCCTAGCTAATTTTTAACGCTATAATAAAATCTATAATAATATACTCCTACAGGCTATATGGGCTTCCCCATGGCTTGTTTTGTCGTTTTGAAGAATGTCACGTGACGAGAAACAGCACGTGTGATGCTGAAGAAAAGTGGGTGATTTTGGGTCTTAAAAGTGGATACGGATCATCCGGTAAAAGAATAAAGAAATGCTTTAGCCTTTAAGGAAGGCCATTGTGTGTTGCTGCTAAACAGCCGTATTGGAGGACCACATAACTATGTTTTCGATTTTTTTTTTCCTCTTAAAAAAGGAAAAAGAAAAATAAAATTATGAGCAAAACAAAAGAAACGAAACGAAAAGAAAAGAAAACATACACGGTTCCTTCGTCTAGTCTTCTTGAACACAACTTTTTAACATTCCTCTCACATTTTTACTGTACACCACTCTATCGACGATTTATAAACTATTGATTTAATAATGAGAAACAAAACGTATTTCTTGGTGTGGGTTAATGGATACACCTTCTATTGCATAAACGATAGATCGAGCTGGCAACAAGAATCAAGATTTGCTGATTCTAATCCTGTGTTTGAACAGTAAATTGGAATAAATAAGTGTTTAGATCCGTTTCAATTGTGATTCTTAATCTTGATTGGAATCCCGTATTATCCTAAATGACATGAATTTTATATCATACACTGCAAATTCTGTCACAAAAGACATGTCATACACGTTAACTGACATGTCATATTTTTACAACCGACGTGTCATATATATTAACTAATAAGTAACTTGTCATACACAAAATAATTGACATGTTAAATATATGTAATTTATTGAACCAACTTTTCATAAATTTTTGTAAACCTAGATTTTGGGCCATACAAAATCCCAATTGAGATTTTCAAACATCTCAAATCCAAACTCAAATAGTAAAATACGGATAAAATGTTATCCCTAATTCCATCCTGAATATAATAGGATCTTGAATCCCAGTAGAGATTGCGGGAATTTATGCAAACCTTAATATACACAATATTTTTAAAAAAAATTTCCAAATATTCTTGGCTAGAAGTTAAGGGGGGTGAGAGTATCCCAAATTTTGATTCAATAAGGGTCATATTATGAAATGACAAATTTCATAGGATTATAATTAGAAAAATAAATGAACACTGTGAATCGAAATGGATCAAATAGTAAAATTTGCAGAAAAGATATAAAAAAATTTCTGTTTGGACCCTTACCTTAAATTAGTTTTGTTCATCATTATTAATCTTTTAACCAGTGCAATAATTTATTTAATATTGCCACATTATTTTTCATTTAAACTGCATGGCCAACTTAGATCAAATTAATATTTATACTGAAGCCAAGGTCTAACTTCGACAAGGAACTGTCTTAACTAACGCTCATGTGCTAGATTTGAACATTGATTATTGCGTGAGTTATCTGGAAAAAGAAAAAAAATTAACATCCGTATAAACAAGATATAAAAAAAAAATAGATTGATATGTTGAAAAACATTTTTTTTTTGTTTGATGTGCAGTAGACCGTCTTGAATGTTTATCAAATTAATGAAGTTCCCTCATTCAGTTTTTCTCTGAAACCTCGAATTATTATACATTTTGTAGCAATGTGTTTTTATGACTTGATTGTAAACTTATAATGCCAAGCAAAACGCATATCTTATCAAAAAGAATTCAAGGAAAGCCATTCATCGACGGTGGCCGAAAGGAGGTCCGGCGTACCGGGCATTGAAATTGGCCACAAAATAGAAGGCAAGAGCGGGGATCATGATGGGCCTTAACATTTAAATGGGTTGTGGCCTATTCATTAAATGACTGTTATCAGACTATCGGTGGTGCTTTTACTAAACTGTTGTTGTTGCTTTTACTAAACTGTTGTTGCGATGGCTTTAGTTGACAAATATAACGTGGGACTTCTGGCACCCCCTTGAAATCCTTGTAAAACCCCACCATCGAAGTGCAATAATTTCCCTTCGGTATTAAAACAACGAATGGTCCATTAACATTAGACAACCAACTCACTCACTCAAATACCCATATACGTGTTGCTTTAGTGATATTTATATCCCTTAGATAAAATAACCTTTCCTATTTTAAACATAGATATATAAAGGTATATTTATAGAATCTGGAATATAAGATCTGTACGACAGTGTCACAAATAAATAATTATCATTATTTAACAATAATTAATTATTTTATGTTAATATGTTTGATATTTTGAATGTGAAAAAGAAACTTTATATTATGAATTTGTTAATAATTTAAATTAATAGCTTCTGCGAGGAAATTCATTTTTTTTTAAGATAATACTTATTGAGTCATCAGTAACTAAGAAATTAAAATAAAACCCGCACAAAACCCTGCATTGTCCGAATTCAGCGGCATCTTCATTGTCGTCTCGGGATTTATTTAACAGAGCCGAAAACTCAGAACTAAAAGTAAAACCCTACACTTGTCCAAATTCAGCGGCGGAGCATCTTCCGTTACAATAACATATCGACGTGATATTGACATGCAACGATGGAGAACCAGCCGGCAACCACACTTCGAATGTAAAACCGTGGAATAAAAAACAAAACAAACTTGTCAAATCAATCAGAATGGAGTTGGTAATCGCATCATCGTCAGTCGCCGATGCCGGTATCGGGTGCTGGGACCTAGAATCAGGTGCCGAGCAGCTCCGATACAAATCGTGCGCCTCACCTCCGCACGGACTCGCTTGTGTGGGCCAACGCTTCCTCGCCTCCTCCCAGCTTCGCGAACAACCTTCCGCCTCGTCCGGTTCCATACTTTACTGGTCCTGGTCCAAGGTTGCATATCCACTGTTTGTTTATTTGCTTCAATTTGAAAAATATATGTTTAATTTTTTTTTTTTTTGGTTTAAATAAAACAAATTTTGGTTTGTACAGCCTCAGGTAGAAGTGAAGAGCTTACCAGCTGAGCCGATTAAGCCGATTGCTGCTAATAGCCATGGCACCTATATTGCTGGTGGGGGTCAATCGGGAGATATTTACATGTGGGAGGTAAATTCGATCGTGAGCTTTAGTTTTAAGTGTTCTGTTTTTCTTTTTTGTTAATGAAATTTTTTATATATTATTTATGATGTAGGTTGCAAGTGGTAGATTATTAAAGAAGTGGCATGCGCATTATAGGGCCGTTACTTGCTTGGTTTTTTCAGAAGATGGTTCATTTCTAATTTCTGGGTCTGAGGACGGATGTGTTAGAATTTGGTCACTTCTAAAGTACTTGTCTATCCTGTTATAGTTATTTTCCTTGTTAATGAGTCGTGTTTCTTAGTGGTTTTGTTTTATTGTTGATTATGATTTACACTGTTTTTTGTTTTCTAATGTCAATTTTAGGGTATTTGAGGAGTGTGAAAGCCAGAAGGCAAGCCATCTGTATTTGCATTGTTTTACTGGGCACACTCTGTGTATAACTGATATTGTTGTTGGTTATGGAGGATTCAATGCAACTATAGTGTCAGCTTCTGAGGATCGAACTTGCAAGGTTGGTTATACTGTTTTTATTTCAATAAGTTTTGTTACCTTTTTTTTTTTTTTTGAGACAAGATAAGTTTTGTTACTTAAGATATATAAACCTGGTTCTGGATTTTAGACTTAACCATGGTAGTATCAGTAGGCTGGGAGTTTTGCTTCTATCAAGCTTCATGTAAATAGTTTATATACATCTTTTTCATTCCAAAACCACCATCAAAATGCTTTCTCAGCAAATGAAAAATAGTATTATGTATAGTTCAGGATTCAAGATGCTGAAATGCTATGTTTATGAAGAGTGCTTGCTTCAGGGAAGGAATAGCCTAGACTAACAGGAGCTTTTTAAACTATGGATTCAGGAAATATTTATGAATTGTTGGAGTTCCTAAACTCCATAGTAATGAAAGCTGATCTCCATATTTCACTTTATGCATTTCTGCTTCATTTTTAAGTTAATTTTGCTTTTATGAGCTATTCTTTGCGTTGATGTAGATTGTAGTGTCTACATTTTATTACACAATGGTGCATTCCTATTTACTTATCGGAAAATTGGATATGTGTACTAAATCTTTTCAGTACATTGTGTTAGGTGTGGAGCTTGTCGAAGGGAAGATTGTTGAGAAATATTGTATTCCCTTCAGTAATTGATGCAATTGCATTGGACCCTGCTGAACATGTCTTTTATGCTGGCAGTAGAGATGGCAGGATCTATATTGCTGCACTTAATGTTGAAAGTCCTTCTACCAGTAGTTATGGGATGCATATCATTGGTTCATTATCTGATCACAGGTTTTTCATTTTTCTTTTGATTCCACATACTACTGGATGTAACATTTGTCTACTCCGTTATTCTTTTGAAAGATTCATTTTTTCAATCTCTATGCTGCCTGCAACTGTTTGGGGTTTTCTTGAAGTTTTTATATTAGTTAGCTGTTTATTTGAATTTTCTTTTATGGCATATGTTTTTGAATTTGGAATTACCAATGACTTAATGAGGGTACTTCATGGCTTTTGATTCTGTTCAACTTTCTTGGCATTTATAGTTGCTGTTGATGGAATGTGGCTAATCACATAATTTGATTACAATGTCAAAGTGTCTTAAGTTTTCCTCAAATCTAAGCATGGCTTAAAATGTTTCTTCCACTGTTTTAAGACCTTTCCTTTGCTAGATATGGATCCCATCAGCAGAAGTTATGTGAATGTATTTATAAAATAAAAATATCAACACAAAAGAAATAGTTCTATAGATGCAAGCAAACTAGAAATCTTATGTCCAAGCTTAACCTGAACTTTCAGATATAGGTCTTGGATGCATTGGAGTGGTGCTTAGCTCTTAGATTTTCAGATGTTTGCTCTGATGAGCTTCTAACTATTCAAGTGTGCAGCTTACCTGTTACTGTTACTTAGTTTCCTTAGAGAGATCTGTAGATTGACTATGTGGTTTCTATCTATCAATTGTGATCTCTAGCCTGTATAATTGTAGATCCCGTTGGTCCTAATCACTTTCTTGTGCTTGGTATAACTTTGATTATGTCCAATTAAGAATGTCAGATGTTTCCTTTTGTTGAGAAATGTTCCAATTATTTTGCTAATATCTGAATACAGTCTTCCTTTAATAAATATAAAGTGGCCCACCCACCAAATATAGCACGAACATGTCATCATATTAGTTATGCCAAAATGGCTACTTTTGAGGGATAACTCTTCCGGTACTGAAAATGAGATATCAAGATACTATTAAATATTCAAAAGAAAATTATGAAATATATACAGAATCCAATTTCTCCCACAGTGATGAGTTTTACCGGATTTCTTAACCCATTGCTTATCTTCTTATTGCTTTAATTCACCCTTATTTTTGTTTGTGGTTACTTTTAAATAGACCCTTTGCTATGAGCAGCCCTAGTAAGTATTGATGTGATGAATCTTGTCATGACATGCTGCACCATCATACAGGAGAGCCAAAGAGAGAATGATTTTTGCAGGTCACTTTCCAATTAATGGGCTGCATATGCCCATACTCTGTTTGGAAGGAAAATAAAGCTCTTATTCCTTCTTCATACTGGTATAATATGGAAACAAGTCCACCACATTATCCAGTATATGCTTCCAAAATAAATTGTATTCTCTTCTACTCTTTGGGAATTTATGTTTGAGTGGTTCCTATGAGGAAGTCAATTATTCTGCAAATAATTGCTTGGTTATGCAGCTTTACGGCATGATAAGCTTTCATTAAGTTGTAGAGATGGAATTCAATCTTTTTACCAAAGAAAGTTTGTGGATGATCTAAAATTTGGATATCCTTCATTTATGTAGATAGGGTTTTTGGTATGTTAACCTGTTTTACCCCTGAAATTGTGGATTTATAATTGTATTCTTGTTTTCCTCTCTCTGAACAGCAAGGCTGTGACCTGTTTGGCATATAGTACAAGAGATTTGTTGATTTCTGGATCTGAGGATGGCATGGTTCGAGTTTGGGATCCAATAACTCATAATACGGTTCGCATGTTCAGACTCGCAAAAGGTTTACTTCCTTGGTTGCGTTAGGATTTTGTTATTAATATTATTATTATTTTTTTGCTTATCTTTATTTACTATTGTAATGGGCGTGTTTTTTTTCCTTAGATTTTGTTATGTTTTTACATCGTATTAGAAGTTCTGTGGAATTCTTTTCCCGAGGCTCATTTGTATCTCTTATTTCAGATGCTTGTACATTTTTCCTATCAGTTTAAGGAGTTAAACTTCTAATTTTTGCTTCATAGATGCAAATTGATTCTTGTCTGTTACATACAGGCATATTCTTGTTCCTAAAACTCTTCTTTAGTGTTGGCTGGCATTTTTGGGCTGTATTGTTGGCATGGTTGTCACCATTTTTTCTGGAGTTAATATTTTCCCTCGTTTTTCCAGTATCTCACTAAAGCTACTTGGTTCTGTGCTTTACAGGAGCTGTAAACAATATTCTTGTTGTTAGACGACCACCGTACGTTAGTTTGGGAACATTTTCAAATCCGCATACTTCCTCAAGAAGGCATGGTTCACAGTTACCTCCTCCGCTGGATAGATATGTGACTTCAGCAGATGAAGATGTGGACAATAAGGGTGTCATACGTCTTCCCTCTCTCTACAATGGTCCTCGAGATGCCTTATACATTAGTCATCGCACGATTGAGAATCATATAAAAGAACTCCAGGTTTTTAATTGCTTTATGTTGAATATTCTGGATCATCTATATTATCCTGGGTTTGATTATGTCTTTCATATTGTTAATTTAATGTACTGTTCGTAGCTTCCCGAAATGACCCAATCTTTGCAGATAGGTAACAGCATACCAGATCCTCTTGAAACCCTTGCCTTACAGTACTCTCTTTATGTTCTGCAGCAACAAGGTTCTTCTGCTGCAACAGAAATGGAGGTGGAAAGGCTGAAGCATGAGTGTAATCGAACATTGCAAATGGTTCAGCAGTGGAAGAAAATGTACGAGAACTTGCATGAATTCTGCGTTAATGAGCTTTTGGATGGAGATCAAGTGAATGGCAGCAAACGAAATGTTGTCTGAGAAGTCTGTTTAGCAGTTTTGTTAGTGGTTGGAGGGATGAACTCTACGCTCCACCCTTTTGAAGGATATTTCTTGGTATTCATTTGCTGCCTTTATTTCAGGTTTTTATTTTTTGGTTTTCAATTGGGTTTGGAAGTTATTCCAGTGATGCTCCTGTCCTGAGTCTGAAAACTTGGCTTCGTTTTACAGGCTATGGATTGACGCGTTCTGTATTTTCTCTCATCATTCCGTGGACGACAAACAAAATTGACATGACAGGCTTCTGATTTTGAAATTGGTTTCATTTAATTTAACTGCATTCGCTTTAGCATACATTAAGTTGGGCCGGCACGAACGAGAAGCATCCTCTAGCTGGTTTGGGCGGACAAAATGAAACAATATAAAATTGTCTACGGCGCCATGCCACCAATTTCTTCTGAATTATTATTATTATACTTTTTTTGGGTTGTTGTTTTGGGGGGGGGGGTGGTTTAATCAAATATGGTTGAAACTATCAATGTCTCCTTAAACTTTATAAGATTTTACCCAAATTGATAACGAAAATGCCGAAGTACCTTCAAGGCTAATTGTTCAATTGTTCTTGTTTGACACATATAGGACGCTGCCGCCTTCTTGCCCGATTGATCATACCGTGCGTAAACCCAATTCTGAGGAGCTGCAACTTGCTGCTTCGTTTTAGGACACATGCATGGGCATGGCTTTTAGCAAATGAGTTAGACTCTTGGCAGTTGGCACCCTCAAAATCCTCTTAAAGCCTCTTTTTCAATTATACTCTACTAAGTAATGGAGATATTTCTCTTTTACAAATCTTTTAATTTCTAGAAGTTTTCTTACTCTTAATTTTTTTTTTCTTCTGTTTTTGGTAGTCTTGATATTTCCATACTTCTTTTCAAGTTTTCTCTCTCTAGAAAATTAAAACACACTAACATTTTAAATATAAATGTAATCAATATGAAAAGAGAAATAAAAATAAAGAAAGATCGCTTAATATATAAATTAATTTGTGCAGACCAATTATATAGATTGAGGAGAGAAAAAAAATCATAAAGTTAATTCTATTTATATTTATCCTTAAATATAATTTTAATAAAAAAATAAAGTTAATGACGAGGTAGTGCAATTCCTTGAATGAGGATAACTCGTAGCCTAAGCCCAGAATATAAAAATGCAAGGATTCAAAAAAGTCGTGAGATCATCAAACATGTAATGACGAACAGAGAAACAGTAAGCTGGCGCCAGCAAAACAAAATAACCAAAAATTTTAGCGTGCTGATTGCTGCGCCAAACTCTCTTCAACAGTTTTTCCTTCGAAGACTGGAGTTGCCTCGCAATATTGTGACCTGTTGAAACACAAAGAAGGTCGGCCAAGCAAACCCCAAAGCCAAGATGAATGCTTTGACTGAGTGACTGTTGCAAATTGCAATACGGCAACAAGAAAATGATCCCAAATTCATGTGTTGACAATCATGTAGAGAGAGAGAGGAGAGAGAGAGGGAGAGAGAGAGGGAGAGAGTGGGACCATTTCTTATTAAATAATATCATATGAAATAAAATAAGATTTCTTTACTTCTGAGAGCCTTTGCCTGCAGTTCCCGATGAGGAAGGGAGGGTCAGAAAAGAAAGAAAGTGGGAGATACAAGAGTTAATATAATAGTATAATAAACTCTAATTAATAGGATGTGGGGAAGAGAAGATAAGGTGCAATGCAAGCGTGATAATGCTAAGTTGGAAAAAAAGAGAAAAAAAATGCCAACCCAACAGCAAAATCTCTAATCCTGGATTCTTTTTATCCAATTGAGTCTCTTCTTGCAGAGAATATGTCCCTCTATTCATTCATTCATGTCTTTTTCTTTTCTTTTGATTTTATTTAATATTTTAAAATTAGAGTTTCTTCGTAATTGTAAGCGAGAGAGATATAGAATGGCACTTCTCATTCTGGTCTGGACAAGTTGCTCTGAAATCATGGTGCTCGGAGCGTTTTCAGTGTTTTGGATTGGTGTTGCAGAAAATAAAAACAAGCAACAAACAACCCAACAACACCACTTATGTTTCTTTCTTCTTTCTTCTTTTATCTTTTTCATTTTTTTTTAACTAAAAAAGAAAAAAATCTTTTTACCACCTATACATCTGCTGATTACAACTGCCGCGACGAGGCTGAATTCACAATTTTTCTTCTAATTATTAATAATGTGACCTTCAATTACTGAAGATGAAAAAAAAATAACGTTATATTACATGCATGTCCAAGTGCCAAAGTTGGTAGATGCATGGAATATTTATTTATTTCAATTTTACAGATATAGGTCATGCCCATTGAATGTTCTTAATCTCGAATGTTAAGATTAGTTGTGTATTCATGTGTCACATTTAGGATTCACCAGCCACGGTATATTTTCGTCCGTGACTTGCAAAACGGAAAAAAAAAAATGACAAAAATGATCTTCCGATAATATTGAATCTAAATCAGGAACTGCAGTTTGCCCCCAATAAACAAATTAAATTACTGGACACCAAGGTAATTGAATTTGAAACCACGGCGTTGTCTTTGCCAAAACGGCAAACGTCGAATTTGTCGCATTATACAGGCCCTGACTCTTAGCATCCTCATTAATAGTACTAGATGTCTCCTTCTTAATTAATGTCTATCTCATATCATTATGAGCTGAATCGGTGGTCCACTAGTTGGCCCACTAATTGCTATCAAAGCAGGCTTTTTTTTTTTATTTTTCTTTTTTGTGATGAAGGTAATAAAACAAACTAAAATAAGTCAAATTTTTAAATATTTACTGTAACTTTTGGTGAGAATATAGTATTACATTTGATCTTGCTAGTTTCATGTTGTGATACGAGTTTAAAAAAATGAGATCATGACTCTTCCTGAATTGTCTATCCAATTTACTTAAACGCAATTAGTAGAAATAAATACAAAATTTTTTAAATTATTTTCTTCGGGTCTTATTTTGCCATAATGCTTCAAGCCTCCTAGGGGTCTAATTGATTGTCTCGATCAATACATAAATGGGAATTTGAATTATTTGCTGTAATTGCCTGACTTTTTGTTTCCCCCGCCGCGACTCTTTATTTTAAATGAATACGTATTAGCATTTGGTTAAGTGGTTTTTTTAATAAATTTTATCTAGTAGGTCAAATTAATTTTCTTAACTTTTAAAAGTAATAAATAAATAAATATATATATATATTGCGAACGTCCTGCCCAATAGTAGTAATTGTGCTTAACTGATGCCTGTAGCGTTTTTTTTTTTTTTTTTGTTTTCGTTTGGCAGTGTAATTTAAAATAAACTAATTATTTATTAAAAAAAGAAAAAAGACGCTTCCAATATTCATGCAGGACATATGCTATATATGTAAAAGCCGCAGGGGAAACTTAAATACATTAAGAACAAGAAGCGAATTTGATTATAAAGAACGCATGGGATATGTGTGTTTCATCTTATACATAGTAAAAGTTGTATCATAAATATTTTAAATTATCAAAATAAGAAATTAAGAAGGCAATTAATGATCACAAAGGTTAACGATGGTGAAAAAGGTAGCGAGTATAACTGATAAAGGCAATGCGGTGGAGTTGGAGATTTTGATGAATTAGGTAAAGTTTGGTTGACAAAGCAATTCCAGCACATGAAGCAGGTTGCAACAGGTACCTGATCCGTCTCGGAAAGCGTTCCTGCTGCGATGTTGAGAGGGTGGTTTGGGCTGTAGCTGCAGCACCATATCAAGATAATATTGCAACTTGTAAGATTATATCAGCATATATATAGCTAGGGTCCACGTATGTATACGTATTCCACTGGACCATTGACACGCGTAAATCTGCGAAGGATCCAATGACACAAGTTAGCCACCGGTAAGCGGCCGGTACCGGGGAAATCAACTCATATTAAAGGTGTCTGGTGAGATCTCTGACACCTGTCATGTGAGAGTGGGGTTTTAGGGTTCTTAAAAGAAAGTGAATTCTAAGGCAAAATTAGACCCCAACTCAACGTTGCATAATATAGCTTTCATCAGAGAAACGTAATGATTCATGCACCAACACAAGCACTTATGATATGATGATACTCCCTGGAAGTAAAGTTGGTAGATCTGAGCCCTTCGGCTTCAAATTTGGTGGATCCGCAGAAACCAATTTCATCTCGTCTCAATATGCATGTGAGAAATTTTTTTTAACAAAAAAAAAAATTAATTTAAACCCATTCTTTAATTACATAATTCTTCCCAATAGGAAAATTATATAATTTCCTTTTTCTACGTTAATTTTGGAAACTAAATTGATTTATGTAGTAAATTTTGACAGTACACAAACAATAATGTACGCGAGACAACAGATATTTGAAAATTTAATTAGAAGATTTCAGATTACTATTGTTAAACACCAATCGATCCCTCAACAACTGCTTGAACAAAAATTGACTGTATGTAAGTCTGCTTCACTTCTTGAAGATTGGTGGTCCCAAACTTCAATGGTCCTGATCAAAATGAGCATGCTATGGCTACATCATCATATGCTTTGAATTTCAAGGTACCAATCACCATAATTGAATTTTCACTTTCTACTATATCCCCTCTTGAAATTTAGTTATTGTTTCAGAATCCATATACATGAAGAGACGGGAAAAAAAAGGAGGGGGGGCTTATTATTATTATTATTATTATTATTATTATTATTATTATAACAAAGGTTAAAAAGATTGGAAGAGCATTTATACGATGACATATATGGTAAAAAATTGAACCACTTGTTATATATAGCGTTCTCCCAGTATAATGATAAGTCTGTTCCCGTCTCGATATCACTATTATATTCATTTTTCTTTCTTTACTTGTCCTCCTTACCCTTTGTCTCTATTTCCTTCTCATCGCTGCACATTCTGATAAAACTCCTAGTCTACGCTTCTCTCTTTTATCTTCCCCATTCCTCTGTCTATCCTATCCATCTGTTTAATTTTTTAGTTGCTCTCTTCACACTTATATAAAAGCCATTTTCTTTAATAGTAGAGAGAGAAAGAGAGTGAAATAAAGCTAGCTAGCTCGCCAGCAATGGAAGTTGACCGGTTAAAGTCGGCTGCAACAGAAGATCAGATGGAGACGATGATGATGATGATGATGCAGATGGACAAGTTCCCCGAGTTTTACGGGGCCTATACGAACAACGATGTTACTGAATTGCTCCCAGCTGATCGCACTACTGCCACCGCCACCACCAACAGCTTTGATAGTTCCGTGCCACATTTCGTTGATGACAATAACCCACATATTGCTTCGTCACCTTCTTTCACAAACATGCCATCTAATAGTAATATGTCGTTAAATGGCACCAGTAACACCACAGTTCAAGACACTTCTATACCAACTTATTTATCTTATTCTTCCAATGAAAGGTTTTGGAGAGGAGGAGCTGGAGATTCAAATAATTCTACAGGAGTACCATTATCACAGAAACAGAACTCAATGGCGGCGATGAGAGAAACGATATTCAGGATTGCAGCTATGCAACCAATTCAAATTGACCCAGATTCGGTGAAGCCACCAAAGAGAAGGAACGTGAAGATATCAAAGGATCCTCAAAGCGTTGCAGCAAGGCATAGGAGAGAGAGGATAAGTGAGAGAATAAGAATACTTCAAAGACTTGTCCCCGGAGGAACCAAAATGGACACTGCCTCTATGTTAGATGAAGCGATTCATTATGTCAAGTTCTTGAAGACTCAAGTGCAGTCACTGGAGAGAGCTGCGGCCAATAGGCCTGCTGGAATAGGGTTCCCTGCAACACTCACTACTGGAAATTATCCTCCTATTATTGGAAAAGCATATCAGCAACCTGCAGTTCAAAATGGTGTTCTGCATTACGGAGATGCTTAGCTAGCTGGAGTTTCACTAAATGCAGTCTATATGTGGCGCTGAACTGATATGTTAGCTTAATTAATTATTATATGTGGGGCTGTAAAGATTAAACTGATCATCTTGCTTGCATGACTGTCATAACTATCTTGATATATTTAGAGTTTGTAATGATCATCAAATAATATCCCTGTTGAATTGTTATGATATAATTACTAATTAAGAGTCGCCGGAAACATAGATAGCTCAGAATTAAGAGTTTTATTTCTTGAGAATCTCTATTTCTTCTTTTTTTCATTTATCACGCCTTTATATGAAAGGACTAAGGGGCCACCTTGTGTGAGGAATTCTAAAATTCACGCAATTTCAATGACAGAAATTAAGCAAGAACCTATCATCAAAGATACTGAGTTATTGACAGAATGAATAACTTGGACAGTGGCTGCATATTTGATCTTCGGAATCCGAAGCTAAAATATGATTATTGTTTTTTTTTTTTCAATTAAATTGAATAAGAACAAAAACTAGAGAGAGAAGCTTCTTTGTTGATAGACTTGTGTGTAAACTTGAGACCATTGGTGAACAAAAGCTCGATGCTCTCGAGGTCAAATGATGACACATGATCCACAGCAAAACTCTAGTAGGGGTGCAAACATCATGGAAGAAAAATGAAAGACAATGAAAGTACAGTTGTCTGGTTAGATGTGACCGGTGCTGATCCAACTATGCAGTCCGTGAGACACGTTGGGATATAGCAGATGAGGTGTACAGAAATTGTATGCAACTTTTGGTGACTGTGATACCTTTTCGTGATGATTTCCTCCACGTCGCATTCATCCATAGAAAGGGTCAAGAGGCAAAGAAAGAACAGAAGGGCAAAAGGAGCGCGTAACGGTGACAAAGACAGGGTGAGAGTGAGAAAAATGCATGGGAAGTCCACGTGAAGGACTGACAAAACGCGGTGATGGGCTCTTTTCCAATGTGACACCATGATGACGTCATTGTCCGTCGACCACTTCGACACGTGAAACTCAATCTACTCGGTCAACTCGGTCTGATGTGGCAATCCACGTCAGATTTTCTCATTTATTTTTCCCTGTGACCAAAAACTTGAACTTGCCATCAATTGATATACAATATCAATTATCTCACGAAACTGTCAGTTGAATCATCTTTTGAATTTTCTAAAATTGGGATTAATAAATATTATGTTCTATTATTTATAGAAATTTACAGACAAGTTATTTCGTATTATTTATGAGCATTGATTTTGTCACCTGTCTAGGAACGTGCATGTTGAAGTTAAAATAGAAAAATGGTTGCAGTGAGGGCAGTCAATCATGTTCTACTTTTAGAAAGTGATTAAAGCATTAATTATTTTATATACATGCACATATCATTTTATTCCAAGAGATTCACGTGAACTTCAAGTGGTTATGTTTGGAACATAGCAGCAATCGAGATGTTCTTGTCGCAGATGATTGCTACGAAGTTTTCTTTGTTTTAACATCTTTCAATAATTCGTTTCCTTAAGGAATTAAAGATCATCCTAGCTTTTGTATCACAGCAGTTTTTACGTTACAGCTGTTAAGAATATATGGTGGCATGCAAGTTCGTTAAGTTAGTTCAATAAACTAACTTTGGGGACTTGGCTGCTGAGTCAGCATGTTAGTTATGGACCACTACCAGCAACGAGAGCAGTGTTAACATTCTGTTATTTTGTTAATCAGGCTGTTAGCATTTTGGCTTATTCTTAGCCCATGCATCTGGCGCATGTAGAAACTTCCAGATATTACCATGTAAAGGCATTGTAATTACATTCATTCTGTGATTGATAATATCTGAGCCTCATCAAATTTTCTCTTTCAATTCTCAGTTTCTCTTTCATTTTCTTAGTAACCAAGCAACACCAAACTACGTGAATAAACTTTTATTACAGCATTGATAAGAGAAACATTTATATCTATTGGACATTATATATACATTTTGACAGTGGAAGAGAGTGCATGCAGACTGTTAAGTACCATGTATTTTTGCAGTTTTGTGGACTTCAGATTCGTAACTTCCAAAAAACCTTTAACTTGAAGGTATCAGATTAAACAAAGGGAACCTCATTTGAATTGTTAAATATTCCAACTTCAAAATCAGTCCTTAATAAATAATGATCCAAACTCGGTTTGGCAGCTCTTGCTGATGGCCCACATCCTCTAACATGGACATGCTTGCTGCGCTTTTCACCGATTAGTTGCATATCCATTTCCCAAAATAACTTTAGGGAAAAAAATTATCCCCCATTCACGAATCATTTTCTTTTTGGAGTAGATTTTGTTTCCATAAACAAAATCATGTTTTAAATGTTATATAATATTTAGAAAACATTCTCACTTGGGACATGAGGGGATTTCAAAAAATGTTAAGCATCTTGTATCATTCAAGAGATTTTACTAAGTTTAAACAACTCATCTCCATATTGAAATGATTGGATATGTTAGAGAAAAAGCTTGACTCAAAAGCTTGAAGGTGGTAGGTAATTACGCAATAGTAATAAGCGTCCAAAAATAATATTTCTATGAAGTTTTACTAGCATGCCTCGCGTAGTGTGGACTAATATTTGATGAGCCAAATTAAAACTCGCAGATGAGTTGGAAGACGAGGGCCTGAAAGTGAGAGAATTTACGACACGTAGGGGAATCGATTGAACTTAAGACTTTGGAACTAATACTATGTTAGAGAAACTGTTTTATCCAAAATCTTAAGCTAATAGGTAAGGTCCCACAATAATATTTAAGACAATTATTAACAACATAAATTAACAAGGTTGTAAAAGTTAGGGGTGCTCTTAAGTCAAAATGTGCCACACTCCAGTGCATTATTTATTTTGGAGTATTTTTTTGCTCATATCCTAGTTAACACAATCAATCATGGATAATAGGACCAGTGTAGCTTTATTTAAAATAAGAGTCTTGCTAAGTTATCAACTCATCAACTTTTTTTTTTTTCTCGTTGTCAATCAAACAACTGAAGGGTTATGGAAAAATGTTTATAAATTGATATAAGTTACATATATTGTAATTTAATTTCTACCTTAAAGTAAATATCGATTTGTTCAACCATAAATATTAGTGGAAGTAGATATATCTTTCATATTTGCAGGTAAAAGTCTCCCCTCCAATTAATAAGATTTCCGAGCTGTGCTCATACATCTCTCTCGGCTGTGCTATGAGATATGCATTCGAACTCCAAGATTGTAATATATTCGGAGAGTGTCACAACTTTATTTCAGATTACAAAAACCTTGCCCTTTATTTTAATGATTCACACGTCTATGGCCGTGGTCTCTAAATGGGCCGGGCTTAGTGAACTAAGACAAATCTGGATATAGTAATTCGCGGTGAGAAATTTAACCCAGCCATAAGAGAAAAATACAACCAACTAATATGAAGATTTCAATGCAACCATTCAGAATTGGGCACTATTATATCAGGCTAAAAAGCGATGCTGAGTATTATTATATTGTTGATTTATTTTTTATTTTATTTTTTAAACAAAGAAGGTAAGTTGCCTCCCAAGCCGAGTGGTGGACGGAATAGAAACTGTTCTTCTCAATTTGAAGGACGACGAACAATTTATTCCTTCCGACGCGAATCCCTATCCTATTCAATCAACAGGTAAAGATGCATATGAAAAGCTTATAATGCTTTACCAGGGATATCAAAAAAAAAAAAAAAAGTGAATATGAAGCAGGTGAGACAAAGTAAAAAAAAAAAATCAGAAAACCCATGTGAGAGTTGCCACAAAGGTTCCAACATCCAAATAGCAAGGGTTCTTCCATTTTGAACAAGTTGAGCCCACTTGTCCTGTCAATATAGGGCATTGTCCTTTTCTCCCCCATAAGTTCATTGTATTTCGTTGGACATGCTTTAAATATCCATAAAAACCTAAGGTAGTGTTTCTTTTTTCAAACCTGAATGAATTTAGTTTTTTAAAAAAAAAATTTTAATGGGTTCGAATACAAATATTTGAATGAGTCTAAAAATCTAAGTTAGTTCTTCTTCTCTTCCTTTTTTTTTTCCCCAAATATCCAATATAAGTATCATTTTATTTGTTTTTACAAATAAAAAAAATCTTAAACATGATTATTTGACATTTAGGAAATAAGTGTGTGTACATACATATATGTGTGTGTATCATTCAGACTTTTTTCCATTAAGATAAAAGTAAAGCTTATTTTTTTTTATTCGTATGTAAATATCTGAAAATTAGACATTCAAACAAATTAAAAAATAATAATAAAATTTTAGAATTTAGACTATAAACATTTAACAAATAAGCCGTAAATCTCATTCTCTTCCTGCTCAATCACGAATCCTTTTCGGATTTGGGAGTTTAGAAAATAAAATAAATCCCATTAGAGAACTCTATCACCATTGCCACGTCCTGAAAACAACAATAAGTTCCCATTTTATAATTACTTGAAAAATTCATCAATAGTTGGGGAATTCTTTACTACGTTATCACAATAGTATTTGCTTAAACTTTGTTGCTAATGATGATAGATAAACGTTTAGGAAATTCTGATATAAATTTATATTATTTTTAAGGATTCTATGTTCGATTTTATAAATACGACATGTCACGTTATAATATGTTTTGAGAATTTAAAAAGTAATACTCATTATTTGCGGATACAAGGGAATCTTATGTAGTCTTTCTTCAATTTTCACATACTGTATCTGTTCCAACCTTTGTTTTATGACAAGATTTTCATGCTTTGTTTTAGGAGGAGAAAAAAAAAAAGAGGGGAGAGAAAACAGAGAAAATGATAAGATACGGAGGAAACCAATCACATGAATACATATCAAATAAAGAAAAAATTATAAAAAATGTTGGTTGGTTGTTTGGGATCGGCTATTGGATACTGGTTGGTAGCCTAGCCGCTTGCGTCTTGAAGAAGAACACAATCAAATCTATTAAACCAATATTCTTCCCAATCTGTCATTTTTCACAGAGGAGATGAATATCATCACTAAAAATCATGGAAACTTTGTCTCCTTTTTGCTTCTAGAATCACTAGCGAGGCCAACAATTTAATATTTGTCATACCCATTGGATAAGGTGAAGCAAATTAATAGGGGAAAAAATGTAAAAAAAAAAGGATCATTTTGCACATGATCAACCACTAGATGGCAACAACACGCCATTTTTTTGTTATTTACTTCCAAAATGAATATATTTTCGGTGGTCCATTCATAATATGTCTTCTAAATTTTTGGTGGATGATTTGATCTTCACATTTTTCTTTCATACATTCTAATTAAGAAATAATTTCAAGCTCAGTCTCTGTCAATTACAGATGTGAAGAACATGTGAACTGCTTTTCCTTCTAGGAGGTAATAAATAAATAGCATGGCCTTGTAATTTAAGAGACTAAATTGAAAGTAAAATATGTACATTTAGAACACAGTGTGTGAATGTAGTTTATTTCATACTTATAGTGTATTTATTAATTAGTAATTAGAATATAATGGAATTGAAATGAATTAGAATGAGAATGAAAAATAAGAATTAAAACAAACTATTTACTTAACCAATAGAAATCAGATTCGGCACAGGGTTGTATTCCTATTGATGGGGCTATTTTACCTGATAATCAAAATATATTATTATAGGTTATTAAAATGCCCTTAATTACTTATTGCGTTTATCATTATTATTTATTATAATAATTGTATTTGTTATTAAAAAATTATCTATTAAAAACAACAACAATAATGATGATAATTGTTTTAGGATCCTATTCTTTTTTGTTTCAATCAGACTAGCTATTATAAGAAAGATCACATTAATTGATTTGGTATTTGATTCTTTTTTGGGTTCATTCGGATTAGCTATTATGATCAAATTAATCATAACCCAAATTTCGACCGTATTAGCTATTATAATCAAATCAATCACAATCCAAATTTTAGTATTATTTGATATTCAACAGCACAATGCTCAATCGCGAGGATCTACTATGGTGTGAGGCTCATAGCTGGTGACGCGATTCTAGTGGTGCTATCGACGGCTGCTGTTGGTTTGATCTTGCATTGAAAGGGATTTAAGATTTGATGATTTTCACCCTTCTTTATTTATTTATTTTTTTTTTTGTAGCTTATTCGAGGACAAGTTGGAAATTTAAAAATTTGATTGGAGGTGTTATAACCAGTCACGTGAATAGAGTTTTAATTCTCAATTTTCATTTAACAATAAAAACTTTAGTAATTATTCCCAAATTGGTGTGGATCCACCAATTTGATTATAATCCTTTTTTTATTTTGAAAGTCAACAAGTTAATGAATTTTATTATCTTATTTCCGTTCTCATTCTCAATTAGTAAGCACATCATTAAAATAATTAAAGTAATGTGGCTGAGGAGGAGTCTTCTTCTACTAAGTTCTTATATAATAAATAAATAAATAAATAATTGTATGAGTTAATCTTGATTATGACAAACTACAATAATTCGTTTGATCATATATAATCAATAATTTGAGTAGTGCTTTTCACAACCCTTTAAAATCCTTATAAAAGCCCACATTTATAATCATGGCTCTATTGTTAGAACTCACATAAAAGGACAAATATGAGTCTGTCTAGAATAAAATATCTTTAAATTTATAAGTCATGAACCGCCCATCCTTAAATGATATAAATAATTATTTTAAAATTAAAATAATTGAGGCAATAAAGTAATAAATCGTATAACGATAAGATTTGTATTAAAAAAATTGTGTTATTATTTAATTTAACTCTATTATAATTCTTTGCTCTTTCTATGATTTTAATCAAATTAAGTTATATGTGTGCATAAAATAAACAGAATTTTATAAGAGTTTTTAAGGGGCGTTCGGAGCTCACTCCTACAATTTATCCTAACTGATATGCAGGTAGCAGTCTTAGAAGTTGTCTAGGGGAATCGGCCCAGCTTCCTTTCAGTGATCTGCTATATTCACATACAATATTGGACCCTATTTTGGCCAACAAAAGCTGCTGGCTAGAATTTGCAGGCCTAAAGTGGCTGAAATTCCTCTTAACACCGACCCACACTGATGGTGCACGTAGCCCAATTTTGTGCAATTTGTTCAAATAAACGACAATCAGCAGCTTTTTGTCATTATTATTTTTTAAAATAAATAGACTTCATTCACCCGATCACGACAATGTTACAATGACAGATTTGCTATAACACAATCAACGTATCTATAATGATCAAACACAGAAATTTACTACAATTATAATAGTCATACCGTTTTAGTCCTACTCACAACGGAGAAGGAAAAAAATTCAAAGGGGTATTTCCATCCTAAGGGTGCATTTGCGATTGAGTTGCTATAGTTTTAAGCTATGGCTGCTATGAAAAAAAAATTATAATTATGAAATAAAAATTAGTAATATATAGTAAATATAAATTTTAAATAATAATATTGATAATATTATTAAAAATATAATAGATTCTTCATCATACAAGTGAAAAATCATATCATCATGTATTCTAAACTACAACAACTAGCGTTTACCAAATATTTTATTGCTGTAACTTTTAAGCTAGAATTACCTAACCTTAATCCCAAACACACCCTAAAAAGATTATGTTCACACAATTATCATTCTTCCTTACATCAAACAACTTGAATAAATCAAGTCGTCTAAGTTCAATACCCATTTGTTGCCGCTGCATTAAAGAATTGAAATTCAATAAGATCATAATAAATAAACACTTATTCTGCTATGATCCAAGTCAAACATTTTCTCTTGCCATTTCTTTTCTATGTTTAACCATTGGGACTGAACTTGTAGTATGAATAAGTTTGAACTTGGTTTGGTTCTTGTTGTTCCTTGTGCTTGTTTTCTCTATATATAAGTAAAAAAAGACATATGCATAAAATCAACGTGGTTATTCTAAACCCATCACGAACAACTCATGGATAAGATTTATAAACACCTTATACCTATAATGGTTCTAGAAACTATAATTCACTAATGAATTAAAAGAATAGCGAAGCTTTGGAAAGAAACAGATAAAAAATTATAATGCTAACAATTACCCTCATCCATCTATTAGTCAACCATTTGTCTCCATATTATTGGAGGCACATTCTCAGGAGCACGTGCCTAACGCTTTCCAACAACTGGATATTTTTTAAAAGTGACCCTCCTAAGCTTTGACATCCAATCTAGAAAACGAATTTTCACATGAAGTTCTACAGCATCTTTAAGCTCCTGTTCTATACATGTATAAGAAAATAGTGCTTCCTTGAAATGAGCAAATAAGGTTTTGAATTCTTCCCTTGGATATTTAGAATATTTAACATATGGCTCATTGATGCCACTATTGAAGATGACACTAACTAAAAGAATTAAATGTAAACTACATAAAAAACCAAAACATGAAGTTGATTTTACCTGCCATCATATATCTCTAAAGTCAGACCATGCCCTTGAGCAACCCCTTTAGTCTTTCCTTAATCGGTTTTCTTCTTTTTACTACTTGAAGTTGATATTAAATAAAATGTAAATAAGACATAAACCTGTAAGGTTTTGAGAAAAATTTTCTATTTGTCAATAAGTAATTTCCAACACCGATCATATTTTCTCGATATTGAAAACTAGGGGACCGGTGTTAGGGTTGGATTTTTCTATAGCATTGAGAAATACGGTCAACCTTAATCTACCCAGATTCATTGTTGAAGTTGGCTACCTAGTTCTGATTTTAATACCTGAACCTTTTTGGACAACCCTCATTCCATCAATCGAAATAACGTGACCTATTTTTCGGTGAATATACCATTATCTTCTCAACCGCTAATCAAGAACTAAATATGCTAAAATCGCAAGCCATTATTTAAAGGAAAGAAAGCTTCATGTGAAGGGGTTAGAAAAACAAACCAAGAAACTCTACAGAATCAACCTCAAAGGTTACCACTTTTCTACCAAGACCCTTAACTCCAATACCAGAAAATTCATAAATCGGACTCATTCTCCAGCCCTCTTCTTCATTTTCTCTCTTTTTGAAACATAAAGCATCTGACTTAAGCATCGGAGGATTTTCGCCGGAATCCCAACCGGCGTGTCCTAACCGTGTTTTGTGATTGGCAGGTGTAGGAAGTGACGGTTGCGGTGTTGCTCGAAAATGTTCGCGTTCCCTAAAAATAAATTTAGTTGTTGAGGTCATTTTTTGGCATCAACAAAACCCAACACCATTTCTTCAACACACTTAGTCTATACCTATTGCTACACTTAATGCATGGACATAATTTTTTTTATACTCATATTTAATGTGCCTAAAAGCATAATCAAGAAAATTGCTCACCCCACTAACATATTCACTTGTTGATCTCCCTAGTTGCATCCATGATTTATCAATCGGCTTTGTGTCCTAACTCAAAAAAATATGAACTGCATAATCATTATGCAGGCAGCAACAACAGTAGCACTCAAGAGATATACAACATCATTTAAAGAAATAAAAGCCTCTGCAGATTCTAGAGAACAAATTCTGACTTGCAGAATATAATCAGAAAAGTAGCCACCACAAAGCATAGAAGCTTCTTTGTATAGTTGTATAGCAATCAAAACCTAAAACATGTGCATTAGTATCCAAAAAAAAATTTCAAAAATTGTTGATGATGCAAGCCCACACATATTACATATTAATAAAACACAGTGGTAGGCAATTGCTCTCTGTAAGGTAATCCAAGATTTTAAAATTGCTTACATCAAACAAAAATGAATCCAAAAAAGTTCAATGCTTTTTTTGACATCTTTATGGCTCATGAAGATCAACCTTTATGCAATTTAGTAATTATAAAACTGTTAAATTTCTCCAACAATATTTATGGCTCACCACTAATGAACTTTCTAAAGATAGCCAGCTACCTTTGTCTTTTTGGAGGTTAAAATAAAATAAAATTAAAGAAGTTTCAAAATAATGAAAGTAGAATGAAACTTCTCCCTCTTCTATAAGTTAAAATTCGACTTTAGAACAAATGCAGCCAACCAGAGCTAGATTCTAAATCTGGTAGAAGGAAAATAATTTATGACACAATTAGGCACTGAGTCACTGAGTCAATCAAAAATTTTTGTTCAGGAGAGGCATTTAAATTTGAACACTATAAATTTTAAAATAATTATTTTTATTAATAACAACACCACAGAATGCAAGAGACATTAAGTGGTTGTAACCTATCATAATAATTAATTGTTGAGCAAGGTGAAGAGATCTCTAACTGTGACGGAAATTATAACCTAATCCTAAACTAACTTGATAGAAACCGTAACCTAATCCAAAACTATCTTGGACCTAAGCCTAAATTACTTTGAAAAAACAAAGCAATCAATTGCAAAATTAAGAGATCGAACAAGCGAGAAGGGAGATAATTACCTTCACGCAATCGATAAGCGAGAACAATGGAGATGTGAAAAAGTAAATCGCCGGATCGAACAAATCTTAGTCGGATTAAAAAGTGAATGGAGATTGAGAGGGAGAGTTGTGATCATGTGATTGTCTTCTTCTCTATTTTTTTTTTTGGTTCAAATGAAATCAATTTTAGCTGAGGAGAAGCTTGAGCGTTCCCGGTAGCTTCAATGATGGGCCGAGAGAATGAGATATCTTAGGTTCATGTTTGAGTGAATCTGGTTCTTAATGTGCCGGTCTACTCATTCCGCGGTTCACTTTCTTAGTTTTTAATTGCATTTTTAATTTCCTTTTTGGAAATTTATCTGAAGTTTTTAAGCTAGCAAAACCAAGACACTGTGAAATGAATAATTTAATTAGCAAAGCCATTGTGAAAGGAATGATTTAATTAGTCAGGGTCTTTATCTTGCTTTTAAGTTTAGTACAAAAAAAATACTTTCAGTATTACTATTCCACTTTCTAATCAGTCTACTCTTTATCACAGAGAATAAATTACCTTTAAAAAAATAAATAATTTCTTTAATGTTTTTCCAACAACTCTTTTTTATTCTTGTAAAAAATACATTTTTATGGGGGTAATTGAAACCGTTAGAAATATCTCGTCGGTAATGTTATTATTTGCTGTAATGATAACTCTTTCAAATAATCCTCCACAATCAAATTTGGCATTTCCATCTAAAATAATAATAACGTTTTTGCAATGATCCAACTACGGTAGCTAATATCTTCCGGACATAGGCACGGTGGCTTTAGATTTAGAAGAAAAACTTACTGTGGCATACGAACACAAGCATTTGTCCACATCTAATTTAAGATTGGACGGTGAAAAAACCCCATAGATCAAGGACTGTAGGGAAATATTAGGAAAAACACAAAAAAAAAAAATGGAGCTGAGAAAAAAATAAAATTGAGCCACCACAGGGGAAGTAAAATAAAGGAAAGAAATAAATGAGTTTTCTGGAAGAATTTGGAGTTAATGGTCGTCATTTTTTTTTTAACTTATCTTTTTCTAATCTTCTATCATAAGTACATTTATAATAGTGTACGATTGATGTTTAACTATTTATATATTCTTATTTAGTAATTGCACCTTCATAAAAGGTTAGGTTAGAAGCTTCTTTTCGTTGGCAGCTACTAAGTTATAACAATGGACCCAAACATAGTTCTCTATGACTTCCGATTTGTTCGACAAGTATTAATTGAATCATAAAAAAAAAAAAAAAGAAAGAAAGAAAGACAGTACAAAAAATAAAAAAATGATTTTGGGTTTGATGTAAGTTACTAAGGGATCAAGATCCTTTCATAGCGTTTTTCTCTTTTATTTTCTCATAATCTTTAAAATTTAATAGAAAAAGTTAGTTTAATTGTAAATACAAGAAATGATGTTGTTTTAAAATTTAATTTTGACTACTTATTTTTATTATGAAAGACTAGAAGAAAAAAAATACTATGAGAGAATCCTTATTCGTTATTAAGACCTTTTTTTCTTTTATTAGCGGAACGATCTGCTGCTAGGTGATAATCAGCAGCCTAATTAATTGAACAAGAGTATATTGGTCTTTAATCTGCATGTACTATGGCCAAATATCATTCCATGCCAATTAGAATAATTTGGCAGAATAATCTTGTAAATTAATTGATGATACGATAGTATAAGTTACCAGAAGCTAAGCTAATAACTCCGTCTATTTAGAGTTTGCATGGGTAGCTGGGCAATGTTAACAATGCAGCAGCGATGTAAGTACCCATTAGCTTTATCTGATGTGACGATCATAACGTAACCCAGAAAAATTAATTGACTACCTCGAAAAAAAAAACAAATAAAAAAGGCTTGGCTACAAGTAACCAACCAAAACTAGAAAGTTTGCATGGGTAGTAGGATGATTTTCAATTGTAAAAATCAAGACATCAAAAGAAAATTAAAATAATTATATAATTTTTTTAATTAAAAGAACACTATTGAAAATAACTTCAAAATTGGTTAATAATAAATTTAGCTTAGCAAGAAATTTTAGTGTCATTGGTATTTATAACCACTGTAACTAACCATTATTGCAAATGTATAATTATTTTCTATCGTTTGGAAAACATGGTTGAAAATAAAACAATATTTTTAATTATTGTAATTTTTTGTCAAAAATAGAAAAATATTTTTAACTTTAACTAAGAGTTGGTTGAAAAATCTATTCAAAGAATATAAAATTTTAACAGGCAACATGGGCACCAATAATATTTTTCACTAGTGTAACTTGCAAGGCTGGTCAAAGCAAAGCCATAAAAGTAAGAAAATATAGTATAAAATTAGATATCATCTACAAGATAAGTAATTGTAATTTTTTTTACTATTTTTTTAATCAAACGTAAACCAGATAATTAAATAAATAATTAATTATTGTACTTAATTTAAAATAAAATTAACTTCTACAATGCACACAGAGTTTGAACCCTCAACCCAAAAGAAATATATATATGAAAGTGCCAACCACTTGACCGTGAAGCAATCTACAATAAATTATATATTAAATAATTACGAAAGGATTGATTTTTTCTTTCTAAAGGTTTTACTAGGTGCAACAATAGAATTAAATTACCTTATTTAACTTATAAGATACCATTGATTGATTACAACATAAATATAATGTGCAATATCTTACAATTAAACATCAATCAACTTTGAAATAGTATTGTAGTTGAAGAAAACTCTATAATATATTTATGATCCCATTCAATCTTATAAACAAACTTGAAACTTACATTAATGTTTAAGTCTCAATTGTATTAATCATTATCAGTGAATCAATTTTGAGATTGATCATCGAACTAATTGGTGTTTTATAGTTAAGCATCTAAAGAAATAATGTCTATGATTGATCATAATTATTGTTGAATCAATTGGGAGATTAGCTAGTTTTCAAATTTATGTAAAATCTTGTGACAGTTTTAATAAATAGAGTTTAATAGTTTTCATAATTTTATTATACTCTTAATTGTGGAACATGGAACACATACTTCATACTTAACATTCATTGCATAAATTTAAAAACATTAGATAATTAGTAATTAACATTTAATTATAGTTGAATTTTTGTTTATTAAATTAGTCTAATTGTCTAAGAACAGTCATACAATTAATTTCAACATATAATAAGAACTAGTGCAAAATAATTTATTTATATTTTGAAACGTAGCTTAACTCTAAATTATGAAAACTAATATAGCTTCACAGTTTGTGCGTCAGTATCTATTTTCATCTTTTGTTTGTCTTATTAATTTGTCATTTAAATTTAAATCTATGTTAAAGGTGTTCTATCAGTCAATTGAGGCTAGAAAGTAATTAAACAATCTAATAATCACATAATAGGCATTATATGTATATTACTGTTCATTATAACAAACTTTAAATTTGCATTAATATGATAAGAAGTTTTGTTTTGCAATTGATCGAATCATATGCTAATAAAAATTTTCAATATTTATCAGTATGAAATAACTAACTTGGGATAATTAAATTAATTGATTGATTTTTTTTTAATTTGAATATATTGTATTATCTCTAATAACCATTTGGTCCACTTAATTGCTTTTTCAGTGCAAATGATATGCTTACCCTAACCTACTCTCCATTCTCTCTAACAAATCTCTCAATCAGCTATCGAATCCTATCCATTAATAGAATAAATAAATTAATAAAAGTCGTTGGTAGTAAGCGTAATGGATGAATTCATCTCCTCTTCTTTTGTATTATCCATCTCTCCAAAGCTAGCTTTCAACTCTATTTCAGGGCCATTTTCTTAATTATTTTGAATTAAGCTTTATAGAATTTGGGGAGATGTTTTAAGATATTATTAATTTTTTTATTTTTCCATCATCTTTAATTTCTTAAGTTTGACATCAATTATTGTTGGTCTCACTCTTACAAGGCTGGTTTGAAGCTTTTTCTGTCAGGTTGTTCGCTGAGGATTATTTGATTAATTGTGGGTTGCAGGGTAAGAATTATTATCATTATTTGTTCACGTTTTTAGTTTATTGGATTTTAATTCACAATTTATTTTATAACACGTGAAAGAAGCGTGTTAATTTTATTAGGATAGATTTATTTTCTCGTTTAGTAGATAGGCTTTTCTACTTTAATTAATCTTAATTTTTTTATATTATTTTTTTTTTTCAGTGTATAACCACCCGATATCCGATGACTACATTGGGTCTCGACTAATCCGGATTCGAGTTGGGTAGGACCATTAGGCGGCTACGTTCTCCCAACGAGTTTTTAATCGCAGTTGCATTCCCAAATCTTAAACCGAAGATCTTGGTTAAGTTAGTACAATCCCTTTGCCAATTGAACTACGCGCTCGTTGGTTAATTTTTTTATATTATTATTCAGGGAATCAAAAGCCTAGGAAAAAAAAAATTAAGGTATTCAACTTTCACAAGAATTCAGTTGCTCAATCCACATTGATTCTATGTTTTGTCAACACCAAAATATCATTTTAGACTGTGGTGTAGCTTTTGGTGTATTATTTGTATTTTGTTTAAGTTGCACATGTATTTATTGAAATTATTTATAAAATGTTTTTTATTCATTGATTACTAAGTCATTGTAGTGGCGTTTTATAGCTTTTGGTGTATTGTTTGTATTTTGTTTAAGCTGCACATGTATTTGTTGAAATTATTAATAAAAGAATATTTGTCCAATGATTCATTGGTTTTTTTTCCCTAGAGCCAATTAAAAAATTGATCATTTTAACTATCAAGTAGAATAAAATGAATTTTAACAATCATCTTCTTCGAAATAATAAAATTCAATTAAAAATATAATTAATTCCAACTAACATAACATATTTTCGACTGCATAATCAATTAGAACTAATATTTTTCCGATTGTATTTTACTTTTTTCAACTGTGTTTGCCACCAAAAAATTGTGCATTTTTAGGGTAATTAGTTAGTTCAAATTGATATAGCAAATACAATAGCTAGAGAAAATTGAAGTACTCTTTTTTATGGTTTAAAGTGATCATAAATATCAGTTCGCATGTCCATATTAATTTTCGATCTATATTTATGTGTCTATAATGGTCAATTTCGCTCAAAATAGGTATATTTACGATGCCTGGTCGGAAAAAATGTATTTCTAACCTAGGTATTGCTGACAATCAGCGACAACCTGTGGCCATTGAAAAAATATATTTTCAACAACATTACACTTATTTGAACTGTATTCAGCAGTCATAAAAAATTGTTTTACTTGTAGTGGGATCTTGCAGAAATCGCTCACTTCCGTGAGAGAACCTATGGCCAAGTTCGGAAATGCGCTGGAGCTGTGGCTCAATCTAATATAGATCAATGGCGGCCTTGTCAAGCTTGTAAACAGTTATTTAGAAGGTGCAGTAATCTCTCCGCACAGGCCATAATTTAAGTAACTATTTGATATATATATATGCATACACATGCATGATACGTACCACTGGCAGTGGTTAGTAGATAATACAAATATACAGTTAACATATAACTGGTATACATTCATCTTATGGTAAAGATATAAACCATTGGGGTTAATATAGGAAAATACCATGCATTCTTGGTCCTGATGGCCTCGAAGTTGGTCTTATGAGAGTAAATCCAACGTAGTTAATGATGTAGACAATAATGTGTCTGACGATCAATAACGTAGTCAATAAACATAGGAACGTAAGTCCAAAATCAAATTTCAAAGGGAATATTAAATTATTATTTTTTATTTTTTCAAAATATCGTGTGTGTGTATATATATGTTGAGTTTTGGTCAAATAAGAATAAAAAAAATCTAATTGTGAAAAGTCACAACAAATTACTTATAAAAAATCACAATGTTTGGTAACGTATCAGTGTTTAAAGTCTGTATAAAGACAAGGGAGATGGCTTTCAATATACCTAATTTCTTTTAAAAAACTTATATTTGTTATTTTGTCATTGTCAAACTTTGCCAGACAAAAAGTGTTCATATTTTCTGAGTGGATTCTTCACTTTTGCTTGGTGCCGATTCACATTAAAGGCTTGTCATATCCCAAAAGCGACTTGCCAATAAACCCATAAGCAATCTCTACCGAGAGGGGGCAAATAATGCTCTAAGAAAAGCGCATTCAATGCGTTTCAAGTCTTCATCTACTACGGCTATTTTTTTTTAACATATAGATATATGTACCTTACTACCATCCATAAATTAAACCAATTTGTTTTTCTCTTTGACATTGCAGATGAAATTCTTGAAGTTCTACAATTTCTGGAATGGTGATTAATAATTAAGAAAAAACCTTATCATTCTCAAATATTGTACGTACCATAAATAGTTGAACTACGCTTAAATTAAGTAACAACATCATCTGCATCGAATAAGTTTTCTCTGAAAGAATCAGGAAAATTCGCCACATAATATAAAAGATTATTATTTTTAGCATTTTGATGTTTGTTTACTAGCTAGTATGACTAAATATCATTTTATATCTCTCCTTAATTAATTTAATTTGTTTGACATATATTTATGGAGATTTCCAGAAGATGTTGTCTACACAAGCCTTCTTGTTTCAAGATAAAGAAGCTAAACCTAATATGATCGTGGTTGCATTTAGAGGCACAGAACCATTCAATGCAGATGACTGGTGCAGAGACTTTGACATCGCGTAGTACCATTTTCATAGCATGGTAAAGTGCATAGCGGGTTCATGAAAGCTCTAGGTTTCCAAAGAAAATTAGGTTGGCCCAAGGAAATTGGCAAAAATGACGAGGAACACACACTTGCTTACTACACGATCGGACAGAGCCACAGAGGTTTGATGGAATTGTTGGATGAAACAAGGATGCAAAGTTTATAGTGTCGGGACAGAGCTTCGGGGGAGCATGAGCTATACTGTTCGCGTGTTTGCTGGCGTCGCAAGAGGAGGCTTCGTTGTTGGCGAGATTGGAGGGATTCTACACATTTGGGCAACCCAGGGGTGGAAATGAGCTATTTGGAGGGCGCATGAAGTAAAAATTTGAGTTTTATAAGGTGAATTATAAGAGATCTGTTTATTGCAATGACACGGCCCTCTTGTATAAGCACGTCGCTCCCTGCCTCCATTTCAATAGCTTCTTCTAACAAGGCGAGGTGAGCGTTATTAGTTAATTAATAGTAATTGCTCTCTATAACTACATCTCCCGTACGTAATAAGTGCATTGCCGCCTAAATACACGCGTGCGTGCGTGCGTGCGTGCATGACGTTAGCATGATTGTGAAATTAAAAATTCCCCTTTAATTATGGTTAGATTATGTTTTTAACTAATTGATTATTTTTTTAACTAACTGTTCTTATTAGTTTATATTTAATTTTTACTATCGTCAGGTTCTGGAAGAGAAGGCGAACAAGAATTATTTCAATGTATTATATGCAATGCCGAAGGTTCTGAATGCTGTTTGGGAGCTGATTCCTGGTTTTATTCTGCCTCACGCAGAGGGCTCAGAGTAAACAGAAGGTTCGTTTTTGAGAGTGATTAGGGTGTTTCGTTGGTGTTTCCTGGAGTATCTGCCCATGCTATTCAATGTTACGATAATGGCACCCAAGTGGGTTCCATTTATTAATTACCAACCACATCCATGACAATAAATAAACTAAGCCACCTTGTCATATATTGGCAAAGTGGATTTCCACCAGCTTGTCTATTTTATGTATTACGCGGACACATGTGCCGCCAACCTGGACCCTACGCGACCATAGAGGTTGGACCAAAAATATGACAAATAAAATAAAAAGGTTGGCTCGTTTATGATTAATTATTATTCTTATCAGTCAACATGATGTTCCTGGGGAAATTTATAAAACTAACCATAAAATTTTAATAAATTTTAAAATTAACCCCTAAACTTTATTTTTATCATAACTAGCCAAGCATTGAGGTTTTGTCCCAAACTATCCTCGTTATTTAAGAAATATTTCAAACCCTCGTTAACACTCTCTATTCACAAAGTTGAAACTGTGGTAACAATTCTCTCTGGACCATACCCGAAAATTGAACTCTCCTCACCAAACCAAACCGTAAGTTGCTTTCTCTCTGGACTCATCATCGACGACGGTAATCGGCAAACGGCAAATGACAATGAAACAAGATAATTCCGACCAAATACACCCAAATTCAAGTTTAATCCAAAACCTAGGTAAAATAATTGAACTAGTGTACATTAGTTAAAAGAATATTTCTTAGATTGTTTGTTTATGCTTTATTTTTTTAATAATCAAGTGTTTATGAGGCGTGTGTTAACTTAAAAATGTGTTTGTAGTTTACTTTGGTTGGCGTCTGCAACAGGTGGTACAGGTGCGACAGGCAGTCTGTCGCCCAAAATTTTGCGACAGGCAGCCTGTCGCACCAAAAAACAGTTTCAATTTTTAAAAATTTTTAAAAATATTATGTCATTTAATATAATAATGTTGTATAAAATGTGCTTCATACTCTTCTCTTTTTAATGTTTTATAGTATTTAATTATAATATTTATTTTTATAATTTCAGGTTTAATGGATTATGTTGGGCTTCAATTGTGTTATGATGGTTGTTGGGATACTTTGGCCGATGGCAGTATAGAGTATGTGAATGCTAAGAATACAGCTTTTTTGGTTCAGAAAAATTGTTTGTTTGATCAGTTTTTGGCAAGGGTGTACGATGTGTTGCAAATAAATTCTCATGAATATAGTATTACGATGAAAACAACTTTAAGGTCTAATAACACACTGTATCATGTATGTTCACTGCCCATGGACATATTTCAAATATTTTTTATTTTCTTTTTTATTTTAATTTACAGTTAAGGGAGTCTAGCCTATCTCCCCCTTCGTTACGGTAGTTTTCTAATTAAAAAAAGAAGAAAGGAAAAAGGAAAAAGGAAAGTTAGCACGCATTCTCAACTAATAAATGTTTTTTTTCTCTTTCTTTCTTTGCTTTTTTCTAATTGGTTAGTCACATTGTTAAGCATCTATGTAGATATATATATAGGTTCGCAAATGAATATTCAGTTGAGACGTCGACGCAGCAGCAACTCATTTTCATCATCATCTTCATTGCTTCCAAGTCATGGCTAATGAGAAACAGTTCTGTCGCGATTATCTGTCTCTTAAGCCAAAAGAAGCAGGTTTTGTCGATCTAATTCTCCTATTATTTTCTTCTAGTTTGGAAAAAAGTAGATTCATAGAGTGCCCAGAAGACACCAGGCACAAGAATTTCCGTCGCCGATGGCTTATTTTCGTCTCCGTTGTCGCACAGAAATGTCTTGGTTTCTCGAAGAAACCTATGGCCACGGTAGGATATTTGATCGAGCTGTGGCTCAATCTTTTGTCCACCAACGGCGGGCTTCTCATGCTTTCGATCAATCTTTTAAAAGGTAATAATTTAATTGTTCTTGCTTCTACTACGTACCATAATTAAGAAACCCGTAGATAAACCAGTACATTAACATCACTTGTTAATTAGTTTATATATGTTCGCCTTCATTAATACATGCATTATAAATTTCATGACAATAATATAAGCACACACACACACACACACACACACACACATATATATATATATTATCATCATCATCATCATCATCATCAAATAAATGAAATTTGAAAGCTAAGGTATTTAGAAGAAGTATTATCAGGGTTTCTTTTCCTTAAACATGCCATCCGTCTGCATATATAGGTCGATTGCTAGCTTGCTTATGGGTAGGAATATGGTGTACATGTATTGTTAATTGCATGTAGTGCTTATAGCATATCTTTACTTAAACGTTAATGAAGAAATTAAAATGGGAGTATCTATTAGGAAGCCTCGTGATACCGGATAGATCGTCGGCAACGTTCACATCTTTCTTGGGGAACATTGACAGACGAGTTGATTTAGCCAGAAGCATTCAAACCAGTAACAGAAGATATTACCCATCATTGTCCCTGATGGCCGCTAAATTGTCATATGAAAATGAAGCCTTTATCAATAACGTAGTCGAAGACCACTGGAAGGTAAGTTTCAATTCATCACATCCCACAATCAATGGTCCGCCGCCCTCAAATTGATTTAAGTCAAAAGTGTTCTTCATATCTCATGCTTGCATGCGTTTAACGATTTTTTCTTTCCCATTTGGCAGATGGAATTCTTGGGGTTCTTCAACTTTTGGAATGGTAAGAAGTGAGAAGCAACCTAGTTCATTCCTAAGCATTATATAATTAACGACTAACAAACATATAATAATTTTTAAAACATTATGCAAACTGGCTAGATAAGAGCACTGTCATCCCGTTGAAAGTGCTACTAATTAAACATTATTTTAATGATGCTTGTAGATCCCTTCATTTATGGTCTCAATGTGAAATCCCAGAAATAAATGGACAGGTCCATTTACACGTGGCTGGCCACGATCCATTATAAAGTAGTAATCACGTGATAAGAGTGGTCTCTCCAACTCCAACCTGAAATTTCTGACCTAAAATAGTGCGATTAGTAAAAGTCTGCGGGTCTGATACCGATCGATAGGAATTATTTTACAATTACGTGCCTAACACGAATTATGGAATGTAAAATATTAGACTCGAGCAAGAGAATCAGATAGCTCACACATGACATAAGAGAGTCGAACAAATAAAAAACACACAGACCTTGTCAGATAAACTCTGATATTTATGTCTTTTTTAACAATTTGATTGGGTCTAAGTTCTCTAACATAGGCATGATGCATATGAATGTTTTAAGCTAAGACGTAATTTAAATTTGATAGATCACCGAAGGATCAGGTTTAATTTAGATATATATTCGGTAATTTACTTAAAAAAATTAACTTATTTGTGATTTATATATGCAAAATGGATTCGATCCATTAGTGAGAATTGCTTAGTACTTGAGTAATTCTCGCCTCTGCTTAATTTATTAATTTCACAGATTACCTGAAGAGCTACTCAACACAAGCCTTCTTGCTTCGAGATACAAAAGCTAACCCTAATGTGATCGTGGTGGCATTTAGAGGCACTGAACCATTTAATGCAGATGACTGGTGCGCAGATCTCGACGTCTCGTGGTACAAGGTTACAGACGTTGGTAAAGTACACGAAGGCTTCATGAAAGCTCTAGGGTTGCAAGAAAATCTTGGTTGGCCAAAGGAAGTTGACAGATTAAGTGACCACCCACCATTTGCTTACTATACGATCAGACAAATGTTGAAAGAAATATTAGAAAAAAACAAGGAAGCCAAGTTTATATTGACTGGACACAGCTTGGGAGGCGCATTGGCAATACTGTTTGTGTCTGTGCTAGTGTTACATGAGGAGACATTGTTGTTGGATAGATTGGAAGCAGTTTACACATTTGGGCAACCAAGGGTTGGAGACGAGCAATTTGGAGAGTTTATGAAGGAGAAATTAATCCAGTATGATGTTAATTACTGGAGGTATGTTTATTGCAATGACATGGTACCTAGGTTGCCCTACGATGACAAGACCCTCTTTTTTAAGCACTTTGGACCCTGCCTCTATTTCAATAGCTGCTACCAAGGCAAGGTGAGTAGGTGCTCTCTTAATATAATATAACTACTATGTTAAACCATGTACTTAATTACTAAATTTATGCTGTTTTTATTTAGAAACAACGTAACTCTCCTAATTAATGGGTTTGTTCGCTCAATGTATTCATGATGATATTTCAGGTTATGGAGGAGGAGCCGAACAAGAACTATTTCAATTTGTTATGGGTCGCACCCAAGGTCATAAATGCCGTTTGGGAGCTGGTTAGGGGCTTTATTCTGCCGTACACAAGGGGACCAGATTACAGAGAAGGCTGGCTTTTGAGATTGGCTAGAGTAGTTGGGTTGGTGATTCCTGGACTATCAGCGCATTCTCCTCAAGATTATGACAATGCTCTCCGATTGGGTTCCTTGCCTTTGCCTCCGCAGCTTTAACACTACCTCCATTATTGACACGGACAAATTCTATCTCTACCTGACTGGCATTCCTCCCTCTGAATTCGTTTCTTGAACTGAATTATTATTGTATTTAAGGAGATTTAGCTTGAGGGAAGATAAATTTACATTGACAGAAACAAAATTGTTGTACACCTAGTGGCAATATTTTGCATGGTCCAGCCTATATAATACATCTGCATCACGCTAGCAACGTTATTCATCGATTATTAAATATGCCAGGACTCTGCGATCATTAGATGAAAGGCTACATTGCGTTATTGCAATTAAAAATTTAAAAAAAAAAATACATATATATATATATATATATAGTAATTGAAGATTTCAAAGTGTCTATCCACACAACTCCTCGCTACTTCCTAGCACTAATGATACTGCTTCCAATTGTAAAAGCACATTAACACAATAACAAAAGTTCAAAGACTGATGTTCGGACATAGTCATACATGATTTATTCGGGAATTCCTTTCATTGGAACATTGAATTCCCTGCAATGTGGCAACTGAGATGTTGCAGCTCATAGAAGAATTCTGACCAAGAAACTGTCATGTCCCTACAAAATTGCGTCAACACTAATTTAGTGCCGATGTGGATACCAGTTGCCATCTTTTATGTGCCATTGATCTTCTTGCATTCCAATTGCCAGATCCTACCTGGCCAGAAATGAAACAAGCCTTACATAAGTATCAACTCGTCATGTTTAACATTAACGCAGATGATCATTTGTCCTTTGAAAAATACAAAAGAATTGTAGTTACGGTTCTGAAATAATAAACAAGGAATAGTTACCTGCTTTTCAGACTGATAATGTAGAGAACCAGATGGATAGATAACATCTTAGAAAGCATGGCAGGTAAAGCAACCACTCAAGGAACCCATCTGGCGGGTTCTACGGAATGATACAGCCTTGTGTGAAGTCCTAGCAACTTGATGGTCTTCGTTGGCAACTGCCGAGCTTCTCATTTCTTGAGCTCTCTTTTGAGCTGATCTTAGCTTGTTCATAATCTTATCCATAGATGATGACCGCTTCTTTTCGAGCTTCATCTGAGATCATATTTTAGTCAACCATAGGAACAGCACAAAGGCTGATGTTATGCAAAACCCAGGTTTGTGGAACATAGGGCCAAAAATGCAAGCCTAGTGAATTTTTCAAAAAATTTAAAGCAGCAATCTGTAATCCAGATGTCACCATGAAATGTCTTCTATTTCTTAAAAAAAAAAGAAAAGTAATTGTGGGCATAAAAGAGTAAGGAGGATTCAAAGAATATCAATAGATCATGATCAGTGTTGATCATTCAAAGCAAGAAAATAAAGAAAACAAAAATTTTATATCGAAAATTTTATAACGTTTCCTTTCTTGTTACTTTTTCTCTGTTTCTACTTGTTTTTCATAGAATTCTTCATATAAGCCCTCAATCATTTGGTACATGATTTTTCCAGCACACATTATTGAGGACTGAACATCATTTTCCCAGTACACAACATTAAGGATTGAAACTGTAGGAGGCAAGATTGGGATCAAGAGATCATCACAAATGCTCTGTCAAATCCAATTGCCTGCTATTTATCTGAAGGATGACTATTCTTCCAAATACAAATTCCAAACAAAATCCTAAGAAGGCTATAAGATAACACCTTGTTCTAAGAATGTGTTCGACACAAATTTTTTAGTGAGTTTTATTAATACATTAAAACAAACAGGATTCATGCTTAGCAATAAATGTCAAGTGCATTCCAAGAGTAGCAAACAAACAGAAGGAAGAAAAAACAGTGAAGAACCTCCAGTTTTCGAATTGCTGCCTCAGCTTTTGCTTTCTGCAGGTTTTCCCATGCTGTGATTCTGAGCTCCTCTCTTTTGATCCTATCAAAAGCCGAAAAACATAATCTGACAGTGGTCTTCCTAGGGACTGGATTGAGTTTGAAAAAAAAATAATGCAGACATTTTTTTTAATAATCCAGGAATTCTGTGTTTTCCAGATTAAATGCTGATAGTGCTTGATGAAGGTGAGGATTCCGTCTTCCTTATCTACAAGATTTCAGTTACTGATTTTCAATGTCTTTAGTCACTTCCAGATCAGTCATCCTCATCAACTAACTTTCAAATGCAAAGGGACAGTAAGTATTTCTTCAATCAAGAAAACATACTTTGAAATGGTCTTCGCCGATTCTGTAATATCCCAAGCTGAAGTTTGAGCATCCGTGGCTTTCTTTCTCCAGTCATCAACAATTTCTGAGCTCTTCCCAGAGGTTCGTGTTCGGTGTTTCTTGGACCACCTTGTCACAGTAACCTTTTCATCTACCTGCACATCCCTCACATCTGATTTAGAGGAACGAAAGCTCTGGATTTCCACAATAGGTAAGGCAGATGGAGTGGAGGCAGAGAGCAACATCCTTTTGGGAGATGAACTAGTGCCACTCTCAGGGCTCATCTGAGTCGCCATGTCCCTTCTTGAAATAGTACGAGAAACATCAGTGGCAGCATCCTTGAGCCCATTAATCTTTTGATCTGTATGTTTGATTAAATACCAAGATTTCAATATCAGATATTTGAAACTCCAATGGGTGTAAAACAGAAACAACAATAATCAGTAAATTCTCCAACTTTCCAAGATAATATGTAAGGGTCCAGACAAGGCATTTCTTTCATATCAATATTAAGGACTAATGGTTCAGCTGTTGACAGATTATGTGACTGGTTCCAAAATTCAATTTACCCAGTACAACCAACAAACATGTAACATGAAATACCAGTTGTCTCTTCTCTGCTTGCCTGGACATAAAAAGGTTCTTCACACAATTACTATGCAGAAAGACATGTTAACAGCAGTTCCTAAATTATTATGACAACGTAATTGATCAATAATCCAATAACTTTGTAACAATCACAATTACACCATAAGTTACTGCTAATGGTGAAAAAATTAAACAACAGAACTCTATAATGTCAAATTGGAGGACGCTGAAGCTCAAATCATTAAGTCGAAGATCATATACCTTGTTGGGGCACTGATGGTGGATTCAGAGTCTCAGAGCAGCCGTGAACACTAGCTGAGCGCGCCATGCAAGGCTCCATACTCACAGGAAAATTTCCGGCATGAGCGCGAGGATGAATTGCCAATCGATCGGCTGCTATTACACCAGCCGAGAATGGAGAACCCGCCATGAAGTTGACTGAACTGCCCCCATCAAACATCGGCATTGCGGGCGAATATGATGAATAATATGCAAGCCCAGGCGGACCAAGGGGGCCACTCTTCGATTTTGGCCTCCTTTGAGGAGCTACATAAGATTGTCTTGCAACACCATCCCCAGCAACAGGGCTGAGTATCCACCTCTCAGCATCTTCCCATTTCGAAGGCAACGTCCTTCCGTTATTAAAAGGCAACAGTGCAGCACCCACTTGCCTCCTATTCCCAGTTGTATGCAAAGGTACTCTCTCCGAACTCCAACCCTTGTGCATCCCAACACTTGCGTTCCTGTAATTCGGTGTTCCTGGACTAGGAAATGTACCTGTCTTGCGCGACAAATTAGAGCTTTTCTTCATAGTCCCCAAGCGCGGAGAAGAAATGAAAGTAGCATTGTTCAGATCTAGAGAAGCAGGTCTTCTCCTCGAAAGAGCTTCAGCTCTCAATCTCCTCTCCTGGCACTCTGTACAAACAAACAAGTAGATTATCATCTCATTAGCCATAAGAAAAAATGTTGGTATTTTTATTTAAAATACAGAGGAATTCGTTTCGATCGGGGTACCTTTGAGAGATTGAGAAAATGAATTTCTGGCTGAATCTAAGGTTCTATTATCGTCTTCTGCAGTAGCAACGTTGTCCTCTTTTTGAGCGTGAGATGCTAATTATAATTATAATTGAAGGAAAACAGTGAGACTAGAGGAGGCGGGCCTTGTGAGTTGTGACTTGCTTTTGTTTGTGTGTCTTTAGCTTTAATTTTAAGTTTTTTTTAAAAAAAGAAAAAATCCCAGTACCTGTACCTTTCACTTGTTCGGCTTTTTTAGAGAGACGACGAATGTGCTTATTACGTTGTTGTGTTGTTGTGACGACTATGTTCGGATCTGGATCTCGATCTGGACCACCACTTCCACTTAAACTCTCCTGCTGCTCACGTCCTCCCAAATGCTGCACTCATCCGGAATAAAAAGTGCAGCAAAACCAAATTAATAACTGAAAAATATGGCGAGCTTCAAAGCCAGCCAGCCGGGCCACATGCTATAACGGTATAGCTTTATGACTACGAGAGACAGATCTCAGCGACAATGCCGAGTGATCTGCACGTGTGTTACCACTTACCAGAGATATTTCAGAAGCGAGAGAGTCGTGATCGTGAGCATCGGAAGCAAAAGAGCATCGATCAACACTCGCCGAAGCGGAAGAAAATAAACTGAAATTGGATTCAAGAGTGAATATGACGGAGTCTGGGCTGGAGTCACGTGCTCTGTAAGCCGACCTCTGATCCTGAAATCCTAGCTCCGGCATTCTGAAACTCGAGTTCGCATTCACGTATAACCTGCAACCTCACTCCAGCCACCAGAAGAGTGGCCACTGAGATTCTCTTTTTAGCTTATAAAATCTATTTTTCTGATGGAATATGAAAATATGGCGGGTATATAAAAGAAGGAAACTCCCTTACCCCCACCCCCGCGGGCCCCTTTTCTCGCTCATTTTTTTAAATAACTATTTAAGTAGTAAAAACAATAATAAAAATAAATGAATAAAAACGGAGAAAAGGACAATATGATTCGGCTTTTGTTTTCTTTCGTTTAAAATGAAAGTATTTTTATGGAATTTTCAAAGAAGAATTAAGGACAAGGACGGGCGAGGTTTGTTTGTCTAATTGCTTCTGTTAACGGAGTGGAGTGGATGAGTGAGAGGTAAGTGGGTTTGCTGCTTTTAATGTTTTGGTTTCTCCATCATTGCCTTGACTGTCATGTATAAATGAGTGTGGGACCCTTGGATTCTATTTCGGATTATTTCCTTTTTCAAATATTGAATCGATTTCAATTTGATAATGGATGGCCAGAAAAATGCTCCTTTTTTTCGAAAGGGCGGGCAGTAATTGCGCGCGTGTACGTGTGTGTGTGGGTTGTTTTTTTTTTTTGGACAAATAAAAAAAAGAAAAGTAATAATTTCAACAATCAAAGACAAAAGTATCGTTTCTGAAAATGACGTGTATGCGATGAAATTTTACCGTTATCAGAAAATTATTTTAGAAATGGATTTGATAGCGCCGCTACATCCACCAAATCAAGCAATTTTTCAGTCAAAATATTATTTTAAAACAAGTATTCCGCCTTAGTTCAGAAAAATAAAATAATATTATGAGTTATGACAATGCTTAACAATTTTGTGTGCTCTCGTGCACTCATAAAAAATTATAGAAGAAAATAAGAGTTTCTTCAATTTAACTTTGTTAATAGTAGTAAGCGCCTCTTTAATTCTATAATTTTTAAAAAAATTTATTGTTGTTTGATAATTTTTTAAAAGTAGAGTTTTTAAAAATTAAATAAGTTATTAAAAGTTCCAAATCTAAAATTTTAGAAAGCAGAGATTGAATTTTTTTTTAAAAAAATGTTAAATATTTCAAATATCATTTGACAATCTTATTTTATTTATTTAATAATATAATCATAAAAAAATTCATCTATTAAAATAATTTTATAATTTTTAATAAAAAAATTTCTTATTTACAATCAAATAATTTATTTCTTTTAGTAAAAGCTCAATTTATATAAATTTTATTAACAAAAATTATACTTAAATAAGTCATATTTGAAAAGTTATACAAAACAGAGTGTGAGATGAAAAATTAGAATATAATTATCCACGGGAGTGAAAAAAAGAACTGATTTACAAATCAACTATTAAACAATTATCTAGTAAAAACTTTATAGGCTGAATAGTTTAACGGGGTAATATAATAATGACCATAATTGAGGCAAACTCGCGTTGAAATTAAAATTTAAAGGCAAAGCACATTTTGTTGTCCCGTAAATCCACGTTAGTCAAAACTAATCATGCCCTTCAAATTGCCAAGGGTTGATGAATATAACAGGAAATCGGTGGAGAAGGGGTCCATGTTTCCTCCAGAAACAGCAACAAAGAGTCGACGAGTGGTTTACCATATCCATCTGTACCCCATAAAACGTGCCGCGGCGGGTGCTCAAACCCAAAAAGCCATCCAATCTACTTACTATTTTTCGGCCACGCCTACCATCGACAATAATAATAATAATAATAATAATAATAATAATAATAATAATAATAATAATAATAATAATAATAATAATAATAATAATAATAATAATAATAATAATAATTTTTAATGAACACAGCACAAAACATGTAGAGGAATCCTCCCGCATGTGATCATAACATAAAATTAACACAAAAAGGTGTGAAATCAAACTACAGTAGATCCTGAAAATTTGATCACGAAAAGAAGATAGATAATGGCAAATCTTTATTTTTGTCCTAGTTGTTGTCAATTGACAAATCATATGGGGTAAGCAATAGCCCTCGACAAAGATGCCACCAGCTGGAGAGCCTGCCCTCACGCCGGTCAAACCGGGTGATGCCGCTAATAAACAATTAATAAAAAAATTAATCATGTAAATTAATAATGAAAATTACATCAATTAATCACTTTGCTCTCGACACTATTGCAATATATTTAAGGATTTATACAAAATACTTATTTTACCCTTAACTGTATTGAAAAATTATTTCACCCTTTAAAAATTATAAAATTTTTAAGTTTAATTAAAAGACCGTTATTCATCATAAAAGTTAAAAATCTATTCAATTGACTTATTTATCCATCTATAATCATGCTTCTTTTATAATTTTAAATTTCGTTACTTTTTAATGTATAATCGTTTCTGCTTGAATTCTCTAACCAATTCTAACAGTGTTAACAGTAAAGTGGTTGATTAATACAAATTTATAAACATAGGTTAATAAAATAATTGATTAATACAAATTTAAGAGCATGGGTTATGTATAGTATATTTCAAAATTTTTTGTAATTAATATACATATGACAAAAATAAAAGTGATAAAGGGGTAATTTTCGAATTAATAACAATGTCAATGTACAGGCGTACGGCCTTCAACTGCTTTATTATTTATGCACCACACATCACCTCTTCTCATTTTTTTTTTTCGTCTACTCTCGGTGAAACTGGTGATGAAATAGAATTAGTAACTCAACAACAACATACGATGAAATTGGTAAATAAATTGACAGAAAGCGTAAATGCTTGGGTAAATTGAGTTGAGGGCCTTAAATATGTTAGTCAGATTTGGAAACGAGTGTCTTTTACTCCGCCATCACATGTGACCTGAATGAAAACAAAGTCGTCGTGCAGTTAATTTCAGATCTAATGTTAGGTTGGTTTTGTTTTTCTAGGGTAGATTGAGGACCCAACCCAACCGTGGGCTTTTATTTTCGTTAAGAGTTCTGACACTCAATTGTTTTTTTGAACGAAGTATGGACCAGTTTCTCGTATGAATGGATTGCCGACGGTGGAATGTGAAACTAATTAATTAATCTGCGTAATTTTCTGTTTCATAATTCTCATGTACTATTAATTTCAAAGGGGGAAAAAACTCATGCGCTATTGGGTGAATGTGAAATTTTTGGATTTAACTGATAAATTATGGGGAATTTTTATTTTGTTGGTCACGACTTTTTAAAGGAATTAATTTAACACTCAATGCAATTTTATTGTGCAATTGACCCTAGAAATTAAGGGGCTCACTCATTTTCTATTTTACGAGAACAAGCAAATATTTTTTTTTAAAAAAAAGTGTTTGGTAAAGCTTCAATATCAGTGACAATTTTTTTTGTAAGAAAATAAATCATACCCATTTTACAATGTTAAGAAAAAAAAAGTTAGAAAATGTAAAATTTTTGTTCACTTTGTGTACGGAAGCCATCATCACTTTTATATATAATTACATGTCCATTGTTTGTCCGGCTATGTTAACACTGCCCTTTTCCTCTCTTGTTCATTTGGTCCTATACTTTTAGAGACAACCTTTCATATTTTTTTTTTTAATTTTCAAATACTATTTTAAAAATAAATTACCAAACCCACACAAAACCCATTTTCAAATTCACCAAATACTAATCACATCTATATTATAAAATGAATACAAAAACATCAATTTAAAAATTATAATATCAAACACACCCTTCCGTATTTAAATAAATCCAACTTCCAAAATTAAACTCGGAAGATAAAAAGTATAATTTATCCTAACAAATTTGATTCAATGTTTGTACAAGATGGTAGATGAATGTCATAGAGCATCATCCCAAGAATGTGAGAACCCTTTTGGTCATAAGTTGTTGTCAGTCACATTTAATATTTGGATCTCCTAACAAACTCTGCTTTTGTTTTTTATTTATTTATTTATTTATTTATTTTATCAACAGTCAATGCTCACAAGATCAAAGACGAACTCCCTGTGCGAAAGCAATGTTCAAACCTAAGATCTCTCGATAACTTACTATTTGTTCACATGTAATCCGCACGTTTGGACTGTTATCGCTAAAAGTTGTTAACAAGAACAGATGAAGCAGAGCGCTCGCGAGTGCATAGCGTCGTCAATTGACTCAATTTATATAATAAAAACAAAAATTTGAAAAGTTCCCGAGGGAAAGATAGGGTAGTCGTGGTACAACTACAGCCCCAATTCGAGGTAGCTGGACTGACAACCCATCTCAGTCCCAACAACTATTCATCTCAAGCTAAGTACCCTCTTTTAATAGACTTGATGCCCCCTCGCTCCCACAGGTTCACGCTGACTACCGCTTTGAGCGCGTGCTAATTTTTTATGCACACAGAGTTTTTAAAAGGAACTTCTCTGTTTATTTGTCATCTGGTAACAAGATAAGAAAATATTCTAACTTCTTGTTGTTGGGGGTTGGGGAAGGGCAAGAAGAAAAAATGAAAGTTTGATTATGTTCATTTCAGTTATCATGTATATTCTCTGTTGATACGAACACTATAGCATTTGCTCATACTTTGATGATACAACCAGCCAATCATATGACATATGAAATAGTACGCTAAACTGTACACTAGATAATTCCATTGACAACAGCAAAAGTTAACATTCACAAAATGCTGGCCCCAGTTCCTCCATATGCTCTCTCTCAGCCCCATGTGAACTCAGCTGATTCATCGCTCTCTAACTGCCGTACTATTGAAGTAAGCAGTTATTGCCTTCAGCCTACCATTCAAAAAGTTCTTCTCAACCTGATAAGGATATGAGAATACAATATGATTACCAATCGACACTAATGATATTTTAAATTTTGATAAAAGCAATGCATACTTTAATAACTGAAATTCTTTCCAAGTTTCTGGCGGGCTATTTGTCAGAGTGAGGGTTGGGGCTTCCTGAATGTGTAAGGGCAAGTTAAACCATCAAAGTTTGAGAACATAGAACCACTCTCTCATAAGTACACAAAAGAGTCTAATCAGAGGAACTGGTAGATTACCCTTCAAGAATGTCCAAGGGAGGAGTATGTATCTTCATACAATGACGTCTAAGAAGTAAAAACTGATGTTACTACTGGACTCAAAAGTATTACAGCCTAAATGATTAAAACATAAACAAAGCATCAACTAATAGGCATTGTTTCCTATTTCAGAGGTTTAGACTGGTCATTAAAAAGTGAAGTGTAAATATTCAAGGTACACCTTAACTACCATTTTACATGGGGTAAATGGGTAATGCGAAGGGGTTGAAGCCGCCACCTCTCACTAATCCAAATTATGATCCAACATTAGTGTCTCATGGATAACTAAGCATCATATTTTAGGTCACCACACACTTCCAGCACATCAATTACCCATCTGTTGGTGAGGAATAGTATAACTACAGTCTGAATTTTGGCAATACATACTAGGTATATACAGAGGCAGACCTATGCCTGCCCTGTCTAGCCCCGAAAAAAATCATTCATACCTCATGTTTTATTCATTCTTTATGATAACAGACTTTTTATTTTGCTTTTAGGTATGTACCTAATTATACAAACTAATGTGCGCGAGCGCGTATGTGTGTGTGTGTGTTTTCAATTGGAGTTACTTACTTATTTTATAAAATGATTAAATTATATATTTATTGAATAAATTAAAATCATTAGGTGACTAAAATATTATTACTGCTTTAACCTATTATAAAAAAGTCCTAATTAAAAGTAAAGTATATCAATATATAACAACATTATCACCAGCATTATAGTAAAACTTCTTTAGAGTGATACTCTGTATAAGAATACCATCCATGTAATCATAAAAAATCTTAGTCTTAATTTAGGCTAGCTATAAATAGGTAGAAATTTCACATTATAATAATTTTCTAGATTCCCTCTTAAGGAATTTGCCCTTCACTTAGTAGTAATTATTTGTATGTTGTAAAAAAATATATGATATATTATATTAAAAGTTTAAGATGGAATAAATATTTTTTCAAAAGTTGTTTGGTACAATAATTTATTATTTAGAGTCATTACCGAATCCTTATACAATATTTATAGAATTTACATTGAGAGAAAAATATTAAAGAGAATGCTAACATTGAGCTTTTAAAATAACTTTGCATATTCCCGATGCTACATAGATACATGTATTAATTTCTTAAAATTATGTCTATTTCTTGAATCATTATCTATACATTGGATTTCACATCCTCAATTATTAGTATAGTCCATACCCCATCTCTATATCACTTGCACTAAATATATAAGTCAAAACAATAATTTTATAACTACACCTATAGTAAGTTATAAGCTCCTCATAGCAATTAAATTAGTTATGTCCCAATATTATGATTATAGAGAGATTTTACCATAAAACGTTAAAAAAATAACATACAGTAACAATTAGCATTTTCATAATTTCATGGTTTATTTCCTTCACAATCATTCTTACTCATTTTCTTTCCATTATATCAAATTATTTGAAGATTTCACATTCTCAATCAATAAAATTAAAAAGGATTCCATAAATAATTTTTTCATGGTGCAATTTTAATAATTTATATTATAAGCTTATTTGTTGTATTGTTGTCAATCTTTTATTAGACATATACATACATACATACATACACACATACATACATACACACATACATACATACATACATATATATATATATATATATATATATATATATTGTACAAAGAGTTTTAACGTCATATTTTTTGATATGTGATTTCTTATTTCTTTATATGCACTGACGTTCATATAAATATTGACAATAATTTTATAAATTTGCCTGGGATAATAAAAAATTATGGATTATATATAGAAAATTCGTGATGAATGTAATACTACCTCTAATGACCATGAAGGAACAGCAGATAAAGCCAATTCTGCCAATTGATTTAGATTGACATTTCTTGGTAGAAACATGACAACTCTTGAGGCAATGCCCTTTGCACAGTCAAAGAGAGAATATCTGCACAAGTACATATCAGTGCATCATGGACATAAGCTTGGTGAAAGGGGCTAAATACGGAAACAAATAAAAAGCATTGACACAAAATGTTTAGAAAAAAAGGATATACCCATCATGAGGCTTAAGCATTGTCTGAATGTCATATGTCTTCACTTTAGCATAATCAGGACCACCCCAAGGAGGAGACAAAAAGACTGTGTCAGCCTGCATCATTGAAAATTTAGATTCTGAAGAAATTAGATAAAAGAAATATTTTAGTGACACTCATTTTTGGTACACTGGTATCGAGTAGATCAATCCTTTTCTCTGACCAAAAATATCATAATCATTTACAACCTTCCCTTTTCTCAGAATGATTGTAGATATGCTACTGATATTATGGAATTATAAGAAAATTTAAAGTGGATTCTCAATCTCAATGGCACCATAAACATTTCTAAAAACCGCTTGAAATTTAAGTTTTTTTTTTAAAAAAAAAACCTGAACCAAAAACAAGACAGCAGATTGCAGATGAAGGGGAAAAGGATAAAAATATTAGCTCCAAGGGTTTTGTGGCATGGACATATTCCAAAGAACACTTATAACAACACCATAAAAAGGGTCAACGGTGACAATAAAGCTTTGGTACCTTCAATGTTTGAGCTAAGGTGAAAAAGTTCCCCAGAATGAAATCTATCTGGTCAAGGACTCCATAGATGGTTGCATTATGACATGCATAATCAATTTTCTTCGGATCAATATCAATTGCAACAACATGTTTGCTCCTGAGATAGAAAATAAAGCAAACATCAAGAGCACACATTTAGTCGATACATCGAAAGCACTACGTCCACAGTTAAACATACTTGAAATGAAAATAAAACAAGTTTCCCTTTCACATATGCATAAGCTGAATATTCATTATAAACTGCATCCTTACAAGTGACATTAAAATTGTTTCAACTGTTGCCAAGTTACTGCAAGACTGTCAGACAAGTTCATGTATGACTGATCTAGCAGTTGAAGTGAGACGCGGTCAGAATAGAGTATACAATGAAATAAAGCAAGGTAGATTTATGCAGTGATTATTCCTAGATGCAACATTAATTTTGGGGAGGGTGGTAAAAGGCAGAAACATCCAGAAGACCATATATGTTAAAAACTACAACAATCATAGTCTTATTCAAGATACAGAGTGGCTAAGTAACATACCTCCGAGCAAACTGTATGGCATTCCCACCAACTCCAGTAAAACAATCAACTATGATTCCACAACCGCAACGGGCAGCATGATGCCGAGCTATGGGCTCTGGTGTGACAGAAAACCATCCTTCCTCGTCCATTCTTATACCATCATCAAATCTGGAAAATAATAAGTATCTCTGACACCAGTATTTGCTGATGTTGGGAGGAAACTCTTCAATCAACCCTTGAAGTTGAAGCTCTGCAAAAGCAGTACAAAGTCCTGTTTAAATTTTCAGTTTGCAATATACCAGACAAGTAAGCAACTCACTGCTGCTTATATTTAGTACTTCATGTCTATATACAGATGAGAGTAGAGGAAAACTGAGGACATGAACCTTCATTTGTATCAGTCAATTTCCTCAGTGCACGTCTTCGTCTCGCTTTCTTTTTTGGTTTGGTTGTGGAATGGTCGAGTTGGACATCCGATTTATCCATTACAGAATCCATTGATCCTAGCTGTATAGCATCACCATCAGTAACTGCTTCAGTGAGTGCACTGGTCAAGCTGCAATAAGAACCAGATGTCAATAGCTGGAACAATGAAGTTTTATTTGGGGGTCTGACGGAGAATCTGAAATGGGGAAGCCAAGATCATGCTTCTATGTTCTACCTTTTATCATCAGATACCTGAAAGGTTGCATCATAATTGCATTGCATATGGCTATTAAGTTCATCAAGACCAAGCTTCACTTTGTTCTTCTGGCTGTGAAGAAATTAAAAAAGAACTACAAAATCATTTCGAGGAAAGGAGGAGAGAGAGAATGAAGTAAGCATAAGGAAGTCAAGTTACTTGTGGCCATGCTCCTGAAAATCTGACAACAAGCATATGGGATCACTTGAGCTTTCAGTGACCAAATCAATTCCATCAGGGCAATCTGAAGTGTGGCTTATCATTGGTACAGTTATGTTTGACATTAAGTCATTAGCTGCTTGTACACATTGCACTGGTGGCTTCTCTAGTGGTTGATCTACTAGTCTATTACCACTGAAGGATACCTCAAAGGACTTCACAATATTATCTGAAACACGTAAATCTGCTGAATCAGAACAGACACAAGAAATGGAAGGCCTAACACTCATTGCAGTCACCTCACCTGTCATGTCACTAGAGTTATCTGCATTGTCAATAAATGCAAGATGTTCCGCGCCTGGGGGCGGGATCCAAGTAGATACATGAGTTTTAGTGTTGTAAAAGTAGTTTCTCATGTAGAAAGAGTCCCAATACACCTTCCAATCCCCAAAAGCATCAATGCAATCATAACTACCAACTTCATCATGGTTGGTCAATTCATAGTTCGACGAATCCAAAACTGAGTCCGGTAGCAGTGGCTGCTCAGCACTGTTATCTTTGCAGAAACCCTCACCTTGTTTATCACAATCTGCCAGCGACGACACTTCTCGGCATTCGTAGTCCATAAAATGTCCACCATTCTCTTTATCACCATTATGAGTGTGTGCTACAGTTGTTAATGTAGTTGAACCCGCCATGTCTTTGGACGTATCATCACCATCGTGTACAATGTCACAGTACCGGTTATCATTAGACACTAGATCTGATATCCCATCACCAATATTTTTATTGAGAGTACTACCCGAAATCCAACCTGAGCATTCCAAATCTTCTCCTTCACATAAGGGGCATTTGGATTCACTGACATCCACTGCAACATCATAGGGAGATGATTCATTTTGGCCCAGTATTGACATGCAACATAAAGAACTTCTTGTTCTATCATTAAAAACAATAGGAAATACCGTCTCCACCTCACTCACTTTGGACAATTCTTCCGCTTCATCCTTAGTTTCATTCCGACAGAAAGAACTATTCATGCGAGTAGCCTTCCTATTTTTTCTGGTCATTCCATTCCTCTTCTGAAGATTGTCAATGGATTTAAAAAAAAAAAAGGTCAAAGACTGGAATAATTGGACAATGACAAAATATTTAAACTCAATAAATAGAAGTCCTTTTAGCTTTTTTTTTCTCCTCTTATTGCCATCATCTAGAGATATATCCCTTATGCAGTTATACTCTCACATCACCAACTTCTATGTCTCTTCTATAAAGAGAAGAAAGAAAACAAGGGTAAGTGTACTCAAATGTCAACATTCTAATATTCTTAACCTCAAACTTTAAGCCCTACAAAGGTGTCCTGATCTCGCACATAAAACAATAGCTCTCAATTTGATGATAACTGTATTTATCAGCAACCATAAATGGAACAATAATCCTATACCATTAGCAACATCAGCAGCCCCTCGTTGTTCATGACTGAATTTGCAACTATTTCATACACTACTTAGCAGACCATTTCAGAGACACAACCAATCATGTTTCCAAGAAGGAGAGGGGGGAAAAAAAGAGAGAGGGGCTTCAACGAAATGAAACAAACATAGATGCGTCCATCACAATGGAGCAAGTGCAATCCATGACAAAACCTCAAATCCAAAGCCTTACAAATATGTTGCTTCAAGCAGGATAAAGAAAGTAAGATGTCTGGTCACCTCCTTGTTAGTTTGGAAGGAAAGGGGAAGACCCAGTTCATTCATCTGTACAACCAATTCTACATCCTCAGGTGAATAATTAGAATCTGCAAATGTAAAGGGGAGAATGACCTTTAAGTTATTAAGACGTGAGATCAAGAACAAAGCGTAATAGAGAACTGGTAAAACACTTGCCAAAAGCAGTAGAAACAATGTTTGAGCTGGCATCATCAACATCTTCACAAAATTTCTGTGTACAAAACCAAAACTAGTTTCAGATTATTATCAAGTTAAAAGGGCTTTTAATCAGTTAAATACATGAAACTTTATAGCAGGGATGCTTACAGTTACAGAGGGTTCTGGTCCTGAAATCTCCGGCCAACCGTCGTCCCTTTTGAGCAAAGACACAAATAAATGCACAATTGGTTAAAGAGCGCAATGAAATCGAAATACGGTCTTCACGAAATTTGTTAAAGAGCAAAAGAGAAAGAGACACACCATAAATAAACTTCGGTGAGCTTGAAGAGAGAACCGAGAGTTTTAATAGCGGAAGCTTCAGCTTCATGGTCTACACTGTCCATTTGGTGAAGTCGCGAAAGCCAAAGCCTTCTTTGGGCAAACTCAGAAAAAGCAACGGGACTCCTCAATCCCGCTTTCGTGCGCTTTTTCTCAGTTCGCTGCACCGCCAAACGACCCCGTTTATTGATAAGTTTGTCCACCAAACAAGGTGACAAAAAATATCACCAAAAATAACAGTATTTTTTTTTTTCGGGAAATTTACAAGAATAACCAAACAAAATTTATAATTTACAAACATAATCATTAATATATTTTTATATCATAATTAGCAAAAATTAAATTTTTTGTCCCAAATTACCATTGTCACTCTCCCACACTCAAGCTCTCACCAAGAACTCGTGAACGGAAAACGACGACCGGCGACCGACGACAGGAACAGCAACAGCAACAGCAAGAGATACAGCCACGACTTACACAAAACTTGCTTCAATCCACCTTATTCTATCCAAATTGAAAACGGATAAAAAAAATTGAAAAAAACCCAAACCCTAGGTAAGAATTTTTCAACATTCCATAATGATTTGAGTGAATATGATTGGCATTGTAGATGATTATAGGTTGTTAGAGTGATGAAATGAAAAAAAATTAACTAGAATGATGAGTTATAACTATTGCACATTATGTGTTTGATGAAATTCTACTTAGATTGTTTATGTTTAGATTTTGTAGAATGAAGTGTGATGGAAAATTTCTTGAGTTGTATGCATTGTTTGTTGTATATACAGTTTGATGGAGACTAAAATTAGTGGTCGGGAAAAAAATGTAACGCGAGGCCGACGGCGGAGATTGTAGCGCATGACAGGCGCTGGGCCATGAGGCCGCGCGCGAGCTTGCGCAGGCGACAGGCGCGGGCGCGAGAGCCCGCGCGAGCCAGCCCACACGAGCGACAGGCGCCTGTCGCTCGAGCGGGGTCTCATGCAGGCACTAGCGCACGAGAAACAAGCGCCTGTCGCTGGTGTCGCTCCCTCGAGAGCGCGCTTGTCACTCGCACGAGCGCGCGAGGCCTGTCCGCGCAGGCTCAAGCAACGAAGGCCAGAACACCCGAGAAATGGAGATGGGAAAGACGAGGAAAAACAGTCAAGGTTTCAGTGGAAGCCCCTAAACTGACACGATTTTTCTGTAAAGTCCCCCTGCACACCCGTCTTTTTCATTCATACGATGAATTGAATGTCGCATTGATTGCAAAATTGTTGTTTGGCATTGTACATACAATTTTCTCATCCTTTTTCCCCCTCCAATTTGTAATTTTTTCCCCCTAATAGTTGTATTTACTAGTGCTTGTTAAATATACAAGAATGTAAGGAAGAGATTTGTTGATTAAACATTCATATTGATTTGGATTTTAAATTATGCTGAGGTCGAGGTGACAAACACCAGCCGCTTTCTTGATCATTATGCCTAGGCTCGTGAACTTGAAAAGGCAGTTTTTGTTATGTGCACGTGTCTCTTACATCAAATGATAAATGGCGCTATCGCTGTTGGATTCTTGCACGATTGTGCTGGTCAAATTTCTCATGTTCATACTTGAGCAATGATTCTTTCCAATTGCAACTTGCGTTTGGTCTGAATATGAGCTGGCGTCTGGCGGGCCAGTCATCATGACAAATTCTTCCAATACTCCACTTTCTCCTTTGAAATTCGAACGGTGGTCAGACCCCACCATCAACTTCTCTTCGGGCTTTATGTTTATGCGGGCACATGTACATTAAAAGAAAGGACCCCTCTAAGTTACGTTTAAAAAAAAATATTACAAAAAATATTACAACTGTAATCAAGATTAAATTTGGGATTTAGGTAATAATTGTAAGAATATTTGCGCTAGACCTCAAAGTTGTTTTTATTATCATATTATACTCGTTATGATTTATCAGCAAAACCTTATACACTCGTGTTTGAAATTGATCAAATGTACAATCTTGTCGAACTAAAAATGTTGTATTCTTGCCGTTCACATACTCCATACAATGCTTATCTTCCAACATCTCCCACCAACCGTCAGAATAAATCAATTGATTGAAATCAATTCCATTCAAATTTAAAAGATCATTAAAAATAAAATAAAATAAATAAGATTACACGCTACGAAATAAAGTGAATACACGGCAAATAGGTTTCTATCGCACTTAAGTTCAAGCAAAATTTTAGTTCAACCAAGTGATACAATTGAGTACACAATTTTGGATTTCATTCTTCTCGTCACAAAGCTTCGAAACGGTATATTATACGTTTAAAACGGACACATGTAGCCCAAGTTATGACTTTAAAAAAATATTTAAATTTTAGTGAGACATGTCATTTTGGTGAGACAGGCAGTGGGACATGTGCCAGTCTCACATAAACACAGAACTGGTTATGTTAGACAAGCATCTGTCTCACTGCCTGTCTCACATAAACAGTTCTGTTTTTATGTGAGACAGACACATGTCCCACTGTCTGTCTCACATAAACATTTTTGTTTTTATGTGAGACAGACACATGTCCCACTGCCTGTCTTATATAAATACAGAACTGTATAAGTGAGATAGACACTTGTCCCACTGTCTGTCTCACTTGTTTTGGGCTTCGGGTTTTGCTTGGATTTTTGATGTTTTGAACCATTTTTTTTCCTTTTCTCAACTCAAACTAAGTACTTTATGAATCCTAATGTTTTATGAATGAAAAATAATGCCATTTACAACAAAACTAACTTCAATTTCAAACTTATTTACCAAACTCAATATATTAAAAGTTTATATTGTATAAGAACACTAACCTTAACAAGTTCCAATTGATGATTGTATCTTCAATTATGTAATACTTGTTTGATTGAATTTATTGATTTGTTGAGAATGATGAAGTTTGTAGAGAGTGATGAAGATTTGTTAAGTTGTTGAGGATTAAAAGCTTTTAAGTGTGCTGGAAAATGTGCTGAAAATTGTTAAGTGGCATGTGTTTGAAAATTTGTTGAAAGTAACGAGGGTAGTTTGGTCCAATAATAGAGTATTTGGCTAATTATAATAGAAAAAATTTAGTGGGCTAAATTTAAAAATTATAAAAAAAAATTAGTTATTCTTATAAATTTTCCTTTTTTTTTTGGAACCTTTCTATGTTACATTAGGGGTAACATACAACCACCTAGAAAATAGTTTCTTTATACCTCTAATTGTTGCTACTCAAACGTGCATTTTATTTTTTCTCAAAAAAGGTATCATTTTTTATTAATAAATTATTTTTATCAAACCCCAAATCAATCTTTGTCCAATTAGCAATTTTCTATTATTAGATATGTAATTTCTATAATTATTTTGAGTGCTGTGACATATGGTTTCAATCTTTGTCCGATTAGTAATTTTCTATTATTAGATACGTAATTTATATAATTACTTTGAGTGCTGTGACATATGGTTTTTATCTTTCAACAGATATTGTTACAGTAACGATTAATAATAATAATAATAATAATAATAATGATTGCTCAACAATTAAACAAGAAAACTCAATGTTTAAAAAACAAATGCCAGTTATTAGCGGCAGGCAATTACCCAAGGCCACTAATCAGTTAAAAAAGCGAGCAGTCGGGGGCTGCGGAGCACTGACGCTAACAGTAAGCTGGATTCGTTAGGGAGGGAAAGCAAAAACTGAAAAGAATGGAAGACGGCGAGATAGAAGAGGAAGGAATGGTGGTAGATGGCGACGGAGGAGGAGACGCACCGTTACCGAACTCGCCGAGCAAGACACAGATATCGGCTTACGAAATGCTGAGAGACACCAAATCGTCGATTGAAGAAATCGTATCGGAGATGATAACAATAAAAAACGAAAACAAACCAAAATCTCAACTAAGAGAACTCGTCACTCAAATGTTTATCCATTTCGTCACTCTCCGCCAGGTCGTCTACCCCTAGGGTTTCGCATTTTGCTCTTTCATTTACTAAGAAAGAAAATTAAGCTTAATTTATTTGATTTTATTCATGTTTTTTAGGCGAACCGTACGCTATTAGTAGAAGAAGACCGGGTGAAAGCCGAGACGGAACGCGCGAAGGCGCCGGTGGATTCCACGACTCTGCAGCTGCATAATTTGATGTATGAAAAGAGTCATTATGTTAAAGCAATTAAAGCGTGCAAGGATTTCAGGTCTAAATATCCTGACATTGAGCTCGTGCCTGAAGAAGAATTTCATCGTGACGCACCAGAGAAGATTAAAGGCTCCAAATTGTCTAACGACATCTCACATGATCTCATGCTCAAGAGGCTTAATTATGAATTGCACCAGGTAAGTTTTAGCCCTAGAATTTGGCAACCTAGAAAAAAAATTAGAAGTACTTATCACTGATGTATTGTGTAATTCAGCGGAAAGAACTGTGCAAACTTCATGAGAAGCTAGAACAACATAAGAAAAGTTTGCAGGAGACGATTGCAAATCGGAAGAAGTTCTTGTCGAGTCTTCCTTCACATCTTAAGTCTCTGAAGAAAGCATCGTTGCCAATACAGAGTCAGTTAGGGGTTTTGCACACAAAGAAAATAAAGCAACTCAACTCAGCTGAGTTACTTCCACCACCTCTCTATGTGATTTACTCACAGTTTACAGCGCAGAAGGAAGCATTTGGTGAGAATATTGATCTGGAGATAGTCGGAAGTTTGAAAGATGCTCAAGCATTTGCCCGCCAACAAGCAATTAAGGACACTGGTAATCAATAGTTCTACTCTTCAGCTGTTAATAGCTGGAAAATTTCCTGGAAATTTTTAATGAAATTAACCTGTATTTCAAATTGTAATTATAAAACCCGTGAAATGATGCCATTTAATCCCTTAGTTTAAGCCTACGAAAAAATTCAATTCTGTATTAACTGTAGAAGTTTCCAAGAAACCCAACACGCAGTGGCTGGCTTGGAAAGCTTTCATCATCCTAAAATTTAATTCCTTCCTTTGCCTTTTTGAATTTTCTTTCAACCTTAGTGTCTGGGATAGTTTTACATTTCATCCATGTTTTGACTGTGACTTGTCTGTTCTTTTTCATTAGCAATAAAATTGAATAGCTTTAATTATAATGGTCTAGGGATATCTACTAATGTTGAGAGCTCCAAGTTAGAGGATGATGCACCAGATGAGGAGGATGATGGCCAGAGAAGAAGAAAGCGGCCAAAGAGAGTTCCAAGCAAAGAGAGTCTTGACCAGGCAGGAGTACATCAAGTTCATCCACTTAGAATAATCCTTCATATATATGATGATGAGGCCTCTGATCCCAAATCTGCAAAACTTATCACCTTGAAGTTTGAGTACTTGTTCAAATTGAATGTTGTATGTGTTGGAATCGAAGCGACACATGAAGAAACTGAGAAAGATATCTTGTGCAATTTATTTCCTGATGACACTGGCCTCGAGCTTCCTCACCAGGTATGAAGGCTTCTTTTGCTTGCCTTGGAAGTCCTGATTATTTATCGATGAGCTAACTTTCTACTTATGTTTCAGACCACTCGTGTTACATTTTCCCTTAGTAAGATATTATTTTTTCTGGATGATGATGCAGTCAGCCAAACTCTCTGCTGGTGATACCCTGGTATTGGATGAAAAGAGAACTTCGCGTCCATACAAGTGGGCCCAGCATTTGGCGGGAATCGATTTCTTACCGGAAGTCTCACCATTGCTTGGTAGTCGTGAAACTTCTAATAGTGAGACTGTTAAAAGTGATGCAGTTGTATCTGGCCTAGCACTATATCGCCAACAGAATAGGGTACAGACAGTTGTCCAACGAATTCGCTCTCGGAGAAAGGCTGAGCTGGCTCTTTTGTGAGTCACTGTTCTGTAAAATTGGAGTTTTGTATCACGAAGGGAAGACCAGAAAATCAATAGGAAACAATTTAACATCTTGTGTTCAAATCTGAGTATTAGCTCTCAAATTTTGTTTTCTTGGCTAGGATGCTATTTGAATTTTTAAATAATGAAAAGTGTCTAAAACTTTAATTATATCATTTTTTCGAAACAATTTAACATATTGCATGTGTGCTTATTGTCACTGGGAGAACCTTTTCCCCTCTTTGGGAGCTCTCGTCTTGTTTGTCCTTGTGGTCAGGTAAGCTTTATGATGAAAATTTTTGGTATTCTTTTATGGCTTACAGGGAACAGCTTGATTCACTTATGAAGCATAAATGGCCTACTTTGAATTGTGAACAAGTTCCATGGGCTTTCCATACCCCACTATGCAATTTGCATAGCTGGTCTATTGTAGGCCCTCCACCTGAACGAACTTCCTCTTTGCCCACCACTGATACGGAGCCAGCTCAGGAATATCTAGATGTTAATATGGATGGAAGATCTGGTGCTTCTAAAGAAGACCTAGAGAGTGTAAGGGAAGATGGGGAGCTTCCTTCCCTGGTTCAAGCTGCATCTGTTGGAAATGATGTTAAACTTACACATTCAAAAGGATCTAATTTAGACCATTCCAGGCAGCTTGCTTTAATTTCTAAGAGCATTATTTCTCCTGTTGGTAAGGCAAGGTCTCAAAGTTTCAAAAAACATGATGATGATTCAGATCTCTTGCTTGACATTGATAGTGAACTGGATGAACCTGCACAAATTGAGACAGAAGTAGATAATGCTGCTTCCATTCAACACTATGAGACGAATGAAAAGTCATGGGTGGATTGTGGGGTTAAGGAATTCACTCTCGTTTTAAACCGAACAATTGATGCAAATGAGAAGAGTGTAAATTTAGAAGCTAAGGTTTGTAGATTATCTTTTTTCTTGCATTTTGCTCATTCTTTTGACTTTTAGAAGAAAAATAATTAAAGATGCTTTTCTGCTAAATGGCAGATCAAGATCAGCACTGAGTATCCTCTCAGGCCTCCTCTTTTTGCTGTGAGTCTTGAGAACGCTGCTGGGGAACATGGGCATGGGGATGATTATTCTGAGTGGTTCAATGAGCTCCGTGCCATGGAAGGGGAGGTGAGTCATAGCTTTTTGTCAATAATCTTTCCAACTGAGAAGATGTTCCCTTTTCAATGGAATTCTATCATTGTTATCTGTTTCCTTGCTTGCACCAACTTATATCTATGTTCTTAAACAGCCCATGCAAAATTTTCAGCTATATTTTCACATTTTAATTTTGTATCATGTAGGTCAATCTTCACATGGTAAAGATGGTACCTCCTGACGAACAAAATTACATCTTAGCTCATCAAGTCCGTTGTCTTGCTATGTTGTTTGACTATTGCATGGATGAGGCGCCCCCGTCTTCCCAAAAGAGGAAAAGTACTTATGTGGTTGATGTTGGTTTATGTAAGCCTGTTAGTGGTAGGCTTCTTGTCAGATCATTTAGAGGAAGGGACAGGAGGAAGATGATATCCTGGAAGGATATGGAGTGCACTACTGGCTATCCGTACTAGTAGTTCAGTTTTGGAACTGAAGATGACAATACTTATGGTACTCCCACTAATGTTTCATTGGGTTTAGAAGAATTTTCGAAGATACTCTTGTCGTAGTTATGTTGAGCAATGACATTGTGCAACAGAATATTTGAGTCGTTTTTTTTTCTTTTCCCTGCGATTTTAGTGGTGAATATACAACTTGACTAGGGTAGCAAAAGTATCCATATGGTCCGGATCCTAACTGCACCTAGGCGACAATGGGCTGGGCATTATCCGGACCGGGTATGAAGTCAGGTCAGTTTCGAACATCACTTGATAAATCTGAGATTTGATTTAGAGTTTAGATTTTATTAAAAAAATATTATAAAATATATATTATTTTAATATTTATATTTATTTGACTCATTAATTATACATATATAAAATTTTAAACACTTAAAGTTTATATTTTCATGTTAAATCTCATTGAAATAAATTTAAAACTTATAAAATTATAAAAAAAATATACATATATAATATTTAAAATATATATATAATTTGGATCCTTGGATTAAAATTCAGTCCAATACCGTGCTTAAAAAGCTTGGCCCATATGTTTAGAATTTGAATTCAGGTTGGGTCCGGACATTGTGATACCTAAACCCTGGACTCAAGTTTTGCCAACCGTAAACTCTGACATCTCCCACTAGCTGTAGTTTATCAAGACCAATACTGTTGATATGCTTGAAGGTTGTTAAACTTTCGGGTCTGAATCAAACAAACTACATAATTAAGGGTTTTGCCGTGGTTTCATGAGTCGCAAAGCATATGTGTAACAATTGCTACTTTCGCAACAAAAGGATGCTATTTCACTATATGGTGGAAAGGATATGGTCAATAGCCCACGTAAGAAAGCTAAAGGTTTTCATATCATCCTATAAATGTTGGAGAGATTAGTGAAGTTTTTCAATTTGTCAGCTTCAAACAAATTATGTATTAGTGTCAAAAGAATATTTTTAAAAAATTCTTTAAATAAGATTTTATTGTTAATTTAAAAAATTAAATCAATATTTAAAACTTCAAAAGACACTAATTAAAATTTTTAATAAAAAATAATTTTAATTAAAATTTTTCTAATAAAAAATAATTCCCCTTTTTAATTTTATAAAATTGTATAATTTGATAGAACTGCAGATACACGCCACAGTCCCGTACCTACTAAATATTAAGATAATGCCACCCGCGTGCTCTGTTTTTTTTTTTTGTTAATCAAGTTCTTAATTCAGTCCCACATGAACACTTTCGGTAAGCTTGCCGAAGCCCACTTTGAATAAAATGCTCCAAGCCGACTTTACACTATTACGTAGTCTTAATGCAAATTTGTACTCTTAATAATGTGAGTAAAAAGGTCGCCCACCCCGACCACAATGGGCGCCAAGTTTCCAGGTTAGACCTTCAATTTGAAAGAATTTCGGACAAGAATAAAATAAGAAAACATAGAAATGTTCACCTGATGTCCCGCTTCACATCCACCCGTCAACAGCATGTGTCGATTAAAAGAAATTGCAAACATTCCTAGACACAGTAAATAAGAAGCTGCAATACAGAAAAATGTTTCGAGAAATGATAAGACAAGGATCTGGACAAGCTCTGAAATATATGTCAAATGATAGATAACTAGGGGCCTAAATATTTTGCTTCTCTTCTCCTAGCTAACCATGATGCTCGGAAGAGAGGCCAATATTGGAGGATGTAAAATCTACGGCACACTACAATATTATTCTCTTTAATCTACAACTGAACCAAGTGTCTGCCTCAAAATATGTACAGCCAACCACTAGCATACATTATCTTCAAGCACAAAATCACAATCCCACCCTTTCCACTTTACCATGGACCAGTCTGTGTCCGTCTCAAGCACCGTCTCTTGCCTCCCTGTTGCATATCCATCATCTCCAAGACCTGCCATTGAATGGATACAGACTTTTAGAATCACTCAACTTCAGATCCGTAAGTTCATTAAAGAATACCAAGAAACTGCATTGTTGTCTTATCTGAGAAAGAGAGAAACAAAGACAGAAAGTTTGTGTTTGTGTGTTTACAAGAGAGATTTTTCCAATAAATGGAAAAAGAACAAGGAAAGTAACTTTTTTACCTGATTTTTCTGCATTTCCATCATTTCTTCCTGCAGTAATGAAAGTACAGTAAATGAGAATTAGCAGACAACTTACCACAGCCATTACTTCCATGTGCGTGCGTGTATGCACATTGTGTACATATGAAACTGAAACCTACCTGTTTCTTCTGTAATTCTTCATTCTCTTCTTTTAGCTTTGCGACTTCTGCTTCCAATTCCATAGTATAAGCCTAGCACAAAACAAAAAAGAAAATAAGACAAGCATTCATCACACATCCTGAGACAACATAAGAATACGAATAAATTCATCATTCAAGAGCGTAATTTCTGTTACCTCTCTATTTTGCTTTATCCAAAGGAGCAATCAGGTAAAATGTTAAAAAGTTAATCATCCTCTTAATTGACATCGACATGATACAACTATTACCAGATTTTATGTTCCTTAAACAATGTTCCATTACCTTGCAACAACCTGGATCCTTAAAACTTCTCATGACCTTGACTTCTCATAATCTTTCATCTCGGATCATGTCAGGTCGCTATCACATTATCATTCTGCCGCATAATCTTTCATGAAGTTTAGGATGCAGCATGTCCATAGATGATAAAAGCAAAAGGTTAATGGCTAGCAAAATTTACGGAGCGGCAAGAAGAGGAAACTTGTCAATCACTTTTTATGCTCTTGGTGTCATTTATTTGTGTTTCTTTCATTCTTCAATAATTATTTAATCCTGACCTCAAAGTAAATCTTTGAAGACAAATAAGTTTCTCAACTGTTATAAACCTAAAGTTAATAATGTTAGGCTGTTAGGCAGTACGAGTTTATCAAAAATGAATTTAAACAGACAAAAAACTATTTTTTCAGCAACAACTCCCAGTGCATATGATGGATATCTCACTAATCACAGGACCATAAGAACATCAAGTCAATCAAAACTCATGGGATTGTTCAAACAAACCAACATATCATTTCACATGTTCATTTAATTTAATCATGGATCATGGAATATCAAAATGCTCTATTTAATTAACAGACAGCACTACCAGCATAAAAAGGTACAGCAGAAAACACCGAACCACTTAGATTTGAAGCCATATGCATTAAAAAACAGTAGATTATGAATATATCAAACAAATTTTACCTGCTTCCGAGCCCGAGACCTTGCAGCTGACTCTCTATTCTTTATCATTCTCCTCTGCCTCCTCTCAACAACCTTCTCCACATTCCCATTGAATCTTCTACCCCTTAAACTTCCATTGAACATGTAAGGAACTGGCGACACCGAAGAAGTATCCCCATTACTCTTCCCAATCCCATCTGATGACAACTGGTTTGCAGGAGACCCCGAAGAAACACCTACAGGAGGAGCTCCTAAACCAACCATTGCCATCCCTCCACCCTGAATCAAGTTACCATTCATTGCTTGATCACCTACTCCCACAATTCCGCTCTTAATTCCTGGACTACTCTGTAAAGGCATTTGAGTAGCATAAGCCATAGCAGGCTGCTTGGGAAATATTTGCAACTGTTGTGGCTGTTGCGGTGTCTGCTGGTTATGCTGCTGCTGAGCTAGGGGATGCTGATTCATTCTAGCCCCATTAACATTCAGAGGCAAATTCGAAGACTGAATATTGATCTGATTACCAGTTTCCAGGTTACGATTTCCCATCAAACTTGCACCCTTACCCATCTGCTGAAACCCAATTCCCATTCCAGTATTATTAGCTGACCGCGATAAATCACCAAAAAGCCCACTAGTACTATTAACCTTGCCACCAACACCACCAACACCAAACTGTAAATCCTCCCTAACAACACCAGCTCTCACTAAAAACTCCTCCAATGTCATTTCCCCCAAAGTCTGCTGCCTCTGTGACAGCGGCATATTATTCGATCCTTGACCACCACCACCAGCTATCCCATCCTTCAAACTATACTCCTTAGAAATATCTCTCCACACTTCATCCACAGTCTTCTGACTCAAAGTTCTCGGCAAGGTTAATGAACCTTGTCTTTGCAAACCATTGGTACAATCTGGGTGGTTTCCACTAGAGGAGGCTACCATATTCTGTGTTTCTTCAGCACTCCATATATTCTTTAACAACTCGTCCATATTCATTGACCCAAAATCTTTACCCATCCCACCTACTGTATTCTGGAACTCATCAAATGTTAACGAATACACCGATGATTGCCTTGTTAACGGAATATTCCCCGGCAGTTTACCACCGTCATTTGGTGGTTCGTTACCGAAGTTCTTGAAGTTGATGTTACTCCCCATTAGCTAGGTATCTGAATCAAAATCAAACATTGATTAAAAGCTAAGAATCTTATACCTCAATGAAAATGAATCTGATACACTTCACACTTCTAGTTCCCCATTCAACTCAATTTTCAGAATTCAAAAACATAAACAATTAATATATCAGAACGCAGTTCAAAACCCTAACTGGATTACATAACAAATAGAACAAAATTTGACAAAGAACAGATTATAGGAGATCAAAATAGGCAGCATATTAAGAAGAGCAAATCTATAGCTGATTAATCAAACGAACTGCTCAATAACATCCTTATTTCAAAATTAAACAAGCAAACATACAATATAAAGAAGAGAGACGAGTTCAATTACCTTCTGGATTTTTGCCTTTTTTTCTCAGTGATTTTAATTTAATTAACGAAACCTTTTTTTTCTTTTTTTCCTCCCTTTTTTTTTCTGGGGGTAAATCCAGTGGCTTCCTTCGCTGCGTCTTGCTTCCCTCTTCTTCGCGTGTTAGGGCTTGCTATAAGCGCCAAGTGTCGATTGTCTCTACCTATGTTTTTGCTTTTAAGACATGCAGATTGGATTTTTAATCGTTTTATATTAGCTTATGTTGATAATTACATTTGTAGTGGGCCAGCTGGCGTTTACGACGTGGACCAATGAAGATGGAGTGGGAGCACTGATTTGACGTACAGCCAATAATATTTTGCTACATGGGAGAATCTGAACGGTGCACGTGGCGATAAGTGAGCAGTTGGATCCTGCCCTTTGTATGACTTTGTACTGCAATGGTTGTTGGCTTGATGGGGCACTGACTGGAGCCGTGGAGCAAAATGGGCGCAGGGAGTGTGATGCGCACTCAGGGTCAGAGGCGAGTCAGGGGCATTTTCGTCTGAATGACGAACTTTTTGTGAGGCCTATTGTCTATCCGAATCTTGCGCGTGAAAACAGTAGAGACGAGGGACAAAAGTTTCGAGATATTATCACTGGCGTCCGAATGGGCCAAAAGAATCAGATCCAGCGCTATTGGTCAAAAGCATCCCTATTTTTTTAGGTCCATTTTATGCGATTTCACGTTTTTCCGCCTTGGAACACTTACTGGCCGTCCCTACTAAGTTCGTTAGCTTTACTGTTATTTAACACGAGGAACATCATATCTATGGGAAAGTCTATTGGCCAGCCTTTTTTTGAAGAATAATGATGAGAATTTCAGTCATCAATAATAATTGTATTAATTTTATGAAGAAAACGAGAAAATAAAATATCCAAAAGAAATATAAAGTTGGAACTTGGAAGAAAACAAAAAAAAGGCGAGCACAGACTCTTATCGTCAACTATGTTTATAATTGAACTGGCTTTGACATTTGTGCATGATCCCTGAATGGGTAGGTTACCTTTGCAACCCCTAATTTATATTTTCAGTGAGTTAATAGTAATTAAATTGGGTTTGATTTCCAGATTTTTGGATCAAGAGAATTCAATCAATGTCAAGTTTAACAAAAAGAAATTAAAAATATTCTCATTTATGAAAGAATAAAAAGGGAGGTTGACAATTGGCATTGGCATTAGTTTTGCAATTATTTTCATAATTATTAGGTTGTGTTGGGTCATATGAGTTCATTAACCTGAAATCAATTCAATCCAATTATTAATTATTTAGAAAAAAAATCAACTCAATCAACCTATCTAAATTTAGTTGCACGAGTTTAATTGGGTTGAATTTATTATGTGGTTTTGAGTTTACCAACTCTTATCTACTCGTGAGTTTTTAAACTTTGAGCAACTGATTTAAAAGTATAGATAGTGTGATTAGATAATTGAACTCCAATGAGTTGAGGAGATAATTTTCTTCGAACTTTAATAACGTTAACTGTTTTAGCACCTATTTTTGTTTAGAGATTTCTCTCCTAATATTAGTAAGTAAAGAAGTTGTTACTGTTTATGTTTTGAAACGCCAAACTTTGTTGGTATTAAATTGATTTTGGTATTAAATTGAACTTGATGAAATCGATGCCGAATGTTGGTGGTGTGATGGTGATAGCCAGAATACATATCAAGAGAAGCAGAAAGAAAAAAAAAATGCAAATAAAGATGCAATGATAATCTCAAATGTTGGTGGTTTTTCTTCCATTCTATCTAACGTGAAAAACAAAATGGGGGTTTTTTTTCCTGAAAAGAAAAATAGGGGTATGTTGAAACCAGAATACATATACTAAAAGAAAAAACAATGCCCAAAGAAAAAAAAATTAGGCGAATCCATTTATATTGAAATTCCTATACACCCACTAAACATTAACATTGATTATTGGATAATCTCATAGACAAAACATTACCCAAAATAGAACATCCAACGTTCTAAGGATTTTTAATTTTCCCCTTTTTTTCAACTATCAACGACCACCGCACTCCATCAATACGACCACTAAATGCGATTGAAACAAAAATTTAAAAATAAAAAGGAGAGAAAAGTGTGGGTATAAATTTCCTACTTTGCCCACTAAATTTAGCGTTTCATTCATTTGTAATATAAAACTACACTTTTGTAAAAAAACACTAGGTGGGCGAACAGCAGTCACGCGTTCTCGATAATAGATCTGCTCGTGGTCGTGGAGGTCACTTTCTGTAATTTTAATGAGGCCGTGTGGCACACGCAATTGAATAATGAGTGGGAGGAAGATGAGTGTTGGAATTTGCTTGATTGAAGAGCATGCATGACTAGGAGAGATGATGATCATGATCCGAAGTCCAAGACAAAGGCATGTCTAATGTCTCACCTAATTTTCGCCGATGAAGAGGATTAGGATCCTCTAAATGCCCAGTCAAAGCCCTTGCAAGATATTTTGTGACGTTGCTGTCCTTCGACATTGTCATATCCCAGCAATATTTCCATTTAAAAACCCACAAAATTATTTATTTTCCTCTTTTTGTGAAGAGATATCGAAATTTAAAAACAATATTAGAACTCTTTTATTTACTCGTTCATATCATCGTTTCTAGATGATTGAATCGTTTCTTACGCGGTCGCGCCATAAAGGTGAAGAAATAATAGTGTCCCAATCGAATGGTTGCAATTTCATTCGGCCAAATGTCGGAATTCAGAAGCTGATTGTGCATGCTATTTGACAAGTCTAATTATTAATTATAAATTAATAAAAGACGGTGCAGTATGATAGACTTGCGGTTGTATGGTCTTTAGTCTTCAAGCGATTGAGTCAATATTACAAAATTGGAGTGACTGATTAGTCTTTTTTTTTTTTTTTTCACACTGGTTAAACACTAAGGTACTTAATTACATTAAATATTCACAATAATTGCTATATCAACAAACAAATATATTAATATGTACAATTAAATATATACAACTGAGACTTATTATATTAAATTTTATATGAAATACATGCCTAGACTAATAATTATGGCAAACTAACAATAAAAATTTATGATATTACATTAAATTCTTATATGAAGTGCATACTCATATTAATAACTCTCACAAACGAGAAACGTCACTACTCCACTTATATTTTACAAAAAAAAAATTATAATTTTTACTTCATAATTTACTTAATTGTGAAAGTAAACCTCTATTGAAACTTATGTTAGAGAAAATGCAAAATATCCAATTAATTGAACTTTCCCAGATTTTGAAGTTTGCAGCCTTTTTTACCCACAGCCAACAGCCCAAAAAGACCAAAAAGGGGAAAGTTGCCATTGCGGCCTTTTATCACCTAATCTGAAATTAGATTATTCAAAATGAAGATGCAGATGTGGGGTTCGGTTGTTTGAAGATTTGAGCCATCTTTTTACACAAATAAAAACCGTTTTATTGTCACACCCATTGAGTAAGTGCAGTAAACTTATTAATTTCTTCTTTGAGAATTAATACTACAATTAATTGTCGACCAAATGAAGCAGTCAGATGCGTGGCGAGCTCTCATTGAATGTTGTGAGGCCACAACAAAATTCTTCTAGTCAGATCCCTCACTACACACACTGCACACATTTTACCATACCAAATCAAAGTCCTTAGAACCCAAAATGTCTATAAAAGGTACTGTCAAATAATTCAAAAGAATTATATAAAAGAGTGATGGTACAGTATAAATTTATTTTATATAAAATATTTTAATATTAACTTATTAGTTGAATAAAAATATAAAATAATATAAATTATGTATATTAAGAAATATTTAATCTCACTAATTTAATCATATCATATTAATTTATATTAAAAAAAAAAATTATACAAGACGTTATAGCTATGTTATTACTCAATACAAAATAAGGCTACTCAACAGCAAGGTAAAAGCCTATGGTAACATCGCCACTCAACTAAATTTGGTTAATCATTTGTTCGCATGGACATCAAAATCGAATGCATTTCGTTATATACTTTAAAAATGAATCGACATTTGTTCTAGAAAATTGGGAGCTTTGGCCCTTCACGAATAGGTTAGTGGGTTCAGGTCACATTTCATGGGAGGATCACGTGTCGAGTCATAATGTCATAGAGACCAAATAAGTGGACTTCTTGCGCTCTACATTAATTCAAGAGCCGTCCAACGAATAACTGCGTTGTCGCTTCCCACACGTGGTGAGTTTCTGGACTCTCAGCATCCTGATCCGCTAACCGCCTAACCCCAGCATCTGCGGTTGCTTTCGATCTCTGTGCAACAACATTGTAACTTGTTTCCCTCCCTCTCTCTTTAATTAAAAAAATTAAATGCTAATTCAATTTTTAGTTTTTAAAAAATTTTAAGATATTTTGGTCATTGTGATCAAGTTATCGGTCGCGAATTTCCCCGTAAATCTCTCATAAAGTTATGTTGCTGTTGTGGTAATGCGATGTTCAATATTTGCCTACAAAGACTGTCTTGACCATGATTTCAGTCTTCCCAACGGAAGACAATCAATTTTTCACCGAGGAGAGCCAACAATACGAAACTTAGCCCACGTGGAAATTGCACATACTCGAATATATACGAAACTTAGCCCAACAACAAGAATACGATCTATGCCAGGACTGGCAATAGACCGTTTTTAAGTAGTTTCGTATTATATCTTTATTGTGTTGTATTAAAGACTCATTTGAGATTGATTTTAAAAGATTTAAAAGTAATTTTAAAAATTTAAAAGTTAATTTTAATATTTAGTAAAAAAAATAAATTAAAATCAACTGTAATAAGGGTAAATTTAAAAAAACAGACAATGAGTAATTTTTAGATTCAGATTTTAAAAATTAATTTTATCATTTATTACAATTCTATAAATATCTTTAATATTATTATCTAAATCCAAAACTATCCTTATTCCAATTGAAAACAAAATTAATATTTTAATAATTTTTTATTATAATTCTTCAATATAAATTTATTAATATCAATTTGTTAGTTGAATTATTATTAAATTTGTTTCACTATATTATAAATTTAATTATCAATTGTTTTAAGACAAAAAAAAAATCAATATATTATAAATTTTATTTTTAGTTAGAATTATTATAATACACAAATAAAAATATTGTATGTATACATTTTTATATGTATAAGTAAATTTTATCCTACATTATATACGTTTTGCGTCATTTATTTTTCTTAGCAGTTTAACCGTAAAATTTACCAAACGTCCATAACTACTTTTAAAACTCACAATACTTCTAAAAATAAAATTTACCAAATACTTAATTGATTATTTTCACAGCTGATTATTTTTACAGCACAGTTAATAGTAATTATTTTAAAAGTTACAGCATTTTCAAATTGACTCTAAATTACACATATTCGAATCCACCTATTAATGTTTTGGGTAAAAAAAATTCTAAACCAACCGTTATCATTATCGTGTTATACAAATCGACCCATTGAACTCCCTAATTTTTGGTATTATATGTTTAGTTTAAAACAAAAATAAATATTTGTAAAACAAAGCTTTTTAAGAATATAATACCAAATAAAAGAAAATACCAATGCTCTTCATGTTTAACATCATCAAATAATATACAAAAAGTAAACTATTTAGTTCTAGGTATTGATATCATTGATTAAAATTTTAGGGGAAAAAAAGATGTGAATATACAATAATAATTTCAAATTTCACAATGAACACTTAGACACTTTAGGATTTGTTATAACTTTATATAAATAGTCAATTTAAAGTCAATTTATTTATTCTTTAAAAATTTAAAGGTTTAAGTTATAAAATTTATTACATATTAATTGGTAATAGATGAAATGAGTTTTTGATTGTGAACTTGAATCTTACCCCTTACAGAATAAGTTTTAATAAGTTGACCTATTCACAAACCGACTGACCTGGAGATCTGATAATTATTTTTATCATGGGATTCGTGTCTTGTTAATGAATCACATTCTCTTTTACCCGGCCTAGCAAATGCTTTATGAAACATTAATTCACTGCTTCATTCAACAGCTCTAGATAGGGGCACATGTTTGATCTTAGCCAACAAGAAAACGGAGCTCACCCCACCTACAAACAGTGGAATTCAAATACGTAGCCCACCTGCAAGCAGTGGGATTCAAATACTACTGAATGACTTTCTGTCATTTAGTAGTATTGAATTGAATCCTATCCTCTGTATTAAAAATCCAATCACACTGGATCGATTTGTAATTTGTGAATCTGTTTCTCAATTCAATACCACTAATTTTCAAAAGGGAAAAAAATATGCTACCAATTACACAGACAAGTCACAACAATCCTCCTGAAAGAACAAAATCTACTTTGATTTCAGACATTCGAACTTTTTACCAGCACCCAAATCCTTAATTTCATCAGAATTTTGTTAAACTGAATCAAAGGAAATTCTTTAAATTTAATTACCTCTGCTGGATAAAACCGAAACAGCATTAAAAAAATTTCTGTGCAACGCGTGAAGTCCGGGGAAGAGAAGCAGTGGCCAAAGAAGCCTTCAAGTAATAACTACCCTTCTCTAATAATCTGAAACAGCATTTGCGTTTTAACAACTCTGGATTTAAATCTAGTTAATTGCTAATGCCAGACTAGGGTTGGGTTTGCTGCAATCACAATTGCAAAGAAACCATGCTTACGGCTAGGGGTGGTAGTAGGTGGGTTCATGAGTTGCCGACAAACTTAGGCAACTGAATTCTGCTTGTAGAGGATTACCAAGTGGACATAGTTTTCAAGCTTCTTATATGATGAATATTGTAACGCATCTAAACATCTAGAATCATAAACTTATAGCTTTAGTTCAGTTTTTACATTTTCTCTTTTTTTTAAAAAAATTTTTCCTTGCAGCAATCAGGATGAGCTCGCCAAAGGGCAAACAATTGACAATGGAACAATTCTTTTTGTAAATGTTAACTCTACCAACTGCCTCAAGGCATGAAACTTGATGCATCCGGGCACTCTCTTTTGTAGGTATCTTAAGCAAAATTATACCATAAGCCCAAACGAATAATTCAGTCCAGTTTGGCCAAATCTAAGAAAGCGAGAGCGAGTGCCCATTCCCAAACAATTGAAAAATCCAGAATATGAATTGTGCCCAGGCAGCCCAGCACAATTTAATATAGATTAAGGGTGCATTTGAACAATGTATTGTATTATGTTATATTATATTATTTTAATATTAATATATTATATTATATCGCATTAATATTGTATTATAACAATATTATACCATGTTTGATGCTATACTGTAGTATTAATTTTTTTGTGATTAATTTAAATTATATATTATATTAATATAATATAATATATTATATTAATATATTTAAATTGTATTAATATTTTATATTATTATTAATTTTAAATTAATATTATTCAAATTTATTCATATTTAAATATTTATTATTAGTTATATTAAATTATAAATTTATATTAATGTAAAAATAAAAATATAATATAATATTATTGAATAATAAATTTATAATTTATTAATTTATATTAATAATTATGATGTAAAAATAAAAAAACAAAAATTAATATTATATTCAATTAAAAAGTTATGTTTATTTATTATTATTAAAAAAGGCAAAAAAAAAAAAAAAGCAAGAGGAGCAATGCTCATGTAGCAATTGTAATTGCCAAACATGAGTTTGCCTAAATTTAATGCAATGAGGGGTTCTAATATAAGAACCAAACATGCCCGCCCTAAGAGCATATAAATGTTTAGTGTGAAAGAAATAGACCAATTTCCAATCAAGTTATTCTGCAGCATTCACTTCCAGCCTCTGGACATGGTACCCAAAAGCTTCCTCCAGAAATACTATTTGAGCTCATAGACATTACATACTTCAAAAAATAGGAAAAATTGATTGGAAGTGGTACAAGTTTAGGTTAATACCGTCGCCCATCCTGCCTATGCTGCCGTCGGAAATGTCTGAGAATAAAGCTATCTGCATAAAGTGGGTAGTTCTTCCTGATCAAGCCCTTTATGCACTTCCAATATGAAAAATCAACCAATTCTCCATCTTTTCGAACTATGAACAAACATCTTGAGCTTTCAAAATCAGGATGATATCCAATCTGTCAACCGGAAATAGGAAACTTCAGAGATCCAACACAATTCCTTCAATTGCATTAAGTAGAAGAAGCTGACATTTTAACTCAGAAGAAATTGTTACATAAATGAGAAAACAAATGCTGCAGCTGTGGACAAGTTGTAATACCATGTTGTATGGATTGCGGGATCAAGTCTAAGCAAGACCCTTGCATCCCCAACCTCAGTAAGTTTCCTAGATACCATTTTTCATGAAGCATGAGCGAATTCATTTTAACATTGAGAGAATAATTGCTTCCAGACTTTGTTAAATAATAACACTTCATTCTTCTAAAAAAATTTGGCAGCAAGCTAAAAGCTTTGCCCAAATTTTCACTACAGACACTTGACATTACCATTACCAACTTACAGTATGTTGTTTCTGCAATAAAGAAAACTAACGAATACTTTTAGAAAAGCAATACAGGAAATTTGAAGCCAAGGCATATAGTAACAAATTTGATATCATACCATCATTGCTGATATTAGTAGCACAAGGCATCCAGAAGATGAACATTCTGATGGGTAAGGCAGTATAAAGTAAAGCAAGAAAAAACAGCACTTTAGCCTATAAATAGAACGTGATCTTAGCAAGGAAACATACTGTAATGTAATCAATTCCACAGCCAATCTTTTTTTCGAACTCTGGATGATATGGAAGCAACCTCTCAAGTATTGTCCTTTCGTGCTCTGGACTCAATCTAACTCCACTTTCATATCTGCAACAAAAATATCCAAATTCAGCAACATAAACACAGATAATTAAACATTACTTCACAAAATGGGAACCATTCACTTTCAATTCAACAACGGCCATACTTATTAGTACTGACCTTCCAGAATGAAGAATCATCCTAACAAAGCCTACGAGTGGAACCGTGTCCTCCAAAATCTTATCCTCCCAGTCAATCCATCCCTCATCGTCTTCGCTGTTCCCTTCGTCTTTCTCCGAATTTCCATCCAAGTCCCTACTCGCTGGCGAAACTACCGGTTTCCTAAGCAAATTAGAGCCCTGCGATTCCTGGCTCCCAATTTTATCACCGTCCGATCTTAAGGCTGCAGAGACACGTAGGCGAAGAAACGAAGTCGTTCGATAGAATGGAAAGGATAAGATAACGGGAGATAGAAAGAGCGAGGTCGAGGTAGGGTTTGGGTGGTTGTGGGAGCTACGGTGAACCAACGGCGTTGGTTTAATAAGGGAAGCCATGCTCATGCTAGTAACTAAATTATTTTGCAGCTCCGTCTGTTTCAATCGTTAGTTCTCGCTCATTGTACCTAGGTTTTTGGTGAAGCTTTTGGCAATGGAAGAAGAAGCAGTTAACGGTTACTCAAGTGAAGTGACGTAGTGCCATGGAAATGGACAATGGAAAAGGAAAAACCAATCTCACCGGATAATTTTGCCTGTGCGCTGCGTTTAGTGACTGAGACATGGTTGTGATTGTGAGTTGTGTTTTGCCATTTGGGCCTTGGTGGATCCAATCCAGGCCCATTCGACCTTCACCCATCACTACTATTATTATTGTTATTTTTTATACTCGCATCACTATTATTAAATGTGAACTTCCAATTTGCTTCTTTCTAACATCAATGAAATTTCTCAGCAAATGTTGTGTTGCAACTACTGGTTTGAAGTTTGAACTGTTCTTCTTATTCAGTTTGTCATTATTTTTAAATCTACGTAATTATTACTGATTAACGGGTGAATATCTAAATAATACATTCCAGTGCTATCTATTATAGGGTGATTGCATCACAAATACCCAAAAAAAAAAAAAGTGTGTTGTGTTGAACTTAACTAACGAATTAAAAGAGAATAATAATAAAATTTTAATTGAACTATTTTTTTAATCTCAAATTATGTGTAATCCATCACTTAAATGGGATATATATGTGATAAATTGTTGTGAACTTGTAACATCATTTACAATAAGAAAAAAAAAACTAGAAACTGTAAGGTTACTTAATATGACAGTTGTTAGTTTATTACTCTTAAAAGAATAAGGTAGAATTTTTGTTTGATTTTTCAAAATTTACTTCATTTCAAGTCTTTGGAGGTTAGAAGTGACTAGGACTGTGCAACTTGCAACTCATTTGCATAAGTTGAATAATATTTATTTCGATAGATCACAGAGTCAAGTCATCAGGTGAAATTTTAATGGAGAGCAAAATGTTGGTCTCATGTTCTCTCTTTCCTCTTGCTTCTGCTATTGTTCGTGGGATCCAAAGCCATAGCCGACGACAGAGAGAATGAATGTCCAGTGACAATGACTCCAAAAATACTGGGGCATGCAGGTGGGGTTATTGACAGTCGTCCTCGGTGGGACAGGGAGCACAAATCAGCCACGGAAATAGCTGTCCAAGATTTTCATCACTCAGCCACCTGTTCTGAGCAACTTGTTTTGCATTTCAAAGATTATGATGGGTATTTAGCTCGAGCAGCTTCTGTTGGTAAAGTTTTATTCTTCCCTCACACTGGCATATTATTCTAACCACGCTCATATATTAGAGGCTTTTAATAGGTGATTCCTGAGCTTTAGGACCGAAGAGGCTTGCTAGTTAAAACATTGAAAATAAAGTCGATATAAGCATAAACTTGGCGACTTTTGTTTTTCTTAATCTATTCAATTACTGACCCTAATTACAAGACTTATGAATTCTATATAAATGGTTATAAGCACCGGATTATGATCCTTTCCTCGTTTATCTTCTTCCTCATCTTTTCTTGCCTTCATAATTTAGTGAAAAAATTTAACTTGATTGTCATACAATACTCAATTTTGGTCGGTCATCAAGTTAGGAGAGGATCTCCAAGACACCGTCTCATGTGCGAGTTGTGATAGTGGTAGATTATGGCCTTATGGGTGCGTGCAACACATTGTTAATTCTTTCTAATACGCTAACTCAAACTAGCTTTACAATTATCGATTCAGTAACAATGTAACATGCATGAATGATTTACTGAATACACTTGCTCAAGATCATGGCACGTAATTTGCTCCTAGCTTTTTTCACAATACAGGATGTTAATAAAAAGGGGGGAAAAAGAGAAAAGAAAAGAAAAGAGAGCATGAAAAATCCTTCTCACATTTTGGATTGTTCAGGCTAATAAGTAGTGCAACCTTACTAATTTCTAATTCTTATTTCTAGCTACATTAAGTATACAATGGATGTCTTACAATATCCAAATCAACAATGGAGCTCATCGTCAGCAAAAATGTGATGGCCATTGATACGACCCGGGCTCCGCAACTACGGATCCGTGGCGGCTTCGCTCTGGGCAACGGGTCCGTGACCCCCCCAGGCAGCCCTTTCCCCCGGTAGTGTCCTCTCAGAGGCCCCGAGTCGCACATGCGCTGCAGCGCGGTGGCACCCCACCTTAAGTCTCCCCAACTGGTAGCATTGAGGGCCTTAAAAAGCCCGATATGCTAAAGGGGGTCAGGGTCCCCAACTGGTAGCATTGAGGGCCTTAAAAAGCCCGATATGCTAAAGGGGGTCAAGGGTTCGATTCCTGGCCTCAACATCCTGGGGAGACTTAAGGTGGGGTGCCACCGCGCTGCAGCGCATGTGCGACTCGGGGCCTCTGAGAGGACGCTACCGGGGGAAAGGGCTGCCTGGGGGGGGTCACGGACCCGTTGCCCAGAGCGAAGCCGCCACTAATCCGTAGTTGCGGAGCCCGGGTCGTATCAGCCATCATGGGAACAATGATACTGCATAAAGCAGCATTAGTCTCTGTTTTTGATAAATCCTCTAACCAATTCCTCATCAAATAGTTGACGTCTTCTCCTGCCATGATGCGAAAACAAGTGCTTCAAGAATGGCCATATTTTATCCAAATGGCCAGAGATATCACTCTCCACATGAAATGTCTCGCTGCTATCCTGGGGAAGTTCAGATGGCGAAAAGTGACAGCAGTGTATGAAAACAGCAATGCTTTTTCAACTGATCCTGGACTCGTTAGCCTACTTTCCGATTCAATTCGGGCTGTCAATTTTGAAGTACAAAACCACATTGTTTTCCCTTCAACACCTTCTCTCTCAAATCCAAAAGCTGCAATTAGAGAAGAGCTCAAGACGCTGAGAAGACAGAATAATGGGGTCTTCATAATTTTAAAATCGTCTCTAGGGTTTAGCTAGCTTGACTTTTTAGAAGGCAAAGCAAATGAGTATGACGCAAAAAGGCTGTGTCCGGATGGTCACTGACTAGATTGCAAGCCTTCCTGATTCTTCCACTTTTTACAACATGCGAGGTGTGCTGGGATTCAGAACCAAATTTGTTGATTCTGCCAAGTCTCTCAAACAGTTTAAAACTAAGTTTCGATGAATGTATGAACTAAAGTACCCTGGAGAAGAGGAGTATCCTAACCTAAGTATTTTTGCTCTCCGAGCTTATGATGGAATTTGGGCTGTTGCCAAATCCTTGGAGAAATCACAAGCAAAACTCACCTCAGAAACCTTATCCAAAAACCTATTATCCAGCAATTTTGAAGGTCTGAGTGGGAATATTGGATTCAAGAACAGAATGTTAGCACAAATCCGAACTTTCAGATCATTAACGTCGTGGTTAAAAGCTAGAGAGAGGTAGCATTTTGGTGACCGTTGTTCGGACTGTCTGAGACTAGCTTTGACAGCAGTTCAGTGCAAGAATTGAGCTCAATTTATTGGCCTACAGGCGTGCAAACAGTTCCAAAGGGATGGAATTTACCCGATCAGGAGAAGCCATTGAGGATAGGAGTTCATGCCAGGGGTGCCTTCAATCAGTTTGTGAGGGTGAGCTTTGATCAGGTCCTTAACTGAACATACGTCTCAGGATTTTCTGTTCAGGTGTTTGAATCAGCTGTGAAACGTCTGACTCATCCCTTGCCGTAGGAGTTAGCTCCCTTCTATGTCTCATATGTGAGATGGTGAAGCAAGTTCATGATGAGGTCAGATCTATTCTTCTCCTTGCTGATTTCATTGCTAACAACACAATTCCATAATGACACTGAACATTTTGTCTATCCTGATGATGCAATTAACTCGTCCATGGAAACTTTCTTTTGTTTTCTTTTTCAATATAGGGTTTGGATGCAGCAGTTGGTGATACGGAGATAATATCAGGTCTATATCAATATGCAGGGTTTACGCAGCCATATGTTGAATTCACGGTTGAGATGGTAGTCCCTGTAAAACGAGATAAAACAAAAGAAACATGGCTCTTCATGAAGATCTTCACAGTAAAAATATGGCTGCTAATAGCAGGCATGCACTTGTTCTTAGGCTTTGTCATGTGGTTAGTTGAACATGAAGACAACCCAGATCTCAAGGGATTTGGAACAATGCTGTAGTATTCTGTCAACGTTATATTTTTTGCACGAAGTGAGTCAATCATCCCTCCTTTTATGATTCTTCTGTGTAAAATTTTTCTTTTACTCACCTGGAATTTCCAAACTGATGCAGGAGAACCACGTCGAAATAACTTGTCTCGAGTAGTGCTAGCACCATGGTTGTTTGTGATTCTGACTGTAACAGCAAGCTTTACAGCAAGTCTCACCTCAGCATTGACTGTCTTACGCTTCCAGCCATCCATAGTAGATATTGAGGCACTTCAGAGAAAAAATGCAGCGGTTGGATGTAATGGGAATTCGTTTATTGTACGGTATTTGATAAATGTTTTAAACTTTAAGCCACAAAACATATAGTCACTTACACCGCATCACACAGTTCAACCAACAATATAAATATGTATTCCAGATTAGTGATAGTAACTTGTAAAAATAGCCAAAGATGATCGATGATCAAACCAAAAATTTTATTTCAAAGTTAGAAAGCATTACGAAGATTAACTTAATAAATGAGTACCTGAAAGCGTTAAAAAAATATAAACACTTATACCGCATCATGTATCCAGCAAATATTATAAAAACATATTTATTGAATTAGAGATTAATAAATTTTAAGAAAAATCTAGAGATGATCAGCGATCAAATCCAAAAGTATTAATAATAAGATGTCTCGGAAACACGGTATCTTTCTATCTATGCATAGAGCAAAAAGATTAAGAAATGATTTTTTTGGGGCTAATTTTAATTCAAGTCAAGAGAAACTCAAAATCTAAAACCATAAATTCTTTAAACACAAATACTAACAAAATCATCCAAGTGCAAGTACAAACTTACCTTTTACAAGCATAAACTTGGGTCGGATTTGTGACCATTCCCAAGAATAAAGGATTGATATTCAAGCTAATTGGTTGAACAGGTATAATTCTATCACTTGCTCTCTTTTAATTACATGAGTCCGGATAATTGAAGGTTTTTGAACCTTCATACCTAATGGCCTTTGAGAGTGGTGATATTGCTGCAGCTTTCTTTGTTCTTCCTATCTAAGTTCTGCAAAGGCTACATTGGAGCAGGAAGAACCCAAAAGCTGGGAGTATTTGGATTTGTAAGTTCTTATTCTCTCGTCATTTGCATTTTCATTATATCTCTGCCGATTTTTTGATCTAATTAAGGATCTTATTTGAGATTTAATTTTCGGTCTTCGGTGTTCCTAAGAGGTTCTCCTTTGGCACTTGACATTTCAGAAGCAAAGCTTAAAATAGCCGAGAGCGGAGAAATTGAGCAATGAGAAGATTACATGCTTTCCTCGTCTGAATGTTCCTCTTCAACAGGACATGAGTGATTGGCGTGGCATTCTTGATTATCATTTTGCGTCTGGCGGAAAGGGAAAGAGAAATGAAAATTCTTGCCTTCGTACATGAGGCGTTTGGAGACGGTTCATTGCTGCCTAAAAGTTGCATTTCAGTGTTTGATAGTTTTAATTTTGATGCAATGTCATATGGCAAAAGTACTAGAATTGTTGAACGTTTCAAATCTTCCCACATTCAAATTCAAGTGTGATAATGGTTCTGCTGCATGACTAAAACTAATGCTCCCCTTGTCCACCATACTGTAAATAACTTCACTTGTATGTTAATTCAGATGTAACCTCTTAGATCGTTGAAGCATGTTGTAATATGTTTCCATACATGATAAAACAACTAAAGCAAAGGCATTATCTACTGATAATAATGGAACAGATTGGATTAGCATTCTCTGGCGTCGTACAAGACATACAGTTGAATTGGGTTAGGCTACAACTATGCTCAATTACACTTCGGTCCAATTAAAACCATCATTAAACGTATTGGCAATAATTGCTTTTTCAAAGAGTACCGATGGTGTAGGAGTTCCCAAATCATAATGAATCTTTGATGGTAGGAATGAAATTAAAAAAAGTTCATCTATGTCACTATAATTGGAAGTAATCAAGTAAAGGGTCATCTTCTTGATGAAATGCCAAATCTTGCAATTGCTGTCCCGTTTAAGACGATTAATGTGTTTTACAGCTTTAGCACGTGGATCACATAATTACTTCGTAGAATATAAAATCAACGGACCTTTTTCTAGAACCCACGTGGCATGCCCTTGCTGCCTCCAATCCAAGCCGGCGGCCTTGCTGAATGAATACCAACATCTTTCGCAGCGCGATTCACGACCCACTTACTACTCCACGATTTCAGTGTCCACACCCTGATTCTGCCATTCTGGTCCCTGGACCACGCAAAATACCATGAGTCAATCAATCAAATCTTGCTTCACGGGACAACTTTGACACTGACTAGACTGCTTGACATGCCACGTGGAGTCTTACTATGCGACGCTCGTTATTGGATCGTGCGGAAAGCCAGCTCAGACTTATTTCTGATTTTCTATAGATCTCCGCCGACACCAACCGAGAAACAAGCCACTCAGCCAATCGTAATTTCGTTAAAAAGTCAGAAATAAGCAAATGAATTTTTTTTGTTTTTTTGCCCTTTTGAAATTATGCTCCAGAGATTCCAGTTCATGCGAGAAAACGAAAGTCTCAAAATCGCTCGCGTTGATCACACTCAATTCCCTATAAATTAAAAGAAAAGAAAAGAAATGACAAATTAAAATCTTAACAAAAAGGAGAACAGATAGCAGATAAGACAGCCCTGCGTGCCATATAAATTATCAACAAATGAAGTTACATGCCAGTTCATTTCTCTCTTTCTTTCAGTCATTTTCACAAACACAGACTGACACCGACTCCTAAGATCTCTCCTCGAAACTCTTCTCTTCCTCCTAAGCTTTGCAACAAATGTATCTCTGATTTAGGATAATTGTAAAAACTGATCTGATTTCGGCGAAAATGGACGGTCGTGATGATACGGTTAGATTAGGTGCTTTAAACTTGAAGTCGGCTGCTCGTGGATTCGATTTGGATCCAGATGTGTCCGTTTCGTCGCCGGTGACGAGGCAGAAAGCCGCTGCCGCGAAGCAGTTCATTGAGAATCATTACAAGAACTACTTGCAAGGATTGCAAGATCGTAAAGAGAGGTTCTGTTCTTTAATTTAATTTTTTTTTTGGTTTTTGTTTCTGTTGGAATTCGATGTGTGTCACCTAGAATCCTATGTAAGGCCGGAGAACTAGAATTCAGTGCTTGCGGTTTTGTTACTCATTATGCGTATGTGAGCTGCATTTATTTTATGGATTGATCTCCTATATTGAGATTAGAATGTAGATGCAGTTCTTCATATATTGATATCAAATTCGTAACTGGTATGGTTGATCACTTGACAGTTAATTAAGGCTAGAATGTTAATTAATTGTGTATCCAGTGATAATTTAAGAGTAGCGATGCGTATCTTTGCCTTCATATGAGAAACAGAACAGGCAAATTGAATTTATTTGATCTAATTCAGAAATATATAATAATGAAGCTTTATCAATCTGAACATATTTTAGGCGTAGAGCCCTTCAAATGAGAGCACAACAAGCTGCGGTCTCAAGTGAGGAACAAGAGGAGATGCTGAGGAATTTGGAGCGCAGAGAAACTGAATATATGAGGCTGCAGAGGCGTAAAATTGGGATTGATGACTTTGAGCAATTAACTTTAATTGGAAAAGGTGCATTTGGTGAGGTATGTTTTATTGAACATACCGTTAGTTACCTTGTGCAAAGACAGAGCATAGTAATATCAAATTCTGTTAACATCACACTTGTCCAAAATTGTGTTTATCAACACAGGTCAGGCTATGTCGTGCTAAAACTACTGGAGAGATCTTTGCCATGAAGAAATTGAAGAAATCGGAGATGCTTAAACGAGGACAGGTGACACCACCATAGTAGAATTGCTGTTTACATGCTATGATCATTACTATCAATGGATATTAGGTTGATAAACTAGAATTAATCAGAAGACTTGGATAAAGTGTCATAACTTTAAAGTTTGAAATCAATGAGTTTCTAAACTTTTCCAATCAATGGATTTGCTGTTGAGATATAATATTTATGTATAATTCAATTTGAAAATGAGATTAACTTTTATACTTTCTTTGTACCCCTTAATATTCATTAATTTTCTTCTTTATTTTGTTTCCATATACCAGGTTGAGCATGTTCGATCAGAGAGGAACTTACTTGCGGAGGTTGATAGTCGGTGCATAGTACAGCTTTTCTACTCTTTTCAAGATTCTGATTTCTTATATCTCATCATGGAGTATTTACCTGGTGGTGACATTATGACATTACTAATGAGAGAAGATATTCTTTCTGAGGATGTTGCACGTTTTTACATAGCAGAAAGCATTCTGGCTATTCATTCAATTCACCAACATAACTATGTTCATAGGTATGACAGTTATATGGTAGCTTATATTATTGACAGTATAAAGATTTATGCACATGTTTGTTCTATAGAAAAATTGGTGGGGGGGAGGATGTCACTAATTTTTTTAAGGATTCAATTGACTTACATCCACAGAAAGTGAAAGGCCATCTGCGTTTGGATATTGTGGCAACTTTTAGCAAGCTTCTGTGATTTGCCTAGTCAACCTGCTGTATACAATGGTTGGTTTAAATTTCAGGCCCAAGTAGTGCTGCGCAAAAGCTCTTTCCTTTCCTTTCCTTTTCCTTTTTCTTTTACTGAGTCTTGCTAGGCTGAAGTTCATAGGCATAATTTATTTTTGCGGAGATGCATGGTCTCAACCTAGTGAAAACTCTTTGCCATAGTGCAAGTTCATTGCAGAGCCTGACTATTTGGTCAGGATAGACTCAAAAATATATGAGTTTTTCAAAATTTATTCTTGGCCCAAGCAGCTAGATTATAGATGTTGCGTAATTAAAAGGCTCTGACATTTTTTCCCCCCAAAATCTACTTCCTACCATTAATTGAACAGCAATGAATGATATTCAGCTTTTCCAGTTCTTTAGCCCTGAGGTTGTTCTGCTTTGCAGGGATATAAAGCCAGATAACCTGATACTAGACAAAAATGGCCATTTGAAGCTTTCCGACTTTGGTTTGTGCAAGCCCCTAGAGGACAAATATTCATCAATTCTGTTGGAAGATGAAGACATTATAAACCAGGAAACTGTAAGCGAAGCTGAAGGACAGTGGATGATGCCAAAAGAGCGTTTGCAGCAGTGGAAACGTAATCGCCGTGCATTGGTATTTTCATTAATCTCATTTTCTAAGCCTCATGTTATAAATTGGGTGTAGCTTGACTTATTGTGCAATGGCTTTCTTTTGTATGGAAACGTTTTGCAGTTCCCATATCTTTCTCTTGTCATTCTTCTCAAGTGGTCATGTTTATCTGTTGAAAGTTATCAAGCACGTTGTATCCATGTTCTGTAGGCTTATTCAACTGTTGGAACTCTTGATTATATGGCACCTGAAGTTTTGCTTAAGAAGGGATATGGAATGGAGTGTGATTGGTGGTCCCTGGGAGCAATCATGTATGAGATGCTGATAGGCTATCCTCCCTTCTGTTCTGATGATCCAAGGATCACATGCCGCAAGGTAATTTCTAAGCTCAGGATTGTAGTTACACCATCAACGTCCTTCATATGTGCTAAATATTCTTTCTATCTTGTTCAGATAGTCAATTGGAAAACATGCCTGAAATTCCCTGAAGAACCAAAAATATCAGATGAGGCTAGGGATCTGATTTGTCACTTGCTTTGTGATGTTGAGACAAGGCTTGGAACCAGAGGAGTTGAAGAATTGAAGGTAATCATCTATACAATATATAACAGTGTCCCCATTAAACTTTATTTATTGAACTTCGGAAACTTTTGCTTCCAGTTTACCTTATTGATATTATGGCACCATTCATCAGCTAATAGTAGATGTATATCTCTTTAATTCCTGTAATAAGAATATGCAGGCCAAATACTTATGCTTGGTGGATTGATTTGTGCTACTCGTATCTGTGATTTTAAGTCATCAAATGTTTTTCAGGAACATCCATGGTTCAGAGGAATCCAATGGGACATGTTGTATGAAATGGAAGCTGCATATAAGCCTACAGTCAATGGGGAGCTGGATACTCAGAATTTTGAAAAGTTTCCAGAAGTAAGTAGATTATAACTTTTAGGTTTAATTGTTGAGAGTACTATGAGAATGACATATTTGCAGTTTTGAAGCTCATTCTACTGTTGAAACATGTATCGCTAGTCAAGGATCGTCAAAGCATATTCTAATCACTCAAATCTCCTTATGCAATGCCACATTTTTACATTTTTTTTTCAGTTTTTTATCTTGTAAAATTAATTCTATTCTGAGCCTCCACATTTTCGGCAGGTAGATGGCCCACCATTGCAGATACCAAGTGTGGGACCTTGGAGAAAGGTAATGACTCTCATTTCCTCTGATATTCTTCCTATGTTATTATGATCACAAAGAAGGCTAACTTAATTTGCGGGCAAAAATTCATAAAAGGAATTGCCAGCATGAAACATTTGAGGTTTTAGACTATACAACGCAGTGTTTCTTTGATCAGAAGCATGCTTGTTACTTTGAAGCATGTTCATTGTTTCTTTCCCTGTCTTTTCTCTAAGTTGTGATGGAATTAGGGTGGCAGTGTGTTGATCTATAATGAGTTCCATATCATTTTGATTATTGCCTAACATGCTGAAACAAGCTGAATATCTTGATAAATCTGGCTGCAGTTATGTTTCATACAGTTAAGTCGTAAGACGTTCAAATATCCTTGAACATCTGTGACTGAAATCTTGAAATTGTATTAGTTAAACACTGGTGTACCAAATGCTTTCTCTTAGTGTAGTGCTTCCTGGCATTAAAGTACGGGGATAATCTTTATTCTATAACCTGTTAAGTGTTAAATTAACAAGCTTATGAATCTTTAAATATTTGATATCCTTCTATCTTCAGTCTTCTTGGTTTTTGCATGATTGTTTTACATTAGATACAATACTAAATTTATAGTTCAATTGCCATTTGATTTGCAGATGCTGACATCAAAAGATACCAATTTTATCGGATATACATTTAAGAAATCTGACGTCCTTAAATCACTTGAAAATTCAGGTAGGCTGCTTCTTCTGTTTAATAGCTTTTTGGAGACCATTTTCAAATCTTGTTCTAATTTATTAAACCATATTAGTAGACAATCCTAGTTTTGACTGAATGATGAACCATGTGGCTCTCTCTCTCTTTTTTTCTATTTTTTGGGGTGGTGGGGGAGGAAGTCACCTGCACAATATGAAATCATGCTGACGATGGTATATAATGTTTATGTTTTATCTTGCATTGTTTAAGATACAGCACTATATTTATTAATTTAAATGTGGTTTACAGGTACGGACATGAGATCGAATGGATCGTCAAAAGTTCCCTCTTTGATTTCTTTGTTAGGTATGATATCTATATTTTTTACCATAGCGCTTTTTGATATTGGGTACGGTTGTACTACTATCTTGGCTGTGACGGTAGATGCTGTACCTTTTTTTCATGACAAATTATCTAATAATCAGAGGAGAGGAATCTAGTTCCCTAGATTTACTAACTGTCCACAGCTGATTGTGGAACTATTTATCATATTAGCATACATACATTGCAGTTTGAGAGGAGAATGATAAAACAATTTTGTTAAATTAATAAACAGTTCCTATTTAAAAATAAAAATAAGAAAAAATAACAATTCCTTGTTAAGCAGGAATTAACTAACAACTAAAACATGTACATTGAATTTTTCCTATGACTATTTTATTGGAATATATGCACCATAAATTTCAGATCTGCATGCCAAATGTGCATGTTCTTTTTTATTTAAAGCGTTGTAAACATGTTTCTTCAAATGCTTCACCTAGGAGTTGTATGGTTTCTAGTTAGTTCAAGCATCTCTAGACTTTATGTCTGCTCGACATGGCGTCTTTTGAATGAAGCAGTTCCACTAGGCCAGTCCTTTTTCTACGGTTGAAGAAAATATTCTCCTGTGTCACTTTTCCCTTTAACTTTCGCCATGGAGAATGGTTCTGTAAAGTTGAGTGGCTTGAATCTTGAGCAACTGTCAAACTTAAGAGTTGACCATTTTAAGCTAGGTCCATCTTGATGTAGTCCGAGCGGAACCCTGGCGACTATCCACTTTTTTACATTTATTTATTTATTTATTTATTTTTCTGGCTGATGCAGGTAGGATTGACATGCAGGAAACTGCCATTTCAGAGTGTGATCAGCAGAAGCAGGAAACCTGAGTGAATCATTCTGTTTTACTTATTCGGGAGTATCTGTTCCTATTTTTATTCCACCGCATGTATAACCTTCAAAAGGAGGTTTTATATAAAAACCGAATATGGCAAAGGACTGTGGGGAGTAACGACACGAGAATAAGGATGTCAGCCTAAAAGTTGATGTGATCTCAAGCGTAATTCTTTTTTTGGTACTGCAAATGTCATGTTTCAGAGCTACTGTGAAGCCCAAAATATGATCAATTCTTTCTTATATTGATATGATAAATAAGAGCTAATGTAAAGCCTAAATTGAGCTCAATTCCTTGTCAATGTCAATTTGCTAACAAAAATCTCATTTGAAATACAAGTTCATATAGTTTTATTGATGTCCTATAATAGAATTTTTTAGCTGGCTACACCTACGTTAACGCGCTCTGCTCATTTGGGTTTGTTTGATCACTACAGTGAGTCCGAGATCCACTCATTTGTTAAGTGTTCAATAACACTTGTAAGAGGAAGCTCCGACTCTATGAACACAAGTGGGCTTTTTTTTTTTTTAGCCTACGCCTGTTAGAGAGTGCATGTATGCACGTGTTTGCTGATGATTTTGATACGTGAAACAGAAAGGCACGTTATTAACTGTCTGCAGTTAATTAGGTGTCGCAGGACAAATTTGTCCAATTTCCTTCGCCTGCCCCTTTCTTGGAAACAATCTGCTGATCTTTTTGTTGCGGAGATATTTCCCTTTTGGATTACTTGCGTTTTCAACTAAATTATTGATTATATCGATGGGGTCCTGCTGTTTCTGTTCCACTTCCATTTAAGTGGAAATGAAAAACTTCTTTTTTTTTTTTAAATAAAATCGTTGGCAAAGGAGTAGGACACAAGCAGGTAAGAGATAAAAAGAAGAGCGAGTAGGAGTAACGGCATTGGACGTTAGTAATGAACGGTCGCTGTTAAAGCACATAATCAAGTAATGAAATGAGGTGCATTTGCCAGGATTTCTTTAATTTAAATATGCCCCGTTTGTTCTAAAATACTAAATCTATACCCGGTTACATAAATATACTTCAAGAGTGAGAAAAAAAATTAAAAAAAGTCCAAAAAAGGATCTATCAAATAACAAGTTGAGTAAATTGAGTAAGAAGTGAAGTAAGTGAGCTAAGTAAATTGAATATTTAGTCAAGTAAGAAGTGAAGTGGAGTGAGTCAAGTAAGTCGAGTAGTTAAGCAATAAATGAAGTGAGTCCAATATAAAGTTGCATATTACATCTAGTAAAGGCACTAGTAAGTTGAATAAGTCTAATAGTAAATCGAATTATATAAGAAGATTTAGAAAATTAGTTGAATAAGTATTTTGAACAAGTTAAGTAGAAATCGAGTACGTATATTGAAGAGATCAAGTAGGAGTCAAGTAAGAACAAGTTGAATAAAAGCCAAGTAAATTTTTGAACAAGTTGAATATGAGTTGAGTAAGTCTTTTGAACAAGTTAAGTAAGAACAAGTTGAGTAGAGGTTAGGTAAGTTTTTGAACAAGTCGAGTAAGAGTCGGATAAGTTTTTGAACAAGTGGAGTAGCAATTGATCAAAGTCATGTAAGTTTTTGAACAAATAAAGTAAGAATCAAGTAAGTCTTTTGAATAAGTCGAGTAATAACATATTGAGTAAAAGTCATGTAAGTTTTTTAACAAGTCAAATAGGAGTTGGGTAACTTTTTTAACAAGTTAGAAGGAGTCAAATAAGTTTTTAACAAATCAAATGAGAATCAAGTAAGTCTTTTGAACAAGTCAAGTGAAAACAAATTATTTTTTTTTATCAAATCGAGTATGAGTTGAATAAGTTTTTAAACACGTCAAGTAGGAGAATGATAAGTTTTTTGCTCAACTTCAAAATATTTGTCTAATTTTGTGAAAATTTAATTGAGGGTATTTTTATATTTTCATTATTTTTTTTTAGATATGCATGTGTAATATTAAAGGGTCAAAGTATTCAATGCATAGTTTGCGGATTTTGAGCCCATTGGAGTATGTCCCACGCAATTTCCTCATTTAACACACCACGTTGCATGAGATTATATTAGACTATTAGTTAATGCAATACAATTTGATGTTTGGTAATTAATCAACACTGAATTATAGTGCGATATAATATACTATAATACCACACCGTTCACATTAAACAAAACCGAAGGAATGATTTTTCTGTAGTGCAGGTACCATCCACATTAGGTTTTTCTTTTGTTGGTTTAAAATTCTTTAATTAAAATAATAAAAACTAAATAAATATATTTATATATATTATTAAATAATAATAATAAAAAAAAAAAGAAATACTGCCGCGATATTTCTTAACGATCAAGGAGTTGAAAAGAAACGCAAGAGATATTTTCGACATTCCCAAAAATATCTGCTTGCGATCGAGTTCTAATGAGCTCGGGCATTGACGTGGCAAATCATGACCCATGACGCGTGTAAAAGCGGTGACAACTGTAACGTTCTTTGATCTCACCCAACGCCACCTCCTCTGCTTTACTCCGCCTTCTTCTCCTCTTTTTCTCACTCTGTTTGTCAAACTGTTTATTCTCTAAAAATGGAATTAGAAAAAATAAAATAAAATAAAAGAAAGAAAGAACACTCTTTTTATCTTCTGAATAAACGGCGGGCTTTTAAAATTGTTTGTTTGCATGGATGGTTTAGGGAGAAATGAAACTCAGACGACTCCTTATACATCTGATCAATTGGGTCCTGACGAATCAGGCGATAAAGAAGCTTGGAGCCTGGTATGGTATCGTATATCTCTTCTTCCTTTGATGTCCTTTACAAGGGCTAATAAAATCATTAATCCTGACCAAGCTTTTATGCACAATATTAAGAAAGACCAACAATTTTGAATATTTTGTCAACTTTCCTTCGCGATATATTTGGTTTCTAAGTTTCTTTGATGAACTAATAATGATTGGATTGGGGTTACCTGAAGGAATAGGTAAGGTTGCTTGGTTTATTTTCATAAGGGTTATCGGATTAGGTCAATGACAGTAGTTGATAACGTCACCATGTTAAGGCCCTAAGGCCAGTTTAGTTTTGAGGTCTGTTATGGGAAAAAAGAAAAGAAAAAAGTTTTAGTTTTTAGATGAAAATCGGCAATGTAGGGAAAATATAATTTTTAAATAATAATTTCGATAAAAATAATAATATAGGCTTTTGATTATGCTTTGCGTGGAAAAATTTAACTTAACTTTTAAATTACAATACCAAATATTTTAGAATTGTGGCTTCTCAATGACACTTCCGAATGGTTTTAAGCTTTGTTTGGAAGAAAATATATAAATAAAAATGCAATTAAGTGCCAAAATCGATTTATGATGTTAAACCTTTACATATATTTCTTAAAAGTGCTTCTCGTTCCCACGTTCTTAGTTGAACTCTACCTTGTTTGTTTAAGGGTTTCTGATCACAATGTTAATTGCATATCAGGATTCACAAGTAACAGAATGGACAGATGAGAAGCATAGTTTGTACCTTAAATCCATGGAAGCATCATTTGTTAACCAGTTATATAGTTCTGCGGATATTCCTGCTTGGAGTGATGTTACATCATCTAGGCAAATGCGTTGTGCTCCTTCTGGCCAGGTTTGTTTGAACACATCTCTTTCATTTGAAAGACTGTCGACTCCATTGGTTTTGTACATGTTCTGTGCTTACAAAAGTGTGGTTTTTTTGTTATTTTTATTGTTTCTCTCTATCTTTATTCTAGTTTAAGGTTCTTCGACGTGGTTGCTGGCAGAAGCTCTATTTAGAGAGACCTGAATTTCAACCAAATAAGACATGCAATTCTCATGGTCTTTCAGCAAATCCGTGGATCCGGCATTTTAAATCTGAATGCAAGCCAAAAACATTTTCGTCTCCATATCCTTCAGGTATTGCTGGATCAAAAATACTAATCAATATTAGTGGGAAGAAGGCAGTGTCCTATGAAGCAGCTACTAGATCTGAACACCTTGATACGTCTCATTTGTGTCATCATGATTTGTCTGGCAGTAGTGCAGGTGCTGACAGCTATACTTTAATCTAAGGGCAAATCTAAGGGCAAATATTTATTAAGTATATTAGATGATCCGCATCTTTGATTTACTGTATAGTTTATTTTGGGTGATGTTCTCTTCTAATTTGTCAATCATAAAAGTTCTTAGGAGGCTGATGGGGGCAATATGCGTTGATAAATATGGGTTCACAAGGGTTCAGTAATAGATATATCTGGTATACACCTAAATGAATAAGATAAAGATTTGGTCATGGGGGATTAAAAGTTTTCATGCAGCCAACCTCATTTAGTCGAGAGTATAGTGTGATCGAGTTGAGTACAGAGTTATAGGAAGAAGAGCAAGAATTGATTTCATGAGAAATTTTATTTTCTACAATAAGATTTGTGTTGCAGCTACAAATTAGAAGGTTCTTTAATACATTGGCAGAGAGGTCATGGCCTATGCTGCATATAGTTTACCAACTCTCTGACAATGCTTTGGTTTCTTGCAGAGGTGTCAGATCAGAACTTCGTTGATGAAGAGAGTAAAGCTGAGAAAGCAAGCCGTATATGTAGCTCAAAAAAGATGAAAAAGATGAAAACCGAGAAACCTGATGCTTCAAGCCATGATGATCAGGTAACATGTACACTTAATTCATAAGCAGTTTTTGTTTGTGAGAGTTAAGAAGTAAGACTATGATATTGTCTGAGTGATCTTAGTTTCAACATTCTCCATCTCGGCTGTGCTCTTTTAGGTCGTCCCATTCCAGCAAAGCAAGGGAACCATGACAGAAGACTATCCTGAGAAGTGTGTTTTTCCAGCCAGATGAAATGAAGATCAAGAATGCAAATGGCTTGCTTAGCTACTCTTCCTCTAACAAAAGGAGGGCTTGCGGAGGACTCTGCATATCAATTATGCTGACTTAACCCAAGATTATAAGAGCATTTATGCATTGCTGGCGCAGAAATGACTTGCCATTTCCATCTACTGTACTCTCTGCATCTAAGCCTAAAGCCTGCTATGATGTTGTTGTTTTTGTATTTTTTTTTTTTTTGGCTTTTTTAATAGTATTCATAATTACGTTTGCTGAAATATCAGATTTTCTTTTTGTTTTCATTTCTTTTTAAATGTTAAGGTAAATGGGAAATGCTAGAGATCGCATCGAGTCTATTTTCATTTACGCTCTATGTTTCATTTTTGCGAATGGGCATCACTAAAAATCATCTGGTTGCATCACTGCATCAGTTTGGCATTGGAGATTCTTCCAAAAAATCAATGCGTATAAATGAAGCCATCCCTCGGCTCCAAATGAAGAACATTCATGCGCGGAAATAATAAGTCAATGATCTGAGAAGGAAAAGTTAGCATGAATATTCCTGTGCATTTAAAATTTTGAATAATTGTAATTGATGAAACATTTTTAAATTCTGTTTTATTAGGTTAAGGTCATATTGCCGGCAACTCTACAAGAATTGAATAGTCCTTTACCAGTGTCTTGATTCGGTATTTTTGTACTTTATTATTTATGATAATATAGGCAAAGCTTATGTTTATATTTGTACTTTATTATATATATATGATATGATATATAAACGATATAAAAAAGAATACTAAATAATATTTCGTATTTTAATAGAGGGAGCGTTATTTAAAAAAAAGAAAGAAAAGAAACGATAATAAAATACACGTCTAAATAAAGGTACCGGAACAGCTGTTATCTCGGCCGTGACACAAAAATCATGGCGAGAAAATTTAAGGCGACGTGTTACAGTCTTAATATTTATTATTATTAGTACAAGAATTTTTCTTTAAAAAAAAACATTTTCTTTTTCTTCTTTACAACTTTCATATTTTTAAAGAAAGACGACACGCATCTCCTCAGATTCCGCTCGTTGTCCAATTTTTTTCATTTCTCAGAAAGTCGTCTCGTTGGTTTTAAAAGGTAGGCTATGCTTCTCGCTGTCCTTGATTATCTCGGCTCGATCTCTAGGGTTTCGATTTTTCCCTTTTTATATTTGTTCGATTTCCTAACTAATTGATATTTTCTGTTTATTCAATAGTTATAGCTTGCTTTGGTTTCCTCGATTTGTGGAATCCCGGCTCTGTCTGTAATTATAACCAATTGTTGGAGTAGGGCTTAGAAATTGTGAGATCTTAAATGCCGCCATTCATGGCGGTCTCAAAAGCCTTGGGTTCCTTAGTTTCACGTACAACGGGCAGTCGACATTTGATTAGTTCTGCCAAAAGCGATGGGCAGCTACGTAAGCTCAATCAGTTTCGACGATTGTGTGGAATAACAGGGATCGAAACATCTTCAGTCCATAAATTGATTGGTGCTCACCAAAATACTAGTTCTTCATTAGCTAGTTTTTGCCAAAATAATGGTAATGTTTTGCAAAGGAGGCGGTTTCTTGGTGTTGGAGACGGGGAAGAGGGTGATGTCTTATCCAAAGTTTATGAAGAGCGGCGTGTTTTAGGGTAATTATGCTTGAAACCCTTTTGTTCTTGTTTCTGGTAACCAACTTGAATTTCCTTGTTCATTATTCATTTCCTATGTTTACTTCTTTGGTATGCATAATTGTGAAAGAAAATTCTTGAATTTACTTCCACATCGTTGCAGCATATCATTTTTTTCTGCCCCTTAATGAATTTCTGTATTGGATTTTCATTAGCTGCTATATCTTTTCAATTCCAGCTACTCTCCAGAGCAGTTATTTGATGTAGTTGCTGCTGTTGATTTGTATCACGGGTTTGTCCCCTGGTGTCAGCGGTCAGAGATACTGAAACACTACCCAGATGGATCTTTTGATGCCGAGTTGGAGATTGGGTTTAAATTTCTTGTTGAAAGTTATGTTTCCCACGTGGAGTTAAACAGAGCAAAGTTTGTTAAGGTAACAAGATGTGAAATCTTTAGTGGGTTTTCCTTTTTCTTGGCTCCATTTTTGTTGTGCACAGAGTGTTCATTCTCATCTTTAAAGAAAATGCACCATTTTGGGACAAACAGGACATGCATTTCAGGGCTGTGAACATGGTATTCAAATGATTGCTTCTTGCATAGCTACTGCTTAAGTCCAAACTTCTCATTAATTTAACTTTGGTCCTAGTAGATTTTTGTACTGTAATATACTGATTGTTCATTCTTGTATTTATATAAATGCTCTATTTTATACCAACAGGATAGGCAGTTAAGAGTTGTGATCATGGTGTATCAATTGGAGTTCTTCTTGTGTATCTACTGCTTTAGTTCAAACTTCTTGTTAACCGTGCAATCCTTGCTCAACATCTTTTTGAATTGAGATTGAGATGAAAGTCTTAAATGTAGGATATTGCTGCTAGCTTTATTATGAAATGGAATAAAAGATTAAATATGACCACCTACCCCGAGCCAGTAGGTGCAATGGTGGAGTCATTTGTGGGTCATATTTCATATTTGTGATATCTTAGAACTCTAAGATGGTCCTTACTGTAGGTGATTCTGATTTCCAAATGTTTTCTCTTTTTGGCTGTTGAATTTTGATGGTCTTAAATTTTTGTTCTGCTTTATTTTTCAGACAACCGCATCAGACAGTTCCCTTTTTGACCATCTTATAAATATTTGGGAATTCAATCCTGGACATTCTCCTGGCACTTGCAACCTCTACTTTTTGGTGGATTTTAAATTTCATTCACCACTATATCGACAGGTAATAGCCCTTCATTTGGTTTTTCATAGCATGCTCTGCTAATATTGAGGAACTAAGTTGGTAGGCAATTCAGCAATTTAACTTCCAGAGGGATGCGAATTACGAAAATTCCATAGTTTTTGCAAAATATTGAAAGCAATTGTGGGCATGCTCTTTTAAAGTAGTTCATAGGATACAAATTCGGAATAATCTCTCTCTCTCTCTCCCCCCTTTTTCTCTATTTTTTTTTAATAGGTGGTGGTTTGGAATGAACTGAAACCAGAGGCAAACCAATTGCTCTGTAAAAAATGGAAACAAAATGTTAACCAATTTCTGGGGAAAAACCAAATGGAACTACCAGTTCAATTCATTCCAGTCAGTTTAGTTTGGTTGTGTGTAAACTTTGTCCAACCCCTCCCCCCCCTCTCCCCCCGTAACTTTAATGGATATTGGCATTGTTGAAGCTTTTAGTATACTTATGAAGAGAAGCATGAAGGATGCTAACTTTGCTGACAGCTCTGCTTAACAGGCAGCATCTATGTTCTTTAAGGAGGTGGTCTCTCGATTGGTTGGCTCGTTCAATGAGCGCTGCCGGTTGATTTATGGGCCAGAGGTCCCAATCCTTGAAAACTCTTATGAACAGAGGGTATGAAGATTGGTTTTTCCATTCAATCAGGTTGCTGCTGATGGAATGTCATCCTCCAAAGAGCATTCTGAATGCTGGTGAGATAAAAAAAAATGATCTGACAATGTGGAACTGGTGCTGGGCGGTTTTTTTTTTTTTTAATCCTACCCAGCTATTGATCTTTTATGATTGTATTCTATCCAGCTATTGATCTTTCAAATGGTCATAAATGGCTCTTAATCAGTCATTTCTATTTTTCCCCGTCTAATCCACCTTTTATTGAGAGCTTAGATGTGTCGTCTTGATATATGCCATGGTAAACCCTACTAATCTGGTTTTTATCAATCAATATTGAAGTATTAATTGTTGCATAAATGAAGCTTTGATGTGATAATATTGGGTATTTCCCTTGAATCGTTTAATATAATATGCTTGTGAAATATTACAGTAATTACATAACGTGGTGGAGCATCCAATTACTTCAACAGAAATGCTTCTTCCATGTATAATGTAGTTGAATTTTGGATGTCCTGGTAGTTCCACTCTCAAAGGATCGTCACAGTGCAGAGCGAGTCCACATCTTTTATGGTACACGCGATGACTCATGAATTAGTGTAACATTCATGGTGTGTTGTACTGTACTTCTTATTAAGAAGAGATTCGCAGCTTGCGTCGACCAGAGGGGTTGGGATTAGACAGCGTTGGGCTGGAGTGGATGGCCTAATGACCGGTACTGATGCTTTCTGGAGTTCAGGCCTATGATGTTCACGCTCATGGACCCAAGCTTCTTCATGAGATGTTAAGAAGATCGAGTAGTGTGATATTTGACTCTTCCATTATAAGTCGCACTTTTTAATAAATCTCGTTTATTTTACAGTTACTTATGTTATGTGTCCTTTCCAAATTCAAACTTTTAATGTAAATGGGGGTAATTTTTTTTTATATTTATTTTTTAGCAAATAATTTGTAAGATTTTCAAATACCTTGGAAGAAAATGATTTTTTCGGTGGCTAATCTCAATTTTAAGAATAATTTGTCAAGATTTTCAAGCATAAGATAGAGCAACAGCAACATGCAATTTGTCAAAATGAGTTTATAATTATCAAATTAATTGTTGACAAATCTTTTTTTGTTCTTTTGGGTGGCAACGAGAGATTGGTCCAGTTATGCAGTTTAGTCAAACAAAATGATGGTTGATGGGCCGCTGCTAAGTGCGTCTCCTTGTTAATGCATGAAAGTGACACGGTTTAGTTAACTTCTCGAGGATGGAAGGAAAAGGCCAAAAAAAGAAAGCGGCCGCGGCTGGAGATAATTTGGAAATAATTGATGATGACCATTCACCCGCCCAAAAATAAAAGTGAAAGGAGGCGCACAAAATCCTGCCATCACCATGCAACATTACCGTCACGAATGACGCTGTTCGAGATCCCGAATGATATCATGGAACTGTTAGCCGATTCGTGACAGTGTGAACCCTGCTGCCCTCGCTAATTCGTGTTTTCCTATTGCAATTTGCGATTAAAGCTTTCCCAAAATTGAATCGGGTAACACGTGCGGACATATACCGCGTACCCATAATTCCTGAAAATTACACAACTAAAGACAATAAATACTAGACGAGAGTACTCCAAGGGGAACAAATATATTCGTCTAATGAAATAATTAAAAGATAATATAACAATGATTTGGGTGTAAAAGCATGAAGTATGAGCGCTCACTGCAGAGACGCCAGGTACTTAGTGATCATTGATGGAAAAAGTGGGTTGAAGAGCTGTCGTGATCTCGTAAGATTCTCGTTAATTTGTTTTTGTTTAGTACCTCGACCCTGTAACCAATAATTGAAGCGCTTTTGGAGATCGTCCAGCTGTGTTGATGGTTTCGTTAACATCGATCCTCCGTCTCTCTCACTGCCCAATTTCACCCTCGACCACCAATTTCTTTTCTTTTCTTTTCTTTTCTTTTCTTTCTTTATTAATTTGACTGCATATATGTGTATGTATCCATACATGCAAATTAATGACGAACAGCTAGCTGCATTGAATCTCCATCTCTCTTTTTCGCTAGTCAATCCAGTCGCATCGTTATCTTCGCCTCTGTATATGTGATTGCAAATCAAAACTAAAGTATCCAGTGGCCACTGGCAGTGGCTTATCTTTCTTTTCCTATGCTTGCTTTTTCTCCGCCTTTACTTCCACTCATTTTCGCAATCATTTAATGGAATAAACGTTTAACCTAATCTTAAATTCTCTGTCGTTCATTTCATTTGTTAGCTCCTGGGGCTCAATCGGCTAATTAACACAATATACACATTACTTGATTTCTTCCTTTTTGATGATCACCTGCTGTGTTGTCGTGCCCATATTTAATAAAGATGGCATGCCATCACATTAGGATATTCTCGAGCAAGACAAAAGCTGCAAATGTTGAGAAACTTGATGAGGTGCTTGAAGATTGGGTTGTCGATCGATGAAAGAGATGATAAAGCCTGTGGGAACATAAAGAATGATATAATTTAGAAAAGATTTTTTCTTTTTAAAAAAAAAGTGTAGAATGCATATTCTTTTTCCTGATATTTTAATTAACTCGTGGGATTTCTTTTGACTCTTTGGTACGTCAATCAATTTCAAGAAATTATATTGGTAGGGGCTGATGGATACAAGTTGCGATGCGATGACAGTCCACACCGGCCGTTGGCTCCGCAATATGCATAGATAAAAGAATGAACTGACGAGGAATTCAAATGCTCCTCTAATTGTTATCACTAGTTCCTTTCATTCTCTTTTTAGATAAATTATTCTCTTGGCTATTAAAAAAAAACGGCGTAAATAATCACGCAACACTAAGTGGGGGTGTCATTCAGCTTGTCTTTGATTGTTCATTTTTATGCCAGGCTGTCATGCAAAAATTTGTCTTAAATCTTAGCGCTCAAATATGTGCTAATTAACTGAGAGCCTGAAAACTAGCGAGTGGTAGCTAACAGTAGACAAGAGTATCTTTTCAATGATCTAGTCAATTAAAGCATTGTTTCAAATCAACCCGTACATAGTGGGGTGTCACAATTTAATCCAATCCGCTGAATTTATTTGATTCGTATAAATTTGATTTATAAAAATTTAATTTGTAGATTAGTGGATTAGATTACATTAAAAATTTAAAAATTCACAATTTGGCGGATTAAATATAGATTTATTTTTATAAATTTATAAAAATCAATGAATTCGTAAAAAAAATTATTTAATTAAAAAATTAAACTTTTAAATGTGACATTAATACTTACTAATTAATTAATTAATTAATTAAAATATAGTTACATTAACAATATATTATATTTTATCCAATAATAATTAAAAAATAAAAAATAATTAAATAAACAAATATAACTTTCTAAACAGTTAATTTTCATATATTGATTTAAATAAATGAGATTTTTTCTTTTTGGTGTGTTATACTTTGAACGTATTTTTTTAACTTTATTCAAACAATTAATTTATTTAAATCTTGTTTAATTTTGAATTTGATTGGTAGTAAAATTATTTTTATATTAAAATTTTTTTATTTAGCTAGTTTGCGAATTGGAAAAAATTAAAAAAAAATTGTCCACAAAAAAAAATCCATAAAATGGTGGATTGGATATGAATTGAGTCAAATCCACATCTAATCTGCATATGTATGGATTAGATTTGAATTGATTTTCACCAATCCGTAAATTAGATTAGATTGAAAATTTATAATATGTAAATCGTGAATCAGATATAATTAAAAAATTTTAGTTCACAAAAAAAATCTGTAAAATGGTGGATTAGATATCGATTTGGTCAAATCCACATCTAATCTGCATACGTATGGATTAGATTTAGATTGATTTTCACCAATCTGTAGATTAGATTAGATTGAAAATTTATAATTTGTAAAATCGTGGATCAGATTTGGATTGATACTTAATCTGCAAAATCCAATATGAGAACACCCCTAATATATGATAGCTTTTTTTAGAAAACTGAATATGACAATCAGATTGTAACTCATATTATATGAAACTATTATTCATATTTATAATCATACGATAACTCATATTTACATAAAATTATTACTGTGATTAGTATACATAAATTCTTATGAATTATAAATCACTTTCCAAATTTTTATCTCTCACTAATATTCGAGTGACGTTTACTATGTTCACCAATCAATTATATGATACAACTGAGGAATGACTCAAGCCCCACAAAAGCAGCTGACATTAGATAAGAGAGCGTCATTTCAGATTCCGTTTAGTCCGCTGAGGATAGAACCTAGGAGATAGTTTTGTTGCAAATAAAAGAAGTCTTAGAGGTGTATATACGAATACGACAGAAAAGGAGGGGGCACAATTCGACTTTTTATACAGATGAGATGGCTCCAAAAGTCATACGTATATTTTGGCTTTAACTAAGCTTACGAGAGATAGAATTACAACATGTTTGAAATAGTTGTACCTCTACCGCTCCTTCGCAAACATAGCAACTCTTCCCTTTTTTCTTTTTTTCTTTTTTGTTTTCTAGACAATATTTCAACTTACGAATATCTAGTTAAAACACAAAATTTTTGGTGCAAGAATGAAATCTAAATTATTGAAAATAAAGAAATCTTCCTCACACGTGACATTAGACTTGAACTCTTTTAGAGTATGTTTGGTACACTTCATAATATGAGAGTGAATTGTCCATTCGGGTTTAGCTAATGTGACAGTTTGTTGCATTTGCTTCCTTTTTTTTTTTTTTTTAACTATTGTAATAAATAAAAGTAAGTTTAATATTATATTATATTATAATATTACAGAATATAAATTTTATTTTCTTTCATTTTTACATTATAAGGATTCATATATAAAGATTTATTATTATTTAATAAGTTAATATAACTAAAAACACGTAATTAAATAATATATAAATAGATAACATAATATTAAATTATTGAATTAAATTATAATAATTCATAGAGGAAAATTGATTATTATTTAACAACTTAATATAGATAGTAATAAATAGTTAAATAGTATATAAAAATATAATTAAAAGCATTACATAAGGGCCATCTTTTGCACTTTTTTGATGTGAACTAAAATCATTTAGGGTCCATTTGGGATTGGTTTTGGAAGTTTCAAAAGTAATTTCGAAAAGTTAAAAAATAATTTTAGTATTTGATAAAAATTTTTACAAAACACTTTTTGCAAAATCGTCCCATCTTATAACAGATTTAGAAAAAAAAGGGAAAGGGCAACTTTTCAAATTATGATTTTAAGAACTAGTTTATACTTAATACAATTTCATATATATTCTCAAATAGTTCTAAAAATATAAAATTATCTTTATTAATTAAGAAATAAAATCATTATATTTAATTTTCAATTATATTGAGATAATAAAATTAATAATATAAAAAATTTAATTTAGTTATCGATTACTATATATATACACAAAAAAAAATTATATACATGTTTATAAAAGTGTAAATAAATTTTATTCAACATTATGTGTAATTAAGTCATTGACATTCTTATAGTAATTTAATAGGAAGACTTACCATACACATACGAATTCTATATCCTATATCCTGTAGCCAATGGATATCCTATATAATGCATCAATTGATCACCTGCAGCAGTAGAGCCGAATTCTATATCCTATATCCTGAACCCACCACTACGATCTAAATTCTAAAGTATGAGAAAAACTTGTGTACATCCGAAGTATGTACAACCTGTAGCCAATGGAGCTCATTCTTCGATATTTGGATTGAGTTGTCCTCAAGTCCAGTGAGTGCAGTACCGTAAGTCATCTCAAAACTAACTCCAAAGTTAGGAGATACCTCAAGCTTATACATATTCTTAGTCCATGAGATATTTTCTCCCTGGCAACAAGTAATTTTTTATAATGTGTTGCCCATCCGGAAGACGAAGATCGCAACAATATTTTGATGATCGATATTTGGAGAGCACGTGCGCAATTAATATAACCAGACAGCAGCGGAGAAGAGCTACTTTTCTTTTCGCCCTCCATGAATGTACGTACCCTTACCGTATGCAAGGCTAAGTAGACACAGCACCCACTTGACTTGAGGACAACTCAATCCAAATATTGGATCATATCTTTCGGACGTTGAATGGAGGATCAAATAGTGTAATTTTCATTATAAAAAATGAAGCACCTTTTCAAGACGTAGTGTAATATTCCAAAGTTCTATTGTGATCAATTAGGAATATGCATACATATCTGTGATTGACGCCAAGTGAAAATATCGCGAATATCTGACTGCAGACATTTTATAGCCGGGGCCGATCGAAGCTGTGTTGTATTATTTACTTATAGAAGGAGCATCATCACCAGCATTGGCGAGTATAAGTTAACTTCGCCTTCAAGCTGTCACGTAAATGTAATAGTTGGAACTTGGGACCACTGAGTGCTCAACAAATGCACTGCTGTTGCATGGTGGTTCTGTCGTACCCGTAACCTCTAGTAAGCAGCGGACACCTGCCCATGCAATTGATAACCCCAGTATCTTTGTCTAGATTTTCTCTTCACGTGGAGCCATCGAAATCAAATCAGCATTAAGCAGGTGTCGAATTAAAGTCGAATGAAAAACACTCAGAAGTTGGACACGTCTCAGGCGGCCCTGGTCGAAGCACGTTCTAACTTCCTTTCATGCATGATTGTTTACGTTGAAAAGGATGCTACTCTCTAAATGAGAACAATCCAAGTCATCATGCGTATGTGTCGCTAACGAACTTTCACTTCATGTATATTGTTTAGCTTGTGATAGTGCACGTGACAATAATGGAGAGCGAGACTAACAAAGAATATGAGATTCTTACATATGCATTTAGTAGTGAAATTTGGATAGTGCACAATTGCACAAGATATTAATTTATGATATATACGCTTCCCGATTGGCATATCTTAGATAAATGCCTTTACACGTGGTTACCATTTGCAACATTGAACATTAAGCAATAACGTACGTGGGATCGCTGGCCAGATAAAGCTGGATCAGTTGTGACCCATGATATACATATACAATCACTTTCAAGACACTTATCAATCCTTCTCAGAAACCACAGTCAATGCGAGCTGCTATTTAGAAAAAGGTAGAGGAGATGCTAGGGTTGCTGCATTGTATAGAATCATCACACTAGGTTAATTTTTTTATTTATCGAAGATTATGGGGTGTTTTTACATTCAAGGATTGCATGTGTGTTTGAAGGAGAGAATCTGGTCAAAAGCAAATTTACGATCGAGCATCTGTCCAGCTAATAATTGCTTACCGAGTCTGGAGCAGTACAATTGTTCTGGCCACAATTGATGAGTATAGCTTGGGTTTTGTGGGTGACAGGTCTTGTTTCTTCAATGCCCATTTCCACCTAATAATTCAAAATAAGACGTACTTGTTCACGTGGATACAGCAAATCGTGCCACATTCCCATTGGTCTACTTTACCTCCGAGGTTAAACTATTTATCAGCAAATGTGATCGAAATAAAGGATTCCCTCATGACAACATTACCATTGGAACCCATTCACGTAAATTTAATTATTTTCTAAAGATTTCTGATGATCATTAAGAGATTATGTGTGAAAGGAAACTTTATATATATTTTTTTCTCTCGCTTTTGTGTCGTGAATCAGTGAATCCTGATGTTTACAAAGGTAGGTTAGGTTTGTAAAAGTTTCATGAGCATGTGCTGCCGTAGGAGTCGTTTTCAACCTTATGGCTGTCAATTAAATTAATCTGCACTCCCTGTTGTTCCTTTGACTTTCAACGATTCAGACTTCTGAAGGATACATTTTCAGGCGACTCATTTTTCCGTCATGATCAAAACATTTCTGTTGTTGCGTACGGATACATATTGAAAAGGATGACGTGTCGGTGACTCATAAAAAATATACTAAGATTAAAGCTTTGATAAATTCTGGATAATGCATTCCCTTTTTCTCTCGTTCTTCCTCTTTTTTTTTTTTTTTTTATTTTGGAATAAATATTTTTTAGCTTTGGAATTTATGGAGTCTGTACGAATAGTCGAAACTCGCCACTTAAAACGTGTAACCAATAAGATTCCTCAATGCATTGAAGAAGCGGGACGGGGCCAGGAGGGCCTTCTCGTATCAGAATAGGGTTGGTAGAAAGCGGGTCCGGATTTGGGAATTGCAATGTCCGGACCCACCCAGTTCAGATATAAATTTTTTACACACAGACAGTATTTCAATCTAAGTAACTCGATTTCATATTTTTTAATATTATAATATATATTTTTAAAATTTTTTTTATAATTTTATAAGTTTTAAATTGATTTGAATAAAATTTGACATGAAATTACAAACTTTAAGTATTTAAAAATTTATATTTGTGTAATAGATGAATTAAATAAATAAAAATATTTAAAATAATATATATTTTATAATTTTTTTAAACAAAACTATAATTCTGAGCTTATCAAATAATGCCCAAGACCGATTTATCTTCATACATTACCCGACTCACATTGCCCGGGTGTAGTGCACATTCAGATTGGGCAAGTATTTTTGCCACCCCTATATCAGAAGGCTCTGGAAGTGGACCATCAAGATTGACAAAAGTGTCAAAATCTACCTAGGCCATGATGTTGACAAGCCTATTTTTTTTTATGAGCGAGGTGGAATCAGAAACTGTATCTTGATCTTCTTAATAAGGAAGAAAGTGTATAACACATAAAAGATAATATAATTAATCATTACCAACGTGGTATTAGTAATTAAATTTAATATAATAATTATTTTTATTTTTATTTTTTAAAAAATAAATAACTATATAGTATAATATTATTTATTTATTGTATGATTAACATAATATTTCTGATATATTTTAGATTTTTCTTCAACTAGAATAAATTTTAGAGTTCTTCTCTTTTATTATACCCACTTAATATATATACGAAATACACACACAAACACATGAATTATATATAACTAATAATTACATAATAATTTGAAAAACAAATGTATCTGTGTTATATATTGTGCTATTGTGCGTGTGTCAAGATTTTACGAGAGCTATAAGTCCTACAACACAATTCTCTCTTCCAAATTTAATAGTGTGCAACCGTGCGCACAAAATGATTCCTCATCTGTGAAGTTCCATGTTTGTTCGGGAGAGTTCCACCTTTGCACTAAACATGGCTCCCCCTATACAATGACTTGGATGGGCCCGCAACGAAACCAATCAGGGCCACTAATCTCGTCCTTGGAGATCCTAAGAATTCTGGTTCACTGATGAGCTGGATGTCACTCTTACCACGTCGTCCCGCCCCCAAAATTTCCTTTCACACTCGCATATTTTTTTCGTTTGTCTTTTTGTATCTCAAAATTTATTTATTTTTTTCCCCAAAATTTGCCTTTCATTCCCCTGGACAACTTTGAAGTCTTACAAGACTACGAGCAGTTCAAATATCCTCGTCCAATTATTAAGATATTTTATTATATTTTACTTCAATTTTCTTTTTAAAATTTTATCTAATAGCGATCAAATCTCTTATCCACTCATGTGAGTGGGATTCACACCATAAAACTCTTATTTTTAACACAAAAAAATTAATCATCTCAACTGAATGACACTCTGGTGATTGTTAAGAAATATATATATGTGTGTGTGTGCGTGAATGGGTAACATGTAAAAATGTTAAATTTTATTAAGCAATCCATGGTAAATGTTCATTTGATTCCTATAGTTTAAACCAACTATTTAATTAGTACCTATATTTTCACAAATAACCTAAAACACTCATATGAATACTATTTTTTATGCCGTTGGATCTACAACTTAAACTCGTATTTTCTATTTGATACAACTTAAATTTCAAATAAATCTAATATACAACAGGTAAAAAGTATATGATAAGTAAGTATATCTTAATGAATTCATCTGCACAATATGGATCTTTTGGTAATTTTTTGAAAATACAGGGTACTCTAACAAGTTTATAAGTCAAATTGTATTAACTAATGGATGGAGTTTGAAGAAAATATTTGAAAACTTGAGTCAAAATTATGAACGTCATCTGACGTTGGTGATATCTTATATGGTTGCTTCGTTAAGGAATGAAGATTCCAAAAATAAAAATTTGCTTTACAAATGTTGATGGTTAGGGCAAATGACAAATAAGTGTGGTCGCAATGAGTAATATTAATCATAGATGAAGTTTTTATTTTTAAACAAGGAACTAACACAAATAGCACATTACAAAATATTAAGATGTTAGTTTATATTGTAAAGACCTCATTCTACACCAACAATGATGCATGTTAAAATTTAATATCATTCTATACGCTTTTTATTTTATTTTTATTTTTATTTTTATACTTATTTAGTAAGGTAGGGAATGAGTACAATCTAAGTCAACATTTTAGTTTCTATATATCTTCCCTATAATTTAAACCCAGACGGTTAGTTAAGTCAAACTATTTAAAAACAACTCGGAAGCCCATAGGAGCACTACTCGTACAATACACAGAAGTTGGCCTTATTTTTTTCTTTTTACTGCCAAAAATATTTTTTTCAAGTGAAAAAAAAATTTACCACAGATAGCTTTTTATCCATTATGATAAAACTTATCTTCATATTATTGTTGGGTCAGCATCTAGTACTTTATTTTTATTTTTTTAATAGTTTCAGTAGCATGGTAATTGCGACATTAAGGTCTCGTATTTAATTCTCCCTTCAAACTCTTGTTTATCGGCTTATTAATTATATACGGCACAATAATCCATAGAGTGCATGATACACGAGTTACCATTAAATCTTGAATTTTCCCTCAATATCGGCCTAACCCAACACCCTTTCACACATCATCTTTTGTATTCTTCTTCCAATTTGATGAGTTTACTTTGTTCTCATCTGTCCGTAATGTCTCCAGAGATCACCAGAGATATCTATCCTGAGCTCGTCAATATATAACTATGCAATTGCATGTTTCTTGGATAAAATATGAACTGTTTCAAAAAAATTAAATTAATCATCAAGCTGAACTTAATTAATAATTTCATATTCGAAATGCGCGCGGTTAGGAGAACTAATTAATATTTAGTGGTTCAAAATCCAAACTTTTGTTTTCTCGTCCGAGAAGTTATAGCAATTAGGTCAAGGTCAATTAAGAAACCGCTAGTTGTTTCTTATAATTATCGATTGAGTGAATGGTCGGCGACCTTCAGCCATATGTTTGATTACCTGTCTAGGCTGCCAAATAAAATGGGTGATCACTGTATCGCATATTGCCTTCAAAATGCGAAGAAAGTTTTATCGTTTGAAGCCTTAATTTCCACCTGATTTGATGTGTATACGTGGCCTTAATTTCCACCTGATTTGATGTGTATACGTACTTCCTGGAATTCATGAACATTCATGGCCACGATCTTTCACAATCCCGGGAGCAGATTTTGTCGTCCTTGGCTCCATTTCTAGTAAAATCAAGAAAACATAACAGGGTAGTTAATTTGGTGGCGAATTAGATCATGTTCGTGCGTCCCAAAGTCGAACCTCTGTTCCTCAAATGTAATTATGATCCCCAAGTCATTTTCTCTGGTCCAGGACGTATTTATTTCATTGAATTTTTTTAAAAAAAAATGCCACGAGGAGTTTTGCATGGAAACCATTAGTTCAGTACCAAAAATCCTGCCAGCTGCGACTTAAGAGAATCTATGAAACAGGGCTGCAGATCAGTTGAAAAAGAAAAATTATGTGTTTAAAAAGGCCCCTTTTTTTTTTATCTAAAACTTGTCCTGACCATATTGATCACTTTAAATTCTGTATATTACTGGAATATGATGTAAATGAACAACAAGATTTTGTTGCATGACATAGTGTATCCAAGTCTTGATTTCGGGAAATCTAAGTAGATGGCGGAACGATCATATAAAGATTTGGATTTATCATATCTGCTTAAATGGAAGAAAATATTACGTGTAATATTTATGACCTATTGGTTGGATTTGTATGAATTTACCGTATATACATACATAAAGTAACGAAAATTTTGGAGTCACATTTGTCGTTTGTCCTTATCCTCGCTCGATATTTTCTTTCTATATAAACTAACCTTCGGCTTCTCGCTTCAGCGACTCAAAACCACACCAAAGCGCAAATCCCTGGCCTGCATTTTAAATTGGATTCGTAAGCTAACTCGCCTACTGAAATAATAAGAAAGGAAGAGATATGGAGGGGATTTTTCTGTGTGTTTTCGTCTTTCTACTTGCTGCTCTACCTTTGTGTATGTTGTTTACAAGAGACAAGACAGAACCTCAAAAGAAAGCTAAGCTCCCTCCAGGTTCAATGGGTTGGCCTCTCATAGGAGAAACTCTTCAACTCTACTCTCAAGACCCAAATGTTTTCTTTGCCGCCAAACAAAAAAGGTTTCAATTCTCTCTTTCTCTATATGTAGTTTCTTTTTATTCCTTTGTATTTTAACTCTCTCTCGCTCTCTCTCTCTCTCTCTCTCTATATATATATATATATATATATATATATTCGTACTATTTTTATAAATTCAAACGAGATGATCGTGGTGGTTCAGGTATGGAGAAATTTTCAAGACTCATATTCTTGGGTGCCCCTGCGCCATGCTGGCTAGCCCTGAGGCTGCTAAGTTCGTTTTGGTTACACAAGCCCATTTGTTCAAGCCCACGTATCCGAAAAGCAAAGAGCGTTTAATTGGTCCGTCGGCTATCTTCTTTCACCAAGGAGACTACCATCTTCGTCTAAGGAAGCTAGTTCAAGGCTCCTTGTCCCTTGAAGCAATTCGTAACTTGGTCACCGATATCGAAGCCGCTGCAGTCTCTGCCTTGAACTCATGGCACGGGGGGCATATCATCAACACCTTTCAGGAAATGAAAAAGGTTTTGTTGGGTTCCATTGCGCAGTTGAAAACATACAATTGGATTAAGCTTTCTTTTTAAGTAGTTCTTTTCTACTTTAGAAGTATGCCCGTTTAAAATTTAAGTATTTGTGCTGCCCTTCTGTAGCTTTCTTGAAAGTTGTTCGTACTTGCATATCTAATATGATTCTCATCAATGCCGTGTTTATATTTTCTTTGATTTATTGCAGCTTTCTTTTGAAGTAGGCACACTGACAATTTTTGGGCACTTGAAAGACAATTATAGAGGCGAACTGAAGAAGAACTACTTGATAGTGGATAAGGGCTACAATTCCTTTTCTACAAACATACCCGGAACTCCGTACAAAAAGGCCTTACAGGTAGGCAAATTAAGTTGTTATGGTATTGGCCATCCTCATTAAGTTGTAATATATCTTCTCATCGTAAATGGGCCTTAACTTTACAATTAACAGGCAAGAGAGAGGCTAAATGAAATTCTGGGTGATATTGTTCGTGAAAGGAAGGAGAAGAGATTGAACGAGAAGGATCTGCTGGGCTGCCTTCTGAACTCAAAAGATGAAAATGGAGAAGCGCTAAGTGATGATAAAATCGCAGATAACATAATCGGTGTGCTTTTTGCTGCTCAAGACACAACAGCAAGTGTAATGACATGGATTGTCAAGTACCTCCATGACAATCCGAAACTTCTAGAGGTAGTGAAGGTATTGTCTTGTCTATCTATAAGAAGCCAAATCATACGCGGGGTCTCTCCAGAACAAGAACAAGTCTCGCTCGCCTCCTGTTTTTGTCTGTCGTCTTTGAATTTTATATGAATGTATTAATTATATTTGTTGGTACCGCCTTTTGTAGGCTGAACAGAAGGCCATCCGTAAATTGAATGAAGAAGGTAACCAACCGTTCAGCTGGACACAAACGAGAAATATGCCAGTAACATACAAGGTAACTAACTGTCTCACTCTCACCTCAGTGAAATCTGTTTTTATTGTTGCCGTGTTTGGGTATTTTTCTTCCATCAATTGCTGAAAATAGAAACACATGACCCCTGCACTCAGGTTATATTGGAGAGCTTGAGAATGGCAAGCATAATATCCTTCACCTTTAGAGAAGCAGTGGCTGATGTGGAATACAAAGGTAAGATTAGCGAATCAAAGCAAATCTACATTTAATTCCTGAATCAGAGGTCATTTTCCCATACCCAAACTTGGATTAGGACCAAAAACAAAAAAACGGCACCTGAAATTAATTAGAGCAACCATTTTTATCTTTTAGAAAATGACATTTAAGGACATGATTGACCACAGGTTACTTGATTCCCAAGGGGTGGAAGGTGCTGCCTCTCTTCAGGAACATTCATCACAATCCAGAATATTTTACTGATCCTCAGAAATTTGATCCTTCAAGATTTGAGGTGATAATGATCTACTAGTTGGCAAAGATGTGCACGTGTGCTTTTCTCTTTTCTTGTTTTCTGTTTGTGTACACGCGTAAAGCTAATAGCACTAAGCAAGATTTTTGTAGTACATGCCTATGGCTAAGACTTTCCAATTTTTTTATTTTTTTGGGTTTTGGTTTTCATGGTTGTAATGCAGGTTGCGCCGAAACCCAATACATTTATGCCGTTTGGCAGTGGGGTTCATTCCTGTCCCGGAAATGAACTTGCCAAGCTGGAGATGCTTGTAATGACCCACCATTTGGTCACCAACTTCAGGTATTGTTGAAGGAAAATTGCTAAAATTTCCCCCCCCAAAAAAAAAAAATATAGAAGAAAATAGAATAATTATAATGCTATATAATATCATAGGATTAATTAATTATTTCATCTATTTTTTCTTCCAACCGTATGGTGTTATAATTAATTGTATCTTCTTTTTATTTAATGTTTCTGTTTAAATAACATTACTCTTATGAAAATCTCATTCCCATACAATAGTCAGAAACATGAATCTGTTTTCCAAAACGGCCCAGTTCAAAAGCGATAACAGTATTCTACACAATCCTTTCAGACCTGATGTGACAATTTTTTTCCTGTTTGGAACTTTTAAATTAATTTTTGACTCTGGAAAATGAACTTTCGGATGATGTAGCCTTCATAAAATGCAATGCTTAAATAAATAAAGGTCTTTATAGAGAGTCTTTGGAGACAAACAAGATGTAAAACGAATAATCAGTGACGAGAATATTTTTGCTTTTTGTTGGTATTTGCAGGTGGGAAGTGATAGGATCCCAAAGTGGGATTCAGTACGGTCCATTTCCAATTCCCTATCAAGGACTTCCTACCAGATTTTGGAAAGAACCCAAAAGCTAAAGAGGCAGCATGGTGCAAATATTATTATAGAGTTGAGATGCCATTAGTCTCCACCATTTTCTATTTATTATCAATATTTTCTTTGGGTAAGCAATCTGCAATTTGATTAAAGAGACTATAACATGCCTTCCAAGCATCTAGAGATCTAATGTGATTTCTCTTCTGTTGTATCTCTTTCACACATTGTGTAACATGTATTTTGCAGTCTCTAATTAGTTAATATACTCAGATTGTTTTAATTGAAGGTATTCTAGGGGAACAGACTGAAATTGAAACATGTCTTTCTTTTTTCCTTTTTTTTTTTTTTTTTTTATAAATAAGCCAAGAAGAAAAAGATTTGCTGACTCAATATTGGTAACATAGACACTTCAAAGGAACACAAATAATAATAATAATAATAATAATAATAATAATAATCTTTGTTTTCTTAGATATGGAATGGAAATTGGATTGCTTTCACCCTACATTAATTTGAATCGACTGATATTTTGTCTTTTAAGCAATCACCAGTTCACCATGACGCCACGTCTCCGTCTTTAAATCGCCACCGGGCGTGCTCCTTGCTCGCTATCAGGGGCCGCAAAAGTAGTAGCCATGTGTCATTGAGCGATAGGCCAAATAGAAATGGTGGTGTCTCCAGGCTCCGGCTGAGAGGCACCCTCCAAACTAAGTAACTAACAAAATCCACTGCTGCTTTTGCTACCTTCCTCCCTAATGGACCCCACGAATTTCTAAACGCGGCTACTAGAGTTTTGTTGTCATATTGAAACTATTCAACTTTCTATATATTAGCTGTGTTTATGATATTTTGAATGAGATATCTTTGCTTGTGGGTTATCGCAATGGCCCAACACACCCCAAATTCTGCATTTCATGATTTTGTGGAGTATGATTTCAAATTCATAGCTTATCGACGTTAATTTCCAAATCAGCCTGCATGTTCGGCCCGTCATATCAGCTGCAGCTGCTTCTCAAAGATGGGGACAGCCTATTATCGACTGACATAGTTGCGCATTTATGTTAAGAGTAAATTTTAAGTTTATCTCCCTTGTAACTATCTTCAAATTATTCTTTTACTGCTTAAACCTTCCAACCACCTCATTTTTGTTAAAAAATGAAAAAGAAAAAAAAGAGGATGGATTGATGAATTTTCTTTTATCTTCTGACAAATAATGAAGGTTAAATTAAGGTTTTTAAAAATAAGAAGGTAATTCTACGATAATCAATTCCACAATAAGAGTAATCCGTAATTAACCCTTGTTAATTAGATGTCAAGCTTGCAGTAACTTCCACATTCAGGTGAGCTCGAGAGAAATTGTGTTTGAATAACAACAGCAGCTGCTTTACATGAATCCACTAACGCAATATTTATATTAAACATGTACCTCGATCAACGCACAGAAAAAAATGAACAAGCATTGATATTAGTGATAATAGAGAAAATGAGAACAAGTGTTGGGGCACTGTAGTTTTTCACTCATAAATACACACTTATAGGCGTGGTATAATCAATAAGAATTGAGCTTAAGTTTCACACTCGCTATTTTACACCAGAAGCAAAGGTGTGAAAACATAATCAGATTAACTCAATTGTCATTAGAGGTTGTTGATGTGTATTTAAGAATTGCCGCATCAATCCTTTCTTTGTCTCGAGTTGGAAATGCTTCCACTAGAGCTCCATTTTTGTAGAAGTGGAAGAGAGGAACTGTCTGCATCATTTCAAGATTATCTTACAGTCAATGAAGGACAATCTGGTAAAAACAAAACTCAGAAATGCTTTGCAGACTACTTTAGCTTTCAGGTAATCAAAAGAAATTTGTGCAATAACCACAAAAGAGTTATTGCAGAAATTTCTTTTCTTTGCTTTTATAAGTTTTCTTCTTCTTCTCAACATTGTTTGAAAGAAATATGCCTGAAAGCTAAAGTCTCTCTATTCCCCCCAATTATCTAAGCAAGCTGCATTTTGTAATTAGATATCAGAATTGTGGAAAAGTTGAACAAAATCTAGTGAAGGATTTCCCAGAAAAGAATCTGAATTAGCTGCAAATAAAATTTCCAAAAGCACCCCAGTCAGTCGATTAAAATTTTAGAATCTTCACTTTTCATAGCAAGTGATATATATATACAACACTTTTAGAATCTTCACTTTTTCATACTATGTGATATATATATATATATATATATAATTTGCCATCAAAATAAATTCATTGAAGGTAAGGAACAGTATGAAAGAAAAATTTACCTTTATTCTAAGACGTTCGGCAACCTCAGATTGTTCATCATACTCATCAATCACCTGTAAGAAGACAGCATGTTAATAATTGTCTGCTCAAGAAAACATAGAAAAGTTACAATGAACTAGAAAAAACTGAAAAAGAAGGGACAAAAGCTACTGGGAACCCAAATCCTGTTGGCTATTTGCAAGGAAACTCCATACTCAGCCTAATTACCAATCGACTAGCAAATTGGATTCTGAAAGACCCTATTAAACAAAAATCAACATTTTCAGCTCAAAACCCTTTGATGCCAAGGTTATCTAAGGATATCTAATAAAAGTAAACTAAAGATAAGTACAGATGATGAAAAATTAAACACGGATATGCATAACTTGAATACAGTTTGGACAAGTCAAGCTTATAAAGTACTCACATTATGTTTTAAGAAAATTACTGGAGCTTCCTGATCGCCAGATCCCTTGCATAATTTTGAAAACCCGTGCTCTATATACTTGCAGCTTCCACAAGAGGTGCGATAAAAATCTACCACAACTAAAGAACCAGTTTCTTTGGCCTTTTCAAGAATTTTGAAGAACTCCGCATCAGTCTTAAATTCTCTAACACATTCAACAGGACAAAGATCATCATCTTCATCACATTCCCCTTGAGTTTCATCAATAAGACCTTTGACTTTTCTATGTCTCAGCATATGGTTACTTTCTAAAAGAGCTAAACCTGTACTTTTACTTTCAGATAGAATTCTGTTTCTGGACCTCATGCAAAAAGATTTAGCATAAGTTCTATCACAATGCAAGCTGGTTACCATACAGGGAACTTTAGAATCAAATTTTCCATCTGCATTTCTTCCCCCAAAAAGGGCCCTTTTGTAAAGAATATTCTGCCTTTGCATGAAAATATATACAGCAAGTTTCCACAACAACGACCTATATAACACTTAAAACAAAATTACACGTCACTTAATACTTTGCAGGATGGAACAGCTAGCTTCCAACTTGATCCTAATTCTTCGTCTCATTCCATCAGCTGAGTTATATATAGCATGATAATCATCACTGTTACAAAGGGCAAAAGGAAAAGGAGAACCTCTATATGGTAGGCAAAGTATAGAGGATGTTCACAAACCAAACCGAAAAATTATTCATTTTAGACTAAAGCATTCAACGATTCTGAAGAATCTGCATCAACAAAATATAAAATTAATGAGAAAAAAATAGTTTGATACCCATGTGGAATCATTTTTTCAATGTCAAAATCTTTCCCTCAAATGGCATCCCAGATGTATTTATTATTGAAAAATCGAAAATTAGTGTTAAATTAATTCAGCATTCTTTTAAAAGAATTTGACCGTAGAAGCTAATTTGAGATGTTGAATGGTTTATTGAACTTGTGGACCGGAGGACGCATTTACGCGGATGGCAAAATAAGATGATAATATAGAGATTTGGGATAATAAAATTGGTGTTCATTATTCAATTCAAGGAAGCAGAAAACTTGAATGGCGCCAAAGGATATGAACAGAAACAAAAACTACGCACAATACAATAGAGTAGAAACAGTTAAAAGAGATGAAGAAAAGACGGGCAGGCCAAGTTTCGGTTACTTGAAAGTTGAAAGAGTGATTCATCGGTCAGCGCTTACCTTGGGCAGTTAAGGCTGCCACTGCATTCGCTATATCATACCTCAGTCTCAGTTTCGCGCTCAACTCTCAAGTGGACAAAGAAGAAAGATAGCTTTGCTTGGAATGAAAGGACATTCACCGTAACCACTACCAACGCAACCATATCCATCCAAACTCTAATCCCTCTCAATCATTCGTCAACTTGTCCGGTTCACAAAATTGGGCCTACAAGCCCGTTTTATGAGGCCCATTCTTATAACCTTATGTGCTTGGCCAGGTATGCCAGGTCCATTTGCAATTAAATGATATATATATATATATATATATACATACATACATTCATTTTGGTCAGGATTTGCTTGTGATAACAAAGTGCTCCTAAAATTCTGAAAAAGCAATAACTGATGCTCCTAAAGTATACTATTGTTTTTCTAGAATAACTGATACTCGTGATATCGATAGTCCTGACATTTGCAATTAATATTAAGATAATTCCTACTGTTTTTTCATATATTCTCAAACATTTCGTGTGATATACTATGGAAATAACCGGATTTGATTTTCAAACTTTAAATTGCCCAGTTCATAAACTATTTAGTATGTTGCCGCAGAATAACACATATATTCCCTTATAGTTTAGGCAATTTTTATGTTATAAAAGCTTTCATGAAAAAACAAAACAAAACAAAAATGTCGGTAAGAGTCGGGTGATTACAGAAAATGGACCTAGCTCATAAGTGCAAAAACTTTACGAGATAGGCCCATAGGCTATTGACCCAAAAAGCCAACCCAACTCTATCTCAACTACTAACAGAAATTTTGGGAAAAGCGTCCATTCATCAATGCCTCATCCTACTCCTGCAACTGCAAATTTCAAATATAACATAATCAGCAGGTCACCCACCTACCTGTCACTCTTTCTTTCAACGATAAAAGGCCATAATTTTAAGCAACTTCTCGAATTGCGTTCGTTGTCTTTAGCCTTTATACAATATTTACCTTTTATTTCGTGTAAGCTGCAATTGCAAAGATCGAAAAGTCATTATTCATGGCTGACTCAACTCAACTCAAGTCGGATGCTTTGCTAGAACAGATGAAACAACACCTTAACACCGATGCCGGTAAAGCCCTTGTCAAGAAATTGGGCCTTGTTTATCAGATCGATATTGCACCCAAGGTCACGCTCACTCCCTCCCATCCCGTCGCTCTTTTAATTTTTATTTCCAGTACTACCCGACCCTTCTAATGTAATAATTATTATGATTAATTTTTATTTTTATTTTTTTCATAAATTGCAGAAAATGGGATTTGATGAGGTTACTTATATTGTTGATCTTAAGAAAGGAGAAGTCACTAAAGGTTTGGACCTTGATCCTTCCTCTGTTTTTTGTATTTTGGTTCCCAATTCTATTGATTCACTCTGTTTGGGGCACTTAATTTTAAACTCTGTTCTTGTGCTACATGGATATTGGATATATGATTTTGCGAAAATTAGGATTATACTTATATCTAATGATTTTGGCCTTCTTGTGGCTGCATTCTTATAAGTTGGAAAGACTAGGCTGCGCTTATTGGTTGTTCAAGTAATTTGTTCTCAAATTGTTAGGTCCTTATGAGGGAGGAAAGCCTGATGCTACATTTACCTTCAAGGATGACGATTTTGTTAAGGTTGCCACTGGAAAGATGAATCCCCAGATTGCTTTCATGAGGTACACTCTCTTATGATTTCATCTTATCATTTGTTCGAAGGGCACTGACTGGTGGTCCCTTTTGTGATATTCTTTTCTGATGTTTGATGGTTGCAGGGGTCTAATGAAAGTTAAAGGCAGTCTTAGTGCAGCACAGAAGTTTACCCCTGATCTTTTCCCCAAACCTTCAAAGATGTGAGCAGATAACTTAAGAGGGTTATTTGCATTTGGTCTCAGAAGTGGTATATTTAGGCTTAGATTACAAGGATAGCAAATATCTTTGGAACTTGTCCATCAGAATCTATTGGTTGATGATAAATCAATAAGACATTATGTATTTGTTAATCAATGTTGCACTTGTTTATTGGATTAAAAATGATGTCATATGATTGAATTGTTGTATCATTGATTTATTTTCTTTAAAAATAAAATTCCATTATGTTTCTGAGTTTGTGTTTCCTCAACTATCTTTCTGTGGATTGTTTATTCTTCCCTGAGTAAAATTGTTTAAACTTATCATTGTTTACCATGCTTGATATTTATCTCAGTTCTATTGCATGCAAACCTTGCTTTGACACCTCCTTTCAGGGGTAAAACCCCAAGCTTAGCATTTCAGCATTTACCATTGTCCATAAGCCGGTGCCTCAGACACCACTTTTGAACAAACATATCACCATCATTCAGGTCACCTCTTCCTATCTCTTGTTCGGTCTTCATTGTTAACCAGGATATCCATGAGTTCTCTCATTAGAATTATTTAGCTTACGTCTGGTCTAATGATTTGGGGACTTTAAGTAAATTTGGTTGATAGATCAGAATGGACAGTGGAGAATTCATGGGCACGTATTATATCTCTGCTAAGAGATCCAGCAAAACTGGAACTTCCTGGGCTATGATCTATAGACTTGGTAGACAGGGATTATCAAGTTGACGACTTTGCTGCATCTGACCTGCTATCAGTGTCTTTCTCTTTTCTTCTTTTATTTTTACCCCTCTTTTTCTTGCTCCTTGGTTGCTTGCAGTTGGGTGAGAAAAACGCTTGAGTTTTGAAATTATAAATTGATGCTATTGCAAAAGGGCTATGATTCTCTTCTAATCTGAGGCCCAAACAACAAAATACAGATATTCAGCTCGAATAGCAAAGCGTGTCAAACGGTCGATAGCAAGAACCAAATGTGAATAATCTATGGAATGTCTCTACTCATTCCTAACGAGCAATTTTTATTTTATTTTTGTTTTTCCTTAATTAGTTTTCTCATTATCCTGTCTTCCATTATGTGTCATTATCCACATTTTTGTGGTATATGATAAGATATTAGATCATCGTGCCTTGCACGACATCTCCTTTGTCAATTTTTTCTTCATATCTTATCATCTGGTTTCACCAATTACATTAGTATAGTGTGGAATTACTAATAGTTTAACACTCGCAGGTTAGCGTACATTCAACTTCAGACGCAGAAGTTTTTTGCGTTATTTCATCTTCCAATGCAATATCATGTATAAGTGGATATGATGTAATTATCAACTTCTGGTGTTTCATTAAAGCGTGATGTTAGCTTTGATGCACAACAATAAAAGCATGACAAAGAAGTTCTGACTCAAGTTAGTGTCGCACAAATAATATGAAATCAAATCTAGCTCTTTTCAGATAATGCAAAAGGAATGAGATAGAATTGGATGATTCATACACCCACGCCCAAATACTCTTTCACTGGACAGTAGGCAAAGTTAGAGGTTAGGGGTACAAAACTGTTACTCTCAGTTGCGAATTTGAAATGTTGTGACACTGTCAATGGAATGCCGGAGGTTTGTCTATGGTCTCAGACTTTTAAACGAATATGAATGAAGGCAAAAGCTGTGCATCTATGTGAAAGTTTGACTTGTATTTCCAGATTTGCACAAGGGAAAGTCAAATACATCGGCTAATTTGCACATAAACTATCGGAAAGGATAAGATCAATACGTTAATCAATTAGGGAGGGACCTCAATACATTTCTGTTGCCTAAGAACAAGGAGTCCACTTCGCATTAACAAGCACCCCCCCCGCCACCCCCCCCCCCCCGCGGGGGGGCTCTCGGTTCATCATCTATTTCCTTCATCTTCTTGCTTACAAATTATTAGATAAAAATGTGAATAGAAGGAAAGTAAACAACAAAATAGAATGTAATTAAATATTATGAAATTGACATTCATCCTCCGTATTTGATGTATGTCAAACTTGATTCTTTCCATATCCACAAAAAATGATTCTTGTCATGTTTGCATGTCATCCATTGTGTGAATGGGAGAAATTTTTGTCAGCACCAAATCTATTGGGAATTTCCACAATTGGGCCAATGATCTCTAATAAAAGAAAACTGACATACTCACCAAATGATCAAGACAGACAAAGAAAATGAGTACCCTCAAGTCACCCTGCTTCCTCTCTTTTCTTCTTGCTATCTTCCTCCCTTTCACATCTCCAGCCTTGTTGTTTCAGGTAAAAACGCAATTACTTCTTCATTTACTTTGAAAATAGAAAGTACATGTATCGGTAGTGGACATAGAGAAAGTACATGTATTCGTAGTGTACGTACAACTTGCAATCTAATTTGTTGAAGAAATTGATGATACGTAGGGATTTAACTGGGAATCAAGTAACAAGGCAGGAGGATGGTACAACTCTCTGAAGAACTCCATTCCTGATCTTTCGAATGCTGGTATTACTCACGTCTGGCTTCCTCCACCGTCTCAGTCTGTTGCACCCCAAGGTATTTGCTTACTGAGTCTTCATAATCATAATCATGTTTATGCTTTGATCTCGATGTTTCTGACCCGAAACTTCTTCCAGGATACATGCCGGGGAGGCTATATGACCTTGACGCATCAAAATACGGATCTCAAGCTGATTTGAAGTCTTTAATTCAGGCTTTCCATCAAAAGGGAATTAAATGCATTGCTGATATAGTCATAAATCACCGAACTGCAGAGAGGAAAGATGGTAGAGGCATATATTGCATTTTCGAGGGTGGAACATCGGACGACCGTCTAGACTGGGGTCCGTCCTTCATTTGTCGAGGTGACAAGGAGTATTCTGACGGCCAAGGGAATGATGATACTGGAGATGACTTCCAAGCAGCCCCTGACATTGACCATCTCAACCTAAGGGTACAAAAAGAGTTATCCGACTGGATGAATTGGCTGAAGACTGAAATTGGATTTGACGGATGGCGATTCGATTTTGTTAAAGGATACGCCCCTAGTATCACCAAATTGTATATGGAAAATACCTCTCCAGATTTTGCAGTGGGGGAGAAATGGGATTCCCTTTCTTATGGGCCTGACGGAAAGCCTGCTGCTAATCAGGATGGACACAGGGGAGCACTAAAAGATTGGGTTCAAGCAGCTGGAGGGGCGGTCGCAGCTTTTGATTTCACTACGAAGGGTGTCCTTCAAGCTGCTGTGCAAGGGGAGCTGTGGAGATTGAAAGACTCGAACGGCAAGCCGCCAGGATTCATTGGAATTTTACCACAAAATGCTGTGACTTTTATTGACAATCATGACACTGGTTCCACTCAACGTCTGTGGCCATTTCCATCGGACAAAGTCATGCTTGGATATGCTTACATTCTCACACATCCCGGCACCCCTTCCATAGTAATATCTGTTACTTTTCCTCTGTTTCATCCGCTATATTTGTTGGAAATTTAGTTGCTCAATCGGTGTTTGTTACTAAAGTGTATACGTATGGTCTTGTTGTGCAGTTTTATGATCACTTCTTTGACTGGGGTCTAAAGGAGGCGATTAGCAAATTGGCTGCTGTTAGAAATAGGAATCGGATCAATACAGCAAGCACGGTTAATATTCGAGCCTCAGATGGCGATGTCTACGTTGCTGCAATTGATGATAGAGTCATTATGAAGATTGGACCAAAGATGGATCTTGGAAATCTTATTCCTTCTGACTTCAAAGTGGCTGCCTCTGGAACCGACTATGCTGTGTGGGAAAAAAACTGAACTCAATGAAGATTTTATTTTCGAGTTACTAGAATAATGATGTTCTGAAAGGCTATTGTTAAAGAGCTCTTGTGAGAATAAAATGCAAATATTCTGTATTTATGTAAACATATCTCTCATTAAAATAGCTGTTATTTCAAAGAAGATAATTTTATGGGTGCATTCACGCCGTTCGGATATCAGGACAAACATTTTTCCAATTGCGCGCTTTGGTTAGAGATAATATTCCTCTAGTCATCCATTTGCAAGACTTGAGACTGCGACGACTTTGAATGGTTCCACCAAAGTTAAATTTGATTAAAGGTTGACTTGAAGATTGAAACTTTCAAGGCAGGAGCCATCACTTGTACAGGACTACCACAATCAATTCTCTTTTGAGGTTCAAGGATGATGCCGACTGCCTGCAATTGTAACCATATGATGTTTAGTAGAAAGATTATTCTTGCGTTTAGTCTGTTCAGTAACCTCATATTGTTCATCGTGCTCATCAATTAACTGCAAGTAGATCTCATGAAGTAGCAATTAACTTCATAAATAAATAAAGTGAGGGGAAGTCAAATTCTGTGGGTTTTGATTCTGGAAAAGGAAAAGAAGAAAACCACTACAGGAATTAGTGAGGACGAAATTAACCAAACATCTGATGCAGGTGACCCCGAACAAGAATTCCAATTTCCATCCTTCGTTTTTCTTACTTACATTAACGCGTGGGAAAAGGAGCATCAAGATGGCCAATGACGCCTATAATACAAAAGACGTCAGAATCCCCCGCGGAACTAACACAAGACTAACTAGGAGAAGAATGAGTCTACTCAAGTCACGCTGTTTCCCCTCTGTCTTCCCGCCTTTCACGTCTCCCACCATGTTATCTCAATTAAGGCATTCAATTACTCTCCTAAATTATAACTTTTCCATTCTCAAACGAATGTATGTACCACCGCTTACTCTTCGAGATCTTAAGACTGGCTCTCTCTCAATTAATCATGATTGAGTGGAGTTGGTTACAATCTTTGTAACACCCGTATTTTGTGTTACTGTTATTATTATTTTATTTTTATCTATATGTTATAGAACATAGTATTTTAGGTTAATGATGAGTGTTATAATTTTTAAAATCATTAAATTATTTTTTTTCTATTTATTAAATACCTTGTTTAAAAAGAAAATAAACTCCTTAATGGGTAAGGGCATTAAAAAGGCTTGGCCTATAAAAAGTTCCCCTACGTTATTTTATTTTTCAAAAACCCCAGAGGCTAATAAAGAGGAGAATACAAAAGCAAACATAATAATAAACTCAAGTTTTTTAACAAGAGGAGGGGATGATTTTTAATTGTGTTTCTATTTTCCATTAGAAAAGTTCTTGAGTTTTGATTTTGTCTTGAAGATATGAAAGAATTTATAAACCTTTGAACTTTTGATTTTATTTGCGATTCTATATGATTGATTGAATGATTTTACCTATGCCATATTAATAAAATTATGAAAATCATGATCATATATTGATTTATGAGTTATTGAGTGAAACTAGTGATATTATTTTATCCTGAAAACTATGAACAATGCAGATTGAACATCATACGACTGCAACTGTCATTGAGTTTCATGTGTAAAACCTGATAGATTATTAAACCACATCTTTATCTTTCTATCCATATGTTTATTGTTTAAAAACTCATTGTATATTAATTGTTTTGATTTTTTTGAAGTTGCAATACTAGCGTTAGAAAATTTTGATTTTCAACAGCAATTCTCATTTTTATAATTTATTTCATAACTCAAACAACTTCTGAAAATTCTGGGAATTTTTTATTACTATAAACATATATATCTAGTTTCTGTGTTTTTAATTTCGTAATTTTTGGCTTTATATAAAATTCATTAAAAATCATAGAGTTGGGCTGCTGCAATCCTGGAAACTATTTTCCAGAATTGTGAGGGCTGATATTAAAGCATGTTTGGACTACTTTTTCATCACTAAATGCCTTATAAATTTTTAATTTTGATTCCTCATTGTATCCTCTGATCTTTAAAGTTGGAATCACTGTTTTTGAACATGTATAATTAAAGTTATGAATTTTTAAATCAATAGTTCTCTGTTTATATCGTTACTAGACAATTTTGATGTTTTTGTAGAAAATCAATTTTTGGAGATGATTATGAACACCAATTAATCTTGTTAAATTTTATATTGAATGCCAACATATTCACAATAGCTTTTTGTGATATTTATGATTTTCCAACATATCTATAGTTTGTTAGAAATCAGCTCCTATATGACGGTCTAGTATAATTTAGTGAACTGATGTGTTTAAGTAAGAGTGCATAGTTTAAGAATTTTTGGATTTTCTTAAATAGGTTAGAATGAAATACAATATTGATAAAAATCTTGTTTTAATAATTATAGGCCAAAAGTGAGCCTGTGTGATTGAAGTTATTGTTGATTACTTTGGATCGATGTAAGTAAATTCATGCATAATATTTTTTATAAGCATATTTGTAAATATTTATGAATTAAAAAAATATTGTTCAAATAGATTGGTGATTTATGATTTTGAATTTATTTAAAATGTTTTCTTAAATTTGTTTTAAAAATAACTTTAAATTATTTGTTTTTCAATAAATGGTTTTCCTTAAAAAAAATATTTTCAAAGCTTTGTTAATTCAATGTCTTATAAGAGCATTTTATCAAAATGTTACTGGAAGATTGAAAACTATATTTACGGTTTTACCTCATTGTCTGTAATTATTGTTACTGATATAATCGAATAGTTAGCTGTATTGTGCACACCTATTAACAATTATTGCAAGGTAAAGTATCATGATTAAACTATTGGCCGGGTCACTGAGATTATATGTGACATATTGAACTATTGACTAAGTTACCGGGAATACAGGTAACACTACGTGGCATAAGCAAATTGAAGGGAAAAAAAGATTTTGTTGATAAAAGATTTCTTAAATGATTATTTATTGAAAATGAATATTACTTTGTGACTTAATTGATTATGAATTTTAACGCATACATATGGTTATAAAATTATTATTTTTTCCTAACTTATGGTACATCATAATAATGTTTATATATATTTTTGTTAGTAATAATCTTATATATGAGTTTGCTTACTAAGTTGACAGATCAACCCTCGTTTCCAACATTTTGCAGATTGATTTTAAAAATGTGGGCTTTTGGGTTTAGAGAAGAGAATTTGTTAGCTGAAAACTTTGGTGTTTTCTTCGTGAATAAATTGTAGCATTTGTAGCTACTTTGATTATTATTTAGAGCTATATTTTATATTGGATGATTATTGAATTATTTATTATTTTAGAGACTATGTTTTGTTTATGGACAACGTCAGCTTTATTTGAAAAAAATAATAAAATTAATGTTACAAGATTTTATTCCAAATTTCTCTTAAGATTTTTGAGTGAATTTGGGGTGTTACAATTTTTCTCTCTTGCGAAATGTAAATAGAATAGACAACCCTTGAATATTTATGAGGGACAAATAATATGGGTAGGCTGAAATAACAGTTATATATGTTTATAATCAACATAAAAAGATGCTAGTGGAGAGGCCAACATGCTCAAATATTGTATTATAAGTTTTTTTTTAAAAAAAATGAATGCATGTACCTACAATACGATTTGTTGAAGAAATTTAGTTTGATGATGCTATAGGGTTTCGACATGTAACTAGAAAGGAGGAAAGTACAATTTTCTAAAGAAAAGATTCCTTGATATCGCTAATGCTAGAATTACTCATGTTTGGCTTCCTCCATCTTCCCAAGTCTGCTGCTCCCAAGGTTATTTCTATTCTACTATAATCAAGCATATTCCCATAGAAGCTTTGTTCTTTCATGTATGTTGCTCATGTTTATACCAATACCTATTATGGCTTCAATTAATTATGGATGCGTTTAGAATTGAGGTATTGTAGTTTTTAAGCACAGTTACTATGGAAAAAAAAATGTACCTATGAAACAAAAATTAATAATATATAGTAAATATAAATTTTAAATAATAATTTTGATAAAATTATTAAAAATATAATAGATTTTTTATTATACAAGTGAAAAATAATGTCAGCATAGCTTCCAAGCTATAATAATTAATATTTAGTAAATATTTTAGTATTGTAACTTTTAAATTACAATTGTCCAACCTCAACCCTAAATTAAGAAATCAAAGGCACCAATCTTTAGTTGACTAGCTAATAATACACCACTGATCTCCAGAAAAGACTATGTCGTCTGACAAAAAAGGTGAGATCAAAGTTACAAGTTTTTAATTAATAAGCCTTTACTAGAAGTAGTATTAATATTTGATATCTCGACGAGTATGCTAATGATAGAGTGAGTCCTTTTGTGTGCGAGTAAACATCAATCAACCAAATTAAGTTATTATATGCTAATGGGTAATAATGATTTTTCACATCCAAAACTCATTGAATTATGCACACATGAGCGCTCGAGCGCGCGCACACACATGTTATACACTTAAAAATGCATATTCGTTTTTTCCCAAGGGAGCATCCACCATAATCTCGGAGCTATAGATCCGGGTCTGCAAATGGTACCAAATGCTGGGTAATATGCAGTAACCGGTAGACTTTAATTAAAAAGTCAAAACCCTAAACAAGAAAAGAGGAAAAAGCCAAAAACCGCAACGCTCCGATTTCAAATTTCGAACTTGGCGCCCTTCACATCCTAAATCAAATCTACTCTCATTGCATTTGCATCAACAGACAGAGAAGGCAAAATCAACCGAGAAATTGAGAATGGGTGGGTCTCACAGTCGCGAAGATCTCGATATCTCAGACTCTGAAGAAGAATATGAAACGGAACGTGAACATGAAGAAGAAGAAGAAGAAGAAGAAGAAGAAGACAACTACGAGGACTGCAAAGATGAAACCCCGGATAGGTCCTCTTCTTCTTCTTCGAAACGCAGACCCAAAACGCCGTCGTCTCTGGACGAAGTGGAATCTAAGCTTAAAGCCTTGAAACTCAAATACCCATCAGCTGCTCAAAACCCTAACGCCGTTAAGCTTTACCTTCACATCGGCGGCAACGCACCAAAAGCCAAATGGGTCACTTCCGAGAAACTCACTTCTTATTCTTTCATCAAAACGTCAAGAATCCACAGCCATAGTGAAGAAGAAGAGGATGATGATGATGGAGAAGGCGAATGTGAAGACCCTTTTTGGGTATTGAAAGTTGGTTTTAAGATTCGAGTCAAAGTCTCCGTGGAGATGCAATTGAAGACCTTTAAAGATCAACGTCGTGTTGATTTCGTGACACAAGGTGTGTGGGCTATGAAGTTTCTTAGTGACGACGATTACAAAATTTTTGTTACCAAGTTTCAAGATTGTTTATTTGAGAACACTTATGGGTATGAATCTAATGAAGCAAACAAGCTTAAGGTTTATGGAAAGGATTTTATTGGGTGGGCTAAGCCTGAAGCGGCTGATGATTCAATGTGGGAAGATGCGGATGATAGTCTCTTGAAAAGCCCTGGGTCAGCAACTCCATTAGGGGCTAATCAAGAATTGACAGAGGAGTTTGAAGAGGAGGCCAACGTGGGGATACAAAGTTTGGCCTTGGGTGCGCTGGATAATAGTTTCTTGGTAAGTGATTCTGGTATCCAGGTTGTTAAGAACTATAGCGATGGCATTCATGGGAAAGGTGGTTTTGTGAATTTCAGCGGTGGCAATTATAGGAGTAGTTCTAATATAGTCCATTCCACACCTAAAAAGGCACTTCTTATCAGAGCTGAGACTAATATGTTACTTATGAGTCCAAGGAGTGATGCAAAGCCTCATAATACTGGATTACATCAGCTTGATATTGAGACAGGAAAGATTGTTACGGAATGGAAGTTTGAGAAAGATGGGACTGATATTACAATGAGAGATATTGCAAATGACAGTAAAGGAGCACAATTAGATCCTTCAGGTTCCACATTTTTAGGATTGGATGACAATAGGCTTTGCAGATGGGACATGCGTGATAAAAATGGCATTGTTCAAAATCTTGCAAATGCTAGTGCCCCTGTGTTGAATTGGACGCAAGGGCATCAATTCTCCAGAGGGACTAACTTTCAGTGCTTCGCAAGTACTGGTGATGGCTCAATTGTTGTTGGGTCTCTTGATGGAAAGATTCGGTTGTACTCAAGCAATTCTATGAGACAGGCCAAAACAGCTTTTCCTGGCCTGGGGTCACCTATTAGGCATGTGGATGTTACCTTTGATGGAAGGTGGATATTGGGGACTACTGACACCTACTTGATCCTTATCTGCACACTTTTTACTGACAAGAATGGTGCAACAAAGACTGGTTTTAGTGGTCGTATGGGAAATAAGATTGCTGCTCCAAGATTGCTGAAGCTGACTCCTCTGGATTCACATTTGGCTGGAGTTAATAATAAGTTTCATAAGGCTCAGTTTTCATGGGTAAGCATACTTATTTGTTTCTTTCTCGAGCTCCTTACATGTGGTCATATAGCTCTTGCAGTTCCAATGAATCTAGTATGATTTACATCTGTCATGCTATGCTCAAATGGTCATTGGATTTCAATTGAGGAACTCTTTTCATTTTTCTTCATCTGGGGTCTTGCACACTGCTACCGGAATTTTTGGTGTTATTCTTTTTTTTTTCAGTGCTTTTAAGTTGTGTATTTTATCTGTTTAATGATTTATGTGCATGTCTTACTGTAGTGGTTAAAGCTGAGTTTTGGTTGCTATAATTGTTTTGTAGATTAGTTGGTTTCCTTCACAGTTTGCTAAATGTATTATGTTATCAGATAATGTTTGCGAAGTTCTATAGTTATGGATTTATTCAAACTAGGAAGACATGAGCCACGGTCTAAACTTTTAAGTGATATTTTGCACTATGGTTCAGTTACTTCACTGGAGAATTACCCAAAGGAGATGTGCTTTTCATGCTCAGAAATTTTGACCATTTGACCTGTTTCATATTGCATAAGTTTGTCGTCTCTTTAAACTATAATGGTTTTAATATGAATGTTTTACTGAGTTTTGGTTGCTTAATTGTTTTCTGGATTAGTTGGTTGTTAATGATGTTTGTTTCATATCCTGTTTGCTAAATCCATTATTTTACAATATAAGATTTGCTTATGATATGTTGTTATAACATTTCTCCAAGCTTTTAGTACTAGGTTTTTTGAGAGAAGAAAGAAAGAAGGCTAAAAGGTTGAGGAATGAAACGGTGGCAAGCCAGAAAAGAGTTTAGATTTTGTATTTTTGAACTTTTGCAAAATAAGACCGTCATTAACTATAACTAGAATAAACAATTAGGTTAATTATCAAAAAATGAAGAGAAGTTTTAGGAAGCCCAGAGCCCATCATGGCTCTGCCTATGCAAACAAAATTTTATTCATATGGTGGAATAGTCTCCTTTCCCACAACCTCACAGTAAACTTGGATGATCATGTGCTATACTTGCTGCTCAGTCTTTTGTTAAATTCATATAATGAACATGCTTTGATAATTCGTAGTCCTATGAACAACTTAACTGTTTTGTATCTCAAATTTACATAGGTCACTGAGAATGGCAAACAGGAACGCCACCTGGTCGCAACCGTAGGCAAGTTCAGTGTGATATGGAACTTTCAACAGGTGAAGAATGGTTCTCATGAGTGCTACCAGAATCAGGAGGGCCTGAAGAGCTGTTACTGCTATAAAATAGTTCTCAAGGATGACTCCATTGTTGATAGTCGTTTCATGCATGACAAATTTGCAGTCAGTGATTTGCCCGAGGCACCCCTGGTCATAGCAACACCCATGAAAGTCAGTTCCTTCAGCATATCTAGCAGGCAGTGCTAAGCTTGTCTGGCGCCTTTTTATTTTTTTTATTTTTTTCGGGTCTACTTTATGTTTCTGATGAAGTTTCAAGTGCCTGATGAAGAACCTATCTATTATAATTTAAGTTGTTAATTATTTAATGTTTGAAAATGATTCAGAGACTGATAATTTCTTATTGTACTTCTAGGCAGCTTTTAGATCACAATGCAACTTGCAAGTGAAAAAGCTCGGCGACTTTATTGTTGTATAATTTGCTAAATGCTAACAAAGCAGATATTGCTTCCTTTTCGGAAAAATGGGTCTTTTTTAATTTTTAATTTTATTTATTTCTTTATTTGTTTGTTAATTGCTGGCTTCCATGAATAATTCCTCTTAAATCTGGTGACAGAAATCATTTTGAACAGTGAATCAAATGCAGAATTTTGAATTTCAATTGGCATACAAAATTGAGAGCATATTTGGAAATATTTGGGAAAAACTAAATCACTTGTCTAAATCTGTCAAAATCAACAAGAGAAATTCTGTTCATAATGAGTAACATTTTAGGTTAGCTATTTCAAATTTGAACCTAAAAATTGGGAGTGGGTTTAGCATTGAGAAAGTACGGGTATCTACCGACTCGTATTTTTTTTAAAATTATTCATGTTTTAATTTTATTCATAAAAATTACATTTAAAAATTTAATTATAAATATATGTAAACTAAAGTTATTACTTGTGACCTAAGGCCATCTCCAATGGTAACACCATTTTGGTGTAACACAAATACAAAAAATGTACCTTTTTTACACCAAAAAGAATATTCTTTTTTTTCTTTTAATTGTCAAGAATTAATTCAATATTCTTTTTTTTTATTCTTTTAATTGTCAAGAATTAATTCAATTAACACAATAAATATTACTATTAATATAGATAATTAAGTACTAAGTAATTTTATGCTAGTAGTAGTAGCTTTTTTAATGTGTTAATTAAATTTTGTATTTTTAATTTTGTAATATGTAATCTAGTAATTAATGTTATTGGCATTTTTTTTTATTATTAATTTTTGTGTTGAATATTTTTTTATTAATATAATATTCAAAATTTAAAAAATTAAATAAAAATAATAACAAAATAATAATATTAACTTAAAATATTATATAAAATATGACATATATATAAATAAGAAAAAGTAATAAGAATATTTTAGACTTTTTCTCAAAATGATGTTATGAATAGTATTGCACCATATTTGGTGTAATACTATTCATAACACCATTTTGGCGCAATACTATTCATAACACCATTTTGGTGCTTTATTGGAGAAGCATTTTACACCAAAAATGGGATAAAAAGTGTTTTGGTTTAGAATTTGGTGCTCCATTGGAGATGCCCTAAGACCGCCTCTGCCTCTGTAGGGTCTTTTCTCTTGGGCGCAAGAGTTAGTACTAAGCATCTAGCATTCCCTTATGCTTGGTGCCAATGAGTTTTTTATTTGAGAGAAAAAGGAAGACTTCGCCTTCACCATACATACATACATACATACATATAAAGTTTTTAATAAATATAAATTTTATAAATTTAATTTTAATATTATTGATATTTCATTTTAATTTGATTAATTGTTATTGAAGTTGAGTTTTTATTTATTTAATTAATTGCTAACAATAGTTATTTAAAATTTACTTATTAATATTATTGACAATACTTATATACTAATTAATAGATAGAGCAATACATTTATATTAGTGATGACAATTTGTCTATAACAAAAATATTTTATGTTAGAATATTTTCTAGATTTATTTTAATATTAAAATTTTAATTTCTCATTTACATTGATAAAATTTAAAACTAAATATTTTATGTAAATTTTTTAAGATATTATTATAAATTTATCGTTTGAATTATATAAGTTAGATTTTTATGTATTACTAAAAGTTTTTTTTAATATTTATATTTTTAAATGTGAAAATTTACGCCAAAAAAAAATTCACTGCAAGTAAGGGATGAGTTTGATGATTAATAAAACCCGCTGCAAGCAGATTATTTTAAGAAGATAAAATCCAGCTGCAACTTATGTACGGATTTGTAAAATTTTTTTTTTCGGGTGGGGGTAGCGCCATCCCTGGCTAAGACGATAAGTGAGGCCATGTTATCACGGTTTTCAGTTAGTAGACTTCATTTCTTTTCATTTTTCCTCTTTAGTGTAGTTAGTTAAATGAGTGCGTGGATCCCATACATGCATCCTGAACAAAAACTAGTTGATAGAGAGAGAAACAAAAATGGCCGTTGCAGTGGGAAGAGGCTTCCTCCTTCAGCCCTCCTCTTCATCATCCTTCATTTCTAACAACGTGAGTAAATCCTCAATAGTTATCACTAGCGCATTTCTGCCTGCCAAACCAGGAACCAGTCGACGTTATTCGGCAACTGAGGTTCGATCCCAGCAGCGACCAACATGGCTCCCTGGTCTCGACCCTCCTCCCTACCTTGATGGAACGTGAGCCTTTTGTAGTACTACATAATATATGGATATGTAACTTCATATCTGTTTACTGTGATTCGCTTGAATTTCAATTATTTTTTGGATTATTGAAGATTGGCTGGAGATTTTGGATTTGACCCACTTGGGCTTGGAGAGGATCCGGAGAGCTTAAGGTGGTATGTGCAGGCAGAGTTGGTGCATGCCCGTTTTGCTATGGCTGGAGTTGCTGGAATTCTTTTCACAGATGTGAGTGAAATCAAGCACACACTTCCCGGCCAAACGAAGCTTCAATTTTTACTATTGAATTGCTGAACACTAACTCTTAAAAATCCAATATGTAAAATCAATAGCCATTAAGGAGCACAATAATCTAACAGAGGATGTAAGGAAAATGGCACTCGCAATAGGAATTAGAATTTGTTCATCCCACGAATATATACGAGTTCAACAACTATTTCTAGAGTTTGAAGATTACCCATTGGTTTAATGGTAATTATTCTTGATTTAATGTTGTGACATTGAACTGCGCTGAGTCTTTAACCACAATGGCGGACTCGTTTTATCAATTGAAAGGTAGAAGAAAACGTAATATTTATCGTTTTACAGTTTCCAGATTGCATTTTTGGTGAACTTACAGTAGTTTGTTACAGTTACTTCGCGTAACAGGGATCCGAGAGTTACCAGTCTGGTATGAAGCCGGTGCAGTTGAATTCCAGTTTGCCAGCACAAGAACTTTGTTCATCGTGCAACTACTATTGATGGGGTACTATGTTTACCAGCTTACCCACTTTCCACAAGCGATCTGGGGTCATGCTGCTTTTTTTTTTTTTTTTCCCTTTTCCTTTCCATCTTCCGCAGCAAACAAAATTCGAATTTGTTTTATGCACAGTTTCGCTGAAACCAAAAGGTATATGGATTACGTTAGTCCTGGATCACAAGCCAAAGAGGGATCCTTCTTTGGATTGGAAGCTGCGCTGGAAGGTTTAGAACCTGGGTAATTTTCTGTGACTGACATTATTTATAAGTTGCCAACTGCACTAAAACTGAATCAAGTTTTGAATTTACTATTGTGACATATGACAAACAGCTACCCTGGAGGTCCTCTGCTAAATCCTCTTGGCCTGGCTAAAGATATCAGAGATGCTCGTGAATGGAAGCTTAAAGAGATTAAGAATGGTTTGATTTGCTTACTTCTCTGTTAATCACTACTAATTTCCCTTCTGAATGGTTCTTATTTTGGAAGGTTTTTTATTTGCTTAGTGTCATTGGCAGGACGACTTGCAATGGTGGCTATGCTTGGTATCTTTGTGCAAGCTTCTGTGACTCACGTTGGTCCGATTGACAACATTTTGGAGCACCTCTCCGATCCATGGCACAAAACCATTATCCAGACCCTTGCTAAATCTGGCTCATAAATGTATTTACAATGAAATGGGGCGTCTTCTTCCATTTCTCCGTCAAAAAGTGGTTGAAAAGTAATATAAAATGCAAGGCCATTTTCGCTATTCCCCCTCTCTGTTTATTTTCCTCATAAAGCTTCACTTTACGCCACGCTGACCTTCCGTTCGTGATATGGCGCGGAATTAGGCCTACGGGAATTTCCATAGGAACTGATCCCTCAGATTTCGTCGTAGAAGACCGAAACAAAGCCCCAAGGCTATGGAGAAAGATCAATCGCCCTAGATAGACAATTAGATGGAGGATCTCTACAAGTCTATATATTCTTTGATTTCGTTCCCCCGTAAGATCAATATCACAACGAATGAGGCTCACTCGAATAAAATAGTTTTGGTTGCAAAGGATATTCCATTATCAAGAACAGCGTACGTTGGATACTGGTACTTTCTACGCAAGGAACAGGAAAAAGTTGAAATCCCGGTGGGAGGGAGTACAAAAACCACGTCATAAGACAAGATTTGAGAATGAAGTTTCCACTCTTTTGAGTGAGTTTCGTTACTTCTAATGAAGTTAATAATACATGGCATACAAAACAAAAATAATAGTGATTTTACTGCGAATTCCATAAGAAACAGAAGTCCCAAATCCTTTCACTACATCAAGCATATCTTCTCAGGAGTTCTGGTTCAAACATTCAATCCTATACATCATTGAACCATCTTACTCATTTTCCCTAACCCAATCAAACACATTACAGACTTATTACATTCTCCAGAATCCAATCACCATACAAATAATTTCTGTGAGGAAAAAAAGTACAATTCAATATCATACATACAACAATCACCAGCATTTACATCCGAGTAAAACTCTTCATATATCCAGCTCTCATGGTCACTGCAAGGAGAAATATTCCCCAACGAAAAGAAAGGTAAAATCACAACAGAAAATAATTACATATATTTTTTTGTGAAGCTTTATGTTGATGACGACTTGGATGCATGCGATCTCCTTCGAGCCAAAAACATAAAAAGCCTTGGAAACAGTGACTTCTTCTTTTTCTTTGGACCCTTGGCTTCTGGAGATGATTCAGTTTCAGTGTTACTTCCTTGCACAGGTGCCTTTGGGCTTGTCATATTATTAACAGCGGCACCCGACAACATGCGGTCATACTTCTTTGAATCTTTCTTCTCCTCCAAACTTGGTGTCGGGATTTTTGTGGAGTTTACACCTTGACCAGATTCACCGGCTTTTCTTCGTTGCTCATGTTCTGCCCTCCACTTTCTCAACTCCTGTTCTATAGCCAACTTTCCTCCCTTGGCCCTCTCAGCCTTCTCCATAGCAACTTTCAGCGCTTCTTTCCTTGTTGCTATCTCCTTATTGACTTCTTCCAACCTCTCATAGCTTCTCGACTCAGATGCTTTTGCTACCTCAATTTGAGAGATGGCAGCAGCCACCCTCATGTTGGCCTGTTCCTCTGCCTCATGGGCACGCTTGCTGAGCTCATAATACTCCTCTAAAGAAAGTGTTACACCAGTAGGAGAATCCACATCATCAGTCTTTTGAGCTGATTCACTCTCTTGCAATGCTTTGATAGCAGCTAAAGCTAACTTTTCAGAAGCCCTGGCAGCCTCTATCTCCTTTCGTGCAGCAGTTAACCTACTCTCGATGGTACTTGCTCCAGCCTTTGCCTGCTCTGCTTCTTCCTTTGCCTTTTGAAGCTCTTCACGAGCGGCCTGAGCAAGTGACTTGGCCTGGTCAGCCTCTTGGGCTCCCAGCTGTAGTTGCCTGGGTAGCTCTACCATCTTCTCCCGAGTTTCTTTCTCTTTCATCTGAACAAGAGCTATTTCAGACCGAGTCCTGTCCAGCTCAGCTTCCAAAGAAGCAACTGCAACTGATGCCATTCCTTCTCTCTGCCTAATGGCAGCAAGAGCCAAATTTTCCCTTTCAAGCTCTGATTGTAAGGATGTGGCTGCCACCTTCAAGCAATTGACTTCAGCAGTAGCTTTCTCAATGTTTAGCTTCACTTCTTCCAGTTCCTTCTTTGCCGAAGCAACTGCCGCTTGTATGTCAGTATGAGTTTTCCTCTCTGGTTCCTCCAATTCACCATTTGAATGTCCTTCATTAGATTCTTCTTTCAGTTTGGATTCCATATAAGCTGCTAATTCAGCTTTCAAATCAAGTAGCAAGGCTGAAGCAGTGTCTAGTTTTGATTTAAGATCCTTTGCTGAAAGAATTTGCTGGGTAAGTTTCTGAAGTTCCTCTTCTGCCTGCTTCAATTCCTTCTCCCAAAGGTGAGAATCTTGATCTCTGGCCATTGCTGCCCCTATTCTTTGCTCTTCTGCCTCCAGATGAGCAGCATGTGCAGACTCTAAGGACTCCTTGGTAGCAATTAGCTCAATGGTCAGTTCCTCCACTGTTTTCTCAACTTCCTTGGATGCAGAAATAGCCTCTTCAGCCTTCTTTACAGCTACGTCTTTTTCAGCCACCAAAGAAGCATAATCCTTGCGCATTGATTCCACCTCATCTTTAACAGATTGCAACTCAGAAACTGCAGCAATATGCCTGGCTTTGGCAACCTCAAGCTGTGCCCTGGCTGCAACACTGACATCATCAGCAATGCCTTGCTCCATCTCCTCCACCCTCAGCTTGGCTAATTCAGAGTCTTGTTTTGCCTGATGTTCTTCGGTCTGTGCCCTCTCCAGATTAAGTTTTAGTTCCTCTACTAATCTCTTAGTTTGGTCCAGCTCCTTGAGTACTTGGTTTTTTGCCACTTCAGTGGCCTCAGACCTTTTCCTGTATTCAGGCATCTCCTCATGTGCCCATTCCAGTTCTTGCTCCACATATTTGCGTCTCTAAATGACCAGAGAAGGAATTTAACAAAGGTCAATTTTTGGAAGAAACAATTTTTTTGTGAATCACATTGCCATACAATGCAACTTTCAAAGTCATGACTTCACATTAGCATCCCTTTAAACATTTAAGAAGATGAAGAACAAAATGGATAAAGAAAGTAGTGAAATAGCAAGATTCAAGAAATAAACTTTTGACAATAAGTCAAAAACTGAGTACTCTTCTCATTCCTAAAAATGGTTAAATAATATTAAATAAAACATCAGAAAGAAATCATTTTCCACAAGCAGAGAAACAGAATGCTTTCTTTCTGGTTGATATGATATATTGATATCAAGCATATGTTTAGCCCTTGTGTCATTCCAATCACCAAACATACCCAACACTATGACCTCACAACTACAACAACTCCCACCTCAACAAGTGACAGAAGTGCTGCTGCAGACAATCACAGAACCGTAATATGCAAAGAGTAATTTCCTTTAATTTGTATCACTGTAATAATAAAGATGCCTTTAATGATACCATAACTCTTAGGAAGATAGACTGAAAACACAAACATATTATCTGTAGTTCTCACAAGGCACCTAAGCTCATTTCCATGATATCTCAGCAAGTAATCATTCATTAATTCCCTTGTGTCGCACATCTGTTAAGGTGGAATGCATCCTTACACCAACTTCAAAAATCTTAGCCAGTTTATTCAGTAAAATTAAAAACAAAACAAAACACACACCTCAATTTTATTGTAATTCTCATGTTGACAGCAGTAAAGACAAAGTGAAAATGCTATTAAGTTGAGACTTCAGAAAAAGAAAACTGGAGATCATAAACTAAAGCAAAGAAAGGTCAATGAAATTTCAACAATGGCATCTACAGGTATTTTGGCTTGAGAAATCTTCTCTATCATCACCACCTTCACAATGCCTAGCTCCTCACCACTAAGAAACCAATACGGCCTCCTTTACCTTCTCTATAGCTAACACATCTCATAAATGCAACTAGCTAACAACTCATCACCATTTTATTCAGGTCATTGCCTTTACAACTGCCAAAGCCACCATCATTGCACCATACTTCACAATAGCACACCAATTTAATGACAAGCACTCCAATTATACATAATGTTTTAGCTTTGCAGCAAGGAGCAACAAAAATTTCATGACCAAATATTAGCAAGCATTATTAGATTGCATACACTAGGTCAACCAAATGGTGGTATAAAGGAATCATAATAAATAAAATGCAGCAATGTAAGTCAAATCTAATAACAAAGCCAAAAGGCATATACCTCCACAGTTTGCATTCTATGGGCTTTCCAATCAACAATTCCACCAAACTTTGAAACAACTTCCTTAACTGACTCAAAAGGGGCTGTTGTATCAATAAGACCTCTCTTCATTTCACCCTGCTTTGCAAGTTTAGGAGAACTGATACCATATCTAGGAGAACCAAATTGTTTCGGAGAACCAAAAACATGCTTGGGGGAATTGATGAGATGTTTAGGAGAACTCAAAACATATTTAGGAGAATCACCAGGTTTAGGAGAATCCAAAACATGTTTAGGAGAATCGACAGCTCCTGGTGCTCTCACAGCAATACTGGCCAGCTCTGTATGGGGCAGAGCAAGCTCATCCGATGGTTCAACGCGATGGTCATTTCTAGAATCATGCACCTGAGGAGAGGAAACAGAGGGTACATCGCTGTTATCAGTATGAACAGAGGGATCACTGACAGAACCATCATCTTGAGATTGCTTTCCATTAGGGTTATCTTGTGTGGCTTCAGTTTTAGAATCTTCCATCACAGTATCCCTATGTTCTGTCTCTGATTCATCAATTGCAACTGCTGAATTTGAAACTGAATTGTCTGCTGAAAGGACTTCATCCTGTCCCCCAACCAGCACATCAGCAGTATCTTCTGCGGGTTTTGGTTTAGAAGTTTCCATATTTGACAACTCATTAGATACTTTTCCATTAGTAACTGGGTCTTCCGGAAGTTCACTGGAAGAATCACTACCAGCTTTGGGAGAGAAAGTAGACTCTGGAGAAGGCATGTCTTCAGCGATTTTAACATCCTCCATTCCTTACGAATAATTAAGGAGTACCCCAAGATGCTGAAATTTAAATAATAAAGATTTAAATAATTGAATTATCAAATAAAAATTGAGCAAGAATCTTACATCAATCCCTCACCATATATGCAGCAAGAGAATTTACCAGTCATGCTCAGGTGCAAGCGTCCTCACAAAAAATTCATGTGGACGGAGCTAAAAGACAAAAAAACAAAAAATAGTGTGCTAGAAACCATGTTTTTCTTGTCTTTTAGCTCCATCCGCATTTTATTTGTAAGGAAATATGCATGTGAGCACCAATGGAGAATTTACTATAGCTTGGATTAAAAGCCCAAAATAATTAGCTAGAGCTTCCCACTGACAAGAAAGATAGCTCCAGCAATAGCTAATTCAAAAGTTGAAATCCAAACATGAGATCTAACAGCCAAATAATAATCAGGGAAAGCAGAACCGATTAGATGCATTCATCAGTCAGCATCAGAAGCCCATAATTATGATCAACACAGTAAAATGCTTCAACCTAGCTTGTCACCAAATGCTCCTCTGTTAATTTGGGTTGTTTGTGATTAAGAGAAACACTTTTAACCTTCCAAGTATTCCAACCAAATTTTGAACGCAAGTTAAACAGTTTGGCAACTATATCCACCAATAATTAATTAACTCACACATCTTTCTAACATCATTTATAGTTTGTTATTAACAAAACGGAGCCAGATTTAAGTTTTCAAAAATAATCTGCATTCATGAAAGTAGAAAATCATCCACACATAAGCAGAAAATTAATAGTAATCCATCTATACACGAAAGGAAAGAGGCTAAAACATTTTGCCGATTGAAAAAACTATAACAAAAAAATAAATTAATTCAAAATCTTAATGAATCAATTAATTGAGACTCACTTGTCGTTTCAATCCAGTAAATATATGGGGCCTCAACTACGGCAGTCAACGTAGAATTATCCCGATACTTGATGTCAGGATTTAATAATTCAAGATTTAATCACGAATTTAAGCAACGATTAAACACGTCAACTAAATAAAAATGAAAGCAAGAGAACAAGGAACGTACCTGGATTCACAAGAAATGAAAGATGGAAAAAGAGATGAGTCGAAACGAAAAGATAATAGTGACCTCTGAAAATTAAAAAGAAAAAAAGAGTTATGGAAATTAAATTTAGCAAATTTAAAAAAGTGAAGGTCGAAATTATTACTGTTTAAAATAGAAACGAGAAATTAGCGGAAAGAGACGCTTCAGGCTTGGACAAGTGCGTGGGGGTGGAGCCAGGCTATTGTAGTTTGCATTACAGTCACAGACTAGATCCACCTGTACGCTCGCCCTTTCTCTCCTTCCAGGTTTGTTCTGATCTATTTTTATTTATATTAAGTATCCCATTTTCTTTTGTTAAAGATAATAATAATGATAATAATTTTTTTTTTCTAAAGAATCTTAGAAGAGAAAATTGTGTTTGACTGTAAACAGGGTGGCTTTGGATTGGATTTGAAAGCTCAGCAGTCAGCTCAGTTCAGCTAGGCTCTCCCACGACTCCGTCGGTAATTTGATCGTTTTTAGTTTAGTTGAAAAAACTAATATATGAAAATCCACGTCAGAATATATATATATATATATACACACCATAACATCAACATTTTGGAAATGAGGAGTTCTTTTTTTTTTTTTTTCTCCACTCTGTTACTAAATCCTTAAAAATGCTAATAATAAAAAGTAAATTCATTATGATTAAATAAAGTATAATAAATTAAAGCCACCGCCCATCATGAGTCACGAGTGAAATTTATACTCCACGCTCTTAGAGGAGAGTGGTTGAGCTTTCATGAGCGAGGACCGTTATATTCCTCAAAACTATTCAAGTACTTATCAACTTACGTGAATTTATTGTACAATGTATGGAAGTATGCGAGGATAGCATTGTCGTGAGAGATAAGTGACAGGCACTTTAAGCCATGTATAGACCTCGCAGACGGTCAAGATCGAGAGAGACAAGACAACTTGATGGCCAAACTATTCATAATCTCAGTGGAGCGAAAATAATCTGATGTCAGAGCGCCTACGTGGCGAGAAACAAGAGCCGTTGGATCAACGTCGAAACTTGAAAGTGTCCGTGAGGTCAGTGACTTCGGAGCTAGCTAAGTTTTGGTTCTGGAGTTTGACAGTCAGTGAATCCCGAAGCGTTTTTCTTTTTCCGAAGCAAAAGCAGGAACAGAAAGTTTGGGAAATTGGAAGCAGGAAGAATCTGGGCGTGGGACTAGCAGCAGATGCGAAGCTTGGGAGGTGTGTAAATGTGTTTGTGGAGGAGTGGGTAATCTTGTTAAAATAAAAAAAAAAAAAAAGAAAGAAAGAAAGAAAGAACAACGCGCAATGCATTTGGATAGGATAGTGGGTCTGATATAACCACGTCATGCGGAACTCAGCTGAAAATCTTTCTGAGACCGACGCTTACATTGAATAATGTGATAGGCAAAGCATCATTATTCATTAGAGATCGCATATCAAACAAGGGGTCCGTCTTGGGACAACTGGTCTGGAAACTTTGATTCACAAATCACATAATTCACAGATTAATGGAAACTCATGAATATAAACTTAAAAAATGAGCAGCAAATATATATTGCACAAATAATATATAACTATCTATGGAGATTTGCATTTCCTTCTTATTTTAAAGGTTCAGATGACACTGCAAACTGCATGGGAAGAAAAATATATTCGACGTACATTATTCAAAAAACGATTTCATGTGTCTAATAAATTGGTAATGTAATGGCTTAGTGGGATTCAGTTACAAATTTACAATATAGGGTCATGATATATAGAGAGCGAGATAAAAGAAAAGAGTAAGGTCCAGTCTAACAATATTGAATTTTTTAAAATAATTATTATTAACTGTATTGTACAAATAATCAACTATGAATAGAATTAGTTAAATATTTGATAAAATTTATTTTAAAAAATTTGATTGGGTTTCAAAAGCAATAGTATATATTTAATAAATCTTACTGTTAAACTGTTGTTATAATGTAAATTATTGAAATCAATATAATCTTGATAAAAATTTATTTATAAATATGTATATACAATTTTTATTGTGTATATGTAATAATTGATAACTAAAAATAAACATATTAATTTTATTTTTTTATTTTGTTATCTCAATATAATTGACAATAATAATCTATTTAAATTTAATGATTTGTTATTAATAAGGATAGTGTTGATTTTTGATAATATATATAAGGATATATATGAAATTGTATTCAAGTATAAAATTTAATGTCAAAATCATACTTTGAAAAGCTATTTTCTCCTTATTTTTCAAAATCTAACATATGATAGAGTAATTTTTAAAAAAACTACTAAATACTAAAATTAACTTTTAACTTTTCAAAATCATTTATTAACCTTTCAAAAATCATTTCAAACGGGTCCTAAAGCTATTTGGCCCCATGATTTATTTCATGAGACCCCGTTTACAAATATATAAATCATAATTTAAAAAAAAAGTTATAATTATTCAAACTTTTCAAAACTAACATTATCCTTATCATAGTATTATTCCAGCAGCCTTAAAAATCAGTTCTAAATTAAATTACTGTAAATCCAAATTTCTGTATTGTGAAATAACATTGAGTAGCGTCAGTTAGTTGCAATCCTGGCGGATATAAATTAAAAGATTTAGACTTGAAATCCTTCTCACGTAGTACGTGGCAACAAGATTTGGTATAAAAAAGAATCCAGGACAACAATTGTTGTGGGGAAGCAGAATTCTTGCATTAAAATAATTCGCTGGTTAAAAATTATAAAAGTAATTATAATAGAAGAAAAAGTAGTAGAAAGAAAATTTTCACCCGCCGGCCGTTTATTTAGTTGGAAAAAAAAAAGGAACAAATGAAAGTGAATAGAGAGTATAAGAGAAAAAGAACTTAAGAAGAAACAACAGATCGAGGTTCTCCATTCCATCAGTTTGAGAGAGGCGAGAAGACACTAGCGAAATGAGAAGTAAATAAGAGACAGCAGGTCCATTTTTGTATTTTGTCTTGGGGCTGATGAGGAAAATCGTGGCCCTAAGTAGCTCGTAGTTAGCGACTTTTGTGATGCCATGGGCCCACTCACAAAGAATCAAAAGCCATAACCAGGTCCGGCCCAATATCAGCCAGCAAATCCAATTGAGCTGGATCCTCGGTCTTGTAATATTGGATCATCAACAGATATCGTGTGTTAATTCCAACAAGAATTCCGTTTGCAAAATAAAATCAGATGGTCCTTGAACAGATCCGTTTTAATATGCACGACTAAGCAATCAGCTCTTATATATTTGTCTATTCCCCCAAAAGAAAAGAAAAGAAAAGAAAAAAGGCTCTTGGTTTTTTTGTAAAATTTACATTTATTGCCCATGTGCGGTAATGTTTCGGATCCGTGCATATTTGAGAATTTGAATTATTTGTTATTCTTTTGATAAAACATTAGTTATCAACTAATCAAACTAGGAACTACTACTCTGGAGATAATGTTTTCTTTGCCTAATGGTAGTTGAATTATTTAACTTTGACTCCACAGAAAGCAGAGAAGTGTTTTCTCTGGGCCACGAAAGTTATATTTTTATGTAAGGGTTTGGTTGGTGTAACCAAACTTTGATCTGACATTTCTTACACGATTCTTATCTAAATCGTGCCTTGCACCCAATCATTTTTTTTTAAAAATAATTTCATTAGGTCTGGCGTTTTCTGAAGCATATCTCAGATGATAAAGAGACCAGAAAACAGAATACTGGTGATCAATCGGATGAAATTCGTTAATGAATGAACAAATTAACTTATTTCGCAGTAAACTAGATAATATACAAATTAATAATCGTCCAATTTAAACGACTAGGTTACTGCAAAGGTCCCTGTCACCGGAAAATTTAAAGTTTTAAACTAGTCAATGCTCGCACAAAGCAATTGCAAACAAATGGTTTCCCACAAGAAATAACCATATGTTGAGATGCATTTTTTTTTCTAATCAAAAGAACATCTCTCCACCTAGTATTGCTATTTCCATAAATTCATATGCATTTTTTGAAAGCATCTCGTAAATATCTATATATTCCATAAAAACAACTTTATCTATTTCAATCAAATATCGCATCATGGACATTCTTGAAAAACGCTTATGATTAATGGCAATGCTTTTAACAATATAGAAACACTCCAAACCCACCCTCATGATAGAACAATCTCTCCATTGTAGTGTTAAGACTGTTTAAATGCTAATGTCCGAATTGGCATTGAAGAAATGAACAAGCAAACCAAACAGCATTGTCTTTATAGGAAAATAACCCGGTTGCTATATTATCTTAAGGAAATAAATATAGTAGTACTTCCCTAATCTCTGGTATTATATGGAAAAAAAACTCAGTCGTAGGGCATAGTAATAATTTTTAAGCTGCTTTATTTATCTAATCATTCGAGTTTAAATCCTTGGGAGGTAAGGATCTAAACAAAAAAAAAAAAAGAAAATAAAGCCAACAATCGCTACAAATATGTGCTGCAAAAATACAGGCAGCGGAGGAGCAATTGGTCATGCAATCTGTCTATTCACACATAAATTAAATGGAATAAAAACATCCCATGTTTATACTGTTCTAAAAGAACAAAATTCAAAAGTAATTTAAAAAAAAATGAAAAATGAAAAAGAAATAAAATAATCGCATATTCTACTCAATCAAACGAGACTTTGACCTTCTAGGATCAGTAACATTTATTCTCCAATGGCGATCGGGTAATCCCGCTTCTCTAGCTTTCTTTCTATCCCAATCCAACTCAATTGTCCTCCTCTTTGTTAACCCACAAAACTTCTGCAACTTGTCATCCATTGAATCATGAAGCTTCCACCACCTCTCATGTGCCACGTCGCTGGCATAAACACGTTGATTTCCAATATCCCAGTTACAGTCATAGTCTCTGTAACACGCCCAAGGCTTCAATCCCAAATAATGAATCGCATAAAGCTTTGGCGGGTCTGCCCCAAATAGATGATTTTTAACGCTAGCCTCCAATGTTGTGTTAGCCCAAAAATTCTTAAGAAAGTTGACTCTTCTTGGCAAGCGATGCCACCACACGTAAATTTCATTAAGGAAGCCTTGGTCACCACCATTGTATGAGACTATTTCCTTACGTTTGCTCATTAGTATTCGAAATATGCAATTTGATGGCTCAATGACCATGATACCGGAATTGAAGATCCATATGTCGTTACCTGTAGCTGACATTTGAGGGAAATGGAAAAGGAGATCAAGATTACGTAAGACAATTATATCAGCGTCTATGAAGATGATCTTGTCATAGTCAGTGAGTTGCCAGAGCCTGAACTTGCTGTAATTGTACTCATTGTACGTGTTCTTCTCGGCTTTAGGGTTACGGATTCTCTTGATGATTCTGATCTTCCATCCGGCTGCAGTGAGAGCCTCGCGCTTGGGGATTGAGATTGAATTGTCTATGAGAAGAACAAGGTCGCGTTTTGTGCCGGTTTTGCGGAGGCTTTGGGCCAGGGTTATTGCACCACAAACGTATGATTCAGATGAATGAAGTACTGTGGCATAAGCTTCACGTTTGGCTATCTTTGTGGCGCTTTTTATCCTGGAGAGATCGTACACTTCGTCCACACCTGAAATGATATCATATGCCATCAATTTCTTCAAATAATACATAACAATCTTAGTTGAACAACGTAGCACTCAGAGACATGCATTAATTACCTGAAACAAGAAGAGGAATGTACAAATAAACTACCACAAATTAATTCATGAAATATCTAACAGATTGATAGCTGCTTTGCACTCGAAGATCAAATTAAATTTAGGTGGCTGATGGCTACATTTTCAACGAAATATATAATATGAAGATTGATCAAGCTAGTCTTATGTGAGTAGCTTATCTCTATCATGTTCATAATTTCAAAAAGTATCCAATTAAATTTTACCACATATTCACTTGCCTTAGCATTGACTAATTGTGACAGTGATGGAATAAGTGTGAGAGATTTTTGCATTTATTTTTTAATAAAGTATCATAACACCTTTGACTGATCACACACAGAGATCTTCGAATAAATAAAAAGAAAAAACTTTGTTTGTCCTCTATTTAATTCGTTCGTGATACAAACAGTGTAGAAACAATTCGCACCAACCACTTATTCTATTAGTCCTACGGACAATGAATTATCACCCACCACTTAAGAGTTATTCTAAACTTTGATACTAAGGAAGCTTATATCTGACAGCCACATCCATAAAGCACTCAAACCATGGACCAAGGAAAACATAAGCAAGTTTTGTCTCCACATTGTTCTTTTTTCCCCCCCTTGTTTTCAACGAGATATAAACAAAGGAAGCTTGTATCTGACGCCCACGTCAATAAAGTACGTTGAAGGTGAAAGATAGCAGGGGTTGAGTCTGGCTGACCCTAAATACGTAAAATAAAGAAGGTTTTTCAAATAAATCAAACGAGCGCTTGTAGCTCAGTGGATAGAGCGTCTGTTTCCTAAGCAGAAGGTCGAAGGTTCGACCCCTTCCTGGCGCGTTTAGCTTCTTTTGGCTAAACTAACCAGTTTTTTTTTTTGGTGTTTTTGTGTGTGTTTGCGCCCCCCGGTGGGGGGGGGGGGGGTGTTATAGTAGTGAAACTTGACAAACACAAACACTACGTATATTTTGTAAATGGGAGAAGTGAAATAGAAGGCATACCTTGTCCCCACAAAGGCAAAGCCAACTTACAAGATCCAACTGGCAATGAAACTTTTTGTTCCAACCTCGCAATCTCCGGTTGATAGTACCACCAAAATTCACCTTCCTGTCTCACCAAATCGTCACATCGAAACATTTCCATCATTGGCCTGCACTTGCTCCAAAACACCACTTTCGTTCTCCATTTCCAATCTCTCTTCCCTTTCTTCACAGCCAAGTTTGCGACTATCAGATGAACTTGTAGCCTAAACACATCTCTCCCCCACCCTTCTTCCGGGTACCTGCATGGCAGCTTCGCCACTATCACGTCCATGGAGTCATATATTCTGAAATTTGGCATTGGTATTTCCGGACATGATGGAGTATCACTTTCTTCTTCCTCATCAATCCATTCAGGAAACAAATCTTGCCATTTAAAATACTCTGAGACGCGTTCGAAATTTATAGGGATTGTTTCTCCATGTACTTTCCATTCGCTGGTATCAAATTCATCCATATTCACCATTCCAATCTTCATCCCTTTCCCCATTGCATCCATGAAACTCGGCACCTCTATCTTGCTCACGTTTAAACTTCTAGGCTTTGCTTTAGTACTCTCGTCCAAGATTGCCTCCATCTTCATGCTCTTTTCTACCTATGCAAATTAATCAAGTGGGGGTAGTTAATTCCCAGAGCAGAACATTCAATTTTAATTAATTATCACGGCAAATTAATTTGGCAGGCTCACCTTACCTTGTGATGGCACTCGCGCAGTGAGCACCGAACAAGTGATGCTGCATTCTCAAAATAGATAGATGATGATGGCTGCAGAAAAAGACCTACATATATAATAAAAAAGACAGCAAGAAACACCAGGTTCATTCTGATAACCAAAGCCTTTGAAGCAGTGGCCTTCATCATCTTCTGCAGGCCAAGTCCCTCACCCATCTCACCCAAAGTATTTGCTACACCAAGCCACAACAATTAATGTGGGCTCACTTATGTAAATATATATGTGTGTGTGTGTGCGCGTGTCTAACAACCTTTGAATTTAAAGTATATAATAATTAAATGTGTGTGTGTGTGTGTGTGTGATGATTGGCAATTTTTAAGAAGGATTCGGCTGTAGTGGGTAGAGCCTGCCTGAGAGGACTTGCAGAGCGAAATTCGAGTGAAAATTAAAAGATGTACCACCATTTAAAGAGCTCCGTGTGTCATCTCTCGTTGCATTTGGAATTTGGATGTCCTTCCCTTCAAGACAAAAAGGCCGGGGCTAATAAAGCGTTACTTCTTTCTCATTCTGTTGGCACGACTGTTTTCAATCGAAATGTCATAAATTTCCTAATGTGCCCCACATTTTACAGACCGAGTTGCTACTCTCGGAGGGCTAGAATTGTAAAGCTATAATTGCGGGGTAGGAATCTAGAAGTGGGCAGGCTGAGCCGGCCCACCAACAACCGTGCGGTTGCCCCGTCAACTTCGTACATCCACTGAGACGTCGTTTTTATTCGTTACAAGGTGTGAAGGCTACACCAAGCTTTAATTTATTATCACTAGGTATGCTTTAAATCTCTTTTGGCAAAGTATAAGGGTTTAGGTTCGACATCAGCATATAACAACTCAACAAAAATGATTTAACGTCCCGTTCTACACAATGAAATGCCAAAGGAGTACGGTAAACTATCGCAATTTTCACCCAAATGTCAACTTTTTTTATGATTAGACCAACTGGGGTGGGTCTATTATTAGGCGAGCTGGCCATTAACATTACATTAACTCGTGTTTTGTAGAAAGGATTGTGCTAAACATTAGGTTTAGGTTTCCTTTCGAAGAAGACCATATATGCACATTGAACCTACCATATTAGTTAATTTGTGCAATAATCTAATAACGTCTCATTATGATCTATGAATGTATAATAATAATAATAATAAAAAATACACATATCATATCTTATATTTTGCTATTATTCATACCACAAAATTAGTTGAAAACACATATTTTGTTTTAATAACTTTTTTTGAATTCTTGTATGTATGTATGTATAAGAATATGATGGTAAAGTCACAAGTTCTTTATACAATTATTTTGTATAAAAAGATGTGGCATAATAATATCAGCTAAATGAAAAATGCAACATAATTCACATTATTTTTTTTATTATTTTATATTTTGATCCCTCTTATACTATTATGTCACATTAATTTTTATAAAATATTTAGTACATATAAAAGAGTCTATAACTGTAGCTTTATGTTTTTTTATTCCCCTCAATGAAATATAAACAATATGAATATAATGAAACCAAAATGGCACATATAAATTATATTAATGAATCTAGTGATTACACTTATTTAATGTCCTATTTAGTATTATGGCTAGGTAGATATACTTTAAATGCGATAAAGCTATTGCATTTAAGTGTATGGTAAATATTTACTGCTGTAGTTTATAAATTAAGTTGATTTATCTTATATTTATATCATAGAAAATTTGTAATATTTTTTTTACTATTTTTGTTGTAATTGTAGTTATAAACTAGATTTACCACATACTATCAAATATTTTTTCATAATTATGTTTTTTTTTTCACAACAAACCACCTTACCTTAATACCAAACATGATCTAAATTATTCTTTTTCAAGCTTATAAATACAAAACAAAAGTCTTACCTGTAATTCGAATCAAGACTGAGGAGTAATAGAAAAAGTCCCGGCTTTTTGCCACGATTAATAACTAATTATTGGGCAAAAGGTTTTACAAATCAAATGCAACATTAAGTCATGAACAATTATGATCCGCATAGAAAAGAAATTAAACATTATGAAGATGCATACGAGCTTGACGCAAAAAAAATAGAAAACCATCCATTGGCAAAGGTGAAGAATAAATCAATGATGAATATTCTAGATTAGGCAAGTGCTATTGCATTACAAACACTCGGTTTAGTTGTATTTTCACAATGATGATGCAGGTTAAATGAGAGGGCGGCTCTAAATATATTAAAAAACATAATAACGGAAAATACAATTGGAAAACTGGCCAAAATAAGTAAATAACTAGTACATATTCATAGGGTTGCACAAAATAAAATGAACCAGGGATATTGATTGAGTTGATCGCTGTGGATCGGTTTACATCTTTTTAATATGTAGTTTTCAAATTTTCGGCTTACATACAGTTTCACATTTCAAAAAATTTTCGGTTTATATGAAAGTCAAACAAGCAAAATCGAACCAACCCTATAATTTCATTATTTTTTAATATTTATGTTAGTAAGTCCATTTTGTCTATCTGAAAAAATATAATTCCCCACGTCCCAAATTCGTCTTAGTTCACGTTAGGTTCGAGGCGACGAGCATCAACTGGGCTTATTACTTTATTTACAATCGCAAATCGATCCATGCTCCCAACTCCGGTCCAACCTAATCCAAAACGAATTTGTCAGCCCCATCCAACTTTAACCGAAACCTGAGAGCTTTTCCATCTTCGACGCCGCCGGCCCACCGGGCACAGCTGCCCAACACCGGCCGAACAGTCCGCGTCGGGCCGTGCAATTTACTTGGCGAAGGTGAGTGTCGCTATTCGGTTTTTTTTTTCTTCTTTATTTTATTTTATTTTTTACCTTACGACCTTCCGCCCCTTTCTTCAGCCTTCGCCGCCATCGCCGTCAAGCCTCTCTGTCGACGTCGATTCTGGTAAGTGGCGACTCCGTTTTGCATTAGGTTAAATTAAATGCTATACAGTTTAATGACGTTAAGTTGAATTAAAACCTCACTCCAATCCTAATATATGTATGTATACATGGATCTTTGAATCAAAAAATGAATTGAATATCTACGCATATAGTACTGTATTATAAAGAGAGAGAGAGAGAGCGAGTTTTGAAGGCCGAAGATGCTTGGAGAATGTGGAAGGAAATCGGAGGCAGAGAAGCGGGTCAAATCCGCCCAAATTCTTTCGCGAATCGGGTTAAATCCCATCGACTCTCCACTCTACAACTCTCCAATTACAAAGACATAGTTTCTCCTCACAAAGGCTCTATCAATTCTCTCCAGGTACTGATTTTCTTTCTCTTTATCAATACATTCCACTTGTTTATTTATTTTCCTCCAAAACCATTACATTTATCTCTGCCAGTTAGGCATTTGAATAAAATTAATCGACTTATTTATCGACTGTTGTAGTATGCATGTTAATAACTGTAAGCATGCCTTTTGTATAGAATTTTCAGAGGCCTACCTGTTTTGACCATGAAATCAGGTTGATTTGACAGAGGAACGGTATTTGTTGTCCGGTGCATCAGATGCGTCCGTAGCTGTTTATGATGTTCAACGGGCCACCGATTGTGAAGGTGGTGGCCATATTGCTAAGCACAGGAGTGTGTTTGTGGTTGACAAGCAGCACGAACATGGTCACAAGTATGCCATATCCTCGGCCATTTGGTATCCTGTTGACACAGGACTTTTTATAACGGGATCGTATGATCATTATGTAAAAGTTTGGGATACCAATTGCACTCAGGTATTGATTCTTAGTAATTTTTTCTCACTGTTTGGTATTCTTCCACATCATGCTAGGGCCATCAACTGATTAAGTAATTTTTCTAATTTCATTACTTCGTTTCATAGGTAGTAATGAACTTCAAGATGCCTGGAAAGGTTTATCGAACTGCCATGTCTCCATTGGCAGCATCCCATATGCTAATTGCAGCTGGAACAGAAGATGTTCAAGTCCGCCTTTGTGATATTGCTTCTGGGGCGTTCTCTCAGACACTATCTGGTCACCGCGGTATGCTGCTGATTTGGTGATATTACTGTGCTTTCCCCATGCTGTATTATTACTTATTTTATGAGACAAGGAGGACATGGCAACTAGCTTAAAAGTAGGTAGAAAATAATAAGTCTGCATGTTTTTGTTTTGATTGTGGCAGATGGCATAATGACAGTAGAATGGTCTACATCCAGTGAGTGGATTTTAGTAACTGGGGGGTGTGATGGTGCAATACGTTTCTGGGATATCAGACGTGCTGGATGTTTTCGTGTCTTGGATCAGTCCCAGAGTCAGCTTGGGAGACGACCACCTCTCCTAAAGCGTAAGGTACTCTTCTTGTAATCTTATCACATTCTGTGCATGAGAAGAAAAGCGTAAGTGAGAACTGTTTCTACATTGGGAATTGGTATCCTGTATGAAAATTAGTCTTAAATGATTCATGGATGTCTTTGTTCATTGTAAGAATGTATATGGTTGATAATGATTAGCAAATGCAGTATAATTGAAATGCTGTAAGTCCCTCCTGATTGGTGTGCCAGAGACCTGGCTACAAGTTTGTTCAAAATTGGCCCTTGGTTGCTTGCATGATGGTTAGATAAACTGAAATGTAGTATGTTCGTATAATGATGGGTATGGACAGTGACAGCCAGAAAAGGCAATTTTAGGAGAAAGCTTCCTGTATTGGTTCTCATAGCTGCTGCTTTTGACTTTTCCTGCATCGGTTCTGGATTTTTGTCATAGCTTCTGGTTTCAACTTTTCCTGCATTGGTTCTGGATTTTTGCCATATATGCTGTTTTCGACTTTTACTTTCCATCTGTAGAATAGCTTGCTGAAACTGCATTAAATTATGTGGTCTGGCCATAAGATGCAGCCATTGTATATGGAATTTGCCTTGGTTCAATTTTTAAGACTAATCTTTCTATTCTGAGTCAGGTTTCAATCTTGAAGTCCTTGTCTGCAGGGCAAAATTCATCTGTAAAACCAAGGGCATCACAAAAAAAGTCTGCTAATGGAAATGGTGTGAGACAGTCATCTGTTGGTCGTATCCCTGCCAAGGGATCTGTGAGACAGAGATTGCACCCAGGGATGTTGTCCAGTCAGGATAGTGCCACTGCTCATTATGGTGCTGTTACTGGTTTGAAAGTAACAGAAGATGGAATGTATCTTCTAAGTGCAGGTTGGTTTTATCCATTTTCTGAAGGTATTAAGGTACTCGTGTGGAAGACACACAACTGAACCTACAGTGTATCATTGGTTACTCTATAATTTAATTTTTGATAAACATTATTAATCATACTATATAGAGGTTTCTTGAACCTTCTGTGGTTAAACATAATTTTGGCTTTTTTTTTATTTAATTGAGTCTTAAGTACTCATGTTGACATCTTCATTTAATTTTTCTAGTGAACCTGCAGAGTAGAAGTGAACATTTTTCTTCTAATAACTGCTAGTCATAAAAAGCTGTCTCTCTCTCTGTCTCTCTCTCTCTCACTGCTTTTAAATTTCAGGCTCGGATTCTAGAATAAGGCTGTGGGACGTTGAATCTGGCCGCAATACACTTGTGAACTTTGAAACTGTTCGCCTACAAACCAATAAGGCAATTCAATTAGCAACAACACAGGATCCAGCTGTTGTTTTTGTTCCATGCATGACTGCTGTGAAAGTAAAACATCTCTCTCCGCGTTGTTCCACTTTTAATCTATTTGTGATTTTGCATTCGAATGAGACACATGTATTAGTATCCAGAAACCTTAAGTGTGTGTTGAATTCTTCAGGCATTTGATATCTGGTCAGGTAAGACATGCCTGACATTTCGTGGCCACTACGAATACGTCAATTGTTGCTGTTTTAGCTCACAGGATCAGGTACAAACTTATTCCCAAATGTTTTCTCTTGCTCCAATTAATCATTTGCTAAATAGCTAAGAGCAGGAAATGAATTTGCCTTTTCAATCATCAAGTAATCCCATATATTATATGAAATAATAATTACGAATTTACAAAATCAATTATATGAAACTAACAATCATGACAATGTTTTCACCCTTTTTTAATTTTTTTCAACATTTAGTTAGGATTTTGGTGTTTCAGGGTGGAAAAAAGGGAAAAAGAAAGAAGATATAAAATCTCTATGTTAGGCACTGTATATTGACTTAATGATTTTTTTTTTAAATCTCTACATTAGGCACCAGGCATTCGTTCAATGATTTTATATTTACTTGACCTTTTTTTGCCAAGATTATTGATTTGACTGATTTTTCTACTCTGATGCAGGAACTATACACAGGTGGCAATGATCGACAAATTCTTGTCTGGTCTCCATCTAGACTTATTCCAGATGAAGTAGTAAACCAATGAACTCGGTTGCATTATATTTTTACATTTACTATCAAATTCTATTCCCATGTGCTAAGTACCGGGTTGGACTGGCAGGATGCAGGGCCCATGCAGGATCAGGACAACTGGAGTGATTGAGTTATATTGTTGTATTTGGCTTTGCTGGTTGCTCATATCAAGCTTGTGTGGTTAACTTTTGCACCCTCAACTTTTACATGCACAATAACTGAAGCATGCAAGTTACTGCAGTTGTGAACTATAATTATTTGCTTGTTTGGCATCTTCATTTTGGCCAGTTCAAATGTTTTTGATTCATGTACATGTTATGCCAGTTTAATCTATCAACTATTCCAAATAGATATGGCGTTCTATTTACTTGAGGTAGTCAATTGAATTACATTATTTGATGAGATATGCATCAATTAATGGTAACTCTAGGGATTAATCATGTGTAATGTCAGTATGGCACGACTACCACAAAATTATACGGATGTCGCGAAAATATTTTCATATAACTAACAGAGAATGCAACAGAATGACACAAGTTCTCCCAATTGGTACTTTTTATTTGTACTATTTGAATTTGTTAGATTGGCTGAAGAACTCTCCCTTCTTAGGAAGAAAGCGGCAGGGATGGATATCTAAATTTGTATTAAGTGACAAGAATTGTCACCTAATTTCCTGTTAAAAAAAAATTCAAAACAAGGGGCTCCATCTGTTTTCTTTTTGGCAAATTGTAGTGGAGTTGCGAAATAGGAGTGGGGGTGAAAAAATTACTGACGAGGTTCTAAGTGAAATCTAGAATCAATTATTGGATGTGAAGATGAGGTCCACGAGGAGAACAAGTAAAGTGGGCAGCTGCTAAAGTAGACTACATGTAACTTACGACGCCTTAGAGTGAATAAATTCAATCTAACTTAATGGAATTGATCTACCCCAATCCAATTCAATATAAATTTGTGTGGGTTATTGTGAGTTGATTGAGTTAATTTTTTCAAACGGATAGGGTTATATGCACTCTAAAAATTATTTTGAACACTTATATTTTTTTAAAAAAAATTATTATAAAAATACTTATGATATAAATTACTATTAAAGACACTTTATTATGAGCATATATAATATTATTACTTTGAATACTCATTTAGGACATTAAAATCAATGTTTAATTTTCTTACCATTTTAAACCCTTAAATTTTTTTCTTTGAAATACCTGAAACAAATATTTATAGAGGAAACTCAACATATGAAGTTTTAACTTTAATTAGGCATGTGTGATCTTTTGGTTTTTTAGTTTACAGCACAAAGAATTTTAATAAAATTTTAGAATGAAGAGGCACATTCATTTGAGTACGTTGGATTTAGATTTCCACTGTGTGTGAGTGTGAGTTTCTTTACCATTGAAATATTTAGTCACTTATTTTCAGCATCTTTTCTAATTTTCCAGTCTTTTCTGGGGTATAAACAAATTTTATAAATATGCTTGTGGTTGCTAAAGATTATTGATTATAATAATTATCCTGGGGAATGAAATCTTAATTTCAAATATTTTTATTTGTGAACAAATTATTGAAACTCTTATAAACTTGTCTGCAACATTGAGGTATTACAATCCATCAAGTACGTTTGCAACATAAAAATGTTCAACCAAATCTAGAGAAAAAATAATAACAACAGCTTAACTCACCATCCTCTTTTGACAAACTCTGAATCATTCTTCCTCTGCTTCTGAATTTTTTGGCATTCAATTGGAGATGGAAATGGCATCATAGTTGTGCCGAAGAAGATCGTCATAAGGATCCCTTCTGCCGGGCACCTACTCTGAATCATTCTTCCTTGTCCCTCTCGTTCAGAACATGATTACTAAAATTTAAGCAAATAATATTTAATTATTGAAAAAGAACCATGCAACGCGGAAACATGGGGCCGACGGATCACGTATGCTATGAGAAGTCAGAACATGATTACTCTGGCTTTGATCATGATCGTTTAGGTGTTGCAAGTATTGTGCTTACAACCATGGCCAACGTCTCACGTATGAGTGTTTAGAGATGGCAAAAATATCCGGGCCGGCCCATTTTCAAGGCCTTTGGTCCGGGCTTTCCACATGAGGGCTCAGACAAGGGTTCAAAGAAAAAAGTACGGTCAAGTTCAAGTCCTCTAATTTTTTTTTAAAAATAAATTTATAAATTAAAATAATAAATTAAAAATAAAGAAAAAAACTTAATTTCCTAATTCATATATTAATATTAAATTAAAAAACTTAAAATTATAATAATAAACTTTCTTTTAAGTGTTAATTGATAAAAACAAGTGCTTCAATTGAAAAATTCAGTACAAAAAATTAAATCTTTAAACTTTTATTTGTTTCATTTTCTTTATTTATTATAAATTAGAATAATAAATTAAAATTTAAAAATGATGAAAAATAAAAAAGAAAGATTAATTCCCTAGTTATTATATCAATATTGAATAAAAAAATTAAAATTATAATACTAAACTCTCTTTTAAGTGTTTGAATTCAAGAATTCAATACTAAAAAAAATTAAATCTATAAACTTTTATTTGCTTTATTTATCATTTTATTTTAAAATATTTATTTTCTTTAATTCATTATTGATTATAATAACTTAATTATTATTAATTCATTTCAAGTTTACATTAATTAAAAATTTTTGAAAAAAATAACTAAAAGCTCAGGCCCGACCCTCACACTTATAATTTAATGGGCTTGGGCCTAGGCTTGAAAAAGCCCAGCCCAAGCCCACAATTTTCCATCCTTATGAGTGTTTTTAGTTTATTAACTTTTTGGAGTTGTCAATACTTGAAAACTGATTTTTTTTGAGTTTGCATAGCATTTTCATGCGTGTGTAGAGTAAATAAAGATAGTTAATTTAACAAGGATTACATTTCAAAAAAAAAAAACAAAAACAAGGATTGAGGACTTTTCTTGGCATTTTAAAAGTGTACAAAGTATAATTTATTTTTTTAAATTAATAGATGAGTGTACAAAGCAATAGAATATTGAAAGTAATTTTTAGAGTACATGTAACCCCACCTGTTCAAACACAATTAATAATTGAGTTGGATTAAATTAGTTAGGATGAATCCATTTAACGCAATGTAAATAACAACAACCCTCAACTGTAAATCTCTAAAGACCTAAACAATTAATATAAATTTTAATCTCATTTTATTCTTTCATAAAAGATACTATTTCATTTTGATATCTACTGCTCTACACTCTAGTCTCAAAAATAAAATCACTTTCAAATCTTAATTCCCAATTAAAATAACATATTTCTTTCATTTATTCATTCTTGATTTTTTTTTATTGTATTTTTAACCCTGTAATATTGAATTGGTTTATTTATTTTCACAAAACATACATGCACAGAAGTTTATTGTCAAAAATTTCTTTTATTTTAAGATGGTTGGTTGTTAGATTTCTTTATTTAGCACCAGACAATAAATGAAATTTTCATGTTATAATATATTTATATTTAATTTTAATAAATTTTATATTTTTATTTATTTGTATTTTTTATTTTTTATTTGACCTCTAACCCAATCCAACCTGATAATTTAAGAATTGAATTGAGTTAAACATAATTCTGTAGTTAGGTTAAATTAGATTTATTTTAACTCATTCAATAGTGGATTGGATCTGATTTTCGTAGATCCTATCGGACCCAACTCATGCCTACTCCTACCTAATTATAGTAATTGAATTTAAGATAACGGTACCATAGAAAACAAGTGAGAAATTATGACTAACTACATTTGAATTGTTGTAAGCTACATTATATGTAACTATACTGATTAACTTTAATTTTTCTCTCTTTTTGTCACCTGGATTTCGAATGGAAGTAATACAAAATTAAAATTCATCTACCATTCCCATAACGTGCTACTCACACTAAAGTTTTTCTCTCTTACCATGAAAAATCCCCGATCTTCGGCTCGGTTACTTATTAATTTGTCAATGAGAGATCAGAAATAGATTCCAAGAATCAAATGCCAGAATGAAGATGCATCTTAACTTCAAATCAACATAAATCCTCTCACTGACGGTGTTGGTCAGTATCAATTAGCTAAGGTTAAGAATAAATTAATAATTAACCAACATTACCCTTATCCAAATCTCAAAAGAACTAACTGCATTCGGGAAATCATCTACAGATACAATCTACCTAGTTAGCATAATTTAGCGATGATTTCACTCCTTTGGCTGACTGAATGTCTACTTCTTTCTTCGATTTATTTATCCAATTTTCATGTATCATTCATATCCTGCTGCTACTCCAGACACTGTTATAAGAAATTCTTTCTCCTCATAGAGGTAGGAGAGTCAAGAGGAAATTTATCATAATAGATGACCTTCATGTGTATTATCCTGGATATAAGAATTTCATTTTTTTTCCTTTTAAATCCTTTTTTTGACCTTTGGTAATGTCAGTTGGAGTCACCACCCAACACCTCATACTTTCGCCACCTCTTGAATGTGTTGAGAATGGCTCTTACCAGGTGGAATGAAAATCAGATCTTCCCAACCAGAGTTCTTCTCACTTGTCTGCGTTAGACCAAAAGGGACTTAGTACCACCACTTCAATTTTGTTTTCATTAGACAAAAACATTAAGGCACAGTACCTCCATTTTCTTCAGAACGTCTTCCAAACTTCCTACCTGTTTGAACAAGTACAATCAAATAGTGAGTACAATTACAAATCCCTTACGCATGAACGAGAAAATTTTATCGCATTGTCATTTTGCTGATTGTGTTTTTTTTTGTTTCCATTGGCATTGAATTGTCTAAATTTGTTATTTAGCAACTGCTACGACTTCTAAATGTTTAGTGCTCATCTTGCCCCACTATATTCCAAGTATTCCTCAAAAGAGCAAATGAAAGTGATAAGATGCTTTTCTACCATAATATGTTGGGAGACACCAGCTCCTCTTGATGCCCTAGAAAGCTTTGAGAGTTCCTTTTCTATATCTTCCTGCACAAGGAACGGCAAGGGTTAGCTAGTAATCATGAACTTGTAACTTCACATTGCAAAAATCAGTTCTGATAAGCACAACATTCACTAGAAGCTCCAGTGACAACAAACCTTTTGGAAATATACGGGGCAATATCGCTTGTGCTTCTTCTTCACTACCAAAAGTTCAGACTGCACACATAGCATTCATTAGAGATTTGATCTGGGACCCCAAAAAAAAACCCGAATCACACGCAGAGATAACATATATACATGTAAATATCAAAGTTGGGTTGCCTAGCAAGCCCCCTGCAGTGGCATCACAGGAAGTGTTCAGTGCAACAATGACATTGCTTGGGCATGGCTAGATGATTTCATTTTTTGTTGACAATTTGAAAGTTCTCTGAATTATCATTTTCCCTTATCTTCTAGTTTTCATATTTTTCCTATTTCCTAGAAAGGGATATTTTATGTTTTTTGTTGCTATCACTTGATTGTAAAACCTCTATTCAATAGATGCTAGTCTAATCAATAACTGACAATTTTCTCTGCAAATATGGTATCAGAGCACTGAAATAACTAATTAGGTTACATTGTTAAAACATCCAATCCATCGGCAGCTTGTGAGAGTTCTGCCCATACAGGTACTGTAGGAGATGGACCTTCAGAAGTGATCCAGTGAATCCTCTCTGCAGACCTTCCCAAATATCAATTCGAGCATGAATGACACTCATGCTCTTCAAATAATCCAGCATAAGTTGAATGAGACCAATTTTCTGGAGTGGTCTCAATCTGCAATGCTTGTAATTTGAGGGAAAGGAAGGATTGGCTATCTAACAGAAGCAACAACGGCTCTGAAGGAAGGAGAACCTGGCTTTCAGACTTGGGAATCTGAGAGCTCCATGAAGATGGCATGGCTGGTCAATTTCATGGACCTCAAGATTAGCCAACTGACCAAAAATATTTGTTTTACAAGATCGCCAAACAAATATGGACATTGTTAGAACACTGTATTTTGACCCAGGAAATTCTTCTCAGATTTTTGAGATCTGTTCTGCCCTGAGAGATAGGAAACAAGGCTACTTGTCAGCGACAGATGATTACAATGATCTGTGTGGGCTTTGGCAGAAGCTTAATGTGTTCCATGATGTTGATTGGCACTGCACTGAAGATCATAAAAAATATACCCAAATGCTCAAGAAGGAGAGAGTGCTTGACTTTGTTCATGGGCTGAACAAAGAACTTGATAAGGTTTGTGGACATGTCCTTGGAGTAGAGCCTTTTCCTAACATAATGGAGACTTTTTCTGAGGTCAGAAGAGAAGAGAGTAGAAAACGAGTGATGCTTGGGGGAATAGGGATCCAATTACAAACAATCAGTGTCAAAAGTCAGCATTAGTTACCAAGAAAAATGAATCAGTCATTGGTGATCAACGGGGTACCAAGAAGGGTGATTGTACTTGGTGTGATCATTGTCAACATTTTTGTTTGCGTTTTTTAAAAGATTATGCAACATTTTCTTTTGGTTGTTTCATCTTCAAAAGATTTTCACTCAGTAAGTGAAACTGATTTAGAAATACTGAGTTGAGTATTGGAACCCATCTGCAAGGCCAGTGGGCCAAGGGAACTCTCCTTTCTAGATTTATAGTGGCCTGAACACATATTGAAATGGTTTGGTAATTCATCATATACTGCTTCAAGAGACATGTCCAGAAAAAGAATTAACTTTGCCTATTGTGAAGATCAGTCAGTTCCCCAAGACCCAATATGCACATACACATGCCATACATGTGGAAGCAAACCATGAGATGAATTAAAAAGTCAGAGCTGCTCAGTTTTAAAATGTTTCCATATTCAGGGACAACTGACAAGTAACAAACATAAATATAGCATACCTGAAAAACAGGAACTCCATCAAAGCCAGTCCTGACATCTGCAGCTTTCAGCTGATGACATAAAGGTATTATTAGTGTAAATTGAATATGGCTCATCTGAATGTAAACTTGCCTTGGTAATGTCAATTAAAATTTTTATTGATTTGCATAGGCGCTCGTGATACTCAAATCTGAAACAAGTCAAAAAACTGAACTGCCTTGGTCGCATTTGAGGGAAAATACAGTATAACCTACAAGGGCCATGTTGTCACACTAATACTTAAACAATCAACTCCTCTCTCTCAGAAAAGTAAAACTTGAACTGTCCACTCATCTGATGAACGCACCTCTAATGCATTCCTTATTTGAGCTGGATCAGGCAAAAAGCGAAATGCAATACCTTCAACCTTCAGCATGTAAACCTGTAGGACATAGAAGCAACAATTCAAAAGATTTTGTTATGTTTAAAAAGCAGATTGATTTCAAAGGGAACCAACAAAACCCTTTAGAATTACACAAGCACAATAGATCACAAAAGAAGTTAACAATGTGCATGCTCCAGAAACACAAGTCACAAACTCATTGTTCTGAAACCATATCAAATACCACATTTTAATTATTGGAACTGATTTCCAAGTACTAATTTATTTCTAGCTCAAAGAAACAAAAAGAAGCATCAGAATCTGACCTGGTCAAGAGTAATAGGAACAACCTTAGCTGCACTTCGAAGCTCTTTCCTTCGCAATCGAACCTGAAAATCAACAATAAGATTGTATTATTATTTTTTAAACCGAGAAAAGAAAAAGAAGCAGCAGAATATATAAAAAGTTTGGGAGACAAATCAAACCTGAGCAAGAAATGCCTCGGCATCTTCTTGTCGAAAGCAAAGCAGGCCAATGGACTTAGCTCCATTTGGATCCGAGATAAGCACAAACTCATTACTAGAATTGCTAACAGTATACACAGCGGTACCGGCGAGTGTTTTCGAGACAAAATCAGAGCTTAGAGTGGCGGCAAGCGCCTGCTTCGGCTGTGACAAAAAGGCAAACGGCGGCAGAGGCAGAGGGGGACGCTGGAACCTGCGGCTCAGAGTCCGCTTGGTTTCATCGAGCCGGGTCGAGAGTTCGGAGCCGAGGCGGAGGCAATTTTGGTGGATGAATGTGGAGAGGGATAAGAGAGGGTTTGTGAGCACCTGGGACTTGGGAAACTCCATTACTGATTTATTATTTCACTTAACAAATTGGATTTTCAATGCTTTATTTATTTACACTCTTGTCTAGCCTTCTAGTCTCAACTCTCAATGAAGGAAATTGGAAGAAGGCTGTGTTTCGTTAAAAACACAGCTCGGTGGAGGAGCTGTTCAATTTATCCTTTTTTGCTAATTTGTTGTTTTTAAAACTAAAATTCGACAGTAATCATGGGTCACCAGGCCCAACTCTTTTGGGCCTCTCTACAGCTGCGCTGCGCTCCAATATCCAGAAGCCGATTCTCTCTCTGCGCCAAATGTTATTGGGGCTAACGCAAAAGAATTAACCGTGCGTTTCCCTCGATGATGGTGCACCCTGACTTCGTCATTTAAAAATTTAAATTTAGTAAGACGTGTATAAATAGATTATGCCGTTTAGCTTATGTTTAGAAGATTTAATTAATAATAAATTAATCAAAAGAAGCCGATTATTCTATTAGGTGATGGAATCTACAATGCAATTTTCATTTTATATACCTTAATTTATTTCATCACGCTGATCACCGAAGCAAAACAAGAGTCGCCAGTGGCTAATTACCAGCTTGAAGTGAACGCATGCATGCATGGGGAGACGTCTTCTACAATGATGTCTTGACCACCACGTGCTTTACGTGCGAATTTATTCTTCATTAGTTAACTAAACTTGAACATCTGAAATGTACTTTCTAAAGAAAATTCCAATACCAGCAGCCGAAGTTAATCTAATGTTAAAGGGTGCGTAGCTGGCACTAGTCGGTGTTTATCCACCAAATTTGAATACTCGAGAGTTGAGAGTCATAGATATTTTACTTCTTTCATTTTATGATATGATATCCCACAACTTTTTCCTAGTATAAATACAATAACCTCTTTGATGGTCTCTTGCTACACGGATAATTGTTGATTAATAAAAACAGTAGCAGTATTAATTAATTAAGATGCCGCTGTATGTTCCAAGAAACGGCGGTGTTAGTTTATCGGAAGAGCACATGAAGGGTCTTCTGAAGAGATATGATAAAGACGGGGATGGCCGGTTAAGCAAGAAAGAGCTTCAGGCGGCCTTCCGTAAGTCGGGTTTATATTTCAGTGGCTTTAGAGCCAGACGAGCTCTACGTCATGCTGATTCCAACCACGATGGCTTCATTGGTGATGAAGAGATGAAAGAGCTCGTCATCTATGTGGCCAGATGGGGATTTACAATAAAGTAGCATGCTACGACGTTGATCTATGGAGGTTATAGTTAAACTTGTAACTAAGAAAATTAAGATTTTGAAATTTAATTTGTCAGCTTATTTTGTGTAAGATTCTGTCTTATGTTTGTATAATTAATTAATTAAGCTAAAAAAATAAAAATAAAAAATAAGTTCAACAGGAATCGGAATTTTGTATTTTGTGATCAATTTTATAAGTCTGAAGATAAGAAGATGTTCCAAGTCATACAAAGTTTCTATGGATTCATTTGGGATTGTTAATGGGAGTCTCAAAAGTGATTAGTTTGGAGAAGTTAATTTTATTATTTAGTAAAAAAAATGACATTAATAAAGTATAAATATAATTTTGTTTCTGTTACCAATTATTTCATATACACAATAAAGAGATTATATACAGGTGTTTATAGTTGTACAAGTAATTTCGTTGAACGTTAAGTTCATCTTATTTCTATTATTGTGGCTGTTTAATACTTTAACAGGAAGCTTATTAATTTATTATTTTAATAAGAATATTTACTAATTACATATAACTATTTTAAAACTTTACAGTATTTTTAAAATAAAATTTATTAAATATTTGACTAATTTTCTTTATAATTGATTATTTCAAATTTTAAGCTCTAATTCCCCCGACAATAGCTGCTAAGAACAGCTACTGACTGCCGCATCAGCCATGTCTGCTATTCTTGCGGAGTTTATTCATGTTATTTTCAATCTCCAAATGCAAATTTACAACGTTAAGTGTGGGTGTAAATGGGGCTAGCTTTTTCTGTTTTGTCTTATTAAAATGTTGTCATCTCAATGTTGCGTTATTAACTAGGGGCGACAAACGGTTCACCGGTTGCTGCTTCTGGATTGGAAAATAAAAGATAAGAGCCAGGTTCGAAGCTAGTCATCACATGGAAGTCATTGGGCTGGGAAAAAAAATTTGTATTGCTGGCTCAAATACAACTTGGAATTTGTTGTTGTCTTGTTAGAAATATTCTATTTTTAGCATTTTTGACAAAGTATGGTTGGTATGGTTGGATGATGCTAACGTACAATTTGAAATAAAACTGGAGTTTTAATTAAGAGAACCAAAATATGATACAAGTTACTTTTTTAATTGATTTAGCTTTAAGCATGTTTTTTAAGTACATGCCAAATCTACTTGAACTCTAATCCACATGAACTATGAATTTGGATCCTTTCAGGTTTAAGTTCACAATTCAGACTGAGGTTGGTACCGTTTTTCTTTAATTAATCCAAGCGGGTTCGGGTACAATAACTCTCATCAGATCGCACAATTTTTTGATTTGATTTATCTTTAAGCATGTTCTTAGCACCCAACCTCAATAACCAGGCAACAAAATGAGAAAAGGAAAAATAAATTAAAAGGCAAAGCCCCACTCAGGATTCGAATTAGCTGAACACCCCCACAGAAACTTCTAGACCAGACAACAGGTTCACTGCACTAGCCACCAGTATCTTACTTATCTTAATCACAGAAAAGTTTTTCTGTGATAGAACATGGCCAGAATCTTCCTTATCTTAATCAAGTCTCGGAAAGGAGGAGACAATTAATTAGTTCAGCTGCGTGGACGATTAATTTTAAGATCATGGGGATATATTAATTTCTTTCAATCAGCTTTAAGATTTTAGATCATTTTATATATTTCAAGAGCACGTGTTGATTAATAATCCATAAAGAAACTAAAGCCGCCTTAGAAAATACACAAACATCGGCGAAAAGGGAACTCGTCTTTAAAATTCTTTATGCCCATCAATTCAGTGTTGTATATATAAGGAGCCTTTCAATTGTTGCAATTCCATTGCATTCAGCTGATCAACATATATATTAGCAAGAAACAATAACTAGTCAACAAGAGATTGAGCAATGCCCTTGTGGGTACCAAAAGGCGTGGGCTTAACGCCAGAGGAGGAGCAGGTCAAGTGTTATCTGAAGAGGTATTCCACTGGTGACAGACGGTAAGCTTAGGTGGGATGAGCTGACGGTAGCCTTAAAAGACCTAGGACTGCATTTCAGCGGTTTCAGAGCCAAACGGGCAATCCACTTGGCCGACGTAAATGGAGATGGATACATTGATGAGGAAGAGATGAATGAGCTTGTCAAATATACTGATAAATGGAGGTTATCCAACAGTAAGTGTTCTTTACTTTCATTTGAGTTGATCACTGGAATACTATCAAATATATTTGTTCTGCAAATCAATATGTATTTTGCTAATATAATAATCGGATTCTACGGTTTCCTATTGATCAGGGATTGCTGGAGAAAGAACTCTTCGAGATCGAGATAGAGAATGCTAATGCTAACGTTCCCATGCCGAGTGCTGGACTGCTTGTTTGGGGCCAATTATCGACTCTCCTTGTGGGATAGCACATGGTGTCTTCGTTATATATCGTTATTCTTATTATTTTTAGTCACTTTGAGCTGCCGCCCTCACCATCTCGAATTAAATATATCCTCTTGGATCTAAATCCTTGACCTCAATTGGACTCTTCTTTAGGCCTTAGGGATCGATCCTGTATTGATCAGTTGTTTTACCAGTACTACTATGCGTTAGGAACAATGCTTTGGAGCCCCGTTTCATAGGGTGTGTGCATGTATGGTGAAAACTCATTAAGAATCAATTAAGTTAACAATTAAAACAATTTTGCTGCAACGAAATATTTTACAATTGTCTTCGTGTAGATATTGTTTGCTTTTGTTTTAATTTAAGCAATGGTTTGCTCCGAGTTTCTGGATTCTTTTGGCCATCCCTATGCTCATGCTTAATGCTTAATGCTCTGAGGCTTATAAGAAAAAATTAAAAAAATGGACTTTTAAAACGCATATGCTATTTGATAATAATTAATGAAGTCAATTTTTCAGATTGGTACTTTTAATTAGCACACATGTTCAATATCTAATTCAAGAGAAATTAAGTTTTTAGTTGCACAATTCAATTAAGAGTAACAATAAAGTCATAAACTCTTTGAATGAACTTGTGTGTATAAATTGATGTGCCGCGATATTATAATAAAAAATAATGCTACACATATAACTGAAATACAATCAAAACATCACTGATCATTCATTTATTGGTGGTGCATGGGATTATCATATTAATGATAAAAAATAAAATTAACAATAAATAACACATGACAAATATGACTATTGAAATATCGTTAGCTATACAAACATATAGTACTGCTGTTCGATATGGCGGTGTCAGAAGCTTCAAAATTTATATTTCATTATCATAATTGCTATCATCTTATCATGAAAGGTGAATACCAAATAAGATGTGACGTGGTGATCATTGAGTGATAATGATAATGCACAATTTTCATTTCACTCTTTTACTCTTCACACAATAACAGGTAGTTAGACATTTGAGATTATTTTTTGAGATAATTTTTTTAAAAAAGATTAGTATTATAAAAAATTCTTCAACATTCTGATATATAATATAAATGAAGTAATGGTTTGAATTATACCCGATTGTTCTATGTAAGCGAAATAAATTTGACTCGAGCATTTATTTGCCAATATGCTCTGAGACTCTTGTTAGCTTTATATTCTTTGAATTTAAAAAAAATTAGGTTTTGGTTTCTTTAATTAGCTAGAGAGAGAATAACCAAAAGTCCTTTCTTAATCCTTTCAGCATGTCTATATAAATTGAGAAATGTGAGTTTGCTGGGAGATTTTGATTTTAGATCTAAATCTCACCGTCCAACCTTTGCTCATTGTTTTTCACCATTAAATTTGTAATTATTTCTAGCATTATTCATTCTTTTAGCAAGTGACTTAATTAAATAATCACATGCCGCTGGTTGTCATATTTTCGGATCACTCCAATAATTCATTCCGGATGGCGCATTGTCATTGTGTAGTTCTCTTAAGTTATTATATGTTGATTCTTGTTTCATTTCGGATTTCGAAAAATAGTATTTATCTCCTGCTATTTTTCATATCATTTTAAGGCACGCGGGACGGTGAGTGGCTATATTTTTTTTAGCATCACACTCATTATATGTGATGTGGTTGAATTTAATAGCGGAATTTAAGGTGCCAAAACCGAAGTAGCGAAAGTGGGTCAATTAGAGCTTATTATGAGAATTTGGGACGGGACTGTTCGAAGCAAAGAAATTTCGAGCGCCAGAGTTTTAACGCCTGTTAATTTGCTTCAGTATCGACTAAAGCGATTTATTTTTATTTCTAATAAGGTAAATTGTAATGGTCCTAGAATATCTTAAATGTCATAATCTGTTTTGAACTTCAAGCAAAATAAGATGAGGAGAGGAACTTTATCCATTGTTTTCTAAATAGTTCTCAATATCTATCTGTTGCTTTTTGGATTTGATCCCAATTCGTAATCGTTTTGTTAATGAGCTCGACGCTGCAGGTTGCTGACTTTCCCTACCAAAAAAACGTTATCGGAAAATAATTAAGCAGATTCTAGTCTTAAAAGATTAAATTATTAACTTGGTCGGTCACCACCACCGGCACGGCTTATGAAATTCTTCACTTTTCATAAAGTCGGTATCCCCAATCCCAAACCCTTCGGCGCTTTTTTTTTTCCTTTTTTCTTTTGCACTTCTTTTGACCAAATTCCTTTAGCGCGAAAGTTTACAATCCCTCACTCATTTAAGGTTCTGCCAACAAAGTGGCAAATTTTTCCTGCAACACATGGAATTGTTTATCCACTTGGATGGATATAGAAGGAAATAAACAGGCAATATTTTTGCAAAAAAAATAATTAACAATTGGTTGGCTTCAATTTAGCTAAACGAAAGGGATTTTGAACATGATTAAGATATATTCCTCATATACTTCTGTTATTTTCATGTGTGCGGCAGTTTCTCTTAATGTTATAAGTATAAAATCTTTCAATACAAATCCTTTATTTATTTATTTGATATATGAACTGTGAGGGTAATAATATTTTTCCTCTTTCATCATCAGGATATAAATATTTATGAGTTTGGTAATAATGTTTTTCCTCTTTCATCATCAGGATATAAATATTTATGAGTTTGGTAATAATATTTTTCCTCTTTCATCATCAGGATATAAATATTTATGAGTTTAACTTATGCTTAAAACTTAACTTAAAAATTAATAATTATCCAAATTTTATATATTTAATCCAAAATCATACTCAGCAATAATCTTTCAAACACCGGACAGTTTTCAATTAAATGCAGAATTCATGCAGCAGTATAAATCGCACATTTTCATTTTTAGAGAATATATGCCAAGCGTCAATCAGTGAAGTGGTTGGACGCGTGGTTCACTAACTGCTCAACTAGAGTCATGCCCGCTAATTTTTTCACTTGGCGTAAGCGTATGACGTTGGGCCTTCTTGCATCAGAAACCGAATCTATCTACTCTTTATTTTTATTTTTTTAATTAAAATGAAAATCATATGGCAAATTCAGTTAATTAATATTATTTTTATTTTATTGAGAAAGTTTTGAGTAGCTTGTACATTAATACATCTGACTACTAATACATTCTTTTTAAGAATATTTCATTACAAAAAAATGGGTAGTTAAAATTAAGGTAAATATTTACATATTTCTTATATTTTAATTAAGTATTCGTTTAATTTTAATATTTTAAAAAATATTTCAAGAAACCCCTATTATTAAGTGTGTGACACCTTGGTCCTTATTTATTTTCTTTAATAATACCTTACTACAATCTTTCTTATAATTATTTATAAATAAATTAATATTAGCCAACTTAAGACTACTTTTGATACCTTGCCGTCCTACTAATAATTATCCACAAAAAATTTTAAGTTACAAAATTAACCCTAACAATAAAATAATAGTAAAAATTTTACTTTAATTTTATGATTAATTTGGTAAATTAATATTTTTTTATTAATGTCGCTACGAATATTCATGTAAGGGTATTATTGTAAAGGCAAAAAAATAACAGTAAAAATGTCGTATATTTAATAGTAGGGCTTCTTGATGTATTTTTCAAAATGTAAGAACTAAACGGGCACTTAATTCAAAATATAAAATATAAAGACTAAATGAGTATTTACTCTTAAATTAAAATATTTATATATTAGTTATATGAAAAAAATTTGTTGAATAGTTGCAGTATATAGGGTGATATCTATAAGGTGAAAGTTTAATAAACAAGTTTGTAAGAACAATATATATATTAATTATTATCCCTTTTGCATCTTGAAACTGGTAGGTAATAAAGATGAGAATCTAGAGAATAATAAATTAGGAGAGGGATGATTATTCGGCAAAAAAAGTATAGAAGAAGGGTCATATATTTATTGTCTATATAAATTAAAGCTTATGCGCAGCTTATACATACGCATTACAAGTCACAAGCAAGCAGAAAGGCCAGTTAATAATTAGTTTGTAAACAAGAGCCGCAGATCTCTTCAGTGCCAGATAATAATTGAAGATGCGCAACAATAACAAAGCAAGAGGAAGGAATGCGGTTAAGACCAGGCGGGCATCAATTCCGTACACAAAGGAACAGCTAAAAGGCATGTTTTGGCGTTTCGACAAGAACGGAGACGGCCGGCTCAGCAGGCAAGAGCTTGAAGATGCTTTCAGTTGCCTTGGGGCTTACATCCCTGGCTGGAGGGCCAATCGAGCACTCCGCTATGCTGATGATAACGGAGACGGATTTATAGCCGATAAAGAAATCGATGACCTCGTCAAATATGCCGCCCAATTTGGTTACACTCTCTGTTAATTAATGAGTAACGTATGCTAATGCTAGTTGATTGTTCTATATATAGTATGTATATTCCTTCCTTCTCCGATTGGATTTTAGTTGTTTTAACAAAGTTCAGGATCGTATATATACACGTGTGTGTGTGTGTAGTGAAATCTTATAAACATGAGATGTATCTCCTTTAAAATTCTGACTGTCACCGTCTCTCACAAACTCCCATCCTATATCTACCTAGGCTATCTACTACTACTAATCATCCGAAGCAGCGGCTAGAAGAAACGGGCCGGAGCAAAAATCAAACGAGTCTGGGCCGGCCTGGCTGCAGTTATCTCTTTAAACGACAATGATTAAAGAATAAAGAGCAAGATTCTGCAAGAAGAGTAATTTTTTATTTTTTTACTTTCACAGAAACAAAACAGTGCACAGAAGAACGGAATAGCAAACTGAGAAGTGCTATTGCTGTATTTTGTGTTGACCTCCAATTTTCTTGACTCTTGTGACACCCTATGCATTATTCTGTATTAACGATACTCTACAAGAATAGGTATGAGGGCGCCTTGCTTAGGCAGTTAGGCCTTTATCCGTATTGAGTTAAAAACTACTGATTTAATTCCATTTTTGATCCCTCCGCCTTGTTGCAATTTGGACAATTTGATTAAAACTAACAGTTAATAAACGAGGCTAAAGTGAAAAAGAAAGCTGTTGTTGGGGGAGCCCCTTTTGCAGTTTCGAAATGGCACTACGAGAATCTAACTGTGTGGAGAGCCCAAATTGTGTGGAGAAAATCAACCATTCTCCTCGTGTTTTTAGAATCAATCAGAAAGCCATATTAAATAATGTAATACATAGTTTGGAGAGTAATTTGGTCTTTTGTAATGGATCACCTATAATTGAAAAATGAATGAAATTTAGCATTAATTTTGAAGTACAAAAAATGTGACAGTTCACAAAATATTTTTGTTATTAACGGGTTCTGGCAATTTTAAATCATGATGAGAAATTTACTGATTCACAAAAATAATAGGGGGTCAACATATATATATATATATTAGTTAGGAAAAAAAAGGGTGGAGGAAGAGCATCTACAATATCATGATTAGTCCTCCAATAAATTGTAGATCTTAATCTCTATCCAAATGTACATATATATAAATAATTATAGAAGCTTTATCAGTCATGTACTTCAATTATTTGCCCCAGGGACAGGTTCGAATGATTAATTAGGGGTAAAGCAACGATACTTATTGGGAGAGAATCTAATTTTAGACGTTTCCTTTAAGCAACAACCTCAATATTAAATCAAGATATACGATATCGGATTCTTGAAATCACCTAATCCGGATTTTTATTGCAAAAGTTTTTTAACTCTACAATTGCACACTTAATTAATCGGACGACGGCTGATTTATCAGCTAGGATTCCGAACTTTTGTCACCATGCGTTCTGTCCCCCAAAAGAGCGAGATAAACCATTTTTTGACTCATATAATTTGTTCCAATCATATATCCATTTTATTTAATTATGTGGAGTTCTTATCTTGTCCAAAGTGATATGGTGGTTGGAAAAAAAAAAAAAAAGAGAGAGAGAACATTTTCTGCTCCATATTTTCAACTTCACGAACGTCAATTAATAAAATCGTTGCTCCACTTTGGAGCCTGATTGATTCAGTTTAAGTCATTCAATTGTCTTATATTTGTTTGTTTTTTAAACTTAACATCGAAAATTTATTAAATATGTCTAAATACAATAAAGTTAAAAATCTGAATCTGAACTGCTTTAAAAAAAAAAATCATTTTTTACTTCATTAAAACCTTATTCATACTTGTCAATTATTAAATTTACAATGGCAAATTTGTAAATGTAATGTTGTTTAGATATCCTACTTAGACATTGCAAATTCTAAAAACGAATATATTAATAAAAAATTTATACTCATATCTATTCAACTTGGATATAATCCAAGGGAGGGAGGAAAAGAATCATGTAATTCCAGTTAATATTCTTTATGAACGATGATGCAGAATATTGCATATAATTTGAAGCACATAGTTAATTGTATTAGTTAAATCCGCTTTTCTTTAACATTGCAGCTTTTTCCGGTATTTAGCTAATCAATATTGTTGCCCGTAATTTAATTTTATCTTTTTATTAATGCAATATGTGCATGTCATGATAATATCTATATATCTACGTACATAGGTCAAAGCTAATGCGTAGTAGCACCAGTAAATGGAATCCAATAAATTACCATAATTTATTAGTGAAAAATGCTTGGATGAGAACAGGATCAAAATAAGTGATTTTTTCAAAGATTTTCGTATTTTACCCTTTTTTTATGTCTCCTAAAGATTTAACGGAGTGTTTTTCAAACAATTTTTTTTATATAGATGAATTTATCTTTGATACATATAAAAGCTCACAAACCTAACTCATATTCAATAGCAAATTTTGATATAGAAATCATAGGATGGCCCATGCTGCATGGATTAAGCTAGTTACTTTAATTTGTTTATCCTTTATTTATAATCGTCAGAGGTTTTTCTGGCAAATTAAGCTAAATACAATTAAACATGAGATCCTTTGGACTGCGCAAATAGGAGTAAAGCTTAACAATGGGATTAGCGTGAGTACACTCCGAAAATTTATTATCATTAATTCTCGCAGTTATTAAAGTTTGGACCTAAGATCTGAGTCTCAAGAAGACTGCTCTTCGTCTCCGGAATTATATCTGGACTTCAACAGTCTCATAAAAGTTATTAAAACCAGAGTCACACATAACGGATTCCATTAATGACAGGTTCATTGAACCAGTGTTAATCAGCTAGCTATTTGTATGTTAAGGCTATATTATTTGTGATTAGGCACCACGAGCTCTATAGATACTCTATTATGTTAATCCATCTCTTATATTTTGTAGCACCGAAAAGCAAGAGTTATATGCACTTTCTTGTGAAAATTCTTTGATGCCCCGCTTTTTTAGGGTGCATGATGCCATGTATGATATATATTATGTGGTTTATTCATAAAAATGATTTAAGTTTGCAGCCAAATGTAGAATTGAACTCACTACTCGGATCGCCCGGCGTATTTACTTTCTAAACTAGCTTTCCAGTTTGGATCATTTCATGTATGGCCGGATGATTTGCCTCATTTTTTTTTCTTGGCAATATTAACAAAATAAAGAATTAACTGGTAAAACCATTAATTCTATAGTATATGAAGATAATCAAATGTGGAATTTTTGTAAAACAAATTCTTATTTTTAAGGTCAAGATTATTAAATATAGAATTTTTATTAAGAAAATAAATCTTAATGTTTTGTCCAAAAATCTGAATGGGTTTGAATGTTACAGAAGTCTGAATGTATATGTCTAAATATTATGTTTATTTTTCAATTTTTTTAATGCAAGAGCATTAGTGGTAAGTTAATTTTTTTTTTTATACATTTAAAACCTCTAAAATCTAGTATTTTTACTTTCATCCTTGATAGTGTTATACATACTTGACTGTTTAAGTAGGTATATATTTATAGTGTTATCTAGTCTTGTAGTATTTATACCTTATAAATATTTATAAGGTAAACATTTGATATATAATTTATGAAAAATAATTTTGATGACATTATTTTTTACCATTTAAATAATATTTGTACATAATAAAAGAATTTGCATAAAATTCAAATTGAGTGTATGTCAGTTATTTAATACCAAGTAAAAATTGGGATCAAGGAAAAATCTAATACGACATCTAAATTAGTTATAGTTGATTAAAAAATATTTTTTATTAGAGAAAAAAATATAAAGGATTATTAAGTTGTACTTAATAAGTATGATATAAATACATTTAATGAAGGTATTTGTAGGGAAAAAAAATTAATGAGGGTCTTTGTAGGAAAAAAATTTGATTTTTCATTCAAACATTTTATCATTCAGATAACATTCAAAAAAATTTGTATTTTCTATTCAAATGAAAATATCTTACAATAAAACTTCACATGTAAAAATAAATAAATTAAAATTTTAAAGCATTTTTAATTAAGCAAAATTAAGACTTTTGAAATAAAAACGTACAAACCCTTAGTTTCGAGAGCTAGCACCTCCCCAACTCCAAATTAGAGAAGATTTCAGTAGTAAGAATCCGGAATTATTAATAGAAAAATGTAGAAGATGGAACATCAATAAAATAATGTGTATAGTCCGAAAGATCATAATAACTAACCAACGCTTTTGCAATCATGTGCTTTATTAATTAATTTATTTTACGGGACAGGTTTAAATGCTTTATTAGGTTTTAGGGGGGGGAAAAATAGTGAGAGAATCTTTATTAACAACTCAATATGATGACATCGCGTCGTGAATATTCATATTGAAAGTTTGTTAATTAAGTCATTTACTACGTAAATTGAAATTAACTACACTTGTCGTCCATTATATTACGTGTCTTTTACAGGAGATTTTTTTTTTTTTTAATCTAAGTGAAGATATGCGCCACAGGATTCTTAAAATCACATGTATTATCCCGGTATTTATTGCAAGAGTTATCTTTTTAAATTTAATCTCGCCGCTAAAATTCCAAACTTATCTTTCGACCATGCCTTTATACTTGGAAAGCGGGAATTAGCTAGATTTAGATATTCACTTTATAACATTATCCTTCGTATATATCAAAAGTAAGAGAGAGAACATCTTCAGCGCCATAGAATTATACTGAATTTTAAGCTACAAGCTTTTGGTCATACATGCTGTGTTTAGCATCTTGCGTTTTCACCTGTGTCCTTTGCCAATCTTTGATTTTGTACCAACTACCAAATTAGTTGCGCCCCACTTTTAATCCTCCTTTCACGATGGAAGCGCCGTTATTTATTTATTTATTGTTTTCATACGGATATGTTATTAAACCATATAATTTAATAAAATCAGTACAAATATGTTATTAAATCATATGACTTAATTGCATGTGTGCATATATATATTGATTTCAATATAAGAAAGGTCCCCCACATAGATTGTTTTTATCAATTGGATTATTTATAATTAAATATTTAATTACCTCATTTTAGAAGTGGTGCAAAAAAAAATTAACCAAAAATTTATGTTATTGGATATTAAATGTAATCTTTTAATATATAGATCGACTAATTTTAATTTATACATACATGTTATATAATCAAATTATGTGTTGAATGGCCACATTTATCTTTGATAATGGTGTGATAAATAACAATACCTGTAGAATATAAATGAAAATGGTTTAATATTGGCTCTGGAGCATAGAATATACTTTTTCGATCAAATCACACCAACAATGTATGGTTACTATAAATCAGCGATTAAATTTATCCCACATCCAAAACATCTCCGGGTAAAGTAGGTCCTAAATCACTTCAAATATGCCCAATTGCACACTTGTCTGCAATAATTTGTATAGGGATCTCTTTTTATAAACTATTTGAAAACATATTACGTAAGAACATTATATTTTAATTAATTCACATTGATATTTAAAGAGTAATTGTCTACTTATACAATAGTGAGATGCAACATTTGACAATAAAATGATAATAACAGATGACAATTTACAAGAATACCACATTATATATATATATATATATATATTAATTGCAATCCAAACTTTGTTTCCTAAAATTTGCAAACTATTGACAAATCTGTAAATGAAGGCCAACAAAGAAAAACTATTCAAGATCTTGATTGAAATTTTCATTTCCAAGTTTCTCTGGGTGAAAGGCATCTCAATATGTGAGATGGAGCGAAGTTTCTAAAAATGGGCTGAACAAATTGATAACATTTTATAATCCAACTTTCCTTTTATACATGTTTTGCGTAGTCTTACAGCCAAAATGATACCATTTTATAATCCAACTTTCTCTTTTGCTTTGAATCAACCAACATGGCGGTCCACTCATGCATATTATACTAAATTTGCATCTCTTTTTGGATGTGAAAAAAAAAACAAAATCCCTCTCTTATTCGTCGAAATTAAGACTTTTTTCTTTGTGATTTAAAATCTACTAAAAGTTCCTTACTATTTTCTAACTTTAAAATTTATGTTAAAATCCACTCATATTTAAACTGTCAAATTTTTCTATTAGGAAAAAAAAATTATATCGATTGAGTTGTTCAACTAAGATCTGTTGAATTAAAAACCAGATGGAAAACATAATAAGTTTGCTAAATAAGAGAGGTAATATTTTGGTCATCCTAACCAAAAGAAAAAAAGGTCACCTCAATCAGAAAAGGATTCGGGTATACCTGATATGTTACATATAATATATTCTAGAATTCCTTCTCTTATGGAAGATTAGGAAGAGCCTTTACTTTTGTGAGATGGAAACAAAAACTGTACATGTATAAATGATATATCTAGTAAAGTAACTCGTATAATGGTAATTTAACATACACATCCTTCAATCACCAATTATATTCACATGACCCGCCCCTATCCCTCCATAGGATCCAAGGCAAATCATGCGACAATCACTATAATATCTATCTCATGCTTGTATCTAAAGCTCAAACATAATGTTAAAAATTTGGTCACAGCTTCTATTATAAACATATAAACAGCATCTTTGTCTCAACATAATCAAAGTTGCATACTTCATATCTTATTTTACATGCATAAATTTCAAATATATGCATATAGTCATAAACATGCTCAAAATGCAAAATATACAATAATACATGTTGAGGCCCAACCTCATCTTACCATAAATTGAAATGCGAGAAATCTTACAAAAACAAAAAATTGGGCAAATAAGATAACAGTAAGCTTATTGTCATTGGCCGCTCAAATTTACCACCAACGGAAGCTAAATTGGCGTGCATGAGTTCGCTCAGTAAAAGAGTAGCAGGGTGCGCTCAGCAGTGGGTTGGCTTATATAATTAGTAATTCGTGGTGTGCTTAACAAGTGAACAGCCCAAATTCACAAGCCGAAGTAAGCAATGTTAATCTTATAATATTGATTTTGATGATAACAAAACTTATATGTACTTGATTAAAATGTTTGAGTTATTAAAATGAATTTCTTAAAGCCATAAACATGTTTAAAGAATCTTAATGACCGTTAACTTGAGTTGGAAAATCATTTTTCTACAAAAAGTTAACAAAATATAGATTCTGGAAATTACCCTTGAACCGTTTATTATAAAAGGCGAACCGTTTATTACTAACGGTGAACCGTTTCTTATAAAAGGCGAACCGTTTATTTACAGAAAAGTTTGATTCTGGAACGTAATTAACCGTTTATTTTTAACGGCGAACCGATAAGTTCCAAAAAAGAGATAGTTTTTACTCTTGAACCGCTTAGCAAAACGGAGAGCCGATTTCTTTTTGCAAAGACTTTGAAAGAAACGGTGATCCGATAATTTAAACGGTAAACCGCTTATTTGAAATCAAAGGATAACGGCTAGTTGAAAAGTCATAACGTAACCGATAGAGATAACCCGAACCGATTACTTAGAAAAGTCAATAACCTAGTTTTTCACTCCAACTATAAAAGGCTCAATCAAATTCAAACAAAGAGATCCAACATTTTGATATTTGAGCTTCCTAAAAACAATCTTCTTTGAGCTTCAATTGTGTTTCATATCATTGCCTCACACATTAAAATTTCAATTGTAATCATTTGGAGTGTGTGAGAGATTATTTGTTATTAAATCTCTATCATTGAGTGATTGTAAGTGTTGGGAAACACTTGGGTTGAACCTCTTATTGTAAAGATCCATTGACACCTTGGAAGTTAATTGTAAGTGTTGGGATACACTTAGGTTAAGAGATTGGGAATAATCTCTTGATTGTAAAGGTCCATTGACACCTTGAAGTCAAGTGTAAGTGTATTGAAGCCTTGGAGGCTTGCTTAGTGGAATCCTCAAGCCCGGTGAGCTTGGAGGCGTGGACGTAGGCACGGTTGGCTTCGTTTATTACTTTTGATTTTGATTAAGACATTAGTTTTAATATTGTGCATTTTTATTGGCTTAGTTTTTAAAACCCAATTCACCCCCCCTCTTGGGTAGCCTAAATAGAATTTCAAGCAAGCCCGACCTGATTTTAAAATTCTCTACAACTCACAAGCACTTGCAAGTATCTAGAAAATTCTACACTTATGTATTCTAGAACCTAAAGGATATTTAGGTAAGTTGCGCATAAGACTCTAGGCCTAGGTAAGCCACTGTATAAATAGGGCATAGCACTTTCCGTTTTGCTCACCTTCACACCATACACAACACACCTAGCACATGCAACCCAAGCATACTTTGTAAAACTCGATCTCTTGTATTCTCTCTTGCTAGTAAGAAAATTCGCTTTGGCCATATTGCTCTCTTCTTTCTAGCTTTCTTGCAAGCATCCTTACTTAACTAGTTTAAGATATTTGATAGGCTTGCTTAGCAACTTTTGTGCTAGAAGTTGTCTATATGCCACATGGGTTGCTTCGCAATTAATATACTCATCTTGTGACATGGTGCTTTAGTGAGTGGATATAATTTATAAACATAAAAATAAAGTAGTGTTTATAGATAATCATACGACATAATTCTGCAGTTAACACAATTTATATCATAGCATACATGACGAAACTGCGCCAAATAATACCTAGAAAAATAACTGTCATACTTGTCGGGATCAACATGAGCATGCTCCTGCGTTAGACACAGGGATGCTTGTCATGAGTCAAACGAAAGGACTACGCAAAAATTGTCCAAGGAATTGGCTTTCGTTCATCGATAAGAATTATGCACAAGTTAAAGTCAGCTTAACTAAAGAGCATTTGAAAAGTGTGTTCAAGCGATACGACACTGACGGAGATGGGCGGCGTAGCAGTCAAGAGCTTCAGGACTCCTTTGACAGTCTTGGTTCAAGACTCTCAGATTGGAGAGCTTGGTGATGTCGCTGTTATGCCGGTTTAAACGGACATGGATACATAAGGAGGCAGAGTCCGATGTCCTTGTTAAATATTTTGTCAAACACGATTATATGCCAAGAAATGTTTTTGTTTTGTTTGCAGAACCAGGTAGCTGGGAATTTAAATTGTCATTCTACTTGTCTTCCGTTTTCAGTTTTTTTTTTCGTGGCAAACATGTATGCAATCTCCATGGTCTTTTCTCTTTTGTTATAGAGAGTAGAAATTACGTTTAAATGTTCAAAGCAGTTTAATTTGTACAATTTTTTTCGTCTTCTGCGAGTATTGATATTACGATTAACTTCGAAGTCATCATAATTACATAGTTCATACATAATGATATGTAAGTTGTTAGGTGATTGTGTGATGACTTGGTGTGTCCACACCACTAAGACTTTCTCCATTTTGAGATTCTCTTAATCATAAACATTTTGACTTACGAACATTACAAGAATGGGTATTGTTATATATACGGTATTCAAATATGAAAAGAACCACAGCCATTATCGTATACAAATATAATAACTGTGACCATTATCACTTCTTTTTTCTTTTATATTTATATTTAAATATGTAGTTTGGCAGCACTTAAAAATTTCAGGAGTCGAAGTTCTTTTTTTTCTTGTATAATTATCATTTGCTTCGAGGACCAGGGCTGAAAATATATAATGAGAATTTTAGTTTGATGAGTAATGGTACAGATATAAATTTTTATATTAACTTGATTAGTATAAATTGACGTGGCAATATTATTTCGTTGCCACTTGCTCTCATTTTTAAAGGAATAGACGAATGATGATATAAAGTGCAAGTGGCAATCATATATATAACATGTCAAATTAGTTTGCAGATACATAAAATTGTTAAATTAAGTAACAGATAATAATTTGATATGTTTTTTTTTTTTTCCAATTAAGGTGGTGGATTGGGGGGTGGTTTTGGGCAAAGAATAAATTGATAAGTAGCAGCATATAATGAATAGAATATGAGTTTGTTAGGTAGAAAGGCTAATATAAAATTTTAGGCATACAATTTTATTAATGTCATGAGTTTGCTACTAGATCTTTAATACAGTTTAGAACATATATTTGAGAATAATAAAGTTTGGAGGAGATCCCATTATCCCAACCCCTTTAGAACATATATTTGAGATCTTTTTATCTGATATCTAGTTAATTATTGTCAATCATTAACGGATAATTAATTCGTGTTCAAGTGGACTAAGCTTAGCTGACCTTTATCTGGTCCAAATCTAACGGCAAATAACGAACATTAAGCGTGGCCGTTCAGCCAATATGATGGCATATTCTGACCGCCTTTTCCTTGGAATCTCACCGACGATGAAGGGAAGATCAGTGATGCATGTTACTCTGAAATCTGCTTTGCCGGCATATCAAGTGCTCCTGGTCCACTGTCTCCAAGTAGAGTACACATGTCAATTAATCGCGTCACATATTACTGCCGCCTGTCTGCTAGCCATAGGTAGGCAGCTCCTAGTTAGGAGGTTCTAGCGTGGCCTCTTTGGTTAAGCAGCTGAAACAATGAAAGGATTTGTTCTCTTTTGGAATAGATTGCGTCTATCCAGAAAAAATATAAAAAACTAAAGTTCAAAAGATTCTCCTTGACCAAGAGAATAAAGAAAACCCCTTTCGTTTATCGGTTAAGGAGATCAAATTTAAGAATGCCAAATGCATATATGAACTGTTGTCCGTATATATATTCAAACTGCTAGCACAAAAGTAAAACGAGAACTGAATGTATAGTTGTAATTATTACTAGCTTCTTCCTTCTTCATTAAAGAAATGACATCTAGGCACAAAAGTAAAGGCATACCTAAAGATTGCTACAGGACGTTGGTTCCGACAAGTGGTAATAAGAATGCACAAGTGAGCTTAAATGAAGAGCAGTTGATGGGTTTGCTCAGGCGGTACGATACTGATGGAGATGGCCGCCTTAGCAAACAAGAGCTTCATGATGCCTTCAAAAGCCTTGGTTCTACTTTCCCGGCTTGGAGAGCTTGGCGAGCGCTACGCCATGCCGATGCTAACAGGGACGGATGCGTTAACGAGGACGAGCTTGGCGAGCTTGTCAAGTATGTCATCAAACGTGGCTATGCCCTTGCTTGATCCTAATCCAGCTACCAAGACATCTCTACCTCAATTACATATCTTTTTATTTAACAGCTAGCTTAAATAGCATATAGCATGCAGTAATTATGCAGTAATTACTAAACTGGGATTCAGATTCTATATGTCTGAATCCCCAGTAAGATCAGTAGAGCTAGCTAGGGCTAGGAATATCTTTCGTTTCTTGACTTCTTCTACACCTCGCTCTCTCTCTCTCTCTCTCTCAGTAGTTTTCGTTTTCCTTTTTTTTTTTTTTTTGGTTCCTTTTGTTTGTCCTGTTACTGTATCCATGTGCATATAATGAACTATGTAATTTATATTTAAACTTGTGCGAAGAAACTCGAGCTAGCAAGTAAACATGTGCCATAAGCAACCGCGTCTTCCGCGCATTTAGCAGATATGGTTGAGTCTTATAAATACTATAAATAGCTCATTCTTGTAAATATATCTGTGTTTTATTAATCTGAGAAATTCTTGGAAAGTACCATCTCGTAGTCACAGAATCTTTTCGTAATTTCTCGTTCATTGTCTAATTGAATCTTTTTCATCTCCAAATTTATGGGGCCAAAAGTGTTCAGAGTAAACTTGGGAGTTGTTGGAGAAAATTAGAGGCCGATGTCTAGGAAGATTAAAGAAAGTCTTGGAGTTATAAATAAATTTATCAAAGTAGCAGGGTCGAAAAATAAAAAATTCTATTTGTTGGATGCGGATTGTCTCACAAGTTGTAGCAGAAAATTAGAGCTAATGTCTGGGAAGATTGAAGAAAGTCTTAGAGTGATAAATAAAATTGTCAAAGTTGCAGGGGTTTAATCATAAAAAAGAAAAGAACTCTATTTTATAGGTCTGAATTAAAAATCAATGTATACAATTAATTTTCTTCATGGAGTAGTACTATAGTGCTTAAAAAGCTAGCGGATGGTTGAGAGTTGAGTTGCATATCTATTCCCAGTCAATACACGATTATCTCTCGAACAACAATCACTATTATACCTGAGTTTAATAATTTAACACATTAAGCCAATAACTAAACACTCTTTTTTAACTTTAACCCCTAAAAGTTTAGCTCTATCGAATTTGGACCCCTAGAATGTCTATCCAGGCTCCTCTTGTCTACAACAAGTTGGCCTACGTATACTCTTTCAAATCCAATGCATTTCTCATCTTGCTTTTCAAGTTGAGAAGAATTTAAAAAATGCACCATTTTCCATCAGTTTATTTTATGACAATAAAAGAAGAAATGGACAAGCATTTTCCGTAGATTGATTCTGATTCGTGTGCCGATCTTTGTGGACTAGCAATTATCACAAAATATTGTCTGTCATCATAAAAACAAAGAATATTGAACACCATGCGGATAACTTAAAAACAAAAATTGGAATCCTATCATATCATTTTTTTCACTTAAAAAGATGAAATTCGTATTCTGCAGGTCACCCTCATCAAAATCTGAATTCTTTTCAAAACTTTGTTATACGTTTCGGTTGATAAAAGGTCTGTTTGATATTGGGATTGGGTAGCTGTAACTTAAAAGTTACAGTGTTAAAGTGTCTGATAAATATTAGTTACTGTAGTTTATGAGCTAAGTTAATTTAATTTGACACTTGTATAATGAAAAATCTATTATATATTTATTCATTTTATCAAAATTATTATTTAAAATTTATATTTACTACATGATATTAACTTTTATTTTATAGTTATAATTTTTTTTTTCACAGCAACTGTATCTTAAAAGATACAATACCTTAATCCCAAACAGGGCAAAAATAAGTTTGAGATTAAATTTTATAATTGCAAATCTAGATACACCAGTAGCTAGTTTGGTAAAAATATTGGAGCTATATATAAACCATCCGTAGAAAGTATAACAATGTTTAATTGAATGAAAATACCACGTGATCTATATAAGCGTAACTATGTAATTTGTAGAAACAATTTGTTACCCTAGCATTACTCTTATATTAAGACTTTTCCTGGCCCCATGTATATATTCTTTTAGTTATCTGTAGAAGTATGAAAAAATCATGGACTTCTGCATAAAATAACTATAGGCGTATATCTAACACAGTTATAATTAGTTAAGGGGTAGATGGCATAACCATTCGATAATGCATGTGTATACATTTCCACCGGATTATTCCTCCTTGTCAATTATCATTCTCTTAGTACGATTTGGATAAGTTTGCAGATGCTGTATGAATTATATTTCTTGAATCGGATAAAATCGATGATCACCTATGATCTTATCATTTCCAGAGGGCATACTTTGTATTATCCTGAAATATAATGCGAGTTATGGTCCAAGTATGATTATACAATGTGTTATATTAAGGAATTTGAATCACTTCTTATTATTATTATTATTATTATTTTCCAGCAATCAAGTTTTTAAGGATACGTGCGGTGCGGTTTATAGAACTATTTTCAAATTTTCTTTTATTAAATGCGTTTCCCTTCACCCAAATAAAAAATAAAAAATTATTCAACCGTCAACAAACACATCATTTTTTTTTTACTTCGAAAATTACAAAAATGTTTTTCCACTTTGCAGGGAGCCTCAAATTTTCACTTTCCGTGCGTATTTGCCAAGCTTAATAACTTATTTTGACATCATACACTAATAAGACTGACTTTATAGTATTTGTTTTAAATTAAGATGAGTGACAATTTTTAATTTGTAATTGTTACCACGAGACTAAGTTTCACTATAAACTGCATCAGGTTTTGGGGGCACCAGAACCGCAAGAGACTACAAGAACTTGAAAAGAATGGAGTTCGAATTACTTGTTTTTTTCCCCTTCTGTATATATTATGATGATATTTAGCTTGTTTACTATAAATATGATCAATGTAAGTCCTTGCCGTGCCTTTAAGCTAACGATGCATAAATAAAATACAAAAATTCTGTTTCTGAGTTTGCATATATAATAAAAGAATGGAACTCTTTTAACTTTTCTGTGCCAATCCTTTTACTTTATCCTTGTGGATGTAAATCATTACATCTTTATTCCTTTTCAATCTGTTGGGAAGCATCAGGCGAGTGTCACGTATTAGCTTCTGATTTCAGAATAAGAATCTTTACACTTTAATTTGCTTCCTTATCCGAGCATTTGCAGGACAAATAAATTAAATGGCGAAACTTAACATGACGAGGATGTCAGGGGACAGCATCACCGCAGTGATATTTTACAATCTTGGGTTTTTTGAGAATTTTATTACATATGATACAAATAAATAAAAAAAATCTATTTACGTATAATTTAAATATTTGTTATTCTTGTTAATATTAGAGAGATAAATATCTACCCTTATTATGGAGACTTGAACTGATTTTCTCAGTAACGTTGAGAGAATTGACCAAGTGACCAACCATTGGACTTTTTGTGACCCTTGGTTAAGATTATTTGTTATCTTGGACTATTGGGTAAGGATATCAAAAATACCCGCTTGCCCCAAACTTAGACTGCACTGGGCAATGTGGGCCGTATGATAACCAACCCAGGAATGAGGCCTAACAAGACCCATACTTCACTCAATAAGCCTAAGGCCTACTAAAATTTGAATATATGTTTCAATTCGAAGCTTTAAAGTGCGTAATCGCCTAAAAAATATATAGACAGTACGATTTAAATATTTTAAGTTTTAAACATTTAAAAGCCTGCAGTTTTAAAATTTTCTTAAACTTTTCCTACATTTTAAGATTCCTACTATATATATATATAAAATATACACACATATACATATACATGTGCATACACATATACTAATTTAAATATTTATATTTATTTGATCCATGTATTACATAATTTTAAAATTTTAAAATTGAAATTTCATATTTTCAAACCCGATTTTATTAAAATAAAATTTTAAAAATATATAATAAAATAAAAATTATAAATATATAATATTATAAAGAGAAATTATCTCTGTACTGCCCATACAAATTAAATGAAATTATGATTACGAAAAATTAACATTATAATTTTTAAATGAAATTATATTTATAAAAAAACTAACAAATTAGATCTAACATTTATTGATTTTATTAAATTCAAGGGTATTTTTATAATTATAAATTTTATTTTTTAAAATTTTATAGAACAAAATGATCTTTTAATTCATTTAAGAGTAAAATAATTATTTTTAGTGTCAAAGTAGTTAATTGATACAAATTTAAAAATAAAGGTAGTACGAAGCACATGTTAAAATTTTACAATGATAAATGTACATATGACAAAAAAAAAAAATAGTGTTGGTTTTTAAACCCAGTCAGAATGATAAAAAAAACAAATCCAAATCAGATCCGAACATTGCCATATCGGAGCCCTGGCCAAAATTTTTGCCATTCTTACTATTGGGCTACAAATTCTAAGGATAATTGAAACTGAGCAGCCGAAAAGCACAAATTCTGTTGGGTCCAAAACTGTTTTCAATCGCTCTTTTACCGCCATCTCCAAAACTCCAACGAACAACATGATCTACGGTCTAACACCATTGGAGAAAGGGCCTGACCACCAACTTACCATTTAACTGATGAAAAAGTATCTACATTAAAAATCGAATATACATTTGAGTGTTACTAACATTCCTATAGAACTATTAGGACGTCAAACATTTTAGCACATTTAATTTACTTGTTCATGATATGACACGAACAGCCTACAATCTAACTGGAATTTGGAGCGGCATATACATGCGATGAATTAATCACACTCGTCTTTATATAAATTTTGAAACAAGACCTCCAGGCAACCAACAAACCAACCAACCCAGCCAACCAGCAATCAACAAGGAGTTCTTACAGTCAGCCTTGGCCACGTGCAGCCTGTAATTTGCCAAAGCAACACAATTAAAGAGAAAACAAAGAAAGTAATGCTAAACTTCAGCACAGAGAGATCGTGAGGCCAAGACCGTTACAAACTTATTAAAGTTTTATTTTTCTTTACTTCTTTTAGGGAAAAAATCAATATAATTCCGGAACAGGTTCTGCCAATGTGAAAATGTAGCTAGGTTCAAATGAATCTGCTTAGTTGAAATTGAAACACACCTAAAAGTACCAGAACAAGCATTGGGCGCCACCCATCCCCTTCTGTATCAGGACAGTCAGGCAATACCAATCTAGGAGTCTACATAACACCTTCAAACATCAATGTTTGGAGGCGGCAGTTTCCAGTAATTCCATTCATTAAAATCCTCCTGTTCAATGAAGAATAAATCTGTTAATAAAAACATCAGCACTCCAGTGAACAATCAGTGAAACCTGAATATTCAGGCAAAACTAAGCTGAAAACTTAACAGATACAGATGCTGAGGCTAGATGATCTGGGAACTGATATGTTTAAATCTAGCCCTCTAGTCTTTAACATGTTATGTTGTTCAATACCAATTTCTAAACATAAACAAGAAAGGAATAAAGAAAAGGGACCATTGAAAACAATTTTGATCTCTGACGTAGTACCTTATTTTCGAACAGAACACCTGAAGTAAAACAAGCCTAGAATTCACCAAAGAAAAGAAAAAAAACCTGTTCTGTCGAAGTTGTGTGCGGAAACATGCCATGAACAAGAGCATGAATTGAACTATATGTTTTACTGTCAACACGATGATTCACAGCAACCTCACCCTGCAAATGTTGAAACCCATCAGAAGGAACATTTGGCATACAATTTGCCAGTATCTAAGGCACAAAGGTTTTTTCATCATTTAAGCACAGAGGTCTTAAATTACCTTGGGATTAATAATAAAGACCTTTCCTCTTGGGATTCCAACCTTAAGATAGCTGATTTCGTCAGTGTCTCTGTTCCCAAAACCAGCATAGAATGGGTTGCAATCAGAAGGAAACAACGCCTTGATATCCTGGATTTAACAAGAACTACAAACATTTAAAGACAATCGACTTGATTGGTTTACATGGAGCATCCAAACAATCACAAGTTATGTACAGCAGAAGCAGAAACCTCATTAGCGGTCTACATGGCAGCAATGACATCAGACTGGAGGAGTTTCATATGTGGAATATGAAAATAAAAATATGTAACAGTTAATACCAAGGAAACTAACCTCTAAGCACGCTATCTTGAATTCATGAGGAGCCCTTCTTATAACTGCCAAAAATAGATAAATAAATAAATAATTCCACATGTTACAGCCCTTTTAAGAGCTTGACTATGAATGGCAAGAAATTCAAGATACGCACAAAAAGGTCAAATAAATTTTTTTCAAGGGAAAAAAAAAGAAATTAAAATATTATTTTATGCAAACCAAAACCCTCCCAAATCCTAGTGTGACTGGCTTTTGAACGTCAAACCTCAAGGGGTTTTACAAAGTTGAACAAACTGACACCCACAACATCCAAAAATCACTTCCTACGTAGAATTATGTAGTGATGGAGAACAATAAGCATCTCACAAATCCATCAGCAAGTTTAGAAAATTTTAAGTGGAGAAAACAAACAAACAAAAAACACTGCTTAAGTTTCAATATTTCCTGCCAAATTAGAACTGAATAAAACAACGGATTCATACTATCTTTGCCAAACGTGAGGAAGCAAAGAATGAAAATTCTTATCCATGGTAGAAATTTCCTCTCTTAGGAGCTAGAGGCCTAATGTTTTACATCAGTGCAACCTGTCCCTACAAGAGTTGGTAGGATCAAAAGAGATGCAACTATACCCAACACCTCTAAATGGATATAATGAGATACAAGAAATTAACTGGCAAATACAAAGCCACTTCTGCCTAATTCAGTCAAAAAGGAGGGAAAAACCAACTAATGCATGACTTCCATAAATGCAGTTACCTTCTCGAAAAAGAGATGGAAATAGACCATCAGGTGAAATAACAACAGGCCCATCAGGTAAAGCCTTTCCATCCTGCAAATTTGAGAACGCACATTTGTTAACAAATAAATGAAAATAATCATAATATTAGACTATCTTGATTCTGAATTTCTCAAATCAAAATGAAAATTAAGCTTAGTATATTTCACCTGCTTCAGGTTAAATAGAAATCTTCTAGTGTGATAAGCTTGCACTATCGCACGTGCACTGAGGAAAAGCAATTGATACCCATTTTCCTGCAACAAACTTGGTTCATTCAGATAACCTGATGATGCCCTAGACATTAGTACATGGCATGCATGTGGGGCATTTTGGCTTTTTAAGAATCTGAAATACAGAATGGGACCAAAGCACCTTATAGCTAGTAAAATTTATTAAATCACTGCGAATAGTAAAGAACTAAAAGATGCAGCTTTCCATTAGATTGTGTTGATTACACCCACCAGAATATTCTTCTTGTGCAGTTTAGAGTCAATGGATATGATATAGTGCCAATCACTCAAAAGCTGAAATAAAAATACAAGATGGAAATGCCACAGACCTTAATAGCAGAAAATAAATGTGCAACACCTGTTTGTGACCAGTCTACCCCGACCAAAGGCATGAACTGACCCAGAACGTCGGATCTGTAATAAGAATGTGAGATAAACAGTGTTAAAATAATTCAGAAGGAATCACAGTCTTCACCAAAGAAAGTACTTGAAAAAAATCAGATCAACATCGACTACAATAATTTCCAGGAGAAATATTGTGTCGAGAAAGTAAGTTATGTGATGAGAGTTTGACTCCAGCCTCTCAAAGAGCCAAGAGCAGAACCATAGACAACCAGAAGAATTGATTCAGAAACAGGCATCACCAAGTTCTAAGACTTCAAATTTAGATCTACAGAAAGGTCAGAGACACCATACACTTACTTCCTTTACAAGCTAATGTTAAAGCATGCAAATTATGAAAAAAAAAGGATATAAAATATACATATATAAAAGTCTGACAGCTATGATGCAGAAACATTACCTACATGCACCAGAGGCAGGGCAATTAGATATCTGGGTCATAGAAAACCTTTCTAGGGCCCTATCAGCTAAGCTTTAGAATAGTCAAGAGTATTCCTTGTCTATTTATAAAAGGGTACAGTCTGCCACCAAACCACCATTACCATATCACTTTATTCGTTTCATCTCAGCTAGTAAAATTTAGTAGGGGACTTTTTATTCTCAATTAAAGGACTATTGCCAAACTTTGCCCATGGGTTCTCCTCTTCAACTATAGAGGCAGGTCCAGTACCAAGATTTGGGATCTACTTCCATTAGGCTTCACTGCCTACACTAGCAGAGTGCCATTTTCAGGCTTCAACAACCTGAGAATAGTAGCAAGTCCAAAAAACAACATTGAAGTTCAGTCCTCACTATCTAAACTAGCTGAGGGCAAGTTCAGTTTTATAGTTACTTGTGGATACTTTTAACATACACACATAGTGCCATTTTCAGGCTTAAACAAACTGAGTATGGTAGCAGGCCCAAAAACAACACTTGAGGTTCAGTCTTCACTACCTAAACTAGCTTACTTGTGGATACTTTCAACATACATAACTAAAAAATTCAGTTTATTCCTTTTTCTCTACAGATCAATCCAGAAATGAGCCTATTTCCTCCGCATAACTTCCCTCCCTGTGGGCTGAATCTGTGACCTTGCCCTTTGAAAGGAAGGAAAGGTAGAACTTGCCTATACAAACTAAATCCAGGTTGCATAAATTGCCTAGCAGTTCTCTACTTGATTAAGATTAAATAGAAGAAACAACCGTGTTGTATTAGAGAAAATTAGAAAACCTTACTTTGTAATAGTCCCATCCACATCTGAGATTACTATACGGGTGTTCCATTTCCACAAATATATTCTGGCATCAACCTGTAAGGAATGCAATGTACTACTAGGTGAGCACCAAAAGAATGACCAGAAAACAGAAGAGTTCGGATTTTAAAATATATGTAACTTAAGCTAATAGCATTGGGGAATAAGAAAAAAAAAGGGACCTGCTGCTTGCCTAGCATCGCAGTGGAGAATGTAAAGGTCACACTGTTCTTTCCTTCCCTCAGATTCAAGGATGCCAGCTGTTCAGAAGTTGGGGCTAGCACCTTAATCTTCTTCTTCGCCACGTTGATTTTGCACACACTTCTATTTCCGTCCCTGCCATTGATGCTATCTGAAGCAACTTCAGTATCGGAACTTTTAATACCACTTATAACTGGCTGCATTGCTTTCCCGGATCTTGATCTTCTAAAGAAAGGCCAAAGCCTCCAGCTTCCACCAGAAGAAACAGTAGTTTTTGTGGGGTTCCCTACAAGAGATCTCTCAACTCAGTCAACAGCTTTCATGCTCTTTGGTTCAAATAGTTCTTTAATTTTGAAATGCAATCAACCCTAGATCAATAGGAGCAGCTACATCCCATGAAGGTAAAAGCCACCCATTCTGACAACAAGCCTATCATTCTTTAAAACTGCAGGACCTAGAGACGTAAATTTATCTATATCCAATTTTTCAGCATCAAATGCTTGAGAAACTGCAGGAGAACCCATTCCTTCATAGAACAAGTGTTTACAAAGAGATATCTCTGCATAGCTGAAAGCATGTGGCTATCTATGTTTTCCAGCCAAAAAAAAAGGGGAAAAAAAGAAGAAGAAAAAAACACTTACAAACCAGTAACAAATGAAATGTTTTCATTTTGCTCTCAGGTGCATCCACAGGAGTTCCCTATGCTAGAAACGAAAACACTCTACCATATGGAGGTAATGACAAAATCTTACTTACAATCATTAACATTATATTGCACAAGCTATAAGGAACATTTAAACACCAGTCAAAAGAAACTTAAAATTGGAACTATCTCATTTCTGTGCATTCAACTGGCAAAAAGTATAAAATGACATACGAGTGCTGATTAAAATTTTCTTACCAGCTGCAGGAGTGGAAAAAGCAGTTTTTTGCTCCTGTGAGAATTGCATATCATCTATATTAGGTTGTTCCTCTGCCAAATGGTGTTCTATGTCAGTATCTGACTTCATGCAGCTAGAATCATTTTCCTTGAACAACATCCAATTGAAGGATTTGCAATTTGAGTCCAGTGAATGGCTTAGAGGATGATGAGGATCATGCACATCTAATTTGACCGAGAGAGACCTCAAATTTGGCAAAGATTCTGCCAGCCTCCCAACTTCTTCAGCAGGTCTATGACTTTTATGAATAATAATGGGATCCGATATTGCTCCCAATTTATCTGTTGTGTTTTCAAAATCATTCAATGGGTTATATTGACCAAACACGTCTGACAAAGAAGATGACTCATCAGCTGTGTTGACTGACCCATTCACCTCCATAATACCTTCCACAGAAAATGCTGGATCATCACTTTTCTTTACACTATCTGGTGAACTCGAGTTGACACCCTGAACCTTACTGAGTTTGAATTCATCGAGATCACTGAAAAAGAACTGTTCTTCCTCTGAACTATCAGACAGTGAGTTACCTACAGCCCTTTTTAGGACACTATCACTGTAAAGTTCTTGAGACTTATCAGTAGACTCCAAATACCGGAGGTCACCAGTAATACCTTTCTCTTCTTGAACATCAATCGGAGTTAAGCAACTATTTTGTGAATTAACTTCTTTGATTGAACAAAGTACTGACTCCTCACCAAGCACTTGAGTAAAGGATTTGGGTGCCTCTGGGGGTCCCTTAAGGTCTTTTTCAATATGCTCAAGCACACAAGGAGCTTGATTCACTTGATTAGAATGATTCTCCAATACCTCCCCTGGTTCTTTCTCCAATTCAATGTCTTTAGCTTGCACAACATCTGTGTCCTGATGAAGACCTTCTAATAACTCAGTCTCAAGAAAATTAGAAAAGGATGCAATGAAAACATTATTTTTAACATAGATTATGGCAGTTAACTCACCATAAGATAATATTGCACTATTTAATAAGTTGAACAAAATTACTTTATTATTCAAAATATATATTGATCAAAAGTTCTATTTGAATAATATTTCAAACCATTGAAAAGCATTTACCTTGGACAGTAGCTCAGTTGTGACATGCACAGTTTCCATATGAACACGGACTTCGCCACATTTGCCACTCTCCTGAGTTTTTCCATTGCCACCATCAAACCCAACAATAGACGTTTCTGATGTTTCACAGTATACAAAGGACTGAACCCTGTCTGATCCAGTCTCAGTGGAAATTCTACAGCCTGATGAGGCAACATCATTATTGACACAAGCCTGTTCTTCATCAAACTGCTTTCCCTGATGTGCTTCAAGCTCATATTCAATTTTTGAATCAGGAAAACTCTGCTGTTCATGCTCATCTAGATAAGCATTGCCTACACCAAATTCATCAATTGTTCTTGATAGTTCAGATACCATTGAAGATTTTTCATCTAAAATACTTTCATTCAAGGCAGAAGATTCAACTACTTGTTCTACAGTGCCTAGACAAGATGTATCAATGCTGGATTCCTCAACAAAATTCTCCAGATTCTTGGAGCTAAAGTGAGAACCGCTGGCCATTTGCTCACTTTGGGAACCACATTCCTTATCAAGTACAGATTGGTCATTCCTATTCTGCTCGTAATCATCCACAGACAAGTCCACATGGATTTCTTCATTATTAACCTGAATATCTTTAGCTACCTTATTATCCAAACCATCATGAGCTAAAATCTGGGAAGCATTTTCTTTCCTGGACTTCCTCGAGCGCAGATTGGTAGACCACTTCACCTCCAAGAGGTCAGCTGCAAACTCAGCTCGTTCCAATGAACTCAACCTCACCATGTCAATATCACCCTCTCCCTCCTGATACCTACTCTCCTTAAATGATTTCCGTCCAAAAACAAGTCCAAGAATCCTTGCCCGTTGGGAAGCAGTCCTAGGCAACATCTTCCTATTGGTGGCATCAACATGGGCAGCTGAATCCAGCTCATCAGCATCACAATTGCAACTCTGGGACTTCATTGGTCTCCTACTATTATTGGGTTCCCCATCTGCCTCATCACCAGAAGACGAAGGATAGGATGCAGATTCCCCTTCTTCAACATCAGCCTCCTTCAGAAAGTAAGCTTCCCCTTTATGATCAAGATACATGTTGAAATTAGCATCAACTCCATTAACATTAATAGTAACTACCTTCTCTTTTGTCTTCAAAACCCCTTGAAATTTTCCAAACCGGACATACCAAGGGGATGATTTGAAGCTCCCATCTGGTTGTTCCACTACAATGATATCTACAGCTCCACCAAATGGGTGAAAGGGGGCAGAAACAGTATACACACCCCGGGAGATATAGTTGCCAATCCTTCCTACTGTATACATCGTTGTATATCCGAATTTCTCAAGCACAACCATCCCAGGTAACAAAATCTCAATATTGAGTCATAATTCTTGAACATAAGTGATCATTGCCACGAAATTATGACGCTTTAGTAGTGTCAAAGAAGAACCAAATATAGTAAAAGAAACTTCTACAAGTATCCCCAGAGCTTAATTCCAATGACACCCACATCAAAAGGCCTCCAAATCATAACATTTATGAAGAACCCCACTGATCACAACTCAAAATAGTTCCTTTTTTAGCTAAGAATAACTAGAGATCATGGAAAGACGATTTTCCCCTAAAGAATAAAAAGAAAGTTAGAAAGCGTCCAAAGCCACAAATTGTCCGATGCTAAAAAATTCAAATGAAATCACCAATCCCAGCTCAAAAAATTCCCGTTCTGTCTCTCCCCTTGAGCTCTCACAAAGAAAGCCCAAATGAGGAAGGTTTGTGACCAACCAAACCAAATTAAAACCAACCGCCTAGAACGAGAAGCAGAAGCGCAGCAGTTGGTGAAATAAATGAAAAGGCATATTCGCATTTAATTATTCGAATGTGCCAAAACAGTAATCATTTAATTAAATCTCAGGCTTAGCAGATAATAATGAAAAGACACGCCACATCGCGCATCCCACATTTTAATTTTCTTTTATTTTGACAATCCTATAATGAACGCAAGGCAAAAGGCCATTAATAAATAAACAATCAAGAATTTGAAGATTAAACAAATTGTTATGGAGAAAGAACGAAACTGATCCGGAGGTGGAAACGCAGAAACGGTCAACGGGCGACAGCGGGATCTCAACGGAGAGAAGTATCGAAATTTTGGTCGTTTCTCGGAAATGTTGAGAGATAAAATGAAGTGAATATATAGTTTTATTTATTTATCATATGCAGTTTGCTTTTGCATGATAGAGGGTGACACGTACGTACAGATGTTAGTTGATGAAAACTGTGGGACCAACTGCCCAGAAGGCCCGTGGCCAGCCAGTCCCAGGTCTCTCATTGTTTGTTTTTTTTTTATTTTTCTGACCGAAAAAATGTACACAACTATTTTATACAAGCACTCGTGTATTTTTGGAACCGAACTGCCAGTCTGCCTCTTCGGTTGTTTCACATAATGTTCCATCTTGTTATCTGTAACACATGATTCAGGTCGCCAACTTTATTACAATATTATTTTTATATAGTCGGCAGTCCACGACCATTTCTATCGCATCATCCATTAACATTTATAAAATTACTCGTAAATGGAGGGTTTTTTTTTTAATGAAGAGAAAAAAATTATAGAAATTTAATAATTTATAATTTTTTTTCTCAATTTTATCCTTTTTATACAACCTAGCGAAATAAGAGTCGAGATAAAATATAGGTTTGAGTAAAAAATAATTCTTAAACGAGAAAAAAAATAAATATTTTAAAAATTCACAATTAAAAAAGTCACTCCACTACATTATCATTTCACCATCCAATGAGATACCAGGAAATATATATTCATTCATCATTAAGTTAAAAACGATTTCAAATACATCGTACAAGAATTATTATTAAGTCACGTGTCAAAAGAAAAATCTCAGCAGTGGTCCGGGAATTGGTGAAAGTGATCGTGGTGGTGGTTTATATAACTTGAATTCAATTAAGAACGACGTGTCGTTCAAAAATTCTCTTTTGTCGGTTCATTTCAATAATGGGGCGTTGGCTAATTGCTAGCTAGTGTGAATGTGATAGCTCGTTGCACTTCATAATTCGGATGAGACCGTGAGTTGGAAAAGACGGCGCGGCTCGCTCTTTAACAAAATTCATTCAAAATCACTGACTTGAAAATATGGATACGATCTCCACGGCGCGCCTCTCACCTCCTTGCTTTCCCTCTTGCTAAAAAGCCTGCGAGCCAGCGATATCCTTCGCTGATTAATCTTAGTGATCAATTTTAAGTAATCATGCAATTGAAAAAACACAATAAAAATCAATTTGAGGAAACCTGAATGAGCGTGCTTCTTCTCCCATCATTTTGAGAAAATAAAAACAAGCTTGCAGACCACATGAACATGCACATGCACATGCACATGCAGGGTGGAAAGGTTACTAATTCAAAAATTATAATCTATCTATTGAGGAAAAAAAAAAATCGCCTCTCTACAAGGGAGAAGCCCAAGACATCTCGGGAGACCAGTGGTTAACTTATTGGCCGCCCGTGGGCATACAGCTTTTCCAGCAAGTGGACTTTTTGTGGATTGACACTTTGTCGACCTCGACGAGACTGGACTTAGCCAGGCCCATTTCAATACAATAGAGCCGGTTTCTTTATGGCCAGTGAGTCATGAGGCTGTCGGAGTTGCCCTTTTTGGCTGGATATTCTAGTGCTCACCTCGACTTTCGCTCTCCATTTGTTGCGCTCAACACAATGCCGATTGGCGAGGGAGATCTGAATTCTAATTCTGATTAGACTTAAAATTAATTATGTGGAAGATGATAAAAGGCAAAAGCAGATCTGACTTTGTGACTGTGCTCGTTATGACTTAAATTTAATTATGCTACTGTATCGCGATTTAGCGTTTCTTAGGGTAACGTGATTGTTTACGCTTTCAATCATGAGATTTTCCTTCCTTGAGCCCAACAGCCATCCAACTTTTTTGTGGGGTTTCATCGCTTGGAATATTGGTTGAGAGGACTACTCCAACAATTATATAGCTCCTTAATAATTACACACTTATTTTTTGCACTAATCACAAAACATTTGATCGTGCAGACTCTCCCATCGCATGCACAAATTAACATGGACTCCCTTCGGGCACCTTGTCATTGGAGGACGATTACTCATTGTGCTCTTTTTCGCTTTTTTAACTTTTTGTTGCATGGTGGTTCAAAACAATGAAAGCAGTTTCATTTGGGTGGGTTTTAATCTTGTGGGATGGTGGACACAATAATCATAATTCATAAAGCCAAAGTTTTTGATCACTCAATTCTGAAATCATTACGACTTATCATCATCCTCGTGATTTGAAATTGAAACAGCACTCATACCTGAAATTTGATATGCTATTTTGGAGCAAACTCAAGCACTTCCCACACAATTGTTATATGCACAATATAGAATTGTTGTACTACTTGGTGGCCTTTGATGAATTTCAAAACCATCAACTCATTCATCAATCTCAATTATAGATACCGCTTTCTTTTATCCAGCCCCTGCCGCCCCTCATGTCATGTCTAACCATAAATGTTTCCATTGCCTTTTCTGTTGGGGATTGCAGGCAAAAAGCCATTGTTTTCTTTTTAGCGTTCTACTATTGATTTATGCATCCGTAATTTGTAGCTTTTTATCCATACTGAAAAATAAATTTGGGACCGTACGAATCCAAAGGCCCTCGCTAACTAAACAATTTAATGTGGATCTGAAGACAACAGACATAATAATTATCAATATCACTAACAATACAGTATTGTTTTCTTTTCTTTTCTTTTCTTTTGTTTCTTTCGAAATCTCATGAATAATAGCCCCGTTTTAAATTAAGTGTACTCGTGAATTGACTCATTCAACACTAAACTACATCCACCGAACAAGGGAATAACAAAATAAAAGTACGAATTTCCCTAAGGAGTACAATGAAAGAGCTCAATTTCTATGGGGAAAATTAATAAGCCCATGAGTGTGTGTGTGTGTGTGTGTGTATAATATGATAACAACAAATATTGAATGGAGTTGAATCCCCAATTTTTAACATTCAAACTTTTAGATATTGGTCACACAGCCCATCGCTGTATGTACCCGGAATACGCAAACGTCAATAAAGCATATGCTGTAATCATCCTTGGATGTATTTGTAAATACGTGTATCGCTTCCATCTTCGTTCCCACCAGTTCCTTCATAATATTGTCTTTTTCATAGATATGTATATACCATATTTTATACACAGGAAAATAAATATGTAAATGGTAATAACAAAAAGAATAATACTAAAAACTGAAACAGAATAAATCTTAGCATTTGATCTTCTCTTCAACAGCAATGGAATTCTTGCAATGAGCGATTGCAGCTTGAATTGCAGATTGCAACTCTTCCATGGTACTATCACTTGTTGATGAAGAAATATTTGTTGTTGCGACAAGCAACCCGCTATTTGTGGGAGACGTTCTGATTGATGCAGGGGCTGAAAATTCACCTCTTCTTCCTCTAATTAACTGATCTTGCTTGCTCCTGAAGCTTAAATTACCTGAAAACGAATACGCTTGCCGTTGGAAATGATGACCATTTTCTCTCCTTCCTCTGAAAAGCAGCAATGGCCTAACCATTCTCACATACCTTCTAATTGCATGACTTACGTCGAATCCCAGCTTCCTCTTTTGCTTATTGTGATTTTTATTCTTATTGTCTTCACATTCTCTAACTTCATAACCCTTTCGCCATCTTGTGAACCCGAATAATGGGAATGACTTGGACTTGGGCCTTCCCTTTGATTGATCAAGATGAAGATCATTGCTTTGCAGATGACGGTTGCAGGTTGTGATGTTGCTGCTTCTGCTGCTGCTGTTATTGCTATTAATGTTGCTAGTGCTGCAGTTGCTAAATTTCTGTTCAGGAATCTGATCGTCTACTAAGTCTTTGATGGGGAGGGTGAAGCTATCCAAAGAGTTGGTGGAGGAGCGAGGGGAGGATACTGGAAGGTGGGAGAGAAGATGCAGAGGAAGCAAATGTCCGTGGAAGAAAATGTCATCGGCCGGGGACAAATCGATTGCAAATGAAGGTGGGGTTGTCTTGGTTTTGCTATTATTATTATCAGCAGGGACTGTTGTTGTTGCTGCGGCTGAAGAAGAATGAAGAGAGATTGTGAAGGAGAATTCGTGAGATGGGGATGATGATGCTGATGGTGGCGAGGCTGCTGATGCAGCAGCAGGACATGTTGACGATGATTTTTGCTTTGCTGCTGCCGCCGCCGCTAAACTTTCTTTTTCTTCTCCATGCTTCATATTGTCCGCGGCTTTCTCTTTGCTTGGTCGATGCTGATGGGAATCCATAATTCGAAAGGATGATGCTTGAAAGTCTGATTCTGTATCTGGGGTTCTCTCACTGTTGTGCTAGTAAACTGATAAGATCAGGAAGCAGTGGAGAAACCGAGAGAGAGATTATTTTCAACGAGGACTTGTGCTTAAAATGTCTTTAGTAGAACAATGAAACATAGTTTTGCATTATTATTCTTGAAAGAGAGAGAAAGGGTGCGGTGGCCAATACGGCACTATGAGATGAGATGATATATTTAGCAGTATCTTTTAAAGGTTTTTGGTGGTCCATGTCAAATCCAACAGCTACTAAAGTTCTGATTAGAGAAAATGAGGTCACAAGCATCCAAGTTTGCCTTCATAGGGGATAGATTTGGCCAGGCAAAACTTTAACATTTGGGTATGTGTCTTTATTATATGTGAGTTGTATTATTCTTGGGAGGAACTGAAACGAGTTATGAGAAGGCCGAGAGAAGTCCGAAGTCACGTTCCTATCTATACACATGTGCACCGTCTCAAAGAGGAATCTTAGCAAATTTATGCCCTTTTTCTCTCTTAGTTACTACTATCACTATGTTATCTTTTTGCATGTAACTTGATAGGCAAAGTACCTTGGGGAAGTATTTGAGTTTGCTTCGTGTTCCGTGGAATGTGTGTTATTAGAGGTAACTACTATAATGTTGACATGTGGCAGAGAAGATAAGATCTGAATGAAGCAGTGAGGAGGATTTAGTCCAAATCACGTATATGTCACGGCCTTCAATAAACCTGACAAAGAAATTTCCTTGTTCAAAATCATTTGGTCAGCCAATTTAGACATAAACAAGCCAAAATGTTGTGGATTCAAAACGAATAAAGATCTCGATTGAATCTTATGTCGTTTAGTGCGTTTTCTGTTCTTTTACCGGTATAATTTAATTTAATAAAAATATACCCAAGGCGGGTGTAAAATTTGTTCAATATTTGTCTCATCGGTCAATAAAATTAGGACGCAAAATTTACGTTCTCAATAATACCCGGTCAATCAATAAACATTAGGTAGTAATTGACTTTTTATTATACATGAATGAACCACACGTCAAGCGTCACCGGTTTGATGGGGTAGCCAAAAGGATCGATGGGGTCTGAGAAAAAGACGAAACAAAATTCACAGTTAGGTGGGGGGGAGTGGACTAAGGAGACCCGGAGAGAAAACTAAGGAGACCCACACACACGTGTACAAAGTGGTCCGCTCAGAAGCATTGCATGGGGAGAATTTTGTTGGTTTAGTTAAGGTCAACATCTTAATCATGGAAGCATTATTTAGGCGGACATGGACTGGCACTGGCGCATCTTCACCACTAAAACAACTTAAAATATCATTCATATATTCATTCAACATTCATTTTCTTTTAAAGATAAGACGGAGAAGAGAAGATATAATAATAAAAACACTGCATAAAACAAAACCTTTCTCTCTCAGAGCCCATAATAGATTCTTCGATGCGGTGGGAAAACACTTCCTCCTTTTTTTTTTTTTCTCCCTTTCGCTGCTTTTTGCCAATTGCCAGTGGCCACTCAATTTCTTATTCCATTCTACTCTACAAAAGTCGCCCGTCAATTTGAAACTAAATGCCAACAACCAAACGAGGTATCAAACAAAATCTTTTCGATCTCTCACTCTCTGTGCGTGTATGGGTGCAGTTACTTATAGAGACGAGTCATTGTTTTATTACAAACAAACCATGCAACTAAGCTGTTTTTTAGTTAGGTTGTCTTTCTTCTAATTATTTGTTTTTTACAATGTGGTCTTTTGGTGGGCCTGCTGCTGGGTCAACCAATCAGATACAAATCTTATGCCGTGTCTGTTTGTTGGGGCCTATCATGTGATTCATGAACCCAACACTCGTGCTCTACTGCCCAATGATTGGACCACGCCAACTCAATACAACAGCAGAACTTGACATGGCATCCCAATGGATCAAATAAATTTGTGAAAAAGCAATAAAAGACAATACATCATGAGCTGCATATAATTTAAGTTGCCTTTTGCATGGTCTAATCACTTAGAAATTGATCACAATGATCCATACAAATTATTTCAAACGAAAGACATAATAATTATAACACACTACTCTACCTTTTAAAGAGCTCATCCAAATACATCCATATCAAATTTATGAATAGAACATGACGGGTTCATAGTTTCATGTTGAAGAGTTTCACTAATGCTTGTTGCGTATATATTAAACAAATAATATATGCCACTGATTAACAAAAAAATAGAGACGGTTTCTTAGGAAGAAAATAAAATGTAATTTCCAACTTTTCTATTTTTAATGTTCACCTTCCAACTTGTTAATAGGAAGGATCAAATTAAAATTAATGCTACATGAACGAACTCATTCAACAAGCTGACCACTGTAGGTTTCCCCTAACTTTGAATGAATCTGTAAGCACTCCTCAAACTCCTATACCAGATGATTGCACTTAAGGCCACTATAATTCACAGTTAGCGCTATCAACAGGGAACCAGTGTAACATGGAATTTATACAGACAGAAAAGGAAATAACCTCCAATGTGTCACAATGCATTTGCAAGTTTATGGGAGGGAAGCACAGTTTTCCTGAAGTCAGATAACAGATTTATGAAGCGAACTCATAACTTTGATCTTACCATTTGCAGCATGGAAGGAATTAGGTAAAGATCCAAACTGGCCCACATGTTAATGCTGGATCAAATACACAAAAAACCCCACGAGAAACTTAAGGAGTTCATTATCATATGGAAGCTCCGTCTTTCCTTCTATGAACAACTTTGAAACAATTGTTAGCACTTGCAAAATGCAAAAATCACTGGGATGGGCTTGCTAGTCACTTTCACTACCATGTCTATCTGGAAAACAATAAGGAAAAAACAAAGAAAATTATTAAGCTATGGCAACATCAATACTTGACTCACTATACGCATGCGTACATATAGAGAGAGCGAGATAGAGAGCAATACCTCCTGATGGCCTCTTCCCTTCCATTGCATCTTTCTTCTCTTGGCAACTTAAACAAAGGAATGGACCATCCCATGGACGTAACTTTCCCGAATAAGTTGAACCAGCATGTATTGAAATGCCCTCTGCAGGTTTCATCTCCACTTGACATATAGCACACATAAACAACTTAAACATATTGCATAGTGGATATTTTGTATCCAACCTGCGATCACAAAAATATGACTTGAGTAAAAAAGGGACAAACTAGAATGCCATTCTTTGAGCAGACGGCACTGCTACTTGTAACTGGTAAAAACATCACAAACAAGAACAGCAAATTGCAACCAAAAAAAAAGCAAGAAAAGCACTATCCATGATGATCAAAGAAATAAGTTAGCTAATATGACCCTTCACAGCACACCTTTCTGAAAGCATAGCAGATCCTTCTTCAAACAATTCCTCCACCACATCTGGTTCAACATATTCCCTGTCTGTATTAGAAGACGATTCAGGGGACTTTCTGCGAAACATGTTCTTGAGCACTCCTTTTACCTGCTTCTTCGGTGCAGGCACAGGAGGGAGAGGTTTCTCTTGTGGTAATATATCAATCACAATGCAGGTTGTGTCATCTCGAAGTCCCTTTGCCTGTACAGCTTCCTGAACAAGGAACAGAGATATGGCAAGAGATAAAGTAAGCTTGAATAACCAAACATAAATGTTTGTGTGCTGAGGTGTGAAGGTCAATGATGCAGTTTTCATCATTAACCAGAAACCTAAAACGTAATCTTCAGAAATTGCTTGGTATTAGCTTACTTTGACAATTTGTGCAGCAGCAGCTTCTGGTTGCATCCCACGACAACAATCAAGTGCCTCTTCCGCTGATAAAGCATCCCAAACACCGTCACTAGATATTATAAGCCTACCGCCGGCAGTAGACAACTGCAGAAAAATTGTAATTAATATGTCAAAGTTTCTAAATCTCTTTAGAAAGAATTGCAGCACAGCCTCATGTGTTAATCAAAAGATTATATAGGTCTATATTCAAAACCATTAGGCAGCCACTTTAAATCAATATTAAAAAGTAACTTTGAATTATTTATACTTATTCTTTTGGTTAAGTTCCAAAAGAACTGCCGAAAATAACAATAATAATACTTAAAGGTGATGCACGAAAAAAATTTCTTCATGTGATTTAACATGCATAAAACCAAACTCAAGTTATACATAAGTAAAATATGAAAAGATAATTAAAGGGACAAACATGGATCAACCACCACAGTCAAGGCCCCTACAGGGAGCAAGTAAATGGAATAGATATTGCTAACATACATCAATAATAGCTTACAGGAGAACAAACCTTCACTTGCTTTACATGAGGAACAGGAACAATGTACTCGCCGACATCCATATCTCCTATAGATCGCGAGAGACATAAACCACCAGGCCAACATCTCAATGGTCCAATCTACAAATGAAGTGAACATTTCATTTTTTAATATTTTATGTTTCCAATGAAGAAGCCAATCTATAGTTACATAGACGGCAGATAGACATCACCATTTTGAGTTTTCTCAAACAAGATTTTGGCCCCGCATCATCATTATATATGGACAGATTGACACGTGAGTTGGCCAACAAGTCTTTAGTATCTTATTATCCAAGTATAGTAGCTATACCAATTTAAAAAATCAATAAGTGTATAAATTTTTACTAGAAAAGAAAAAACTCAGCTACCAGACAAGTTCCCGAGAAGTGCATTAAAAGTCTAGAACAAACAGAGACATGATTATGATGCAAAAGGAAAGATACCTCTGCTCCACCACCAGCATTGAGCCGACCAACCTCACCCCCACATGCTGTGATACGGTCCCTCCTAATATAACACAACGGACAGAAAAGGGTGAGGTCTTTATTGTCAAGATGGACAAGTTATGTGTTTCACATAATGCTTATATCAGTGACTTACTCCTCTTCATTGCATTCAAGCCTATGATCTGCCGACAAGTAATAGATATCACCTTCTGCAGATTCAAGTATACAACGGGAATCACCAACAGATCCAACTGTTATAGCCCATCCTTCAATTATCACCAAGGTGACTGTTGTTCCTGATGTACGAGCTGAAATGGCAATCAAAAGAAAATGTAAATATCACCCATGTGACTAGCAAAACAGAACCCATGAAGAAGGTATTTTCCATTGATGACAAACAAAATGCAATAAAATGCCCAATGCAATGTCCCAATACCTATATCCAGACACCAATATCTACACAAATAGATCGTGTGAAAAATGCACAAGCACCAGCCTCATATCTTCCAATGATAGAAAGTATTTTCAAATTTTTCTAACATAATATCACCAAAAATTAGTACACACAAAATTATAATCCTTAATAATCAGGATTGGTTTGTATGTTGACCTAATGAACTAATCCTAACTTGATTATATCTGCATCAAGTTGGGGTTGACATGAATGCCTTATGTGTAAGGCTTCAAAAACACCTGTCACACATACAGTTGTTGAAGCAAGCAACTAAAAGTTATTGCAGTTGCCATTGCTTTTATACGACTCAAATACATGAGTGTGAAGATATGTACTTGAAAGTCGACCAAGAGTTATATGACATAGGCTATATATGAGAATTTGGCAACGTGTGTGACTGTACAAGCACATAAAGATATGAATACTGGAATGAATGTGCAAGAGGGTTTGCACTTGGAGGTATAAGTCTGCATGGGTGCATGTATTTTCAGGTGAATAATCCCTCTATCCAACATCAAGTTAGCCATTCTACTTCAACCAATCTCCGGAGTTCTGCTAAAGTATAGGTTGCACAATCACAACAAATGTAATTCACAGTGAAAATTATAGAAAAGAGCTACCCCCACCTTTTTCTTGAAAGTCTTTGTCCGTTTTCACAAAGCCCGCTACCATGGCCCGTGGAAGTGCAGATATCCATTCATCTCTGTTAAGCTCTGAAGGGATAGCATTTAACACATTTTTCAGAAGATTCTCCTTGGTGTAAATAGCAGCTGCTGAGCCGTTGTGTCCATCAAATAGCTGCAGAACACAGCCGAATTAAATCAACTTGACAAGATACACTTTATCTAGAATCCAAAAGAAATGCACTTAACAATTATTTAGACCATATGGAACACATGGTATTATCCACATATATGAAAAGATCAAATCAGCATGACTAAGAACCGGCCATCACTCATGCAATTGAACTTTCTGTTTCCAATCATTAATCCAATTAGAGCAATCTAAATGCAATGTATCCCATATAATTTGACTAAGTACTATGCATAGCCAGTCCGAAAAAGTGATGAATATAGTTTGCCATCATCAAAAAGAATCCAAAAGGCATATACAAAATCCATCAAACTGAAATATATCGGAAACAATACCCCATATACAGAAAATGTAGTGACTCCATCTCCCATGGCTCTTTGACATTCGTTTTTAAGAAGAGTAAAATCTTCTCCTTTCTTGCTTTGACTAGCCTGGCCATGTACAATATCTGGTTTTTCTATCTTCTCATTCGCCAATTCTCGCTTTAGCAGCACCGAAAGTGGGACCGTTTGATGTTCGCCCCTCGTGGACATTGCTTGATTTCAATTCAAAAATCACAGCTTCTTTTGCAAATTATGTATCAGAAACTCTATTTCTCCATTCCTAATCACATAAACCAAATCATTTGATTGACAAATATGAATAAATCAATCCACATCGGAAAGGAAATTACAAAATTCCACGTCAATGTGGATCTTAGAAGGTATAAAATTCAAAAAATAAATTAAAAGACGTGTCTTTGGAAGAATGATACGAATCTCAGTGAATCAATCGGCGAAATCGAGAAATGGAAAAGAAAAATTACAAGGAGAGAAAAAATCGAGGCGATGTCGATTACGCGCGAAGAGGAAAATAAGACGCGTTGAAATGAATTAATTGCTGTGATCCGGCGTCCTTGACAAATTCCATTCTCAACTAGAGGCAATAACTAAACAATTTTAGCGCAATTGAAGCTGGATTTCTCAATTCCCTTTTTTATTTTCCGTTTCAGGTTCATTTTTCAATTTCACTGAGTGCCATGACAAAAACGCACCGTTCTTTTCGTTCGGCGCTCAAAAGCCGTTTTTTAAGCCGCTTGCCGTAGGCTACTCGTTCAACCGTTGGATTAAACATGGGCCCTACGTTAGGTAATTTTGCAAATGAAACTGATTGGTTGTATTCAAATAAAGACGAAGATTGGATAATTATTTTTTTTTTTGTCTATCCCCTTTCTTGGGTTGGCGCCGGTTAAGGGTTAGTTAAATGTATAAGCGACAATAATATTAATAAAGACCGAGTCAAATTTAAATCCTCGCTAGACGGGAATGCATGCAAAAATATAAAACGCTTTTAAGCCAGTTATTTATCAGTGTCGAATAATAATAATTAGTTTCTTCTTGTTAATTGAAGTTGGAAAGTTGTCAAGTGGTTAATGTCACGTAGTAGCAGTATTTTGTGATCTTCTATTTAAAGTTCGAGTCATTGGACCAGGGCCAGTGGGCCCGGGTACATAAGTATGACCTAACCCTCTGACCTTCCACTTGGAGAACCGCGGAATTCTCGGCGCCGGTTATTCCTAACTAAGACCAAAAGTCCCACCTGTGGGTAAGGCGAGTGAACAAAAGTGACCGAATCAGATGGTACTATGCTTTGAAAGCTGTCTTTGGAATTGAAGCGTGAATACGCGGAACAGCGAGGCGCGCGTGGGATTGAAGATCTCTAATATGGGAGAGAGATTTTCAGACAAACTCCGCGTGAAATAACTAAATTAACTCGATCGGCTGAGATCAACAGATGCACTTATGGGCCCCATCACGGTGAGGAATACAAATCAGGACCCTTTGTTTATGGGCATTGCGCGTTATTTGACGACGAGAGCTGATTGATTGTGTGCTCAAGGCATGTTCAAATAATTATTCTTCGAGAATGCAAGCTGGAAAGAGGCGTCCAGCTTGCCAATTTAGCCAGTGTTGTTGCAATCAACGACTGCTAGTTTACTCATTACAGCTCACAACATCCCCTAAACAGGGACTCTGAAGTCGGTCATTGCACCCCACAAAGGTTTCAAATTGACCCAGACAAATAATTACTTTGAACCAAAAAAAAAGGGTCAAGTTTTATGGCATCTTGTGTGACAAGGAAGAAAAATGTGGTGTTATTTCTTCAAAAATCAAAGATAATGAGGCGTTGCCCATTCTGGTCCAGGTGCGGCAGATCATTGTTACAATAAAATCAAAATAAAAAAAGAACAGTAAACAGATACACGCAGCTGAGCTCATTAGTTGAAGTGTTGAACTGTACAATTGATGAGCATGAAAGTTGTAATTGATGTGTGGCTAGCAAAATTACATCAGACATCTGAGAGCACCTTGATCTCCTGATCGGTCCTGTGTCAGTTGGAAAAACAAAAATTAACGGTAATGGTCTAATTTGATATCAGCTAATTCTGTAAACAAAGGCAAGGCCAGGACAAAGACTTATGACAAGATGGATTGTTTTTCCCAGCATGTTTTACCTGCAACAAGAGCAAATAGCCAAAAGCACTTAAATGCTTGATGGAATTAGCCAAATTGTTATCATTAACATACATGAAGTCATTGAGAAGGTTCCAAGTGTGAATTATTTATGAAAATTATTATTTTGTAAAAGCATCATGGTGCCAGATCTGCAGAAAAGAATATATAACAACCATTTTAAGCTTGAATCTGTCAAAATAAATCTGTTCAATACAACCCACTCAGTAACTTCACCCTTCCATGTATGATATGTCCGTCTATATTGTTTGGAATCTGTGTAAAAAGATATTGCTAACCCCAAAACCAACACTATACATAATGAACATATCTGCTGCAATGTATCACTACGATTGCCATTTGCCACAGTACTCCTTGTTAACCTAAAGAAGCAATGTGAATTCTGTTTGTAAATTCATGCCTGTCAAGCTAATGAACAGCATTTAATGGAAGTACGTTAGTTCAATGTATTGAAGGTGTTTATTTTTTCCAAAAAGTTACCTAAATTGATCGAACAGGCTCTGATATCTGAGACTTGGAATTCAAGAGATTCTTCATCTGATCAGAACCATTCACCCTCATTATGTAAACCTGAAAAATGAATATGGTAGATACAATGTCCAATTAACCACTTTAGATTTTAGGAAAACAGATTATTCATACTAGAGATAGATACAAACAAGATTACAGATAAGGGACAGTAGAAAATCAGAAGTCTACATATTATGGTGAAAAGAGAGCACGAATTTGCATGTGCTATGTTCACACCACACAACACATATAATAACCATGTGTGTGTGTGTGTGTCTATATATATATATATATATATAGGTCTATTACGTGGATCAATTGTGTTTGAAAGATCAAACACATGAGAAGCATAATGAACCTCAAACTTAAGCCAAACACAATAGTTCTAGAAAACCATTAGAAGGTACCAAGTTTAAAAATTCATATGTAGCTTAATCATACCTTGAATGCAGTATTCCTAATTAACTGAAAAACTAATGCATCCCCATCCACCAAACCATGAGCAACCGCAAATGCTTTCCATCCACCACTCAATCCTGTTTTTCTTGGCAAATATATTGTTGGATACTCATCACCATCTTCATCGATCAAAGTGATAGCTTCATCACGTTTAGGAAGGTTCCTCCGGCAGAAGTAGCCTGGAAGGCCCTGTTGTTTATAAATTCGAAAATGATCAGGAGTATTGCTTCAATTTCAACTCATATATTACAACAAAATTTAGATCTCAGATAACATACATAATTCCAGTCATTTACAATTGAATTACAAATGGATTCACCTTTTCTTTCTCATTACAGACCACACCATAGTAATAAAAACTCAATATCATCCCTGGTGAAACTATAGTTGCAATCGTGTTTTGAGCTATAAAATCACTAAACTTATGCTCCATAAGTCATTTCGGATCATTCAAAATTTAAATCAAACAAAGATAAGATACACTTAGTAGAGAAATGAGCCATGAGAAAGATGAGCACAATTTGCTATCACTTATTCATGAACCAAAGAGAAAAAACCACAAAGATGCACAAATAGAAAGAAGAAAACATTAGGAGCCAATAACACCAACCAGCTTACCAGCCAAAATCCGCCAGTCACATGCAATTGAAGCATTGGCTTTATAAAAGTTGGATGCTCGGGTCCTAAACGAGCTTCCAGTTTTTCCGCTTCCTCTACAGCACGTGCTCTGGCTTCATCTGAGGCATAAACTCGGTTTGACAAATCCCTCTTCGCGGAAATTCTAAAAATTCCAGAAGAATTGAAGCTTGCAACATCAAAATAATAGGAAACATATCATTACAGTTATTGTTACACAAAAAAAAAAAAAAAGAAATTTGAATAAAGTGTACCTTCTAGGTATCTCCACACGAACAAGATTAACCTGTTGCAAAACCAAAAACGGGCACTATTACTTGTACCTCATAGTTCCATTTTCTTCTACATTAAACTTTATATGCTAAGGCTACGGCTCAAATGTTGATATATAGAGGTAAAGAAATGGTAAGCTCACTTCATTGTAAACAGGGGCGGGCTTGTTGGCTACCCGACTGGAGCGCCTCAAGACGACATCCTCTTGTTTCTTCACCGTACGAGGTTTCACTTGTTTCGTCTGTCGATTGAGCAAACACAAAGTCAGCTGTATTTACAACTAGAAAAATAATATTAATATACATATATCAAAGACAAAGAGAGAGAGTGGTACAGGAGATGGTTTAATAGAGGGCTTTTTGCGGAGGGCTTGACAGAGCATGGGCAGATTGAGGGTTTCCATTCGTTTCTTGTTTTCCTCCACTCTTTTAAGGCGGCATTCCTCGTATGATGGCTTCGCCTTCACCATTTTCTCTAGAACCAAACACGAACCCGTTTTTCTTTCCGCTTATCCTTTAGCCTTCTATTTTGTAATTTTGTTTTGAGAGTAACAAAAAGGCACAATCGTAAGGACCTAAGCTCGGTGACGGATGAGTTCCTACTAGTTTGAGTTACCAGTGAGGAGCCAGCTTGCCAACAAAGTGCTCAGTGATCGGACAGCACCACGTATTTGTATATTTTCTTTTCATTTTTTTATGGCAATTCACTGATAATAATGTAAATAATGTAAAAATAAATAATAAACGAAAGGACCATAAGAGATCAATCTCATATTTTTAGTTTTTTACCTTGTTTTTTATCATTATGAGTTACACTAAATATAAGTTAAGGGGACTTTTTTTTTTTCTCTTGTGACAAGTAAAGCTGTAAGCCTGTAATATCATTAGAGAAGCCATACATAGCGAGGAGTGAAGTGACCACTGACCAATACCACTACCGCCAAATTGAATAGCAGTTCAAATTCAAATTTTCAAATGATCAAAGAGGACTCTAGTCAGTCAAGGCAGTGTTCGGATGACCATGCATCGCGTCCATAAACACAGAGAAATACTTCATTTAGCTTTTTATATCGTTATCACATTTTTCTAGCAGTAATACTTCATTTTGTTTATTATTTCCTTTACACATTTTTCTAGAATAGAGTACGCACCATATGGTACTATAATCACTTCCAACCGCCGTTTAGAAGTTGGAACATCCTCCTCCTACAGTTTGCTCATCAATAATCAAAGTTAAAATGGGTCCAGACTTCTTTGTGATGCATCGAAATAAATAAGACATGGTATTCACAGTCTACCGCTGATATCATCACCGGGCACCGGCTACTCTTATACACGAGAGATGTACAGAGTACAAAGCAACAGACAATGTTGTCGATGAAAATAAAATACTCCTTTCAGTACTTTATCATGCCCGAGCTCCTCAACCAAGGCAGCACCTCTTGTAGTCCTTCTGTCAGGCTTCTGGGGTTATAACCCAACTCTGTTTTGGCCTTCACACAAGAGTATGCCCACTGATGCGCCAAAACACGTACAGTCTGCTCAATAATTCATTCGCCATAATAAATAATGCATGCTAAAGAAGAAGAAGAAAGAGAGACAAACTGTTCAAGGAAACACATACAAGAATACACAGAAACAGATTCACCGTGTAAGCATTGACACCAAAAAGAGAGCAAATGAAAATGTGTAGGCAGAAAATGAAAGAGGGCTTGGAAAATCATGGGACTCATCATATATTGTTGAAGTAAGCAGTCTATAAACAAGTCAATATCATTCTACATGATCAAATTAATTAGCACTCAAAAATTTGATAATCCTAACCAGTGCTACAACCAGAGCAAATAAATCAATTTCAGAAGCCATAGCGCATACCGGGTAGCTGATGAGAGGAAGCTTTCCTGTGATTCGAGAGATGAAAACTGATATCCATCCATACGCCTCAATCAACCAAAGGGGAATGCAAAATCTAGGCCTGCTTGTTCCAGTGATGACAGCAGCCATGTCAAAAATTTGCATGAATGATGCATTCTCTCCAGTAAGAAGATATCTTTCACCAGACCGACCTTTTTCCATTGCCGCAATGTGACCATTTACAACGTCATCAACATGACAGAAGGAAAATCTATCATTTCCATAGCCAATATAGCCAGGTAACCGTCCATTAAAGCGTTCAATCATCTGAAAGGACAAAGCAATGATCATCACAGCAACACCTGATATTTCTCTATGCAATCAAGTGTGGAAGCACTCAATCAAGTAAAGTATATACAACTTTCTAAGAAATAAGGTACCTATATGACACTCAATAAGAGACAACTGGTTAAAGAACTGCAAAGTGTTAACTAAAATAAATCAAGTAGCTGATGAGAAAAACACAATGTCTGCTGTTCATTTTCGAAACAATGCCTAAACAAATAAGAGTTCAATCACCAATGGCGCATCACTGGCCTACAACCAGAGCTTCCACTACTAGACTCAATTTAAACCACATGTTCCATGGTTCCAACCTAAAGTGCAGGACAAGTAATTTGATAATGAAAGAAAACTAAAGAAAAGCGCCGCGGAAACAATAATCTCACCAATTTGGCCACAATATTACCGGTGGTGAGCTTCCCCGGACCATAAATAACACCTGGATAAACTGGCACTATTGGTAACCCCTCGGATGCAGCTTGTAAAGCTGTCTTATCAGCCACAGCCTTGGACCTCTCATACTGGGAACAGAAATACTTCTCCTCATGAACCTGCCGACAAATAATTTTAAAATTAGATCAATAAATCAGTTAATTTTACACAGCGCATAAAAAAGATAAATTCTCATACTTGATTTTCATCGGCAACGTATCCATCTGTTGAACCAAGAGCAAAGAATGAAGACGTGTAAATAATCTTCTCCACTGTTTTAGTCTCTTTAGCTGCCTGCACTACGTTCTTTAATCCTTCTACATTAACCTAACGCACAATTTTAAAAGCTTGGATGTTTCAATTCCCCCGAAATGAAAATAGTAAAAACAAACAAAAACACATTACTTAAACTTCAACTTCAACGACCAAGGTGACTAGGGTTCAACTTACGGCAAAGAACCTAGAAGGATCGGGAAGCCAAGGCTCGACAAGAGCGGCTGTGTGGAAGATGACGTGGCAACCAAAGCAGGCGTCGAGGAGCGAGCGGTAGTCGGTCACATCGCCGTAGACCAGCTCGAGAGCGCCACCCGAAGGGAGACCGGAGATGTCGCTGGTGCGCCTGACCAAGGCTCGAACTGAGTGGCCTTGCTTCAGAAGCGCGTGGCAAAGTCTTCCCCCTAAGTAACCCGACGCGCCGCTCACTAGTATCTTCATACTCTTCTCCCTCTCCTAAACACAAAGTCGAATCAATCGGCCAGAACAAAATGTCAACACAATTACAAATTACAATACAACACGCGTGATGGCATATTTTATTGGGAATTTCTATGTTATCCATCCATGCGAAGCATATCCTCATGTAATTTAGTAGAGTAGATGTTCAATTCACGTTTAATAATCGCAACTCTCTGTGAAAAGGAATAGTAAACCGTGGAAACTCTATTCATTAATTAAATGTGATTTGGATGTCGACATGGATATTATTTTCATACGTACGCTTGGACAGCCCTCACTTTTGTTTACCCTCGAAGATGACTTCACACGTTCGATTCTGTCGTAATGACATTACATGAGGTTCGTGTACTTGAAAATACCTCCCGGTTCTCCCTCTTAAAATAATGAACAAACTCGGTATTTTTTAACGTTAACAGGTTAACGGAGAAGATGCTACATGTTTAATTATCATGCACGAGCAAACAATAAGCATTTTCAAAAATGACGGAAACATTGAAATGTCAATGTGAACGTTGTCAGTATTGGGGTTCTTCATTTTAAAAAATTAAGTGGATTTACATTCAGATCTTCCTCTTATTTTAAATACAATCATCCCAACAAACCCTACATTAGGCTAGAGCCCTTTCATTCATGTAACCGTCAACGTACAGTTTGTCAGAACTCAGAACACAGGCCAGGGCACAAGCCCAAAACATTCTTACAAAACGCCAGATTATCAACTCCAATTTACATACATTTCGAATGCCCGTGTCTCCATGTCTCTATCTTTCCTTTTTCCTTTTTTTTTTTTTTTATTCTTCACGGAATGTTGATAAGCCAGATTTTTGGACAGGCATCTACCCGCACCACGTTCTGTTTTTATTTTCTTAAGTTTATCTATGAAAGTTATTACTTTCCTATCAAAAAAAAATAAAAATTATTCACGTAAATTCACGTTCCCTAGGGCTGATGGCCTGATGCCGGGCGAGTACTGTGTTAAGCAAAGAGCCTCGTACAAGATAAGTTTCAGTAAATTCATCCTCAAGTAAAAGTCGTCAGTAAAATCTTACAATCTTGAGCGACGCATACATTTGATAGGATTAAATTGAGCATGCCGCCGTGTTGAATTATAGCGGGATCCATTTAAAGAATCCGATGACCTGATATCCCAACCTTCAACATTCTTGGGTACACAGACATCAAATAGAATTTGACCAAGAACCCCATGAACATTAATGCTTGGTGGGTTAGGCAAATGAATCAGTCTTTTTTCTCTGTGTTCGTTTTGGAGGGACCCAACATCTCTGCCATCATAATATTCAAGAGAGCTGGGCAAGACGAAATGATCACTAGGCACAACAGAAGTTCCTTGGAAGCTCCGGGTTGGGCTCACAGCAGCTTTCCTCAGGTTGTACATAGGATCGGCCATATCATCATGCGTTCCCTCCAGGCCCATTTTTTCTCCTTCAAGTCGTTGAATCCGTTGGGAGTAAACTGCAGCCGCCTTACCAAGGAGCTCAGTCACAGCAGCCTTATAGTCAATTGGATAATGCCGATAGTGACCTGGAATAACCATCACAATTGAATCACATAAAGAGGATTTGAAACATATGGGCAACGCAGCCTAGAAGCATTTGCAGATGAAAGTTGGACCAGCCATCAGATTCACAAAAATGCTCATATGATTATAGTTATGATTTGTCTTCCAACATAACAGAATTTGTACATGCACACACCCACGTACATATTCATCATGGCCATCATTAAGCACACTCATTGGAGAAACCTACATTAAATAACATTCTCCTTTCAGATTAGCAAATATAAAACCAGAATCATTTCTCAAGTATTGTTTGGGCATGTGTTTTCGGTCCCAGCCAAGAAACCAGGGACCAAAATTTGTGTTCACAACTTTAACCAAAGTACGAAAGACATCAACTGCAGCATACAGAGCATTTGAAAGTATAAACACTCTACAGCACACAGCAGGACTCCATTTGGTTTTAAAATTTATATAAAAGCGCAACCGGAGCAGTCAAAAGAAAATCTCAGCAGAAGATATCACACGCCATGATCATGACTACACATTAGACCAATGAGTTTTGGAACAGACCTACATGAGAAGAGCTGTTCCATTTTACAAGTTTTACATCTGCCCCTAGATGACGCAGTCGTTGAGCAAAATTGTAGATAACTTGGTAAGGAGCAAGATCATCATCTTCCGAGCATAAAATGAGATATGGGGCCCCAAACCGCTGCATAAGAACTATACTGAATAAAAACAGGAGACGTGAAAAGTGATAGCTTTTCTATAGCAAGTAAGCTGTTGTCTTCTTACCACAGAGGAGTACAAAGTCTGCCAATATTCTGCTCGATGAGATTCAAACCTATTAAGGAAGAAAGCATCAAGACCAGAAGCAATGCCATTTGCTATCCATGAGACTAATCTTGGTGGATGGGACATGTTCAGAACTGAGGGGTGAACAGCAAATCTGGCACCCAAATCACTAGTAAAATCCACTGGACTAGAATCATAAATCTGGCCTGAAAAACAGTCCCTAACCAGTTGGCAGTCATCCTTCATAAGAAAGAAGAAGAAAAAGTAATTAAACCAAACAAAAAATGGTGTTTTAAAGTTTAAAAATTACACGACACATATCAAGCAACTCTTTGTCAACCCAATATATCAAAATTTGTTTAGATCTTATGGGTAAACAGAAGAAAATGTAAACTTCATCCTACCTAGCTAGTTTTGTTATTTCATCAAAAGCATTAATATCGGAAGAAACCATAACAACACAGAATGTATTTAGAAATCTCTCAAAGAAAGAAAAAGAAGGAAAATAGATGGTTTTATTGAATGGGTAAGAGAAAAGGTACCAGACTCAGTTTTGCTTCACAGATTCCCTCAGTTATCTGCAAAATAAAGAAAATGCGTTAACAAGTTTCCGGCTAAACCAAAGATTTTAGAACTATGATGCATTCTTAGCTTCCACAGAAATGCGGGAAAGAAATTCGCTGCTGACATCTAAACACAGATAAATGCGGTCTCTAAATTCTTGAACATATTACCTGAAGAACCTTGTACATGCAGGCTTTTGGACCGCCAGAAAAAGATGCAAAAACAACAGGGCATGGCCCGTACTTCAGCTCCTGCTTGCCAGAAGAAAACCGTACAGTTACAAGATAAACCATTCAATATATCAACCCTATAAAAAATTTCAAGACACTAAAGTCTAAAAATGTTAAAAGGCTTCAATCAAAACATAGATTGTGTTTAAGCACAGCAGGGATTTCCACCGCATTAGCTAAACATGAGTTGAGTAATGCCCTGCTTGACAAACATCAATTTTAGCATCCAAACCCATGTCTACTTAATGGCTAGTGAATTCCACTCGAAAGCATCTTTGACATAAAAGGCAAACCACCACAATCCAAACTTACTGTTGGAAGATGCAATTACAAAAGAAGAAAAGCACTGACCTCTACGAGTTCCTTCAGAATATCCCATGCTAGGCTTTCAGCCTTTTCAGGAAAAAACCTGCAGATATTACAATAATCAAACTCCAAGAACAAAATCATCAAATCGTGTGAGCATAAAAGAGAGCTAATCCCTTATATTAACCAAATAAATAAAAACCACTTGTATTCATCTATCCCTTCCATCGAGCATGATCCTCAAAAGGATTGAAATAATTAAAGAAAGAAAGAAAGAAAGCCTAAAAACTCATCACATCAATCACATCAAATGGAACTTACATATTGAGAAATTGAGAATGGCAAATAAGTGAATTCCATCCCAAAGAGGAGTAAAGCTGGACGAAACGCTTCAAGTGTCTCTCTTCACTAGACATCCAAGCAAACACCACCACTATCCCTTCTCTCTTTCCTCCTCTTTCCTTATTTCCCCAGTAATACCTACCCCCAAATCCCCACATTGCCTTCTCTCTTTTTCTCCAATTCCACTTAGATGAACTCACTTTCCTAATTTCCTTTCCGATATTTCGTTTTGCTGCAAATAACAAAATTTTAAAATAAAAAAAAAACCCCGCACGCGCACAATTCGATTCGATCTATGGACCAAAACTTAGAGATGTCAAAAGGTCCTGGACTATTTTCTCTACCTGCTGATTTTTTTCAGTCATGGTCATATTCTTAAGGTAGGTGCCTCAAAAATTTTTCAATATCCACAGAGGCGGGCCACCTTTTATTTTTCAAGTTTTAATTACAAAGGGTAACTTTTTTTGTGAGTTGACTTTAATGACTTAACTATCCTCGATGATGTCGTGTCAAGAGCTCATTGATTGGAGCATCTCTCTTTTTGGTTTGCACGGAAGTGGCGGTTGTCTCATAATTTTGTAGGATAATTTCGTAGCTCTCTTCAGAACTCCGTGTTGATGATATTGTTGGAATTTTTTAATATTTAAGAAATCAAGGAGAAGTACGAATGATTATTGCCCCCATAATCATATGAAAAAAGGGGGAGGTCCGGCCAATAGCTGAGAAAGCAGGCATGGTTGCACAGCTGTTACCGTACAAGTAATTGACGTAACGAAACATAACTAGATTGTCATCCAATTGTTATATTATAATAAAAAGGACGACGCAGACCTTCAGTCTTTATGGCATCATTTCCGTTTGGAATTAGAGTGGAAATTGTGAAAAGTAAAAATTTTGAGATTAGAACTGAAAAATAAAAATAGAAGTAGATTATTTATTTATATTGAAATAGAAGTATAAAATTAAAATTAAAATTTAATTTATGTGTTTATATCATTTTAGATTAGGAGTAAATGATTTTAAATTATAGTTTTACCATTATTTAAGAAATTATCATTTTTAATTATAAAATTAATTAAAAATATCTATTCAAAAAATAAAATATTTATTTTATTACATTTTTAAGTTAATAATAATTATTAATATCATTAATTATGTAAATTATTATTTTTATTAATTTTAATTTTAATTTTAATTATGTAAATAAAAAAATTACTAATAAGAGCAACATAAATAAAATATTATTATTAATAATATAGTACAAAATTAAGATTTTCTTAGAATAAAATATTTATTATTATTAATTATTAATATTAAATAAAGATAAGATTATTATTTTTAAATAAATATAATATTATTATATTTTCAAATAAAAATAGTATATAGTAATATTATTAATTTTTTATGAGAATAATAATATTATTTTTAAGTAATTTTAACTTAGAATGAATATAAATTATTATTTTTAACTAAATGTAATAACATTATATTTTAATAAGCTTAATATTATTATTTTTAATAAATGTAATTTATAAAATAATATAACAATATTGTTTAAATAAATATCATATTATTTTTTTTATTTTGTTAAATATAATTATATTATATTTAATGAAACAATGGTGAAAAAAGCCCCACTCCCCATTCCAAAAAAGAATTGAAGTCCATGGGGTGGGATTCCCACATCACTTTTAAAATTTATAAATAAATATTAGAGTTGGAGAAATCCACACTCTTCACTCCTACTTCAATAAATAAACATAACATTTATATAAATCTCTTTGCTACCTATTCAATGTATTTACAATCTAAATTACTAAAAGAACAAATTAAAATTTATCTTGATTCTTGACGTGATGCTAATTTTATTTAGTGTATACAAAACACGCAGTTCTTTCTTTTAAAAAAAGGGAAAAACAATTGATAAGGGATTTAACTATATTTAGAGAATAAGACTTTGAAAGGAAAAGAGAAGATGCGGTTAATTTTCTTTTTCTTTTTTTTATTTGATGGAAACTGAAACTTTAATAGCTAAAGCTGATGCATAGATTCGTCCTTATATACATACGCTAAGATCTCAGCTGGAGCTTCGTCTATCCAAACTTCCTCAATAGGATTACGTAGAGCCATTTTAGCTTCATTGCAAGACCGTGGATCAAAATCACTTTAAAAGAGTTTCGGAAGAAGACAAGACTTCTTGAATTTCAGAGATTAAACACCCCACTTCACACCCGCTTGCAATTTTGTTATTGGATGGGATTAATCGTATTGAAAGAATCTGACTTAATTATAGCTGGAGCTAGTCGAACATCTATTGCAAATCGAATTCCTTTTTGGACCACAACTTCCGCAAATTTTACATCTCCAAAAAAAAAATCACCTTGCAAGTAAATACTGCCATAACTTCACCCTCCCGAATTGCGAATTAATACTCCAGTGCCAGCATAATCATTCTTAATACCGATAGCTGCATCAACATTCACTCTATACCATGATTGAGGAGGGCTTTACTAATGCAGGCTTGGATTATTAGATTGAGTGCTCTCATTGGTTCCACTTTACAGAGTGCCGGTTTCAGATGAATTCACTACATTCTCAGCTGCAGCAACAGCTTCTTGAGACGAATTTAATTAATGAATCATTTTATTCCTAACTAGCCAAACTGACCAACACTAAACCAACCAAACTTTGAACTCATCTTTTTGCTAAAATAGATGCTATATGAAATTAGGAGTATTTTTTGCCACCACCCCATAAGAATCAACAAATGTTACCGCGCACCCTAATCTTTCAACGACTCTCACCATGCACCCATTCCGTTAGAAATCATCATCAACTTTAACCGCTACAAAGGTAGAATAGTAAAGTTATAGGGATGAATAAAGGAAAAAGAATTTAAAAAAAAAATTATTTTTTTCCTTCCCTCTCCACGACTCCATTGATGCTCCATCTTCTTCTCTCCTCCATTCACGCTCCACGACAACCGCTTTTTTTTGTTTCTTTCTCCATTCATGCTCCCCATCAAGGGTTGCTCGTTTTTCTCTTCCACTGACGTCACAAGGGTCACATAACCAACTGCGCTGCAACAATGAATGCCCATTTTTTGGTGGAAACAAGCGGCAAGAGCGTGACGCGAGATCGAGAGGCTTCCGGCAGTTCGAAGAGTCGTGGCCTGTTGCTAACCAACGCAACATCGACAATGGTGACTAGCAACTGCAAAATCACAATCCTAAAATTTTGGGGTTTCCACGTTATTATTTATTGATTTTTAGGTTTGGGTATTTTATAATTTGCTTGACATATAAATCATTTTGATTGTGCATAAAAATTGGAAGTTTATGTTGTCCGTGGTGCTTTCAAAGGAAGTATTTGGCACTATTACTATGAATGGTGGGAAATGCGATGATGCTGGAGTTTGGAGTTAGAGAGGCCTCATGGGCTTTGGTTCTAGAACTGATAATTCCAAATAATTTTAGTTTAATTTAATTCTTTTTAAAAAAAACAGATTTAATTTAATTGTAATTATTTTCGGTCTGTATTTTATCAAAAATTTTTTAAACATTCTATAATTTTCTTTTCAAGAAAATAAAGTGCCAACTGCCAAATAATATCTTCACGTAAATTCTTTAAAAATGGATGGGCCATTTAATACTCGTAGGCAATTCAATTTATATATGGGGGGGGCAGCGTGGTAATTCTAGCAAATATCTGACAAAACCGGTAAAGTGTAAGGCGATTTCCAACGGAATGGGCGCATGGTGATAGGTGTTGAAAACTTAAGGTACGCGGTAATATTTATTGATTCTTATGGGGGGCGGCCGAAAATAACCCATGAAATTATGAATGGACAAGTTAAACGACAAAAATTGCCAACTTGGTGGGTTTCTAAAATTAAATAAAAAAAAAAAATTGGAAAGATTGATTGTTTAAGGAAATACCCCTTTTGGACCAATACCTGGCCTGCCATTATTAGCGTGTTCAGGCACGAAGAACGCGTGTGCTGTGGACTGTAGTCATGTGAATCCACATTGCTCGATTTCTTCCAAAGATGGAATCAACCAATTAATACCGACGCATTCGTGCGGTTATTTTCCCAAAAATGAATGTTTTGATATTGACGCTGTAATTGGCTTAAACGACAACCAAAATATTTTGCGTTCACATTGCTCAGGTTCGTTCGTTCCAAATTGTAGTTCCAAGTAATCAAAACCTACGTCTTCGATATCGGGGTGCCATTCATTATCAATTAGTAAGATGTGCATGGCTAGACGCACCAATCTATATATCAGAGACTGCATTGTAAGATATCGTATGCATCGGAGTAAAATTTATCAAAGATAAAAAAATAAAAAATTATATAGACTTATTTTATCACTTTCGTAATTTTATTTGTATTTTTCTCTACGCACCTTGAGAAATTATAATTTTAACAAAACATAATCAAATCTTGAAAATCGAAGCGTAGATATGTAAATATTTTTTAAATAATATATTTAATTTTGATTAGTTATTAATATTAAGTTGCACATTTTGATTAAACCGTATCAAATTTCAAATCAGATCTTATTATTTTTAATGGATTTAATTAGATCTTGGGTATTTAAATTATACAACTAAACTAATAAATTATAACTGAATGAGATTTTTGAATAATTTTAAAATAAAATTTGATTTAAATGTAATATATTTAATTAATTAATTGAAAATAAATTCATAATTTCAACTCATTAGATAAAATATGTCACCTGAAATTTTTAGACTAAGCAGGGCAGCCGCATGTTTTAGCATAGGGCACGAGATGTTATGTGTCATCCAACGTTTACTAACATAAAATTATTGAACCCAATGTTGTCTCCACAAACCTAGGAGGCTAGCTTAAATGTTATGTGTCATTTGCTTTATGATTTGTTGGAATACTCTTGTACTGTCTCCTCTTGTTTGTTTCTTTTTTCCCCCTCTCTCCTTTGTTTTTTTCATGGTCACACTTCTTGCTTAACGATATTTGATCACTTATTTAAGGATGATTATATTAGCACCACCTCAATTTTTTTGGAATTTATGTGGCAAAATAAAGAGAGAGAGAGATATCTAACTTTTGATTTTTTTTAATCCACCAGTCTTTTTGCAGTTAACACAATTACCCATTTGCTGACATTGCATAGGTAATTTTGTCAAATTGGTTATCCTACATTAATTAGAACAACATAAATTATCTGGGCCTCACTTTAATTTTTTTTTTTTAATCAAGCATCAGCCATCCAGCAATAAATTCTTTTCTTTTTTTAGTTAAAAACTTGATATTCAGGCACACTTAAATTTTTAGTAAATTTTGTTATGTTTATATGAGTAATTCTGAATAAATTTTAGAATTTTGAACATATGATTAAGCCAAGTGTTAGTCACCTAAAACATACATTGTTTCTGCCGTCCCCAATTAATTAATGGTTTAAGAAAAGGCAAATGTGATCATTTAGCTTGAGGGATAGTTTTCTGAAACTTAAATGGCTTGTTTCACTATTTATTTAGGTTCCAAATTATCTTCTTCATTATTGCCTTTCATTTTCATGAGCTTTAAGTCGTGATTAAGGCAATTGGAGATGTCTTATAAAATAAGCGATTAATTATGATTATATATTTATTCTTTATCTTCCATAGGTCCTTTTTTTTTTGTCCTAGCTTCTTCTATTTTAAAAAGTATGTTCCACAAAATATATACTCAACTAATTGACGTCGTATATTTTATACCGTGACATGACTAGAAAGTAATTATTTGTTAGATCATGCATTTTGAACAACTCTCTTATTATATATTTCATAGTTGTTTTGAGTCTTTTGCTGTTTATTAAGACAAAAGTGGTTCAATTTTGAACAAATTATTGAACGCATGTGATCTCATTGTTCTAACATTAGCAAAGAGAGAAATTATAAGAAATGCATTAAGTTCATTTATTATGTGAAGTTGTTTGAACAACTCTTATGATAGTCTCTTTGTAATTTATGTACGCACAAAAAAATGATCTTCGTTAATCATGTAAAATTACTCTATTAAATAAAAGTAATGGGAAAATGAGCAATATATTATTTAATGAAGCTCCCATGTATTCATTAATGAACTTCTTCATTAATAATTAGTTGGCAATAAGACTGTAAAAATGAATAACCTAATCATCAACAACACGTCACTACGTTTTTTCGAATCAACAAAGCGCATGGAACGCATTAACCAAATCAAATGATTGAACACGTCCCTTATAAACAGTGCACGAACGATGAATTCCCCTCCACCGCATGCGCATGTTAGCACAAAGCATTATCACTGATAAAATTTTATTTAAATTTTAATTTCAATAGCCATTTTTATTTTAATTTCGCTAGCCATTAAAATGGTAATGATAAATAAAACCAAAAAAATCGTTAATTCCCACAACTCCCAATAAACACGGGGAATTAAATTAATAATAACAATAATAATAATAATAATAATTAGGATGGCCGAGCCACCTAATTCCCAATTCCCTCCTGCAGCTCAAATTCACAATCACAAGCAAGGACAGCATCATTAAATTTAAAAATCACATCGTCGTTAAAACCAGTAGTCATTAATTTAAAGGCTTGGTCGCTCAGGCCACTTGAACAATCAACACAAAAACGAAAAGCAAACACATAATTTATCTGCTAAAAATCACAGAAACGAGAAAACCCAAATTCGAAGGCAATCACAAGTTTGACATGCGTGTGTGGGTTTCGTCTAGAAGAGGCAAGTATTGTATTGGAAGTCCGGTAGCTGCGATCTTCTGACTCCAGATCTATACAAAGGAACACAAAAGAAAAAGAGGAGGGGGATATGGTGTGATGACGTGGAAGGAGGCGGAAGGAGATGGCGAGAGGAGAGTGGGGATATCAAGGTCTGTGGAGAGGCAAATGGTGCTGTTCGTATAAAAAAACAACTCTCATCATTTGTTCTATTAACATTGTTATTGCACTCTATGTCCTTCGTTCTATCTACGCTTCTATTTACGTTTTTTCACGTAATGATTTAAAAGGTATGCAGTGCTATTCTCTTTCTATTTTGATTATTTTCTTTCTTCTTCTTCTTCTTCTTTTGTTGTTGTTGTAATTATTGATAAATATTATGTTATTAGTAATATTTCCTTTTTTTCTTTTTCCAATTATGTACAGTTGTAAAGTACACACCAGATCAGATTAGAAACATGGAAGAATCCATGCGGATTCGCAGAGATAATGAACCAATGGCACTTATTAAATTGGTAAATTTTTGTTTCCTTTGATTGGCTATGAACTTATTTTGGGGTGAAGTGGTTTTTGGTTCTATGTTTTTGGATTTAGCTTAATGGATATGCCGTAGGTGAATGGATTGAAGCAGGAGTTTTCTAAAGACGAATCTGTTTTTGAATTGCCACGGGCTGTTAAGCTGAGGATGACTGATGAGATCCTGCGGAGGCTGCGAAGCTTGGATGTTAAGGGCAATGTTAGCGCACAGAGAGGTGAGAACATCTTGATTTTATATGTTTTTCTTTCTTTTTTTTTTTTCCTCATCATTTTCATTCCATTAACAAATTATCATAGTCTGTAATACAATACTCTTTTGCTGGTAGTATTTCTGCATGTATATTGCAAATTGTATTAGCCACAAGTTTTTGAAAAGGCAGCAGAGTGTCACGAGGTCTTATTCGAACACTTGATCTAATTGTTATGTTTACAAATGGAAAGTCAAATTTACAGGACCAGATAACTGCTGAAAGTTTAAATACTTATTGTTGAATGCTTGATAACCTTAGAAGATTCATTGCATGGTAATGTGGTGAGACAGTCTAGTACCAGGGGATCCAAATACTTAATATGTGATCACATAATTCTAGGTTTGTGAGTTCTGTTTACGTAAATTATGTTTGTGCTGATGTGGCTGCTACTTACCAACTGTTGGTGCAGTTTGATCACCTATGGATGAGTAGGGAGTTGATGGTTGACATATGGCATTTATGTCAACTGATAAATACTTTAAATGAAGAATTTGGTTGGAGCTAGAATGTGGCATCTGTAATAATTAACATAGCAACTCATGTGCGGAGAATTTTATTTTTTCTGTTATGCCGTAATTTGGATATTGAGGTCTCCTGTATGAGTCTTGCATATTGTCTTAGAAATTTATTTCCACTGGAAATTGAGCTTCCTGGAAACACACTGTTTATATGGAAAACCTTCTGATAGTGTCAAAAACATTCATCTAAACGACATTGTGCAATGCCATCTGCTTTTTATCATAGATACCCTTGCTAGAGCAATCTCTAACCATTTAAATTAATTAAGCAGGCCATCATAATTCCTATGAAGATGGCCTTGTAGAAGAAGTGAGTGATGGGGCTGAAGGATTAACCCGGCAAAGAATTTTAAAATATGGAATCAAGATTTAGGAATGTATTACTTTATTTAACCTCTTTCTATCTTCATATATATATATATATATATATATATATTCTTCATTATAGAATTTAGGGGTAATGAGAATTGTTCTCATGATAGGTAGAAAAAATTGTAAGTGAGGCTCCCTTTTCTCTGGATACTGCCAATTTTGGCCTGTGATTATGAAATTTTTACTGATTAATCATCCCTCTTTACCTTTTTTTCTCCACTAGAATTTATTTACTCAAGGAGGGTTATATCAATTCCTTTTCTGCTACCTTCCATTTCCCTTCTAAATCCAAACAAATGGACAAGGTTTTGGCCAAGTGATTTACATCATCTCAAGATTATGTGTGAATGCACAGACTACCATCCTGTGGGTTGCCTTCAGCTGACAGTTTTTATATTTTGTGCAGTATTCCATGGATGTATATGGATCCAATTGGTGGTTTTGCTTGAATTTGTAAATATTTTTTTGATTTTCCTAAGGTACACTTCTTATGTGTGTCAACTGCAGTAACCAATTTCGAAATGTGTTTTCCTTGTCATACAAGTGGCGTGTATTATATGTTTCTATGTTGGTTATGACTTTTTTCTGTGTCTCCCCCCTTTAGTTGCGTTTCTCCAACATATTCACGAATATCAGTTTGAGGTTGAAAGCTGCATTACTATTTCCTTTTATTGTATCCCTCATCTCCATGAGATGAAAGTTTTTGAATTTCTGAAACTATAATGTTCAGAAACTATCGTGAGGTGTCTTCACCAGCACTGTAATCATTGCTTGAGAGAACTGGGGATCTGTTATGTGTCCACCAATAAGCACATATGGTTATGTGAATAAACAATTATGAGAACATGTAACTGATTGAGCTAACCTTTTCCGAATTTGAAACTATCATGATATTTGTGGGTAGTGATCCATATATCTTGCTATTCATCTTGTTGGCATTTGCCTTTGGTTGAACAGAAGCAGTTGAAAGCTGGCGTAGAGAAAAACTAGAAGAAGCCAAGCAGTTGAGCATTGGAACTCAGGGAATAAATTCAACCATTCTTCAAGAGGAAGCTAGTACGGTCTATTCTCTCAAGGCCTTTGTTTCTGTGGAATTCGAATTTATATTTGAACAAAAACCTTCAAGATTCACAGTGTTAAGTTTCACTTCTGATTATTCTGCAGGAATGCTAGTAAGAGTCCTGGAATCTGATTGGGCTGCACTTTCTGAAGAAATTGGCCTTTGGATTCCTGCTGAAATCATTCACAAACAACATGGTGATAAACCCAAGGGTGTAGAAGATGAAGATCTTGGTAACTAATTGATTTCAACTCATGTCAAACTTAACTGAACCCCCTCCCCCAAATTAAATAATAAATAAAATAACAAAAAACTGCTTAGAAATGAGTAGTTTTTACGATTTAAAACAGTGATCAGACTTACTGCCCTCACATCCTATTAATATGGAAAGAATAAAATTGTAGTAAGATTTCTCCTCTACTCTCTGAGGTGTATACTATTGTTCTCTCCAGGGGAAGATGTTTTGCCTGGCAGGCCACCTCCGCTGGAGTGTCATGCTGAACTGCATACGGATTATGATGGTGTCGCTGTCAGATGGGGTCTTACGCACCATAGAGACAGTGCAGCTGACTGTTGCGAAGCTTGCATTGAGCAAGCAAAGCGTGCAAAACCGGGTCAAATGAAATGCAATATATGGGTTTACTGCCCGGCTGAGACCGGGTGCCATTCCCCTGATAAATATGAACACAAATACCAGGAATGCTGGCTGAAATATGTAAGCATCAGTACCTGTTTTCTATTAAGGTGTCGTCTAACTTTGTCATTTTCTTTTGCGTCTTAATGAAGCTCTAGTTTGATATTCCTATTTGTCCCATCATGATGCAGGGAGAAAAGCCCAAACTAAACTTCAAGGACAAATATTCTGAAAAATATAGAAATGCCCACCCAACAGCACCTTTGGTCGTTCCATGGGTCTCTGGTGTTATTAGTTTGTGATGGGATGGTTATTGGCAAAAGAATGGGCAGTCAATCTAAAAAAGCCTCATGACCTGCCAAACTGTTGTCATGTTGTTGAGACATTTACAGACAGTCATTAAGTTCCACGCTCCTGATATCTGGTGAATTTCTTGACTTATGTTTACTACAGGTTTTGGTTTTTGGGAAGATAAAAGTGGGATGCGGGTAGGGAGTGTGATTCCACCACTATTTATGACTTCGGTCATTTTTTGTGACACATGGATGTAATGGTATTGGCAAGAATATTCTAAATTGGGCAATCTGAAGCCTGAGCAAGGTGATTTGTTTTGCAGAGACGAACACATAAAACAGCTATGTTGTATTATCCTCCTAATGCTAACTGTGTATCTCTTAACTTTGAAAAAAAAAAAACTTGAATTATTATTTTCCGTGGTCCATATCTGTTTAAACACTTCTGATGTAATTTTGTTCATCTATAATCCTGCTGCAGCATGCCCTATCAGGCATGTAGCTGTATGATTTTAGTAGGGGCAATTGACAGTGAAAATCAGTTATGCTTCACTCACTTAGCCAATTTTTCAGGTGGTCACTCAATATATTCGAAAATGTTTTAATTACATTAATCTATAAATTTTTTGGAATATGATGAATGTTCCTTTTTTTTAAATTAATATATACCACTCATCTTCTTACTATTTTCATAATATTTAAAAGTTTCCTTGACACTAAAAAAATTAATGAAAAAAAGGAGTAAATAGGCCATTTGTTTTAGTAATTTATTTTAAAAATATAAATATATATTTATTATAAAAAAATTATTTAAAAGAAATATATCTTATTATTAATTTTTTATTCACATTGAAAATATATATTTATTAGTTTTAGTACTTAATTTTTTTTAATTCTAATTTATATAATTCACAATAAATATGGATATAAATATATTTAAAAATAAAGGTAATGTTGTAAAATTATGCTATCGGTTCTTTTTTTATTAATTATCAAAGGTAAAATTTGGTAGTTGATTAATTTTTTTTATTAATTATCAAAGGTAAAATTCGGTAAGATTAATTTTGAAAACTTAAAAATTAATTTTAGTATTCGATAATTTTTTAACCCGTTGATTCTCAATATCGTTGATAATCTTTTTTTATTATTTATATAGTTGATTCTCAATATTGATGGGTGATTTTACCTTTGATAATTTTCTTAAAAATTCCCATCAAATTTGGTAGGCTTTTGAACGTATGCTATATCCAAAACCCACGAAAATCATATACTGCGCGACCTCCGTATTCGCTCAATTGGCCCCGACGCCGCCGTCATCGCAGTTTGCGTCAAGTTCCGTCTCGACACCCAAGGTAAATCCGCAGGTTCTCTCACTTTCGCCGATCCTTCTTCTAAGTTGTCAACGAAAACAGGGCCCCGGTAGCGTTAATAACAAATAGGTAAGTTGTTTATTTGGACGATCTTGAAAGTGTGAATAATGATGTAAATTTGTCAATCTATTTTTTCCCTATTTGGATGTAAATGACTCTTGGTTGGGTAATGAATGGTTCACAGGGTTTTGACTGGGAAGGTAGATAAGCAACGGGTTGGAGAAAGAGAAATAATTAGAATCCCTGGGAGTTAACGGTGATGTTGCGTTTAGGGAGTTTGTGAATTATCATTGTGATGTTTTATGCTATATAAAATAAAACACCCACCTAATGCCATCTACACCATTCTAGCATTCTAACAATTGCCCTTGATTACATTGTATATGCATGCTTATGTTGGTTAACACCTAGTGGATTGATTAATAGTAAATACAAGCTGATAAATCTGTCACTGGAATATGAAATTTTCATAAAGTCGGAAGTGGTTGCAGGGGCCTGCTTTTTGGCAAGTCTTGCGGAGGTAGATTGTCCATCATATGTTGGTTACTAGCCTACTAGGAGATCTACAGACATCTGGGGGACTTCTGATTTTACTCATGAGTGCAGGGCTGTGTTAATTTCTGCACTCGTAATGAATTCTGATCTTGAATAGGTTTGTTTGTATTGAACTCCAAATTGATAACTTATTTATTGTATTTGTAGGGAATCTAGTGGAAGCTGAACTTGTTCCCATTGGATTCAACCATGATTTTTGGTGAGAGTGCAATGGAGGAAACACATTACGATATTCTATCTGTGAGAGAAGATGCAAGTTATGAAGAAATCCGTACAGGATATCGATCAGCCATCCTTAATTATCATCCCGATAAACTACAAAAGACATCCGAGCTATCTGATCACAACAATGAGTCAGGAGACATATTCCTAAAAGTACAGAAGGCTTGGGAAATACTCAGCAATTCTAGGTCCCGAGCAGTGTATGATAGTGAGCTGCAGGCTTCGAGACAGGATATGATTGCTGCTGAGGATGTTAGCTTAGAGGATATGATGATTGAAGATAATGGAGAAGTTCTGGATCTCTTTTACCAGTGTCGATGTGGTGACTGCTTTTCAATTGATTCAATGGAGTTGGATAATATGGGTTATACATTGTTGAAGAATGGGAATAAGATTTCTTTACAAAGTCCAGATACTTTGCCAGCATCTGTTATTCTACCTTGTGGTTCTTGTTCCCTGCATGTTCGTTTGTTGGTCAATGCTGACATTGAGGTTACAGTTGGTGGTCATTTGTGATTAAATGGAACACATATATATTTTTTTTCCTTCTGATTTTGTGGTTGGTGATTTGTGCTTAGCGTGATTTCGAAGTCATGGAATTGATTTTATCTAAAGCACTCACTTCACTTCTACCCGCTGGGACAAGACTCCAAGAATAGTCTCCCCTGTTGTAACATTTCTCCCTCCAAGTGATCAGTTTCAATGTTTCGTGATGGTTTGCAGCAATACTGACTGACGTTATCTATGTTATGCTGCTATGGTATCAGATTAATGTTTTCTGGTTTATTTGTGCATTGAGTTGAGTTGAGTTGAGTTGAGCCTTGAGATCCCCAGTACAACACGGATCTCTTTTATAACCAGAGTAAATAATATAGCACTAGAAACGAAAAATTACACATTTCTATCTTAATTAAAAAGAACAAGCAAAGATACTCGTAGGGGATGAAGCTGTAAACAACTAGCTCAATTTTTGGGGATGGGACGGACTTACGAAGCGTGGGAAGTTGATCCCAATTCTCATACTCTACGGTTATGAACACGTGTCGCCGTATCAGGGCACCTGCAGTTAATAACACGTGTCGCCGTATCAGGGCAGTCCCATCCCTAGAAATATAATAAATTAATAATAGTCAGGATCTTGCCAAAGAAGAGTGGGGAAAAAAAAAAAAAAAAAAAACGTTGCTGCCTCGTGCTGATTTACCTCATCCAGTATTCCAGGAAAAATCAGGCTTGGGTGACGAGTGCGAGAGGTATGGATTCTTTATTCACTCTTGCTTTTATTATCTCTGGTCAACTTCCGCCTCATTGAGTCAATCTATCTCCAATCGGAATTTGGACTTTTGTTGATTATTTTCATCACGCATTCCAAAGAAACCATTTCTTTTTTTTCTGTGAGGAAAACAATTCGAGTACAATTAGCGGCCGTGCAGTTATTATATAAAGCGAAAGTCACTTTCCAGACTTGTGGCGAGCCGATTCTGTTGCAATTTATGGTATTAAATTAGTTGCTGAAATCACCCTTGGATTTTACCCATTCTGTTAAAATACCGATCATTTTCTCTGCTCGTCTGAAGAGCCCACTGTTGTTTATAATTATTTCATTAACAAACAAGTATGAGAGATTTGGGACTAGGGTCTTGTTTCGCGGTTTTATAACTCCACAGACTCTTTGTAGCCCGGTGTTAACTGCAAACAACACAAGGCCTTCAATACTTGTGCTGTTTGTTTATACTGTTCATATGTTCTTGTATGCTGTTTGTTTATACCATTCATATGCTCTTGTATATATTCTGTTTCCTTCTATTTTTCCTTTTAACCATTATGTGCATCAGAAACAATTCGCCAAGAAAAGTACTCTGACCAATCTTGGCTACAAGTGTAACTAGAACTATGGTTCTGACATTTTACATGATTCTTCTTAGGCTTGCGCCACTTGAGAATTTCAATCAGCAATTGGATTTGCTGCAGAAAAGGGTCAAGACTAGGTTTGGTTAGAGGGTCTATGTTATAAAGGTTGAGTCAAGCAGCAGACTGCCTCTTTTTGGTACTCGGTGGACAATGTTGCATCGATGAATATTGAAAGTCAGATTCTTGATTTATTACTCAGAAAAACCTTCACTTGACTGGAACTAACAATCTCAGCAGAAAAGAGACATGGGATCTGCTGAAGGAAGCCCCCGTTTTAGTGTCTTTAATGGTGTGAAGATTATCCCATCAACACCTGAAGTTCTCATGGCAGAGATTAATACAGCTATAGTGAATCTTGAGTATGTGCGTGCTACTGCTCATCTTCATTCTCCATCTTCTTCCCTGTTGAAGAATACAAACTCTGATGCTAATGTGACTCCTCAGTTTGATGCAAAAATGGCAGATGAGGCTTATAAGGCAGGATGTGCAGCATTGGCCGCTGGCAAGCTTGATGTGGCCCTTCATTCTCTGAACCTTTCTCTCTCAAAATGCCCACCTGATAAAACTGCTGCTGTTGCTAAACTCCAGTCTCTTATTTCTCTAACATCTCAGCAACTTCATAAGTCTCCTAACTGACCTAATTGGTTCTGCAATTGAATGGGGTCACAGTGTATGTTCAGATTGGTAATTGCCCGATTGCATGTTTCTTTGATCTTATTATAAAGTATTGTTGTGTTTGTTTTTATTTATTTATTTGGTTATTTTTAACTTTCATTGTGGAGGTGATTGTTTTTGTTAAACAAAAATACAAAATGTGAGAATTTTCATATATGATAATATTGAGGTGATTTGTCTAATAAATGTCATAAGGGATGCTCCTAATCTCTAAAAGATCACTCTGCTGTCATGTGCAGTCTTGGTGAAAGACGAACCAGAAAGAATGTTTGGTGAAATTGCTTTTATTAAGGCTGTGCAAGGTTGGACTAAATTACTTTCTACTTCTTTGACTTGATATTTGCAGTAGTTAGATGGCTGGCCTTTCTTAACATCATGTTCGATTGTCTGGAGATTCTATTTGATCATTCATACTCAGTATGAATATAGATCAGATGTGGCAAGCTTTTGAAAAACCAATCAAGGTTGCCATGAACACAATATTGAAGGATCTTCTTACTTGATAAAAAGGGTCACTTCTTGCTTTGCTTTGGCATTCGGAATCAGATGCAGTTTCAGCTAGTTGAGCTGTTGAGAATGTGACAGATCTAACGGGGGAATTTTTTTCTTGTAAGACATGCATTTCCGGAATATGATCACGATTTTGTGCTGAATAGGCTTCTTTTGCTCAACATTGTAAAATTTCTCTGTGCATATTTAAATGTGTGTGTGTGTGTTTCATGATTCTTCAGGGCTTTCGATTGTCTCATATTTCTCCTGTTATGCTTGCACCTTTGGAGTAAGGAAGCAATTTTATGAAAGAATAATTCATACTTCAATGTATTGATGATTTCTACTGGCTGTAATGAGTTAGCTAAGTGTTTGCTTTTTGATTGGGATGAATAAATGTGCTCCTGGATATCCCTTGATTCAATTAACAAATAGGCATACGCGTCTAGATATAAATTCTCTTCAAAAAGCCTAGCTGACTCATTACATTTTAAGAACGAAATTATTTCCCAATTGAACTTTTTGCATGGCTGCTCACCCACCGCGACCTGGGTTGAGGACTTGCTTCTCTCTCATCAGAACTTGGGAAGAAAACTTTTCTTCCTCATTTCAATATTTTTTCTCTTTAAAAGACAAAAAGTAGTTGATTTTACAAATATCCAACCCGGGTAGCATGATTAGGTGGGGCATTGTTAACTGTTTAAACTTTAATGCAGGTGTCAAATGGAGTGTATCATGTCATCCAAGTCATCGATTGAAAGATGGAAAAAAAAAGCATGAAATAAGTTTCAATTCCTGTTTCACAAATAAATGCTTTTTGACCTTTGCGGTGGAGTCATCAATATCATCTTTTCTACCCGCAATGATCATTTCATGTGAGGAAATAAAAGATAGCAAGAAACAAGTAACTAATAAAGAAACATCCCACAATTGAAACGAAAATTTTCTTGCTGCCAGATATTGATCAGATCCAATTGTTCCAGGAATTGGAAGAATAAGGTAAGTACACACAACTGATATTTAAATTATTTTCGTATCAGAAAGGAACCCAATCGTGAATAATATGTTTCTTGAATCTGTTAGCGTGAGAAAACTTGCGAATAATATGTTTATTGCATTTGTCAAATAGCAAGCAGTGCGGTTTGGTGTCATGTCTAGCTCTACTTGAATTCCGGGAGAGGAAACTTGTAAACTACGCATTTGCTATGGATGATGGATGGCTTTAATAAATTTGTCTTTTTAAAGGGATGTGTGTATAAGAATTTTCGGCAAACAGATGAGCATCAAATGGCAATAAGAATTCGTGCGGGATTTGAGGGTGATTGTTAGATTGTCTTGTGCGCATTTTTTACTTAGTCTTTACCCCAAAGTGTTAGAAATCCAGTATTTTCAGTAAGCTGTAAGGCCACTATCACCCAAGCGAAGCAAGTCAATTTCAAACATCAAAGCAGACAATGAACATTTATATAAGTTATGACCAAAACTCAATTTGTATTTTGCATATTTCATCCAGCTGTGTCTCCAACATGAGTGTCTTTTACCTTGAGGAGCCAACGCATCACCACTCCAAGAGATGCAAATTCCTTGCCACGGTTTTGAAGGATGCATTTTCCAATTGCCGCAGTTTCCATGGACGGCTTTCAACTTCAGTTCCAGAGGATGAGTATCAAACAAGTGACTTCGATGAAGAACTGGAAGTACTCAACCATTAACCAATGCAGATTTGATTTCGATTATCCTATTTTATTATCAATCTCTGAACTGAATGCCTTTTGCTGTTCGGTTGCTGTTACCACAGGTGGTTGTTTCAGAGATCCGAAGTCGAGCAATGGAGAAGTTGAGGCGCAAGCCAGGACTAATGACCGATAGCTTTTCCTGGGTCTTTTCTCCAAGAACTAGAGAAGTGTACATAAAAGCTTTACAACAAAAGGAGGAGGAGGATGAAGCTGATGTAGATGCAAGAGAAGAATTCTTTTCAATTGGCAGTTGTTTGTCCTGTTATTCGAGTGCCGTGAGCAGGGAAACATTTTACTCTGTTCAGACTAACTTCTCTCGCAGTTCAAGCTTGAATGGACTTGATTATCAAGATTTTCGGAAGCTTGATCTTCAGGATTTGCGGCGCTCCATAATTCAGGAACTCTGTTATTGTGAAGGATGGCCATTTGGTCTCTGCAGGAAGGCTGTGCTACTTCCACCGTTACCCAAATCACCATCTGAATCTTGGTCATGGCATAAAGGCACCCGAAGTGGAATTGTTAAGTTGCCTTACGTTTAGAAAATCTTGTTTGTCGTGTCGTTTTGTTACATTGCCAGCGTCGCCTATTAAGAAGAATAAAGAGAGCAAATCATATTATCATTATTCTCCTGAAAAGCGCTCCAGCAGCGATTGGTTTGGCGTCATTTTTCATGATAAATATTGAATTGAATCAAGCGGATGCGATATTGCCCTTCATTCCCGCTGCATTTGCACTCAAAAATTCACAATTGCTTAATACAAGCATTAACATCAGCAACTGCTTAAGACGAGTAAATTCAAAATGTATGCAGAATGACATTCCCTTTGCATCTGGCGTCTTTTAAAGTCAGGTACGCTCACAACTGTGATTGGAGGTGCAACTTTTTGAGACCAAATGCCATTGGCCTATTACAAACATTTTACCCCATCAAATATGGACAAATGTAGTACATGTCCGGGCGTACTCGGTTGGAATTTTGATGACTTAAATGTCCTCTTATCAAAACAAAAAAAAATATGTCCTCTTTGTCCAATCAAAGAGTTAAGATTTTGTAAAGAATTACCAAGAAATTGAAGTGATGATAGTTTACGGATATCCACTAAAAGAAATATATGAACAAGAATTTCCCAAACCAGATGAAAACATGATAAACCACAGATTTATTAATTCATGGTTACTGCTTGACAAAAGAAGCTTTTATTCAACTGCCATGCAACTCCAACCACTGTTTTGATGGAGTATATCAAACTGAGTCCCACTACTCAGAAGCAAGTTCCAGATCCAAAGAAACCCATAATCACAATAAACCTTTCAACTATGGGCTAAGCTCTCTGTTCAACATATGACCCCGCAAGTCCTGAGGTTCCAAGAACAGTAACCTGCAATCAGAAGTACAGGAAGTTATTGGAGGGTGTAGAATTAAAAGGGATGGAGGAGAAAGGGAAGGACGTATAACAGAATAATGAATTATAATTGTCATATGGTTACTAGCCAATCTATGCTAGATAGATGTACAGATAGAAGAAGTCAATTGAACTTATGACCTAAATGAAACATTTGTCTGTTCCTCAGTAAGAAACAGTGGCATATTTTTATCCTAAATTGGTCTTCCAAACATGAAGCTTATTATGGTACATCAAATAGGGAATTGTACTATGAAGCAATAACTGGCTAATAATCAGAATAAGTTATCGAGCAAGAATACCACAATGACACTGGCAACCATAATAAAATACCTTTCCCCACTCAGAACCAAGGCCGGCACATCTCATCTTTAGGAAAATCATCTTTGAACCCAACTCTGTTTCTACCTTCTTCCGCAGATAGGATTCATCAGGGCCAAATGCATCCAAGTAGGTAGCGTAACGTTCATAAACTGTACGAATTGCAGAGGATAATTCATTTGACAAGGGTTTTACATTCTACAAAAAATTCAGATCATCAGAACATAATAATAGAAGCGGCAGAAAGAGAAAACAAGTGTACATTTTCACATTAAAATTTATAGTACCTCACCACTTAGCCCAATTTCATCATCAATTTCCATTTTTATGTTCATAATAATCCCAATGAATTCCTCAACTGCTTCAGCAGAACTTAAAACATTTTTCAAGACCTCCTGGCCAGCCTTGTCATCATTGTTTCTGGACAAGGCACTCTTTGCATCATGGATGACAGAAGCAGGAAGCTCACTCCAATCTGCAGCCATCAAGTCCTTGAAAGCACGCTGAATTTCAGGGTCTCTTATTACAGGCGTGTGAGCAACATCCTCACTGAAAGATCGGGTGCATCCTATGCTCATCACAAGAGAAGACCGGCAATCTATAGATTTGCCCCATGGAAAAACAAGTTCAGAACATGAAGTTATCCGTCAAAAGCACAAAAGTTAAACAGAAAAGTTCAAGTAAACCTAACCAGACACAAATGACATTGTGCAAAAGTTTCAGAAGCAATTATGGCCAAAACCCGCCTTGCTTTGATAATTGTTAAACTACATATTCGCAATGCAGCCGTTAGATATACCTGGTTTGCAGTTTCTACCAGAAAAATTACAAGTAGCAGGTCACACCCCTTGCCTATGAGTCTCAACAGCTGTTGAGATTTAAAGATCTAATGTATTTAAAACTTATCTCAAGCTGATCTTTTCTTTTTCTTTTTTCTTTTTTTTTGGGGGGGAAGGGGAATCACAAAATCCCTTAACAATCATAAAGTAACCAACTCTTGGCATAGGACGTTTCAGTTCAAGCAAAAAGGAGAGAGTTAAAAAGCAGCAAATTGCTAGTAATGCAGAGAATTGTCATCAGTTGTGATGTTTATGAAGATCCTTGGTCAACGCAGCTGCTGAATAAGTTGTTACTTACGAAAAGGGCATAATATCTTGACATCCAAAACTCCCTATAAAACTGCTGCAACATAAGCTTAAGCTTGCTAAAAGCTAAAAGAGACAAAAACACGAAAACTAATACCTCAAAAAGTAAAAAATAAAAATAAACAATTTTGCTGAAATATCTCCTTTCACCTAACACAACCATTAAGTAACAGCAAGTTAGAGCGGGACAGCAAAGAGGACATTTTTCTAAAAACGCAACGAGTCCAAGCAAACTCATACATCAGACAGACAGAACTTAATAACACCAAGTTGATCAAACTGGATGCATTTGGATAATCAATTTTTTGAGACTATCATAAAAACGGAAAAATAAATTATTAATTTTTGGATCTGATAATAAGGAGGGAAGACAAGGAAGTACCAAAAGGGGTGGATTTGGAGGGAATCGAAGCAGCAGGTGAAGATAAACTGAAGAGCGATCGAGAAAACGACAAGTGGCGGAGATGATGGTTGTTGGCGGCGGCTATTAGTGAAGATCTGACGCACGCTGCTCGCCGTATGGATCGGACACTCATTACTGCAATCTTCTCCATTTCTCTTACTGCGGTGGTGATGCAAAAATCTCGTGGGTTTGCTTCAAATCAACTGGCGTTGTTTGCTGCTCTATTGAGAATTGCAGAAACGATATTTTGCAGTAATGGCTAAATTGACGTCTAATGTAGATATGGATATGACCAATGTACCCCGTTTTAAATGCACATCAGTTTTTACCATAATTAACTTGCAAGGTAGAAATTTTCTAATCATTTTCTTATTTTTTTAAATAAAAACTGACATTGAATTATACCAAAATACACCTTAAATTTTATCCTTTAAATATTTATTTATTTGTGCAACCAATAAAAAAATTAAAAAAAATTTCTCCTAAAAAATTCTCCAAATAGAAACATGTTAATATTAGTTTAATGGAATCTTTCCCTCCACCAAATTTAATTACCCTCTATTTTATCACTCTAACTATTTTAATCAGATCCTTATTTCTAAGTAATTTTGTGCTGTTTTAAAATGTCATAGTCATCATCATTTAATAATTCTATTGATGTATTTTTAGTATGTTTTTTCAGTTATGTTTGTCTATTTTTAATTTAATGCATGCTAATTAAAAAAAACTGGTAATTAATAAATTAAATTTACAATATTAATTATAAAATTACTTGAAAATGTACAACGATTTGAAAAAAAAATGTAGTGGGATATGTATGAGTTTAATGATATTTAATAGGGTGAAAAAAATACCATTAAATAGTTGTTATTTTTTGAAGGGAAAAATAAATAGTAATTATAGGTTTTATAGATATTTTCTCACTCTAATAAAAAATAATAAAATATTAATAAAAGATGAAGAAATTCATTGTATTAAAGAAGAATAAACATATTTTATTTAAAAAATCGTAATTGAAGTATCTTTTAGAATATTTAATGTTGATGCAACTCTTAACCTTTTGATGATATTCTTAGACTTTTAAAAAATCATTAAATTTGTTAATTTTTTTAGGTTTCATGGGCTTAAAATGAACTACCAATTAGCATCCTTCATAGTAATAATAGTAATAATAATTCAAGTTACAAAACCATGGACCTGGGTCTTGGTTGAATGAATATGCCGACTTTGAGACGTTTTTTTTATCTGGAGACAGTGTTGGCGCCAATATTGCTTATAATGTGGCTACTACAGGTGGACCCCACACCTTGGGCCGGAGATCGAGCCCGAGCCCGAGCCTGAGTTTGGGCTTAAACTTGTTGTCCCCAGGGGTTGCATTGGTCCGTCCATACTTTTGGGGTTCCGATCCCATCTCGCTCTGAAGCTGCTAATCCTGACGCAACGGCATCAGTGGACCGTTTGTGGCCAATTGCTGCTGCTTGCTAAGACTCTTGGGCTGCTCTTCTATGGGTTGTTTCCCATTCTACTAACCATGGACCTGAATCTTGGTCAAATGAAGCTTTTTTATCTGGAGACAGTGCTGGACCGCCAACATTGATCATGAAATGGCTATTACAAATAGACACCGAGCTCGGGCCCAATTTTGGGCTTAAACGTACTGGCCCCGTTTTGGGGATTACTTTGGTCCACCCAAACTTTTTGGGTTCTGATCCTATCTGCTTTGAAGCTGCTAATCCTAACGCAGTGGCGTCAGTGGATCATTTGTGGCCTTTTGCGTCCTTCAAATCCGGATAATGATGACCCACGGCTCAACCCAGTGGCTGCGGTCCCGCGGAAGCTCCAAGCTTGGCGGACTTTGAATGGAGCTGACTGTTGGTTTGCGTGGCTGAAAATGATCTGTTGAAAGAAAGAGGGTGGCTTTGTTATCAAGAATTGGGCTGGCGAACGTGGATAGGCGTTTTGGGGATTCAAGAGACACAAGGAGAGGATCGTGGGTTCATTCGTATGCTCTGGGGAGTGAAATGGCCCAGGATATATGATCAAAAGATTGGCTGCATTCTTCAACAAGGAAATGCCTCCTTGACTATTGATTTGTGCGGTGTGGGCTTTGTTAATAGGCAATAGCTGCAATGCTCACTTCTATTATGAGTAAACTTCCAACACCTACTTTAAATCCTTGAGAAGCCCTGTTTTCAATTATACCAAAAATACCCTTTTATTCTTAAACACCATTTAATTTGTTTGTTTGTTCTTTCAGTCTTCTAACTCCTAAAATAAATGGAGTCTTACTTCTCTTACAGTCGTGTTCCCTACCCTCTACCTAAATAATTCTTTGGGGTGATGACTCCGATTTAGAATAAACATATTTAAGCTTTAGTTTAAAAGTAGTCTTTAACAAAGTTTGAAAATAATTTTATTCTTTTTATTAAAGAAAAGAAGCAAGGATTATTTGAATAAAGTATTGGATAGATGAGGATTGAGGGATCACTTATATAGAGATATATATAGAGAGAGAGAGAGAGAGAGAAGAAAATGACATTTGGTGTATTGAAAGAGTTTGCAAATCAAATCAATTATAAAATGTGGGTTTCTTCTAAGGACTAGGAGGGAAAGAAAGAGCAGATGAAATGTAATTTCATTAGGAAAGGGTGTTACGAGGATATTAAAGGGGTGTTAATTGCATTAGTCTTCAATTTATATATTATCATTATCTTGTTAACTTACTTTCTTAGATTACTTTTTCTAAATTCAACGTAAATGTGGTTTCTCATTTCATATATATATATATATATGATTGGTTTAGGATTTTGAACTTTGTTAAAATTCAAAAAAATTATTAAATTGAGTGGTTCAATAGTGTAATGGTAGTTTAATAGTATAATGCTATTACAATATTAAATCATGCTCTTTAATAGTTTTCACGATCATTACACTATTAAGCTATATGATTTAATAATTTTTTTAGATTTTAACAAATTCTGGATTTTGAATTGGAACATACATACATACATACATATATGTTTCAATATACTTACAAAAAAAAAAAAGATACAGCCTCCAATAAATTAAAAATCTATGTTTTTTGGTATTTTATTAATTCGATGTCTTGACTAGTGAAGAACTCTTTCTATATACAGTGAGCTTTCAATCAAAAAATTTCTTAAACCATATTAAAGTTAGTGACAACCGACAAGTTAAAAGATTAATAAATATACATTTTTATTTATTATAAGATAAAATATATTATCTAATATGTGTTTTTTTTAATCTTTTTATTTTTCTCTAGCTTTAATATAATAAGAAATTCTTAATTCAAAAATTATTATATATATAAAAATGTGCATAATGACACACGTATCACCTGATCATTGGTTGGCGTCCCATAACCTGATCAATGATCATGACACTTGCTTTATTGCGCACTTGATCATATGTATGTATGTATGTATGTGTGTGTGTTTATATATATTGTAATAAAATAAAATTCGATGGCAGCTTAATTACATCTCGTGTCTCATGAAGTGCGCTACACAGAAAAAGACATCTTAACAGTTCATTTGAAATTTGGTACAAAACATTTATTGATAGCGCAATGGAATGAGTTGTTCCATATTGAATTTCGGCTTTCACTCACCGACAGTAACGAAAATATTTTCAAAGGACAACGGGAGTGAAAATGCATTTTAATTAATCCAAGTCAAACCTTTATTCGAGTCAATATCAAATCTTAGATGATGTAAATTCATATATTATTTCAGATTTGATAAATCTTAGAGGTAGCATAATATTACTTCTAAACTAAATAATTAACTATATCAGTAATAATATACTTATAAAGTATGCATCGAAAATGATACAATCTTTGATGACGTGTGATATATTAATTGATAATGTGAAATTATCTAACTAGTAATAGTATAAAAAAACAAGTATTATTTAACACATAATTATTATTGATTGATGACACGTTGTTTAGAATAAAAACATAAATAAATAATTAAAGATTAACTTAGACCTTGACAATATTTTATAGAAAATGGCTGGTGATATTCCCCACTTCTCGTTTTTTTGTAAAATCACTCCAGTGATCAATCCACTCCATATGAGAATTTTAAAATGAATATATTTTATAAATCTATTGCATGAATATAAAAAAAATAACCCCATTCATTTAATATTTCGAATGTCTTCTTTCATTTTATTTTTTAGATTCTTTTTATTGTTTCGTTTAAAAAGAAAAGAAGAATATATATATATATATATATATATATATATATATATATATATATATATATATATATATATATATATATATATATAACGTACCCGTGTTCATTGATTCAATCCTGTTTGCATTAAAAGAAAAAAAAAATAAAACTTACCTTTTCTTTCTCAGGTTTTTTGCCAAGGCATTTCTTAAAAACTCCCAGGTTTATACAATTATAATAAACTTAACAAATTATAATAAACAATAATATAAGAATGATTATTTATTTACCTATTTCATCCAAAGATAACGTTATATTAATTACAAAAATCTAATAAGTGGGCTGAAAATAACATTGTAATTGCAAAAATGCTCCATTGCCTCCCAAACGTTTAAACTCATAGCTTACGCTATAATACATATATAGTAAAACTAGCTATTAATAATGGTAGGTAAACATGCATTAAATGGATCTTCACACCTTCAAATTGTATTGAGCATTGAGTTCTCTAGTCAAAAATATCAAATAAAGGGAAAAAAATTCTAAATTAATTTAGGAAAAATACATCAAAAAATGTTGATAAGAAGTTCTTGAAAAAAAACAAATCAAAATTTTGGACTGTCCTTACCCAACTACTTGATTTTGTATATGATTTTGAATTTCAAGGTACACATCTATTTATTAATTAAGTGTTTAGTTTCCAAAAATTAGTTTTAGATTATATACATATATTAATTGAAGTGTATAAAACATTTGCTAAATACTCAGTTGGTTTCGTGGTATAGTTGTTATTTATAAATATAGCTTAAGGTTAGGACATTTCCAGATGGTCAAAGTCTTTTGATATTTAAGAAATGAAAATTGAGTCAGAGTTGATTATCAAAACACAACCAATACGGCAAAATGCAAAACTTTGAAAAATTTCTAACATCATGGGAAATTATAGTATTTTTGAAAAGCAAAAAGTGTACAGGGGCACTAGACAAAAAATTAAGGTCAAACATTAACTCTCGGGTGGTAGATCATTAATAATAATAAGAACTAAACAAACAAATAAAATAATGATCCAACGGTGTCACGAAATGCATAATTAATGAATTCAACTTAAAAACGAACCCAGCCCAAAGTAATAATTGTCACAACGCATGCTTAGTCCTTGGACTTAGGGTAATTATCTTTATTTTTGGGCAAAAAAATGGAAAAGAACTTGTAATATTTTTAACAACACAATTTATTAAATATTTAATTAACGACGACTTATTTTACTGAACATTGACATAATAGAAATAATTTATTTTATCAATCACAACAATCTTAAATTAGTCCTTCGAAAACATTTTAACACCAAATTATCCTTATCTTTTCATATATATTTTGAAAAATGAAGTTTGAGTCAGAGTTGATTGGAATGGGATCCCCGCCCGAGTAGGGCTAAAAATGTCATACTTTGAGGAACTTGACTCTGATGGACAATTAGAATATTTATTTAAAATGAAAAAGGGATGTTTGGTTATATCAAACCTAAAAACAGGGTGTAGCGGTCCCTCTCGGTTACTAGACCGGCAATAATAATAACATTATCTTTCTGTCGAGGCATTCAACTTAAAATGAACACTTCTAAGGAAATGATTGTCACATAGCATGCTTAGACTTTGTGCAATAATGCTTTTTAATGGTTTTTTTTTTATAATTATTTTGCTATAGTGCAAAAATTAATAATAACCTCACAAGGAACGATCAACGTCTGCCCACGATTGTTTGCTTACAAGACTGGGGAATGGGGATACTCTTGGTAAGATGGGTTCAATTTTCGTGTAAACGTTGCTTAAATGGCACTCCAAATAATATTTGATTAAGATGCATCTTTGTTGACCAATAGGGCTTAATTAAAGTATTGGTATACAGAATCAACGGATGCTTCACTTGTCAACGATTCAAAATATGTTTAACAGAAAGAAATTTGCTTTCATCTCCGAGACTCTCTATATAGTCTATATCGACGAAGGCTATACCTTCTACTAAAAAAAAAAAATAAAAACCCAATTTGTCAATAAAAAAGTCATCGTCACTGGCCCTTGTTTAAAAGTTTTAGCTGTCAGCTGTCCTGCAGGTTGGAAGAAATCGTCTTCTATTTTTTATTTTAAGCAGCATAAAAAATATCAACTCAACAAGCAATACTTGCATATCTCTCTGAATTCCGAAATGGGTTCAATCAAATCTGCAGAAGTTTCGAGGGAGGTATTTCCTTATCTTCGAGTATACGAAGATGGAACGGTGGAGAGACTAGCGGGAACTGAAGTGGCTGCAGCTGGCTTGGATCCTGCAACCAACGTTCTATCCAAAGACGTCTTGATCATACCAGAGACCGGCGTATCAGCTAGAGTTTACCGTCCCGGTAACATCACAAATAAGCTTCCCCTAGTTGTATACTTTCACGGTGGTGCGTTTGTCATATCATCATCCGCCGATCCCAAATACCACACCAGTCTCAACAACCTGGTTGCCGAGGCTCACATCATTCTCGTCTCCGTTAACTACAGATTGGCCCCGGAACATCCTCTTCCTGCTGCATTTGAAGACGCGTTGGGTGCACTCAAGTGGGTGGCTTCCCATGCTAAGGGCGAGGGAGATGGCAACCGCCCCGTACCTGTACCTAATCAAGAAGCGTGGCTCCGGGAATTTGTTGACTTTGACAAGGTCTTTTTGGCTGGCGACAGCGCTGGTTCTAGTATTTCACATTACTTGGGCCTGCGGATCAAGGACGAGGTTCGGGACTTGAAGATTCTTGGTATTGGTATGATCATGCCTTATTTCTGGGGGAAGAAGCCGATGGGAGTGGAGGTGACTGATCAGTTCAGGAAACAAATGGTTGACAATTGGTGGCTCTTCGTTTGTCCTTCTGATAAAGGCTGTGACGATCCGCTTATTAACCCGTTGGCGGAAGGAGCGCCGAGCGTCGCGGGCTTGGCATGTGAGAAGCTGCTTATTATTGTTGCTGAGAAAGACATACTCAAGGACAGGAGCAGGCTTTACTATGAAAATTTGGTTAACGGTAGCAACTGGGCTGGGAAGGCAGATTTTGTTCAAGTTCAGGGAGAGGATCATGTGTTCCATATCTTGGACCCAAACTCCCACAACGCCAAGACCTTGATCAAACGTTGGGCTTCTTTCATCAACTCAGAGTCAGGGAACTGAATGCTACTGTTTTGTGAAACCGAAACAGTTGTTGCTTTTACTGAATCGTCCATCTTTCTTTTTTTAATGCTAATCTACGTGGAAATAAAAGTGTGGTGAAAGCTTCCCGTACCCATTTTAATTTCAGCAATAGTTTGTCTTTTTCTTTTTTTGCCCCTCTTTCTTTTGACCGGTCCTGAATGATGGACTTCCGTTGTTAGAAGATTGTTGCTTTAAATTCTGTTCCGTTGTTAAAAGATTGTCGCTTTAAATTCTGTTTACTGTATTATTTTATACATAAATACTTTGTTTTGTTCGATGGAATTATTTATAGCAACGAGACAAACCCTAGCTAAACCATCCATACTAAAGATAAGACATTACCATTCCACTTGCTTTCCCCGATGGCTGCTTTACAAATTACAATGTAACGAGCGCCCCGTGTCATGGAACTTGATGAGTGTGCTTTGCTTATCGCCTATGAACAATTGGTGAGACCGAATGAGATTATCACTAATTTATTACAAGGATCTCGCGTCTTACTTGGTACGTCATGATCCTTAATGAGTGCGCTATGCTACTGATGTTACAAAGATTTTTTTGGTTGGACTTTTTTGTTTTCTGTAACGCAGAGAAAGGCACACTAATCTAAATAATTATTTGTGAATGCTTTGTTATGGATCTTCTCCTTGTATCTAGCCTTCATTAAGGGTAAATCCGGTTATATCCCAATGCATTAGCCGAACTTAATCAAGAGGTCCTCATCGATATATATATATAATACTCACGTAAATGAATGTGATTGAATTTATTGTCCGAATGACGTGGCAACTCGAGTATACAAAAGAATTTCTCAGAAACCGACAGTATATAGGAAACTCACGGCTATGAATGTGTTTTTTTTTATTTCCCGTTTTTATGGAAGGACGGCCATTATAAAAATTGAAACAAGCTTGGAATAAATGTTCTACTCTATGAGGACCACCCAGACTCATCGTTTTGTCTATCAAAAGCCTGTAACCTGCGGACACATATCATCTGTTGGATAGAAATCTTACAATGACTGCTAACATTTTCTCGTTATAGATCGGCCTAACCAAAAAGAGTTCAAACAATGAAGAAGTATCCCGGCAATGGGGTTGTCACAATTAAAACCTAAAGGGGCAAATTTAGTTTCTCAAAATGTTTTAAAATGATTTTGGATGTAACACACTCATTTAAAATTTTAACTTCTATATATTATTTAAAATGGGAGGGGGTAAGTTGAAAATTGTATTGGGACAAATAAAATTTGGTTGAATTTTAAAAAGTATTTTCTAAAATAAATAAGACTTACATAGCAACTGACTCCATTTATCTCTACGTGGCTCCCCCACTCCCATGATGTGTTACCTTTTCCTACAGCCACAGGTATTGAAGGATGGAACTATTAGAAGACCTGAAAGAACCCAAGACTTTCCTGCTGGCTTGGATCCTGAAACGAGTGTTTTACTTAAGGACATTACCAGAAACTGGAGTTTCAGCAAGGCTTTATCGTCGCATATATAGTAAAAAATGATCAAAAGCTTCCTCTTCTGGTCTATTATCATGGTGGAGGCTTTTCCATAGCATCCGCGTACGAACCTTAGTACCATACTTGCCTCAACAAGATAGTCGCCGAGGCTAATATCGTTGGTGTCTCTGTTGATTATAGGCTAGCCCCGGAGCATTCTCTTCCAGTTGCATATGATGATTCATGGGCCGCGCTTCAATGAGTGGCTTCGAAAATTGAAGGGAGATAATGGCAATGAAACTTGGCTCAAAGACTTCATTGATTTTAGCAGAGTGATTTTGATGACTGATAGTGCCGGAGCTAACATTGTACATCACATGGCCATGCGCTCCCACGTGGGTTCGGACTAGAAGGTTTCTAGAGTTTGGCTTTATTCATCCCTATTTCTGGGGAACGGATCCGATTGGAATTGAGAAAACAGATGAATTTTGGCGAAACAAAAAAATGGTGCACAGTTAGTGGATGTTTGCTTGCCCTTCAGGGTGCGACGATCCGCACGTTAATCCGTTTGTGGGTTGCCCGGTGATAAGTTGCTTGTTGCTGTTGTTGCAGAGAAATACACATGCTTACAGATAGGAGGAGGCTTTATGATGAAAAGGTTGCAAACAGTCGATGGACCGCAAAGGCGGAGAACGAGAAGACGGCGGAGGAGGTTTTATCCTAATTCTGACAAGGCTAAGAGCTTGATTAAGCGCCTAGCTTCTTTCATAAACCGTGGAATACTCTCTAAACATTACATCCTCATCAGGAATTAATTACAACACTAGTATGTGTGTCTAAAAGGCGGCGTCTTCGGTGAATGTGCTTTATAACCATTTGCCTTTCTTTTCTTTACTTAGGATTTGGTTCTGTAGGCTATTTGAAGATCATCAGGATTTGGAATGTCCACATATTTTTTGAAAATGCAGATGGTTAACTATTTGTACATCACGTTCTTAAAGCGAAGATATCCACGCTAAATTAAAACTCAAAACTATTTTGCATTTCCTAGCATCAAAATGAGTGCAAAATACAGCAATAAATTGTCCAACCACATAAAAAGTAACCCACAATCATATTCTACGTTCAGCACAAACCAGCACATCCACGACAAAAGGATAGGCCTTCAGAATTAAAATGTTAAATTATAAAGCACAACTTCAAACTGTAAATCCCATACAAATAGTCAAACAAGAGTGAAGCAAGTGAAACTACAGGAAACCAACCAACATCTAGAATATGACTGTATCAAGCATGGTTCCCAATGTTTGAACTATGTTTGAGGACATCAAGTTGGAGACATGTTCCTCAAGGTGCTTCTTTGCATCTTGCCTTCCCACATTAGCAATGGCCAGCTTCTCTGGCGGCAGCTCGTCTTCTTCTTGAACTGCCTTGTTATATTTGACAGCCAAATTTAACATCTCCTGAGCATTCCACAACGAAAAGAAAGATGTCATGAGTTTTGACTACATAAAGAACACACATCCTAACTTAAAATCCAAATACAGCCTTCTCACACCAGCAAAACTTAATCACTGTACACTATACTAAAAGATTACAAAACTAACTAAAGCTTTCACATTTTGAATATTGCAAAGAACAATAATTATTCTCTTTCTCGCAACTATTAAATTTGACAAAAGCTTCACTGACCTGGACAGTCTGTTCATTCGTTTTGGAATGGCAATCAAAGCGATGAAGTGTTAATCCATCAGTCCATTTCTTCTTGTGCAGATTTAGTAGCATCTTTTCTTCAAGTTCATTCTTCCTGTAATTGATGGCAATAGAATAATAATGTCTATTCAAGCCATGGATCAATGCCTAAAACAAAATAAACCATATTAGGCAAGATCAAAATGTGACAGGAAAATAGGTTTTGGAACTTGCAGGTGCATGTGCATCTGTGGCAAAAAATGGCACCAACTGTTCAACACTCACTTGGATGGATGGCTTATTAAGATGACCAAGATTGGAAGTTGTCTGCCGTGGTTCTTGGCCAAGCATCATGGTTTGGGGGTTAATCAAGCGGAAGGCATCAATTACCACCTTCCCTTTCACGCTTTGGATTGGATCTACAACCACAGCAACAGCCCTTTGATTCAAAGCTTCAAAACTCTGCGTCAAAATATTAGTATCACTAAACAAGCAAAAGAGAAGACAGAGACGAAGAGTTTATTTTCCAAAATCTGCAAAAGAGAATCGAGCCATCATATTTTTAAAAGTGGACCTCCTCTAGAAAGAACTTACTTCCACACAGAAAATTTCTACTATAGATTAAGTTCAACTACAGACTACGCTTTGAATGACATGAATCAAGCCTGGGCAATGAAGAAGCAGGAAAATAAAATACAACCTGCTGTGTGTTTATGTCAACACCAGAGAGCCAGCAACCAAATCCAGGATGTGAGTGATACCAACCGACAACCATTTCTGGTCTGCAACACCAGTTACATGGATAGATTAGCCAAACCAGATACAGAACAACACAAGATCATGAGCCAAGTTCACAATTATGGCTTTATGTTGCAAAATGATAAGAAACATATGTCAGCTATCAAATCATTATGTTTGAGAATGCCATAACGATGCCATAGGAACAAAATAGAGTATCCAATCATTGGTGTTTTTGTCCATGAGAGCTATACTAGTGCATAATATGTGTGCAAACCTTAACTCTCCTAGCATATCAGCTTTTACCTTTTACTTCTCAACTTAATCAGCCAGCTCCCTCTATCTAATCAATTGCGTAATATAAGTTTCCAAATAGCGGAATTCAATCAATCACAATAGGCATTTTTTTCCCCTCAAAGTGATAAGAAGTAGTAACATAGCATTCTGACACAAATTAGTTTTACTGAAGTACAACAGATTTGCTATAAGTAACACACGATTCAGTAGTTATGCGTAAATTACTGTACGCTCACATAATTATTTTCCACACTGTTCAATTTTCAAGTAGACTATCATCAACTAATGCAGGGTCACACACACACACTGGCTTTCTGACATAATTGTCTAGCTTCAACAATGTTTTCCAGTACTTTTGCAAATGAATCAGCAATATGCAGCAGTTTTGATGATATATATAATCCCGCCATTCATAATAGAGATAAACAAGCATACATGTAGAAGACCTAAATTAATCAAATCAAATATAAATCAATCAACCAATAGATTTTGAATTAGCAGTAGATACCTTCCAGTCTGCTTGAGCATGTCAAGCATGTTAGTCTGGAATACATGATCAACAGCTTCAACACTAACACCAGTTCCACTTTGTGGCATAGCAAACACATCAACAACCCGAACTGTGTACTCATCCACAAACTCTCCCAGCATCAGACCCATGACCTCCATGGGCACACCAGCTCTACCTGTAATTCACACAAAAAAAAAATATAATAATAATAAATAAATAAATAATGCATTACACAACCTCACTCAAAATTCTTAATCTGCACGAAAAATAAGTCAACGTCCATTAAACTTAGGCAAAAAAAACCTATATAGGATTCACAATGGACATATATCTAAAAAGTCTCGGTAAAACCCAAAACATGTAATCTGAACCCGAAGAAGAAGAACCAAAATTTGAGCTAAGCAACACGAGACATCCGTTGAAATTAACAAATCTGTTAGAAAGCTCAAACAACCAAACCGTGAAATCGAACCACACCATGAAACCCTAATTTAGGCTTAATTATAAGGTCTAAAAGTAAAAAACGAACACAAGTTAATACCAAAAAGACGAACGGATTTCTCGAATCTTACCGTGTTTGAGCATCTTGAGGAGCGCCAGTGAGGAGATGTAAACCTGCTCCGATGAATCGAGAGTCGGCGAGTCTGGTGGCGGGTGACCCAAGGCACCACCGGCACCGGCGAACATTCTTTGCAATCTCTCCATACCTGACATGCTCTAGCTTTTTTTAAATTCCTCAAAACTTTCCCGACGATATGGTTTGTTTTTTTCTCTTTTTGGGTGAAAGGCAGGCCATGATATTTATATGTTGGGTGCGTTTCTTTTGTAACAAGACAAGTGAGGAGTGCCTATATTGTGCAAGTAGGTGTATTTGGAAAAAAATAAGAGTGCCTTTAGAATTTGAATTCGCTTGGGCTTTGGATTGTTTGATTGCACTCCTAATGCTGTTCGGCTTTGGTTTCAATTTGAGTCGAAAAGTTTCAACGGTCACACTTCACCTTTTATTTCATTTATTTATTTCAATGGGGCTCTAGCCACATTTGCATAAGGTTGTTGCAGTGCGTTTTAGACGGTTGAAATCGTTTCATTTTCTTCGCAGGTGATTTCATTGCGATAACCATAACTTCTTTATAATTTATAGCATAACGATAATAATAAGTTAATAACAGCATTTGCCCTTTGCCCGCTTTTATTCTACAACAATATTTTTCTTCGGTCTAAAGCTGAACAAAACAACGCCATAAATTTCTTTTTAATTTAATAATAAATCTAAATCATGGATAATTCACTAGCTATAGAGACGACAAAAATATTGGCTTCTCTCATTTACGAAATAGATAAATTGTGTAGAGGTAGTTAGCATTTTGAATCTTCTTACTTTTTTTAAGATTTTAGTTTAGATGGTTAGTTAAATAAAAACACTTAAAGTGCCACTAGGGATGGCAATGAGGAGGGTAGGAGAGGGGAGTAACATCCGTATACCCATTTATGATATTCTGTATATATTTTCGTCTCCTTCCTGTTTCTGTCAGAATTTTTTGCAAGGATCGTATCCCCTCTCCAAATAATAAAAAGGGGATTTTCAAGATTCTCTTATCCCCAAAAAACTCTCAAATAACTGATACATTTTTAGTTTTTGAATTTGATTTAATCTATTAAAATAAAAAAAATTAAATAAAAATAATACTTGACAATATATCTTAGTAAAGTTTGAATGTTATAGCTTTATCTTTTATTTTAGCTTTTGTTTTATTAAATAAAAATTTAAAACAAAAATTTTGGGGGCAAGATCTTTTGAATAAGACTTGATTAAATAGTCATTCAGGACTATATTAATTAACTAGGTCCAAATTTTTCATAGTATATTTGTATAAATATTTTGATATTTGTTATTTATACTAATATTTAATATTTTATGATTTAAATTTTATTTTTTCATTAATATTTCTAAAAAATAAAATTAAAATTAAAAATCAAAATGAGAAAATGGGGAGTTGGGGAGGGAATGGGGATTCGAGCTCATTCACATCCCTTCCTAAAAAAAAAAAAAATAGGTAAAAAATCGTACTGTTCTTTCACCGAATAAGAAATTAGGTATAAAATAGTCTTTATACCCTCCCAAATGAAGAAAATCCCTAAAGCCCAGGTCCCCATAGGGATTTATGCCATACCTACTTTTTAATATCTCCAAAATATTGTTGCAATGATATTATGGTAAAATAAATGAAAAAGTAAGAGTATGATTGCCATATAATTACCAAAGAAATATATCTTAAGACATTTTTAAAAACATAGAGACTATTTTAAATAGGCATTTAACTTAAAATATAAGGACTAAATAAATATTTATCCTTAAATTAATTAAATACAAAAAAGGAATTATATTCTATGTTCATAAAAAATGCAAAGTCCGGATAATTCATCGCATTCAGAAGTTATAACTTAATTTTATAGTAATATCTTAATTCAAGCGTATCTCTGAGATCAGGCAGGCACCTTTCTTCAATAGCATTGATGCTCTTTCCAACGATTTGTATTAATAAGATGTGAATTACATGTCATCAGCGCAATGTCGTGCACAGTTTTACAAGATAAAGAACTGGTCATTGGATCATACTCTAATTCAACAAAACTTGTCCGTCGGAACAATATAAATCATCTGAAAATTGCCGGCTATTTTTTTTCCGTTTTATTATAAGGTGACAGCAGATCTGTTTATTAATGAGTAAACAATGGACAAATTATTTAATTATAGAAAATCACTTGAAGCCCTCTCTTCCAATTATACCGATTAATATCTGCTTATTCAGTGCTAGCTTGATTTGCTTTCTTTATGATTCCATAATAAAAAATGAGATCACATAATTAAAAAGTTAGAGAATACCCGATAAGTTTGTTGCGACAATTAAATAATTGGAGCCATTATACAAGAGAACTGGTCAGCTTCCTAAATTATACCATTTTAGTTTTGCAGATGAACTTTATTAAATTCTCGTTATCTCTAGCTAATCAAGTTTAAGATACCCGAGTACTTAATATATTTTTTACCTTATCTGCCAATTGAAATTAAAGATTCTTGATAATTATTCTGATAATAATTGTGAAATCATAGGTCTCTTCCTCACAACAGTTTGTTGTAGAAACCCAAACATAAGTACATATAATTCTTGATCAGCTTTAGCTTTGATTATTTTGTTAGTCACTTCTGTAGAAACCCATACATAAGCATTTTTTTTTTCAAGTGGATGGGTAGGAAAGTTAGCCTCTTGTTTATTAAATAAGATTTCCTCTCCATATTAAGCTGATTAACCATTGAAGGATCTCTTAAAATGCACAAAACATCATATAAGAAAAGGACATATTGATTGGCACTTTTTCTTTTAACATTACATGAGATGCCATAACACTAATACTCATAAATATAGTCTAATGCACGTTTTGATGTGTTAAAATTAAAATTCAGGCTAAAAATGTGAAGCAGAAGATTAATAATAAATATGCTTTCAGATGAGGAAATTTGAACCCTCATCTCGAGGATGAGAAAAAAAGTATCCATCAACTCAACTAAACAGTGATGATAAATTTATATTTGCTAATATAAAATCTCATATGAAATTAATTCCAAATAGAAGAAAAAAGTGCGTATCATTTAATTCTTATCACCTATGTATTGAAAGATAAGCGTGACAGTAATCCAAATTATTAGAGAAATAACTTGACCCAAATACTTAAGTAGATATGTAAAATTCAAACAAGCGTAATTAAGATAAGTATAACTTATGTATTAAAAGATAAACATGAAAAGAATCCAAATTATTAAAGAAACAACTTGACCAAAATACTTAAGTGAATATATAAAATTCAAATAAGTGTAATTGAGATAAGTATCAACCCAAGTGAAGGAGATGCATACGCAAGATGTAATTTTGGAATTCATTAAATTATGTGAGAGGCGGCGCTTATGTAAAATAACGCTACATTCACAAACAGTTGTACGTACAAACATTTATTATAAACTAGTTGAATAAAAGTATCACAGAGTCCGTGTGACTATTTTCATAACTACTTTATTTTTTGGCCAAATCATCCAAACCATGTAAACTGCCAAAGCAATTCATAGAAAGGAGTCTATATAATAATTTATGATCAGATCATATTATTATTGTTAAGCAATTTATTTCTTCCCAGGTCGTTTATGGGACGATAATTACCGAATTGGCGGCTCCTAACTCCTAAACGCAGGCCATTCAATTCACGTGATAAAACATGTTTAATTTAAGATTATCCGCGCGCCTATGGCTGCCCAAAAATTGCACTGGTAGTAATTTTTTAAGAGGTTCAACAATCATGCATGATCACGCAAAAACGAAGAGAATAAAACAAAAATATACGGTGAGTGATAGACGTTAGCTTGCTGCCTCAATTCAATATGTCGGACTAATTGCAAACGATCAGAACTTAGAGACTAGAGAGTACTAACTCGTTTTATCAGGAAAAAAAAAATTACGAAGAAAGAAAAAAAGATAAAAGGCAAGATAAGCGCGTTTTTCGAATGTAACCCGGAGAAGGAAACATTCTTCTCCTCAAGACCGGCGCGACTGCAAAAGGCAACTCACTTGTCAACTTATCTACACGTAAATGGTCTTCTTAACTGGATGACATTTTAGACAGTTACTTCTTGTCGTTGCTTTGATTCTTTCATAGTCACGTTAATGCAACTGCCTGGGATGGTGGGATATTCTCAAATTCATCATCCACTTGTTATGTGGAGCCCAAGCCCAGGGCTAAATGATTTATTTTTGACCTATTCAACATGGTGCTTTTAACTGTCTGTTAACATATATTGTACTACTCTGCATAAATATTTTCAATTGTCCTCTTGGACACGAATACGTGGACCAACTCAATCCACGTCCAGGCAACAGCAAGAACTGGATCAATGTGAAGCCATCGTAGACGCTGCGCATACTGGGTCAAAGTGTTAGACTAGAAAAATCTCTTGAATAATTTTGAACAGTCAAACTAAATTAATTTGTGTGAAGCAGAGGCCTATAAATACCCGCGCATGCATTTCCTTAACAATTCGTACTAGTTCAACATCATATCAGCAGAAACGCTCAAGTTTAAGGCTCCAAAACTTCAATTAGCCGAACAGTCTCCCTCTTTCTTAATCCATATATCCCTGGTTCCTTTTGCATTACCCAGTTAGTTTTTCTAATGGAAATTCAAACTCTAAGATCACCCATTCAACCTCCAACTTTTGGTGACCTGGTCACCATTCTTAGCATCGATGGAGGTGGAATTAGAGGAGTTATCCCTGCAACGATCCTTGCCTTCTTGGAGTCTGAGTCTGAGCTTCAGGTAGTATTAATACTTTTATTGTGGACTACGTTGTTACTACATATGCGTGCATGCATATTATATATGGTTTCATGTATATCTATCAATACTTAAGATGTATATATAAAAGTTAAATTATGGAGTAATAATAGTTTTTGTTTGGTAATTTGAACAGAAACTTGACGGAGAGGAAGCAAGACTTGCAGACTATTTTGATGTGATTTCAGGAACGAGCACCGGTGGTCTTGTGACCGCTATGCTAACGGCCCCAAATGAGCAAAATCGCCCCTTGTTTGCTGCTAAGGATATCAAGGACTTTTATCTGAACCACTGCCCTAAAATCTTTCCCCAAGATAGGTAACAATCTTGATATATATGTGAGGCAAAGAGAGGGGGGGAAAAGGAAAAAGGAAAAAAGCCTTTTAATTTTGATTGATATATTTTCCTTATTGTATGTATTACAGTTGCCCCTTTGGTTCTGCTACAAAGCTGATCAAGTCTCTCACTGGACCCAAATATGATGGGAAATATCTACATCGCCTTGTGAAGCAAAAATTAGGAGATAAAAAGCTGCACGAGACGTTGACAAACGTTGTAATTCCAACTTTTGACATCAAGAAACTCCAGCCAACTATCTTCTCCAGCTACGAGGTCCGTACATAAAACTTCAACAATATCTCTCCAACCAAAAAAAAAAAAAAAAATAAAAATCAGCATTAAAATAATTAAGCTCTAACTTGATTGCGTGTGTTCCTTGTGGTTTAATTATTAGGTGAAGCAAAATCCCAGCCTAGATGCCTCGCTTTCCGATATTTGCATTGCAACTTCAGCTGCCCCTACTTATCTTCCCGCCCATAAATTTGAAACCAAAGATTCCACGGGAAAAGTGAGATCTTTTGATCTCATTGACGGTGGCGTTGCCGCTAACAATCCGGTATAATTATATATTTCGATCGATCTTAATTAATTAATTCTCGAAAATTTCTCCAATGACGGAAAACTTATATGGTATATGTATAATTTTTCAGACTTTAGTTGCTTTGAACGAGGTAACCAAACAAATCACACGGGGAAGTTCCGACTACTATGCAATCAACGCGATGGATTACACTCGGTTTCTGGTGATATCGTTAGGGACTGGTGCACCAAAAGCTGAAGTGAAGTACGACGCCATTAAGGCAGCTAAGTGGGGCGTGTTGGGTTGGTTGTCGAGTGAAAGCTCGACTCCATTGGTGGATGTGTTCATGCAATCAAGCAGCGACATGACGGACTTTCACATTTACACTGTTTTTAAAGCCCTTCATTCTGAAAAAGGTTATCTTCGCATCCAGGATGATACACTAACTGGAGACGAGGCTTCAGTTGATGTTGCCACTAAAAAGAACCTCGAGAGTCTCGTGGGAATTGGTGAAAGACTGCTGAAGAAGCCAGTTACGAAGGTCAATTTTGAAACTGGACTATGTGAGCCTTGTGGTCAGGGTACTAACGAGGAGGCCCTCATAAAGTACGTAATTGTTAATTACTTAGCATGTATATATCTCAATGCATGTGTTATGTTACATACGGAATTAATACTAATTTACCGTGTGTATACTAATACTAATTCAAGTTTTCTATTTTATTTATTTAATTTTGTAGACTGGCAGAAGTTCTTTCTAAGGAGAAGCGGATTCGCGACATGAGATCACCGCAAGGAAAGGCTGCAAAAGCCACCAACTGAACAATGTAAATCGCCCAGCACAAAGGATTATATATATTTTTTAATTCATTTAAATGTTGTTAATTGTAATATTATGTAATAATTAACCAATTTGTCAAAATAAAATTATGGGGAAGGCTGATTGTTCATCCTATACTAGCTAGTGACTGTCTCTTTTATTTATTTCTTTATTTTTTCCTCCAATGAAATTTGAATGGGATACGGTGCATGACACAGGGAATTGTAACTCATATTTCTTTGTTCTTTCAGTAGTATTTTCAATACAAATATCCATTGTATTGTGACTTTTGCTTTCGGTTATTTATTGTGATTTTTAGATTCTGAATTTTTCACAAAGAAATGACATTACTCCGTTGACTTTGCGATACATGCACGTACACATGATTTTCAACTTTTCATTGTAGATAAAGATCGACGAAATCATGAAAAAGCTTTTCTATTCGCTTTCAATACTTCATTAATGCTGCAACGACTTGGGGTTTTGGGTATTTTTGAAATATCAGGATGCCATGCTAAAAAATAGGGGTCAACGATAATATTTCCCAATTTCTCTCGACAAAATCAAATGACCAGATTGTCCAATAGCTAGCTAACTATGTGCTTATCTTATATATGGTGACAAAATACTTAAATTAATAATTTAAGAGTCTGAAATAATGAAAATTTCTCAAGTACTTCTGGATCATTATTCTTTATATATATATATATATTGAAAATTGAAAGGTTATATTACAGGAATGAATGATTATAAATACACTCGAAATATACTTTTAGACACACTTCAAATTCTATTAGGCTTTGCCTTCACACATATCAAGGACTCTCTTTTATAAACTAAGAGTTCCTTTTATAGGCACACCAAGGGAGTTCATGTTTACATACTATTTATATTATTAATTCTTATCTTTAAAGAATATATTTTACAACTCATAATTATATTATAGGACATCCTTATTTATCCAAAAGAAATCACATGTATAACACATGTTACTTTATTCACACTCTATTATTATTATTATTATTATTGTTATATATATATATATATATATACATAGAGATAGAGGTACGTAAATACATTGAAGCATAATGAATGTGAGAAATTAGCATAGTGCTTTGCAGATAGCGTCCAATACATTTTCCCTTGAAGCTTTCTCCTTCATTAGTAAAAGTAAAATCGGCTTTTAACATCATGGGCCGCTAATTTTGTCATGATCCTATAACAAAGATAAACATACATGAGAAGTTTTTGTAAGCTACCATATTGCGTAACATTATATCGCTTTTAGGAAAGAGATTTGAAAGATGACTTTTAATAATCATAGCCCGTAGGGTTGTCGCAAGAATTAAGGTAGAGCCAGTTTAAGCTATCACATTAGTTGATAATTTCTTATATGAAGTGTTAATAGATGATATATTTCTACAGACAACTTGCATGCCGCCCCTCCTTTTTTTACATTAATTTGTACAGAAAATTTTGTTCTTTGCATCAAAGCTCTCTTGTAAAAATATTAAACAATTGCCACTGCTTATTATTGAATCTCTTCTTTTCTTGCAAATCTATTATAATCTGTCATTTGTTCGTCTCTCATCTCAAATGAATTGGCACTATTTATCACGAAAATTTTCTTCACTTTCGCTAAAATTGTAAATAAAATGACCTATAATATTAGTTAAAATTGTAAATGAATAATATATAAAAAATATCTATTATTTTATTTTTGTTTGGTCGGGGCAGAGTTACGCCCCTGGCTGGTGCAATGCAATGGTGCGTTTGAGAGAATTATTTTTTTAACCTCAATACATTGGTAGTTTATTAAGATTTGATAGCAAATACAACATATTAGGGGAAACAAAATTAACTCACCACTCATAAATGTTGGTGTAATTTTAGAATATGGAGGCAAACAAAGAAAAGAAAATAAAAAGGTTTGAGGCGTGTGTCTACACTTTCTTTTAAGGTTTTATTTGTCCTTACCATATTTGGTTTTCTATAGAGTTAAATAGTAAATTACCCCCAAGATATAACAAACCTTGAATATAATCTTTAGCAATAAAATTGTATTCCAAGAACATATATATATATTTTTAATCTGTAAATTTGTATTTTTTTTGTTGATATTAAGTGTTTTTCCTTAATGAAGAAAGTGCCTTTTCATTGAAAGATTACAACCATTAACCATGGCACATCTTAAAAAGACACACCCTTAAAAAAGACACAACTCAGTTTTAAATTTAATTGCCTCTGGAAATAATCAGTTAGTCGATAACTTAGTTATCGGATCGCCATTAGTTTTTAGTACCTTTAACATCGCACTTGTTCACAATCGGCTAGCCGATAACTCAGTTATCGGATCGCCGTTAGTTTTAAGAACATTCAACATGTTCTCTGGAAACTATCGGCTAGCCGGTATCTTAATAAACGGTTCGCCGTTAATATCCAGAACAATGAACATTATTTCAAACTTTAATATTGACAAATATTACAATCTCTTTTACAATAAAGGCATTGAAGAATAGTAATAACGCAAGAAAATCAAAACAAAACGGAGTGGATCAGCAGAGAACCAAAAGCAATACATGTCAACGAAATTAATCGGTAATGTGGAAATCCATTAGCTTCTTTAGAGAGAATGCGAGAATTGTTTTAACATTGGATAAGTTGTTTTTATTTCACTTTCGGTACACATTTGTTCTGCTTGCACCACATGCATTATTGCGCCAACAGCTCCTTTCAAGGTTTAATTTGAGTCTCGATCGACACGTGCTCCTAATGACAAACGCAGATCATCACTCAATATGACCCTAAGTAGCAGTCTTCTTTGTTTGTAAAGGATCAACCTAGTCTTCAAAATGATCATTTCATAATTTAATGTGGATCGTGTGTGTGTGTGTGTGTGTGTGTGACCCCAAGCAGGTGGTGCTTCTCCCGGCCATCGACTTTCATTTAGCCCGATTTTGACGGTTTCAGGAGAGGAGATTTTTAACCAAAAAGATGGAATTAACAAGAAAAGTCACCATATAATTAATAAAAACAAGGCTATTTGCAAATTGTATTCATATTCGATTCTTTTTGTTGAGATTTTTCATTATTATTTGAAACTCTCCACTGCTACCTCATTGTCCCCAGGACTCTTCAAATTTCAAACATCAAGATGAAATTTATTTTATCATAAGATATCCTAAATTCCTTACATTGAAAAAAAAAAAAAAACACAAACACTCGTATAATTGCAATCTCATTCCACAACTAATAATGCCCCTAACTTTTCATTCCCCATCATCATCATCATCATCATCATCATCATCATCATCATCATCATCATCAGAGATTTCCAGAGGAAAAGTCATCATCATCAATCAAAACATTTGCAAATCATCATCATCATAGGACTAATAATAATAATGTTAATAATAAATAAAACAATAATAATAATATTATTATTATTATTAATATTATTATTATTATTATTATTATTATGATGATGAATGATGAATAATAATAATAAAATCATTGTTTTATTTGTTGCATGAAATAAATAACGAAACATACATAAATTTCATGTAAAGTCCTCGGCCGATCACCTGGCTCAAATCGCGTACAATTTGCAAATAGCCTTGTTTTTATTAATTATGTGGTGACTTTTCCTCTCGAAATCTCCTCTCCTCAAAAAGTAGCTAGTTTTGCAGATCCAAACGGGTCTTACGATATTTGCAAAGAACAAAAGAATACATGCTCACATATCGGAGGTTAGATAAGCTTGAGATCGTTGGGTATACTGACTCTGATTTTGCTGGATGCCAAGATAGTATGAAATCTACTTCGGGTTACATCTATCTGCTAGCAGGAGGTGCTGTTTCTTGGAAGAGTGCTAAACAGTCTCTTATAGCCTCTTCCACGATGGCAGCAGAGTTCATAGTTTTTTTTTTCAATGTAAGGAATTTAGGATATCTTATGATAAAATAATAATATTAAGAAGGAAATCATGCTTCAGTGTTTGAAATTTGAATCGCTATGCCTGGGGACAATGAGGTAGCCAGTGGAGAGTTTCAAATAATAATGAAAAATCTCAACAAAAAGAATGTGAATATGAATATCCCACTGGTGGAGTGAAGTTGAGAATTCTCTCTATACCTGCAGCTTTCATGGAGTTTCATCCTCAACTACAATATATTAATTCTTCCTTATTCCTTGTTAATTCCATCTTTTTGGTTAAATTACGAGTTCTTCCACTACTCGAAAATGTGCGACTCATGAAACCGTCAAAATCAGGGCTAAATGAAAGTCGATGGCCAGGAGAAGCACCACCGCTTGGTACACACACACACACACACACACACACATACATCCACACCCCCAAATTATGAAATGATCATTTTGAAGACTAGGTTGATCCTCATCAAACAAAGATCGCTTACTTAGGGTCATATTGAGTGATGATCTGCGTTTGTCATTAGGAGTACGTAATCGATCGAGACTCAAATTAAACCTTGAAAGGAGTCACGCAATAATGCATGTGGTGCAAGCAGAACAAATGTGTACCGAAAGTGAAATAAAAACAACTTATCCAATGTTAAAACAATTCTCGTATTCTCTCTAAAGAAGCCAATGGATTTCCACATTACCGATTAATTTCGTTGACATGTATTGCTTTTGGTTCTCTCAATGATCCACTCCGCTTTTGTTTTGATTTTCTTGCGTTATTACTATTCTTCAATGCCTTTATTGTAAAAGAGATTGTAATATTTGTAAATATTATAATTTGAAATAATGTTCATTGTTCTGGATATTAAAGGCGAACCGTTTATTAAGATACCGGCTAGCCGATAGTTTCCGTGAGAACATGTTGAATGTTCTTAAAACAACGGCAATCCGATAATCGAGTTATCGCTAGCCGATTGTGAACAAGTGCGATGTTAAAGGTACTAAAAACTAATGGCAATCCGATAACTAAGTTATCGACTAATTGATTATTTCCAGAGGCAGTTAAATTTAAAACCGAGTTGTGTCTTTTTTAAGGGTGTGTCTTTTGAAGATGTGCCATGGTTAATGGTTGTAATCTTTCAATGAAAAGACACTTTCTTCATTAAGGAAAAACACTTAATATCAACAAAAAAAATACAAATTTACATATTAAAAATATATATATATGTTCTTGGAATACAATTTTATTGCTAAAGATTATATTCAAGGTTTGTTATATCTTGGGGGTAATTTACCATTTAACTCTATAGAAAACCAAATATGGTAAGGACAAATAAAACTTTAAAAGAAAGTGTAGACACACGCCTCAAACCTTTTTATTTTCTTTTCTTTGTTTGCCTCCATATTCTAAAATTACACCAACATTTATGAGTGGTGAGTTAATTTTGTTTCCCCTAATATGTTGTATTTGCTATCAAATCTTAATAAACTACCAATGTATTGAGGTTAAAAAAATAATTCTCTCAAACGCACCATTGCATTGCACTGAAAGCCGGGCGTAATCCTCCCGACCAAACAAAAATAAAATAATAGATATTTTTTATATATTATTCATTTACAATTTTAACTAATATTATAGGTCATTTTATTTACAATTTTAGCGAAAGTGAAGAAAATTTTCGTGATAAATAGTGCCAATTCATTTGAGATGAGAGACGAACAAATGACAGATTATAATAGATTTGCAAGAAAAGAAGAGATTCAATAATAAGCGTGGCAATTGTTTAATATTTTTACAAGAGAGCTTTGATGCAAAGAACAAAATTTTCTGTACAAATTAATGTAAAAAAGGAGGGGCGGCATGCAAGTTGTCCAAGAAATATATCATCTATTAACACTTCATATAAGAAATTATCAACTAATGTGATAGCTTAAACTCGCTCTACCTTAATTCTGCGACAACCCTACGGGCTATGATTATTAAAAGTCATCTTTCAAATCTCTTTCCGAAAAGCGATATATGTTACGCAATATGGTAGCTTACAAAAACTTCTCATGTATGTTTATGCTGTTATAGGATCATGACAAAATTAGCGGCCGCAGTGTTAAAAGCCGATTTTTCTTTTTCTAATGAAGGAGAAAGCTTCAAGGAGAAATGTATTGGACGCTACTCACAAAGACTATGCTAATTTCTCACATTCATTATGCTTCAATGTATTTTACGTGACACTGCATATATATATATATATATATATATAACAATAATAATAATAATAATAGAGTGTGAATAAAGTAACATGTGTTATACATGTGATTTCTTTTGGATAAATAAGGATGTCCTATAATATAATTATGAGTTGTAAAATATATTCTTTAAAGATAAGAATTAATAATATAAATAG